>CM038674.1:531060539-532287206 GCA_021605145.1 Aegilops bicornis | reverse complement strand
TGTGGTGTGGTGGATTGCCTCTTGGGCTGAGGAAGAATAGTTACAAGGGAAGAACAACCTCCTGAGGAGAGGTTCTCTTGTGCTTGGTGAGTTTGTGTGGATAAGGATGATCTGAATGGCCTCGAATCAGTTGCCTCCTACTGTGGTGGCTAGCCATATTTATAAGGCCCTGGTCCTCTTCCCAAATGCTGGCGGGAAGGGATGCCACAACAACCAAATTTGAAGGGTGACAACTAGTACAAGTTATCTTGACTAAAGGTGGTCTACGCCTGCCAAAGGCTCTGGTGGTGACGCCGTCCTGGGCTCCATGGTGACCTCCTTCCTACCATCCTGCTGGTCTTGGTTTCGTTGCACTGATATGGAAAACTTTGCCTGATGCCTCGGGACTCCTCGCCTGCGCTTGCCTCTTTAGCACCAAAGAGGAAGCGAGGACATCAGGCGCTACCGACGCCCGCCTGCCCCGGGTCGTCATGGCTTGCGCCACAGAACCTCGCGAGGTGCCCCTTGCTTTGATCTCTCCGCCTCGCGAGCCATCCCGGTGAGGCCACCCCGAGGAGGTCTTGCGTGCGCCTCACCACGAGGCTCCTCGGCCCTCGCGAGGGTCTTCGTGTTTGCTAGTGAAGATGGGCCGACATGTGCACTACAAAAAAAAAAAAAGACACATCCATGATATTTTGGGTCTAATCTAATTTTTTCTTCTGTCATACATATGACACTTCTATGACGATAATTGTGACAGAACCCGGTATCATCATAGATGTGGTGGGATCCTACTTGTATGACAAAAAATCATGACAGAAAATGGGCTTTTCGTCCTGGGCGGGCCGGAGACGCAGCTGCATGACATTCTTTGGGCCGGCCATGATGGAAAAACGTGGTAGAAGCGAGGGGAGGAAAATTTTGGGGAGTTGCCGGTTACGGTGGGAGGTCGGGGCCGGCGATGCTGCTTTCTCTCAGACACGTGACGCACGCTGCAGTGTGCGGTAGGCGTTGGCTCTAACTGAATCCGGAAAGCGATTGCACGCAGGCTACGCTACATCGAACCCCAGCGATCGATCAATGGCTGTTAATCGAACCCGATGGAGCGATTCTTCGCCATCGCTCCTAATCGACGCCGATCGATTGATGAATAGTGAGCGCTGCAGGTGGGGGGTTGATGAACGATGGCGGTAGCGTTGCTCTGGATGAACAGGACCCAGCAGTGTGGAGGGCTGGATAAACAGAGATGGTGGAGGGGTGGCCGTGGAGGGTGGTTGATCAGACCCCGTGGTGGAGGCTGGATGAACAGAGACGGTGGAGGGTGGTTGAACAAAGAGGCCGGGTGGAGAAGCGCGCGGTGGAGGCTTGATGAACAGAGCCCATGGAGGCCGGAGGAGGTCGACGGTAGCCCATGGAGGCCGGAGGAGGTCGACGGTGGAGATGAACAATATCTCGTGGAGTCCTGCTTATGGAATGCCACACCCCTCCCGGCGAACAGACCCCTGCTTTCGACTGAAGCGCCCAACACAAGTCGGTTTCATCTGTTTTGGCAAGACACCACACCCTCCCGATCAACAGACCCCTGCTTCGACCGTAGGGAGGTCCGCTTCTCCGCTTTTGCGGTACGCCACACCCTCCCGATCAACAGGACCCCTGCTTCGATTGTAGGAGGTCCGCTTCTCCGCTTTGGCGGCACGCCACACCCTCCCCGATCAACAGGACCCCGCTTCGATTGTAGGAGGTCCGCTTCTCCATTTTGCGGCACGCCACACCCTCCCGATCAACAGGACCCTGCTCCAAATGTAGGAGGTCCGCTTCTCCATTGTGCGGCACGCCAGCCTCGCTTTCCATCGCCTGTTCCTGGCCCAAGCCCTCCCGATGAACACGACCACGCATTCCATTCCGACCCAGCCGGTTGGCTCCCATGAACACGCATTTACGACGCTATTTCTCCGCTCCGACCCAGCCATGTACGAGCGCGTGAGTAGGCGTTCGAGACCCTGCTCGTATGTACATACGCGGTCAGATTTTCTTTCTTACACCCTCGCCGCCCACGAGGTGTACATGCTATGTGCGCCGCCTCTTCTACCATTAATGCACGCCTACTAAGACACGCAGCGCCTCTACATCGACCAGTATGTACGCACATCGCCGACCATAATGACAACACTACGTGACGCTTCGACCAGGTGGGTCCCGACCGCCGTGCACTTCCTTGCTCGCGAAGATGTAGCTGGTGGGTCCCCGAGTCGTGGGGCTAATTGTTTTGTTTTTTATGGACGCACTTCCTTGCGTGGCGAAGATGTAGCTGGTGGGTCCCAGCAATGTGGGAAACATTTTTTGGCAACACGGTGGCCCGTCCGTGGGTCCCCGCTGTCAGGTGGAGGAATAATTATTTTGCACGTAATAAGGTGGCACTTCCTTGCTGCGGTCGTGGACCCAGCTGTCAGCCTCTCCACATATAGTCCACGTCCGATGGAAGCCGTTCCTTGACCATGTTGACCACGCCGCGCCGAGAGCACCAGGGCGGTGGACAACGGTGAGGCCTAGGAAGGGGATGACGCAGAGCCGGGGAAGACGTGGCAAAGGGATGCCCACGCCAGAGGAGTATGAGGGTTCACCGTTCGCTGCGGTGTGAGGCTGCGTCGCCGCAGAATAACAGGGGTGTGGGTGAGTAGAGGATGGCCTGGCCAGCGGTGGAGTAGTAGGGCGGTTACGCCCGGCCAAGATCACAGACGTCCACGGGAGGCAAGAGCACGAGGCACGACCGGCGCTGGTTTGGGCGGCTGGAGCAAGAAGGCCAGAGGTTGAAGAAGCACTACGGCCGTTGGATGGACATCGTACAGTCACTGGAGCTAGAATCGTGCGTATTGACTAAGTTGACAAAGCCCTCCGTCCCCGTGTAACGCCCCGGATTCGATGCGCCAGGTGTCCGCCAGTTATTCGCCGTCTTTGCCATGTCGTTTTCTTGCGTGTTGCATTTTATCATGTCATCATGTGCATTTCATTTTGCATACGTGTTCGTTTCATGCATCCGAGCTTTCTCCCCGTTGTCCATTTTGCAATCCGGCACTCCTATCTTCCCCGGCATCCCCCTTTTGTCTCTCGTGGTGCGCGGGTGTTAAACGTTCTCGGAATGGACCGAGATTTGCCAAGCGGCCTTGGTATAGCACCGGTAGACCGCCTGTCAAGTTTCGTGTCATTTGGAGTCCGTTTGATACTCCAACGGTTAACCGGTAACCGCAAAAGCCTCTTTGTGTGCAGCCCAACACCCTTCCAAAGTGGCCCAAAACCCATCTAAGTCTCTTCCATGCTTCTGGTCGTTCGATCACGATCGTGGGCGAAAACCGCACCTCATTTGGACTCTCCTAGCTCCCTCTACCTATATAAACACCTCCCCCTCCGAAATTCACGGTGAAACCCTAGCCTTCTTCCTCTCGCGCCGCCGGACATTCCCCCCGCCGCCGACGGACATGTCCGCCGCCTCCCGAGCCAATCAAGGCCGCCACGTGGCGCCTGCCACCACTGCTGGCCTGCCCGCCAGCCCGGTCGGGCCTCGAGGCCGCGCCGCCGGCCTCCGCCTGGGCCCTGACGCCTGACATCGCCTGCCACAGAAGCAGATCTCGGCGTCGCCGCCTCAAGGCCGAGGCCTCCCGATGCGCCGCCTCAGCCCGCCGCGGATCTCTGGCGCCCGACGCCCTGCCCGCTGGCCATGCTGGCCGCCACGGCCCGCCTCGCCCGATCCGGCGGGATCCTGGCCGAGGAGGTCCTCGCGGATCTGCCGCCCCGCCGGCAAACTCCCTCGCCAGAGCGTCGCCTCGCCGCCCGGGTCTTCCTCTGCCTCGACCCGGCCCGACCCGCTCCGCCTCCGCGCCCGTTTTAGATCCGGAGGTGATTTTCTCTAAGTCCCTGAAGTATTTCACATTATCATGCCATTTTCATCGCATCATAACTTACTGCATACCTCTCCGTTTCGTGTGTATGATATGTCAATTTGTTCACCTCAATGAGTATATCATTTCATTCCATTGCATCATGTGCATTTGAGTCCATATTGATGCCCTAATCATCGTTGCAAGAGTGCTATATGATGTTAATCTGCTGAAACTGTTATAACATGCTCATTTGTCATTTTTTCCATGATTGATGTGTGCATCCTATGAGCTTGATGTCTACACGAGTTTTGAACTATGCCATGCCATCGTTACAGGGGTGGTTTCCATGTATTTTTGTGAGTTGTGTAGTGAGTGCGTCAAGCTTGTTAAGTAGGGTACTTGCTGTTATTGTTTTGCTAGGCTGAATCTCCTATATCATGTTGTTATATAAACCTGCTGCTACAAGTCATTATATGCATAATCTGGAGATGTTCACTAAGGATGTTTTGTTTAACATGTCTTTCTATATCCATCTATGCCCCTGGTTGCATTTTTAGCTTGCTTTAACTTGTTGTAATCTTGCTCCAAAGTTGCTAAATAATGTTGCTGTCATCCTGTTAACATTAAGTTCAATGTTTCCATGATTGTTGTTAGTGATCCATGCACCCTATTAACTTTCTCTTGCCATGTTTAGCTTCATATATATGCCATATTACTGTTGGGTGCCTTGCTATGCCATGTATTGCTCTGTGGTGAGTGTTTCAAGCTCACTAACATGCCTACTTCTTGTTGTTCCTGCCATGTATGAATCTGTAATATAACTTGCTATGTTTACATGGGTGCCATCATATCTTCTGATCCTTTTTGGCTCATGGTCAGTAAAGGACTTTTGTTCTATGCATTTATTAGATTCGTTACATGCCTTTGTTTTCCATTATGAGTTCCTGTAACATGCTGTTTGATAGCTTTAAACATTGCAACCTGATGTTATTTTCTGCTAAGTCTGAAACTGTTATTATTTGCAATCTTGCCATGTCCTTTTGGGCATGTTCTAGTGATTTCTGGAGATAGCTCGGTGTTCATGTTTTGTCATGCTTTACCTGTACATCATGCCCATGCCTTTTGTTATCATGTTAAGATGTTGTAGCTGGTTGTTTAGGTGCTTGCAATATGCCTAGTTGCTGCTTTGAACAGATTGTTGTTATGCCTTGTATAGTGTATGTGTTCAATCCGTTGCTCCTTTTTGAGTGTGCTCTATATGAAACTTGCTTGATGTTGCACGTAGTTTCATATTATCATGTTGCATCCTTGTTTTGATGTGTTTTCTTGATGTTTGTATGCATTTTGCATCAATGCCATGCTTAACTTGTTTTGATCATATCTTCTAGGCCGTAGCTCCGAATCTAATGAACTTTATATGTAACTTGACTAGAATTTCGTGTAGATCATCTTGGTGCATCTTAACTTGCTTTTTAACAACTTGAACTTAAGGTTTATTCAGATCTGGAACATTTTCAAAATTTGCATATGAGGACTTACCGGAACTGTTCTATGTTGTTTCCGGCCTCATTTAAACTTGCTTTGATGTGTTGCTCTTGTATGCATCATCTCTTGCCATGAGTAGCTTCATGTAGCCTTGTCATGCATCATACTTGGTTGTGCATCATTCCTTGTTCACATGTGGAGTGTTTACCATGTTGTGTGCTTCTCTCGATAGTTCCTGCTTTCGCTATGATCGAGAGGATTCGCTCGCTCACGCTTGGTTCGCCTTCGTGGCTTCATCTTCTTCATGGACTCGTTCTTCTTCCTTGCGGGACTTCGTGCAAGATGACCGCTACCTCGGATCTCACTACTATCATTGCTATGCTAGTTGCTTCGTTTCTATCGCTATGCTGCGCTTCCTATCACCTGTTTATCAAGCCATCCCAAATTGCCATGAACCTCTAACCTTTGACACCCTTCCTAGCAAACCGTTGCTTGGCTATGTTACCGCTTTGCTCAGCCCCTCTTATAGCGTGCTAGTTGCAGGTGAAGATGAAGATTGCTCCATGTTGGATTATGTTTATGTTGGGATATCACAATATCTCTTATTTAATTAATGCATCTACATACTTGGTAAAGGGTGGAAGGCTCGGCCTTATGCCTGGTGTTTTGTTCCACTCTTGCCGCCTCTAGTTTCCGCCATATCGGTATTATGTTCCCGGATTTTGCGTCCCTAACGCGGTTGGGTGATTTATGGTACCCCTTGACAGTTCGCTTTGAATAAGACTCCTCCAAAGAAGGCCCAACCTTGGTTTAACATTTCCCTCACCTAGCCCTTTTTCCCTTGGGAGTCGCGCTCTCAAGGGTCATCTTTATTTTACCCCCCCCCCCCCGGGCCAGTGCTCATCGTGAGTGCTGGTCCAAACTGTCAGCCGCCGCCACCAGGGGAAACTCTGGGTTCGCCTACCGGAAGTTTGGACAATCCGGTGTGCCCTGAGAACGAGATATGTGCAGATCCTATCAGGATTTGTCGGCACATTCGGGCGGCTTTGCTGGTCTTGTTTTATTACTTTGTCGAAATGTCTTGTAACCGGATTCCGAGACTGATCGGGTCTTCCCGGGAGAAGGAATATCCTTCGTTGATCGCGAGAGCTTATCATGGGCTAAGTTGGGACACCCCTGCAGGGTTTGAACTTTTGAAAGCCGTGCCCGCGGTTATGTGGCAGATGGGAATTTGTTAATATCCGGTTGTAGTAAACTTGAAGTAAACTCTTCTAAAATACACCAACCGCAGTGCGTAATCGCGTGAGTGTCTCTTTTCGGGGTTGATCGAGAGGAGCACGGTTTCTGGGTTATGTCTGACGTAAGTAGGAGTTCAGGATCACTTCTTGATCATTACTAGTTGACGACCGTTCCATTTGCTCTCTTCTCGCTCTTATTTGCGTATGTTAGCCACCATATATGCTTAGCCGCTGCTGCAACCTCACCACTTTACCCCTTCCTCACCCTTTAAGCTTTGCTAGTCTTGATACCCATGGTAATGGGATTGCTGAGTCCTCGTGGCTCACAGATTACTACACCAACAGCAGGTGTACAGGTTATGCGATGATCTTGACGCGAGAGCGTTGTTACTGTTTTGGAGTTCTTCTTCCGCTTCTTCGATCAAGGGATAGGTTCCAGTCGGCACTGGGCTAGCAGGGTGGATGTCGCTTTGAGTTTACATTTATGATTCATCCGTAGTCGGATATTGATGTTGTATGTTGTATTGTTGTATTCATGTGACATTGTATGTATTGGATGTATCCCCACTATTATGTTATGTTGATGTAATGATATCCACCTTGCAAAAGCGTCTTCAAGATGTGCTTCTATCCTTGGTGGGACCTTCGAGTTCCTTTAGGATAGGGTCGCATCTTGGGCGTGACACCCCATCAACTTAGTAGGCCCACAAGTCAGCCTGCCACTATACTGGGTCCCAGCTAACAGGGGGAGTATTCATTTTTTTGTGCGTAATAAGGAGGCACTTCCTTGCCTGCGAAGATATAGCTGGTGGGTCCAAGCTGTCAGCGGCGGTAATGTTTTTTTCACGAAATACAGAGGCCCTTTCGGTGGGTCCCCGATGTCAGGTGGAGGAATCATTATTTTGCGCGTAATAAGGAGGCATTTCCTTGCGTGTCATGGACCCAGTATCGGCCTCTCCATGTACACTTCAGATGCATGTCGATTGTTGACCACGTTGACCAGGCCGCGCCGACAGCACCAGGGCGGTGGACGACGGCGAGGCCTATGAAGGGGATGACACGGAGGCAGGGAAGACTCGACAGTTGTTTCCCACGCGGAGGGGAGTACGACTGTACGAGGGTTTATCGTCTGCCCCGCCGTCACGGAGAATAATGCAGGTGTGGGTGAGTAGAGGGATGGCTAGGCCTGCGATGGGAGTACGGTGGGGCGGTGAGGGCTGCGCGGCAGCATAGCCGGGCGCGGGGAGGAGGGAGCAGGCATTCCCGCCGGCGCTTGTTTGAGCGGCTGGAGCAGGAAGAGCAGAGATTGAAGAAGCACGATGGCTGTTGGATGGACATCGTACGGCCACTGGAGCTAGAATCGTTCATATTGACTAAGTTGACAAAGCCCTCCGTCCCTTCAACTTATTATGCCCACAAGTCAGCCTCCCACCATGGTGGGTCCCAGCTAGCAGGGGGAGTATTCATTTTTCGTATGGCGTAATAAGGAGGCACTTCCGGTGGGTCCGAGCTGACAGTGGGGGAACGTTTTTTTCACGAAATACGGTGGTCCGTCCGGTGGGTCTCAGCAGTCAGGGGCAAACGTTTTTTTGCGAAATACGGTGGCCCATCCGGTGGGTCCCAGCAGTCAGGGGGAAAACTTTTTTTCCGCGAAATACTGGTGGCCCGTCCGGTGGGTCCCTGCTGTCAGGTGGAGGAATAATTATTTTGTGCGTAATAAGGAGGCACTTCCTTGTGGCTGTCGTGGACCCATCTGTCAGCCTCTCCATGTACAAGATTTCTTCCGATGGAAGTCGGTCGTTGACCACATTGACCACGCCTGCCGAGAGCACCACGGCGGTGGACGGCCGAGGCCTAGGAAGGGGACGACACGGAGCCGGGAAGACGCGGCAGTGGATACCCACGGGAGAGGAGCACGAGGGTTCACCGGTTCGGCTGCGTGTGAGGCTGCCGTCGCCGCTTAATAACAGGGGGAGTGGGTGAGTGCAGGATGGCCTGCCAGCGATGGGAGTAGTATGGGGACGGTGAGGCCTCCGCGGCAAAGACACCGCCACGGAGGCAGGGAGCATGCGGCACGACCGGCGCTACTTTGGGTGGCTGGGGCAAGAAGACCAGAGGTTGAAGAAGCACTACAGCCATTGGATGGACATCGTTGACCACGCCGCGCCAAGAGCACTAGGGCGGTGGATGAAGGCGAGGCCTACGAAGGGAACGACACGGAGCCGGAGAAGACACGGCAGTGGCTGCCCACATGGTGTAGAGTACGAGGGTTGACTGGTTCGGCTGCCGTCGCCGGAAAATAACAGGAGGTGTGGGTGAGTAGAGGGATAGACATGCCAGGGATGCGAGTATGATGGGGCCGTGAGGCCTGCCCGGCAGCATTGCCGGCCACGGGAGGTGGGAGAAGGCAGTTCCGACGGCGCTGGTTTGGGCGGCTGGGGCAGGAAGATCAGAGACTGAAGAAGCACGATTGTCATTAGATTGACATCTAACGGTCTGACGCTGGTAGAGTCGATTGTTGACTAAGTTTCTTTTTTGCGAAACCTTGTGTACGCATGAACTTGGTAGGCCCACAAGTCAGCCTCCAAATCTGTGGCAGACAACATAAAGCCCATTTGCTATTTTTTATAATTTGCAACACATTTGCTAATTCTTAAGTAATTTATTACAGCCCATTTTCTGCCCAGGACCACGGTCAAAAAGTTCAACCTTATTTTGCATATTTCGGTGGAGTCCGAACTGTTGTAATCCTAAAATGATAAACATTTTTTTAAGAACTTATTGATTTGCCAAAAAAATCGTTTTGTTTTTGTGAGCAAATAAGACGTGGGACAATTGAGTTGGTTTAAGGGAAAACCAGTGGTAAAAAAATCAGCGTTGGGTGGGAAAAAACAAAAATAAGGATGTAAATATGAAAAGGGAATTTCATGTGTTTTCAATATAATGATACGTGTATATGAACTAGGAAAACTATAGGTAGAGATTAGAAAACGGATGTAGGACATGCGTTTCAAGAGGAAAATAGAACTGGGTTGTGTGTTTGATTCAAGAAAAAACTGCTCATGGATGTTGTAAGACAAAATATAACTAACTTATTTGGCGGGCGAGGCGATAGATACCTGCTGGATCTTTGTGCCCCGTTGTCATCATGGGCTGGGCCTATTAAAAACAAAACCAACCCTGGGCAGTCTGCAGCCCAGTTGAAACTTGCTCGACCTGAAAAAACAATATACGTGCTCAATAAACCATAGAATTCCGCAAGTACAGACTGATAACTAGGATGCAACACGGATATTGTTTTTTTACCGTGATAATAAGTGCATGCACTTGTTTCAAAAAATGGAGAACTGGGAATTCAAACGGCGGGTGCTTATGCTACCCATCAAATAAAAATCAGGTTCCTGAAAATTCGTTTCGAAACAAATGATTCAGCTTTATATCCACGCTGACCCTCGGCATAATGGTTGGAAGCAAATGCAAGTTCATACCAAAAGATCGTTAACAACAAGACCAACTTGCGGACGACAAGGTAGTACAACTACCAATACCTAACTAACTTATAATCTGTTTACTACTGGCCCTAGCGCTCATTCCTGGTAGAAAATCTTGCAGAGGACCAGTTCCGCTCATTCTCTTGCTCCAGTCCCCGAGGTGGTACCGGTGCATCACCCGCTTGGTCCTATGCTGGTCGAAGTTCTTGTTGGTGTGCAGCACTGTAAACCTTTTTTGCTGCCCGCCCGCCGGGCCGTTGACCATCACCGCAAGGTATTGCCGGTCTTGTGCCACATCGTACATGCCGCACTTCGATCAGATTCTTGTGACGCCATCCACGTGCCCCTTTTGAATGCCCCGGTATTATACCGAAGAATTGCTTCTTTAGGCCACTCAAAGTGTGATACTTGCAAGATTGTGGAATATAGGTTTTAGTGTAATGAGTTGGCATTTTCATAACATCTTTGGCATGTTGCAGTCACTTGTTTCACTTTTTATTAACTGTCAAATTGTAATTGCTTCACCAGGTCTACGTCTAAAAACAAAAATAGAGCTATAAACAAAGGAATATGTTTGTGCAAGTAGACGGCCGATCGGTGTCTTACCTGGAAGTTTCTCAGGTTGGGTGTAGCATATGTTGTGCTCGTTGTCGATGGTTGGTATGAACAAATCGATGAGAGACTGAAATCTCGCGCTGTCAGCACTCACTTTGGCCTCAAGGTGCTCGATCAGCTCCTGAACCGTGTGATCAAACTTGACGCCAGCCGGCAGCACCGGCCAATCCTTCTTCGACTTGCATTGGTAACTCTAGTTATATGGTACTCAATGTATGATCAATCGACTGTTTTAAGTGAATGATGAAAGATTTCGACAGATAAGTGGTACTCCAAATCTGAAGTCCAGAATACCCGAACATGCCGCCGAGATTCTTGTGTCACCTCACGCCCAGCGTGTTGTCACGTCAATTCAATGTGTGGACATGATGAATAATTTGACCGACGTATACTAGTACTTCTACTGTACTACTTACTAGTCGTATTTAGTGTCACAATTTATACATAGGTTTAACTAACAAGTACGCACTTGAAGCCTAACTGATATATATATATATATATATATATATGGCTTCTGCACAGCATCTCCATCATCATTATCAATACATCCTACGCAGGCGAGTTAGGATGCACTTGATCCCAGGAAGGTATCTATCCTTCAAACCAGAGGAGTGCTTCAAACAAACAACAGTACATAATATCCAACAAAAGAGGGTTGTGCTACAGCAGCAGAATACATGGCTCAGTCTAGATATCAGCACGAATCAAGTTGTGCATATTTGTTGTTGGCATGAACCACATCGCTGCATGTCGGGTTGGCAAAAGCCATCCATCGCATGGAAGCTTGATGCCTTTCACACACTGAAGATTACCTGGCAACAAGCTGTGTCAACGAATCTCTGGATATGGTGATTCATGAAACCCATGGTATGATGTGTAAACACAGCCCCCCTCGCGAATGGAAGTTGCATAGCATAGTAATCATCGCCGGTGATATGATCGATGATTGGTTGGATGATTGGATAATTGAGCCCGAGGAACAAGGAGTGGTTGCCGAGGCTATAAACCCGCCTCCAGTTGAATACGCCTGGCCCAACGGAGCTGGGATCTTTCTCGAACACGAAGCAGCCATAGCCATCAATGTCACGAATGCCCCATGCATTGTACTGCATGTGGTTTGATGTAATGGTTTGGTCAATTTGGTACGTGCGAATGAGCATCAAATGACCGCCATCAGCTGAACGAGCGATAAACCACCACCCATCGGCTGGTATGATTCCGTGTCCCGGAATCATGAAGGCCAGCATTTGCGTCTGCTGCAACAATTCAAATTGGAGACCAAAAGGACAAAAATAAACAATCATGTTCAGAGTATGTGTGGAATTAAGATTATTATAACATTGACACATATCATAGACAGAGAATTGCAATGTCGTGGTCATAATCATACCCCAAGTTAAAAAAATAAGCCAATGGCTTTCATATTCTAGCAACATGTCATGGTTCAAACACCATGTAACAATGAGAGGAAAACAGCTATGACAACGCCTACTCATATTCTACAATAGCACTTACTACTACTGTTCTCATATCAACTCTAAGCAATAACATGCGTTGTTATAAAAATCTTGTAAACGAGAGTAACATATAGCAATCATGATGTTATGCTCATAATATGTATTCTAACAATCATTAGATGCCAATTGTTCTCATATCAACTCTAACAATAACCTGTGTGGTCATAAAAATCTAGGAAATGAGAGGAACACATAGCAATGATGTGGTTATAGACATGCTATGCATTCTAAATTTGTAACAAATGAACAGGAAGTCGTATTCATAAGGTAAAGATGAGATGAGATAGAACAATTACACGACGATAGATTCCACCAGTATAGGCAGCCAATCTGCAAGGCCGATCGCGTAAACGATGCCATCGTGCACTATAACATCAGATAGAAATGTTGCCTCAACAGGATTGATGATGAACCATAACCATGTATGGCGACCGGATTCCAGATAGACTAATCCCATGTTGAACAAGGCAATGAGCTTGTAATCCATGTAGTCTTCTGATGGTCTGGGCACTTCGCAGATTACAACTTTCTGCAAACAGAGGTCAAGCCAAAAGCTTGACGCGTCTCGTGCATAGTAGGCAGGAGTGTCCGGCGGGCCGCGAGGCTCGATGTCGGTGGTATACAACGATGGAAGAGTGATCTCTCGCTGGGTGTAGATATCCACGAGACGCCACGGACTACTAGTGTGGTGGATGAGGACGATCCAGTTGGCCTTCATGCCCGCCCAGTAGTGGCCGCACATGAAGGACAGGTGGACGGGTAGTAGTAGCATGTCGAGGGGCACCACGGCAACCTCCGTAGGATCGTCAAGTCGGTGTCTGGGCCGCCTGCGAGGATCGGGCATCAGCAAGCCGGGTGTCTTGAAAAGAGCCGGCCGGTTGCAGACGAGTAGACGGTACAAAGACACCGAGCATGCGGCCAGACGGATGGTGCTGAGTAGGTCCATATGACTACAGATCTGCTCCAAGAGAACATCAGGGAGGGAATTCCAATCGCGGCTCTGCGTGTCGGTCCGGTTCTGCCATTGGGGTTTTCGGTGCTTATGAGCCGGGAAGTGGATTCATGGCAAGCGAAGAAGCTTCTCCTCGTGTGGCCGAGCAGTGAGCGGGGGGATATGGTACGCGCGAGCTACCAAGGAAGATGGCGCCGGCGGGCGCAGTGAGCGGGGGTAAATGGTGTGCGGCCCACGATGGGGAAGAGAGGAGGAAGAAGACTGGAAGACGGGGAAGAAAGTGCATTAAATCTCAATTCTACTAGTACTACTACCAGGATATACCATCCTTTCGGAGTGTAAATAGTTACCCCGATGACATGTGGGTCTACCACAAGAGGGCCCATATGTCAGTTAATGGAGGACAGAGGTGCGAGGGCGTATTTGCGAAGCGTGGTTCATCTTGGCAAACATGATGGCGATCTTGGGTAAGGCTGATTTAGTAACAACAACACGCTGGTTCAGCTTATTAATTACGTGTCCCATCTGCTGCGGCATGTATTGTCACTTCACCGCGAAGACTAGTTGAATAGTTCTCTCCTAATCGAGATGGGAAATAATGGATCACGAGGACTTCCTTTCTACAAGATCCCTATGCCTCTACGCCACTTCACTCATTTTGCTCCGCACCTAGTCACTTGTTGAAATCAGAGAGGCAAATACTCTGTATTTGGGAACAGAGGGAGGCTTTTACTCCGTACTATTTGGGACCAGAGGGAGTATCACCATATGGAGGGAACATAGGAAGCTTGAAATATGAACATGTCAATGGCAGGGAGTAAGCCCCATGCATGCATGCATGCATGCAACATGCAACACTCACACGTACACATGGACGCACGCAAAACTCACGCACCCATGCGGCACAGCACACAACGCAACACACACAGCTCACGCTGAAGTGCTCAACCTACTCCCTGCGTCCGTGAAAGACTGTACATTTAGAGATTTACACATTGACAAGTGCATAATTAATGCCCAAAAGTAGCAAACTTATGTGTGCATGCGACCATTGAGATAAGAAGATTAAATGAAGGTCGTTGCATGCTGTAATTAAGGATAGACATGTAGCCTATACCTACAAAGACAAGTTGGTGCATTAGTCAATCAATATCGATTTAGATTAAAGGCTAAATGCATTGGAAGTGTAGATGTACATTATGTACCACACTCTTTGTTTTGTAGCCGATGTACACTCTTTGTTGGAAGACCGAGGGAGGACACGTGCATGCACTCACATACACAACCAGGGCGGTTCGCGCGCAAGGGTTGGACTCGTGTCGCGCCTGCATAATTTTTTTAACTGGTTTCTTTGCTCTGCCAACTGATACGTGGGACCCAGAAACCAGGTGACAATTTAACCAGTCAACAAAGTGCCACATCGACTATGTGGCCGGTCAGTAGGGTGCAATACGGTGCTCTATGATGAGCTAGTGATTGTATAATTGCCGCAAAACTATATATAGTGACCGTAAAGAGCGTATTGTTACATACGTTGACCGCCAGTGTATTTTCTCGTTTCAAATTAAGCCATATTAATCGGAAAGGATGCAGTATGGACTACTACTAGTACTAGTACTCCTTTGATGTGTCCCGTCAACTCGCCGAACGAGGAGAAGCTTGCTTACTACGCCTCTCCCTCGCCCACGCGCGCGGTGGTTCGCAGGACGAGGAGAGGGTTTTGACTACAGCGCCCTCTCCCTCTCCCTCCCTCTCCCTCTCCCTCGCCCTCGCCCTTGCCCTCGCGGTGGACATGCAGCAGTTCAATCGGTGTCAGATTGCCGGAAGCATATTGTACTATAGTATCATCATTATTGGACCTTCCGAAGAGGCGAAGAGCCAAGTGCAAGGTTCACACGAGTACGAACTGTTGAACCTCCCGAAGAGGCAAAGAGCCAAGCGCAAGGTTTTATAGGAGTTGTCGTCCTAGTAGGAGTGTACTACAACTATAGCAAACGTTGCTACTGTATGATGCCGCCACGCCACGTATATCCAAAGCTGTGCCACCTTTTTTTTCTCAAAGAGCGTGTTGGAGCCCGTGCAACAACCAGACAAGTTGCACGTACACATTACACATTTACTAGTAATAAATTCTAAAGGACAAATGCCAGTATGCCACACAAGTTCATCTCCAATTCATGTGATAAATTTGTGCACAACTAGTCTACATATATTCACAGCGCTACCGTTCACAATTACCGTACTCCACTTACACGTTATAGATGGACTACACGCATGTACTCCTCTAGGTTCCAGTCCCAGGTGTTCTTCATGGATGGCACGATCCATAGCGGTGGGCAACGGGAATCATTGTCGCAGCTTTCTAGTCCGGTTCCACACGATGGAGACTCATCCAAGCTGAAGCGGCATAAATCAGGGATAGCGTGTCCCAGCATGTCGTTCATCTGGCGGTGCGCAATGAAGACACAACCATGCTTCCTGAATGGCAGGCCTTCCGTGTCGTGCACGGAAGGTGGCATCCGCTTCACAATGGGGTAGATGTCCCTGATGAAAAGCGAGTATTCTCCAGGAGTGTTCCTCGGCACCCACGTAGCATCACGGGGGTCGAACTCGGCGCCGTTCATCTGGTACACGCGGCATCCCAGATCTGGACACATGGTGACGTACATAGTCAAGGTCCATGCATAATAATGTTGTGCTCAAATATGGCGGTCAATGTAATACTGCAGCAAATAGTACTACTCCGGTATAGAGGATGTAAAATAACCGCTTATTATATATAGCCACTCTTGGCTACATGGATAAGATAGTAAGACATGGAAAACAAAAATGGTGGCAGCTAGTGGGTTCAAGTCTTCAAGGGCCTAGCTAGCTATACACGCCCTCCAAGGTAGAAAGTACTCCTACTAGTACTACTAAGTATACTACTAGTACAACAATGAAAGAGAAGGCGAGAGGGTTAAAAATGGAATACCGGGGTAGATGGTGACGGTCCGATCGTGGTAGATTGTGTGACCATGTTGCACATCAGTGGTACCATGGGTAACGACTGCTAAGATAGTTGATCCCAATATGCCAAAGTCAGCTACAAGGTTCTAGGTTAGACTGAATCACGGATGCAAATGCACATCCAGGATCAGCGATCTTATTTTGATCGGGGGATGACTGGTCCCTGCAAAATAATGGAGTACCGTTAGGGATGCAAATGATGGTTTGTGCATTATGTTTGTAATCTCCCGTACTTTAGGATGGCAACCAGATGAAACAAGTCCCCTGGCTTGTCACCGCGAAGATGCGGCCTAGATGGCGCACAACATCTTCGAACGTGTAGGGGTACAAATCTGTCGTTGCCAACATGCGCCAGCCTCTGCCGTTACTGCATCTTGCATTGATGGCAATCCTTATGTCGAACACCGTGATGAGATAGTAATCGTCGTAGCTGCGTCACTTTGTCGGCGGGTCCGCAATTGCTATCTTCTTCAATCTCATGTAGGCATCATCATACGTATTCAAGCCCACCACCCGGAAGGCCGATCCCAATGGTGGAGAAGGGGTCTACCGGAACGGCCGCACTGCTGTGGATGTTGTGCAAAATGATGGTGGTATCCGGCCGGAGGTATGCAAGCCAATCTTCGTTGGCACCGACCCAGACCTATATATAAGATGGTGGGCAGCGGAGAAATTACGGGATGGAAATGGAATAACTAAGTACTACATGATCAAACTCCATTACTGACCTGCTCGTCGGACAAAATCCGACTACCTCTCAACATCGGCAACTCTAGTGGAGTCAACGTGCAACCATGGCCAGGCAGTGGTGGACTGTTCGAAGGATTGTCCCATAGAAGAACCTTCTCCTCGAGGATGCATGGAAGACCAACAAGCATGGACTTTCCCCAAGCCTGTTTAAGCAGCGTCTTGAAAAAGTTGGTACAGGAAGCACTAAGTCTTGCGGCGGTGAGGACGTTGGAGTGGCGTGCGATTTCTCCCACAGGATCGTCGTCCAAGGTCTCCCAACCCCGACGAGGAGGAGAACCGCCTGGCGAATCCATGGGAGCAGCGACAAACTGCCTTCTCTTCGGGGGGAGGGGAACTGGCGAGGAGGAGATAAGAGCGTAGTAACCGCAGGTCCTCGTCCCTTCCAGCTATAGATCGTTCCTCAGCGAAGGGGTGAGGCTATTATTTACTACTAGTACCAGCATTATGGAACGTTATGGGATTGCATTATACTGTAAATAATAGCACTAGTAAGAAATTTTTGGCACTAGGTAGTAGTTTTTAGCGTGGATTAAGAAATTTTGGGGTATGTTTTTCCTTTTTTTGTACAAGCCAACTAGTTTCAAAAAACGTCTTACATTATGTGACGGAGGAGTAAGTACTCGTAATGTAGTAGTACCAGTACTACTTTTCTCAACTAGTAGTGCGATGTACTGTACTTCTAGTCTAGTCTAGTATAGTGCACCAGTTTTGAACTCTTGAATCTCAGGGCCAAGGAGCTACAGTTGGAAGTGGAATGTACTACTGTTCTCTAGAACCACCGTTGTACTATCAATGCAGGGGAAGTACACCTGCGTAGTGGCATAGTGGGTACTCTCGGTGCTATATTCAGCTGCTCCTCTCACGTAGGAGTAGCTGGCCTACTCAGCCGCTCCTCTCACGCACACACTAGCAGCCTGTTTATCAATGATGCTATCACAAGCGTAACATTTGAGTTATTTGATACAGCGAGACTAGGATTTTCGCTTCCATTTGTGGAGGTGTAATGGATCTTGTCGAACTTTGTTAGTAGTTCCTTCTTTATGAATGAGATGAAGCAAAGCATTTGCCTCCGTTTAAAAAAACACGTCAAGAGGAATTTCTTTTACAGTAGAGCCGATAATGGAGTGAAGTCCATGCGTGCAACGCCACAAGCTACAGAGTAGTAGTAGAGCACTTTACGTACGGAGCCATATTGCACATTTCCCAATGCCCCGCCAGGCTTTTCCGTCTCCTCGGGCTTAATTGGGAGGCGCTAGTTTAAATATGCTACTAGCTGATGAGGAAGCTGCAAGCGAGGTGCGGCTAGGGCGACCACGCGAGCCACGGGATGCTGGGAAGGAAAACCCGTTCACGTGGTTAGGCTGTCCAGTGCACCCAGATTGTGGGCCGCACGTCCGTTCGACTTCAAAACTCAAACTACCTATGTAAAATATGGCTCACAGCAAAGTGTAGTAGTACTATTTTTTAAAAAGGCCGTCGTGCGTTCGGCACGGATCGAACCCACAAAACGAGGTATACACTCCCGCGACCACTAGTAGTACTCGTTGGAGTACAACGCAACCTAGAATCGCCTTTTGTCGCTAGTAGTACGTACATTGTTCCTTGCAAGAAACCCCTAATAATGCAAGAAACCACTAAAATGCCAAGAAACTACTACCACTTGCATACGTGGTAGACTTATGATAAGACTACCTTATCAACCATTGTACATGCTCTTACCAACAAAAATCCTCGAGTGACCTCCTACCTCCGGCCCGTCCACCTAGTCATCCTCGGCCATGGGACGCAGCTACCGCCACCGCCCGGCGAGGTCAAAACGGCCGGCATGAAGCCCATGTTGCGGCAGCCCGGATGCCAGCTCCGTCCGGCCGCGCGGCTAGCTAGCCAAGATAGCTCCGTCCAGCTTGCTTGTGCGCAAGGTTTGCTAGCTAGATTGGCGGCAGCGGGCGGCTTGCTTCTTGCGCTGCGCGCACTTTTCGAGCCAGCCATCCGGCTCGGCGAAGGCAGCGGGCGGCTTGCTCGCTTCGTGAGTCACGCTTCGGGCCAGCACGCCAACTGCAGTGAGGCTGGTAAGGCGTCCGCCCGTCCGGCGGAGCGGCGGCCAACTCGCTCATCACCGGCGCCACTAACGAACACGCATCAGTACTGTTTGAAGTAATGTTCAGGAAAAATGATGATTTGAGGGGGAATAACAGGATAGAAGGTCAGATGTGGGTCCCTCGTGTCAACGATCAAACAAAATATGATGGTTTAAGCTGCCTCGTCAGCACGGACGTGTGGGCCAACCCTGTCATAAATGGGTTTAAACGAACCTAATCGGTAGGAGTACTAGGTAGTAGTTTTTGGCGTGGATTAAGAAAATTTGGGTATGTTTTTGCTATTTTTTGTACAATAGATTCTTCCTAGGGCTGGTTGAAAGTGGTAGTTTTTTGTAAATACTCTACATATTGTAAGTAGGAGTGAAAGTTAAGCTTTGGAAGCCAATAAGCAAGGCTAGTTACATAGTGCATATGTGTACATGATTGAAAGTAAATATCAACCCTGAGTGACTAATATCTTGATGGAAAACTCGAAACTATGGAATACTAGGAAAAAATGCATGGTTGGAAATACTAGAAATGTTCATGTCCGTTGCAACGAATCATAATTAGAATAATATTTATTCACAAACTTGGTACAAAACACTCTAATTTTGATATACATATGTTTCAATTAGAATATATTCCTTGGGCTGCTTTGGTGAGGTCAGGGAGGGATGTGGTTGGTTTTAAGATACTAATTATGGATTTTTTACGCAAATTGGTAGACAAGTGGGATGTTGGTGAGAAAAGGCAACAACTTACCTCACAATCGTTAGATGTAGATCTAATGGTCGAAGCTTGACGGATGGCGGACACACCAGCATCACCAACTTAGTCTTGTGTAGGAGTACTAGCAAGATCCGTGCATTGCACGGAACATCAAGATGCATTTTTTTATAAAACACTTGTTGTGATTGACCCTTGCGGGAGTAATCCCATGTGTAAAAACTAATGATATCTCGAGAAATATGAGATAAGGTGAAGAGGAGTGGGTGCGGTGGGGGTTGGTGGCCTGACCGAGTGGAGGCATGGGGATTGACGACGCCGGGCAGCGCCACTGTGCCAGTTTGTTCCAGGCTTCCTTTTTTAATTGCTCAACAATGAGGTTTGTTGGAGATAGGGACGAACGAGGGAAGGCCTTGTTCGCAAATTTGGAGAGGGTGCGGGTATCTTTTAGTTTAATTTCCATCTCAGGATATAGATCGGACGGTCTATATTGCAAGATGGCTCACGTACCATCATCACCACCTCGATTTTTTATAAGAGAAGAAATATAAGTATGGAGATACAAACGTATTATCGATACTTGCTTCCGTAAACTAGCATCTACATTCTATTCAACGCCTCGACATTTGGGGCCTTAGCACAATGACTTCTCGACTATGTAAAACAAAGATTTTCCCATCGCCGACAAGGAGGGCGTGACGGCGGCGCGCTTTTTGGCTTGCTCTAGTCCTAGTAGTCATACTAGGTGGTCTAAGCACGTGTAGATTTATTCTTTTTCACGTCTCGTGTTCGCCGTACTGCCACGACTATTGATGAATAGACGGTAAGTTATTCACGGGGAAACCCTTGATGAGCGTGTTTGCGAGAGAGAGAGAGACAGTGTGCGTGTATGATATGTTAGAGACTGAGGCAATGATAACATATTCTTTATGTCTATGTGTGTGGAGGATAGAGAGAGACATGTACATGGGGCTTTGTGTTGTGTAACGTGGAGACACATATACATAATTAGAGAGTGAGTGTGTGAGATACACATGCGGACATGGGGAGAGATGAGAATCCAGATAAATGGGTGTTTGTGCGTGTTTGTGTGTGTTTGTGCACGCGTTTGTGTGTGATAGGGAGAGAGTGTACGTGGAGTAGATAGACCACTGATGATGTAAACCTAGTATAAGGGAAGGGGGAATGGTGTGACATGTGTAGTAGCGGGATAGCACGGGTGCGGGCTAGGGGAGCAGACTATTTGGAAGAGACATCTAGTGTGTGTGGGGGAGAGGACTGTGAGAGCGAGAGAAAGAGAGAGCTAGCGACGAAGAGAGAGAGAGAGGAAGAGAGGGGGCGAGAGGGGTCGTTTGTGTCCATAAATAGCGTATAGATAGGGAGACAATGTTGATGTTGTCCGAAATTGGCCTATGAATGGAGAGGCAAGTGAAGCGAGTCATCGTGTGTGTGATAGGGACTTCATGGGAGATCTAGAATAGATGGTGTAGAGAACAATGTGCGAAATCGAGAATGATTATACATTAGGGAGCTATGCAAAGAGTCACGACATATATGTATGCAGGGGAAGGAGCTGGGGCGGGTCCGCATGTGGGAGAGATAGAAAGAGGAGAGTGGTGCACAAGGAGACAAAGTGTGCTTGTTTGAAGTGGGGGTGGTGTGTGAGGTGAGTCTTGAGAACCACATAACTAGGGAGATAGACGTTTGGGGCGGCGCTTTGTGTGTATGGGAAATATACACTCTACATAGTGCGTGTGCTTGGGTAAGAGAGATAGCGGGAGACCTAGAGCGTGAGGGAAGAGATGTGTGCATGCCCGAGAGACAAAGCCTTAGAGACCTATGTTGGGGTCCGGACTTTACAAGAGAGAGGGGTGTTAATGTGCTCGTGTGTTGGTGTTTGGGGGAGAGAACGACTTCTCTATGTGTGTGTGTGTGTGTCTGGTGGTGGTGGTGGTGGTGGTGGGGGGTTTGACTTCAGATAAAGAGTGAGGTGTCTATATTTGAGGGACTTTAGCGTAATTGAGATATTGTGCACTCATGGTTGATCCATTTGTTTCACAGATTGTACAATGAGATAACGATACTTTTGAACATGCGTGATATACCTTGATGTACCAGAATTACAAACCTAAGATTGGAATTTTGGAATTCGACTCCATCATTAGCATTCGTAATTCATTTAAACGGAGGTACATTTTTTAAGCCGGGATTTCGTGATTTCAAATTCATATATCAAACCTAGAGATATACACATACGGGCATGTTCAAACTTTATAATCATCCACTTTATTCATACACATACACATTTTTGCTTTTGTCATCATATTTAGGATAAACACATTTGGAATTTCATTTGAATTGGATCGTATGATGGTATTTGCTTGTAGTAGCTCAATGATCCATATTTGAATTGAATGGACAATCTAAGTTTCGAGTTGGAGACATTGATTTTCAAAACTTGCACATTTTTTTGCGTGCAAAACTAACAAATTGTCGGCATGATATCATAGTCAGCCGTACGAGAGCAGAATACTTATAATTTTAGGCGCCAAAAGCTTTCAAACTTCCCGCTCACATCGCAATATCACGCGCCCTAAAGTTTAGCCCTGCGATATTCCTGTTTTTCCCCTGCCACATGAACGGAAAAGGGCTGCTTTGATAACTCCATTGTTTTCCCCTCTTTGCCCCCAACATTCTTCCCCAGAGCCCTCCCCTCCCTCCCGACCCCCTGTTGGGGGAACGTTGAAAAATTAAAATTTTTCTACGGTTTCACCAAGATCCATCTATGAGTTCATCTAAGCAACGAGTCAAGGAGAGAGTTTGCATCTACATACCACTTGTAGATCGAAAAGGAAGCGTTCAAGGGGATGGTGATGATGGAGTCGTACTCGCCGTGATTCGGATCACCGATGACCAAGTGTTGAACAGACATCACCTCCGCGTTCAACACACGTACGGTACGGACGACGTCTCCTCCGTCTTGATCCAGCAAGGAGGAAGGAGAGGTTGAGGAAGACAGCTCCAACGGCAGCACAACGGCGTGGTGTTGTTGGTGCAGCAGTACTCCGACAGGGCTTCGCCAAGCACGTGCGGAGGAGGAGAGGTGTTGGGGAGGGGAGGGGCTGCGCCTTGGCTTGGGTGCTCAGCCCTCCCCTCACCCCTCTATTTATAGGGGAGAGGGCAAGGGGGGCCGACCCTCTAGATGGCATCTAGAGGGGGGGCGACGGCCACGGGTAGGGGGGCTTGCCCCCCAAGGGGGCGCCTCTAGGGTTCCCCTCAACCATAGGCGCAAGGGCCCAAGGAGGGTGCGCCCAGCCCACCAGGCTGGCCCCTTCCCACGCAGCCCAAGTGGCCCCGGAGGGGTGGCCCTCCCGTGGACCTCCGGAACCCATCCGGTGACCCCAAAGATACAATACCGATATGCCCGAAACTTTTCCGTGTCCGCTTGACAACTTCCCATATATAAATCTTTACCTCCGGACCCTTTCGAACTCCTCGTGACGTCCGGGATCTCATCCGGACTCAACAACATTCGGTAATCATATACAAGTCTTCCTAATAACCCTAGCGTCACCGAACCTTAAGTATGTAGACCCTACGGGTTCGGGAGACATGCAGACATGACCGAGACGCTCTCAGGTCAATAACGAACAGCGGGATCTGGATAACCATGTTGGCTCCCACATGCTCCTCGATGATGTCATCGGATGAACCACGATGTCGAGGATTCAATCAACCCCGTATATTATTCCCTTTGTCAATCGGTACGTTACATGCCCGAGACTCGATCGTCGGTATCCCAATACCTCGTTCAGTCTCGCTATCGCAAGTCACTTTACTCGCATCAGTAATGCATGATCCCATGACCAAACACTTGGTCACTTTGAGCTCATTATGATGATGCATTACCGAGTGGGCCCAGAGATACCTCTCCGTCATACGGAGTGACAAATCCAAGTCTCGATCCGTGTCAACCCAACAGACACTTTCGGAGATACCGTAGTGCACCTTTATAGTCACCCGATTACGTTGTGACGCTTTGGTACACCCAAAGCACTCCTACGGTATCCGGGAGTTACACGATCTCATGGTCTAAGGAAGAGATACTTGACATAGAAAAGCTCTAGCAAAACGAACTACACGATCTTGTGCTATGCTCAGGATTGGGCCTTGTCCATCACGTCATTCTCCTAATGACGTGATCCCGCTGTCAATGACATCGATGTCCACGGTCAGAAAACCATGACTATCTCGTTGACCAACGAGCTAGTCAACTAGAGGCTTCTAGGACGACATTGTGGTCTATGTATTCACACGTGTATTACGATTTCCGGATAATACAATTATAGCATGAATAAAAGACAATTATCACGAACAAGGAAATATAATAATAATGCTTTTATTATTGCCTCTAGGGCATATTTCCAACAGTCTCCCACTTGCACTAGAGTCAATAATCTAGTTACATTGTGATGAATCGAAACCCCATAGAGTTCTGGTGTTGATCATGTTTTGCTCGCGAGAGAGGTTTAGTCAACGGATCTGCGACATTCAGATCCGTATGCACTTTACAAATTTCTATGTCTCCATCTTGAACATTTTCATGGATGGAGTTGAAGCGACGCTTGATGTGCCTGGTCTTCTTGTGAAACCCGGCTCCTTGGCAAGTGCAATAGCTCGGTGTTATCACGTAAGAGTTTGATCGGCCCGATGCATTGGGTATGACTCCTAGGTCGGTGATGAACTCCTTCACCCAAATTGCTTCATGCGCTGCCTCCGAGGCTGCCATGTACTCCGCTTCACATGTAGATCCCGCCACGACGCCTCGCTTGCTTGCACCAGCCATCGCTTCCACCATTCAACATATACACGTATCCGGTTTGTGACTTAGAGTCATCCAGATCTGTGTCGAAGCTAGTGTCGACGTAACCCTTTACGACGAGCTCTTCAGGATATTCTTGACCGCTGTCCAGTGTTCCTTGCCGGGATTACTTTGGTACCTTCCTACCAAACTTACGGCAAGGTTTACATCAGGTATGGTACACAGCATGGCATACATAATAGATCCTATGGCTGAGGCATAGGGGATGACGCTCATCTCTTCTTTTTTATCTTTTGCCGTGGTGGGGCATTGAGCTGAGCTCAATCTCACACCTTGCAAAGACAGGCAAGAACCCTTTCTTGGACTGATCCATTTTGAACTTCTTTAAAATCTTATCAAGGTATGTGCTTTGTGAAAGACCTATGAGACGTCTCGATCTATCTCTATAGATCTTGATGCCTAATATATAAGCAACTTCTCCAAGGTCCTTCATTGAAAAACACTTATTCAAGTAGGCCTTAATGTTGTCCAAGAATTCTATATCATTTCCCATCAAAAGTATGTCATCTACATATAATATGAGAAATGCTACAGAGCTCCCACTCACTTTCTTGTAAACGCAGGCTTCTCCAGAAGTCTGCATAAACCCAAACGCTTTGATCATCTCATCAAAGCGAATGTTCCAACTCCGAGATGCTTGCACCAGCCCATAAATGGATCATTGGAGCTTGCATACTTTGTTAGCATTCTTAGGATCGACAAAACCTTCCTATTGTATCATATACAGCTCTTCCTTAAGATAACCATTAAGGAACGCTGTTTTGACGTCCATCCGCCATATCTCATAATCATAGTATGCGGCAATTGCTAACTTGATTTGGACGGACTTAAGCTTCGCTTCGGGAGAGAAAGTCTCATCATAGTCAATCCCTTGAACTTGCCGATAACCCTTAGCGACAAGTCGAGCTTTATAGATGGTGACATTACCATCTGCGTCCGTCTTCTTCTTAAAGATCCATTTGTTTTCAATCGTCACCGATCATCGGGCAAGTCACCAAAGTCCATACTTTGTTTTCATACATGGATTCTATCTCAGATTTCATGGCTTCTAGCCATTTGTTGGAATCTGGGCCCGCCATCGCTTCTTCATAGTTTGAAGGTTCACCGTTGTCTAACAACATGATTTCCGGGACGGGGTTGCCGCATTCCACTGCAGTGCGGAACGTGTCCTAGTGGAACTTTGAAGTTCAGTAGAAACTTGATCCGAAGTTCCTTGATCATCATCATTAATTTCCTCTACAATTGGTGTAGGCACCACAGGAACATTTTCCTGAGCTGCACTACTTTCCGGTTCAAGAGGTAGTACTTCATCGAGTTCTACTTTCCTCCCACTTACTCCTTTCGAGAGAAACTCTTTTTCCGTAAAGGATCCGTTCTTGGCAACAAAGATCTTGCCTTCGGATCTAAGGTAGAAGGTATACCCAATGGTTTCCTTAGGGTATCCTATGAAGACGCATTTTTCCGATTTGGGTTCGAGCTTTTCAGGTTGAAGTTTCTTGACATAAGCATCGCATCCCCAAACTTTTAGAAACGATAGCTTAGGTTTCTTCCCAAACCATAATTCATACGGTGTCGTCTCAACGGATTTAGACGGTGCCCTATTTAATGTGAATGTAGCTGTCTCTAGAGCGTATCCCCAAAATGATAGCGGTAAATCGGTAAGAGACATCATAGATCGCACCATATACAATAGAGTGCGATTACGACGTTCGCGCACACCGTTACGCAGATGTTTTCCAGGCGGCGTGAGTTGTGAAACGATTCCACATTTTCTTAAGTGTGTACCAAATTCGTGACTTAAATATTCTCCTCCATGATCTGATCGTAAGAACTTTATTTTTCGGTCACGTTGATTCTCTACCTCATTCTGAAATTCCTTGAACTTTTCAAAGGTTTCAGATCTGTGTTTCATCAAGTAGACATACCCATATCTACTCAATTCATCTGTGAGAGTGAGAACATAACGATATCCTCCGCGAGCCTCAACACTCATTGGACCGCACACATCGGTATGTATGATTTCCAACAAGTTGGTTGCTCGCTCCATTGTTCCGGAGAACGGAGTCTTGGTCATCTTGCCCATGAGGCATGGTTCGCATGTGTCAAATGATTCATAATCTAGAGACTCCAAAAGTCCATCAGCATGGAGCTTGTTCATGCGCTTGACACCAATGTGACCAAGGCGGCAGTGCCACAAGTATGTGGGACTATCGTTATCAACTTTACATCTTTTGGTATTCACGCTATGAATATGTGTAACACTACGCTCGAGATTCGTTAAGAATAAACCATTGACCATCGGAGCATGAACATAAAACATATCTCTCATATAAATAGAACAACCATTATTCTCGGATTTAAATGAGTAGCCATCTCGCATTAAACGAGATCCAGATACAATGTTCATGCTCAAACTTGGCACCAAATAACAATTATTAAGGTTCAAAACTAATCCCGTAGGGTAAATGTTGAGGTAGCGTGCCGACGGGCGATCACATCGACTCTGGAACCATTCCCGACGCCGCATCGTCACCTCGCCCTTCGCCATCTCCGCTTATTCCGCAGCTCCTGCCGTGAGTTACAAATATGAGCAACGACACCGTATCAAATACCCAGGAGTTACTACGAGTAATCGTAAGGTACACATCAATTACATGTATATCAAATATACCTTTGGTGTTGCCGGCCTTCTTATCCGCTAAGTATTTGGGGCAGTTACGCTTCCAGTGACCCTTCCCCTTGCAATAAAAGCACTCAGTCTCAGGCTTGGGTCCATTCTTTGTCTTCTTCCGGCAACTTGCTTACGGTAGCGGCAACCTCCTTGCCATCCTTCTTGAAGTTGTTCTTGCCCTTGCCCTTCTTGAACTTAGCGGTTTTGTTGACCATCAACACTTGATGTTCTTTCTTGATTTCAACCTCTCACGACTTCAGCATTGAGAATACTTCGGGAATGGTCTTCACCATCCCTTGCATATTGTAGTTCATCACAAAGCTCTTGTAGCTTGGTGGGAGCGACTGAAGGATTCTGTCAATGACCGGCTCATCAGGGAGGTTAATATTCAATTTGGGTCATGCGGTTGTGCAACCTGTATATTCTCGAGTATGTGCTCACCGATGTAACTATTTTCCTCCATCTTACAACTATAGAACTTGTCGAGACGTCATATCTCTCGACCCGGCGTGAGCTTGGAAAACTAGTTTCAGCTCCTCGAACATCTCATATGCTCCGTGATGCTCAAAACGCTTTTGGAGCCCGGTTGTAAGTTGTATAGCATGCCGCATCGAACGAGGGAGTAATCATCGACGAGTTTGCCAAGCATTCATAATGTCTTGGTTCTTCGGGACGGAGCGTCACCTAGCGGTCCTTCTAGGACATATTGTTTCCTCGGCAGCTATGAGGATGATCTCGGGTTCCGGACCCAGTCCGTATAGTTGGTACCATCATCTTTCAGCTTGGTTTTCTCTAGGAACGCGTTGAAGTTCAGGTTGACATGAGCGTTGGCCATTTGATCTACAAGACATATTTGCAAAGGTTTTAGACTAAGTTCCTGATAATTAAGTTTATCTAATCAAATTATCTTAATGAACTCCCACTCAGATTAGACATCCCTCTAGTCATCTAAGTGTTACACGATCCGAGTCGACTAGGCCGTGTCCGATCATCACGTGAGACGGACTAGTCATCGTCGTGAACATTCTCATGTTGATCGTATCTTCCATACGACTCGTGTTCGACCTTCGGTCTCCGTGTTCGAGGCCATGTCTGTACATGCTAGGCTCGTCAAGTTAACCCTAAGCGTTTTGCATGTGTAAAACTGTCTTACACCCGTTGTATGTGAACGTAAGGATCTATCACACCCGATCATCACGTGGTGCTTCAAACGCATTTAACTTTAGCAACGGTGCACGCTTAGGGGAGAACACTTCTTGAAATTGTTTTAAGGGATCATCTTATTTACTACCGTCGTTCTAAGTAAACAAGATGCATAAACATAATAAACAACACATGCAATTATATAGTAGTGACATGATATGGCCAATATCATAAAGCTCCATTGATCTCCATCTTCCGGGCTCCATGATCATCTTGTCACCGGCATGACACCATGATCTCCATCATCATGATCTCCATCATCGTGTCTTCATGAAGTTGTCACGCCAACGACTACTTCTACTTCTATGGCTAACGCGTTTAGCAATAAAGTAAAGTAATTTAAATGGCGTTCTTCAATGACACGCAGGTCATACAAAATAAACACAACTCCTATGGCTCCTGCCGGTTGTCATACTCATCGACATGCAAGTCGTGATTCCTATTACAAGAACATGATCTCATACATCACAATATATCATTCATCATTCATCACAACTTACGGCCATATCACATCACATGATAATTGCTGCAAAAACAAGTTAGACGTCCTCTAATTGTTGTTGCATCTTTTACGTGGCTGCAATTGGGTTCTAGCAAGAACGCTTTTCTTACCTACGAATAACCACAACGTGATTTTGTCAACTTCTATTTAACCTTCATAAGGACCCTTTTCATCGAATCCGCTCCAACTAAAGTGGGAGAGACAGACACCGCCAGACCACCTTATGCAACTAGTGCATGTCGATCGGTGGAACCGGTCTCACGTAAGCGTACGTGTAAGGTTGGTCCGGGCCGCTTCATCCTACAATACCGCTGAAGCAAGATAAGACTAGTAGCGGCAAGCAAGTTGACAAGATCTACGCCCACAACAAAATTGTGTTCTACTCGTGCAATAGAGAACTACGCATAGACCTAGCTCATGATGCCACTGTTGGGGAACGTTGCAGAAAAATTAAAATTTTCCTACGGTTTCACCAAGATCCATCTATGAGTTCATCTAAGCAACGAGTCAAGGGAGAGAGTATGCACCTACATACCACTTGTAGATCGAAAAGGAAGCGTTCAAGGGGATGGTGATGATGGAGTCGTACTACCGTGATTCGGATCACCGATGACCAAGTCTTGAACGGACAGCACCTCCGCGTTCAACACACGTGCAGTGCACGGACGACGTCTCCTCCGTCTTGATCCAGCAAGGAGGAAGGAGAGGTTGAGGAAGACAGCTCCAACGGCAGCACGACGGGCGTGGTGTTGTTGGTGCAAAGAAGATCTCGGCAGTGGCTTCGCCAAGGACGTACGGAGGAGGAGAGGTGTTGGGGAGGGGAGGGGCTGCGCCTTGGCTTGGGTGCTCAGCCCTCCCCTCACCCCTCTATTTATAGGGGAGAGGGCAAGGGGGCCGGCCCCTCTAGATGGCATCTAGAGGGGGGGGCGGCGGCCAAGGGGAGGGGGGCTTGCCCCCCAAGCAAGGGGGGCGCCCCCTCTAGGGTTCCCCCCCTCAACCCTAGGCGCAAGGGCCCAAGGGAGGGGTGCGCCCAGCCCACCAGGGGCTGGCCCCTTCCCACGCAGCCCAGTGGCCCCCGGGAGGTGGCCCTCCCAGTGGACCTCCGAACCCATCCGGTGACCCCGGTACAATACCGATATGCCCGAAACTTTTCCGTGTCCGCTTGACAACTTCCCATATATAAATCTTTACCTCCGGACCCTTCCGAACTCCTCGTGACGTCCGGGATCTCATCCGGACTCGAACAACATTCGGTAATCACATACAAGTCTTCCTAATAACCCTAGCGTCACCGAACCTTAAGTGTGTAGACCCTACGGGTTCGGGAGACATGCAGACATGACCGAGACGCTCTCAGTCAATAACCAACAGCGGGATCTGGATACCCATGTTGGCTCCCACATGCTCCTCGATGATCTCATCGGATGAACCACGATGTCGAGGATTCAATCAACCCTGTATACAATTCCCTTTGTCAATCGGTATGTTACATGCCCGAGACTCGATCGTCGGTATCCCAATACCTCGTTCAGTCTCGTTACCGGCAAGTCACTTTACTCGTACCGTAATGCATGATCCCGTGACCAAACACTTGGTCACTTTGAGCTCATTATGATGATGCATTACCGAGTGGGCCCAGAGATACCTCTCCGTCATACGGAGTGACAAATCCAGTCTCGATCCGTGTCAACCCAACAGATACTTTCGGAGATACCTGTAGTGCACCTTTATAGTCACCCGATTACGTTGTGACGTTTGGTACACCCAAAGCACTCCTCACGGTATCCGGAGTTACACGATCTCATGGTCTAAGGAAGAGATACTTGACATAGAAAAGCTCTAGCAAAACGAACTACACGATCTTGTGCTATGCTCAGATTGGGCCTTGTCCATCACGCCATTCTCCTAATGACGTGATCCCGCTGTCAATGACATCGATGTCCATAGTCGAAACCATGACTATTTGTTGACCAACGAGCTAGTCAACTAGAGGCTTACTAGGGACGTATTGTGGTCTATGTATTCACACGTGTATTACGATTTCCGGATAATACAATTATAGCATGAATAAAAGACAATTATCACGAACAAGGAAATATAATAATAATGCTTTTATTATTGCCTCTAGGGCATATTTCCAACACCCCCAACCACGGCAAGCCGCCGAATCTAGTCCTCCGCCGCAGCGGTGGACCTCACACCCCACCGGATCTACCTTCCGCACCTTGGAACCCCCAACTGCCAACTCACCACTTCACCGGAGCCGCTTCAGCGACTGGCTTGTTCACCGCTCTAGATCTCCTTGACCGCCATCGTGGTCCACCGCACCAGATCTGCTTAACCGGCGCCCTCCACCACAGCGTAGGCCCTTCACTGACTCCCTCGTCCACCCCTTCGCTGGCCCTTCATACAAGCCCTCGTCCGATGCAACAGATCCGCCTCACCGAAAGCACTATACAACGCTACCGCCAAGCCTTCGTCCCATCGCAGACCGGACCCGCTCCACGGACACCATATTCAACTCCACCGGCCCTGCTTTACCAACGTCGCAGCCTCATCAGGTTATTTCGATTTGTACTCCTTCGGTTTTTCTCTTTATCATGCAACTGTTCACTTACCTAGATGAGCTTTCTTGTATGTCGACAGGCGCCGCAACCGTAGCACCGAAGCAGCTTCAGCGAAGGCGACAGCCGACCCAAACTCAACCGAAACACGAGCACCATCGACAACCCTTAGCTATCAAGTATGACAACGATACCCATACGCCGCCGAGAATCAGGTACTATTATCCAACGGCCGGCGCCTACGTTCACCTTCCTAGCATAAGCACCGCACCTTTGAATTTCTTTAGGGCATCATTCAGTTTTTCATGAGACGCGTTATTACGCTTGCACCAGAGGGCCATACTTACGGCGGTGAACATGTTACATGTGTTAAATTACATACCAATGCACATATAGTTAATATGCTTTAGTTTTGTTACGATGCCACTGTTGGTTCCATCGCATCGCTTAATGTTCTCTATGCTTAATTACACATCAACAAACTAGCATGTGGTTCCGCCGCTTTTTGTTCGTTTTACCCTACATTTTCTGATGCTAGCTATTACATCACTTCTCCGAGCCTCTGTTCATTACTTGTTTGTGTGTTCTTGATCTTCCCAAGTTACATGACTAATTTGATGCTTCTATTAATTATGGAGCTGCCAACCCCATCAAGCAAAATATTTGTTCTTTTGGTGCTGGCACCTCGAGCAAGCATAAAAATAGAGGGAAGCAGATATATTGTCATGTATGCACACACCCTTCTTTCATTAGTTTAGATGAACCATTGATGATCAATTCGGACCAGTGCATGCGACTAATATTAATTTTACCTAAATAGATGGTGCAGAATAAACTACAACAACTAGATTTTCAACCACAAGATGCTGACGATATCTTCAAAGAACATTGCAACAGCAGCCAGGCTTCACAGCAACATATGGTAAGCCAGTGTGTTTTAGTACATGTTAAATGTAATGTGAGTGGGCTGCTTTCTTGGCTTGTGCCCTCAACGTGTAATCCTACCGAATTACAAATAGTTCAGTTATGCTTTCTGGTTGTATTGCTTGATTCGAATGCTTGTTTGTTGTTATGTTATACCTGAGTTGGCCAATATGTCAGCAGTGCCTATTGTACTATCGTAAAGAAATGCATGCCTATTTCATTTGAGTCCTTAACTTTTCCTCTCAACTTCATCACAAGACTGTCTTCGTAGTTTATATGAGGCCACACTGTTAAGTGCTTTATCAGATTATTTCAACTGCTTAGATGCCTTGGCAACTTAGATATAGCGGTTCTACACTCCCTTTCAACTTTCATCTTACCATTTTAATTTCTTTTCGGCTGATGCTGCTTCGAACCATTTAAATATAGTTTGCCATGCTTGGCAATAATTCGTTCGTCGTTTACCATGTAAGCTTACTACCTGGATCATATGATAACTATCTCTTACTTATGTCCAGCGGAAACCTTTCAGTATGCCATTCACACTAGGACACAATGTACAACCCCAGAACCTATTTGTGGAAGCAGTGCGCCATCCATGTTACCAGATGGTAGCAGTTCAGAGGCAACACCGCCGGAGAGCAGTCTGAGCACAAATATTATAGTGCTTGAGGCTCTACTAGAGGCAGAAAGAGATGGTGTGACTGCCATGAATGAGGTAATCTTTATCTTGAGGCTGGAAATTACGGAATTATGCAAGCAACCCAAGAATTGGAGGAAGTAAGAATGTTGCATTTGAAGATGGAGGAGGTCTCATTGCTTTACGCTATCTGAAGCCCAAGGTAATCCCGGTTCTTCTTTAGATACCAGTTGAAATTGTCATTAGATTATTGTACTTGCATGTTGTGTCATTTCTCTGAATGGATTATGTTGCAAGACACCCTATGTTGTCCGGAATTCCATGTTGTCCATGTGTTGTAATGATCTGAATTTTTTAGGCGAGGTAATCCTCAGTACTTGTATGATTGACATAAGGTGAACTGTTTTTCGTGTGAGCATATTGTATTGGATGAAATAACTGTTTGAATCAGAGTGTATCCAACCTACTGAATTTGAAGATCACGATATTTCTAAATCATAATCATATATAAAGGTGGAATAAATCTTTGTTGTGGTTTTGAAGAAATAAATAATAAAACATATAATTATCTATGGATATTCGTAATCGAATACAAACTGGATTTGAATTTAGTTTGCCGTGTCCTGTGGCAAACGTGAATGCTAATTCTCCCAAGTTTTGAACGAAGTGGCTAAACACCCACTATAATTTGTGGGCTGCCCGAAGCAAGTGTTTGCGAGATGGAAATTACCGCTCTACCCCGACACTTGACATCCTTATCGACCGGATTTACACGGTTGTTGATAGGGGTAGACTAGTAACTTCAATCAGACGTGACATGACGGCCTCTGAGCCCATTCAGACACGGTGGGCGCCAAACGTGGGCGGCAAAACACATTTGATTCAAGCTCGTCCGAAAGACATGTGTCTCTTCCTCCATTTCCCCATTCATACACGGTGGGCGGCAAAACAAACTCTCCTCGTCTGAAATCGATGTAGGCTAATATTTTAAATAGGCGCAGATGTGTAACTTCCATCGACGTGACACAACCGCCTCTACCTGTCAGCCCGTTCATACACCGTGGGCGCCAACCGTGGTGGCAAAACACCCTCTCCTCGCCCGAAATAGTTACCGGCAAATATTTGGGAGATGCGAGATTACCGTCCTATCCCCAACCGACGCGATGTCTGAAATTTTAAACGGGGGATAAGTTCGTAACTTTCCCCCATTTCAGAGAAGTGTGTCCTAAAGTTTGAGATCGCCCCCCTCCCCTCCATTTCCCCATTCATACACCATCGGCGACATGACAACCTCCGCACTGCGGCCAACCTCCTCCGTCCGCCACCCCATCCTCCACCTTGCCGGAGCCGCTACCCCTACCCCGTCGTCCACTGCAAGACATGGACGTCTCTCATCCACGGTGCTGGACCAGGATCCTTTCATCGCCTCCTGTCGCTTCATCGGCGTCGTCGTCCACCTTGCCGTTGCCGCTCCTACGACCGCCTCGTCCACGGCAATAGGATATACCCCTGACCCGGCCGTCTGCCGTCTAAAGTCTTCTTCCCCACCGCCGACAGCCATCGAACCCGCAGCACCCTCAATGTATCAGCATAGGCCTACACGGCATCGCAAGAGAGGTGGTACTCTTCCATATGTGCTTAAGTTATTGATCTCACCCGGAAAATAAATCATAATTTGTTTACTGTACTTTTCTTGTCCATACCAAATCGTAGTGGCTAGTTGAAAGCAAACATTGGTTGCGAAGTAGCTTTGTCTGGTTTGCACCTTCAGATCCGCCATGGCACGGGCACTATATTCGTAAAGCTTATGGTTTCCCCCCTTTATATTCACTACCATCATCGTAGGTGCTTCGTGTCGTGCTAGCACTGCTCCTGCTCCTCAAGACCTCAACCCAAAGCTTACGTGTTCAAATACGAATCTGATATGATGCTCATATCACTAAAACACAGAACGTTTAATTAGTCACCTAATGTTCCTATATTCGTTTTGAAAAGCATGTGCGCCACCCACTGGTCCAGCTAGTTCCACTTTCCTGATTTTTCTCTTGATGCTTAGGGTTTTCCCTTTTATCTACTCTACTATGATCTCCAGAGGAGCTTTACGTCAGACTAGCATTACTCCACCCTTCAAGCTAAACAACACAACACTCATAATGTCCAAGCTTAGTTGTTCAAATATGATTGTGATATGATACTGATATTAGTTAACTGACACATTTAATTGGTTAGCTAAAGGTCCCACTTGAGTTTCCAAATGCATGTCGCGACATATAGAGAGACAACATAATTGCATTTCTTTGTCATTTGGTACGTACTTTCTTGTCCATACCAAATCTTAGTTGTTATTTCAAAGCAAACATCGGTTGCTAACTACCATTTGCGCAGTTTGCAGATTCAGATCTGCCATCCCACTGCCACATTCAACACTGTACTGATCATGCTTATGTTTTCCCCATTTTATGATGACCACAATCAGCCTACGTGGTTTGTGTTGTAATAGCACTGCTCCACCCATCGAGCTAAACAAGCTTAGTTGTACAAATTCATATATGATATTATTGCTGATATTAGTAAAACTGAGAGATGTTTAATTGGTTAGCTAAATGTTCCTAGTTTAGTTTCGAAATGCATGTGAGCACATATGGAGAGACCGGAAAGAATAGTATTTCTCTGTGCGCTCTGGTCCATCATGGGTGGCCAACCGACATTGTAATGAAACACTTGTAATATCTTCAGTCTGCTTGCTCTTCTGCTCTTCTTTAAGATGATACTCTTCTCTTGCGTCGATCGTCGATCGAGTTGTTCTCCTTAGTATATTTTGAATATGTCAGTCAGGTCGACTTGTTCTTCTTTACTATATGTTGAAGTTATCATCTGCGAAGTGTCATCACTTCGGAGCTCTCATATTTTGAGTAGTAGGTCGCATTATATTAATGCACACAACAAATTACAGCATGCATGGCATCTTTTAAAAGAATTGCGAGATAGCACAAAGGGGTTTACAGGAGGCAAGATTGGATTAGAATCACTTCGCATTACAAAGAAAATCTCACTTGTTTTATGTTTTCATGCATGTCGATATTGAACATTATCAAAATGAATATGAGAATGGGCGACGAGAGGAATATTGTGGAACGATCCACTGGCTAACAAACTTGGGATGGTGGAGGATGGCCTATCTTATTCACCCATCAAGGTGCTTGCTCTAACTTTGCAAAGTTGTATTGGTCGCACATATTTTGCATCTGACCTCTTGCATTTCTTCTACTTTGTTACACCATCTGCTTATTTTAAGCATCATATATGAGTATATGCCATAACTATCCATTTTCTGTACCTATTCCATGTGTCACACACTATGTTTTTCCAGGTCAAATGTTGTTCTTTCGTGATAGATGTCCAAAAGGAAGAGGGTGAGTACAGATCCTCAAGGAGTACAAACTAGGTATTTGGAAAAGGTAGTGGTACTGTTAAATCAGATATATCGGCAGCCACGTAAAAACACAGGCCCAACTGTACCACAATTTACCCCTACTCCAAAGGGCTAAACCCCTATTAGAACTGCTGGGAGCCCAAATGTCAGTACTTGTCTATGATATCAATTCAAAATTTGAACTCCTAAATTTCTGCTTGTGCCTTACCATCTCTCTTGTATGAAAACTAATTTCAGATGAATCTCCTTGCTCAAAGGATCATACGATCTCAAAACAATAATGGGCTCTCATTGCTCTTGTCAAGACCTCTCTCCCTTTTGCCTTGTAACGATGTACTTAATTAATTGCTATTTGATTATGTATCATCGATGCCCGCACTGAGCTACATTATCCTCTGTTTCTTCCAATATTATTTGATCTATATTTACTCATTGAAAAATGTAGAATAATGGCAACGCTTATAAAGAATTTTCTTGGGGAATTTATTGAATTATCCTTCCATCAACATGGAGAAGGGCTTTGTCCAGCCCGTGTTAACATGTAATGTAAGTTCATCCTTCTCAACCTTCAAACTTTGTTCTAGTATAGATTTGGATAGGAATCATTGCCTCCACTGCTGTTTGCTTTGCTGTTTACATCTGATTGGATGTTTGCAACAACTACCAGTTTCAAATTGTAGTTGTAAAAACATGTTCGTTATGCAGAACAGATCCATTTATTTGCTTATATAATTGTGAAACCTGTTACGTGTCTCCCTGTTTCTCTTTCAGAGTCGTATCTCTTACGCCAGGCAGAATTTTAGGGAAGATAGTGAGCCAAACCATCTTGAGGACAACGAGATAACCCCAAGGTCCTGTCTTGATGAAGACAGTGAGTTGAAGCTACTCACCAGCAGGTGTGAGACAACCTCTGTGCAGTCGCTGCCTCAATCAGTTCGACTTATTCAGTCTCAACTTAAAGCGGAAAGGCTTGCTTCAGCTCAGCCCGACTTGAAGCCAAAGATGCAATGAAGATGTCAGAGGACTGCCGTGCGCACCATCATGCCTTAAATCTAGTGTTGATGCATCTATCGTTGACACAACTGAGGTCTACTTAGCTTCTTCAGCTGTTTGGGGGGCCCGACCTGGCCAGGCCTAGTGCCTTCTGAAGTGCTCTCAGTTTTGTATATTCTTTTGTCGGCGCGTTTATTTGTACTAGAGGCGAACTTTGATGCCCAGTGGATGTAATATGTGGGATAGTCGTGATAGCCTAGCGTAAGTTGCTTGCTTATTTATTTCCTTGTTGTCTTGTTTATTTGTTTGCTTGTAGTCATTGCAATTCTTTTTCCGCGGTTTGCTAGTGGCTGCAATAACCTATTTTTAAAACTAGGCCACAATAACCATGGGCTAATATTTACTGTAGTGACAATGGGCCTCCTACGGGCCGTAGAAACAGTGGGCCTTCTACTGGCTGTAGAAAGCGATGGGCCTTCTACGGGCCATAGAAACAATGGGCCTTCTATGGGTCAGAGAAACAATGGGCCTTCTACGGGCCGTATCATCAATGGGCCTTATACGGGCAGTATGACGATTGGCCAAACATGGGCCAATAACAGGCCGCATTATGGCCGTAAACGGGCTAGAGTTGGAATCGTTCCTTTCATGGGCCGATCATAACGGGCCATCGTTAATAGGCCGTATTTCATGACGCTATGAAAATGGCCCAACGTGTTAATGGACCACAAACAGGCCGACTGTAACCACAGGCTGAATTTGGCCCATAAGCAGAAAATGACAGTAACAGGCCGTAAGTAAACGAATGCTGGAAATGAGCCCAAGAATAAATGGGCTCTGAGAAGGCCGAAAGATAACATGGGCTGAAACGCCCAACGGAATAACGTGCCCTTAATGGGTATAAAGTGATACACTGTTCATTACGGGCCGCTTTCACCACGGGCCGTTAATGGGTGTAAGTAATACCTTTGTTCATTACGGGCCAGTTTCACCACGGGTCGTTAATAGGCCAAGAGTTACATAGGGCCTCATATGGCCCGAAAGACGTCATGGGCCATACATGGGCAAGAAGTGAAAACGAGCTGGAATCATATTGGGTGGCCCAGATGACGCTACTGGGCCTAATTCGGATAGGGCGTAACGGGCCTTGGGTTAGCGGGCTGTAAATGGGCTATATGCGAACATGCCATTAACAGGCTTTACATGGGCCGGCCCGCCACCTTTTGACCAAGTCAAACGAGCCGGCCTTTGCACAGGAATGGGCCTCTGTTGGGTTGTGCCACGTGTCGACGTATCATAGGCGCCTTCTGTCCAATGAGTGGATGACATCTGTCACAACAGTGAGCCGACACGTGTTTCCTCCAGCCAATGATGATTTTACACGTGGAAAATCCCCATTGGTCGGGGCTGTTAACGGGTTATCGGATCCAAAACCTGACCCGATAGCTTAACGGCGTTCCATTACGATGGATGCCACGTGTCGGTCACCCTTGACGAAAGCACTTCGTGACGCGCGCGATTTATCGTCATGGAAGTGGACACTTCTGTGATGATAATTTTGGTAATGTCATGGAACACTTCTATGACAGCACAGGTATGACTATCTTGATTTTGTCATAAATTTGTCATGGATGTACATGCATGAAAAAAAAACGCAACCTACTGTGACAAACACGTATCATCACGGAAGTGTATTTTTTTTGTAGTGAGGACCGCTGGTGGAGCCACGCCGTGGGCCGCAGGCAGGCAAGTCTGGGGACCCCCGTTCCCAGGACACCGATAGTAGCCCCCGGGCCCAAGGCGCGCTCGGACTTGGTTTCGAGGCAAACCCAAGGGGCAAGTGTGGAGCGCCTCGGGCCCCAACAGCCTATGGCCTCGGTTGACGCGTGGCGATTGATGGGACGTGCGTGTCTCCATTTCCCCATGCTGCCTCGTCAACTGCCTGACTTGACGAGTCTCGGCTGCATGCAGAGAAAAATCATCATTACCTGTGATCGTGGGGATCGCCGGTTGGCCTTCTCCCGCTATAAATGAGGAGGGGGAGGGGTGGAGCCCCCTTCGCTCATCTCTTCCTGCTCCGCTCGCTTCTTCTCCCTTGCTTCATTGCTACTAGCGATACCCATGGCGCCTGCAAAGAGGTTCCCGTCCGCAGAAAAGTGGAAGGTCCGCCAGGAGGGGCCCAACTCACCGCCGCCTAAGAGGGGGTGCGGCCGTCCCCGCAAGCACGCCGTGGCCCCTGCCATGGCCCCTCGCGGCCGCGGCGGCGCCTCTTCGCGTGGTGGGAGTCGCCCAGTTCGTGGCAGCCCGATGAAGGGAGGCGCGCCATGGTCGCGCGGCCTCCCCGGCCGGAGGTGATGCCGGAGTTTGTTGTGTGGTCAGAGAACCCGGCCGGCACCTGGCTTTAGCTCCCGTGCTTCTTTGCCGGCGAGCTGCCAGCCACGGGTCCAGGCGGTCTCTGGTTGCAGGTGGACGGCTACTGCAGCAAGGCTTCATGGGTCGCGGTCGAGGTCTCCATCACGGGCAACGCAGCCCTGGCCCGCGGCTAGCAGACGTTTGCCCGCGCGCGTGGCCTGGGCCGGCGGTGCACCCTCCACTTCAAGTACGATGGCAGCGCGACCCTCTATGTGAGGGTGCTCGGGGAAGATGGTAGCCGCGTCGGGTGCTGCCCTGAGGACAACGGCGGCGGTGAGGTGCTCAGCCTCGGCGACGGCCGCGACGAGGGTGAGGGCAGGCTTGTCCTTGGCGCCGGCCATGGTTCGTCCAGTTGCGGCGACTCTTCTTCCGGTGACAGATCCAGCAGTGGCGACTACGACCAGCCACCGCGCGCGCTTCGAGGGTTGCAGCGGGTCGTCTCGTCACCGCGCCCCAGTGAAGTGTGAGGAGGGGTCTAGCTGATCCCAGGAGAGCGCCATGGGCCCATCCTCACGAACTGCTGTGGAGGCACGCACCACTTTTGTTTCGTTCTTCCTTTTCTTCCTGTATTAAGAGAGAGACATGTATGGGGCCCTGCGGGGGCGTGCAACGAACCATGATTTCCAAGTTGCTGTGATATGTTTATCAGTCCTGTGCAATGTTGCAGCATCGGCGTTTTATGTAGGCGTGTAGAAATAACTTAGCTTGGCGCGCTCGAAGTAGTTTCCGCCTCATGAGGCACGCATTTCCCAGTGCCTGGCGAGGCCTCCTTGGCTTGGGAGGCGTCTAGGAACTGCAAAAATTCGTTAGGAAACTCTTATTCTTCCAAGCCTTTCCGAGCCCTGGTCGCAGGCGCAGCCGGCCACGACCCAGCGCTTCGCATCACGGTACCCGAGGGGCACGAATTGAGAGAGGTGCACCAGCTTGCAAGCCCGAGCAAGGGTGCCTCGCGAAGAACATGAAAAACGCTCACGAAGGCACCTGTCCAGCACCCTCGTGAGGCATGCGAGGGAGAGTACGGGTCAAAACAAGGAACCGAGGGCAGAAAAGGAGGCCAAAGGCGACAGAACCAAGCCGGCAAGGAACACCAGAAAGCAATTTTTCTTAAAGAGGGGCAAGACAACAACGGAAAGCAAATGAAAAGCCATGTCCGGCACCTAGTCTAGTCTTCTCACCAATGCGGAGCTAAGTGATGCCACTAGGACGTGGGAGGGAGCCCCCGAGGCCCGAGGGAGGCACTCCTGAGACTCAGGGGCGTGTACAGCCCCACTCATTATTACGTGAGAGTGTCACGAGCGGAGACCTTCACAGGCACTGGGCCTTCCTTCACAGGCGCCTGTCAGCATTCTGGGAACGGGGGTCCCCAGACTTGCCTGCCTGCGGCCCATGGCGTGGCTCTGCGAGCGGGCCCGTACGGCCCATCTTTACCAACAAGCATTCAAGACCCTCGCGAGGGGCCAAGCCTCGCGAGGCGGACGATGCAAGACCTCCTCAAGAGCAGCCACACTAGGCTAGCTCGCGAGGGGCGGAGAGATCAAGGCAAGGCAAACCTCGCGAGGTTCTTGTGATGTGAGCCATGACGAGCGAGACAAGGTGGGTGCCAGGCGGGCACCAGCGTGCGCACTGTCCTTGTTTCCTCTTTGGTGCTAAGGGGGCAAGCGCAGGTGTGGAGTACCGAGGCGTCAGGAAAAGGTTTCCACATCGGTGCAACGAGACCAAGACCAGTAGGACGGCAGGACGGAGGTCACCGTGGAGCCCAAGACGGCGTCACCACCAGAGCCTTTTGCAGGCGAAGACTACTTTTGTCAGGATAAGCTGTACTAGCTGTCCCCTTTCAAATTGGCCGTTGTGGGATCCTTCCGGCCAATATTTGGGAAGAGGACCGGGGCCTCTATAAATAGGACTAGACACCACCATAGGAGGCAACTGATTCAGATGATCCTCACCCACACAAGTTCACCAAGCACAAGAACACCTCTCCTCAGGAGGTTGTTCTTCCCCTTGTACTGTTCATCCTCGGCCCAAGAGGCAATCCACCACCACACACTGGAGTAGGGTATTACGCCACAACGGTGGCCCGAACCAGTATCAATCTTGTGTCCCTTGTGTTGCGAGTTCGTCAAGCTAGCCTAGGAATCGCAAAGTGCGAGAGGGCATGATCTGCGAGGGGGAGATCTTTGCACGCACCACAGAGTTCGAAGCTTAATGGTTTTGCTGGAACCCGTGATCCGACATTTGGCACGCCAGCTAGGAGTGTGCCGGAGTTTTCCTTCTGTTGATCTGCTCCACGCTGCCACCGTGCTCCGCCCCCATGGCGAGCGTAGCGCTTCCTTCCCCGGCGACCGATGCCGGCGACCAGGCCAGGGGGCTCCGGGCCCTTGCTCCCGCCTTGCGGTGGGTGCAATGGCCATCCAAGTTCAAGCCGGAGATGCCGCAGCGCTACGACGGCGTGGCAGATCCGGTGGCCTTCCTGCTAGCGTACGAGGAAGCCGTCCTCAAGGCCGGAGGCGACGACAAGGTCATGGCCAACTAGCTTCCCATGGCCCTGACCGGTGTGCTGCGCGCCTGGCTGCTCAACCTCCCTGGATCCATAGTGCATCTTGGGAGGAGCTGCGCAATCTCTTCGTCGCGTGCTTCGTGGCACCAGCACCCCACGCGGTCGTGGCCCTCCTCGGCGGCTCACAAGCGCCGCCCTCGGACTGCCACATCAAGCCGTTCCTTCGCCAGATCGGCGCCGCTTCCAAGCGCCCTGGGGCTCCGCCGGGCCGGGCCGCGCCCGAGGCCGACCTCACCTTCGACTCAAGAGATCATCCCGTCTCCACCGCCAGCTCGGGTATGCTCCCAATGCTTTGCACTCCCACCATCTGCAACGTGGTCGTCACCAAGACCCTCATCGACGGTGGTGCCGGCCTCAATGTGCTCTCCGTGGAAGCCTTCGGCCTCCTTCATGTACCACTCGAGCGGCTCCGCCTCAGCAAGCCCTTCTGAGTAGTTGGCAGCGACACCGCCCACTCCCTGGGGCAGATCCACCTTCCTGTCACCTTTGGCCCGCGCGACAATTACCGCACCGAGCTGGTCGACTTTGACATCGCCCACATCGGCCTCCTGTACAACGCCATCCTCGGGTACCTAGATCTGGCCCAGTTTATGGCAGCAACCCATCCAGCTTGCAACCTCATGAAAATTCCTGGGAGCAAGGGCATCCTCACCGTCGAGGGGGACGCCAAGGAGGATCTGCTGGCGCTCAAGCTTGCTTTCAAGACCACCGCGGCGGCGCAGCTCACCGGCGCCGGCGCCTCCGAGGCCAAGGGAGCCGCACAAACCAAGAAGAGGCAGTTGTTCACCCAAGACAAGGCAGAAACCAAATAGGTGCCCGTCGATGAGGACGGGTCCTCAGGAGCCACCTTTACCATAGGTGCCGACCTCAACCCTGACCAAGAGGAAGCGTTGGTGAAGTTCTTGCGCGCAAACAAAAAGATATTCGCAAGGGAACCCAAGCAGCTGGTGGGGTCCCGAGAGAGGTGATTCAGCATCACTTAAGGGTGTGCCCCAATGTGCGCCCTGTGAAGCAGCGGGCGAGACGACAGTCCACGGAGAAGCAGGCCTTCATCATCAAAGAAACTCGCAAGCTGGAGGCAGCGGGCGCCATTCGTGAAGTTCGGTACCCCGAGTGGCTGGCAAACCCCGTTGTTGTGCCGAAAAAAGGCGGGAAGGAGCGCATGTGTGTCGACTTCACCAACCTCAACAAAGTCGTTCCCGCTTCCACGCATCGACCAGATCATCGACTCCACCGCAGAGTGCGATCTGCTGTGCTTCCTAGATGCGTTCTCGGGCTACCACCAGATCAAGCACCAACCTCGCAGCGTATCTTCAAACAGTTTGTTCGTGAAGTGAATTGAGTCCTCCCCAAGCTCGAGGCCACGCGCCCGCTTAGATGGTCCAAGTGCGCCATCACGTTCAGCTCGGCAGATCAGCTCAAGTGCGCAGCTACCGCTGGCGCCCTCCCGATGCTTTGTTCACCAGTCATTAGCAACGTGCAAGTCACCAAGACACTCAATGATGGCGGCGCGGGGCTCAACGTCCTGTCCGTCGACACGTTCGACAACCTCCAAGTGTCGTATGACCAGCTTCAGCCCACCAAGCCTTTCTCAGTAGTGACTGACGGCTCCACTACCCCGATCGGGCAGGTCTTCCTTCTCGTCACCTTTGGAGAATGCAGCAACTACCGCACCGAGCTCATCGACTTCGACGTCGCACACATCCGTCTACCGTACAATGCCATCCTCGGGTATCCAGCCCTGGCCAAGTTTATGGCGGTGACCCATCACGGCTACAATGTCCTCAAGATGCCAGGAAGCGGTGGAATCATCACAGTCCCATGCAAAGAAAGAGACGCGGTGTGCTCCCTCGAGCGTGCCTTCCAAGCTGCAGCAATCGATGACCCCGACAGCAAGGGCGAGTGCCCTCCTGAGGCCACCCCCAAGAAGAAGAAGCAGTTGCTCCGTGAAGGACCTCAGGAGGGTGGCGCCGCGAGTGGTACCTCGTCAGGATTAGCGCCCGCACCTGGGGAGCCTCCCTCCATCGCATAGGAAAGCGCGCCCGGCGCCCTTCTCGGGCAGGGTTCGGTGGCTTTCTTCTGTAGGGCCTCAAACCTTGCCAGCATCACGAGGGAGGCGCTCGGGCACCACCTGGAGGCATGCTTCATGGCATGTTTCCCTTAGGAGAACACAGGGCGAGGAGCGCCCACCGCTTAGGAGTTCATCACCAGGACCAATCAGGAACTGCAAGACGCAAGGGCTATGCATGGCGACCGCCGTTCACTAGGCGCAGCTCCCCATCCAGGCAAGGATGCCGGGCTGCGCGTCTACATCGATGTCTCAGGGCTCAACAGGGCCGCATCTCAGGAGCCCTTCCGGCCTTCGTGCGTGGGATGCTACGAGGGTCCACCGCACAGCTACGTTCGCATGCCTTTTGGCCTGCCGAGCGTGGCGTCCGCCTATCAGCGCAACCTGCGGCGCGCCCTGGTGACTAAGGAGGCCAGGCACCACGCCATCCTGACGAAGATGGAGATGGTCCTCAAGGAACCGCCTAGACCCCTAAAGCCTCCTCAGGGCCCCGGTGGCTTGTGAGGAGCAACACCTTCGCCGCGTACCTTCATCTGCTCCAACATCCATTCATCAACAGAACCAAGTGACATTTTCCAAGTCTATTTAGCTGGGAGCGCCCCCCGGGCTGCATATTCCCTGGCCACGTGGGTCCATCCCTGTGACCTGTATCCCTTTTCATGTCTTTAGCTTACCTTGCTGGGGGTGCCCCTTGGGCTGCATCATCCCCAAGCCGCTCGGGCCAGGCCCAGTGGCATGTATCTTCCGTGCATTTACTTAAGCCAGTATGCTTTCCATGCTTAATCTACCTATGACTATCACCTGCTTGATTGGCACCTACCCCGGGAGTTGCTCACGCTGGCACGACGCTTGTGCTCGGGTCCGTCCCTGCAACGTCGACAAATCTGAGCGGCCGAGCTCTGGCCACGCGCGCCACCTCACCGGGCCCTCAGTGCCCCATCCTCTAGCAAAGCAATCAGTGGCCGCCCGGCGACCATGATGGCAAACCATGTCTCTCCTTGTGCTGGCTTGCAGGAATCTCCGGAGGATGACGGCAGGCGGAACCGCGAGCTCCCTCTTCTCCCGTCCAATCCGCTTGCACGTTAAAAGGGGGGCTCGTGAGCATCGCGACTCAGTAGCTTTTACCGGCTCTCCATCCATCACCCCGTGGCCTTGACCACGCCACGCGACCTAGCGAACCAGCGGTGGCTGAGCTCGCTCGAGGGCCTGGACTTGAGGACGTAGAGCACAAAGGAGAGCGCGGAGAAGAGGGAAAGGCTTGTATGGGCCTGGCCTAGCTATGCAATGGACACCTATGCCCGAATCTGAAGCATTATAAGGAATCGACTACTTACCGTCAAGATAAGTCTCGTGTCGGGTTGGCTAAACCGCTAAGGACTAGGAACCACACTAGCCGCAGCCTTGCTGCGGCAATGTCACCGCCCTTTCCTACCTCTCAACGACTGCTTGAGCGCTAAAGGGGACCTCCTGAGCATCGCGCCTCAGGGGCTCTTACTGGACCTCGGGCCGCTCACCTCCTGGCCTTGACCACGGCACATGACCTGGCATACCAGCGACGGCTATAGCCTGCCTGGAGACCGGGACCTATCCGCGTAGAGCACCAAGTCGTCGCAAGGTCGGAAAGGGGAGACCGAGCTGAAGCAGGACTCACGCTCGCGCAAGTTCATAATAAGGACGAAGTTGACAACAGACATTACAAAACCTTTACACACCCCCACGGTACACTTCTTGATTCCTCGCAGGGAACAAAAGGAATGAGCTTAGGGAATCCTATCTACTTGCGCCCCTGCGGACGACGCCATCATCAACTGTGGGCCGCCAGAGGCTGGCGCCAACCTCATCCAAATCAGCGGCGGGGCGGCCAGACGCAGCAGCCTTGCTCCGGGCTCGACGAGAGCTTGGGGGCAAGTAGCTGTCGTCGCTCTTCTCTGGGGTCTCGTGGAGCACGGGAGAATTGCTGGACTCCCAAGTGTCGCTGCGGCCTCCAAAGGAGCCGCTGGCGACGCGGGTAGCAGACCTTGCCCCAGCTGCGGCACCAGCCTGATGACCCCACCGTGGGAAACACTCTAGACGGCGGCCTTCTACGTCGAAGACCTTGAAGAACAGCATGGAGGCATCGTCATACATGAAATGGATCGTGAGGGCGCCCTCCGCGCGACACTCGGGTGACCTCACCCCAGCCTCGGTTCATGAAGATCTTCCCCGAGGAGACGGCCTCAACCTCCGCTCTAGTCGCCGGCGTCTCGCAGTCGGCATGCTGCAGCCAAACCTCAAGAGGCCCCATCGGCGGCATCTCAGCTAGGAAGAAGGACGGGAAGCGGGTCCAAGTGCTAGGGGGCATCGCCACAGACAAAGCACGAAGCTCGCTGAGGGAGTCCGTGGCGGACCTGTGGGCGTAACGCTGCTAACGCAGCACGGGCGACTATGGCTACAAATAGCCACGCCGACGGCCGCTTTCTTCCTCCTGAGCCCCCGGCTTGGGCGTACAAGGGTAACGGATACCCAGGAGGAGGCCGCTCGCACCAAGGCCTTGTCACCACCTGCATCGTCGCCCCATCACGGTGGTGGACCGGCCTCTTCTTCGGCGGGAGCGGCACCGGCCCGTCGAGGGGAGTCTTTCCTTTCTTCATAGCGGAAAACCTTCGGATGGGCGCCATTGGTGTCGGCGGTGGAGCAGAGGAGGAGAAGCAAGCGGAATGGGAAGAGATGGGTGACGGGGGCTCTGGCCCCCTCCCCATTTATAGCAGGAGGAGGCCAACCGGCGCCTCCCACGATCACAAGTAATGATGGTTTTTCCTTGCATGTCGCAGGGACTTGTCAAGTTGGGCAGTTGTCGAGGCAGCGTGGGGAAGCGGAGATGCCCACGTCCAATCAACCGCCACGCATCGACCAAGGCCGCAGGCTATTGGGGCCCGCGGTGCTCCGCACTTGACCTTTGGCTTCGCCTCGAAGCCAAGCCCGAGTGCGCCTTGGGCCCGGGGGCTACTGTCGGTGTTCTGGGAACGGGGGTCCCCAGACTTGCCTGCCTACGGCCCATGGCGTGGCTCTGTGAGCAAGCACGAACGGCCCATCGTCATCGACAAGGCATTCAAGACCCTCGTGAGGCGGACAACACAAGACCTCCTCAGGAGCGGCCTCACGAGGCTAGCTCGCGAGGGGCGGATAATTCAAGGCAAGGCAAACCTCGCGAGGTTCTCGTGACGTGAGCCATGACGATCGAGACCAGGCGGGTGCCACCGAGCAAATTGTACTTGTTTCTGTCGGATTTCGGGTTTCGGCAGACCCTTAAGGTTCGAACTCTGGGGTGCGCGCGGAGATCCAACCCTCCACCATCTCGTACCTCGCCGAATCGCAGGGACCTAAGCTACTAGCAAGAACAGCACAAGAGACGCAAGATTTATACTAGTTCGGGCCACCGTTGTGGTGTTATACCCTACTCTAGTTTGTGGTGTGGTGGATTGCCTCTTGGGCTGATGAAGAACAGTACAGGGAAGAACTGCCTCGCGAGGGTCTGTTCTTGGTGGGTGTGATGAACTTCTAAGTGGTGTCCCGTCGCTCTAGCTTGAGGATCGGGTCTCTATCTCTCTCTGATCTGGATGCGGATCGTCCTTATCCTTGCGATCCTTCGATCTGATCGTCCCCCTACTCTGAGTGTGGCTACTCCTATTTATAGGCGAAGGCCCTAGGCCTCTTCCCAAATATTGAGCGGGAAGGGCGCCAACAATTGGCCATTTTGAAAGGGAACAGCGGGTACACTTATCCTGACTAAAGTTGGTCCTCGCCTGCCAAAGGCTCGGGTGATGACGCCTACTTGGGCTCCACGATGACTCTTCCGGCCGCTCGGGCTGGTCTTGGTCTTGTTGCACCAAACGGATGCCTTTGCTTGATGCTCTCGCCGCGCTTGCTCCCTTTGCACCAAATAGGAAAGGAGGACGCCACGCTGGCTGGCACCCGAATCGGGCGCCCTTGGTCGTCATGGTTATGCCATGGGCACCTCGCGAGGTACCGCCTTGAACTCTCCGCCTCCTCATGAGCCAGCCTCGACGAGGCTGTGCCTCGAGGAAGCCCTTGTCGCTCGGGCCTCATGAGGCTTGGCTCCTCGCGAGGGTCTTGAGCTTGTGTTGATGAAGATGGGCTGTCCTGGGCCTCCTTTGAGCCACGCCGCAGGCCGCAGGCAGGCAAGTCTGGGGACCCCCGTTCCCAGAACGCCGACAGTAGCCCCCGGGCCCATGGCGCGCCCGAACTTGGCTGAGCAAAGAGGCGAAAGGGCAAGTGCGAAGCGTCGCGGGCCCTAACAGCCTGTGGCCTTGGGAGATGCGTGGCGGGTGATTGGACGTGTGTGCACTGCATCCCCACGACGCCTCGGTAACCGACCGGACTCGACAAGTCCCTGCATGCATGGTCAGTCGTGATTACTGGTGATCGTGGAGGCCGGCGGTTGGCCTTCGCCGGCTATAAATATGAACGGCGTGCGCCCTCCCAGTCTATCCTTCTTGTCTCTCCTTCTTCTCCATGGCTCCACCAAGGAAGTTCTCGGCCGCAGAGAAGGGGAAGGGCCGCCAGGTCGAATCTTCCTCTCTTCCGCCTAAGCGTGGTAGAGGTCGCCCTCGCAAGCACCCCGTGGCCTCCACAGCAGTCCCCCACGGTCGTGGGGGAGGCTCTCAGCATGGCGACGAGCGGCTGGCCATGGTCGGAGGGCGTGCCCCGGCCGCGCGTCCCCCAAGGCCGCGCCTTCATGCTGCTGAAGCGCTGCCGGAGTTCATGGTGAGGGCGGAGGAGCCATCCAGCGTCCGGCTTCAGCTCCCGTGCTTCCTCCTGGGTGAGCTCCCAGATGGCGCCCTGAGTGGCCTCTGGCTCTGTGCCAGATGGCTGCTGCAGCCCAGGGCTTCGTGGGCTTCTTTGGAGGTCACTGCTGCAGGAACGTGTTCTGGCCCTTGGTATGAGGCGTTCGCTTTCGCGCCGCGTGGTCTCCGCCGCCGGTGCTCCCTGCACTTCAAGTATGATGGCGACGCCACCCTCTACGTGAGGGTGTTTGGGGAAGACGGCCGCGCATGGGTGCTGCCACGAGGGCGACGATCAGCTGCCGAGGACTCAGCCCCCGGCTGGGCGGAGAGGGCAGCAGCGGGCGGTGGCGATGCTCGCGACTCCTCACGCTTTCACCAGCTCTTCTTCGGTGGCGATTCTTCCAAGAAGCGGCAGCGGCCTCGCCCACGCGCCTGCTTGGGGGGTGGCAGGGGGTCTGCTCGCCGCCACGTCCCGGTGAAGCGTGAGATGGAGTCCGACTGAGGTCCGGAGGCGGCGCGGGGCTTCCGAGAGAGCCGGCGTGGGGCGTGCTTCACCTGCTTCTGTCCTTTTCCTTCCTTTTCTCCTGCGTAAAAAGGAACAATGTGTGGCCCCGTGAGGCGCGTTTAGGGCAACGCCGTTAATTATTGTACTGCTTTTGTTATCCCGACATCGTTCCCTTCGCTGCAGGCGCCCATTCGTAAGTGAACCCCGACCGTGGCCGCGGGGGCGACCGACCCTGGCCCCGTGTCCGCGTTGTGCTGCCCGTGAGGCATGGTCAGGAGGGGTGCTCCAGCTGTGGACCAGGGCCATGAAAACTTGGGCGATAGGGGTAGGAACGCTCGCGGGTGCTCCTGAGGCTTCCGCCTCGCGAGTCCCCGCGCAAGAGAAATCGAGGCAGGAGGGTGAAAAAGATCGAAGAACCACAGACCAAAAAAGGGCGATAGTTTCGATAAAAACTTCAAATGGGAACAACCAGTCAACTGCAGAAAGCAAATGAAAAAGCCGCGTTCGGCACCTAGTCTAGTCTTCGACGTCTTCTCACCAGCGCGGAGCTAAGTGCTGCCACTAGGCGTGGGAGGGATCCGCAGGGCCTGAGGTTGGCACTCCTGAGACTCTGGGGCGTGTACAGCCCCAACTCATTATTACGTGAGAGTGTCACGGGCGGCGAGCTTCACAGGCGTTCGCCTTCTTCACAGGCTCCGGGCCTTTCTTCTGGGAAGCAAGCTTCACGGCGTCGCCTCTTCATGTGCTCTGGGCCTTTTCCAAAGCGCTGACAGCCTTCACGTGCGTCACCTTGTTCATGTGCCCGGGCCTTTTCTAAAAGATGAACTTCACAGGCATTCACCTTCTTCATGTGCCTGTGGCCTTTTCCAAAAGATGAACTTCACAGGCATTCGCCTTCTTCACTGTGCTCGTGGCCTTTTCCAAAAGATGAACTTCAGAGGAGGCATTCGCCTTCTTCACAGTGCCTGTGGGCCTTTTCCAAAAAGATGAACTTCACAGTGCATTCACCTTCTTCATGTGCTCGGGCCTTTTAGGGGTAGAACCTCCGGAGGTGCCGGATGTTCCACGATTCTGTATAGGTATTCCCTCTTGCGCCTCCAAGCGCACGGAGCCAGCCCGGAAACATGAACAACCTTGAATGGGCCCTCCCACATGGGAGAGAGCTTATGCAGTCCCTCCCCGGAGAGGACCACGTTTGAAAGCACGAGGTCTCCTACCTCGAGAGTTCTGGGGCGGATGTTGCGGCGGTGGTATCACGGGTGCCTGCCGGTACCTTGCCGCCGCAGCAGAAGCTTCGACGGTGCTCCTCCCCAACACAAGAGTCGCCCTCGCATGGCGCCCCGCAGCTGCTTCATCGAACGCCAGACTCACAAGCGATCGACGCCGACCTCGTGGAGGGAGGACCGCTTCGCTCCGTGAGACCAGGAAGAAGGGGTCTTCCAGCTTGGCTTGGTCGCGGTTGTGCGGATGGACCACAACACGGATGGAAGCTCGTCGTACCAGCCTCGCCGCAGCTTTCCAGCTTCTTCTTGAACGTCCTGGTCTTGAGGCCTCTCAGATTCTCGCATTGGCCCGCCGCCTATCCATTGCTACGGGTGTGCCACCAAGCGTAGCATATCTGCGCCCCAAGGTTAGCGCAAAGACGCTTTTAAAAGGTTCTTGGTGAATCGCGAACCGTTGTCGGTGATGATGCGGTTCGGCACTCCGAACCGGCTCACGATGCCCTTGATGAACTTGACTGCAGAACCAGCGGGGATGGCGCGGACGGCCTCGACTTCGGCCCACTTGGTGAATTTGTCCACGGTGACGTAGAGGTAGCAATAGCCCCCTGGTGCCCGCGGAAATGGGCCCAGAATGTTCAAATTTCTGCACGCGAACGCCAAGTGAGGGGATGGTTTGCACCTCCTGGGCTGGTGGATCTGCTGGCGTGGAATTTGCAAGCCTCGCAAGCCTTCACGAAGTTCGATGGCGCCATTGAGCGCTGTGGGCCAATAGAAACCGGCTATGGAACGCCTTTGCCGACAAGGGTCCGTGATGATGAATGGTGCCCACAATCTCCGCCATGTATATCTGCCAAGAATTCTTCCCCTGCTCCATGGTGATGCAATGAGGGATACGCTGCTCGGGTCGCTTTCCTGTGAGAGTTCTCCATCCATGATGTTGTATGTCGTGGCTTGCCGCGCCACACGCTCTGCCTCCTCCTCCTTCTCTGGTAAAGCCCCATGTGTTAAGTAGCTCTTGAGCTCCGTGATCCAGCACTCCTCTTGAGGTTCCATTGTCGAGTGCAGGCGTGCTCGAGGCCGGGCCACAGTACAGGGGCTGCCGAGGCTGGTGGCCGAGGAGCTCCTCCCGAGGCTGTCTTGTGCTTGATAACGGCGGCGGTGGCTGAGGGCTTGAAGAGCCGCTTCCTCAAAGATGCCCGCCTCCTGGGGTAACCTCCTGGAGGCTCGCTTGGCGATGTCGTCGGCCTCTTGATTGGTGCCAGCTGGGCACGCGGCTGCAGCTCCAACCCCTTAACTGCTTTCTCCATCCTGCGGACCTCCATAAGGTAGGCTTCCATGTGTTCATCTCTTGGCTCGTAGACACCTTGTTGGAGAAATTGACGAGGAGCTGCGAATCGCCTTGATGGTAAGGCACTTCACCCCTGTGGCAGCGGCAGCCTCTGCACTCCGCTTATCGCCCCCTCGTGATTCTCGCTATGTTGTTGGAGACCTTCTCGCCATGTTGGAAACAGAGTCGCACGACATAGTAGAGCTTGTCCCGAAGGGAGATATGAGTACCGCCCCAGCCCTGTAAATACTCGTCTGGAGAACGCCCGTCAAGTACATGACCCAACCTTGGTGCTTCGCCTCGGGAGAGGGACCGATCCGCCGCCCCGAGGCCGGTGCTTCTGTCCCATTCGGCCATGAAATCTGCCAACATGCCCCCTTGATGACTGTGGTCGTGATCAACTCAAGCTGGAATGCTTGCAGCTCAATGTTCCACTCGGCGACTCCTTCGGCCGAAGTTAGGGGCTCCTGAGCACCCTCTCTAGGGGTATGCCGAGACAACCTTGATTGGATGACCACGAAGTAGTGCCTTGAGTTTGCGCAAGGCCACCAACAAAGGCGAGGAGGAGCTTCATGGCATGGGGTACCGTGCCCTCGCATCCCATAACACGGTGCTGACGGGCACACCGGGTGCTCGACGAGGTTGGGGGCGCCGGTGCTGGTGGCGCCTTCCGGAAGTGTGGTGCCTCCGAGGTGACAGCCTCCTAAGCTGGGTGCTCGGATGGGAGGCCTCCCCGCCTCTTTGGTGCGCTTCTGCTGTGATGGCTGATCTTCTTCTATTGTGGTGCTAGCTTCGCTAGTTCCTTTCGTTCGGTCTTGCCTTAGCTCGGGTGGCCGCTGTGGCCTTGGCTCGACGCCTCCCTAACTGCCACCAGAGCAGCGCTAGCGGAGTAGGGAGTGCCGGCGAGGTAGAGTACCAAGGGCTCCTGAGGGCGCGGGGCCACCATCACTGGAGGGCTGGTCAGGTACCTCTTGAGGTCTTGAAACACTTTGTCGGCCTCTTCAGTCCACTCAAGGGCCCCTTTTTCTTCATCACCGGAAGAAAGGCAGCGCCCGCCTCCCCCAATCGGGAGATGAAACGCCCAACACCAGCATGCACTCCTGTGAGCTTCTGCATTTCCCTGAGGGTCTTTGGTGGGCTCATGTCTTCAACTGCCTTGACCTTTTCCGGGTTGGCCTCGATGCCTCGGTGGGACACAAGGAAACCCAGGAGCTTGCCCGAGGGAACTCCAAACACACACTTCTCCGGGTTGAGTCGCAGGCTCACTGCGTTGAGGCTCAAGGATTCTTCCAGGTCTTGTATCAAGGTCTTGGCCTCATGAGACTTCACCACGATGTCGCCGACGATGCCTCCACATTCTTCCCGAGCTGTGGGCCAAGGTGATGTGCATGAGCCGCCGGAAGGTTGCCTCTGCGCTATGCGCAACCCAAATGGCATGCAGGTATAGCAGTATACTCCACACGGGGTTAGGAAGGCCGTCTTCTCCACGTCTTCCACCGCCATCTTGATTTGGTGATACCCGGAAAAGGCATCCAAGAAGCACAACAGGTCACACTCGGCGATGGAATCGACGATCTGGTCGATGCGAGGGAGCGGAAACGGATTCTGCGGGCATGCTTTGTTGAGGTTGGTGAAGTCCACACACATGCGCTCCTTTCCTCCCTTCTTTGGCACCACCACGGGGTTGGCCAACCAATCTGGGTATCGGACCTCGTGAATAACCCCCGCGGCTTCTAGCTTGCGGGTCTCTTGGACAATGAAGGCCTGCTTTTCGGTGGACTGCCTCCTCGCTTTTCTGCTTCACTGGACGCACGTTGGGGCACATGTTGAGGTGGTGCTCGATCACGCCCCGTGGAATCCCCGCCAGCTGATCAGGCCCCTAGGCGAACACCTTCTTGTTCGCACGCAGGAACTTGACAAGGGCTTCCTCCTGTTCGGGCTCGAGGTTGGCGCCTATGGTGAAGGTGGCCTTTGTGGACCCGTCCTCATCGACGGGTATCTGCTTGGTCTCCGCCTTGTCTTGAGTGAACAACTACTTCTTCTTGGTCGGCGCAGCCCCCTTGCGCTTCACGTCCTTCGCCTTGGACTTCTTCTCTTCGGGATCCGCGGCAGGCAGCTCGAGGAGGGAGAGGCGCCCCTCCTCAGCCCTGGCACACTTGGTCGCCAAGTTGAACAGCTCCTGTGGAGGTGCACAGATCTTCATGCATCGCCAGCTCCTCCTTCATCTTGACGTCGCGCACGCCCGCCGGAGAAGGCAGAGATGATGGCCTCCTCCGCTACTCCCAGGGATCTTGAGGCGTAGCGTTGTTGAAGGCCTGGATGTACTTTTGCAGTGGTTTCCTCCGGCTGCCGCTTGATTCGACGCATGTCGCCCACGGCGCTGGTGGCCGGTCGCGAGTACCTCGGAAGTTGGCGATGAAGCGGAAAGATCTCGGCCTGTGAAGAGATCATGCCTGGGGCCGATTCAGAGCCAAAAGGGTCTGGCCCTGAGCGCCATGGGAAACCAGTTCGCCATGACCCTTTCGTCCCCTGCAAGCCTCGATGCCCAGCTCAGAGCTGGAGGAACTCCGTAGGGTCACCAGGCCGTCAGAGCGTGGAGGCAGGTCTGGCTTGAACTTGGCGTGGCTACGCTGACGCCGCGCAAGGCAGCTCGGGTGAAGGCGGCAGCCCGCCGTGGCAGCTGGGGGCCTCGGACGGCAGAGAGCTTGGTCTTGCAGGCCTCCTCGCGCTGGGTCGGGGCAAGGCAGGGTCTTGACGTGCTGGAGCGGGGGCGCTCGGGCAGCTTCTTGCGGGCGAGGAACTTCTTGGCAGCTCTGCTCTTGCCGCGCCGACGCCTGGTGGAACGGGTTCCGCCCAGGGGCCGCGCGCCTTGGGGCCAGGGTGCCGTCTTGAGGAGGAGGCGGCTGAGGCGCCCCGGGAGCTTCATCGCCCGCGCGGGGCGGGGTGCGGTGCAGTGAGACGGACGGCGCGGGGTCGCCTCCCATAGCGCGGACGAGCTCGGCGACGCGGTCGAGCCATTCTTCGTAGACGTTGTCGACGGGGTGGTAGCGCAGGAGCTCGTTGGCTGCCATGAGTGCAGCTCGGGCCTCCATGGCCGCGCGGGGAGCGCGTGATGATGAACCAGCGGGGGTGAGCGAAGGCGTGGCGGTGCGGCCGTCCCGCCTCATGGACGGGTGCTGGGACGACGCTTGCTGCTCGTTCCCCGCCGGGCCGGTGGCGGCGTTGACAGCAGGTGACGGGGAACGACGAGGACGCCTGCCGACGGGAGCCGTTCGGGCAACATGGGAGGCGAGGGCTCGGTGCTCGCGCGGGCCCGACGAGCGTCGACATGGTTATGTGGTCGGGAAGAACGAGGCGACCAAAGCAGCAGATTCCAAGCACTACCCGGGCGCGCCAAATGTTGGATTTCGGTTCAGCAGACCCTTAAGGTTCGAACTCGAGTGCGCATGGAGATCCAACCCTCCACCGCCTCTCGAACCTCGCCGAATCGCAGGGACCTAAGTTACTAGCAAGAACAGCACAAGAGACACAAGATTTATACTAGTTCGGGGCCACCGTTGTGGTGTAATACCCTACTCTAGTTTGTGGTGTGGTGGATTGCCTCTTGGGCTGATGAAGAACAGTACAGGGAAGAACAGCCTCGCGAGGGTCTGTTCTTGGTGGCTGTGATGAACTGCTAAGTGGTGCCCCATCGCTCTAGCTTGAGGATCGGGTCTCTATCTCTCTCTGATCTGGATGTGTATCGTCCTTATCCTTGCGATCCTTTGATCTGATCGTCCCCCTACTCTGAGTGTGGCTACTCCTATTTATAGGCGAAGGCCCTGGGCCTCTTCCCAAATATTGAGCGGGAAGGGCGCCAACAATTGGCCATTTTGAAAGGGAACAACGGGTACACTTATCCCCGACTAAAGTTGGTCCTCGCTTTGCCAAAGGCTTGGGTGATGACGCCTGCTTGGGCTCCACGATGACTCCCTTCCAGCTGCTGGGGCTGGTCTTGGTCTTGTTGCACCAAACGGATGCCTTTGCTTTATGCTCTCGCCTGCGCTTGCTCCTTTGCACCAAAGAGGAACGAGGACGCCACATGGCTGGCGCGCCCAACTGGCGCCCTTGGTCGTCATGGCTTGCGTCATGGTCACCTCGCGAGGTACCCTGACTTGAACTCTCCGCCTCCTCATGAGCCAGCCTGACGAGGCTGTGCCTGAGGAAGCCCCTTGTCGTCCGCCCCACGAGGCTTGGCCCCTCGCGAGGGTCTTGAGCTTGTGTCGATGAAGATGGGCTGTCCTGGGACTCCTTTGAGCCACACCGCAGGCCGCAGGCAGGCAAGTCTGGGGACCCCCGTTCCCAGAACGCCGACAGTTTCCTCTTTGGTGCTAAGGAGGCAAGCGCAGGCGTGGAGTACCGAGGCGTCAGGAAAAGGTTTCCATATCGGTGCAATGAGACCAAGACCAGCAGGACAGCAAGACGGAGGTCAGCATGGTGCCCAAGGCGGCGTCACCACTGTGAGCCTTTTGCGGTAAGACCGCTTTTATGTCCTGGATAAGCTGTACTAGTTGTCCCCTTTCAAATTGGCCGTTGTTCGCTCCCTTCCTTCTCAATATTTGGGGAGGGGACCAGGGCCTCTATAAATAGGACTAGCCACCACAGTAGGAGGTATCTGATCTTTAACCGATCCTTAGCCACACATCAAGCACAAGAACACCTCAACCTCAGGAGGCTGTTCTTCCCCTTGCATTGTTCGTCCATAGCCCAAGAGGCAATCCACCACCACCACACTGGAGTAGGGTATTACACCACAACGGTGGCCCGAACCAGTATAAATCTTGTGTCCCTTATGTTGCGAGCTTGTCGAGTTAGTCCTTGAGATCTTAGCAGAGCTAGGACGTGGATCGTTAGGGGGAGATCTTCGTGCGCACCCCAGTGTTCGAACCTTGAGGGTTTTGCCGGAACCAGTGATCCGACAACGTTCGACTTGGAGTTCAGCACAACCAGGGTCATCAAGGGGGCCGCGTTCACAGACTTTGTGGCTGAATGGACCGACGCCCCAGAACTCGAAGCAGGTGAGGACCAATCCCTATCTCCAGAAGTTAAGCACGGACGGCTGGGTCACGATTGATGACGATTCTCAGGCCAGGGCGCGGGGGCTGGAGCGGTGCTCATCTCGCCCACCCAGGACAAGCTCTACTACGCCGTGCAGCTCTGCTTCCAGCAAGGCGAGAAGGTCTCCAACAACATAGTAGAGTATGAAGGCCTCATAGCTGGCCTCGGGGCTGCGGTGGCCCTGGGGGTGAGGCATCTCACCATCAAGGGCGACTCGCAGCTCCTCGTCAACTTCTCCAACAAGGTTTATGAGCCAAAGGACGAGCACACGGAGGCATACCTCGCAGAGGTGCGCAAGATGGAGAAGCAATTCTCGGGTCTGGAGTTACAGCATGTGCCCCGTGGCACCAACAAGGAAGCTGATGACATCGCCAGAAGAGCATCCAAGCGGCTACCCCAAGATCCTGGCGTCTTTGAGGAGCGGCTCTTCAAGCCATCAGCAACGTTGCCGCTCTCAAGAACAGTGCTGCCTCGCGAGGAGCTCCCTCAACCACCTGCCTCAGGAGCCCCGGCCTGCGGCCCAACCTTGGGAGCGCACTTGCTCTTGGCGCTCGAACCTCGGGAGGGATGCTGGATCAAGGAATTCAAGGAATACCTGACGAAAGGGACGCTACCGGAAGAGGAGGAAGACATGAAGCGTGTGGCCCGACAAGCCACGGCATATTGCATCCAGGACGGTGAGTTATACAGGTAGCAGCCAAATGACGTTTCCCTACGTTGCATCTCCAGGGAGCAAGGAAGAGAGCTGCTAGCCGACATACACGGCGGGGACTGCGGGCACCACTCGTCGTCATGAACCCTCGTCGGCAAGGCGTTTCGCGGTGGATTCTACTGGCCCACGACACTCAACGATGCGACTGAACTGGTGAAGTCCTACGAGGCCTGCCAGTTCCATGCCAAGCAGATTCATCATCCAGCTCAGGCCTCCAGACCATACCACTCACATGGCCGTTCGTGGTCTGGGGGCTGGATATCTTGGGCCCATTCCCTCGAGCACCCGGGGGCTACCGCTACCTCTACGTCGCCATCGACAAGTTCACCAAGTGGGCTGAGGTAGAACCCGTCCGCACAATCCCAGCTGGCTCCGCGGTCAGGTTCATCAAGGGTCTCATGAGCCGTTTCGGGGTCCCTAACCGCATCATCACTGATAACGGCTCGTAGATCACTAGTAATCTCTTCAGGACATATTGTGCTAACCTTGGAACGCAGATCTGCTTTGCTTCGGTGGTGCACTCCTGGAGCAATGGACAGGCCGAACGCGCCAACGCAGAGGTCCTGAGGGGCCTCAAGACCAGGACCTTCAAGAAGAAGCTCGAGGCCTGCGGCAGGGGCTGGTATGACGAGCTCTAGTCCGTGTTGTGGTCCATCCACACCACCACCAAGCCAACGGGTGAGACCCCATTCTTCCTCGTCTACGGAGCAGAAGCGGTCCTCCCTCACGAGGTCAAGCATCGCTCCGCACGGGTCCTGGCGTTTGATGAAACACAGCAGGACGCCATGCGGGGGATGGACTGTCGGATTTCGGGTTCCGGCAGACCCTTAAGGTTCGAACTCTGGGGTGCGCGTGGAGATCCAACCCTCCACCGTCTCGTACCTTGCCGAATCGCAGGGACCTAAACTACTAAATATAACAGCACAAGAGACGCAAGATTTATACTAGCTCGGGCCACCGTTGTGGTGTAGTACCCTAATCTAGTTTGTGGTGTGGTGGATTGCCTCTTGGGCTGATGAGGAACAGTACAGGGAAGAACAGCCTCGCGAGGGCCTGTTCTTGGTGGGTGTGATGAACTGCTAGGTGGTGTCCCGTCGCTCTAGCTTGAGGATCGGGTCTCTATCTCTCTCTCTCGGATTCCAAATGCTGGATCGTCCTCTCTACTCTGAGTGTGGCTACTCCTATTTACAGGCGAAGGCCCTGGGCCTCTTCCCAAATATTGAGCGGGAAGGGCGCCAACAATTGGCCATTTTGAAGGGGAACAACGGGTACACTTATCCTGACTAAAGTTGGTCCTCGCCGCCAAAGGCTCGTGATGACGCCCGCTTGGGGCTCCATGATGACTCCCTTCCGGCCCGTTGGGGCTGGTCTTGGTCTTGTTGCAATCAAACGGATGCCTTTGCTTGATGCTCTCGCCGCGCTTGCTCCCTTTGCACCAAAGAGGAAAGGAGGGCCAGCTGGGCGGGCGCCTCGATCGGGCGCCCTTGGTCGCCATGGCTTATGCGTCATGGGCACCTCGCGAGGTACCCTGCCTTGAACTCTCCGCCTCCTCATGAGCCAGCCCGACGAGGTCACGCCGAGGAAGCTCTGGTCGCCCACCTCATGAGGCTTGGCCTCGCGAGGGTCTTGAGCTTGTGTAGATGAAGATGGGCTGTCCTGGCCTCCTTTGAGCCACGCCGCGGCCGCAGTGCGAGCAAGTCTGGGGACCCCTGCTCCTGTAACGCCGACAGTAGCCCGGGCCCACGGCGCGCCCGAACTTGGCCGAGCGGAGAGGCGAAAGGGCAAGGTGCGAAGCATTATGGGCCCCTAACAGCCTCATGCCTTTGGCGCCACGTATGTTGATTGGACGGGGGGCCTCTGCAATCGCTGCTGGTTGATAATAGGCGGCATCTTCCTTGCCTCCTTTACTTTCTCCAGCTTGCTGCTCAGATCCCCTTTCTTGCGCCTCCTCCTCGCTTCCAAGACCTTCAAATCCACTCCGCCTTCATGCCCTAGCGGCCATGGCTCTCACAAACCGGCCGGAGCCCGGTATTCTCCTCGCCTTGGACCCGCCAAATGTGTCGGGCGAGCTCGCCTTCGATGCGCCATTGGCTGAGGCGCAGGGCGCCAATGGAACGGTGGTGTTCAAGGCCGGCTCCTCCGCCTCGAGGGTCGGGGAGTACCTTCTACCCGCTCTTCATGAGCGCCATCATTGCTGGTCCGGTGCCTCCCTTGCTCGAAGTTCTTCTTCCGTGTCCTCCGTCACTATAACATCCAAGCTCGCACCTCCTCCCAACTCCGGCCCTTCTTCTGGCAATCTTCTCCTACTATTGTGAGGCCCATGTTGGGGTGAAGCCCTCGGTGGCCTTGCTGCGCCACTACTTCTTCCTCCGAGCCTCCCGTGGTTCCGCCTCCGCGTGCGCGAGCTTCGTCGCATACGGCGGAGCCATCGCCATTTCAAACCCCGGGAAGCGGATTGAGGGCTACAGGAGCAAGTGGGTCTTGGTGGATGCTGGGCGAATCCACCCTCGGCTGATCCTGCCCACGGAGCCCGCCGAGAGCACCGACGACTGGTCCCGAGCGAAGCTTCGGGATCCCAGCTGTGAAGTCTGGTGCTTGGAGAAGATGGATGCAGATCTGAAGCCCGGCGACACAAGGGCGGGCGGCGAGGCTGACCAAGGTGCCGCATTGAGGGAGTTCCCTGGAGCACTAACTGCTCCGCTTCGCCAAGATTACTCGCCTGATGTGGAGGCCTCACCCGAGCCCGTGGCCCCGGGCCGGCGAGGATCTGGCGACGGTCCTCCAGTCCTTGGTTGGGGGCGATGTGGCGAGACCGGAGGGGGCCCCCGCGCTCCTGTTCCTTCACGAGGATTGGGAGCAGGTTGTGGGGTCCATGCCCGCCTTCAACGGGGAAGGGCTCGTGCCCGCGGAGGCTACGGAGGACCTGGTGGACGTTCCCTCTTCCGACTCCGGCGAAGAGGTGGAGGAAAGAGAGCCAGGAGAGGGGGTTGATTCGGGGGCGGAGTCAAGGGCTCCCCCCCCCTGCGGCACAGGCCCCGCGTTCTCCGCCTCCCCGAGAGCGACGACGACGAGGATGAGGATGAGCGGGGAGGCAGAAGCCTGCCCCCGATCCCGAAGAAGGACCGGACTGGGCTGGTCCCCAGCGGGTCCGCCCCGGCCCCGGGACGATCCGCTGACGCGCCGCCTGCTCCTGGTTCCCTTGAAGCTGATCCCTGTAGCCGGCTCTCGGGCTTCAAGTATGGCCGGAGGCTGCTCGAGTCCACCAGCGACGACCTGTAAGTGCCTGCTTTCCGTCTTGATCATTGCTCTGCTGACGAGATCTAATGTCCATGTTCTTCGGCCAGGCCGGTGCCCGCGGCGAAGAAGCTGAAGGGGGCTCCTGAGGCTCCATCTGTGACGGTGCCGCTGCCCGAAAAGGAAGATGATCCTGACGCCCAGGCCTCTCCTGCCCGGGCGCCCTCGCGAGGCCTAGCTGAGGCCGCTGGGGTGAGCTCAGCCCCCTTGGCCCAGGCGACTCCCGAGGTGGCCTTGTTGGGCGCTGCCTCCACCGTTGCCGTGGCGCCACTGGTTCTGCCTCAAGGCGCAGTGGCTGCACCGCCGCCATCTCCTCCTAATCCGCCAACTGCTGACTCTCCGACTCCTCCCGCTGTCCTGGATCGTGCTGCCGCTGAACTGGACCGGCTACGGCAGGATCTTCTGGGCGCCGACCCTCGCTTGGTGGCCGGGCGCTTGGAGCTGGCCTCTGGCTGGATTCGCGCCGACGCATCGATTCGGGCGGCACTGATCCAGGCCTCGACGGCTTGTGATGAGGAGAAGCAGGCTGTTCGCGAGGCGAAGGTAGCCCGCGATGCTGCCTTGGGGGAGGCAGCCAGCATCCAAGGTCGCCGTGAGACGCTGGAGGGCGAGCTGAAGGGCCTGCAGAACCAGCTCGCCGAGGAGACCCGCCTCCGCCAGGAGCAGGAGGAAAGCATGAAGGCTCGCGAGACGGCCGCCAAGGACTGGGAGGCCAAGCTGAAGAAACGTCGTGACTGCCTAGACGCGCTGGAGCGGGAACTGGAGGCGAGGAAGGTCGAGGTGGATGCCAAGGCGCGGGTTCTTGCCGAAGATCACGTGGCCTTCATGGATATGGAGGTGAAGGCTCGCGCCTTGCTGAGGGAGCTTTATGATAGCGGCCTGGAGAGCCCACTGGCCGGCGTAGAGGACGGCCCGCCCATGCTGCTTCCCTTCCTGGTTCGCGCTCTTGAAGATGTCTCCCTTGGTCTTGGCCCCACGGCTGAGGCCGAGGCGCGCGTCTTGTCTTCTGCGGCACTTGGCGGATCCTCACCCACATCTATCTTCGCGATCCAGCGCCGACATGGACAGTCTGCTGGAGCCGGCAAGCGGCGAGCATGCAATCGCCACGCCGAGGCTGTGAAGGGTCGCGTGAAGGCTCTGTTGGGGAAGTTCCGCCTTCAGCACCAAGCCAAGCGGCGCCGCCGGCCTGCTGCTTCACGAGGCGAGCCCACTCCGCGCTGCTCCACCGCCGACAAGTGACTCCGTTGTGGATCCTGTCTTGCTTTTAATTCCTGCACGTGTATCATGCCTCGGGGAGACGTTTAAACTTGTGTTTGGTATTGCGATAACAGTGTGGACTGTAATATTTGCTTTTGAATTCCTTGAAATTTGTGCTTCCTACTTGCTTATGTTCTATGCCGGTAGAGCCCGGCCCCACGCATACCTCAGTCGCCGTTAGCCCCGACCGGAAAACAGGACGGGACCAAGGAGTGTGGGGCTACGTGACAAGTTAGGCTCCTGAGTCGCGATGCTCAGGAGTCCCCCTTGGCGCACGAACATCAAGTAGGGAGGTGAGGCCATGGCGGATCCACCGTTCTCGTCTGCAGAGCCCGGCCTCAGCGCATACCTCAACCGCCGTTAGCCTTTCGGAACTAAGGGGTGAGGCGCTACGTGACCAGTTAGGCTCCTGAGTCACGATGCTCAGGAGTCCCCCTTGACGCTCAAACGGCATGCGTACCTTGGCTCCGCTCGGGGAGTGACGTGCGACGAACCAGGCCCGAGGGGCCTGGCTGGGTGGCGTGCGTCTGGGCGTGACCCAGGCGCAGCCCCCGTGCCCAGCCCCCTCGCGCGGCGCTCCCGAGGGGAGGCGCTATGCGATGAGGAACAATGAGCTCTGGGCTCGAGGTTGATGCGACCCGAGGCCACCCTCGGTTGTTTATCACCAGCTGAGCATAGCGCTTCCGATACGTGACGGGCATAGCCGCTCCTCGGCGTGTCGTCACCAACGTAGCAGCATGGTGCTTCCATGGAATGTGGGAGGGGCTCCCCTCCGGGAGAGCCTCGGCGTATACAGCCCCACCTTCGACCGCGTGGCTATGCAGTAGGGCTGGACGAGGTGTATCTGGGCACCCGTGAGCCAGCGCGGGACTCACGAGGCCCTACCTCAAGGCGGGTTGCGCCTGGCTCTGGGCCTTATCTTCGAGTGTGTTCCTGCAAATTTGGCCAGATGCCGGTGCTCTACATCTTCGGGTCCCGGCTCTCGGGCTGGTCTCAGTCGTCGCTGGCAAGCCAGGTCGCGATGCGATGGACAAGACCAGAGGTTGAGGGCCGGAGAGCTGGTAGGAGCCCTGAGTCGCGATGCTCAGGCACCCCCCCCCCTTTAACGCGCAAGCTAGGTTAGATGATGCAACTCTACGTCCTCGGGGCCCGGCTCTCGGGCTGGTCTCAGCCGTCACCGGCAAGCCAGGTCGCGATGCCATGGACAAGACCAGAGGGTGAGGGCAAGAGAGCGGTAGGAGCCCCGAGTCGCGATGCCTGTGCACCCCCTTTAACACGCAAGCTGGGTCGACGCAGCAACTCTACGCCCTCGGGTCCGGCTCGGCTGGTCTCAGCATCGCTGGCTAGCTGTGTCGCGATGCCATGGACAAGACCAGAGGGTGAGGGCCGGAGAGCGGTAGGAGCCCCGAGTCGCGATGCTCGTGCACCCCCCCTTTAACGCTGCAAGTTGGGTTAGATGACGAACTCACGTCCTCGGGTCCCGGCTCTCGGGCTGGTCTCAGCCGTCAGCCGGCAAGCCAGGTCGCGATGCCATGGACAAGACCAGAGGGTGAGGGGCCAGAGCCGGTAGGAGCCCTGAGTCGCGATGCTCGTGCATCCCCTTTAACGTGCAAGATTCCGCCACCCAGAAAAGGCACCAAATAACAAGCATGGTGGAGCGAGAGCATAATCCTAAGGAAAAAGCATGAAGGATACATGCCGCTGGGACTGGCCCGAGCGGCTTGAGGATGATGCAGCCCGAGGGGCGCCCCCAACAAGACAAGCTAACGACATGAAATAAAATGGATACATGCCGCAGGGACGGACCCACACGGCCTGGGAATAATGCGGCCCTGAAGGCGTTCTCAGCCGGAAATAAAACTTAAAGATGTCACCTGGTGATGTTGGGGATGAAGGGTTGTTGATGTAGCAGACTCGATGGGCTGCGGGAGCCGATCCTCACGAGCCCCTGTGCCCGGGGCCTCGGGAGGCTCCGGAGGCGCTGGTGGCTCCTCATGGGCCATCTCCATCTCCGCTGTGGCTGCGGGCGTGCTCGACCTCTTGAGCCTCCAGATGGTCCTCATGAGACACTGCGCAGCAGCCGCGTTTGGCAGTGCCATAAGGCATGCGACGTGGTTGTGGGGCGGACCTTGCAACGCCCCACTCGCGAGGGCCGAGGCGCTCTTGAGATGCGGCTCGGTTGAGCCCTGGTATGTCGATGCAGACGCTGCAGCCCACCATCCTCGGCCTGGATGGGGGGCCACAACGGTGGCGGCGCGGCTGCCCCTCATGACCCTTGACTCCTGTAGCTCCAAAGATGGCCTTGGCTGGCGATGAACTCTTGAGGGTTCTGTCCTCCTAGTCTTGCTCCTCGCTATGGGAAACGCGTCTGCAAACACGCCCACGAGGTGCCCAAGCTCCTCCCTCGAGACCTTGGCGAGGTCGGCGGCCCTCCAGGGAGAGCCCCGAGCCCTCGCTCGAGGAGGGCGCCGGGCGCTTTCCTATGTGATGGAAGGAGGCTCCCCCGGCCCGGTGCGGACTCTCGAGGGGCCTGTCTCTTGAAGAGCCGGGCCGGTCGATGTCTTCTTCTTGGGTGTGGCCTCGGGTGGCATCCTGCTGTGGTCTGGGTCCTCCAAATGATGCGGCCTGAAAAGCTCGCTCCAGGGAGCACACTGCATCTCTCTCTTCACAGGGCACCGTGATGACTCCGCCGCTTCCTGGCATCTTGAGGATGTTGTAGCCATGGTGGGTTACGGCCATGAATTTGGCCAATGCCGGGTACCCGAGGAAGGCGTTGTACGGCAGGCGAATGTGGGCGACGTCGAAGTCGATGAGCTCGGTGTGGTAGTTGTCGCGGGACCCGAAGGTGAAAGGAAGGCGGACCTGCCCGATCGGGACTGTGGAGCCGTCGGTGATTCCGGAGAAAGGGTTGGTTGGCTGAAGCTGGCTGTAAGGCACTTGAAGATTGTTGAATGTCTCCACGGACAGGACGTTGAGCCCTGCTCCGCCGTCGATGAGGGTCTTGGTGACTAGCACGTTGCTGATGATTGGGGAGCAAAGCATCGGGAGAACTCCGGCTGTGGCTGCGCACTTGAGCTGATCCGCTGAGTTGAACGTGATGGCGCATGCCGACCACCTGAGAGGGCGCGTGGACTCGAGCTTGGGGAGGACTGCATTCACTTCGCGGGCGAACTGCTTGAAGATGCGGTGAGAGGCTAGGGCTTGAGCTCCGCCCAGAATGCAGGCGATCGCACGCGCTTCCTGGAAGCCCCCAGCCCCATCGTCCAGATAACGGTCTTCGATTCTCCTTGGTGGCAGCGGCAGCGGAGGGAGGCCTGCGTTCCCTTGCGGGCGATAGTCACGAGGCTGATCCCTCCAGCCCCCCTCGCGAGGTGGGTCGTGCCAGCGGTCCTCACGAGGTTGGCCGCGCCACCCCTAGCGCGGGCCGCAGTCTTCCCAGCGTCCTGCATTCCTTCCTCCTCCTCGGTCGTAGCCCCGGTCGCTGCGTTCGGGGCGTCTGCCGACCCTTCCTTCGCGCACGGCAGCTCGAGGAGGGAGAGGCGCCCCTCCTCAGCCCTGGCGCACTTGGTCGCCAAGTTGAACAGCTCCAGGGAGGTGCACAGATCTTCATGCATCGCCAGCTCCTCCTTCATCTTGACGTCGTGCACGCCCGTCGGAGAAGGCAGAGATGATGGCCTCCTCTCCACCCTCGGGATCTTGAGGCACGCGTTGTTGAAGGCCGGATGTACTTTTGCAGGGTTTCGCTGCCGCTTGATTCGACGCATGTCGCCACGGCGGGTGGCCGGTCGCAGTACCTTGGAAGTTGGCGATGAAGCGATGCGCATCTCGGCCCAGGAAGAGATCGTGTTCGGGGCCAGATTCAGAGGCAGTGCGAGCTCCGTCCTTGAGCGCCATGGGAAACCAGTTCGCCATGACCCTTTCGTCACCGTTGGTAGCCTCGATGCCCAGCTCGTAGAGCTGGAGGAACTCCGTAGGGCCTCGGACGGAAGAGAGCTTGGTCTTCTGGGTCTCCCTGGGCTGCGGCTGGGGGCAGCGCAGGGTCTTGACGTGCTGGAGCGGGGAGCGCTCGAGCAGCTTCTTGCGGGCGAGGAACTTCTTGGCAGCTCTGCTCTTGCGGCGCCGGCGCCTGACGGAACGGGTTCCGCCAGGCCGCGCGCTTTGGGGCTGTGGCGCCGTCTTGAGGAGGAGGCGTGAGGCGCCGGAGCTTCATGCGCCAGCTGGGCGGGTGCGGTCTGGCGAGCCAGACGGCGTGGGGTCGCCTCCGCAGCAGCAGACGAGCTCAGCGACTTCGGTCGAGCCATTCTTCGAGACGCTGCCGACGGGACGGTAGCGCAGGAGCTCGTTGGCCGCGATGAGCGCAGCTCGGGCCTCCATGGCCGCGCGGGGCGCGCGTGATGAAGAACCAGCGGGGGTGAGCGAAGGTGTGGCGGTGCGGCCGTCCCGCCTCATGGACGGGTGCTGGGACGACGCTTGCTGCTCGTTCCCCGCCGGGCCGGTGGCGGCGTTGACGGCAGGTGATGGGGAACGACGAGGACGCCCGCCGACGGGAGCCGTCTGGGCGACATGGGAGGCGAGGGCGGCTCGGCGGGCGCTGGCCCAGCGAGCGCCGACATGGTTGCGTGGTCGGGGAAGAACGAGGCGATGAAAGGCAGATTGGCGCACTTACCGGGCGCGCCAAATGTCGGATTTCGGGTTCCGCAGACCCTTAAGGTTTGAACTCCGGGGTGCGCGGAGATCCAACCCTCCACCGTCTCGTACCTCGCCGAATCGCAGGGATCTAAACTACTAAATAGAACAGCACAAGAGACGCAAGATTTATACTAGTTCGGGCCACCGTTGTGGTGTAATACCATACTCTAGTTTGTGGTGTGGTGGATTGCCTCTTGGGCTGATGAGGAACAGTACAGGGAAGAACAGCCTCGCGAGGGCCTGTTCTTGGTTGGTGTGATGAACTGCTAGGTGGTGTCCCGTCACTCTAGCTTGAGGATCGGGTCTCTATCTCTCTCTCTCGGATTCCAAATGCTGGATCGTCCTCTCTACTCTGAGTGTGGCTACTCCTATTTATAGGTGAAGGCCCTGGGCCTCTTCCCAAATATTGAGCGGAAGGGCGCCAAAGAATTGGCCATTTTGAAGGGGAACAACGGGTACACTTATCCCGACTAAAGTTGGTCCTCGCCGCCAAAGGCTCTGGTGATGACGCCTTTGCTTGGGCTCCAAGATGACTCCCTTCCAGCCGTTGGGGCTGGTCTTGGTCTTGTTGCAATCAAACAGATGCCTTTGCTTGATGCTCGCCGCGCTTGCTCCTTGCACCAAAGAGGAAAGGAGGACGGCTGCGGGCTGGCGCCCGACTGGCGCCCTTGGTTGTCATGGCTTGCATCATGGGCACCTCGCAAGGTACCCTGCCTTGAACTCTCCGCCTCCTCATGAGCCAGCCTGACGAGGCCGCGCCTGAGGAAGCTCCTGGTCGTCCACCCCGCGAGGCTTGGCCCCTCGCGAGGGTCTTGAGCTTGTGTAGATGAAGATGGGCTGTCCTGGGCCTCCTTTGAGCCACGCCGCAGGCCGCAGGCAGGCAAGTCTGGGGACCCCCGTTCCCAGAACGCCGACATGGACCACGTGCTGGGGGAGGAACGCCCTCGCAAAGCTGCACTGCGGGCGGCAAGGTATCAGCAGGCGCTGCGGCGGTACCACTGCCGCAACATCCGCCCCAGGATGCTCGAGGTGGGTGACCTCGTCCTGAGGCGGGTCCTCTCCAGGGAAGGGCTGCATAAGTTCTCACCAATGTGAGAGGGCCCGTTCAAGGTCGTCCATGTCTCCAGGCCTGGCGCCGCGCGCCTGGAGACACACGGCGGGGTACCCATCCAGAACGCCTGGAACATCCAACACCTCCGGAAGTTCTACCCATGAAGAAAGGCCTAGGGCCTGTGAAGAAGGCCCAGTGCCTGTGAAGGTCTCCGCTCGTGACACTCTCACGTAATACTGAGTGGTGCTGTACACGCCCCGGAGTCTCAGGAGTGCCGCCCTCAGGCCTCTGGGGCTCCCTCCCTCGTCTTAGTCGCAGCACTTAGCTCCGCGCTGGTGAGAAGACTTGAAGACTAGACTAGGTGTCGGACGCGGATTTTCATTTGCTTTCCATAGTTGGCTTGCCCCTCTTTAATTGAAGTTTGCTTCTGGTGTTCTTAGCTGATTTGGTTCCGTTGCCTTCTGCCTCGGTTTCCGTTTTCGGCTTGGCCTGTACTCTCTCTCGCATTCCTCGCGAGCGGGCTGGACAGGTGCCCTCGTGAACGTTTTTCCTTCCCTCGTGAGTGTTTTTTTCTTGTTCTGCCTTTCATCTGCTTTTCGCGAGTCACCCTCATTCGAGCTCACAAGCTGGCGCACTTCTTCTAATCCGTGCCCCACGGGTACCGCGATACAAAGCGCAGGGTCAAGGCCAGCAGCACCTGTGACCAAGGCTCGGGAAAACGTTAAGCCTCCTCACGAGTTTTTTCTGCAGTTTCTAAGCGCCTACCAGGCCAAGGGGGTTCGACAGGCACCAGGAAGTGAGCACCTCGTGGAGAGGAGACTGCTAAGTTATCCTTACATAAAACAACGATGTTGCGACACAACACAGGGACGATGAACATAGCATAATAACTGGGAAATCATAGTTCGTTGCACGCCCCTCCGGGGCCCCATACTAGTTTCTTTCTTAATACAAGAAGGAAAGGAAGAACAAGATAAAAGCGGCGCATGCCCCTGTGGTGGACCGCGAAGGCGGGCCCTTGGTGCTGACGCGAGCTCAGCCAGACCCCTCCTCGTGCTTCACAGGGGCGCGACGACGAGACAACCCACTACCACCTTTGAAGCGGGCGCGGCGGCTGGTCGTAACCACCGCTACTGGAGCTGTCACCGAGGGAAGAGCCGCCGTAGCTGGACGAGGCGCGGTTGACGCCAAGGGCGGGTTCGCCCTCATCCTCATCACGACCATTGCCAAGGCCGAGCACCTCGTCGCCGTCGTTGACCTCGGGGCAGCATCCGGCGCGGGGACCATGTTCCCCAAAATCCCTCACGTAGAGGGTCGCATCGCTGTCGTATGTGAAATGAAGGGTGCATCACCTGCCCAGGCCACGCGCGCGGGCAAATGTCAACCAGCCGCGGGCCAGGGCTATGTTGCCCATGATAGAGACCTCAACCGTGACCCAGGAAGCCCTGTTGCAGCAGCCGTCCGCCTGCAGCCAGAGCCCGCCTGGACCTGCGGCCGGTAGCTCGTCGACAAAGAAGCACTGGAGTTGAAGCCAGTTGCCGGACGGATCCTCTGACCAGACGACGAACTCCATCAGCACCTCCACCGAGTGGAAGCGCGGTCAGGGAGGTCGTGCGACCATGGCGCGTCTCCCTTCATCAACAGGGTTGTCGCGACCGGAGCGACCTCTGCCACACGAAGCGGCACCACCGCAGCCGCGGGGGCCCGCGGCGGGGGTCGCGTTGTGCTTGCGGGGACGGCCATGTCCACGCTTGGGCATAGGAGAGCCGAGCCCTTCGCGAGGGGCCTTCCCCTTCTCCACGGAGGAGAACCTCTTCGACGGCGCCATTGGTGTCGCTGCTCCCAATGGAGCAAGGGGGAAGAAGCGAGCGGAATGGAAAGAGATGGGCGACCAGGTCTCTGCCCCCCTCCCCATTTATAGCACGAGAAGGCCAACCAGCGCCCCCCATGATCATAGGTAATGATGGTTTTTCATTGCATGTCACAGGGACTTGTCAAGTCGGGCAGTTGACGTGGCAGCATGGGGAAGCGGAGACGCCCACGTCCAATCAACCGCCACATGTCGACCAAGGTCGCAGGCTGTTGAGGCCTGCGGTGCTCCGCACTTGCCCTTTGGCTTCGCCTCGAAGCCAAGCCCGAGCGCCCCTTGATCCCGGGGTGTTACTGTCAGTGTTCTGGGAATGGGGGTCCCCATACTTGCCTGCCTGCGGCCCATGGTGTGGCTCTGCGAGCGGGCTCGTACGGCCCATCTTAACCAACAAGCATTTGAAAGTGCAACTATCCCTAGGTGGTTTTGGTAATTCATAACAACATATAGCTCATTGAGCTAATACTATTCCAAGATAAATATTTCAGGAAAGCTCAATGAATGGCATGGCATGGATGATGAAAGTGGATCCCTCAAAATATCAAGGACAAAGGATTGGCTCAAGCTCAAAGGCTCGAGACTCTTCATTTTACATTTTAGTGATCCAAGATCACATTGAGTCTATAGGAAAAGCCAATACTATCAAGAAGGGATGAGGTGTTACTTAATGAGCCTTTTGCTCCATGTGCTTAGTGATATGCTCCAAAACCCTCCACTACTTTCTCATATCCACATATGACCTAAACCCAAAGTCAAACTCGGCCCCACCGATTCTTTCTATCCGGCGCCACCGAGTTCAGATGTCATAGCCACTGCCACAAACCCTAGGCAAATCGGTTTCAACGATAGGGATCTCGGTCTCACCGAGATGGGATTGTAATCTCTATGTTTCCCCTTCGTAACTTTTCGGTCTCACCGAAAGAGTGAATCGGTCCCACCGAGATTACAATGTAAACTCTCTGCTTCCTTTTGTAACTTTTCGGTCTCACCGAAAGAGCAAATCGGTCCCATCGAGTTTACCTGACCAACTCTCTGGTTAGCTAATTACCAAATTCGGTCTCACCGAGTTTTTGTAATCGGTCTCACCGAGATTACGTTATGCCCTAACCCTAACCAAATCGGTCCTACCGAAATGCATGTTAGTCCCACCGAAAATCCTAACGGTCACTAGGTTTACTAAATCGGTTTGACCGAGTTTGATGATTCGGTCCCACCGAGTTTGGTAAATTGTGTGTAACGGTTAGATTTTGTGTGGATGCTATATATACCGCTCCACCTCCTCTTCATTCATGGAGAGAGCCATCAGAACAAACCTACACTTCCAACTTACCAGCCTCGAGAGAGAACCACCTACTCATGTGTTGAGGCCAAGATATTCCATTCCAACCATATGAATCTTGATCTCTAGCCTTCCCCAAGTTGCTTTCCACTCAAATCTTCTTTCCACCAAATCCAATCTTGTGAGAGAGAGTTGAGTGATGGGGAGACTATCATTTGAAGCACAAGAGCAAGGAGTTCATCATCAACACACCATTTGTTACTTCTTGGAGAGTGGTGTCTCCTAGATTGGCTAGGTGTCACTTGGGAGCCTCCGACAAGATTGTGGAGTTGAACCAAGGAGTTTGTAAGGGCAAGGAGATCGCCTACTTCGTGAAGATCTACCGCTATTGAGGCAAGTCCTTCGTGGGCTACGGCCATGGTGGGATAGACAAGGTTGCTACTTCATGGACCCTTCATGGGTGGAGCCCTCCGTGGACTCACAAGAACTGCTACCCTACGTGGGTTGAAGTCTCCACCAACGTGGAAGTACGATAGCACCACCTATCGGAACCACGACAAAAACATCTGTGTCTCCAATTGCGTTTGATTTCTCCAAACCCTTGCCTTTACATTCTTGCAAGTTGCATGCTTTATTTTCCGCTGCCTATATACTCTTTGCATGCTTGCTTGAATTGTGTGTAGATTGCTTGACTTGTTATAAAATAGCTAAAATCTGCCAAAGTCTAAAATTGGGAAAAGGTTAAGTTTTTATTGGTCAAGTAGTCTAATCACCCCCCCTCTAGACATACTTCAAGGTCCTACAAGTGGTATCAGAGCTTTGGTTTCCATTTGCTTTGATTTCCATAGTTTTTTTGGTCATAGCCTTGGTTTCACAACCTAGGAGAGTATGGCGTCTAGCGAGGGAAATTATCACCGTAGAGGTCCTTACTTTGATGGCACTAATTTTGCTAGTTGGAAGCATAAGATGAAAATGCATATTCTTGGACATAAGCCCGCCGTTTGGGCTATTGTGTGTATTGGCTTGCAAGGTGAATTCTTTGATGGGAGAGAACCGAATTGTGAAGCTAGTGCGGATGAGTTGAAGATGTTGCAATACAACGCTCAAGCTTGTGATATCCTCTTCAATGGATTGTGCCTCAAGAGTTCAACAAAATCAGTCGCCTTGAGAATGCAAAGGAAATTTGGGATACTTTGATTGATATGCACGAAGGTACCGACTACATCAAGGAATCCAAGTTGGATGTGCTCCAAAGTCAGCTTGACAAGTTCAAGATGAAGGATGGTGAAGGTGTCGCTGAAATGTACTCTAGGCTTGCTCTCATCACAAATGAGATTGCCGGCTTAGGAAGTGAAGAGATGACCGGATGATTCATCATCAAGAAGATCCTAAGAGCATTGGATGGAAAATATGATATCGTGTGCACATTGATCCAAATGATGCCCAATTACAAAGATCTCAAGCCCTCTGAAGTCATTGGTAGAATTGTTGCTCATGAGATGTCACTCAAGGATAAGGATGAACTTCACAACAAGTCGAGTGGTGCTTACAAAGCCTCATGTGAAGCCCCCACATCATCAAGTGAGAAACAAAACTTCAATGAAGAACTGAGCTTAATGGTGAAGAATTTCAACAAATTCTACAAGAGTAGAAGCAAAGAAAGAAGCTCTAAGTCAAGGTCCTACAATGACAAAAGATCTTCTTGTCGAGAGCACAATTGCTACAATTGTGGGAGACCCGGACACTACTCCAATGAGTGTACGGCACCCTACAAAAGAAGAGAAGATTCTCCCAAGAGAAGAAGTAGATGAGAAGAATCACCACCAAGAGAGAGAAGGAGTAGATATGATCATTATGAACGAAGACCCTCACAGAGAAGCAAGGATTCAGAAAGGAAGGACAAGTCATCAAAGAGCTACACAAAACGAAGACATCAAGCTCATGTTGGTGAATGGGTATCCGGCTCCGACTTCGACCATCACTCCGAGAGAAGCTATCACTCCGACTCCGAATACACTCAAGATGAAGGTGTTGCCGGTCTAGCACTTGTGTCAACCAACTCCTACGACATATTTGAATCACCAAATGAAGGAATTGGTAGATGCTTCATGGCCAAAGGTCCTAAGGTAACACACCCCGAGTATGTTGATTTTGATGGTGATGAAGATGACTTGCTAGGTGATGATGATTTACTTGTTGACAACTCTAGTGATGAATACTATGATGAAACGAAAATTAATCATGCTAATCAAGTTGAAACAAATGACAATGATAAGGAGAAAATTGAGCGTCTAACTAAAGAACTAAACAATCTTAAGTTAGCTCATGAAACTATCTTTGAAGATCATCGAGAACTTTTAAGGGCTCATGAGAAGTTACGCTTTGAAAAGCTCAATCTTGAGCAAGAGCATGAGTTCTTAAAGGTAATCAATGATGATCTTCAGAAGAAAAGTTCTTCTTACATTGCCAAGCGTTTACTCTTATCTACTTACATGCCTCAAGTCAAGTCTAGTAACAAGAACAAGAAAGATTCTTCTTCTAGTAGTAACAATCACAATGCCAAATCCAATATTGTTGCTTCTAGTAGTTCTCTTGATTCCACTAATGATCCTCTTAGCCAAGTTACACTTGAGCAAGAAAACAGCTTATTGAGGGGAATTATAGAGAAAGGTGTATACAAGAGTCTTGCCGGGAGTAAGCAATTTGAGGAAATTGTACGCAAGCAAGGAAGGCACCGGAAGAATCAAGGTGTTGGTTTTGAACGAAAGTTCAATGCCAATGGAGTTGAGTGGGGAGAAGATCAATACCCCAAGACAAATTTGTTACTCAACAAGAGAAGTATGATCCTACTTCCTTCAAGGGAACACAAGCTCAAGATGATCTTCCACCACAAGACCACAATAACAAAGGCAAGGACAAGCTTCAAGAGGAGATTGATGCATTTGAAGAAGCACCTAAGGCCTTGGTCAAGTGGATTCCCAAGACTACGTCAAGTTCTGCTTCATAAAGTACAACTACAACACCAAGGATTCCCATCAAGTTGATGTGGATCCCGAAGAAGAAGAACTAAAGAGTTCTTGAGGGTGACTCCGCCAACATTTTTCACTCATATCACTATGGCAAGGACAAGTCCAATCAACTTCCATATCTTGCACTAGTTCAAGGAGTCACAAACCCTCATGTTGGTAAGGCAAGGGACAAGGTAACCTAATGTTTTCATGGACATCATTTCGTAAAAGGCCACTCTATGTCTATGGATATCCTTGTTTGTTCCTTGTGGGACTAACCCATGTAGGTATTGAAAGTGCAACTCACTCCAAAGGATTGCTCCAAATGATCTACATCAACATTGAGCATCCACATCTTCAACACCTACATGAAGTCATCATCGACAAAACCCAAGGTTAGTTTATCCCTCTAAGGGGGATCTCACATCTAGGGGGGGCTTAACTCTAAGAATTGAGTCAAAGCAACTCTAATGATGTGAACACATAAATGCTTTATGTAAAAGTGGTAACCCCACTTGAGCTTAAACGATGAGTATGACCTATGATCAAATGTTCTCATTTGACTCCTAAGTCAATATACTCATATATAGATGACCTAGTCATCGCCAATTGTTTGATAGATGCTAGAATTGGTTGTGCATGCTTTGTCACATATTTCATTTGTCATCTTATTGTGTGAGCATGTTGGTTGCATATTTACTCATTCGAGGACATCCACTTGTTGTTTTGATTGTTTGGCTTTTCTTTATTTGGCCAAGTGGATGGACAAGAATGCCTAAGAACCTTCTCTAGCTATCTATGCTTTTCTCGTCTCAAACTCTATTCATGCTACATCACAAAATTTGATCAAGTCAGATTCGAACCACTCTGTTTGAGGAGCACCTGAGTCCCGATTCATTCATAGACTTAAACTTCCAAAACTTCTTTGTGATTTTTGGTCCGACCGATTCCTCCATTTCGGTCATACCGAGATTACTAAGTAGATCTAGGTTTTCATCTCGGTGCAACCGATTTGTACTTTTGGTCACACCGAGTTGCAATAATTGTTCACGCTTTTGCATCTCGGTGCCACCGAAGTTGTACCACTCGGTCACACCGGCTGTGGTCGGGCTATATATATCGCACGGAAAAATTGGAAAACTTTCTCCGAATCCTCGCGCCACAAGCATAGCTCGCTTCCGCCAACGTGGTCTACGGATCGTCGACTTCATCGCCAGCCGCCTCCAGTCGCTCGTCTCCGCCGCCGTCAACGGAATTCTCCTCCGCCGTTGCCGCCGTAGCGAGTTCCCGCCGAACTAGGGTATGGACTCGATCACAGTGTTTTCCTCGTCCGATTCTCAGCACATTGTGAACATTATGCATCTTGCCACGATTGAAACACTCCTATCCATCAAATCAATCCTTAGAATAGTTGCGATTCGAAAATTTAGGGTTAGGTTTCATTGAAACCATCTCGGACCCACCGAGTTGAAAAACTCGGTCCCACCGATTTGGTGATGCCATTGCACTTGTAAGTCTCTTGGTCGACTGAGAATTACAAATCGGTGTGACCGATTTCTGAACTTTGTGAAACCCTAGCAGTCTCGGTGCCACCGAACTGTGACTGGGTCTGACCGAGATCACTAGTTTAGGTTCCAAACTGCTTCGGTATCACCGATTTTGAAAATCGGTAGATCCGAATGTTTTCAGTGGGAAACTAAAACTAAGTTTTTTGAATCATTCTTTTGCAAAAATCTCTGCATTTTGTGATGCTCATCCTCTCTACCTCATCTATAACTATTCACAGGGTCAGCAGTCAGTTGGACAGCATGTCAAACCAGAGTGACAGCCAGAACAAATCTGAAGAGCGGGTTCAATTGAAAGAGGGCACTAGTCCCTCAAGCAGCTCAGATGAGGGGAGCAGGAGCACTCCGAGCAATTTGCCCAAGGCTGCCACAAGGTCAAGAAAGAAGAAGACCTCAGAGTCTGAGGATGAGGATTATGTGGCAGTTGAGGATGAGGCAAGCTCCAAGAGGAAAGTGCTCAAGAGGGAGGTCAGCACATCTGTAGTGAAGCCTGGATTGAAAATCAAAAGGCCAAAGTGTGACAGCCCATGTCCAAAGCTAGAGTGTCTACTCAAGCTCCTTTGGAATCACAACCCAAAGAGCCTGTTGCTACAAATGGAAAGAAAAGGAAAGAAAGGGTCAAGAAGACCATGGCAAGAGTGATTGGGAAGCCTTCCATGATGGAAGAGAAAGAAGAAGAAGAGACTGCAGAGCCTGCACCCAAGGCACAAAAGATGATGGGTGATGCAATCAAGTCAGGGGCTGCAACTTCCAAGCCCAAGAATGCACCCAAGGGGAATACAAGGAGCATTCCAGCAGCTAAAAAGAACAAGGCTCCATTGCCTGAGGTTGAAGCTGAAGAAGAAGAAGAAGGGCAGGTCCTAAGGAAGCTCAAACCCAATATTCCAGACCACAACGATGCTCATCCTGTGGCTGAAAACATGAAGATCGGGAGAGATAATGGGTGGAGGCTATGGAGAGAGACAGATCCATATGCCACGAGGAGAAGGACTGATGTGGATTATAGGTTCCACACCAAGGAGCAGCAGGACTTTTATGAGACTGTCTTGCTGGATAAGAAGCCCTTAGTTTGCAATATGAGATGGGTCAACTGGACCTACATGAAGGAGAATGCAGAACACTACCCTGGAGTTTATGACAGCTTCAGTGCTTGTGGAGTTGCTGATTTTGTTGGGCAGAAGCTCACCAACTGGAACGATGAACTTATCATGCAATTCTACTCCACAGCACATTTCTATCCAGATGGCAGGATAGTGTGGATGTCAGAAGGAACCAGATATCAGTCTACCATAGAGGAATGGGCCAAATTGATCAATGCCCCAAAGGAAAGTGAGGATGACCTGGACATTTATGGTAAGAAGAAAATGGATCATAACTCAACGGCACACATGTACAAGGAGATCCCAGATGATGCAACTGAGACCTTCAAGTTTGGATCAGTCCATTTTTTGCTGTCGGGGCTGCCTACGATCAACTGGATCTTAAGGCATATACTATTGCCCAAATCAGGTGACCATAACATGATTAGAGGACATGCAATCAATTTGCTTCATGTCTTTGATGTTCCTCAGAAATTCAAGGTCATGAGCCTCATAGTCGAGACAATCAAGAGGACAGCAGCAGATCAGAAGAGAAGTTGTGGATATGCCCCACAGATTCAGGAGTTGATAAACTCGAAGATGGGCACAGCAAGTATCTCTTGGATAAGGAACACATGGTTCTCTATCCTGATTTTGAGGACAATCGAGTTGTCATGACAGTAGAATGAACCATCATCGCTGCAAGCCTGTGGAGCGAAAGGAGAAGGCAAGACAAGAGAAAGCTGCAAAGATGCCAACTCAAGCAGAGGCATCTGACTACTTTCTGAAGAGCAAGCATGAGCAGCTTGGTTACTTAATAGCATCATCTCTGCGGATTGGGAAGGGGTTGGCCACCCTAACTCAAACCCAGGAGAGCCTGGAGAGAATCATGGAACAAAAACTCTATGATCTTGATGTCAAAGTGACTGAGATTCAGTCAGCTCTGCAGCAATTACAAGATGATATGCAGGAGAGGAAGGGCAAGACGACAACTAATGCATTTGCCAGAGTGCCTAGAGCTCAGAGGTCAGCTGCAGTACCAACTCCAGACACCAGAGCCACCTCTTCAGATCCAGCTACAGCTCCAGCTCAACCAACTCCAGCTCCAACTTCTTCAGCTCCTACCACGTCTGCTGATGCGTTCATCCTTGGAGTCCTGTCTACACCACCACCAGAAGACCAAGCCTGAGAGACGACATAGTACTATGCATTTTCTAGGAACTTTTTGGTAACTTGTTGCCAAAGGGGGAGAAAAATGTATAGATCATAGGCTTCGAGAGAGAGAGATTTTCTTTTGTTCTCTCTTGTCTTCTTGGTTGAACTTTTTTTGAACTTTTTTTTTGCGTTTGATTGCTTGAGATACTATGCATTACCCGTGAGACATTGATGGTCATGTGTTTGATCATAAGCTACACTTATGCCTTTTATGATATTATCTTATCTATCCTTATATGATCATTCACTATGCTTGGTGATGAGTGCATGTATTCAATCGTTATTATTTTGAGCGCTCCACCCAGATGTATGTGACCTGGAAGAGTAACCCATGAACCAAATTTCTTGTGCATTTACTTTCCAAAGCAAATCCTAAGATATGCACAAATTTAGGGGGAGCTCTTGCTTATCACATACTTCTCAAAGCGACGATGTTTTTCAATTTTATTATCATTTGTCGAAGCTTTGATCTATATGTTGTCATCAATTACCAAAAATGGGAGATTGAAAGTGCAACTATCCCTAGGTGGTTTTGGTAATTCATAACAACATATAGCTCATTGAGCTAATACTATTCCAAGATAAATATTTCAGGAAAGCTCAATGAATGGCATGGCATGGATGATGAAAGTGGATCCCTCAAAATATCAAGGACAAAGGATTGGCTCAAGCTCAAAGGCTCAAGAATCTTCATTTTACATTTTAGTGATCCAAGATCACATTGAGTCTATAGGAAAAGCCAATACTATCAAGAAGGGATGAAGTGTTGCTTAATGAGCCTTTTGCTCCATGTGCTTAGTGATATGCTCCAAAACCCTCCACTACTTTCTCACATCCACATATGACCTAAACCAAAAGTCAAACTCGGCCCCATCGATTCTTTCTATCCGGCGCCACTGAGTTCAGATGTCATAGCCACTGCCACAAACCCTAGGCAATTCGGTTTCACCGATAGGGATCTCGGTCTCACCGAGATGGGATTGTAATCTCTCTGTTTCCCCTTCGTAACTTTTCGGTCTCATCGAAAGAGCGAATCGGTCCCACCGAGATTAAAAAGTAAACTCTCAGTTTCCCTTTTGAAACTTATCGGTCTCACCGAACGAGCAAATCGATCCCATCGAGTTTAACTGACCAACTCTCTGGTTAGCTAATTACCAAATTCGGTCTCACCGAGTTTTTGTAATCGGTTTCACCGAGATTACGTTATGCCCTAACCCTAACCAAATCGGTCCTACCGAAATGCATGTCAGTCCCACCAAAAATCCTAACGATCACTAGGTTTACTAAATCGGTTTGACCAAGTTTGATGATTCGGTCCCACCGAGTTTGGTAAATTGTGTGTAATGGTTAGATTTTGTGTGGAGGCTATATATACCCCTCCACCTCCTCTTCATTCGTGGAGAGAGCCATCAGAACAAACCTACACTTCCAACTTACCAGTTCCGAGAGAGAACCACCTACTCATGTGTTGAGGCCAAGATATTCCATTCCAACCATATGAATCTTGATCTCTAGCCTTCCCCAAGTTGCTTTCCACTCAAATCTTCTTTCCACCAAATCCAATCCTCGTGAGAGAGTTGAGTGTTGGGGAGACTATCATTTGAAGCACAAGAGCAAGGAGTTCATCATCAACACACCATTTGTTACTTCTTGGAGAGTGGTGTCTCCTAGATTGGCTAGGTCTCACTTGGGAGCCTCCGACAAGATTGTGGAGTTGAACCAAGGAGTTTGTAAGGGCAAGGAGATCGCCTACTTCGTGAAGATCTACCGCTAGTGAGGCAAGTCCTTCGTGGGCGATGGCCATGGTGGGATAGAAAAGGTTGCTACTTCGTGGACCTTTCATGGGTGGAGCCCTCCATGGACTCGCGCTACCGTTACCCTACGTGGGTTGAAGTCTCCACCAACGTGGAACTACGATAGCACCACCTATCGGAACCACGACAAAAACATCCGTGTCTCCAATTGCGTTTGATTTCTCCAAACCCTTCCCTTTACATTCTTGCAAGTTGCATGCTTTATTTTCCGCTGCCTATATACTCTTTGCATGCTTGCTTGAATTGTGTGTAGATTGCTTGACTTGTTCTAAAATAGTTAAAATCTGCCAAAGTCTAAAATTGGGAAAAGGTTAAGTTTTTATTGGTCAAGTAGTCTAATCACCCCCCCCCCCTCTAGACATACTTCAAGGTCCTACAACATTCAAGACCCTCGCGAGGGGCCAACCCTCGCGAGGCGGACGACGCAAGACCTCCTCGGGAGTGGCCTCACCAGGCTAGCTCGCGAGGGGTGGAGAGATCAAGGCAAGGCAAACCTCGCGAGGTTCTCGTGACATGAGCCTTGACAAGCCAGACCAGGCAAGCACCAGCGCGCGCAGTGTCCTTGTTTCCTCTTTGGTGCAAAGGAGGCAAGCGCAGGCGAGGAGTACCGAGGCGTCAGGTAAAGGTTTCCACATCGATGCAATGAGACCAAGACCAGCAGGACGGCAGGATGGAGGTCACCGTGGAGCCCAAGACGACGTCACCACCAGAGCCTTTTGCAGGCGAAGACTACTTTTGTCAGGATAAGTTGTACTAGCTGTCCCCTTTCAAATTGGCCGTTGTGGGATCCCTTCCCGCTCAATATTTGGGAAGAGGACCAGGGCCTCTATAAATAGGACTAGCCACCACCATAGGAGGCAACTGATTCAGATCATCCTCACCCACACAAGTTCACCAAGAACAAGAACATCTCTCCTCAGGAGGCTGTTCTTCCCCTTATACTGTTCATCCTCGACCCAAGAGGCAATCCACCACCACACACCGGAGTAGGGTATTACACCACAACGGTGGCCCGAACCAGTATAAATCTTGTGTCCCTTGTGTTGCGAGTTCGTCGAGCTAGCCTAGGAATCGCAAAGTGTGAGAGGGCGTGATCTGCGAGTGGGAGATCTTCGCGTGCACCCCAGAGTTCGAACCTTAAGGGTTTTGCCGGAACCTGTGATCCGACAGCGCCGGGCCTTGCTTCATGGGTAGGACTTCGAGAGGAGCTGGATGTTCCAGACATTCTGGATGGGCACCCCGTCTTGCGTCTCCAGGCGCACGGTGCCAGGCCTGGAGACATGGGCGACCCTAAACGGGCCCTCCCACATAGGTGAAAGCTTATGCAGCCCTTCCCTGGAGAGAACCCGCCTATGGACAAGGTCACCCACCTCGAGCGTCCTGGAGCGGACGCTGCGACAGTGATACCGCCGCAGCGCCTGCTGGTATCTTGCCACCCGAAGCGTGGCTTCGCGGCGGTGTTCCTCCCCCAGCACGTGGTCCATCCCCCGCATGGCTTCCTGTTCACCTCATCAAATGCCAGGACCTGCGCGTTGCGATGCTTGACCTCGTGAGGGAGAACCGTTTCTGCTATGTAGTCGAGGAAGAACAGGGTCTCGTCTGCTGGCTTGGTGGCGGTGGTGCAGATGGACTATAGCACATACTGGAGCTCGCCGTGCCAGCCCCTTCCACAAGCCTCGAGCTTCTTCTTGAAGGTCCTGGTCTTGAGGCCTCTCAGGACCTCCGCGTTGGCGCCTTCGGCCTGACCATTGCTCCTAAGGTGTGCCACCGAAGCATAGCAGATCTGCGTTCCAAGGTTAGCACAATATGTCTTGAAGAGATTGCTAGTGAACTGCGAGCCGTTGTCGGTGATTATGCGATTAGGGACCCTGAATTGGCTCACGAGACCATTGATGAACTTGACTGTAGATCCGGTCGGGATGGTGCGAATAGCTTCTACCTCCGCCCATTTGGTGAACTTGTCGATGGCGACGTAGAGGTAACGGTAGCCCCAAGGCGCTCGAGGGAACGGGCCTAAGATATCAAGCCCCCAGACTGCAAATGGCCACGAGAGCGGGATGGTCTGGAGGCCCTGAGCTGGCTGATGGATCTGCTTGGCGTGGAATTGACAGGCCTCGCAGGACTTCACCAGCTCAGTCGCGTCGTTGAGCGCCGTAGGCCAGTAGAACCCACTGCGGAATGCCTTGTTGACGAAGGTTTAGGACGACGAGTGGTGTCCGCAGTCTCCGCTGTGTATGTCAGCTAGCAACTCGTTCCCCTGTCCCCTGGAGATACAACACAAGGAAACGTCATTCGACCACTTCCTGTATATCTCACCGTCCTGGATGCAGTATGCTGTGGCCTGTCGGGCCATGCGCTCCGCATCCTCCTCTTTCTTCGGCAGCATCCCTTGCGTCAGTTATTCCTTGAACTCCTTGGTCCAGCACCCCTCCTAAGGCTCGAGCACCAAGACTAGGCGCGCTCCCGAGGCAGGAGGTTGGGGGAGCTCCTCCCGAGGCGGCGCCGGCCTCGAAAGCGGAGGTGCTGCCGACGGTTTGAAGAGACGCTCCTCGAAGACGCCAGCCAGGATCTTGGGGTAGTCGCTTGGATGCTCTTTTGGCGATGTCGTCGGCCTCCTTGTTGGTGCCACGGGGCACGTGATGCAATTCTAGACCCAAGAACTGCTTTTCAATTTTGCGTACCTCCACGAGGTATGCCCCCATGTGCTCGTCCCTTGGCTCGTATACCTTATTGGAGAAGTTGACGAGGAGCTGCGAGTCACCCCTGATGGTGAGGCGCTTCACCCCTAGGGCCACTGCAGCCTTAAGGCCAGCTATGAGGCCTTCGTACTCCGTGATGTTGTCTCGCCCTGCTGGAAGCAAAGCTGCACGGTGTAGTAGAGCTTGTCCTGGGTGGGCGAGATGAGAACCGCTCCAGCCTCCAGGCCCTGGCATACAAACATGCCATCGAAATACATAACCCAGCCGTCGGGCGCTTCACTTCCCGGCGAGATGGATCGGTCCTCGCCTGCTTCAAGCCCCGGGGCATCCGTCCATTCCGCCACGAAATCGGCGAGCGCGGCTCCCTTGATGACCCTGGTTGTGCTGAACTCCAGCTGGAATGCCTGCAGCTCGATGTTCCATTCGGCGACCCTTCCAACAGCGCTGGGGCTCCTAAGTATCTCCAGCGGGAAGGCCGAGATGACCTTGATTGGATGACCTTCAAAGTAGTGTTGTAGCTTACAGGAGGCCACCAAGAGTGCGAGCAAGAGCTTCTGAGGCATGGGGTACCGTGCCCTGGCATCCCGCAGTACCATGCTGATGAAATACACTGGGTTCTCGACGTGGGCGGGCGCGTGACGGGGCCTACGTCTGTCGAAGGTTGAGGCGCCTCCGGAAGCGATGGAACCTCCGGAGCCCGGTCGCTCATTGGGGTCTCTGCAGGCCCAAGGACGCCATCTTGTTGGGCCTGGCCATCCGTTGGCGTTGCTACAACCCTTGTGGTGCCCTCCGGGTCTTGTATCGCCCCGGCTGGGGGCGTAGCACGGCGCGACGTATCCTTGGCCTGGGGCTCTTCCCGAACCGCCACCAGAGCTGCGCTGGCAGAGTAAGGAGTGGCGGCAAGGTAGAGCACCAGGGGCTCGAGAGGGCGAGGCGCCACCATCACCGGTGGGCTGGTCAGGTATCTCTTGAGGTCTTGAAACGCTTGGTCAGCTTCCGGGGTCCACTCAAACGGGCCCTTCTTCTTCATCAGCTTGAAGAATGGGCGCACTCTCCCAGCTTGGAGATGAAGCGCCCTAGTGAAGTCACGCAGCCGGCAAGCTTCTGCATCTCCTTGAGAGTTTGTGGCGGGCTCATGTCTTCGATCACCTTGACCTTCTCCGAGTTGGCATCGATCCCCCTGTGGGACATGAGGAAGCCCAGCAGCTTGCCGGAAGGGACACCAAACACGTGCTTCTCCTTGTTGAGTCGCAAGTCCACCTAGCGGAGGCTCGCGAAGGTCTCCTCCAGGTCCTGAATCAAAGTTCTCGCCTCCTGAGACTTTACCACAATGTCGTCGACGTAGGCTTCAGCGTTCCTCCCGAGCTGCTGACCCAGGGCGATGTGCATTAGCCGTTGGAAGGTCGCGCCTGCGTTGCGCAACTCGAATGGCATGCAAGTGTAGCAGTACACCCCGCACGGTGTTAGGAAGGCCGTCTTCTCCACATCCTCTACTGCCATCTTTATCTGATGATAGCCTGAGAACGCATCCAGGAAGCATAGCAGGTCGCACTCGGCGGTGGAGTCAACGATCTGGTCGATGCGTGGAAGTGGGAACGGATCTTGGGGACAGGCCTTGTTGAGGTTGGTGAAGTCGACACACATGCGCTCCTTCCCACATTTTTTGGCACAACGACGGGGTTCGCCAGCCATTCGGGGTACCGAACCTCGTGAATGACACCTGCTGCCTCCAGCTTGCGGGTTTCCTGGACGATGAAGGACTGCTTCTCCGTGGACTGTCGCCGCGTTTTCTGCTTCACAGGGCGCACATTGGGGCACGCCCTCAAGTGATGCTCGATCACTCCTCTCGGGACCCCTACCAGCTGTTTGGGTTCCCATGCAAATACTTCCTTGTTTGCACGCAAGAACTTCACCAACGCCTCCTCTTGATCCGGTCGAGGTTGGCACCGATGGTGAAGGTGGCTCCAGAGGAACCATCTTCCTCCACCGGCACCTGCTTGGTTTCTGCCTGATCTTGAGTGAACAACTGCTTCTTCTTAGCTGGGGCGGCCTCCTTGAATTTGTATGAGTAGTTTATCTTGTGGGAGAAAAGGATGGACGAGGGAAGGCCATATTTGCAAATGTGGAGAGGGGTGTGGGTATCTTTTTGCAAAATTGTCATAGTTTCCTTCCTATCCGTCAGATATAAATCAGACGGCCTATACTGCAGGATGGCAGGCACACCATCATAACCACCTCTGTTTTTTATAAGAATAGAGATAGAGAAACATGTATAAATTGTAACATTTGGTTCTGCTCCTTGGCACGATCGATAGATAGAAATGACGATTGGAAACGCCAGGGCGGGGCTTTCTCCACCAGATAAGCAGGGTAGTACCTAGGTTGGCGCATCATTGGTTTGGTCACATGCGGTTCGACATGTTGTAGTGTTTCTAGCAAGATGCCCGTGCGTTGCACGAAGTTGATGGAAAAGGTAAGCACAACTTATAAATTGATGGATGGAGTACTAGTTACAGTGACGCATATAATTGCCTCCAAATGTAAGCAAAGGGATCGCACATGTCTGTATTGACTGGAACGAGAATGCAATAGCGCAATAAGAATTAAGGCCACGATGATGCGATCACAGTGGTGGTCACACGAGGCAAGAAGAATGATGCATCCATCAACGTACGACCTCCTCCTCCTTGACTCAGTGAGCGACGGCTTTTGGGGCGAGGTCAAGGTACTTCTCAACAAAGGAATCCAATGCTTCCAGCCGGTTGACGAAGGCCAACGTCGCAGCATCCTCACCGGCCTTGTAGATACCTATGTACACGACTTCCTCGTACATGTGGATGTGTAGGTCGACGAATTCTTACAGGGCGAGGCGCCTCGCGGCGAGCACGACCTCTAGGTGGACACTCTTTGTTGCGTTGGCGGGCAGTCACAGGGCCACCAGTGCTTGAAAGAGGTTCTCCCATGGAGGCCGATTAGGGTGGTAGGCAATGAGGAGTGCGGGCGCGCGGGCTGGAGGAGTACGGCATTGTCGTCCGCGAGCTTCTTTATGACGGTGAAATTGTTGTTGGTGGCAACGATCATCTGGTCCAACTAAGAGTCGTAGCTGGCGTCAACGATGGCCATGAACCAGCCGGTCGCCAACACCGTCTGGAGACGATCCTCGGTGCCATGCCGCAGTGTGGCGTCGTGGAACATCCGGCACAGCCGCTGGCCGCTCGCACGCATTGCCGCCATGGGTCTGGAGTGAGCACTGATGACCCACAAGTATAGGGGATAAATTGTAGGTCTTTTCGATAAGTAAGAGTGTCGAACCCAACGAGGAGTAGAAGGAAATGACAAGTGGTTTTCAGCAAGGTAATGTCTGCAAGTGATGAAATTGTAAGTAGCAGAGTAGTTTGATAGCAAGATAATTTGTAATGAGCAAGTAACAATAGTAGTAACAAAAGTGCAGCAAGGTAGCCCAATCCTTTTGAGGCAAAGGACAGGAAAAACAGTCTCTTATAATAAGCAAAGCGTTCTTGAGGGCACCGGAGGTGGGCCTGGGTGAGCACAACCCACCAGGGCGCGCCTGGGCTCCTTGGCGCGCCCAGGTGGGTTGTGCCCACCTGGTGGGCCCCCTATGGTAGTTATTTGCTCCAATATTCATAATATATTTGATAAAAAATCTCCGTGAAGTTTCAGCTTGTTTGGAGTTGTGCAGAATAGGTGACCTCACGTAGCTTTTCCAGGTCCAGATTTCCAGCTGCCGGAATTCTACCTCTTTGTGTGTACCTTGCATATTATGAGAAAAAGGCATTAGAATTACTCCAAAAGGCATTATTATGGATAAAAACATCATAAATAACAGTAGGAAAACATGATGCAAAATGGACATATCAACTCCCCCAAGCTTAGACCTCGCTTGTCCTCAAGCGAAAACCGAAATCGAATAACATGTCCACATGCTTAGAGAGAGAGAGAGAGGTGTCGATAAAAACAAAATACGAACATAGAAGCATCATGTTTATTATTATAACAGCAACAAACTTAAACATAAGACTCTTATCATAGAACTTTTATCATAGACTTCTCATGAATAAGTAACACTATGTTCTCAGTCAACTTTGCACCTACAATTCATTATCTTTTCAGGAAGGGTCACGTATCGGAGCCTTTAGGAAAGTCCACATACTCAACCACCATATACTCTTCTATGATTGCTAACACTCACCGTATACACATGAGAAAAACATTTCAACCAGACACATAGGAAGATAGGGGCTTATAGTTTTCGCCTCCCAACGTATTCACCTCAAGGGTGATGTCAACAATAATAACTCATGCTACCCATATTCAACTGGACATATGTGCCTAGATCTTTCCTCACCACATGATGCTTGCCAAAGGAGAAAATAAAAGGGATAGAGAGAAAACTTTGACTCTTTGCATAAAAGTAAAAGATAGGCCCTTCGCAGAGGGAAGCAGAGGTTGCCATGCGCTTATTTGTTTGTATGCTCAACCCCTTAGTGCAAAAGAACGTCACGTTGCATTGCCCCTTGTGATGGTGACCTTTATTATGCAGTCCGTCACTTTTATTCTTCACCATCACAAGTTCATGCAACGCTCAATTTCCTCTTACACTAAATGATCTCACACATTTAGAAGCAATTTTATTGTCTTTTTGCACCGATGACAACTTACTTGAGGGATCTTGCTCAATCCCTAGGTAGGTATGGTGGACACTTGAAAAATAAGATTTGGGTTTAAGGGTTTTTGGATGCACAAGTAGTATCTCTACTTAGTGCGGAATTTTTGGCTAGCAAAGATAGCGGACAAGCACCACATGTTAAAGGATCTATGACAATGTGACTTCTATGTGAATATGAACAAACATAAATCATTAAGTTGTCTTCCTTGTCCAACGTCAATAATTTTGGCATATAATATTTTAATGGGGGCACACAATCACAAAAGATTTCTAGGATAGCATATTTATATGTGAATCTTCTCTTCCCTTATTAATTCTTTCGTGAGTTGCATCATTGACTAATGCTATGTTTGTCAATCACTAATAAAATTTTCTACTTATACTTTTCCTTATGTGGTGCCATCACCTACCATAAGATTAGTATATGATATTCTTGATTTATTTCCTTTCTTTTTATTTATATAATTTCTTTTTATTGCAACAAGAAAGTAAAGAAAGAAACTCAAACTAAACTTTATTATATATCTTGCACACGATTACAAGGATAGATCACTAAGCAAACTCTCAAAAAGAAAGGATCAAACTAAACTTTTATTCATCTAAGCAAAAGATCGAACTAAGATAAGTAAAGGCAAAAAGATAGTGGGGATGATACGATACCGGGGCACCTCCCCCAAGCTTGGCGAAAGCCAAGGGAGGCCCATACTCGAAACTCAATTTTTCTTTGGTGATGAAGAAGAAGGAGGTGGTGATGAAGATATCTTGTCCTCAGGATTCCATGGCAGAGGCTCACCATTATAAGAGGAGGAGTGAGCCTCACGGGTCCTGCAACTGGCAGCCAAACTCATACCTTTAAACCTTGCCTCATATTCAAAGACTTGGTTTGAAGATCATAGATCTGGCTTTGGAGGAAGTTGATTTGCTCATTGAGGGTGAAGACGATGTCCTTCATAGACTTGCCATCCACCTTGAGATCACGGGTGTAATCCGCGATCATGAGGTGATTGGCATTGAGTCCATGTTCTACCATCCCCTTGCACCGGAAGACCTCCTGCTCCATAGCCTCAAGCCTGGCCTCCATGGTTCATGTCCCCTTGGGACCTTGCACATCACGGATGTGCAGCACCCCCTCATGCATCTAGATAGCCTGAGGGTGCTGCATCGCCTCCCGCAGATATGGGTTGATGACGTTCTTGAAGAACTTGTCCTTGGAGGAGCGTGGAGCGGCCATGGTAGATTGGATCTGTCAAAAAACAACAAGGAAAAGAAAATAGAAGATTTCTTCACGATAAGGTGGTCAATAGGTTCGGGGGGTATACAAAGATTTTTTATCTTGGGAGACAAGCAAACGGGAGAAAAATGGAGTCTGGAAGGTGTCCCAGGTGGGCATAACCCACCTGGGCACGCCTAGCTTGCTAGGCGCGCCCTGGTGTCTTGTGCCCACCAGGGTACGCTTCCTGGAAGTTTCTTATTTTCCTAATTTTCGGAGTCCGTTTACTTACCGTATCACGTACCTCCTTATTTTCGTGATTCTGGAGTGTTCCGGAAGGACTCTTTTATGTGTTCTTCTGGTGTCAAAGTTTGGATAATATTACTTTCAACACTAATGGGCGTACCTGAGATATAGTGTTTTATTCGTTGCCCATTCACAACCTTCGGGAACCTTCGGTGTTATTTATTTTGATAGCTCTAGACCGATAAACCTCCTCGATAACATAGGGGCCTTCCCATTTTGAGAGGAGTTTTCCTGCAAAGAATCTGAAACGAGAGTTGTACAAAAGAACATATTCCCCAACTTTAAACTCGCGTTTTTGGATTCTTTTATCATGCCATCTTCTAAATTTTTCTTTGAATAATTTAGCATTTTCATAAGCTTGGGTTCTCCATTCATCTAATGAGCTAATATCAAATAACCGCTTTTCACCGGCAAGTTTGAAATCATAGTTGAGTTCTTTGATTGCCCAATATGCTTTATGTTCTAACTCAAGAGGCAAATGACAAGCTTTTCCACAAACCATTTTATAAGGAGACATACCCATAGGATTTTTATATGTTATTCTATAAGCCCAAAGTGCATCATCTAATTTCTTAGACCAATTCTTTCGGGCCCTATTGATAGTCTTTTGCAAAATTAATTTTATTTCTCTATTGCTAAGTTCAACTTGACCACTAGACTGAGGATGATAAGGTGATGCAATTCTATGGTTAACATCATACTTGGCAAGAATTTTACGGAAAGCACCAAGAATAAAGTGTGAACCACAATCAGTTATTAAATATCTAGGGACTCCAAACCTTGGGAAAATAACTTCCTTAAGCATTTTAATAGAGGTGTTGTGATCAGCACTGGTTGGAATAGCTTCTACCCATTTAGTAACATAATCAACATCAACCAAAATATGTGTATACCCATTAGAGGAAGGAAAAGGTCCCATGTAATCAAATCCCCAAACATCAATTGGTTCAACATCAAGTGAATAATTCATAGGCATTTCTTGACGCTTACCGATATTACCTATTCTTTGGCATTCATCACAAGATAAGACAAACTTACGGGCATCCTTGAAGAGAGTAGGCCAATAAAATCTAGATTGCAATACCTCGTGAGCAGTTCTATCTCCAGCATGATGCCCTCCATAAGCTTCGGAGTGACAATTTCGTAGGATTTGTCCCTGTTCATGCTCAGGTACACAACGTCTAATAATACCATCTACTCCTTTATAAAGATGTGGGTCATCCCAAAAGTAGTGTCTTAAATCATAAAAGGTGGTAAATATTTAGCAACAATGTAATTAGCATAGTCATCATACATAGGATTATTATGAGCAACATTTATTGCAGCTAACTGCTCATCAGGAAAACTATCATCAATAGGTAGTGGGTCATCAAGCACATTTTCAAGCCTAGACAAGCTATCGGCTACGGGGTTCTCAGCTCCTTTTCTACCAGTGATATGTAAATCAAATTATTGGAGCAAGAGAACCCATCGAATAAGTCTAGTTTTAGCATCTTTCTTTTCCATAAGATATTTAGTAGCAGCATGATCGGTGTGAACAATCACTTTTGAATCAACATTATAAGATCTAAATTTGTCACAAACAAACACCACTTCTAAGAATTATTTTTTAGTAGTTGCACAATTTCTTTGAGCACTGTCTAGAGTTTTACTAGCATAATGAATAACATTAAGTTTCTTATCAACTCTTTGTCCTAGAATAGCACCAGCAACATAATTACTAGCATCACACATAATTTGAAAAGGCAATTTCCAATCAGGTGGTTGAACAATAGGTGCAGAAATTAAGGCTTTCTTGAGTGTTTCAAAAGCTTCCAAACAATCATCATCAAAAACAAAAGGAACATCTTTTTGCAAAAGATTCGTAAGATGCCTAGAAATTTTAGAAATGTCTTTGATAAATCTCCTATAGAAACCAGCATGACCTTAGGAAACTACGTATACCTTTGATATCTTTAGGACATGGAATTTTGTCAATTGCATCAACCTTAGCTTTCTCCACTTCAATACGTTTTTCAAAAAAATTATGACCCAAGACAATACCTTCATTAACCATAAAGTGGCACTTCACCCAATTCAAGACAACATTTGTTTGCTCGCATCTCTGCAAAACTTGATCAAGATTGCTTAAACAATCATCAAAAGACTTCCCTTAAACAGAGAAGTCATCCATGAAAACCTCAACTATATTTTCACAAAAGTCAGAGAATATAGCAGTCATACATCTTTGAAAGGTAGCAGGTGCATTGCATAAACCAAAATGCATACGTCTATAAGCATAAGTTCTAAAGGGACAAGTAAAAGTGGTCTTTTCTTGATCAGGTTGAGAAACATGTATTTGTGAAAAAACAGAATATCCATCAAGGAAGCAAAAATGTGTGGGCTTAGATAATCTTTGTAGCATTTGATCATTAAACAACAAAGGGTAATGATCTTTTCTAGTTGCTTTGTTTAATTTTCTAAAATCAATTACCATTCTATAGCCTGTAACAATTCTTTGTGTAATGAGTTCATTTTTATCATTAGGAACAACAGTAATACCTCATTTCTTAGGAACACAATGAACAGGACTTACCCATCTACTATCAGCTATAGGATAGATTATACCTGCTTCTAGAAGTTTTAAGATTTCCGTTCTTACCACTTCCTTCATTTTTGGATTTAACCAATGTTGGTTATAACCAAAGGGTTTAGCATCAGGTTCCACATTAATCTTGTGCTGACATAGAGTGGGACTAATGCCCTTAAAATCATGAAGAGTATATCAAATAGCAGCTCGGTGCTTCCTTAGAACTTTCAATGATATTTCTTCTTCATGTTTTGAAAGGTTAGCACTAATAATAACAAGATATATCTTTTTTCATCAAGATAAGCATATTTCAAAGTGTCTGGCAATTGCTTTAATTCAAACACAGGATCACCTTTATGTGGAGGAGGACCTCTTAGAGTTTCAATGGACAAATTGTGTCTAAGCAGAGGACGTTGTTCAAAGAAGGTCTTATCTATTTCATTTCTTGACAAATCATTTTCATGGTCTAGCAAATATTGTACTAAAGGATCAGTAGCTGGTATAGCAATAGAAGCAAGACCAATTATTTCATCCTTACTAGGTGTCGGCGTTTTGGGAACGGGGGTCCCCAGACTTGCCTGCCTGCGGCCTGCGGCGTGGCTCGAAGGAGGCCCAGCACGGCCCATCTTCATCAACGCAAGCTCAAGACCCTCGCGAGGGGCCAAGCCTCATGAGGCGGATGACAAGGAGCTTCCTCAGCGCCGCCTCGTCGGGCTGGCTCATGAGGAGGCGGAGAGTTCAAGGCAGGGTACCTCGCGAGGTGCCCATGACGCAAGCCATGACGACCAAGGGCGCCCGAGGCGCCACCAGCCAGCGTCCTCCTTTCCTCTTTGATGCAAAGGGAGCAAGCGCAGCGAGCATCAAGCAAAGGCATCCGTTTGGTGCAACAGGACCAAGACCAGCCCAACGGCAGGAAGGAGTCATCGTGGAGCCCAAGCAAAGGCGTCATCACCAGAGCCTTTGGCGGCGAGGACCAACTTTAGTCAGGATAAGTGTACCCGCTGTTCCCCTTCAAATGGCCAATTGTTAGCGCCCTTCCCGCTCAATATTTGGGAAGAGGCCCAGGGCCTTCGCCTATAAATAGGAGTAGCCACCCCCAGGGCAGGGGGATCGAAGATCCGAACCCTCATCAAGAAGCCAGTAGCTAGAGCGACCGAACACCACCTAGCAGTTCATCGCACCCGCCAAGAACAGACCCTCGCGAGGTTGTTCTTCCTTGTATTGTTCCTCTTCAGCCCAAGAGGCAATCCACCACACCGCACACTGGAGTAGGGTATTACACCACAATGGTGGCCCGAACCAGTATAAATCGCGTGTCTCTTGTGTTGTTCCGTTTAGTAGTTTAGGTCCCAGCGATTCGGCGAGGTGCGAGACGGTGGAAGGTTGGATCTCCGCACGCACCCCAGTGTTCGAACCTCAAGGGTCTGCCGGAACCGGAAATCCGACATTTGGCGCGCCAGGTAGGGGTGCGCCAGAATCCACCTTCTGCCACCTCGTGTCCCGTCGCATCTTCATCACCATGTCCGGCGACCAAGCGGGCAACCCAGATCCTTGGGCGGCGTGGCCCGCCACAGAGCCGCTTCGCCTCGGGCAACCCCTGCGCCCTGTGCAGCTCATGGTCCGCAGGGCGCTGGGCCGCAGCGACGCAGACAAAGCCGACGGCTCTCACGCCGCGGTAGGCGCGGTCGGCAGCAAGGGCCTCCAATCACGCCGCGACCACGCCACCGTACACCCTCCGTGAGCAAAGCGAACTCGAGGGCCGCGCCACGGTGGCCCGAGAGCTTCTGCAAAGGCTGCCGGAGAGCGGCCGCAACGTCTGCCGGAGCGGGCGGCAGAGCTCCAGGCTTTGCCGCCTCGGGCTCACCCCTTCGCACCCAGCTTCCATCTCAGCCCAGGCAGCCAGCTGGGCTCCACGCTGCGTCTGCGGGCTCCAAAGCTACTCCAACACCGGCGAAGATGTCAGCACTGGGCCGGTGGCGGGGTTGCCCCCGCCCCCGGCCCGCGGAGAAGAAGGACTCGACGGAACCCACCGCCCAGGGGGGCCGCCGCGCCACCATCCCATGGTGGGCGCATCAAGCAGAGCCGCATGGCACGCTGAGCACTATGGCGTGGCCTTCGGGATGACGACGCCAGAAGAATACGTGCCCCACATGATGGACCAAGGGCACCCGCATGAGGGAGAACAAGGCTCGCTCCTCAGCCCGAGCTGGGGGGATGAGGCGCCAGAAGCTGAGCTCTTCCAGGAGCCTCGGGATTGTCCCACTGGTCGCACCGGGGGCGACGATTATCGGGTACCGCTACTTCCTCAGGAGCAAGCATACGCTAATCATGGATCGCAGGAGGTGCAGGTCGCCGCGGCGAGCAGCTGCCCCGCTCCCGTAGTCTCCTACCCCTCGGGAGGAGGGCGCAGGGAGCTGCAGGAGAGGGGCCAAGATCCAACATCACCACCGCGGCGTTCGGAGCAAGGCGTTCTCAGGAGGTAGGCCCTCTGCTGGGGAGGTGCCTCAGGGGCCTGCCTGGCGGGGACCCGTGGTCGCCGAGGGAAACTGGCGACCGCTCTACCCCATCGGCGGCGTCCTGGTTTCCGGTCATCGTTGATGGCACTAGAGTGTGGCGCAAGGCGGGGCCCTCGTCTGGCGATATGAAGCAAGGCCAGTACCTGTGAAGAAGGCCCAGTGCCTGTGAAGCTCATACTTTTTGGAAAAGGCCCAGTGCCTGTGAAGAAGGCCAAGTGCATGTGAACCTCATCCTTTTTGGAAAAGGCCCAGTGCCTGTGAAGAAGGCGAATGCCTGTGAAGCTCATCCTTTTTGGAAAAGGCCCAGTGCCCGTGAAGAAGGCGAATGCCTGTGAAGCTCATCCTTTTTGGAAAAGGCCTAGTGCCTGTGAAGAAGGCGAATGCCTGTGAAGCTCATCCTTTTTGGAAAAGGCCGGTTCGTGAAGAAGGCGAACGCACTGTGAAGCTATCGCGTCGGAAAGGGCCCGAGCCCGTGAAGAGGGCCAACGCCCGTGAAGCTTGCTTCCCGAGAAGAAAGGGCCGGAGCTCGTGAAGAGGGCCAACGCCTGTGAAGCTTCGCCGCCCGTGACACTCTCACGTAATAATGAGTTGGGGCTGTACATGCCGGAGTCTCAGGAGTGCCGGCCTCAGCCCCGGGGCTCCCTCCCACGCCCAAAGTGGCAACACTTAGCTCCGCTTGATGAGAAGACGTCCAAGACTAGACTAGGTGCGGACGCGCTTTTCTTCCGCCTTCTTCGCCTTTCCATTTGGTTGTCGCTTTCCCCATTGGATTTAAGTTGGATTGAATTTGGGATTTGCGTGTGTTCGGGAAGGTGCTTAGTCTCGTTCGAGCAAATCTCTCGCGCTTCGGTCACCACTCCGCCTCAGCTGCCTCCCCTCGCGAGCCGGGCCAGGCCTAGCTTGCGCGCAGCCCAGCCTGTCGCCGTCGCGTCCTCTCCGGAGGGTTTTTACTGCAGATCCTATGGATTCGATCAGGAGACACTCAGGTCACCGCAGCCTCCCACATGCTATCTCAGGGCTCGTACGAAACAAAGGTAAACCAGCCAACCAGCACGTCGCTTAGCCAACCACTTGGCGTGGGCGTATGGGTGATGTAACACCGCTGTACGATGAACACAATTTTTACATGAGGGGCTCCCCTCCCAAAATGCTCTCACAGCCATCGTGCCAAAACCTGAGTTCTATTCATGCGGGGTAATGGAACAGGATACATAATCGGTCGGATAAATCCCCAATGCATCCTCGGGAGCACCTCCCGAGCCGTTCTTTGGCGTCGCGAGCCTCGCCACATCCTTTGTCTGCGTGGCCATCGGCGGCGTCAGGGCCGTTCACCACACCGCCCTCATCGGCGGCCACGACCAAGTCGTCGTTGTCCGAAGCAAAGGCCCTGACGAGAGCATCCAAGTTGTCTTCCACCCAGTGCGCCAGGTCGCCCCGGACGGCCTGGGGAACTGGGGCGATGGCTGCGTCAAATTCGAAGTGGGGGTCCATGTTCCGGAGATGGCTGAAGACACGAGAAAAGGCGCGCCCAAGGAGCGCGGCTCCTCTCCTCCACCAACCTATTGGCCCTGACCGACCGCGCCTCCAGCCGCGCCACCACGTCGGTGAAGAACTGAAGGTTGCCGGCGTAGTTAACCGCGTGCGGCTCGCCAATAGCCGCCTCGCAGATGTTACCCAAGGCTGTGTTGGCTCTTTCCTGGAGCGTGGTGAGCATGGGGCCGTGCTCATGCTCCAGGATTCGGCCACGACGTATCTCGCTACGCGATACGGCGGCGCGACGGCCTCGGCCTCCTCCACCCGTTGGCGAAGAAGGAGCACCTCGGCCTGAGAGGTGGTTGACTCCCCCTGCGCCACCTCGAGGGCGGCCCGAAGAGCATCAGCCCGCCGCGTCGCCTCCTCCAGCTTGGCCCTCAAGGCAGCAGTCCTGCCTTCAGCCTCGGCCCTGATCAACCCCAGCCTCTCCTCGAACTCGCGCTCGAAGTTCAAGCGCGCCGTTGCGACTCGGAGTCCGACCTCCTCCAGGACGCGGGCTTCCCGTGCAGCGACCTCATCCTCCGCCCGCGTCGCCAAGCGCTCCCTCGTCTCCAAGCGTTCGTACTCGCTGCTCGGGCGCGGCTTCAAGCGCCAACGCCTCCTCATGCTTCGGAGCTCCGCCGGTCGCCGGGGCCACCTTCATCGACGCGAGGGCTGCTTCGCGCAGCTCCACTTGCTCCTCCAAAGGAGTGACACCGCCAGGAGGTCCCGTGCCCGCTCCTCCGCCGCCTCTCGCCGCCTGTTAGCTTCCCGGGCCTCCTCGACAGCCCGAGAACAGGCCTCCCGAGAGGCTGCCAGTGACGCCTTGGCCTCCTCATCGTCAAGATCGCGCTGATGACGCGCAAGGGCGACAACGCCCTCCAGCTCATGCCTCTCTGCAGCCAGGCGCAGGCCCTCAGCCTCAAGGCGCGCGTCTTCGTCAGCGAGCTCTTCACCAAGAAGGCTCACCGCGTCAGCCGCCCTTCGAAGAAATCCTTGGCCAAGGGCGCGGCGCTCCCGGGCGCGCTCATGCACGTCTTCCACACCATCAACCGCCCCAAGCGGGCGCCGGGAGCCACGGATCACTACTCCCCCTCCAGGCAGGGGGCTGGGGGCTGGCACCCTCGCGGCGGCCGGGAACGCCGCACCAGAAGCCCGGCCTGGAGCCAGCCCACCCCCAGACGAAGAGCGTAGGAAGCGCCTCAGCCAATCGCCGTCCACGACCAAGCGAGAAGCCCACGGCAGGCTAGCTATGCCCCGAGAAGGCTCGCGAAGAAGGGTCGCGAGGCGCGCAGGGCCTCGACGCGCTGGGCGATTCGCCCCTTCGATCGCTGCCACCGCAAGGGCTCCACTGCTCGGAGCACTCAAGGACGGGGGAGGGGGCGAAGCCGAGGGGGACGGCTCCTCACCCGTCTCCGTAAGCTCGGCAGGAAGGGGCCTGCATAGCAAGGATCAGTACAAGCAGCGGAAGGATCAGGAGCTGGAGAAGGAGAAGGCTTACTTGTCAGTGGCGAAGTACTTCCTACGCTTCAACAGGCGACAAGGGTAATCATCGCCCAGGGCCTCCCTTCTCTTCCGGAGGGCCTCGAAGTCCACGCGGAAGGGAGCCAAGATTTGAGCGCAGGGGTCAGCCTGCGACGAGGGAGAAGCATCAAGGCGACCTGCGTCAGGGGCATCCGCCTGACGCGCGCTGCTGGTCGCCTCACCAAGAGAAGCAGAAGGGGCCTCGGGGGCCTCACCCAGCAGCGCCAGGGCAGCCTGCCGCCCTCAGCCACGGCGGCATAAGCCTCAAGAGCTGCTCCCTCATGAGCGTCGCCCTGCGCTGTCACCCCGGCGGGGGTCCCTTCGGCCTCTGGCGGCTCGTGCCTCCCTGCCCCGCCACTTGAGGAGGAGCTGTATTGGCCGACTGGAAGGGCAGTCACCACCACTGGATTCTCGCGAGGCCCCTGGAGGCCAGCGGGGCGCGGCCCCCATTCGGCAAAGACAGGCATCTGGTTCACAAAGTCGCCCCTGTTCTGGCACAAGTACAGCAAGGCCCCTCCATGCCGGATGCCACCGGGGTTGGGGTCACCAGTCAGGACCAGGAGCACTGTCCTCAGCGCTTCAGCGCCAGTCCTCTTTCCGAGCCTCATACAATCATCAAGCTCAGCTGAAGGCCCACATCCGGTGGGAGTGGCGTTGGAGAGGAGCGACACGGCATAGCAGGAACTCCTTCACCACCTTGGGCACCACACGCCAAGCTTTCTCGGGGAACTCAAGCGGTGCGACGAAGGCAAACCGGGGCCCGCGAGTGTCACTTGGCCCCACTGAGTTGGGGATCATGGGCGAAGATGGCTCCACGTCGGCTGGGAACCCCAACGTCCACGTACAGCCACCGCTCGCGAAACCCAGGCGAGGGCGGAGGAAGGCTGAAGTCAATTCCGGAAGCCGCTGTCTCAGGCGCAGCGATTCACGCACCCCGAGCACTGAATGGGGTCGACGAGGCGCAGAGAGAAGAAGTGGCGCAGCAAGGCAACCGAAGGAATGATGCCCTTCATTGCCTCACAAACAAATGCAAATACCGCGAGAAGGGTGATGGATTCAGGACCCAGATGCATCATATGGATCTGGTAATGGGAAAGCACAGCATTGAAGAAATCTGAGAAGGGGGGAAGCAGCCCTGCCCAAAGGGCGTCGGCGAAGTACCGGACCTCGGTGGGAATCCTCTCGACGGAGAAGCGAGACGCAGACAAGCCGTCGTCCTCCCGCACTCATTGAAGATGGTGGCCAGGGCCGAGCGGACCTTGCCCAGGCCCTCTCGGTTGACTATGACCGGCCAATCGACGGCGGGGGCCGACGACGACGGCGAGCGAGGCGGCGGCACGGGTTTCTTCCCTTTTCCCTTCCTCGCCGGGGCCATGACGGCTGGAAGGAGATGGGGAAGGTTCGAGATCAGAGTGGATGCAAGAGCTGGAGTTCGAGAGAAGGAAGGATGTGGAGCGCTCAAGCAGCGAAGGGGAACGGATGTGTACAGCAGCGTGTCCGCCTAGCAAGGCACGCAGATAAGGAGGCGTGGGGAACAGTGCCGCCCACGCCCAATCAACCTCCACGCTGGGCGCCCAAGGCCGCAGGAGCTTTAGGGCCCGTGGACGCCGCACTTGCCCTTTGACCTCTTTGCTCGGCCAAGTTCGGGCGCGCCAGGCCCGAGGGCTCTTGTCGGCGTTCGGGAACGGGGTCCCCAGACTTGATCGCTGGCGTGGCTCAAGGAGGCCCAAAGCACGGCCCATCTTCATCAAGGCAAGCTCAAGACCCTCACGAGGGGCCAAGCCTCATGAGGCGGACGACAAGGAGCTTCCTCGGTAGCGGCCTCGTCAGCTGGCTCATGAGGAGGCGGAGAGTTCAAGGCAGGGTACCTCGCGAGGTGCCCATGACACAAGCCATGATTTACCAAGGGCGCCATCGGGCGCCAGCCAAGAAGGCGTCCTCCTTTCCCCTTTGGTGCAAAGGGAGCAAGCGCAGGTGAGAGCATCAAGCAAAGGCATCCGTTTCGGTGCAACAAGACCAAGACCATCCCAACGGCAGGAAGGGAGTCATCGTGGAGCCCAAGCAGGCGTCATCACCAGAGCCTTTGGCAGGCGAGGACCAACTTTAGTCAGGATAATTGTACCCGTTGTTCCCCTTCAAAATGGCCAATTGTTGGCACCCTTCCCGCTCAATATTTGGGAAGAGGCCTGTGGCCTTCGCCTATAAATAGGAGTAACCACCCCTGAAGGTGGGGATCGAATATCGAACCCTCATCAAGAAGCTGTAGCTAGAGCGACGGAACACCACCTCGCAGTTCATCGCACCCGCCAAGAACTGACCCTCGCGAGGCTGGTCTTCCTTGTATTGTGCCTCATCAGCCCAAGAGGCAATCCACCACACCACACACTCGAGTAGGGTATTACACCACAATGGTGGCCCGAACCAGTATAAATCTCGTGTCTCTTGTGCTGTTCCGTTTAGTAGTTTAGGTCCCAGCGATTCGGCGAGGTGCGAGACGGTGGAAGGTTGGATCTCCGCGCGCACCCCAGTGTTCGAACCTCAAGGGTCTGCCGGAACCCGAAATCCGACACTAGGAAATTCTTTTTCATGAAGCTTTCTACTAAACTTGGAAAAATTAAACTCATGAGACTCGTCACCAAAGCTAACACCAACAGTTTGTTTCTCACAATCTATTTCAACATTAACGGTGTTCAAGAAAGGTCTACCAAATATAATGGGATAGAAGTCATCTTGTGTTGAACCAAGAACAAGAAAATCAGTAGGGTATTTTATTTTTCAAACACAAGACTTTAACATACAACATGCATGCCAACAACAGGTCTATGATTATCCTTTTTATCGGGTTTGGCAATTCTAGCAGCATCTTCACAGAAGTAAATAGCATGCCCATCTACGTTTTCTTCCAGGAGATCCTTAATCATAGCAACACTAGGTTCTACTTTGATTTTTCATCAGGTTTAGGTGTTCTAATATAACTTTTGTTAACCATAGTTGAGACCTTGGCATGTTCCTTTATCCTAATAGGGAAAGGTGGTTTCGCAATATAAGCAGAAGGAACAACTGGATCAACATTATAAATTATGGTTTCTTCTTTAATTGGTACTGGTTCTTTAATTCCTTCTTTAATAGGTGGGTGTTATTTAAACCTCTTCTCTTTAGGGAGATCAACATGAGTAGCCAATGATTCACAAAAGGAGGCTACTATCTCAGAGTCAAGTCCATATTTAGTGCTAAACTTTTGAAAAGCATCGATATTCATAAAAGATTTAACACAATCATATTTAAGTTTAATACCTGACTCATTACCTTCGTCGAGTTTCCAATCTTCAGAGTTGTGTTTAATTCTTTCCAAAAGATCCCACCGGAATTCAATAGTCTTCTTCATAAAAGAACTAGCACAAGAAGTATCAAGCATGGATTGATCATCACGAGAAAGCCAAGCATAAAAATCCCGGATAATAATTTCTCTTGAGAGCTCATGATTGGGGCATGAATATAACATTGACTTAAGCCTCCCCCAAGCTAGAGCGATACTTTATCCTTCACGAGGCCAAAAATTATATATGTAATTCCGATCACGATGAACTAGATGCATAGGATAAATTTTTTGGTGGAACTCCAATTTCAATCGATTCCAATTCAAGATCCAAGATCACTGCATAGGCTATACCATGCCAATGCTTTTCACTTCAAAGATAAAGGGAAAAGCTTTTTCATAACTTCATCTCCGGGTAAACCTGCAATCTTAAACAATCCACAAATTTGTTCCACATATATCAAGTGCATATCAGGATGTTCGGTTCCATCTCCTGCATAAGGATTAGCTATCAGTTGTTCTATCATACCCAAAGGAATTTAATATTCAATATTTTCTGTAGGTGCAGTAGGTTGAGGGGTAGCTAATTGTGGTTCCGGACAAGGTGAAGATACCCAGAACAAACACCTCAAAGGATTATTTTCCATAGTAACAAGTGACAATAAATTTCAGCACACTATATAAATGTTTCCTTACCAAATTCCACTTACCAAAGGCGCCTCACTCCCCGGCAACGGCGCCAGAAAATAGCCTTGATGACCCACAAGTATAGGGGATCAATTGTGGCTCTTTTCTATAAGTAAGACTGTCGAACCCAACGAGGAGCAGAAGGAAATGACAAGTGGTTTTTAGCAAGGTAATGTCTGCAAGTGCTGAAATTGTAAGTAGCAGAGTAGTTTGATAGCAAGATAATTTGTAACGAGCAAGTAACAATAGTAGTAACAAAGTCCAGCAAGGTAGCCCAATCCTTTTGAGGCAAAGGACAGGCCAAAACGGTCTCTTATAATAAGCAAAGTATTCTTGAGGGTACACGGGTGTCGGTGTCAAAACCGGCGGATCTCGGGTAGGGGGTCCCGATCTGTGCATCTAGGCTGATGGTAACAGGAAGCAAGGGACACAATGTTTACCCAGGTTCGGGCCCTCTCGATGGAGGTAAAACCCTACTTCCTGCTTGATTAATATTGAAGATATGAGAAGTACAAGAGTAGATCTACCACGAGATCGGAGAGGCTAAACTCTAGAAGCTAGCCTATGATGGTATGATTGTAATTGTGATCGGCCTCCTAAGGACCAACCTCTCTGGTTTATATAGACACCGGAGAGGGCTGGGGTTTACATGGAGTCGGTTACAAGGAAGGAAATATAATATCCGGATCGCCAAGCTTTCCTTCCACGCCAAGGAGAGTCCCATCCGGACACGGGACGGAGTCTTGAGTCTTGTATCTTCACGCTTCAATAGTCCAGACGGTGTATATAGTCCCGCTGTACGGATACCCCTAATCCAGGACTCCCTCAGTGGCCCCTATGACCATGAGTCCGGCGCGTAATCTTGTCTTCGGCATTGCAGGGCGGGTTCCATCTCTGAATACTCCAAAGTAATTATCGAACACTTAGACCGTGTCCGGATCAGCGAGGTGATTCATCACAGGGAACATAGCATAAATCTGATCTGCTGGCAATCTCCGTACGTCGTGCTTCTGCATCATGGCCCGGTCCAACCCGAACCGGCGTTTCTCGCCCCACCTCGACTCGCGTTGTGAGGCGGTTTTATTGGCACATCCTGCCAAAGCAGAGATCGTGTTCCTCTTATTATGGGATCTTCCATCAATACGGGCGTGCGTAACCCCACGACGGCCGTTGGCATGAATCTGTGTGTTTCTAGATTATCTTCAAGCAGCCACGCCAAGGACTCTTGATATTCACCCTCTTTATAAAGGGGCCGAGGCCTATGCCTCTTTTCCACCTTCCTCGCGCCTTCTCGCACCTCGAGTTCTAACACCCGAGACCTAAGCTCCAACACCCCAGATCCTCCAATATGTCCGGATCCAACCCTCAGGGCCAGTGGGTGGCCTCCTTGATCCAAGAGGAGGACATTCCGACATCCAGCACAGGCTTCCTGCTCCAGGGCAGGTCATCCCTACACCAGAGCCCAACGAGAGTGTCATGTTTGTCCCTCACTTCCTCCGCGGCTTGGGCCTCACCCTCGATCCCTTTGTGAGGGGGCTCATGTTCTATTATGGGTTGGATTTTCATGATCTAGCTCCAGATGCTATCCTCCATATCTCGTCGTTCATCATTGTGTGCGAGGCTTTTCTCCACGTCACTCCACACTTCGGCTTATGGCTCAAGACCTTGTGAGGCCGAAGATGATCGAGGGACGACACGTGGAGTGCGGAGGTGCCATAATAAGCAGGAACACTGATGCCCCATGGCCAGAGGGTTCTTTCCCAGAAGTATCCGATGTATGGCAACGGAGGTGGTTTTATGTAACGACTCCCGGAGGCACAAAGTGGGTAGCTGCCCCCGAGTTCCGCTCTGGCCCTCTGTCACAACTAGCGTCTTGGACCGATGTAGGACGGAATTGGGGGCCCGCTGGCGATGTTCCAGTACTGCAGAGCCGCATCCGGGAGCTTCTCGAGAGGGACGTTAATCTTGTCAGCATAATTCAAGTGATGTTAATCCGACGGATGTTGCCGTGCCAAAGACGGCCTCTCCGGATGTGGGAGTTCAATCCAGAGGGCCCGTAGACTGTTAAGCACTTCTTCGGCCTGAAGCTCGAAGGGATGTGTAAATTATTCTTCGGATCACAAGTAAAGTGTCCGGACACCATCGAGGATGCGGGCCTAAGCTGCAATCGCCCAGATACCCAAGTAAGTAATCTTGATACCGGACACTTTGTTTTATATTTGCCATAGTTGTTATTCTGAAAATCATCTGTGGCCAGGAATGGCTCAGAAAGGCGGAGAGAATCAGGTGTCCGGCGCCACTTCCCGAAGGCCCGCCTGGTCCCACCATGGCCAAGATGCTTGACCGGGTACTCAGCAAAATGCCCTCAGGGAAAGACAAGGAGAAGAGCGAAGAAACCGAACTTCATACGTTGCGCATCCGAACCGGGGGAATTGTTACCTCCCCTGAGGAGGATAGTCGGGAGGGGGAGGCTAAAGCCTCCTCCCCGCACGGGAAGAAAAGGGCCGCCTCCAAAGAATTGGAGACGGAGATGCCCAAACCAGGGAAAAAGGTATCACCAGGGGGCTCTGCCCCGACGGGCACCCTCACCACGTTATGCCCGTCAACGGCCCAGCCCTCCACCGAGCTATAAGTTAATCGTTAATTCAAAGGTATTGCGTTTCTCCGAGATCAATAACCAGGATTTGTCTTTTGCAGTCCGGCTAGCAGCTCTTCTCAACAGAGTTTGTCTTCGGGGGATCTTCCTCCGGAGATGATGGAGAGCGAGACCCCACCCACCTCTCCGCCTCATGAAGCGGGCGACACCAAGGTGTCGTCACAGAGGATTCTGGATCTGCCGAAGCCGGAAGCCAATACGTCAGCCGCCCTGAGCCCGGAGCGTTTGGCTCCCACGGGGGGTGATAAGAAGGGTCCGGCACAGTTCGATTTCCGGCCAGACATACTGAGAAGCCTTCTGGAGCGAGCTGCACTCTCGGAGGAGCACCGCTCGTTAATGAGCGAGGTGCTCAGGAAGATTTCATCCGCCACAAGCGGTTTGAATGAAGCATTTACGAGCCTGCTCAGAGGCTTTGAGGTATGTAGTGAAAAATACACTATTGTTTGGCTGTGAGGCACGCGCTAGGTGTGCTCCATATGGATAGTAGCCCCTGAGACTCTGGTTGCCCGCCCTAGGCGGCAAACGGGGGATCATATAGTAATGATTGTGCTGTGCATATGCGCAGGTATCTAAGGGTCCGTCGGCCGACCACCACTCCGTTGAAGTTGCCGAGCTAAGGAGGCAGATCGGATCTATTGAGGCCGATATCACGCTGGTGAACAAGCGGCTGGACGATTCACAAGGTATGTGCTCTGCTTTCCTTATTATGTTGTATAGGAAAATAAGAGACGGGCATAATATTAATGCAATATATTTGGACTGCAGATGGTGCTGCTGTCGTGGAAGCCCTAAGGGCGGAACTCGCCCAACCCAAGGAGCAAGCCTTGGTTAGCAGTGTGGCTTCCCTAAAGGCGGCCGAAGAGTTGAGAGCCGAACAGGCTGCTCATCGCTGAAGCAAGGAAAAGATAGCCGAAATGGATGTGGAGTTGAAAAACGACGCCGACCGGTATGAGCTCCTTGAAAAGGAGAATAAGGCTAAGTCGGATGACCTGAACAAGGCACTTAATGCCACCAAGGAGATGTGGACCGAGGTCAGGGGTGTGCGGGAGGAGCTTCAACAGGTTGGTAAAATCGCGGCTGGGGCTCCTACCATCATGGACGAAGTTTTTGGATCCGAAGTATGCTCCCCTGGATGGACGCTGGAGTCCTGCAGATGCGTATGCGGACTTGGCAAAGAGGGCCGCTGATACAGCCAAGTTTTTCGAGGATCAAGGTGTTAAAGAAGTGGAGAAGCTTTTCTGCTTGCAATTCAATGCTCCCGTGCGTCCGCTGCCGTTAAGTGAGAAGATGGCTGCTGTGGCGGAGCTTCACAGGTTGTCCGGGCTTGCAATGCGGTCTGTAATAGACCATCTTTGGCTAAGGGGGCCGAAGCCGGACAGTTACTTTGGTTTGGTGCAGCAGTTCCTTGGGGCCATGCCTCAGATCGATGCCATGAGGAAGTCGGCCTGCATAGAGGGTGCACGAATGGCTCTTGCCCGCGTTAAAGCATATTGGACAGATATGGAGGTCACCATTGTAGCGACCCAGAATCCGGTGGGAGGACAGTATCCGGCCGAGCACTATTTGGCGCAGGTAAGAGAAGGTGCCCACTTAATAGAGGCGCAGTGCGTGAAGAATGTCTTATTCGAGTGAAAGATCAAACCATTGTAAAAACAATGTTATTTTGGTTGTAAGGCTACATTTATACTTTTTGCCGAAAGTTTATTGTGTCTCTGCGGCCCGTTTATATATATATATATATATATATATATATATATATATATATATATATATATATATATATATATATATATATATATATATTCTGATCACAACTGAATCGCCTCGAGTAACGCTACGCTGAACTTCTCTCTGTACGAACCCGACCTTCGGGCTATCTTTGCAACCGTGCCTTCTACCGCGAGTTTTTCTGGTTAGTCGTGTTCCATGTGATGTAAGTGTAATCTTCAAACGGTTTTTAGCAACTAAATACTTGTTTTATATAGGAATCTCGCTCATAGGCGGATTTTGCACTCGGGTCGTGAAGAACTCGCGTTTTTTGCGATTTTACTGCCTGAGTTGTTCGACCTGAACTTCCCCCTGTGCTAGGTTGAACTTCCCGCAACATTGCCCAAATTAGGCTTTCTATATACCGTTGGAAAGCTATGGACACGAGTATCATGACCCAAGTTAAATTTTTCGCAAAATGTAAGCGGTTTAAGAGCAGTTTTGAAAACCGTTTTTTCTTCACACAAAAAACGTGAATCGTAATTTCGATCGCATTTCTAAACCGTTTATCGGAATGAGGCATATAATATGGCGTTGGAAAGCTTCAACAAAACCGCTCCTTCCACATGTTGAAAGTTTTTTCTAATTCCCTATGGTTAAAGAGTAATTTGAAAAAAGGTAAAATTTCGTAAACCGAACAGCTGAGTTCGTTTTTTTGATGTCATTTCTAAACGGCTAATCCAACGGAGGCATATGATATGGCGTTGGAAAGCTTATGAAAATGCACTACTTTTTAATCTGGAAAGTTTGTTTCTAATTTTGAATGGTTTAAGAGTAATTTCGAAAATGGTCCAAGTCCTACCGAGTTCGTATTTTTGAGCTAATTTTTTAACCGTGCGTCCGAATGCAGCAAATGATATGGCATTGGAAAGCTTGAACAAATTAGAAACTTTTTGGTATGTATTGTTTCTCCCAATTCTTTACTGTTTTAAGACAGTTACGAAAATGGCGAAAAACGTATTTTCACTGTAATTTCTACAAACTTTATGAGAATTGGGCAAATAATATACCGTTGAAAAGCTACGGAAAATGTGAAACTTTTTCATGTTGATGGTTTTCTCTAATTCCTAGCAGTTTTCAAGTAATTTCGAAAACGGCGGGATCATTTGTTCTGCCTCTACCGCGAAATAGATTCTTCGGAAATGCACCGCGTGAAGAACCTGAACTTCTCGGTGCGTGTACCTGAACTTCACTCTATTTTTCACGTGATTTTTTTGCTCGTAGATCTTGATCCACTGCTCGTAGCTCTCCATGCCACTCACGGGAATTGAGCAAGTGATTTACCGGTGGAAAGCTGTTGTGAACACGCAACTTTCCCGTGTTGATCATTTTTTCATACCCGTGATGATTATTAAAAGTTTTTCATCTGAAATTCATTCAGTGTAGTAGTTGAACTTCCTGATGTTTTCAGTTGAACTTCTGTGACGTATTTTTGTTTGTAATTTTCTCATCCAATCGTCAGTGTTACACAAATGATATTCCTTTTGTACAAATCTCTCTAACAATTTTTTTTAACTTTCTCCGACGAAGGACTTGAACTTGTAACAACAAAAAATTTAGCCTTTGATTTTTTATTCTTTTTTAATACAAAATGCACACCGTGTAGTACATGAACTTCTGATAGTTATCAACCTGATCTTCTCTCAGTTATGTGAAAATATTTGAGTTTTTTTATGAATTTTTAATCTGATTTTCTTAATCTTTTTTTATGAATCTTGTTTCCATTCTTTAATAACGAGAAAAATCCGAGTTTTCTGTAATCATCAAACTTCTCCATCTATTTAATATGGACTTCCTGGTTTTATTTTCTTAATCTTTTCTATGAAATTTTGAAGCGCTCTATTTTTAAAAGTTGAACTTCTTTTTATTTTATTTTTGAACTTCTTGTTTCCATTCTTTAATAACGAGCGAAACCTGAGTTTTCTATAATAATCAAATTTCTCCAACTTTTTAATATAGAATTCCTTGTTTATTTCTTAATCTTTATTATGAAAATTTTAAGTGCTCTATTTTAAAAGTTGAACGTCTTGTTATTCAATTTTTAAAATTCTTGTTTCCATTCTTTAATAACGAGGAAAATCTGAGTTTTCTATAATCATCGAACGTCTCCTTCTTTTTAACAGAAAATCTGAGTTTCCATTCTTTTAGTAACGGAAAAATCCTGAACTTTCTGAGTTACACAACCTTCCTACTGCAAATCCGCTCCTTCCCCATGTAAAAACTTTTTCCAAATTCTCTATGGTTTATTACTTTTTTTATTTTTAACTTCTTTTTGTTCTTAAGTAACGAGAAAAATCTGAGTTTTTTATAATCTTCAGACTTCTCTGTTATTTTAATTTGAACTTCTTAGTCTTATTCTTAGAAAAAAATATCCTAGTTTTGTAATTTGGACTTGCTAGTTAATTTCAAAATTTGTAATTTGGACTTCCTGGTTTATTTCTTTTAGTAACGACAATATCCAAGTTTTGTAACAAATATTGAATTGTCCGTTATTTAAATTTCAACTTCTAGAGTTTTTTTAATTTTAGAAACGATGAAAATCCTTTATTGTTATTTTTGAACTTCTCTAATTTTGAAATTTGAACTTCTTATTTTTATTTATTTTAGAAACGATGAAATATCTGCTTCTAAGTGCTTTTGTTTTTACTTTTGAGCTGCTCTATTATTGCTGCTTGAACTTCCTATGATCTTCCTGTCAGCGGATGTAGATTTTTCAACTTTTATACATCTAACTACTGCATTATTTATTTTGAACTTCTTGTTTCCATTCTTCAATAACGAGGAAATCTAAAATTTGTATAATCATCAAACTGATCCTCCTTTTTTTGTTTGGACTTCTTGGTTTTATGTTTTTCGTAATCAATAAAAATTATGGTGTTTTTAATAAACATCGAGCCACTTGGTTTTTTAAATTTGAACTTCTAGGCTATTTAAACCTTTTTAGGTACATTTTTCACCTTGTATGTACTTGTTTTATTATAATAATTGAGAGAGATTTGATGTGTACTACAGTGATGTATAGCAGTAGTTGAACATGTCATATAGTACTGGTAGAACTTCACCGTGACCCACGTATAGCTATAGTAGACTGGGCATACAACCGTAGTGAAACCAAAATGTCTTCCTTTATGTTGCATCAACAAGTTAATTAGAGAGAGAAGACAGCAATTTCTGGAAAAGAAAATATCACCAGCGAGTAGCAGGTGCTGCGTGTACGTGAGGCTAGAGCAACAACAGAGAGAGTGGTGAACATGCATCCCACGGGACACACACGCACCCAGCACACCACACGTGCACACCACACTGGAACACACACTTGACCTTCTACAGCACAACATCTTGACCTTCGCAAAAAAAATCTAAGCCAAATAAATGGCACATTAGTACTAGCAGGTGCTAGTGAAGCCGCCAAGCGTGGCCCCTGGAAAGTTCATATGCACAATAGCAAATCCCGCGGCTTGTTCACACATTGAACCATTCAAAAATTGAACTTCTCATCCACAATTTTTTTTGTGTATCAACATCTCATATGCACAATAGGCCACGACGGCATCGCGTATGTAGCTGTATAAATCTGAACATCTGAATTTTTTCAGAGAAGTGAGAACTCTGAACCTCTAGCTTGATAGGATCTGAACTTCCACTTTTCTGAAAAACTTGGTTATCATGGCTGGAGGACGGAGGACCCAGATGGGGGTAGCGCTCGTCAGCCCATGGGCGTCCGGGACAACGTCGACGTGCGCGGCCTTGGGTGGTGGCAGCTACAGAGGTAGGGGAAGGCCGGCGTGTGGAGGAGGAGGTGCTGGAGGAAAGTTACAGCCGCAGGTTGAGGAGTGTCGTGGAGGTTGCTTGCTGTTGTGGGAAACTGGCGCCCGTAGTGTGAAGCTCCTCGTACACCTGAGATGCTCGACCAGAACTGCAGCGGATGGGACGAAAACTGCAGTGGACGGGAAGGTCAAGACGGCCGTCGCTGGAAGTTCAACAATCCCTGTAGAGCAAAAAACAGAAATTAACACTTTGCATGCTACAACAAACAGCAATTCCGTGTGGACAACACGGCTCTGGTAACCCAATCCTGTAAGGAACTTGGGTTGCAGCTGTAGCAGGTAAGTGACAGGGATAACTTGAAATAGAAATCCTAGGATAAATCCCATAACAATCGGTCCAACAACCAGAATTCATGCTGAGTTTTACGCCGTAAATTCAGTAAGCACTTCCTAACGAAATTTGTTGCGCCCAATCGCCTAACAGCAATGGACCGTGCCTAATTACTAAACCATACCTCCGTAGACCCATGGGTTGGGCATCAACTAGTACCGATGCGGCTTAGAGCAAGCAACCTGGTTCTAGCTTTTAGCACTGCAAGAATCAGCCAATTCCTCTAGCATGATCCAGCCAAGGAAAGGAGTCGTGCATTACCTGGCGCGGAGAAGAAGTCGTGCTGGACGACGAAGGAGCTCATGGACTGACGAGCCAATTCGGATCCCGCCTCGTGTCTCTCCCCCGCACTATCGCGACTCCTCAGCGAGCCGCGCACGGCACCCACGCAGCACGAACGGCGAAGCGGGGGCACGCGGCGAGCCTCTGCTCTGGTGTAGCCGGCGAGGGGCACGCCACCAGCAACGAGGAGGGAGCCGCTCGCCAGCGGGGGGTACATGGGATGCGGAGTGTGGGCGGCCCCGCTTGGGGGCGAGTTAAAGCAATGCGAACGCATGCTCTCGTTGGGGTTGGGGGTGGGGTGTCGGCCGGCGGGAGGAGGCGCAATGGGCGACGAGATCTGGGAGGGTGGCGGCGCTCGGGGGAGGGGATCGAGGGAGGTCAGGGTGGGATCGGGGCAGCGGGTGGGGTGGGGTGATTTTCTTTTTCTTTAATCGGTCCGGGGGGGGGGGGTTTCGGGAGTTCGGGAGCACCTCGTGGCTCCTATATAGGGCTGGTTGTGATCCAAATAGTTATTCTAATCCCAGGATTAGAATAGTGTCACTATATATATATATATATATATATATATATATATATATATATATGCACGCTCATGAAGCGCCTTGCATCATTTTGACGGCGTGCCTTTGCTGTCTGAGACTAGTGAACTTCGTGTCCAAAAAAATTGCGTGCAGTGTTTTTCTGGTACTGTTTTTGCTCTAGTTTTTTAACCGTTTATCGGAACAAGGCATATAATATACCGTTGGAAAGCTACGGATTAGGCGCAACTTCTCCATGTTAAACACTTTTGGAGATTCCTTGCAGTTTAAGAGCAGTTTCAAAAACGGCGCGGCGGACGCCGAGTGTTAGCGAGCGTATTTTCGCGATTTTTCCTAAACCGTTCATCGGAATAAAGCAAATGATACGCTGCTGGAAAGATATGATCGAGGCGCATCTTTTTCATATCTATTATTTTCCGTAATTCGTTACGGTTTAAGAGCAGTTTCAAATTTGCTAAATCGCGGAATTACCTTTTTTTTGAAATTTTCGCAATTTTTGTATTGTTTTTGCTCCAGTTTTTGAACCGTCTGTCGAAACGAGGCTTATGATATGCCGTTGGAAAGCTACGGACGAGTCGCAACTCTCGTATGTTGGAATATTTTTGAGATTCCTTACGGTTTTCAGTTAATTTTGCAAATCGTGTGGCTGACGACGGGAGGCAGCGGCCGTTTTTCAAGAAATATTTGCAAACCGCTGGTCGAAATGATTCGAATTATACACCGTTGGAAAGATATCAACGAGGCGCAACTTTTTCATGTAGAACACGCTTTCTAATTCGTAACGGTTTAAGAGCAGTATTAAAATTACTAAAATGCGGATACTCTATTTTTTCGCGACACCAAAATCGGCATGTGTAATTCATCTGAAAGAAAACCGCACTTCATCGGATGAAAAACCGCACTGCATCAGACGGGTAAGAGAACTGCATGGTTTCTTTTATTCAAACGCAATTTTTTCAAGGACGAGAAAGTAGAGTGCACTTCACATCGGGTGTAAATGAACCACAACACTATCAAGAAGTGAACCACATTACTTTTTCTTCGCTTCCGTAACAATTTTTTTGCACCTACGGGAAGAACAACATCATACCGCCGACGCCTTTGCTTTGAGCGAAAACAGCCTTTGCATCAGACGACGGCAAGCGAAGCTGCATGATTTTTTTGTCGGACGTAAATTTTCTCAGACAAATTTTTGTTGTCTTTTTTTTCAACATTTTTCTATGAACGAGAGTGGACCGCAGAGAGGAGGCAAGTGAACCGCGACATATATCGAAGTGAACCTCATTAGTATCTTTGTTGTTGCGCTAAATTTTTAGCACTTCCATTTTTTTGGCACAAGTGAGCAACATCACTCTTAAAAGTGAACCACATCTGAGGACCAAATGCACCGCATGTGTTGATATAGTCAACTAATTTTTTTCAAACACACGAAAGAAATTGCACTTCGTACAAAGGGGTAATGAGCTGCTACACAAATTGGAGTGAGCTACTTTTTTGTATTCTTCAAACAAATTTTGTTGAAGACATGGGTACTGCAGATGGAAGACTATCCAACTGCACAACACACCAGAATATCTTTCTCCCGGCCTGCCGAACTGGCCGACGCCGCACCAGAGGAGCACCCAATCCCACCATGTCGCTTGAACAAAAAAATTGCTAGACTGCATCAGAAGGGCACTGCACTGCATATGTGTGCACATCATATACTGCACACACTTACTGAATAACCAAAATTGGAGCCAAGCTGCACTACACATACACACATACACATACTGCTGTCCACTATACCAAATCCAAATTTAGCAACTTTTTGCACTCGAGAAATTCAGTCAAACTGCACTTCACTGCAATTCTAAAGACACAAAAATCTCCAAACTGCACTGTCTGAGGAGGATGGCAAACTCGACGATGGGGAAAGCATAGGGAGGCATCACCGGATATGAGGATTTGTTCGGGCGAACCCTGAAAAAAAAGTGAATGTTTGTCGTCAACGCGTGCTGCATAGGCCCGTGGGCAAAGCTGCACGCCAATGTTGGCTGAACCCACGTAGTGGACTGCGGAGGGGATGGCGGCGTGCTGCGTGCACCCACGTAGTGGACTGCAAGGGCGCCCTTGGATCCACCCCGCCGATGACATGCTGCGGACGCCCACCGTGCGAACTGCAGCGACAGGCAGGGACCCCGGGGAGGGTATGTTGATGCCATTGTCGCATCCTGCAAGGTCGGGGGATGCCGGGATCCGGCGATGGCAGTGCCCCTGATGCGGGAGATGGTGGGGAGCGGAGTTTGCTTCTCGCCCAGCACAGGTGAGCCACACCAACGCCGGTGACCGTAGCTCCAGGAGCGAGTTGCTCGTCGGGGCCATCCAACCGGAGAGGGAGAGGATGACCCGAGTCCCGGCGGCGCCATGGTGGAAGGTGGCGGGGCGAGGGGTGTATCCAGCGCGAGGAAGGGGGGTGGATCCGGTGGCGGCCGACACCGGCACCGAAGGGGTGCGGTGGGGAGGGTGGATCCGGTGGCGGACGCAACACGCGGGAGGGGGGTAGGGCCGGCTCCGCCTGGATCCGGTGGTGGCGCGGCAGGGCCAGCTCCGCCTGGATCCGCCGCCAGGTAGGTGCGGGGGGAGGAGATCCGTGCCAGTTGCCGGCGGGTAGCGGGAGGGAGGTAGGTTGTGCCGTCTGGCGTGAATCCCGCGCGAATCCGGCGACCATCGAGGCGGGATCCGGCGTTTGGGTGGGGCAGCGATGGGTTGGGGTAAGGCAGGGCCTTAGGGTGAGGGAGGTGTGGCGAAGTGGTGGTGGTGTGCGGGGCTGGGGGAAGGTGGTGGTGGGGTGGGGTAGGAGGCAGGTGGTGGTGGTGAGCGGCGGCGAAGGTGGTGGTGGGATGGGGCGCCTCCTGCAGTGGGGTGGAGGTTGAAGATTGGTGGGTTGGGGGGTCATCGGAGGAGTGGTGGTTTCGTTTCGGGTGCGTGCAGAATAAGGAACTGATGTGCAGAATAAGGTCTTAAAGGGTGTTATCATAATAGACCCACCCTATATATATACATATACATACATATATATATATATATATATATATATATGTGTGTGTGTGTGTGTGTGATCCGAAAGTTAGTAGTCGTTGGCTTCAGCCCCCACGCATGCAATGCGGGGGTGTTCGCGAAAAATATGCATAATCACACTTGATCCAACGTCTTGGTCCATTAAGGAGGTGATCGCACGTCGAACTAGGCAACCGGACTATATAGCTGTAACACCTTCGCTTAGCCATGGGAGTCTAGCGATGGGGCTACTATGTAGCCCCTGCTACTTTCGCGTGCATCCGAATACGGGCGCGGGTGTAGATGACCGGGAAACAGTCCTTCGTTAATGCGGAGGGATCCTAAAGATTCCGATAAGTCTTCGAGTGGTTGAACAGTCTCTCGCAGTATCATGACAGTCAGTTTTCCGCTTTCTCTACTGAGGTGCTCATCCGGAATAACCAGGGCACAATCGCAGTAGTTCTCGTTTGGCCGCCTTAGCCGATAAGAACGGAACGTAAGGCAGCAAACCCAGAAGCCAGGCAAACCCAACATTTGACCAAAGGCATGATTCGGAGCTGATGTATATAAGGCCAAACTCGTGACGCCGAACACTCTCGAAGGTATTCGGACTTTTTAACAGAAAATGGGCTGAAGAGTGCCCTTTCATTATAAACCCTGTATTTCCAGGTACGTGCGTTAATCTGTCGTGGCGAAATGCCAATAACGGCAGTATCCTCTGTGGGTGTAGTACCCATGGGATGTGTGAACAACAAGAGGCAATATAAAAGGTTTACACAGGGGCTTAATCTAAATAGAAACCTTTGAGCGGGGTCCTGCTGCACGTCTACGCCTTTGTCTCCGTTGTGCCATTTCCTGGAAGGCTATTGCACGAGTTGTGTCTGTAAAGAAGAAAGACTCATGTAAGAGAGTACAATGTAAGTATGCGATGGATAGTAAAAGTGTAAGACGTTGGCCTGCCAAAAAGGTTAGGCCAAGTGTGGGGCTATATTAAATATTTATAGCCCATAGTGTCCTCTATGGGATTACATATACGGCGCCCTGGTTCATTTTTATCCAGGCTGCCGGACCCGTCTAACCGTGTCCGTGGTCTTGACGACTAGTCATGCTTTTTGGTATCGGAGGCTGCTTAGAGTTCGGCCGCTAGAGCCGTCGCGTGTTCCTCTGCGCGTGAAGAGCACTATGTGTTTCCGTTGACGGTGATGATGCCACATGGACCGGGCATCTTGAGCGTAAGGTAGGCATAGTGCGGTAATGCGTTGAAGCGGGTGAAGGCCGTTCTTCCGAGCAATGCATGGTAGCCGCTTCGGAAGGGTGCGATGGTGAAGAGTATTTTTAAGCCACGAGTTGCACAGGGGGCGAATGTTACCTCGATGCAGACGGAGCCCCTGCCGTAGACTTCAACGCCTGGTATCACCCCTTCAAAGGTGGTGTTGCTTTCGCTAATTCTTGATGGGTCTATCCCCATTCTGCGGACAGTGTCCTCGTATATTAAATTGAGACTACTGCCTCCGTCCATGAGGACGTGGGTGAGATGGTATCCGTCGATTATTGGGTCAAGCACCAAGGCCTCTGATCCTCCGCGCCGAATACTAGTTGGGCAGTCTGTGTGATCAAAAGTGATCGGACAAGCCATCCAGTAGTTAGGTGTGGGTACGATGGGCTCTATAGCATATGCGGCGTTGATCACGCGTTCGTGCCTTCTTGTGGATGTGTGAGTCGCGTGGATCATGTTTACTGTTTTTACCTCTGGTGGGAATTTTTTCTGTCCCCCAGTGTTCGGCTGACGAGGTTCATCCTCGTCTTCACTTGGTGTTTCCCTTCCCTTGTGTTCGGCATTTAATTTGCCGGCCTGCTTGAAGACCCAGCACTCTCTGTGCGTGTGGTTCGCAGGTTTGTCGGGGGTGCCATGAATTTGGCACAGTCTGTCCAGAACTCTGTTCAGACCGGACGGTCCCTCTTTACTGCCTTTAAGTGGCTTCTTTTGCTGATCGGGTCGAGAGCCCCTGAATCCGGCGTTTACCGTTGTGTTGTCCGAGCTCTCTTCCTTGTTTTGGCATTTGTTTTTATTACGCTGTGGCTTCCCGTTGCCATCCCTTATTTTGGATGTGCTGGGATTGCTGGTGCCTTTACGGGCTAGCCAGCTGTCTTCACCAGCACAAAAGTGGGTCATAAGGCTTGTTAAGGCTGCCATTGTCCTTGGCTTTTCTTGGCCGAGATGTCTGGCGAGCCATTCGTCGCGGATGTTGTGTTTAAATGCTGCTAAGGCTTCAGCATCCGGACAATCGACAATTTGATTCTTCTTAGTGAGGAATCTGTTCCAAAGCTTGCGGGCGGACTCTCCGAGCTGTTGGATTATGTGACTTAAATCGTCCGCATCCGGAGGCCGGACATAAGTCCCTTGAAAATTGGCCCTGAAAGCGTCCCCGAGTTCCTCCCAACTCCCAATTAAATTTTCGGGGAGGCTTTTCAACCAGTGTCGAGCTGGTCCCTTCAACTTAAGGGGAAGGTATTTGATGGCGTGGAGGTTGTCCCCACGAGCCATGTGGATATGCAGGATAAAATCCTCGATCCAGACCCCTGGGTCTGTCGTTCCGTCATATGCCTCTATGTTCACAGGTTTGAAGCCTTGTGGAAATTCATGATCCAGTACTTCTTCGGTGAAGCACAGTGGGTGGGCAGCCCCTCTGTGTCTGGACGTGCTGTGGCATGCCGTTGGCTATTGCTGTGTCAGGTGCGTATTCCGAACTGGTATTTGGTTGGTATGATTGTTTTGGTGACCATAGTCCCTCGCCGGGGTGTGTCCTTTAGATCCGTAGATGGACCTGGCCGCGTCGGCTTTCTTATCCAGGTGCTCACGTAAATCGTGCGCGGCGTCGGTAGCCGCTCTGTTGCGGTTATGAAGCGGTACGTATGGCCTCCTGGTCATGTTATTCTTTGGTGGAACGGCCTCGTCGTCGAATTCTGGCAGTAGCTTACGTTTTGGATAGCTCTTTGTATGGTGATCGTTGCCATATCTTTCTTCAGTGTCTAGCACTTTATTCCATCTGCGACTGAGCGTTTCCTGTGCGGCTTTTAGCCGTTGCTTCTGCTTCTTTAGACTTCTTGTGGTGGCCATTAGCTTTCTGTGGAGGTTGTCTCGTTCCTGGCATGTTTCCGGGATGAATGCGTCGTCATCCGGACTTTGTTCTTGTCCTGGGGCCGTTTGATGAGCTCGTCCCTCGAGATCATTGTGATCGGGAGTCCGCTCCGAACTGTGTTCGGCATGACCTGGCTCATCCTGCTCCATCGCTGGGTCCGTATGGTCATTGTTGCCTTCGGAGTTGACTGGGGTGTCGATCCTTCTGGCGCTCTTGTCGCTATTTTTACTGTTGCTGGACTTTGAGCGGCGTATGCGCCGTCGTTTTGGCTTTTGCCCGGGGGTTTTATCTTCCAGATTGTCGCCGTCTTCCCCCTCGGGCGTGTCCACCATGTATATATCGTGTGACGAGGTAGCAGTCTAGTGCCCCAGAGATTCTGAATCCTCTCCTACATCGTCGTCCATCCCGTCGATTGTCGGTGTTCTGGGAACGGGGGTCCCCAGACTTGCCTGCCTGCGGCCTGCGGCGTGGCTCAAAGGGGGGCCCATCACGGCCCATCTTCATCAACACGAGCTCAAGACCCTCGCGAGGGGCCAAGCCTCACAGGCGGACGACAGGAGCTTCCTCGAGCACTGGCGTCATCAGGCTGGCTCGCGAGGAGGCGGAGAGATCAAGGCGGGGTACCTCACGAGGTGCCCATGACGCAAGCCGTGACGACCAAGGGCGCCAGGCGGGCGTCAGCCCACGCAGTGTCCTCCTTTCCTCTTTGGTGCAAAGGGAGCAAGCGCAGGCGAGAGCATCAAGCAAAGGCGTCCATTTTGGTGCAATAAGACCAAGACCAGCCCAACGCCAGGAAGGAAGTCATTGTGGAGCCCAAGCCGGCGTCACCACCAGAGCCTTTGACAGGCGAGGACCAACTTTAGTCAGAATAAGTGTACCAGATGTTCCCCTTCAAAATGGCCAATTGTTGGTGCCCTTCCCGCTCAATATTTGGGAAGAGGCCCAGGGCCTCTGTCTATAAATAGGACTAGCCACACACAGAGCTAGGGGATCCGATCCGATCCGGAATAGCTTGAGCTGGGTCTCATAGAGAGAGAGAGAGAGAGAAAGAGAGAGAGCGACTGAACTCCTCCAAGCAGTTCATCGCCCCGGCCAAGAACAGACCCTCGCGAGGCTGTTCTTCCTTGTATTATTCATCACCATCAGCCCAAGAGGCAATCCACCACACCACAAACTAGAGTAGGGTATTACACCACAATGGTGGCCCGAACTAGTATAAACCTTGTGTCTCTTGTGTTGATCCTTTGGTAGTTTAGATCCTAGCGAGGCGGCGGGGAGCAGGTAGGTAGAAGGCGAGATCTCCGCGCGATCCCCAGTGTTCGAACCTCAGGGGTCTACCGGAACCCGAAATCCGACATTTGGCGCGCCAGGTAGGGGTGTGCCGGAATTCGTCTTCCGCCGCCCTATTCTCCATCGACCACCGCACCCATGTCTGACGCTCGTCGGGCCAAGGCTGAAAGGCCGAGCCGCTCGCTTCCTGCGTCGCCCGAGACGGATCCCGTCGTGAGGCGCCCTCGTCGTTCCCCGTCGCCTGCCGTCAACGCCGCCACCGGCCCGGCGGGGAAGGAGCAGCATGCATCATCCCAGCATACCTCCGTGAGGCAAGACGGCCGCACTGCTACCCCCTCACTCGCCCCGGCTGGTTCTTCGTCTTGCGCGTTCCGCGCGCCCATGGAGGCTCGAGCTGCGCTCATCGCGGCAAACAAGCTCCTGCGCTACCGTCGATCGGCAGCGTCTCAAGAGTGGCTCGACTGCTGCGTCGCCGAGCTTCGTCCGCGCCAGGGGCTCCCTGCGTCGTCCGTCAGCTGCACCGCACCCGCTTGCGCTGGCGACGAAGCTCGGGGCGCCTGACGCCTCCCCTCAAGAAGGCGCCCTGGCCCCAAGGCGCGTGGTCCTGGCGGAACCCGCTCCGTCCAGCGCCGGTAGCAAGAAGCGAGCTGCCAGGAGGTCCCTCGCCCCGCAAGAAGATGCCCGAGTGCTCCCCGCTCCAGCTCATCGCGAACACGCTCCTGCTCCAGCGCGTCAAGACCCCGCGCTGCTCCCAGCTGCAGCGCATGGGGACCCGCAAGACCAAGCTTTTCGTCACCCAAGGCCTCCAGTGGCCACAGCAGGCTGCCGTGCCTTCACCATCGAGCTGCGCAGCGTCGCGTGGCCCGACAAGTTCAAGCCAGACCTGCCTCCTCGCTTCTGACCAGTGCGGCCGACCTCGCGAGTTCCTCCAGCTCTCTGAGCTGGGCATCAAGCCGCCAATGGAGACGAGAAGGTCATGGTGAACTGGTTTCCCATATGGCGCTCAAGGGCGGGCCCTTTTGTCTTCCTGAACCTGGCTCCAGGCACGATCTCCTCCTGGGACGAGATGCGCACCCGCTTCATCGCCAACTTCCAAGGTACTCGTGAACGGCCACCCGCCATGAGCGACATGCGCCGCATCAAGCAGCAGCTAGGGGAGATACTGTAGAAATACATCCAGCGCTTCAACAACGCACGCCTCAAGATTCCCAAGGTGACCGAGGATGCCATCATCTCTGCCTTCTCCGACGGTGTGCGCGACGTCAAGATGAAGGAGGAGCTGGCGATGCATGAAGACTTGTGCACTTCCTTGGAGCTGTTCAACTTGGCGACCAAGTGCGCCAGGGCTGAGGAAGGGCGTCTCTCCCTCCTCGAGCTGCCTGCCGCAGACCCAGAAGAGAAGAAGCCCAAGGCCAAGGATGTGAAGCGCAAGGGGGTTGCAGTGCTCGCGGCAGAACTGGACACCAAGCGGGGCAGAGATCAGCCCGAGTCTTCCAAGGGCAGCCGGTACTGCGTGTACCATGACCTCCACACCCACAACACCAATGAATGTCAAGAGCTCCGAGTCGTGCGAGAAGGAAGGATCGGCCGACGTTCGGACCGCAGCGACCGGGGCTACGGCCAAGGAGGAGGAAGGAACGCAGGACGCTGGGAAGACCGCGGCCCCCGCCAAGGGTGGCGCGACCAACCTCGCGAGGATCACTGGCGGGACCCGCCTCACGAGGGAGGCTGGAGGGATCAGCCTCGCGAGGATCGCCCGCAAGGCAACGCAGGCCTCCCTCCTCTGCTACCGCAGCCAAGGAGAAATGAAGACCATCATCAGGACGAGGGGGCTGGGGGCTTCCAGGAGCCGTCTTGTGATCGCCTGCATCTGGGCGGAGCTCAAGCCCCAGCCTCTCAACGCATCTTCAAGCAGTTCGCCCGCGAAGTGAATGCAGTCCTCCCCAAGCTCGAAGCCACACGCCCCCTTAGGTGGTCGGCGTGCGCCATCACGTTCAGTTCAGCGGAATAGCTCAAGTGTGTTGCCACAGCCGGAGTCCTCCCGATGCTTTGCTCCCCAATCATCAGCAACGTGCTAGTCACCAAGACCCTCATCGACGGCGGGGCAGGGCTCAACATCCTGTCTGTGGAAACGTTCAACAATCTCCAATTGCCTTACAATCAGCTTCAGCCAACCAAGCCTTTCTCTGGGGTCACCGACGGCTCCACGGTCCCGATTGGGCAGGTTCGCCTCCCTGTCACCTTTGGCGCGCGCGACAATTACCGCACCGAGCTCATCGACTTCGAGGTCGCCCACATTCGCCTGCCATACAACGCCATCCTTGGGTACCCAGCGCTAGCCAAGTTCATGGCTGTAACCCACCACGGCTACAACGTCCTCAAGATGCCAGGAAGTGGCGGAGTCATCATGGTGCCCTGCGAAGAGAAACACGTGGTGTGCTCCCTGGAGCGAGCCTTTCAGGCTGCATCACTGGAAGACCCGGATCGCGGAAGCAGGAGGCTTCCCGAGACCGCCCCCAAGAATAAGAAGACATCGTCCGGCCCGGCCCCTCAGGAGGCAGGCCCCTCAGGGTCCGCGCCATCTAAGGGGGAACCTCCTTCTATCGCATAGGAAAGCGCGCCCAGTGCCCTCCACAGGCAGGGTTCGGGGACTCCCCCTGGAGGGCCACCGACCTTGCTAAGGTCACGACGGAGGCGCTTGGGCACCACGTGGAGGCGTGTTTCGAAGCACGTTTCCCTCAAGAAGGAGCAAGGCAAGGAGGGCCGAACCCTCAGGAGTTCGTCAGCAAGATCATTCAGGACCTGCAGGAGTCAAGAGTCATGAGTGGCAGCCGCCGCTTACCTGCCGTAGCACCCCATCCAGGCGAGAATGGTGGGCTGCGTGTCTGCATCGACATACCAGGGCTCAACCGAGCCGCCTCAGAGGCGCCTGCCCTCTCGCGTGGGGCGCTGCGAGGGTCCACCCCACAGCTACGTCAGCATGCCTTACGGCTTGCCGAACGCGGCTGCCACACGCCAGCGCCTCATGAGGAGCATCCTGGAGGCTCAAGAGGCCAGGCGTTCCGCAGCCCTGGCAGAGATGGAGAAGGTCCACGAGGAGCCACCAGCGCCTCCGGAGCCTCCCGAGGCCCCTGAGCCTGGGGGCTTGTGAGGATCGGCTCCCGCAGCCCACCGAGTCTGCTGCACCAACACCCTTTCGTCTTCAACACAATCAGGTGACATCTTTCAAGTTTCATTTCCAGCTGGGAGCGCCCCCCAGGGCTGCATTATTCCCAGGCCGCGTGGGTCCGTCCCTGCGGCGTGTCTCCTTTACTTCATGTTCCTAGCTTATCTTGTTGGGGCGCCTCGGGCTGCATCATCCCAGTGTCGCTCGGGTCCGACCAGCGATGTTAAATCTTCTTTGCGCTTATCTAAATGGACGTGCTCCTTCGTGATTAACATGCTTGACCTAGTTGCCCGCTCAACTGATACCAACTGCTGGAGCTGCTCCCTAACGGCACGACGCTTGCGCATCGGTCCGTCCCTGCAACGCCGAAAAACCTGAATGGATGAGCTCTGGCCGCGGCAGCCCCGCATAGCGCCACCTCGTCAAGACTCCAGTGCCTCGTCACCCCTCCGGGGCAACTAACGGCTGACTGTCGGTTGTCACAGCGAACTTTCGTTCTTTCTGTGATGAGCCTGCAGGATCTCTTCAAGGAGCAGCGTCAGGCGAGGCCCACACGGTGTCCCCTTCACTCTCATCCGCGCGAACCGCTTGCACGTTAAAGGGGGGGGTGCCTGAGCATCGCGACTCAGGGCTCCTCCTGGCTCTCCAGCCCTCACCCTCTGGCCTTGACCACGGCATCGCGACCTGGCATACCAGCGACGCTGAGACTCACTCGAGGGCCGGGACCCGAGGACATAGAGCAGAAAGGGGAGCAAAGGCGAGAGGGGAGGGACACGTGAGGACCTCGCCAAGCGACCCCTCGCCTGCCGATGCACGGACCCGGCAACACACCAGGAAGCGACTCATGATTCTCGAGATAAGTCACCCTCCGGAAGCACTAACTAACACGACACTGTCCCCTCACCCAACACAATCCCATGTTAGCGACGTCGCTCTCCTTTCTCACCGAATGATGGCTGCTTGAGCGCTAAGGGGGACATCCTGAGCATCCCGACTCAGGGGCTCTTACCGGACCCCGGGCCGCTCACCTCCTGGCCTTGACCACTGCATCGCGACTTGGCATACGAGCGACGGCTGAAGCTTGCCTTGGGACTGGGACCTGTCGGCGCAGAGCGTCAAGCCCTCGCAAGGTTCGAAAGGGAGAACTGAGCTAAGGCGGAATGAGCAAGTCGCACTGCTTCACAACAAGGATCATATTAACAAACAGGACCACAGGCACCTTACAAGCCCCCACGGGGCGCGCTTTTAATTCCTCGCAGGGAGCAGATCCTAAAGAATGCTAACTACACGCGCTCCTGCAAAAGACACCATCATCAACAGTGGGCCGTCAGGCACCGGCGCCAACCCCATCCAGATCAGAGTCGGCGACGGCCTGCCGAGCCCGCCCTGCTCCGAGAGCGGCGCAGGCTCGGGGGCTCGTAGCTGTCGTCGCTCGTCTCCGGAGTCGCGAAGAGCTCGGCGGAGTCGCTGGATCCTCCGACGCCTCCATCGCCTGAGGAGCTGCCGAGGGAGCGGTCGGCGAGCCTGGCCCTCACCGCGGCAGGGCCTCGATCACCTCTCCCGGGGCAGCACTCCAGCTGGCGCCCTTCCGCATCAAAGACCTTGAAGAGCATGACTGAAGCGCCGTCGTACTCCAGGTGGATCGCGAGGGCGCCCCTTGTCCTGCAGACCCGGGCGATCTCGCCCCAGCCTCGAGTCATGAAGACCTCGCCCGGGGCAACGACCGCGACCTCTGCCCCGGTCGCAAGGGTGCCGCAGCCGACGTGCTGCAACCAGAGCTCCAGGACCGAGGGATCGCGGAAGCGAAGACGGGAGGAAGGCGAATCCAAGACCGAGGAGACATGGCGGCGTGGAGCACGAACTCTCGGGAGGAGCCCTCGGCGTGGACTCCAGGGGGAACGACGCGCACCTTCGTGACCCGCCGGTGGCGACGGCAGCGTCGCCCGTGGCGTTCGGCATCAACCCCTTCAGAGCCCTCGATCTGGGCGTACAAGGGAAGCGGGAACCCCGGTGGTGCCCGCTCGCACCAGGGCCTCGACACCACCTGGTGGGCACCCTCATTCCGATGGCAGAGGGCTAGCCGTTTCTTCGGCGGGAGCGGGTCAGGACCCTCTCGAGGAGCCTTTCCCTTCTCTGCCGCGGAGAACTGGCGGATCGGAGCCATTGCAGCAAGACAGAGCAAGGACCGGGAAGAAGGAGAAGCAAGAAGAAACGGATCAGAGGAGCGCTCACCGTTCCGTACTTAAAGCCAGGGGAGGCCAACCGCCGACCTCCACGATCGCAGGTAATCATGACCCGCTTTGCATGCAGGGACTTGTCAATTCGTGCAGTTGCCGAGGCGTCATGGGGAAGTGGAGACGCCCACGTCCAATCAACCGCCACGCGGCGCCCAAGGCCGCAGGCTGTTAGGGCCCGCGGCGCTTCACACTTGCCCCTTCGCCTCTCTGCTCGACCAAGTCCGGGCGCGCCTTGGGCCCAGGGGCTACTGTTGGTGTTCTGGGAACGGGGGTCCCCAGACTTGCCTGCCTGCGCCGTGGCTCAAAGGGGGGCCCATCACGGCCCATCTTCATCAACACGAGCTCCAGACCCTCGCGAGGGGCCAAGCCTCGTGGGGAACGAGCAGAGGGAGCTTCCTCGCACCGCAACCTCATCAGGCTGGCTCGCGAGGAGGCGGAGAGATCAAGGCGGGGTACCTCACGAGGTGCCCATGACGCAAGCCGTGACAACCAAGGGCGCCATGCGGGCGCCAGCCCGCGTAGTGTCCTCCTTTCCTCTTTGGTGCAAAGGGAGCAAGCGCAAAGTAGAGCATCAAGCAAAGGCGTCCATTTAGGTGCAACAAGACCAAGACCAGCCCAACGGCAGGAAGGAAGTCATTGTGGAGCCCAAGCCGGCGTCACCACGGAGCCTTTGACAGGCGAGGACCAACTTTAGTCAGGATAAGTGTACCAGATGTTCCCCTTCAAAATGGCCAATTGTTGGCGCCCTTCCCGCTCAATATTTGGGATGAGGCCCAGGGCCTCTGTCTATAAATAGGACTATCCACACACAGAGCTAGGGGGATCCGATCCGATCTGGAGTAGCTTGAGCTGGGTTTCATAGAGAGAGAGAGAGAGAGAGAGAGAGAGAGAGAGAGAGAAAGAGAGAGCGACTGAACTCCTCCAAGAAGTTCATCGCCCCGGCCAAGAACAGACCCTCACGAGGCTGTTCTTCCTTGTATTGTTCGTCACCATCAGCCCAAGAGGCAATCCACCACACCACAAACTAGAGTAGGATATTACACCACAATGGTGGCCCGAACTAGTATAAACCTTGTGTCTCTTGTGTTGCTCCTTTCGTAATTTAGATCCGAGCGAGGCGGCGGGGTGCAGGTAGGTAGAAGGCGAGATCTCCGCACGCACCCCAGTGTTCGAACCTCAGGGGTCTGCCGGAACCCGAAATCGTCATCAATGCCTTCGGAGTCGAAGTCAAGCACGTCGGTTAAATCATAAACCATGGCAATGAAGTGAGTGGTGGGTAGGCAATGAATTCCTTCGCCACCTGCTTTCCACTCGGTCCGGACATAGTTTGGCCAAGAGCCTCCTGACAGAGAGAGGGACTTTATTGAGTTTAGCATGTCGCCAAAGGGTGAGTGCTGGAAGATATCCGCAGCGGTAAACTCCATTACCGGAGCCCAACCAGGCTCGGCGGGCTCGGGAGTGCGCGGACTGGAACCTACAACCGGACGCGAGTCCGGGGGTCCGGAGTCACGGGCTTCCTCAAAAGTGAGGCCTGTGTTCGGCTCCATCGCCGATGAGTGTACGGCCTACGGGGCGGGGTCCATCCCTCCGTCCTTAGGCCACACAGCCTGCTCCGGATTTAGATCCGGGGCTTCTGCAGGGGTGATATCCCGAGCATTGTCCGACAGCAGGTCTAAGCCGTGCCCGTCGTGGATGCTCGGTGCTCTGGCATAGGCCCGAATCCGTCGAAGATCAAGTCTCCGCGAATGTCCGCTGTAGTTCAGGTTTCCAAACCCGACCGGTGGCTGTGGGCGAGCTGTCGATCTGCTCCGGATGGCTGCTTAATTAGCCGAAGTGCGAAGCCACCGAACACAAAGATCTGTCCGGGGAGAAAAGTTTCACCCTGGACTGTGTCGTTGTCGATGGTTGGAGGAGCCATCGAGCCTTACAGCGACGACATAGAGGAACTCCCAATGAAAGCACCAATGTCGGTGTCAAAATCGGCGGATCTCGGGTAGAGGTCCCGATCTGTGCGTCTAGGCTGATCGTAACAGGAAGCAAGGGACACAATGTTTACCCAGGTTCGGGCCCTCTCGATGGAGGTAAAACCCTACTTCCTGCTTGATTAATATTGAAGATATGAGTAGTACAAGAGTAGATCTACCACGAGATCGGAGAGGCTAAACCCTAGAAGCTAGCCTATGATTGTATGATTGTAATTGTGATCGACCTTCTAAGGACCAACCTCTCCGGTTTATATAGACACCGGAGATGGCTAGGGTTTACATGGAGTCGGTTACAAGGAAGTAAATATAATATCTGGATCGCCAAGCTTGCCTTCCACGCCAAGGAGAGTCCCATCCGGACACGGGACGGAGTCTTGAGTCTTGTATCTTCATGCTTCAATAGTCCGGACGGTATATATAGTCTGGCTGTCCGGATACACCCTAATCCAGGACTCCCTCAACGGGAATTTCATCTAGTCACTTTCACCATGTTGGTATGATTTGTGTTTGCTACTTTGATAATTTGATATGTGGGTGGACCGGTGCTTAGGTTCTGTTTATACTTGAAAATACCTCCTACTTATGATTAACCCTCCCTCAAGCATCCGCAACTACGAGAATAGTATTAAGAATAATTCGAACCATATCATTAAACTTTTGGATCCAGTCGGTCCCTTCCGGAATAGAGCATAAACTGGGGTTTAAGCTTTTGTCACTCTCGCAAACCATCATCTAATTGCTACTCCACAATGCATTCCCTTAGGCCCAAATATGGTGAAGTGTCATGTAGTCGACGTTCACATGACACCACTAAGGGAATCACAACATACATACTATCAAAATATCAAACACATATCAAGTTCACATGATTAATTGCAACATGATTTCTCTCGTGACCTCAAGAACAAAATAACTACTCACAAATGATAATCATGCTCAAGATTAGAGGGGTATTAAATAGCATATTGGATCTGAACATATAATCTTCCACCAAATAAACCATACATTAATCAACTACAAGATGTAATCAACACTACTAGTCACCCACAAGCACCACTCTATAGTTCTGGTAACAAGATTGAACACAAGAGATTAACTAGGGTTTGAGATGAGATGGTGCTATTGAAGATGTTGATGGAGATTTCCCTCCCCAAGATGGGAGAGTTGTTGGTGATAATGATGACGATGATTTCCCCCTCCGGGAGGGAAGTTCCCCCGGCAGAATCGCTCCACCGGAGGGAAAAAGTGCTCCTGCCCAAGTTCCGCCTCGAGAAGGCGGCGCTCTGTCCCGAAAGTCCCCCCCCCCCTCATTTTTCTAGGTCGAAATGACCTATATACCAGAAGATGGGCACCGGAGATGGGCCTGGGTGAGCACAACTCACTGTATGCCCGGCTCCTCGGCACTCCAGGTGGGTTGTGCCCACCTGGTGGGCCCCCTATGGTAGTTATTTGCTCCAATATTCATCATATATTTGATAAAAAAATCTCCATGAAGTTTCAGCTTGTTTGGAGTTGTGCAGAATAGGTGGCCTGACGTAGATTTTCCAGGTCCGTATTTCCAAATACCGGAATTCTCCCTCTTGTGTGTACCTTGCATATTATGAGAGAAAAGGCATGAGAATTACTCCAAAAGGCATTATTATGGATAAAAACATCATAAATAATAGTAGGAAAACATGATGCAAAATGGACGTATCAAGCACTTTTGCGCTTAGTGTAGGTGCTTAGGTGCGTACGATGTGGTAGATGCATTGGAATGGAGGGGCGCCTTTATATGAGTGCAAACTGCGTTGCATTCACATCGTGCTACCTATTTTCCCCGTCCTCCTCCCATTACTTCCCTCATTCATTCAGGATGTTATTGAAGGAGGACGCATCATTGGCCGTTCAACATTTCGGGAACTGCTACCCTCTCCCTCGTCTGCATTAAAGCCATATCGAGAACTGTCCTGGTTTACTAGTAGCTGTCAAATCGAATAGTATTGCGCCGCCCGCTGCACGCCTGGCTGAACACGCCTCCTCGCCTCTAGCAAATGCCTCCGTTAAACTCGCATGCAAACCTAGAAACCTACTCCGGCCACACTATCGGTATCAAAACCGGCCGATCTCGGGTAGGGGGTCCCGAACTGTGCGTCTGAGGATCAGAGGTAACAGGAGGCAGGGGACACGATGTTTACCCAGGTTCGGGCCCTCTTAATGGAGGTAATACCCTACTTCTTGCTTGATTGACTTTGATGAGTATAGGGGTTACAAGAGTTGATCTACCTCGAGATCGTAATGGCTAAACCCTAGATGTCTAGCCTGCGTGATTATGATTGCCTCTACGGACTAAACCCTCTAGTTTATATAAACACCAGAGGGGCCTAGGGTTGTATAGAGTCGGTTTACAGAGAAAGGAATCTTCATATCTGAATGCCAAGCTTGCCATCCACGCAAAGGAGAGTCCCATCCGGACACGGGGGAAGGCCTTCTATCTCGTATCTTCACAGCCCATCAGTCCGGCCCATGTCACATAGCCCGGACGCCCGGGGACCCCCTAATCCAGGACTCCCTCAGTAGCCCTTAAACTAGGCTTCAATGGCGATGTGTCCGACGCGCAAATTGTCTTCGGCATTGCAAGGCGGGTTCCTCCTCCGAATACTCCATAGAAGTTGAACAAAAGAACTATATTCGGCTCTGTATACTAGTTGCAACCCTGAACCACAAGGGCAAAATATTTAAACAAAATAAGTTATGTCTACTGACAGCTTTTTTCGGCGAGACATTATGCCCGACCTTATTATTATTATTTCAAATCGTCTTTCAGCCTCCCGCTTCGCGTTTCGAGGCGTGGTCCTTCTTGACACATCTTGTCAAAACAAAGATCGTGTCCCCTTATTGCAAGATTCTCATCAATACGGGTTTGGGTAATCCAACCGTGCCATTTGCATGACACCTTGGGAATAGTCGAGTTTTAAGGCTTGTTGGGAAGGCCCTTGATATTCACTTGCCTTTATAAGAGGATAAGAATCCATCTTTTTACCCCACGCCTTCTTCCTCCTCAGCCCATCCGCCCTTGAGCTCCAGCGCCCAAGTTTCAATCCTTTCCATCCCAGCAAACCCTTCAGCCATGTCTGGATCTGGTGCACAGGGCAAGTGGATGGCCTCCTCCGTCACGGAGAGGAACGTCAAGGAACTCCGGGAAGTGGGGTACTTGACCGTGGAAATCACCCACCGGCTCCTTGCCAAAAAGCAGATCATCCTCACTCCAGAACCTAATGACAGGGTAGTGTTTATCCCCCACTTTCTTCGTGGACTAGGGTTTCCTCTCCACCCTTTCGACCGCGGGCTCATGTTCTACTATGGGCTGGATTTTCACGATCTAGCCCCAAACTCCTTCCTCCATATTTCGGCGTTCATTGTCGTATGTGAGGCATTCCTCCGCGTTCCCCCCACTTCGGCATGTGGCTCAAGGTCTTCATCGTGAAGCCAAAATTGGTCGATGGTCAACACGCGGAGTGTGGCGGCGCCATGGTGAGAAGCTCCCCAACGTCACCTGGCCCAAGGGGGCCTTTGTGGAGACCGTGAAGGGGTGGTAATAGGAGTGGTTCTACATCATATAACCTGACGATACTACATGGGCCGCCACCCCTGAGTTCAAATCCAGGCCTCCAATGCGGCTTACATCATGGATCAAAAAGGGCCTGGACTGGGCATCCTCCGACAAGGTGATGACGCTGCAGAAGCGGGTCATGGGCATAATGGGGAAGAATACCAGTCTTGCCGACGTGATCCACGTGATGCTCTTTCGCCAGATTCTCCCCCTGCCAATTCCGGACTCTCCATATGTGGGAGTTTAATCCAGCCGGCCCTCGGACGCTGCAGCGATTCTTCGGCATGACGCACAAAGAGATCTGGAAGTTGCTTTTCAAGGCCCAGAAGTCGTGCCCGGGAACGACCAAAGACCTCGGCCTCGACAGCGCTCATCTGACGCCTACTCCAGTAAGTTTTCAGATTTCCTAACATAACCTCAACTTGTAGATCCAAGGAGTATGCTAAGCCTTCCCTTCATCCTTCAGGGTTGAACGAAGAAGGCGGAGTGGACCAAATATCCGGCTCTGCTGCCTGAGGACCTAGCTATTCCTCTATTAACGAAAATGCTAGTTCCGGCGCTGTACCAGGCGCCGGAGAAGAAGGCCAAGAAGAAGGGCAATGAGGCCAGAAGCAGCCTCCGCTAAAGGTACCTCAGACATTACGCCTGAAGATACCGAAGTTCTCTCCTCCCATGAGGGGGATCAGGACAAAGAGGAAGAGGAGGAGAGCAATTCTCCCCTTAAAGGGGAGGAGAAGAAAAGGGTAGTGTCCGTGGACCTAGAGGCGGAGGCGTCCAAGAAGGGGAAGACCTCCCTTTCGGATGATTCAGGTTCGGACACCGAAGTCATCCCCGAGCGGCACCTCAGGTCGATGCCCCCAACCGAATCGTAAGTATTCGAAGATACTATACATATATCTGGCAATTTACAAATTACAGGATAACATATTATTTACGCATTTCAGTCCGACCCGTGATCTCCCCCAACCATCGTCGTCTTCGGGGAACTCGTTGGTGCCGGAGATGATGGAGAGCGAAACGCCTCCGCGAGCCTCTCCACCACATGCCGCGGATGACACCAAAGTGTTGTCCCAAAGGACCTCTACAGGCCAGGGAGAGGTGTGGAAGGCTGATGAAACGAAGCCAGAGGGTAATACCTCGGCTGTCGAAAACACGGGGGGCACAACCCCCATGGAAACTGATGACGGGGGTCCGGATCAATCCGGCCCCCAGCCGAGTACGACTCCGGAGGCCCACATGGCTCCGGAGTCGAGCGAGCAGCTCCCTTTAAGGGAGGAGGGAGTGCCGAATCCACCGGCAGCTTCTGACAATCTGGAGGCGCCGGATATGTTGAGGGAAGCACTTCAATGTGCTTCCGTCGTGGAAGAGCACCGTACCTTGATGGGTATGGTAGTTGAGAAGGTTCAGTCTATCAAGAGTGGACTGAACGAAGCTTTCACTAGCCTATTAACAGGTTTTAAGGTATGTGATATAATATGATTAGCCGCTTTTCACATTGGAAGGATATGCCTGTATATAGATAGTAGCCCCTAAGACTCTATTCAGCTCTTTGGAAAAAGGAGCCGGACAGAGGATCAAATAATCACCGGAGATAACGCGTTTATCTATTTTGATAAAAAGGCTTCACTGTTGGCGGCTTCAGCGAAGGACGCTAAAGTTTCCGAACTCCAGCGTAAACTGAAGCTGGCTGACGATGAGATAGACTGTATTAACAAGCGGTTCAATGAGGCCCAAGGTATACTTTGTAATGCAAACTCAGGGCTTAGGCTCATGTGCTATTTATGTATATGATTGTAGGCAACGCGACTGAGGTCGAGGCCCTCAAGAGTGCCCTGAAGCCAAGGAGGAGGCGAGGGCAAGCAAAGCGGCCGCAGACAAAGCGGTTGCGGATGTAGAGGCCGAAAAGGTTGCGCGATGCAAGTATGAGGCGAGGGTGACCGAACTGGAGCAAGCGCTCTAGGATGCTGCCAACATGTGTGAGTCCTTGGAGGAGAGTAACAAGGCCCAAGCGTCTGAACTCACCAAGGTTCTTCAAGAGGCGAAGGAGGCGCGGTCCGAGTCCTGGTCGGCTCGCGAGAAGATCAAGCAAGCCGAACAGATAGCGGCTAGTAAGCCTTTTCTTTTACAGACTTGTCGGTGTACAAAAAGAGGGGCGCACTTTTGTACCCCTTTACCTGTGCACGGGCAGTCAGAGCCGCGCCCGCGGTCGCACCAAGCAGAGCAGGGGCGGCGGGCCAAAGTAAGACCGAGCCCAAGACAATTAGAGCAACGCCAAGGCCAAGACCACAAAGAGCAAAGGGACGAAGCAGGTTCCCCCGGCAACACCCTTGCCGGGGCAGCTCACCCCACACCAACAGAGCGAGCCACCCTTGAGCCCACGGTCCCCAACGCCATCATCCACGTGGGGCCAGGGCTCGGGAAGGCACCTCTGTGGTGGCATGCAGATCTTTGTGAAGACATATTCAAGATCAGATGAGGATTAGAAGACGACGATCCTCGGCAAGATCCTTGCCGAGGAAGGCCACTGCACTTCGGCAAGGCCCTTGCCGGGGACGACAGCACGCCACGGTAAGACCCTTGCCGGGCCACCCGGCAAGACCCTTGCCGGGCCACCCGACAAGGCCCTCGCCAAGGACCCCAGCAGGGCCACCGCTAGGTCCACGCCAACAAAGCTTCCACCGCCGTTCAACATGCAGCTGCCAGCCCAACCAGCTGGGCGGGCACCTGCGTGGAAACATGTAGTCCCTAGGCCAACTCATCGAGTGCCTGCGTGGCGGCATGCAGATCTTCGTGAAGGCTCCACCACCGCGCCACCTCAGCTGCTTTCCTGCCTACATGACGTCGCGCGCATCGCTGGCTAGGGCACGTGTCGAAGCAAGAAGGAGCGGCGACGGACGGGACGGGCCTCGCCCCTGTCCCCGATAAAGCATGGGGACACCTAAGCTACGCATTTAATGCGTCTTGTCCTGTAATACGAGCGATAAGCTCAGGGCACTGTACGCCTTTCCACCTCCTGTGTGTCAATTTGGCAGCCCCTTTCGCCTATAAAAGGAGGCCCATGGCATACTGGAGAAGGATTCGGCTCTTTTCGAACCACGCACTGACCATAGCTAGTTCGAGAGCTCAAGAACTCTCTGAAATACACCCACCAAAGTAGGACTAGGGTTTTACTCATCCTCGCAGCCTGAACCTGGGTAAACCATCCTTGTGCTGTCTACTAGCCCTGCTCTCCTCGCAACCCTGCGCCCTGGCAACCATAGTAGGGATTCTTGTGATCCCATAGGTGTCGTTCCACACCGACATCTTTGGCGCGCCAGGTAGGGGGCGCAATTGTGAGGATCTGGTCTAGTAGTTAGCCTAGCAGTTCTTCATCGTCATGGCTCCCAAGAAGAATACGGCCATGGCGATCGGCTTGTTGGGAGCCGAACGGCCCATGCCGGTGCACACGGCGATGGACGGTCGCATGGGACTCGGGCCGCGTCCGCGAGCACCTGATCGCTCGCAGTCGAGCTGGCGAGAGGCGTCGTTCGCGCACCAGATGACCGGCCGCACGTGGCCAGATCCAAAGACGGAGCCGGGCCCCCCGCAGGCGGCGCGGGGCCCTCCATGGGTGTCGTTGTGCCGCCTCCGGGCGATGCAGCGACCTCCAAGACGCACACACCGGCGACCACTGCGCGCTCTTCCCATGATGTGCATGCCGAGCAGCGTCACCACGCTGGTGACTCTGGGTACCGCCGTGGGAAGAGCCATGTACGTCATCCATGGGATGAAGGGGATCAGCATGCCCGCCGAAGCGCTGGCGAAAATGGCACGCAGCCGCTGGGTCGTAACAGAACTCCTTGTAACATAGTTAGAAGTCGAAGCGCGCCGCGATCCACGTAGTTGTCGCCGCCACCAACGCCAGCAGAAGCTTTGGCGCGCGCGCAGCTGCTCCTCGACTTCCCTCCTGCTGCAGGGAAGCTCAACGAGTGGAGGGCCACCATCCGGAGCCTCGTCGCCGTCGCCAACAAAGATGAACCACAACCAGCAGGCCCCTCGGGTCGGTGCTCCACCGAGCCACCACGTGCTGGCGCTGGGAGGACCGAGGGAGCTCCGGCCACGGAGCACTCTCCTCCTCCTCGCCAGCCGCCGCGGGCGTCTTCCCGTCGTGACGATGCTTGTGATAACATCTCTATAGCATCGTCCGACCCGCAGACCCACCGCGACCAGAGCCAAGTTCTTCGAGAACAAGCTCACGAAGATGCTCGAACCACCATCGCGCGCCGGCGCGATACACGCCACCAGTCGGACAAACAGGCGGGACCCGCTATGGACCACCCAGCACCGAGGGGCTCCGGTGGCCTACCTTACGAGGTGGGCTGCCCGGCCTTCACCCGTGAGCTGCGGCAGTTCCAGTGGCCGTCCCACCGCACGTTCAAGCCCGACGTCGGCGAGAAGTACACTGGCAAGACCCATCCGTCCGAGTTCCTCAGCATCTACACCATCGCGATGCAGGCTGCTGGAGCTCGCGATGACAAGGTGCTTGCCAACTATTTCCCGCTGGCGCTGAAGCCCAATGTTATGTCCTGGTTGATGCACTTGCCGGCGGATTCCATTTCTTCTTGGTCGGACCTATGCCATGAGTTCGTTGGCGCCTTCACGGGAGGCCACCAAGCTCATGGGCAGGCCAGTGATCTGCATATCATTCCCTAGAAGGAAGGGGAGAGCCTGCGCAAGTAGATCCAGAGATTCAGCCGGGTGCAGTACAACATCCCTGACGTTCATCCCGCCGCTGTGATTAGCGCGTTCCACTAGAACATGCGCAATCGCAATATGCGCGAGGAGCTGGCAATGACCAAGGTTAAGGATGTGGCCGAGCTCTATGTTCTGGCCGATAGGTGCGCCCGGGCTGAAGAGGGAAGGAAGTACCCCGGCAAAGATGCTGGCGCGGAAACTAACTCTACCAATGAGGACGCCGCTTCCCTGATGAAGAAGGGCCGGCGTCGCAACAGGAAACGCAAAGGCAAGGCTGTGCTTGCCATTGAAGGATCTGACGACACCGGCGCTGCCAAGAAGGTCAAGGCAGACGCCCCCAGCAAGGAGGTTGCCGGGTACGCCGCCTGCCGGGCCTTTGCGGCTACCGACAAGCCAGGAAGCTCCGGCAAGCAATATTGCAAGATCCACTGCACCAAGGGCCACGACCTCCAGAACTGCCGACAAGTCGAGCTGCTTGCTGAGAAGCAAAAAGGCGAGTACGAGAGGTGGGATAAGGAGAAGGACCTGGATGGTGCTGAGGGATCCGGCAAGAAGCGTGGCGGCCAAGATGGCCGTCGCGGCAAGGACAACCAGCAAGAGAGGCCCGCCCGGGGCCGCGACAATAAACAAGAAGACGATGATCACAATGAGGACGACGCGTCTGGTGAGCAAGGGTTCCAGAAGGCTACGGAGGCCATGTGCGTCGATGGTGGTGCCTTGCTGCATATCTCTCACCGCCAACTCAAGCAGTGGGCGCGTGAGATTACAGCAGCAGAGCCGTCGTTTGACGCTCAGAAGCCGCTGAAGTGGTCCAGCACGCCTCTCATCTTTGATGCCGAGGACCACCCTGACCGCACTACCGTGGTCGGGTGTTTGCCATTGTTGGTCTCACCAACAATACGCAACCTCAGGGTGAACAAGATGTTGGTTGACGGCGGGGCCGGCCTGAACCTGATCTCGCCTGTTGTGATCAAAAGGTTGCAAATCCCTGATGGAGACCTCGAAGAAACGAGCATGTTTCAAGGGGTCAATCCGGGGAGGAGCTAGCCAAAGGGAAAGGTCACACTGCCCGTGACATTTGGAGGAGAGTTGAACCAAAGGACGGAGAGGATCGTCTTCGACATGGCCGAGATCCCCTTGCCCTACAACGGGATCCTCGGCCGCCCAGCACTAGCCAAGTTCATGGCGGCGTCACACTACGCCTACAACATGCTAAAGATGCCCGGGCCGTTGACCATCATCTCCGTCCCCTCCGACAAGAAGGACGCGCTGATTTGCACCGACCAACTCTACCGGGAAGCAGTTGCAGCAGCTGCCGTCAAAGCACCTGCTCCTGCCGCTGAAAGCCCGGGAGGGAAGAAGAAGCCTGGCAAGACCTCTCGCACCCACTCCGGCAAGTGCACCTCCTCGGAGTGTTGTGCTACCGTCGAGGACGTGCCAGAGAGCTCTACTGGCAAGAGCAAGAGATCCAGATCTGAGCCGCTGCAGACCAAGAAGGTGCCTGTCAGGGAGGATGGCACGGGAGGGGCCTTCACCATAGGCTCCACCATCGACAGCAAATAGGAAGGCGTGCTCGTGACCTTCCTGCGGGCGAATGTCGACGTGTTTGCATGGAAAGCATCCGACGTCCCCGGAGTTCCCAGGGAGGTGATTGAGCACCACCTAGCTGTCTGCCCCCATGCGCGGCCCGTCAAGCAGAAGGTCGGAAAGTAGGCTCTGGAGAGGCAGGAGTTCATCGCAGAGGAGATCGGGAAGTTGGAAGCGCCAGGGTTGGTGAGAGGAGTGCTCCACCCAACGTGGTTGGCCAATCCGGTAGTGGTGCGCAAGGCGAATGGGAAGTGGAGGCTTTGTATTGATTACACAGATATCAATAAGGCTTGTCCTAAGGACCCCTTCCCGTTGCCGCGCATCGACCAGATTGTTGACTCCACAGCCGGGTTGATCTGTTATCATTCCTTGACGCCTACTCAGGCTACCACCAGATCTTCATGACAAGAGAGGATGAAGAGAAGACACCATTCATCACCCCATGTGGTACGTATTGCTTTTTACGGATGCCTTTCGGGTTGAAGAGTGCTGGCTCAACATTCTCAAGAGCAGTCCAAATTGGTTTTGATCCTCAGTTCCATAGAAATATGGAGGCATACATGGATGACATAGTGGTCAGAACCAAGGACGGGCCAACTCTTGTGCAAGATCTGGAAGAGACATTTGCCAACCTGCGCAAGATCAACCTCAAGCTGAACCCTGAGAAGTGTGTCTTCGGCGTTCCATCCGGCAAGCTTCTCGGATTCTTTGTGTCACAGCGCGGGATCGAGGCAAACCCAGACAAGATTAAGGCTATTGAGCAGATTGAGGCACCCAAGCGGATCAAGGATGTGCGTCGGCTCACCGGCTGCATTGCCGCCATGAGCCGATTCATCTCCAAGTCCGCCGAGCGCGCCCTTCCTTTGTCAGGACCCCGATTCCAAGTCACATCGATCTAGCCGGTAACACCTCATATCACTTTGCGGCCTCACGCATGGTATTCCCACGGGTGTCGCCTCACCATGGCCCGGGACCGTTTGCGCCCTTTGGCTCACGTATATGATAGTGTCGCTAGCATCCATATGACAGAGAACCTGGGCCGACATGACTAGTCGTGAACCCAAAGCGGCACTAACCCATGGGGACAAGCATACATGAATCACATCGAGCATGTCGGTCAGCAGCGTGTGAATCCGGGTTGTAGCACTGGGCTAACAGGACTTTGGGAACCCGGGCTATAGCAGGCTAGGCAGGACTCCGGATGTCACCGCGTGACATTTCTGAAGGGATGAATACGTGAACGGCGAAGTGAAACACATGCCAGTCAAGTGTCCAGAAGAGTCTGGGCGAGCAGGACTCCGGTGAACCGGGCTGTAGCGGACTACTATCGCTCAGGAAGCACTAGACTACATTTCCCCATATGAGAGGCTGCCAAGGATTAACAACTAGATTGTCGGATCCCACACATACCAAGCATTTCAGACATACAAACAATATGCTCGATATGTGTAAATACAACATGGCATCACAACATAACTCTTCGACTCAAGTATTTATTCATTAGGCTCCGAGGAGCGAGATATTACAAACATGGGTCTCATGACCCAACATACAGAGCATACAAGCAACAAGCACAAGCGGAAGCTTAACATGTCTGAGTACAAACATCTACAAATGAAAAGACCGAGAAGCGACTATCTATCGATCCCGCCGAGGGCACAAGATCGTAGCCGAGGTATCAAGCTAAACGCCAAAGTCCACGCTGAACTACTAGCGAGACCGACGCCTCTCGCAAAACATAAAATAGGGAAAACGTGAGTACAAATGTACTCAACAAGACTTACATCGTAACTAACTACATATGCATCATTATCAACAAAGGGGTGGTGGAGTTTGACTGCAGCAAGCCAGCTTTGACTCGGTGGCTATCCTGAACTACGACTGCAAGTAACTCTTTTGAGGTGGCGCACACGAGTCCACATTTTCACCAATCAATACACCACTATGGATCCGATCCCGTCTTCCTACGAGATCGCCATCCGTAGCACTCACGCTTATCTTGCGCATTGTAGAGTATCCACTTTCACTTGTCTATGAACTGTTATAGGTAACCCAGAACTCCTTTACCGCGGACACGGCTATTCGAATAGATGATGCTAACCCTGCAGGGGTGTACTTCTTCATACATGTTTCCACCACTTAGCTACGCTGACATGACATATGCTCGGCAGACTTCAAGCGAAAGCCGACGTGGGTGTAGACCACGACCTACCTAAACACTCAAGTCTCTAGTCCAGGTTTATCGCCTATTCAGGTTCCATCCGCAGGGAGTCCGGCCGAGGTTTCCACATACGGCCCCGAACGATGTGTGCAGGGTTCCCGCGAACCAAACGGGCATTCGGTACACTGGGCCACGGTGTATCTACCGCATCATAGCCCACCCCTAGGGTCAGCGCTATGCACGGCCTCCAACACATATCCTAGAAACACCAGAAACTAGTTGCAACTCCTGGACAGAGGACAAGGGTGATTAGGAAGTCGAGCGGGGTCATATTTCAGGGCCCAATGTATGGTAGTAGCTGAATCATGGATCACAAACACAGAACTCAGTTCCTAAGGACGGCTTCAATGAGACAACCCACCATGTACTCCTACATGGCCTCTCACCGCTACCTTTACAAAATCATGTTCACACACTTAGCTCACACATAGTAGGACAAGTTCACACCACTCCGATTCATCCCCGGCGAATCGGACACGACTCAACTCTAAGCAAAGAGTGTGCATGACAAACAAGCAAGTATGAGTAGGCACAACAGGGCTCAAGCAACTCCTACTCATGCTAGTGGGTTAAATCTATTTACTGTGGAATGACAGGTCATGCAGAGGATAAACGGGTTCAGCTACTGCAGCAAGTAAGAGATGAATCGTTGTTGTCCTAATGCAATAAAAGAGAGCAGGAGCGAGAGAGTGGGATTGTATCGGAATGAACAAGGGGGTTTTGCTTGCCTGGCACTTCTGAAGATATTATAGTTCTTCATCGGTGTCATCGAACAATCGTCGAACGTCGCTCATCGAGAGGGACAAACACCGCAATGAGAAAGAACACAATCAATGCAATGCGACAATATGATGCATGATCATGACATGGCAATATGATGTGTGATAGATCTAATGCAACTTGGGGATGAAAGGTTTGAGTCCATTTGAATCAAGGATTCAAATGATCACCCAAAATAATAAGTGATATAAGTGCATTAGCTTGTTTCACCTAAACAACAAGGTTAAAGTGTTCTGACATGCATGAAACTAGTACTGATGGAAAGATTGGATTTTTCTGATCATTTTTCATATATAATTTGTTTGATTTGGAGTTACGGTTGAATTTCTATGATTTTTAGAAGTTAGCACTATTTTCTGGAATTTTCTGAATTAACTTAAATCCAGAAAATGACTTACTGCGTCAGCATGACGTCACTGTGATGTCAGCGGACAACTGGGTCGGCCAGGTCAAACCTGACCTGTGGGACCCTCGTGTCAGTGGTTAGTTAACTAACTAAACAGAGTTAGTTAGTGTTAGGTTAAGCACTAATCTAGGTTAGTTAGCGCTAAACTAACCTAAGTAATAACTAACAAGGGTGGCCCACATGTCAGTGACCCACTGGTCAAACTGGGCCCACCCAGTCAACGGTTAGCGGGTCAAACCCACCGGCGTCGAGTCACCGGCGAGGCCAGAGACGGCGGAAGCATTTGGGATTCCTCCTCCGGCAACCAAATGGCCGGCGGAGGGCATCTACGTGACGCTGGACATCCCGCGCATCGAGTGGTGCAGTCAGTTAAGCCGGGGGCAGCCTATATCAACGGCGGCGAGCTCAAAGGCGGTGGCTGGAGTTCGGCCATGTGCGCGGGGGGTGCTGCGGGGCACGGCAGGAGCTGTGGGCGGCGACGTTGGCCTTCTGGGAGGTAGCTGAGTGCGATGACGTGCGCGGGTATGAGCTGCGGTGGCCCTAGCCACGGTAGTGACATGGCCTGCGGGGCCGAGCTCGCGGCTCTGGTGGAATCGGCGGCTACGGAACAAAAATGACGACGTGCTTAAGGGGGAAAGGACCAGGAGCTCACGGTCAGGCCGACGACAGGCTCAGCTGGCTCGGGGACGACCGGAAGGCGACGAATCCGTCGATGGAGTCCGGCGGCCATGCTCAGGGAAGACGACTCGTGGCGGCAATGTGGGGCCTCATGTGGCGTGGCTTGGGGTGGAAGAAAGAGGGGTCGAGGCGGAGCCTCCGGACCGGTCGAGATGCGAGGGGAGGCGGTGGCTACGGTGGTGGCGTAACAGCGGCGATTTAACCTGCTCTGTAGGATGGGTAACGGCGAGGGAGAGAGCAGGGGGAGAGCGAGAGAGTTCTGTGGGGTGGCGTGGCGTTGTGGGAGACATCCAGGGGAAGGAGGAGGCAGCCAGGCAGGGAGGAGTTGGCCGGCGTGTGGCCACGCTGCTGGCACGCGCGCCACGGCCTTGCCACCGCGAGGAGGAAGGCGACAGGAGCCAAAGGTGGTGGGCTGGGCAGAAACAGAGCTGGGCCGGTAATGAGAGGTGAGCGCCAGTGTACTTCTCTCTCTATCTTTCTTTCCTGTTTTCTATTTCGTTATTTTGTTTTGATTTGATTTAGAATATCAAATCATTTATAAACTTTCAGAAATTGTTATGTGATCTCAGGACTAGCCCAAGGTCACATGCAACTTACAAAAATGTTTGGGCTTTATTTCTTATATAATAGAAATAAATCCAACTCAAATATGTCATTGATTTAATTCAAAAGGCCCAAAATAATGTTTCAGTCACTCCAAAAATATTGGTTTGCATTTTACCTCATCCCAATAGTTTCACAGAATAACAGGAACATTTTCTTGGACTCAGTTGATGAGGTTTAGACGTTGGTTATTTTTAGGGGTTTTATGAGGCTTTGAAAATTCCTCAATTCAAATTTCATTTGAATTTAAACATGATGCACACTTGGAAGCTGGCATAGGTCAGACCAGGATTAGGGATGTGACAACTCACCCCCACTAAACAAGAATCTTGCCCCGAGATTCAAGACGTGAGGTAAGAAGATAGAGGGGGCACAAGCTAACACGGTCTTCACGATCCAGGTTGCACTTCATAAGAACGTTGACGTGATCACCATCTTTGTCTCGATGTCTTGCTTGAGAACTCCAACTAACATGACAATGAGAGGAAAGGGAAAACTCCAGAAGGATCGATCTTCTCGAAGATCGAACAACTCAGGATCACTCATCGAGTGAGACTTTGAAACATCTCTCGAGCTGAGATACGAAACACATCGAGAGGGATGGAGGAACAAGCGACGGGGTTCAATTTGGTAGGCAACAATTCCACGCTTGAGGAGATGGTGAATGGTGTCAAGGTGGCAAGGAAATAATTGCCACGATCCCTTAACGGGGCACTTTGGAGAAGGTGACTCGAAGAACTATTCCCTTAAGTGGAAAAAAGAATTACTTTTGATTCAGAGATCATTGAAACTCTTTATACCAGCCTAAGGCAATTCACAACAATCGTTTGGCGGAGTACAAAGGGATGGCATACCCGGACTAAAATGGATGATGTGGACTACCTTGTTGAAGACAACACAATGGATGATTTTGCTTATCATCGGAAATGGATGGGACCCATGGTTGGACCACTTTTGAAGATGACCCTAAACGACAATTACTGAGAGGGCAAACCAAGGGGAACTGGTACAACGGCGGTGCAAGCTGAGAACAGAACGCAACTGCTGGAAATGTTCTAACCATCATATCTGCCTGAGATTCAGATCTGGTTAGTAACAGGATACTTCAGACTCACATGTGTGAAAGACAAGTTGCAACACAAATCGATGAGATAACGTTGCGAGATTCTCGGGATATGAACTACGATAGGCTCCAAAACATGAGCTAGTTCCGCTACATACATGTGGGCATGTTGTCCAAGACAAGAATGACCACATAGTAGTCTTATCATAAAACACTACCGAGTTCTGGTTGGAAACCATCATCGAGGATAACGGAATCTTGTGCATGATCTAGAATTAGCACAACACGCTCCTTCTCCTTGAGCAAATCAATCAGTGGCTTGGTGTACTAGGAAACACATATGGAGTGGAGGCGGCCAACATATCAAACCATAGGGCACTTCGCACGTGCATGACTAACTTGGGACGATTCCAGAGGAAACAAAACAAACCTTTCTCAAATTCATGGCGGCAACTTACACCTAAATCACATGAATTCGAGGAATTCACTTCTTCCATCCAAGCATAGGCTCCATGAACGGAACACGAATGCATTGCTTACAAAGTTTTCAACACTAGGTTGATGTTCAACATGAATCATGGGGGAGACAAAATGTTGCTGATGGGCTCGACAACAATTCATCGGAATTTCCATGTCACTGGACTTCCACCATCATGTGAACACGGTGATAGCATTGGTCAGACCAAAGATGTAACGGTGTATGCTCGAGGGGTCAACCACGAGTAAGACAACATTACGAACATCGCTGGTTCTGATTTGACTTGATGATAGCCCATACTCAAATCAAAGTTTTGGGCAAGACAACAGATCCAACAATTGATCACAAGGACCAATTGGTGAAGGTATCATATTTCTTCAACACACACACAAAAGGATATCCCTTAAAATGAACTAAGTCGGGCAAGCTTTTATCTTCCAACTCTCCAAGTTGTTGTTTGGCTCAACCAACTAGCTCCGGGGTATCCAACACAGATTCTTGGAGAATGGGTGGTTTGGAGGAAAACCATCATGATCACGAACTCAACATAACAGCCAGGGAACAACCTGGTAATACTTCCGAGAAGATATTCGGAAAATCATGAACCACCGGTATGTTACTAAGCTCGAGAACAATCTTGCTTTTCAAGGCAAGATGATATGATCAAAAGAGTGAGGGATGGACACAATCCTAACTCATTGATCGAAGAGTGCACCAGAAATAAGGACTAGGTAGCACGATTAATCTTAGGATGATGATTCAATAACCAACACGCTAAGAATGAGAATATTGTCCATTTACTACCAAGCAACGAGGTTGCTAGGAGTATCGATTTCACACACCACAATTCACTTGTCGTCATTCCGGTTACAACAACACGGGAGCCGAGAAATGAATAATGAGGGCGAGAGGTATCACTGTATCAAGAGTTCATAGAATGGTGTGCAATTCCCATGATATTCTTGATATAAATATGGTAATACTCTGTGGTAGAACAGAACAAGAGCTAGATTAGCATTTTGATCTCATGGAACACAACTGCTTTGACCCAATCCTGGATATAGATGAGGTACTGGAGTTTGTTTCTCCTAGTCATTCCGGAATAGAATGGCTTGACGGACCACATGAGTAATAGGCATCGATGAACACGAAAGCACAATTACTCCTGACTATCAATTGATAGGCGAGGGTCGGAATACAACTAAAGAGGGACAACTCAAAGGAACATATAACTTTTCGAGTTGTAGAGGCCTGGATTAGTATGTCAAGCAAAGTTCAACATTTCTTCCGGATAACCCATGCGGAGAAGGTAGAACTGGCAGGGTCACAATATAGAATGGGGAACTCATCGAGAGCACTCTTGTTGTGACCTTTTGGTTCAAAGGAACTCCTGCCAAGGATGGTTCATGGTATTTGGAAGAATGAGATACCACGGACCTCGAGGTCTGTCGCAAGGTTACTAATATCCTAAAGGAACTAGCAAATACTATCAACATTAGGTAAGTAGGGTGAACCTCGGGTTCAAGAACCCAGGAATAGAATATCTACTAACTAATAACATCACGGAATGCTTTCGAGAATGATGGCCAGAATCATCACACGGGGAATACAAAACATGGCTAGTTTACTAGGTGACTCCCTAAAACACCTAGGGTCATAATAATAGCTCCAACATAAATGCCAAGGCAACAAAGTACCTCAACTTACCGATTAGTGTGCTTATCCTGACCCAAAGGAACAACGGGGTGGAAAGAAGGGATTTGCAAATGCATCAGACTAATTAGAAACCTGGGATGACTCAGACAGCATAACGGCTGTAAATGCTCAAAATGATTTGAGACATCCTGCAAAAATGGTGGCATAACCACTCAGAAGCACAATATCAAGGTTCCGAGACCAACTATGAACACACAGAAGTAGGGGAAACTGAACTGGGATTTGAAACTATCAATCCTATAAGTCTATGGATTAGTAACACGTCATCCTAATAGATAGATGAGAAGCCTAGTTCTTAAACCCCGTAGAAGAGAAGAGGATGCCTCAGATCAGAAGGCCATGGGGTATAAGGAGTAAAAAGAGCCTTACGTTCCCTTCCACAATCAATTCCCTTACATAACTAAAGCATTTCTAGACACAACTTCGACCAGTTTGGCTTGGTAATCCTCTGCAACAGTCGGGCTCTGATACCAAAGCTGTCAGGACCCCGATTCCAAGTCACATCGATCTAGCCGTAACACCTCATATCACTTTGCGGCCTCACGCACGGTATTCCCACGGGTGTCGCCTTACCATGGCCCGGGACCGTTTGCGCCTTTTGGCTCACGTATATGATAGTGTCGCTAGCATCCATATGACAGAGAACCCGGGCCGACATGACTAGTCGTGAACCCAAAGCGGCACTAACCCATGGGGACAGGCATACATGAATCACATCGAGCATGTCGGTCAGCAGCGTGTGAATCCGGTCAGCACTGGCTAACAGGACTCCGGGAACCCGGGCTGTAGCAGCTAGGTAGGACTCGGATGTCAACTGCGTGACATTTCCCGAAGGGACGTATACGTGAACGAAGTGAAACACATGCCGGCTAGTCAAGTGTCCAGAGCAGTAGTCTTTGGGCTAGCAGGACTCCGGTGAACCGGGCTGTAGCGGACTACTATCGCCAGGAAGCACTAGACTACATTTCCCCATATGAGAGGCTGCCAAGGATAAACAACTAGATTGTCGGATCCCACACATACCAAGCATTTCAGACATACACACAATATGCTCGATATGTGTAAATACAACATGGCATCACAACATAACTCTACGACTCAAGTATTTATTCATTAGGCTCCGAGGAGCGAGATATTACAAACATGGGTCTCATGACCCAACATACAGAGCATACAAGCAACAAGCACAAGCGGAAGCTTAACATGTCGGAGTACAGACATCTACAAATGAAAAAGACTAAGAAGCCTGACTATCTACCAGATCCTGCTGAGGGCACAAGATCGTAGCAGAGGTATCAAGCTAAACGTCGAAGTCCATGCGGAACTACTAGCGAGACTGACGTCTCTCTGCAAAAACATAAAATAGGCAAACGTGAGTACAAATGTACTCAGCAAGACTTACATCAGAACTAACTACATATGCATCATTATCAACAAAGGGGTGGTGGAGTTTGACTGCAGCAAGCCAGCTTTGACTCGATGGCTATCCTGAACTACGACTGCAAGTAACTCTTTTGAGGTGGCGCACACGAGTCCACATATTCACCAATCAATACACCACTATGGATCTGATCCGGTCTTCCTACGAGATCGCCATCCATAGCACTCACGCTTATCTTGCGCATTTTAGAGTATCCACTTTCACTTGTCTATGAACTGTTATAGGCAACCCAGAAGTCCTTTACCGCGGACACGGCTATTGGAATAGATGATGTTAACCCTGCAGGGGTGTACTTCTTCATACATGTTTCCACCACTTAGCGTCTGCACACGACATGTGCTCGGCAGACTTCAAGCGAAAGCCGACGTGGGTGTAGACCACGACCTACCTAACACTCAAGTCTCTAGTCTAGGTTTATCGCCTATTCAGGTTCCATCCGCAGGGAGTCCGGCCGAGGTTTCCACATACGGCCCCGAACGATGTGTGCAGGGTTCCCGGGATACCAAACGGGCATTCGGTACACCAGGCCACGGTGTATCTACCGCATCATAACCCACCCCTAGTGTCAGCGCGACGCACGGCTTCCAACACATATCCTACAAACACCAGAAACTAGTTGCAACTCCCGGCAGAGGACAAGGGTGATTAAGAAGTCGAGCGTGGTCATATTTCAGGGCCCAATGTATGGTAGTAGCTGAATCATGGATCACAAACACAGAACTCAGTTCCTAAGGACGGCTTCAATGAGACAACCCACCATGTACTCCTACATGGCCTCTCACCGCTACCTTTACCAAATCATGTTCACACACTTAGCTCACACATAGTAGGACAAACTCACACCACTCCGATTCATCCCCGATGAATCAGACCTGACTCAACTCTAAGCAAAGAGTGTGCATGACAAACAAGCAAGTATGAGTAGGCACAACAGGGCGCAAACAACTCCTACTCATGCTAGTGGGTTTCATCTATTTACTGTGGAATGACAGATAATGCAGAGGATAAAGGGGTTCAGCTACCGCAGCAAGTAACAGATGAATCATTGTTGTCCTAATGCAATAAAAGAGAGCAGGAGCGAGAGAGTGGGATTGTATTGGAATGAACAAGGGGGTTGTGCTTGCCTGGCACTTCTGAAGATATTATAGTTCTTCATCGGTGTCATCGAACAATCGTCGGAACATCGTCTACTGAGAGGGGACAAACACCGACAACAGAGACAGAACACAATCAATGCAATGCGACAATATGATGCATGATCATGACATGGCAATTTGATGTGTGATAGGTCTAATGCAACTTGGGGCAGAAAGGTTTGAGTCCATTTGAATCAAGGATTCAAATGATCACCCAAAATAATAAGTGATATAAGTGCATTAGCTTGTTTCACCTAAACAGCAAGGTTAAAGTGTTCTGACATGCATGAAACTAGTACAGATGGAAAGATTGGATTTTTCTGCTCATTTTTCATATATAATTTGTTTGATTTGGAGTTACGGTTAAATTTCTATGATTTTTAGAAGTTAGCACTATTTTCTGGAATTTTCTGAATTAACTTAAATCCAGAAAATGACTTACTGCATCAGGATGATGTCACGATGATGTCAGCGGTCAACTGGGTCGGTCAGGTCAAACCTGACCTGTGGGACCCTCGTGTCAGTGGTTAGTTAACTAACTAAACAGAGTTAGTTAGTGTTAGGTTAAGCACTAATCTAGGTTAGTTAGCGCTAAACTAACCTAAGTAATAACTAACAAGGGTGGCCCACGCTGCTGACTCAGGGGTCAAACCGGCCCACCCAAATAACGGTCAGCGGTCAAACCCACCGCGTCGAGTCGCCGGTGAGGCCAGAGACGGCGGAGGCATTCGGGATTCCTCCTCCGGCGACCAAATGGCCGGCGAAGGGCATCTACGTGATGCTGGAGATCCCGCGCGTCGAGTGATGCAGTCAGTTAATACGGGGGCAGCCTATATCGACGGCGGCGAGTTCAAAGGCGGCGGCCGGAGTTCGGCCATGTGCGTGCGGGGTGCTGCGGGGCACGGCAGGAGCTGTGGGCGGCGGTGTTGGCCTTCTGGGAGGTAGCTGAGTTCGATGACGTGCGCGGGTATGAGCTGCGGTGGCCCTGGCCATGGCGGCGACATGGCCTACGGGGCCGAGCTCGCGGCTCCGGTGGAATCGGCGGCTACGGAACAAAAACGACAACGTGCTTAAGGGGGAAAGGACCGGGAGCTCACGGTGAGGCCGACGACAGGCTCAGCTGGCTCGGGGACGACCGGAAGGCGACAAATCCGTCGATGGAGTCCGGCGGCCGTGCTCGGGGAAGGCGACTCGTGCCGGCGATGTGGGGCTCCCGCGGTGGCTTGGCTTGGGGTGGAAGAAAGAGGGGGTCGAGGCGGAGCCTCTGGACCGATCAGAGATGCGAGGGGGAGGCGGTGGCTACGGTGGTGGCGAACGGCGGCGACGAACCCGTCCGGGTAGGATGGGGAACGGCGAGGGAGAGAGCGAGAGAGTTCCAGGGGGTGGCGTGGCGTTGCGGGAGACGTCCAGGGGGAGGAGGAGGCACCCAGGCAGGGAGGAGGTGGCCGGCGTGTGGCCACGCGCGCCGGGCACACGCCTGCCACCGGGCGCGAGCAGAAAGCGACAGGAGCCAAAGGTGGTGGGCTGGGCGAACAGGAGCTGGGCGGTGGGCTGAGAGGTGAGCGCTGTGTACTTCTCTCTCTATCTCTCTTTCCTGTTTTCTATTTCTGTTATTTTGTTTTGATTTGATTTAGAATATCAAATCATTTATAAACTTTCAGAAATTGTTATGTGATCTCAGGACTAGCCCAAGGTCACATGCAACTTACAAAAATGTTTGGGCTTTATTTCTTATATAATAGAAATAAATCCAACTCAAATATGTCATTGATTTAATTCAAAAGGCCCAAAATAATGTTTCAAATACTCCAAAAATATTGGTTTGCATTTTACCTCATCCCAATAGTTTCACAGAATAACAGGAACATTTTCTTGGACTCAGTTGATGAGGTTTAGACGTTGGTTATTTTTAGGGGTTTTATGAGGCTTTGAAAATTCCTCAATTCAAATTTCATTTGAATTTAAACATGATGCACACTTGGAAGCTGGCATAGGTCAGACCAGGATTAGGGATGTGACAACTCACCCCCACTAAACAAGAATCTTGCCCCGAGATTCAAGACGTGAGGTAAGAACAAGAATCTTGCTCATCGCGCCCACCGGAGAGCACCTCAAGTACGTGATCCAGATGTACTTCCCCAGGGAGATGCCCACCAACAACACTGCTGAGTATGAGGGATTGCTTGCCGGTCTCAGGATCACGGCAGACCTCGGGGTTAAGAAGCTCATCGTCAGGGGTGACTCGCAGCTCGTTGTCAGACAGGTCAACAAGGATTATCAGAGCCCATTGATGGAAGCTTACGTAGATGAGGGGAGGAAGCTGGAGGAACGCTTTGACGGTATCCAAGCGGTGTACGTCCCCTGAATGGAGAACGACATCGCCGATTACCTGTCAAAGCGTGCTGCATTCAAGCTACCTATGGAACCAGGTACCTTTTTGCTCCGGTTAACTCAACCATCCGTCGACCCATCAACGGGGCAGAACAAGCGGAGGAAGTTAGGTCCCGACAAGTACTTTCCTACCGAGCCCCCTGGGGCTGCCGGCAAGGGTGCTGCCTCGGACGCTGAGCCTCCCCAAGAGCAGCTGCCTTTGGCAAGGCGTCAAGCCCTAGCCGTAGAGACAGCCGCTCCCATGGCGGAAGAAATGCCTTTGCTCCTTGCCGTCGAGCCCCAGGCTCCGGCGTGGGCGCAGCATACCGTCCGATTCCTCCAAACGGGGGAGCTTCCTGAGGAGCAGGAAGAGGCGGAAAGAGTAGCCCGCCGGTCAGCCCTGTACTAGTTCATCGATGACGTCCTGTACAGGAGAAGGCCAAATGGTGTGAAATTGAAGTGCATCCCCCGGGAGGAAGGACTGGAGCTGTTGGCCGAGATACATGGAGGCATATGTGGCTCCCACATAGCGTCGAGGGCCCTTGTCGGGAAGGCGTTCCGGCAAGGTTTCTTCTAGCCCACCGCCCTCCAGGATGCAACGGCACTAGTAACCAAGTGTGAAGCGTGTCAGTTCCATTCAAAGAAGCTTCATCAACCAGCTCAAGCCCTTCAAACAATCCCTCTCTCCTGGCCATTCTCGGTCTGGGGGCTCAACATACTGGGCCCTTTCCCCCACGCTGTCGGGGGCTTTGAGTACTTGTACGTTGCAATCGACAAGTTCAGAAAGTGGCCGGAGGTGGAGGCAGTGAGAAAGGTGACTGCTCAATCAGCTGTCAAGTTTTTCAAAGGGCTAGTCTGCCGTTTTAGTGTGCCAAACAGAGTCATCACCGACAACAGCACGCAGTTCACGAGCCACACCTTCATGCAATACATTCAAGACCTCGGCAGCAAGGTCTGTTTTGCTTCCGTGGCACACCCACGGAGCAACGGCCAAGTGGAGAGGGCGAATGCTGAAGTGTTGCGAGGCCTAAGGACAAAGACTTTTGACAAGCTGCGCAAGAGCGGAAGGCGCTGGATTGATGAATTGCCGGCGGTTCTTTGGTCAATCAGGACGACGCCAAATCGAGCCACCGGCCAGACACCTTTTGCCCTAGTCTACAGGGCAGAAGTAGTTCTCCCCACATAACTCATATACGGGTCACCTCGAGTGCTCGCTTATGATGAGCTTGAGCAAGAGCAGTTGCGGCAAGATGACGCGACGCTCCTTGAGGAAGATCGTCTTCGGGCGGCTGTGAGAGCAGCGCGCTACCAGCAAGCCTTGCACCGTTGTCATAGCCGCAAGGTTCATGCCCGAAGCTTTGAGGAAGGCGACCTTGTTCATTGGCGCGTTCAGTCGGCCAAGAATACCAACAAGTTTACGCTGAAGTGGGAAGGCCCTTATCAGGTAATACGAGTCACCAGGCCCGGCGTAGTCCGCCTGGAGACCGAAGATGCCATCCCAGTGAGCAACTCCTGGAACATCGAGCATCTTCGCAAGTTTTACCCATAAGGCGCGGCTTGCCGGGCCTCCCGGCAAGCCACCTTTTGTACAAGCTTTTCCTACAAGGCATGTGACCCTTTGTACAAAGCCAGGCGCAGACCCTAAGCATAAATAAATGAAGCGTTGGCGCCTTAAGTTATAGCATGCATGATAGGTCGAGTCTCTTCCTTGGTTAGGGTTGATATTGCTCAGCAGCGACTAACCCCTAGCTTAGAGGTCGAGGGCGTGTCTATTTGTTTCTCTTCTGTCCTCTTTTGGTTCGCAGGGCACATGAGCACTTTTGCTGAGCTACTTGGAAGAAAGAAAGCGGACCGGCATCCCGGCCCCGTCAAACCAGTCTTGCTGGGGGCTGCAAGCACAAGGATCCAACCACGGCAAGATGAGATTGCCAGGGGCTGTAGATCCAGATATGTCTTTTATCCTCTGTCATGCATTTCGGAACGGAACTAGGGCATGTGAAACCTCGTTTTTATCTCTAGGCTGTCGTGCTCTCCTTTTTCCTATACTTAAGGATTATTTCATGGGTCCGGATTTGGTTGTAGCCGCGGCGGCAAGGAGGTAGAACAAGAAGTCTAAAGCCCATTTCATCCCTGCCTCCAGAGCGCGAGAACGGTCAAGTGGAGTGGGGGACGGCAATGCCTATTGCCGGGCGAAAAACATTTATCTTAAACAATAACAAGGATTCGCTCCTTGTCGCGGGATTTACCCATGAATGAAAAACCCGGCGAGCATCCCTTTTCATTAAAAACATCCCATATAGGTACAGTTCATACGAAATGAAAAACATGAGCGAGGGGATTACAAGTTCTAAATTTAAAGAAGGCCCGCAGGCTTACAAACTAAAAAAGAGATAAGATGCCCGTAATCCCTTTCTTGTCCCTCTCCTCAGGAGGCAGGTCAAGGAGGCGAGAGGGAAAAAGGGCGCCTAGACGAGCTACGAGCAGCAGAAAACACCAAGAGAACACCTCGGTGGCCGCCCACGGGTGGGCCGGTGATTACGGTGCCGGGAAAGGAGCTGGAAGACGAGGCGGCAGGACCGGCAATACGCGATGAAGGCGTTGGTGCCCGCGTACTCCGAGTTGACGGCCTTGTCGCCCGCCCTCTTCCTCTTCCACAGCCTCCCGACGCCAGCCGCCCAAGGAGACGGACCCGAGAAGTTCAAGGAGCTGGCCCCGCCCCCGGCAAACCTCTGCCGGAGGAGCGGCCAAGTGCAGATGCTGCTGCTGCCGCACCCGCCCAGGCGCGGGGCGTCTGATGCCTAGTCGGACTCGTCCCCATCATCTGCCCCACTGTCCTCCTCATCACTCTCGCTCGAGGAAGAGCTTCCATTGTTGGAATCTCCATCGGAGGAGCTCTCCACGCAGCACTTCTGGCGAGTTCCAAACTCCCCGAAGACCTTGACGGAGAGCAGGCCGTCCTCCATTAATTTGAAGTAGAGGACGAGCCCTGCCGTTAAGCTGTGGATGCGAGCGAACGTCCTCCATCCTCGGCGGAGGTACATAACCCGAGGAGCCGGGAAGTCGACGTCGACCCGCGTGCCCCCGTTCCCACAGCCCCTCATGTGCAACCAGAGGGTCTGGGGCGGGTTACGCTCCATCACCCGAGCAAACGGGGCGGGGAGACAAAGACGACGAGGCGGAGGTCGGCGCAGCCTGATTAAGAACTCGCAGGGTTGGTCTTCAACATGGCCCTCCGTCGGGAAAGGAATCATTGGTGGGGGCGAAGCCGGCACGCCGCCCCGTCCTCCTCTTCCCCGAGCACTGCGACCTCTGCCCCGGCCTCGCCCACGGCTCGCTTCTCCCTTCCTCGCGGCCGGCTCCACCACCGCGGGCTCAGGAGGAGGAGGGGCGCGCTGTCGAGCGGCGACCCTTGCCGCCACAGTCGAAGGACCAGGATTCCCTTTCTCCATGGCGAGTGAAAGGAAGAAGCAGAAGCGAGAGGAGATGGATGACAGAAGAGTGCGGGACGCCATCTCACCTTCCCCCTCCTTATAAGGGTGCGGGGTCGGGGCTCGTCCGCCCCGCTCAGCCAATCCAGCCACCAGAGGCGTAGGGAATCGGGACCGACCCGCTGCCCCAACCAGCGGCGGCCCGGTTTCCCGCCTCCACCGCTTGCCACCCCAAGTTCATGAAGGACGCGTGGAGAACGTGAAGAATCGAGGGGACGGGTGAGGCGAACTCTCCCCACCCCGTGATTATGGGGGAGTGGACGCCTTGAAGACCGCGACCCAGCCCCGCGCGGTAAATGAGCCGCGCCTCCACGCCTCCCTCTTTTTATGGGGAAGGCGCAAGCCGCCTCTTTACTACGATATGACGCATGCATGTGGGAACCGCCCCACGCATGCCACCCACATCACGCACACCCCTCCACGCCGCGCCACGCGCGCGGGTCGTGGGAAGCGCCACGCGTGAAAAGTCTTACCACGGTAAAAACCGCCCCGCCCGCCCACGCATCATTTTGGGCCTGGCCCAACAACATGTCGCGCTTATGTGTGGCCCAGGCCCGGGGGATCCTATCGGTGTACAAAAAGAGGGGCACACTTTTGTACCCCTTTACCTGTGCACGGGCAGTCGGAGCCGCGCCTGCGGTCGCAGCAAGCAGAGCAGGGGAGGTGGGCCAAAGTAAGACTGAAGCCCAAGACAATCAGAGCAACGCCAAGGCCAAGACCACAAAGAGCAGAGGGACGAAGCAGGTTCCCCAGCAAGACCCTTTGCCGGGCAGCTTCGCCGACACCAACAGAGCAAGCCACCCTTGAGCCCACGGTCCCCAACGCCATCATCCACGTGGGGCCAGGGCTCGGGAAGGCACCTCTGTGGTGGCATGCAGATCTTTGTGAAGACATATTCAAGATCAGATGAGGATTAGAAGACGACGATCCTCGGCAAGATCCTTGCCGAGGAAGGCCACCAGACCCCCGGCAAGGCCCTTGCCGGGAACGACAGCACGCCACGGCAAGGCAAGACCCTTGCCGGGCCACCTAACAAGGCCCTCGTCAAGGACGCCGGCAGGGCCACCGCCAGGTCCATGCCAACCAAGCTTCCACCGCCGTTCAACACGCAGCTGCCAGCCCAACCAGCTGGGTGGGCACCTGCGTGGCAACCTGCAGCCCCCAGGCGAACTCATCGAGCGCCTGCGTGGCGGCATGCAGATCTTCGTGAAGGCTCCACCACCGCGCCAACTCACCTGCCTGCCTGCCTACATGGCACCGCGCACAATGCTGGCCAGGGCACGTGTCGGAGCAAGAAGGAGCAGCGACGGACGGGACGGGCCTCGCCCCCGTCCTCGATAAAGCAAGGGGACACCTAAGCTACACATTTAATGCGTCTTGTTCTGTAATACGAGCGATAAGCGCAGGGCACTGTACGCCTTTTCACCTCCTGTCTGTCATTGTGGCAGCCCCTTTCTCCTATAAAAGGAGGCCCATGGCATACTGGAGAAGGATTCGGCTCTTTTTGAACCACGCACTGACCACAGCTAGTTCGAGAACTCAAGAACTCTCTTTAATACACCCACCAAAGAAGGACTAGGGTTTTACGCATCCTCGCGGCCCGAACCTGGGTAAACGATCCTTGTGCTGTCTACTAACCCTGCTCTCCTCGCAACCCCGCGCCCCGGCAACCGTAGTAGGGATTCTTGTGATCCCATAGGTGTCGCTCCACACCGACAAGACTATATTCGGCGGTCGAAGATATTCTTTACTATATCGACCATGGAGTGCTCTAGACGCTTTTGCGGATCTCCCGGGGAGTGCTACCGACGCCACCCAGTATTTCCGGGCCCAAGAAGGGAACGCGACGGATAAGCTCTTTTGGTCGCAGTACTTGGCGCCAGAGCGGCCAGCGCTGCTAAACAACCAGGTGATGCAGCTGGCGGAGCTACATAGGATGTCCGGTTTGGCCATGAAGGACATTATAGTCCGGCTATGGCCAGCCGGACCCATTCCGAGCAGCTACTTCGGCCTGGTCAAGCGGCTTGGCGATGCCTTGTCCCGAGTAGAGGCAGTGAAGCACTCGGCGTGCATAGAAGGTGCACGGATGGCCTTTGCCCATGTCAAGATGCACTGGGCGAAGATGAAGGCCGCCGTTGTGGCGGTTGAGGGTCTGCCTGGTGGCAAGGACCACCGCAAGCCAGAGCGCTATTTCGAAGATGTCCTTGAGGGTGCCCGTTTGATAGAGGGTCAATGCTCGAAGGATATTATGTTCGAGTAGATGTATCCGGGCTTCCCAGACAATGTATTATAAATCAAGGCTGTGTAATATATTTTTATGCATTTATCTTTAAGGTGTTGTGCCTCCTGTGCGGCCGTTTGTATCCCTGAGAGTTTGCCAGTCATCGGCTTCAGCCCCCACGTAGGTACTACTGGGGTGTTTGAAATAGCACCTGACCACACATTAACCCAACGTTTTAGTCTGTGAAGGAGGTGTCAATGTGGCGAACCAGGCAATCGGACTTATGCGGCTTTATCGCTCTCACTTAGCCATAGGAGTTTGACGATGGGGCTGTAAGGGAGCCCCTGGTGCGTATGCGGCTATCCGAACTTGGGTGCCTTACGCGCGTGACTGGAAAAAGCCAGCCCTTCGTGTAATACGGAAAAAATCACTAGGGATTTTGTAAGTCGCCGAATTGCTGACCAGATCTCGCCGCATCATGACAGACAGTTTTCGCCTTTCTCTACTGAGGTTCTTGACCGGACGAACCAGAAACAAAATCACAGTAGTTCTCCCTTTACTATCTTAGCCGAACTAGCAGAACGTAAGGTAGCAAACACAGGAGCCGGGCAACCCAACTATTGACCAAAGACATGATTCGAAGCTGATGCATATAATGCAGTATTCGGGATGCCGAAGTATACTCTAAGAGTGTTCGGACTTTCTGTTTTCGCAAATATATATGGCTGAATAGAGCCCCTGGCGATTTAAGTCGTACCGAGGTGTATATGGCAATTCGGACGTAAAGTGGGAGAACAGATTAAGAAATAAGCCAATATCGAAAAAGCTTGGGCGAAACTGTTTCCATTATAGTCTGATTGGTACGTCAAAACATATTTTTACAAAGGATGCCATAAGCATCAAGGCTATTTTACATGCCGAGAAAAAGGCAAAGTCGTATACAGGTCCAAAAATGGAAAATATGATCTTGACGATCCTTTGGATACTCTGTCGCACATCGGCACCGCTTTTCCTTTGAGAGGATCAAGGATCGAGTGTACATAAGGGGCCTGGAAAAGGACCCTGGGTACCATCGAAAAGTGGTCTGTAAAGAGCTTGAAAAAATAAAAAGAAGAAGAAAAAGGAAGAATTTGAGGGTCCGGATAGGGTCGAACCGTATTGTGGACCTTATGTTTAGTAAGCCTCCGTCCTTGCCCATGGTATATTTAATGCGTAGTTATGTACGCGCGGTACATGTGCCGTTATCAGGTTTGGGTTTGATGGAGGCTGAATTGCTAATCTAGCTCTGGATGAGCCGGACTGCCATTCTGCAGGGTAGACCGGACTCGTTTGACAGTGTCCGGGGGCTTGACTGCCGATGTAGTATTCGGCTTAATGAGGCCACCCTGTACTTTGGCTCAGAAGGCCGTAGTATGCTCCTCGGTACGGAGGGAGCGCTCCATATTTCCATTGGCTGTTATAACACCATGCAGTCCCGGCATCTTGAGCTTTAGATAAGCGTAGTGTGGGACTGCATTGAAACGGGCAAAAGCGGTTCGTTCGAGCAGTGCATGATAGCCACTGTGGAAGGGGACGATGTCGAAGATCAACTCTTCACTTCGGAAGTTATCTGGGGAGCCGAAGACGACTTTCAGCGTTATGGATCCTATACAACAGGCCTCTACGCCGGGTATTACCCCTTTAAAGGTGGTTTTAGTGGGCTTGATTCTTGATGGATCAATACCCATTTTACGGACAGTGTCCTGATAAAGCAGATTAAGACTGGTGTCGCCGTCCATAAGGACTCGCGTGAGGTGGAATCCGTCGATAATCAGATCGAGGACCAATGCGGCCGAACCTCCATGATGGATACTGGTCGGATGGTCTCTGCGATCAAAGGTGATCGGACAGGCTAACCATGGGTTAAATTTTGAGGCGACTGGCTCTATGCCGTAGATGTCTCGTAATGCATGCTTGCGCTCCCGCTTAGGGATATGAGTAACGTAGATCATGTTCACAGTTTTGACCTCGGGGGGAAATTTCTTATGCCCCCCTATGTTCAGTGGGTGAGGTTCTTCATTCTCGTCCTCGCTGGGCGGCCCTTTCCCCTTATGTTCGGTGTTTAGCTTGCCGGCCTGCTTAAAGACTCAACAATTTCTGTTGGTATGATTGGCATGTTTATTAGGGGTGCCATGGATCTGACAAGGCCGATCAAGTATTCTATCCAGACTAGATGGACTATCCTTGTTTCCTTCAAATGTCTTCTTCCGCTGACCGGGTTTAGAGCCACTAAATCAGCGTTGACCGTCGTGTCCTCGGTATTTTTGTTATTGCTTCGGCGCTTGTGTTTGTTGCATCGTGGCTTGTCGTTTCCATCTCTGACTTCGGAGGTGCCAGGGTTGCTGGTGCTATTGCTTCTACGAGCGAGCCAGCTGTCTTCTCCCGCGCAAAAGCGGGTCATGAGAGCGGTAAGGGCTGCCATGGACTTTGATTTTTCTTGGCCGAGGTGTCGGGCGAGCCACTCGTCCCGGACGCTATGTTTAAAGGCCGCGAGGGCTTCGGCGTCTGGACAGTCAACAGTTTGGTTCTTTTTAATCAGGAACCTTGTCCATAGCTTCCGGGCTAATTCTCCAGGTTGCTGGACTATGTGACTAAGGTCACCGGCGTCTGGGGGCTGAACATAGGTACCTTGGAAGTTATCTCTAAAGGCATCTTCCAAATCTTCCCAGCTACCTATAGAGTTTTCTGGGAGGCTGTTTAACCAGTGCCGAGCTGGTCCCTTTAATTTTAGCGGGAGGTACTTGATGGCATGTAGATCATCACCGCGGACCATGTGGATATGGAGAAGAAAATCTTCGATCCATACTGCAGGATCCGTCGTACCATCATATGATTCAATGTTCACGGGTTTACCCTTCTGGGAACTGGTGATCCATCACCTCATCGGTGAAGCACAAGGGGTGTGCGGCGCCTCTGTATCGGGTGATGTCGTGGCGCAGTTCAGATGAAGTCCATATGCGATTTTCGGCCCGCGTGAGGTTGTGCCTATCGCGCCAGGCCTGATGGCCGTCCTCTCGCATTGGAGCACACCCCTCGATCCATAGATTGGTCTTGTCTGACCACTCTATTGTCCAGGTCCTTGCGTAGGTCGTAGGTATAGCCCGGGGCCACTGCCTCCTTGGCTCGACGGCGGGGTGGCGCGGGCTAGTGTTCGGCGTAAGTAGCCGGTCTGTCCCATCCACGTGGTGGTCAGTCAGGTTCGTCAGCAGTTTTATACTTTGGCGGTACTAGCTCAAGGGCCTCGTCGTCAAATTGTGGTAGTAGCTTGCGCTTTGGGTAACTCTTAGTTGGGTGTTCGAGGCCGTATTCCTCGGCTGCCAGGACATTAGTCCATCTGTCATTGAGCGTATCCTGTTCAGCTTGAAGCTGTTGTTGCTTCTTTTTTAGGCTACTCGCAGTGGCGATTAGCCGGTGCTTAAAGCGCTCTTGTTCGAGGGGTTCTTCTGGCATGATAAAGTCTTCGTCGTCAAGGCTCACATCCTCCTCGAAGATTGGTAGATAGTTACTATCCTCCGAGTCCTCATTCCTGACTGGATCATCAAGGTTAATTTGCCCATCCTCCCAATCATCCTGTTCGGATGTTGGCTCGACAGGGGCTTCAGGGTCTTTGGCATTCTCTAGAGTGTTTATTGTCTCCGGTGCCGGTATTGCTGTATTTTTCGTGACGCGTTTTTGAGCGGCGTCGCTGACGTTGACGCTTCGGAGGTGCTTCGGCAGGTTTGTCTTCGACCGGATCCTTCTTGCCGTCATCATCATCCTCTTTTGGTGTGTCTACCATGTACACGTCATATGTGGAGGAGGCCATCCAACGTCCGGTAAACGGCGGGTCTTGGCCTTGTCCATCTCCGGCATCGTCGTCCATGCCGTCGATGTCATCGGAGGCGTAGTCCAGCATGTCGGTTAAATCTTCAAGAGTGGCTATGAAGTGGGTGGTGGGTGGGACGTAAAATTCCCCGATCTCAGCCCCTAGTCCGGGCTAGGCGATATTCGGAAGCGATTCCTGTGTAATGGTGAGGGAATGCATTAAGTCCAGAGCCTCGTTTAAGAGCAAGGTTTGGACGGGGAAGCGAGAGCCCGCGAGGCTGTCCGGGGTGGAAGCCTCCTGGCCACACCCGCTTGATGCGTACCTCGAGAGTTCGGATATGGAGTCCGGCACTTTAGTGACAAGGGGAGCCCGGCTTGACTCTGGGTTCGCTGATGAAGTAGTCCCCTCCGGGTCTTTGGAAGCGAGCTCCATAATTGAAGAGAGTCCGGCAGGCTCCAAACTCCCATCTTCGGACCCGGTAGCCTGCTCTGGGCCTAAGGCCAGAGCGGTGGCTGGGGTCGCAAACCCTTTGAAGATCAAGTCTCCTTGGATATTAGCGACATAGTTTAGGTTCCCAAAACTGATCTGATGACCAGGGGCATAGCTGTCGATCTACTCAAGGTGGCCGACCGAGTTGGCACGCAGAACGAAGCTGCCGGATACAAAAATCTGACAGGGGAGGAAAACTTCCTCGGACACGGCATCATTGTAGATGATCGAACGAGCCATCGAACTTTCTGTCGACAGCATGGAGGAACTCTCAATGAAAGCACGGGGACACTATGTTTACCCAGGTTCGGGCCCTCTTAATGGAGGTAATACCTTACTTCCTGCTTGATTGACTTTGATGAGTATAGGGGTTACAAGAGTTGATATACCTCGAGATCGTAATGGCTAAACCCAAGATGTCTAGCCTGTGTGATTATGATTGCCTCTACGAACTAAACCCTCCAGTTTATATAAACACCAGTGGGGTATAGGGTTGTACAGAGTCGGTTTATAGAGAAAGGAATCTTCATATCCGAACGCCAAGCTTGCCATCCACGCAAAGGAGAGTCCCATCCGCACACGGGGGAAGGCCTTCTAATTCATATCTTCACAGCCCATAAGTCCGGCCCATGTCACATAGCCCGGACGCCCGGGAACCCCCCTAATCCAGGACTCCTCACACACGTCCGTTCATGAGCGGGCCGGAATTAAACGCAATGTGGGCCTAGCTCCTCCCGTCCGCCCTCAGTTTAAACGAGGCCAGACGCCGGCCAAGCTCCTACCGTCCTCCCTCTATTTAAACGAGGCTAGAAAGACAGCGGGCAAGAATCACACCCCTCCGCCCCTCCCCCATCTCCTCCTTCACCATTTTCTCCACTCTTCTGATGGCTTCCAAGTAACTGTTCTCCGGCATACTACCCGGCTGGGTGGCCCGCCGAGCCCTCCCGATACGAGTGAGGCCACTCGGTGCTTCACCAACCTCACTTGGCCCGACGGAGCTAGTTGTCGCCACAAGCCGGCGCGTGGTTCAACAACTCGTCGCTCCAGTTCTGCTCGATGAGGAGTGGCGAGTTGCTCCACTCCGGCACGGCGGCACGGGCATCGTCACTGCCTTGTGCTACCTCTTGAACACTGCGTTGGATTTCCCCGAAGAGGAGAGGATGATGCAGCAAAGTAGCGTAAGTATTTCCCTCAGTTTTTGAGAACCAAGGTATCAATCCAGTAGGAGGCTACGCACAAGGCCCTCGTACCTGCACAAAACAATAGCTCCTCGCAACCAACGCGATTAGGGGTAGTCAATCCCTTCACGGTCACTTACGAGAGTGAGATCTGATGGAGATGATAAATAATATTTTTGGTATTTTTGGTATAGAGATGCAAAGTGAAAAGTAAAAGGCAAATTAAAAACAAAGCAAGTATTAAAGTAATGGAGATTTATATGAAGAGAATAGACCCGAGGGCCATAGGTTTCACTAGTGGCTTCTCTCAAGAGCATAAGTATTCTACGGTGGGTGAACAAATTACTGTTGAGCAATTGACATAATTGAGCATAGTTATGAGAATATCTAGGTATGATCATGCACATAGGCATCACGTCCGAGACAAGTAGACCGACTCCTGCCTGCATCTACTACTATTACTCACTCATCGACGCTATCCAGCATGCATCTAGAGTATTAAGTTAAAAACAGAGTAACGCCTTAAGCAAGATGACATGATGTAGAGGGATAAATTCATGCAATATGATAAAAACCCCATATTGTTATCCTCGATGGCAACAATACAATACGTGCTTTGCTGCCAGTTCATCACATCGAAAGGACACCGCAAGATTGAACCCAAAGCTAAGCACTTCTCCCATTGCAAGAACTACCAATCTAGTTGGCCAAACCAAACAGATAATTCAAGAGACTTGCAAAGATAACCAATCATACATAAAAGAATTCAGAGAAGATTCAAATATTGTTCATAGATAATCTTGATCATAAACCCACAATTCATCGGTCTCAACAAACACACCGCAAAAAGAAGATTACATCGAATAGATCTCCATGAGAGAGGGGGCGAACATTGTATTGAGATCCAAAAAGAGAGAAGAAGCCATCTGGCTACTAGCTATGGACCGAAGGTCTGAAGTAAACTACTCACACTTCATCGGAGGGGCTATGGTGATGATGTAGAAGCCCTCCGTGGTGGATGCCCCTCCGTGAGCTCCTAACAGGCCCCAAGATGGGATCTCGTGGATACAGGAAGTTGCGGCGGTGGAATTAGGTTTTGGCTCTGTTACGATCGTTTGGGGGTACGTAGGTATATATAGGAGGAAGGAGTACGTCGGTGGAGCAACAGGGGGCCCACGAGGCAGGGGCGCGCCCTAGGGGGGGCACTCCCCCACCCTCGTGACCGCCTCTGTTACTTCTTGGAGTAGGGTCCAAGTCTCCTGGATCACGTCCGGTGAGAAAATCACGTTCCCGAAGGTTTCATTCCGTTTGGACTCCGTTTGACATTCCGTTTCTTCGAAACACTGAAATAGGAAAAAAAACAGCAATTCTAGGCTGGGCCTCCTGTTAATAGGTTAGTCCCAAAAATAATATAGAAGTGGAAAATAAAGCCCAATATAGTCCAAAACAGTAGATAAAGTAGCATGGAGCAATCAAAAATTATAGATACGTTGGAGACGTATCAAGCATCCCCAAGCTTAATTCCTGCTCGTCCTCGAGTAGGTAAATGATAAAAAGAGAATTTTTGATGCAGAGTGATACTTTGGCATAATGTCAATGTAAATCTTCTTAATTGTGGTATGAATATTCAGATCCGAAAGATTCAAGACAAAAGTTCATATTGACATAAAAATAATAATACTTCAAGCATACTAACTAAGCAATTATGTCTTCTCAAAATAACATGGCCAAAGAAAGTTATCCCTATAAAATCATATAGTCTGGCTATGCTCCATCTCCCCACACAAAATATTTAAATCATGCACAACCCCGATGACAAGCCAAGCAATTGTTTCATACTTTAACATTTTCAAAACTTTTTCAATCTTCACGCAATACATGAGCGTGAGCCATGGATATAACACTATATGTGGAATAGAATTGTGGTTGTGGAGAAGACAAAAAGGGAGAAGATAGTCTCACATCAACTAGGCGTATCAACGGGATATGGATATGCCCATCAATAGATATCAATGTGAGTGAGTAGGGATTGCCATGCAACGGATGCACTAGAGCTATAAGTATATGAAAGCTCAACAAAAGAAACTAAGTGGGTGTGCATCCAACTCGCTTGCTCACGAAGACCTAGGGCATTTGAGGAAGCCCATCATTGGAATATACAAGCCAAGTTCTATAATGAAAAATTCCCACTAGTATATGAAAGTGACAAAATGAGAGACTCTCTATCATGAAGATCTTGGTGCTACTTTGAAGCACAAGTGTGGTAAAAGGATAGTAGCATTGTCCCTTCTCTCTTTTTCTCTCATTTTTTTATTTGGTTTTTTTATATGGCCTCTTTTTTTCGTCCGGAGTCTCATCCCGACTTGTGGGGGAATCATGGTCTCCATCATCCTTTCCTCACTTGGGATAATGCTCTAAAGAATGATGATCATCACACTTCTATTTTTCTTACAACTCAACAATTACAACTCGATTCTTAGAACAAAGTATGACTCTATATGAATGCCTCCGGCAGTGTACCGGGATATGCAATGAAACAAGAGTGACATGTATGAAAGAATTATGAAAGGTGGCTTTGCCACAAATACGATGTCAACTACATGATCATGCTAGCAATATGACAATAATGGAGCGTGTCATAATAAACGGAACGGTGGAAAGTTGCATGGCAATATATCTTGAAATGGCTATGGAAATGCCATGATAGGTAGGTATGGTGGCTGTTTTGAGGAAGATATATGGTGGGTGTATGATACCGGCGAAAAGTGCGCGGTATTAGAGAGGCTAGCAATGGTGGAAGGATGGGAAAAAGTGTGTATAACAACATTAGTCATAAAGAACTCATATACTTATTGCAAAAATCTAGAAGTTATCAAAGCAAAGTATTACGCGCATCCTCCTAGGGGGATAGATTGGTAGGAAAATACCATCGCTCGTCCCCGACCACCACTCATAAGGAAGACAATCAATACATAAATCATGCTCCGAGTTCATCGCATAACGGTTCACCGTACGTGCATGCTACGGGAATCACAAACTTCAACACAAGTATTCTTTAAATTCACAACTACTCAACTAGCATGAATCTAATATCACCATCTTCATATCTCAAAACAATTATCAAGCATCAAACTTTTCTTAGTATTCAACGCACTCAAAAGAAAGTTTCACATATCTTGAATACCAAGTATATTAATATTAAGCAAATTACCATGCTATGAACGACTCTCAAAATAATCTAAGTGAAGCATGAGAGATCAATAGTTTCTTTAAAACAAATCCACCACCGTGCTCTAAAAGATCTAAGTGAAGCACTAGAGCAAAAATTATCACGCTCAAAAGATATAAGTGAAGCACTATGAGCAAAACTATCAAGCTCAAAAGATATAAGTGAAGCACATAGAGTATTCTATCAAATTCCAATTTGTGTATGGCTCTCTCAAAAGATGTGTACGGAAAGGATGATTGTGGTAAACTAACAAGCAAAGACGCAAATAATACAAGACGCTCCAAGCAAAACACATATCATGTGGTGAATAAAAATATAGCTCCAAGTAAATTACCGGTGGGAGTAGACGAAAGAGGGGATACCTTCCGGGGCATCCCCAAGCTTTGACTTTTTGGTGTCCTTGGATTATCTTGGGGGTGCCATGGGCATCCCCAAGCTTAGGCTCTTGCCACTCCTTGTTCCATCAAAAGAATTTACCCAAAACTTGAAAACTTCACAACACAAAACTCAATAGAAATCTCATGGGCTCCGTTAGAGAAAGAAAACAAAAGACTACTTTAAGGTACTGTAATGAACTCATTCTTTATTTATATTGGTGTTAAACCTACTGTATTCCAACTTCTATATGGATTATAAACTATTTTACTAGCCATAGATTATCAAAATAAGCAAACAACACACGAAAAACAGAATCTGTCAAAAACAGAACAGTCTGTAGTAATCTGTAACTAACGAAAACTTCTGGAACTACAAAAATTCTACCAAAATATGAAGACCTATAAAATTTGTTTAATGATCAGCAACAATTGGAATTAGTATTTTATCACGCTCTGGTGATTTTTAACAATTGTTTTCGTGAACAGAAAGATTCTGGAAATTACAGCAAGATCAAATAACTATCATCCAAGAAGATCCTATAGGTCTAACTTGGCACAAACACTAATTAAAACATAAAACCACATCTAAACAGAGGCTAGATGGATTATTTATTCCTAAACAGAAGCAAAAGCAAAAAACTAAAAATAAAATTGGGTTGCCTCCCAACAATCGCTATCGTTTAACGCCCCTAGCTAGGCATAAAAGCAAGGATAGATCTAAGTATTGCCGTCTTTGGTAGGCAATCCATAGGTGGCTCTCATGATAGATTCCTATGGTAATTTTATTTTGTTTCTAGGAAAGTGTTCCATGCCCTTCTTTAAGGGAAATTGGAATCTAATATTCCCTTCCTTCATATCAATAATTGCACCAATCGTTCTAAGGAAAGGTCTACCAAGAATAATAGGGCAAGAAGGATTGCAATCTATATCAAGAACGATAAAATATATGGGCACATAATTTATATTTGAAACAATAAGAACATCATTAATTCTTCCCATAGGATTTTTAATAGTGGAATCCGCAAGATGCAAGTTTAGAGAGCAATCATCAAAGTCACGGAAATCTAGCAAATCACACAAAGTTTTGGGAATAGTGGAAACACGAGCACCCAAATCACACAAGGCATGAAACTCATAATTTTTAATTTTAATTTTAATAGTAGGTTCCCACTCATCATAGAGCTTTCTAGGGATAGAGACCTTCAACTCAATCTTTTCTTCATAAGATTGCATCAAGGCATCAACAATGTGTTCGGTAAAGGCCTTATTTTGACTATAAGCATGAGGAGAATTTAGCACGGATTGCAACAAGGAAATACAATCAATTAAAGAGCAATTTTCATAATTAAATTCCTTGTGATCCAATATAGTGGGTTTAGCAACATCTAGGTTTTTATTTCTTTCAATCCCACATTTATCAATTTCATCATCAAGATCTAAAAAATCTGAATTCTTAGAACGCCTTCTAGGTAAAGGAAGATCATATTCAGTTTCATCAAGATTCATATTGCAAAACAAATATTTAATGGGGACACATCAATAACTTTTAGATCTTCATCTTGATTTTCATAGGAATTGGAAGAACACGCTTTAATAAAGGCATCTTTGGAAGCACGCATCCTAGCGGTTCTTTCTTTGCACTCATCAATGAAAATTCTCATAGCTTTGAGAGACTCGTTGATATAATGCTTAGGAGGAATAGATCTAAGCTTTAAAGAATAAATTTCAAGAGAAATTCTATCAACGTTCCTAGCCAAATCATCAACTTTAAGCAATTTCTCCTCAAGCAAAGCATTAAAATTCTTTTGCGAACTCATAAATTCTTTAACACTAGTCTCAAATTCAGAGGGCATATTATTAAAATTTCCATAAGAATTGTTGTAGGAATTTCCATAATTATTAGAGGAATTACTAGGATAAGGCTTAGGATTAAAATTCCCTCTATACGCGTTGTTACCAAAGTTATTCCTACCAACAAAATTCACATCCATAGATTCATTATTGTTCTCAACCAAAGTAGATAAAGGCATATCATTAGGATCAGAAGAAACACCCTTAGTAGGAAATAATTTCATAAGTTCATCCATCTTTCCACTCAAAACATTAATTTCTTCTATCGCATGCACTTTTTTATTAGTTGATCTTCGGTATGCCATTGAGAATAATTAACCATAATATTATCTAGAAGTTTAGTAGCATCTCCTAGAGTGATTTCCATAAAAGTGCCTCCATGGCCGAATCTAAAAGATTTCTAGAAGCAAAATTCAATCTTGCATAAAAGTTTTGTATAATCATCCACAAGTTCAAACCATGAGTAGGACAATTACGTATCATTAATTTCATTCTCTCCCAAGCTTGTGCAACATGTTCATGATCAAGTTGCTTAAAATTCATAATATCGTTCCTAAGAGAGATAATCTTAGCGGGAGGAAAATACTTAGAGATAAAAGCATCTTTGCACTTGTTCCAAGAATCAATACTATTTTTAGGCGAGATGAAAACCACACTTTAGCACGATCTCTAAGCTTAAAAAGGAAATAGCTTCAATTTAACGACATCATTATCGACATCAATTTTCTTTTGCATATCACATAAATCAACGAAGCTAATCAGATGAGTAGCGACATCTTCTCTAGGAAGGCCGGCGAATTGATCTTTCATAACAAGATTCAACAAAGCAGTATTGATTTCACAAGATTCAGTATTGGCAAGAGGAGCAATCCGAGTGCTAAGGAAATCATTATTATTGGTATTGGTAAAGTCACACAATTTGGTAGTATCTTGAGCCATCACGACAAACAAGCAATCCAACACACGAGCAAACAAAAGGCAAGCGAGAAAAAGGCAAACGGGAAAAAGAGGAGGAGATTGGGAAAGAGAAGGCGAATAAAACGGCAAGGGTGAAGTGGGGGAGAGGAAAACGAGAGGCAAATGGCAAATAATGTAATGCGGGAGATAGGGATTGTGATGGGTAGTTGGTATGTAGACTTTAACGGTGCCAGAAGTGGCTTGTTGTTAGGAGTCCAAGTCTTGACTTGCTCTTGCGTAAGCCCCCACGGTAACGGCGCCATAAAATCTTCTTGCTACCTCTTGAGCACTGCGTTGGATTTCCCCGAAGAGGAGAGGATGATGCAGCAAAGTAGCGTAAGTATTTCCCTCAGTTTTTGAGGACGAAGGTATCAATCCAGTAGGAGGCTACGCACAAGTCCCTCGTACCTGCACAAAACAATAGCTCCTCGCAACCAACGCGATTAGGGGGTTGTCAATCCCTTCATGGTCACTTACGAGAGTGAGATCTGATAGAGATGATAAATAATATTTTTGGTATTTTTGGTATAGAGATGCAGAGTGAAAAGTAAAAGGCAAAGTAAAAACAAAGCAAGTATTAAAGTAATGGAGATTGATATGAAGAGAATAGACCCGGGGGCCATAGGTTTCACTAGTGGCTTCTCTCAAGAGCATAAGTATTCTACGGTGGGTGAACAAATTACTGTTGAGCAATTGGCAGAATTGAGCATAGTTATGAGAATATCTAGGTATGATCATGTATATAGGCATCACGTCCGAGACAAGTAGACCGACTCACCTTTTGCATCTACTACTATTACTCCACTCATCGACCGCTATCCAGCATGCATCGAGAGTATTAAGTTAAAAACAGAGTAACGCCTTAAGCAAGATGACATGATGTAGAGGGATAAATTCATGCAATATGATAAACCCCCATCTTGTTATCCTCGATGGCAACAATACAATACGTGCCTTGCTGCTCATACATCCTTTGGGAAAGGACACCGCAAGATTGAACCCAAAGCTAAGCACTTCTCCCATTGCAAGAACTACCAATCTAGTTGGCCAAACCAAACGGATAATTCGAAAAGACTTGCAAAGATAACCAATCATACATGAAAGAATTCACAGAAGATTCAAATATTGTTCATAGATAATCTTGATCATAAACCCACAATTCATCGATCTCAACAAACACATCGCAAAAAGAAGATTACATCAAATAGATCTCCACGAGAGAGGGGGAGAACATTGTATTGAGATCCAAAAAGAGAAGAAGCCATCGGCTACTAGCTATGGACTGAAGGTCTGAAGTAAACTACTCACACTTTCGGAGAGGCTTTGATGATGATGTAGAAGCCCTCCGTGGTGGATGCCCCCTCCGGCGGAGCTCCGGAATAGGCCCCAAGATGGGATCTCGTAGATACAGGAAGTTGTGGCGGTGGAATTAGGTTTTTGGCTCATGTTCTGATTGTTTAGGGGTACGTAGGTATATATAGGAGGAAGGAGTACGTCGGTGGAGCAACAGGGGCCCACGAGGCAGGGGCGCGCCTAGGGGGCACCCCACCCTCGTGACCGCCTCTTTACTTCTTGGAGTAGGGTCCAAGTCTCTGGATCATGTTCGATGAGAAAATCACGTTCCTCAAGGTTTCATTCCGCTTTGGACTCCGTTTGATATTCCGTTTCTTCAAACACTTGAAATAGGCAAAAACAGCAATTTCGGCTGGGCCTCCGGTTAATAGGTTAGTCCCAAAAATAATATAAAAGTGGAAAATAAAGCCCAATATAGTCCAAAACAGTAGATAAAGTAGCATGGAGCAATCAAAATTTATAGATACGTTGGAGACGTATCACCATGTCGTACCGCGCCACCTGTGTCTGTTGTGGCTGCGCCTCCTGTGTCTATGGGCGCGCCTCCCGTGCCTACGGCAGCACCATGCAGGCAGATACAGAAGTCAGGTGCGTGGAGAGTGACGAGATGGTGGCTAGCTTCTCCGTGTCCGCCGCCATCATCGAGGAGAAGTAGACCAGGGGAGGCCGCCGCCACTTGGGTCCCTTGAAGGCCACCGCCGAGGCGAGGACTGCGTATACAGGTGGTTTCTTTGCTGCTTCGTCTCTTCCGAGGACCTTCGTCGACCCCGCAAGTGTCTGCCGGACATGAGGAAGACAATGGGATCCGCGGGCAGCCATTTAGATTAGGTATTAGTTATACCACGAGAGCCGGATTTGCACCGCTTAGTTCATATAAATGTAATGAAATCTGTCATGTTTATATGAAGATCTGGCTTTTTATACGAAATCCTTCATGCTTATATGAAATCAGTCCGTGTTTGCACAAATTTCCTATGGTTGGTTAGAGTTGTGAAAATGTATGCCGCTGGCGTTGGATGTCCTCCGCGGAAGGAAGCGGGAGGAAATTTGCCGGCTGCCGATGGAGATGCTCTTATGCTGGAAATAATAGAGTCACATCCAATCCATTTGAGTTAATTGCGTGTATGATTCTCCCTCTATAAAAAGTTGATTGTATGTACAGTGTACATGACTTGCAGGGTGGCTACATCCTCGTACAGAAAGTTAAAAAGAATCAAATCCATCCTTAATCTTATATTCTAAGTACTCTATGGATTCCACTATTAGTACAGTAGCGAAAGAAGTATATATTATATAATATATAATATAAAAATCTAAAGTTAAAGACAAAATTCGAACTCAGGTTATCGCATTGCGAGCATCCGACGCTAACCAGTCCAGCACATTTTCATTGTGGACGATGCTGGAGATATATCCCTATGTCTACTCTTATACTCCCTCTGTTCCTAAATATTTGTCTTTTTCAGATTTCAAATGGACTGCCACATACAGATGTGTATATAGACATATTTTAGAGTGTAGATTCACTCATTTTGCTCCGTATGTAGTCACTTGTTGAAATCTCTAAAAAGACAAATATTTAGGAACAGAGGGAGTAGAAAATAGAGTTGGTGATGATGGTCTGCCTGCCATCCTGTAATATAGGCCGTCGTATTTATATCTAAGGATAGGAAGGAAACTATGGCAATTTTGCAAAAAGATACCAACACCCCTCTCCACATTTGCAAATAAGGCCTTCCCTCGTTCATCCTTTTCTCTCACAAGATAAACTACTCATACAATTGCATCTTGATGTTCCGGTAACGACGGGCATCTAGCTAGTTTCTTTTAAAATAGTTACTGCGATAATTGGGTTGAAGTGATATATTTTATGTCTGCCCCGAATGATCTCAGATTCACTAGTAGTACCAAAGAAAAGATTGCCTTGTTAATTAATAGAAAACAGGGTGAAAACTATCACATGAGGCCGGTAAAAACAAGGTACATTGGGTTCGGCGTCATCTTCACTACAGCTGTGCGTGCGCGAGAAGTATACATATCGAGGGGGCTACGGAGAGAAAGACGTCACGAGTGTGTGTGAGAGAGGCATGGAGACACAACTAGCACGTGTGTGTGTGTGTTTGAGAGAGAACCCAATTGATAGATTAAGATCGAGATCGATTTGTCACCCTTCTACTGTCAGTGCTGGGGGTGTTGGGAGGGGGGGGGGGAGAAAGACGTATCGAGAGTGTGCACGTGGTAGGCATAGAGGCATAACTAGCGAGTGTGTGTGTGTTTGAGAGAGAAGCCAGTAGATAGATTACTATCAAGATCGAGGTGCCACCCTACTCCTTTGTTGTCGGGTAGTGTGTGTGTGTGTGTGTGTGTTTGAGAGAGAAGCCAGTAGATAGATTAGTATAGATCGAGGTGTCACCCTACTCCTTCGCTGTCAGGAAGTGTGTGTGTGTGTGGGTGTGGGGGGCAGTGACACTTAGATATTGGGAGAAGGAGTTTGTGTGACACATATCTATATTAAGGGAGAGGTAGATAGCATGTGTGCGAGGCATACTTAAAGCATCACGGAGATAAACAATCAGTGTGCATGCAAGTGCCGGAAAAAAAATAAAGACAGAAACAATGTCTACGCTTTTGTGTGTGTGTGTGTGTGTGAGAGAGAGAGAAATCTCAAAACAAAAGGTGCTCTGCTGGAATCCCATTGTATGTATTCATATGGTTCCGAGACTTGAGTTAACCTTAGGAATATGTGTGTGAGACATAATTATACTTTGAGACATTTGTGGAGGTGAGTGGGCGGTATTAAAGGGGCGGGCATGTTCAACAGATAGAGCGTGCGTGTTTCTGTGTGAGAGACTTGTAGGACTGGGTAGAAATACTAATTCTAACCTTGACGGAGGGAGAGAAATACACGAAGTGCGCGCGTGTGATTCTGATGCCCACAGAGAAATGAAATATGTATGCGTGTGAGAGAGATTGCACAATTCATTCATGTATCACTATCTAGCGGTCGTGGACGTGCATCGCTTGAACATAAATCAATATGTACTTCGTATAGTGGCCAAAGATACAATATTGATTCAACGCTATAAAGATTAGACACTGACATATCACACTTTTTTCTAAATAATCCTTTTCAATTGTGCATGCCAAAGTTAAGTGATGTTTCTTCAAACAACCAATGTAGCTATCATGTACATGCACCATTGTTAGTCTTGCATTCAAATTCATTAGTCTTGGATGATTTAAGGTTCTATTATGAAGTAATATACGTAATATTCATATATGAATTCAACGGGTATGCAACTTATGAAATGCAGGTTATGTAATCATATGAGGTAACACTTTTAAGTAGCGGACTACAATATCCATTTCTTTTGTGGGACTACCATATCCGTTTATTTTGTGGGACTACCATATCCATACACATCAATGCATTATGTTTAAAGTAAATAACCAATGGCACTAAATTATCTTTTTACACGAGAAATACATAGGCTGAGCGTTTGATACCTTTTTTGTGAACGCGCTTCTACACCCGTACGATTGGCCGCACCCATGTGAACGTCCAAGTTATCGGTGCATCATCCCGAGTTATTGTATTTTTATCTTTGGCGGACTTCACACCAATTATTCACTACTGACGTGTGCCCCGTGTACACAGTCTCGCATGACCTTCCCGCTAGCACTGTCCAAAATTAGTTGAAACTGGATACGAACGATCCCGCGGGCGGCAAAATCTCCCGCCTCCTTCTAAAATTTCCGCCACCTAGTCTTTAGCATGCGAAATTCCCCTTTTGTCCTTGGTGCACGGAGAACAACAGTTACAATACGGCCCTCATTTACATAATAGGTCGGGGTTGCTTTGGTAACTTCTGGTTCCCCCCACAACACGGCACCCCCATTTCCTCTCCCCCTCTCGCAAAAACAACAAAATCCACATCACTAGAGCATCTTACATCACGTCGTCCGTACTTCATCGGCCTTTCTACCCCTCCCCTCTCGAAACCCTAGACTGCCCATCCACCGCTGCATTGCAGAGCCCATTCATCGCCAACAAGGCCCACCTCGCCGAATCTGCTTCTGCGGACGCATCTACCCCTCCCACCTCCCCTAGAAACAAGTAGATTGCTCATCCACCACTGTACCACAGCCCATTCAATGCCGGCCTTATCCACGGCGCCGGATCTACTTTGCCGGTACTCTCGTCAACTTTAGCACATCTGCAGCAGCTCCTTCGTACTCCCCACCGGAGACGCTTCGTCCACACCTCCCCTGAGCCGCCCCACCAATGCCCCTGTCGACGGCCTCTGATCCTCTTCCCTGACACCTTCCTCAACCCTACCAGAGCCGCTTCGCCGACACCATCGTCAACCCTACCGGAGTAGCTTCGCCTATACCATTCTCAACCCTACTGAGGCTGCTTTGCCAATGCACAAGTCCACGGCCTCAGATCCGCTTCGTCGCACTCCCGTCCAACCTACCGGAGCAGCTTCTGACGCCCCGACCACGTCGCATATTCACATCGTCGACACCATCCTGAACCCAACCACCGAAGCAGCTTCACCGAGGCCCTCGTCCGCAGCCTTAGATCCGCTTCGCCCACACCGTAGTCCAGCCTACCGGAGCCGCTCCACAAACACCCTACTAGACGGTTCTAGATTTCCTTACCGGACCCCGACAGCCAGCGCAACGTCATCACCCTTGACGTTTCTAACCTGATTCCCATCGTCTCGCAAGATGCCAAGCACTCGCTACAGCCTAGGTACTTGTCACCTTTAAACCCGTCCAGCATCACCTGCCCGATGTGGTTCAAATATACTAACATGTCGCTGTTACACGTTATGCAACTGGCAAAAACTACAAGGACAATGTTTCTTCTGGATCTAACAGCTTGGCCTACCAAGATCCTGGACTGAGGCATTGCTATGAACTTGTAAGTGTGTGTGTCTCTCTCTCTCTTGCATTGTTGTCTCTTATTGTGTGGATGAACATGAGGAGATAAAAGTGGATGAGAATGAGTTTGACAAGTTCTTGGGTAAGCTCAAAGGTGAGACCAAGAAGCATGTTGTTGCTCTCTTAGAACAACTTGGTGAGGCCAATGATATCATTGAGTCTCATGAGGATACCATCTCTAAGATGGAGGGGCATAGCCGTGACTATGCCGATGAGATAACAACTCTTTCATTTGCTCTTAAGGAAGAGCGAGGTCTTTGTTTGACTCTTGAGAAGTCACACAATGTTGATCTTGCGAAATTAAAGAAATATCATGATCATGCTCTTGTTCTTACTCGTGTGCTTAAATCCGAGAAGGTTGCACATGGGGTTGGCCATGATAGACTCAAGGAAGAGTTTGACATACTTGACAAGGCCCATAAGGTCTTGAAGAGTGCTCATGCTTCTCTCAAGGAGTCTCATGATCAACTCCAAGTAAAGCTAACCAAGGAGATAGCCACGTGCCCTCCTTTTGTTTTAATTGATAATGCCCATGCTACTAACCTTGTTGTGAGCATGTGCATCTTGTGGTGGAGAATGCCAAGTTGAAAGAGCAACTTGATAAAGGCCTTGTGACTTGCATACAAGGTGAGAAGAACCTCAATGACCTTTTGAGCAATCAAAAGGAAGTTGTGCCAAAGGAAGTACTTGGGTTTGTACCCCAAGTCAAATAAGAAGAAGAAGAGCAATACCAAGCAACCTCTCCTACTTAAGGAGATATTCGTCAAGGCGGGACGTGTTCATGAGAAGAATATGGACAAGCGTGTGGTTGGTAATGCCGTGAAGGTCAAGACCACTCCTCCCAACAAAGCCGGCGACTTTAACCCTTATTATGTTCTATGTCGTGCTAGTTATGGGCATGTTTATGCCAAATTTCTTGGTTCTTCTTATGAGTACATTGAATGGTCTATTTAGGTTCCTAAGATCCTTGTTGCTAATATTAGAGTACCCATTAAAAAATGGGTACCTAAATCCAAGCATTAATCTCCTATAGGAGTTTGCTTCCGGTGGGGTGTCATGGTTGCTCGATAGTGGAGCAACAAATCATGTGATCAGGACCAAGGACTTGGTGGTGGACGTGCATCCAAGCCCATCTATGCCCACTCATGTACAATTCGGTGATGCTTCAACATCTAAGGTATTGTATCTTGGCAAGGTAGTCATCTCTCAAGATTTATCTGTTAAGAAGGTTGTGCTTGTTGAGACAGTTTACTTTCCGTTCGTCAACTTGCACTCATGGGCTTTGCAACATTCTTTGATCTTGATACCATGACCCTTTTTGGAGCAAGACTCTTAAAGTAGCCTTTGTTGGGCATGTCGAGAATGGTCTGTATGTGGTTGACTTTTTGGAGCGACCCACAAAGACCGTGACTTGCCTAACAGATAAGGTTGACGTGGGGTGGCTTTGGCATCGCCGTTTAGCCCACGTCAATACGAGATCTTTGCAAAGTCTCCTTAAGGGGGCTCACGTTTGTGGACTAACAAATGTGATTTTTGCCAAAGATCGTGCTTGAAGTGCTTGTATTGAAGGAAAACTACATGAAACGGCTCACCGACCCATGACTATCATCTACTCAAAGAGGCCCTTAGAGATCTTTCACATGGACCTCTCTGGTCCTCCATCCTTCGATAGTCTTGGGGGAAGAAAATATTTCTTGGTGATTGTGGATGATTACTCAAGATACACATGGGTATACTTCTTCAAGAGGAAGAGTGAGACCCAACAAAGCGTCATCGACTTTGCAAATGAAGCTCAACATCAACATGATGCAAATATATTGATGATTAGAAGTGACAACAGCACGGAGTTCAAGAACTAAATCTTGGATGAGTTCCTTAGTGATGAGGGGATCAAGCATCAATACTCTGCATCATATACCCCTCAACAAAATGGTGTTGTGGAGATGAAGAACTGGACGTTGATGGATGCGACAAGGACGATGATGGTGGAATTCAAATCTCCGTACAACTTTTGGGCCGAAGCCATCAACACCGCATGTCATGCATCCAATCGGCTCTACCTCCGCAAAGGCTTGAACAAGACTTCATATGAGATATTTACCAGTAACAAGCCTAACCTCAAGTACTTCCGGGTGTTCAGGTGTAACTGTTTCATTCTCAAGAAAGGTGTTCGTTTGTCTAATTTGAACCTAGAGCTCAAGAGGGCATATATGTTGGTTATGCTACAAACTCTCATGCTTACCGTGTACTCAACAAGTCCAATGGGCTCATTGAGGAGACGTGTAACATGGAGTTTGATGAAAATAACGGCTTCCAAGTGGATCAAAGTGGTCTTTGTGATGTAGGTGATGAAATTCCTCCTCAAGCCATAAGAATAATGGGCATTGGTCAAATACTCCTCATTCAGGAACCCCTTGTGGCCGAAGGAGAAGGACAATGTTCTACGCAAGTGGAAGCGCCACCGATGTTAGACCCACACGCTTCCGAAGAATAAAGTGAAGGCCCTCTACCAAGTGAACATGATCAAGGGCAAGATCAACCTCATGATGATGGTGGTGCACTAAATGATGCCCAAGATCAAGTTCAATACTTTGAGCAAGCTCAAGACGGTGCCTATTGAGGAGCTATTGGAGCACCGTGCCGCTAAGGTGGATTCCAAGCTAAAGCATCAAGAACAAGTCATGGAGAATGTGCTTGGAAGCTTGATACAAGGGGCAACTACTCATAGACAATTAGCAAACTTTTGTGAGCATCATGCATTTGTTTCTTGTGTTGAACCCCAAAAGGTACATGAGACGCTCGATGACACGGATTGGCTTGAAGCCATGCATGATGAACTCAACAATTTTGAGCACAACAAAGTGTGGGAATTAGTGCCAAGTCCAAAGGAGAACCACAATGTCATTGGAACCAAATTAATCTTCAAGAACAAGCAAGATGTGAATGGAGCGATGGTTTGAAACAAAGCAAGATTGGTACCACAAGGCTACTCCCAAGTTGAGGGTATCGACTATGGTGAAACCTTTGCTCCTGATGTCTCCAACGTATCTATAATTTATGAAGTATTCATGCCATGTTTACAACAATTTTATATGGTTTTGGTATGATTTGCATGGAACTAACCTGGACTGGCGTTGTTTTGAGTAGAACTACCATGGTGGTGTTTTTTGTGCAGAAATGAAATTTTTCCAAATGAGCCGAAACTTCTTGACGATTTTTTTGGAATAGAAAAGACCCCCGAAGCTTCATGGGAGGGCCAGAAGAGCCACGAGGAGGGCACACCCACCACGGCGCGCCTGGAGCCCAACCCAAGGCGTGGTGGGTTGTGCTCGCCTCGAGGCCCATCTTAGCGTGAAACCAATGCCAAAAATTCCTATAAATACAGAAACCCCCAGAATTAACCCTAGATCATAAGTTTCCCCGCTGCAAGCCTGTGTAGCCACGAAAAACCAATCTAGACTCCGTTCCGACACCCTGCCGGAGGGGGAAATCATCACCGGTGGCCATCTTCATCACCCCGACGGCCACCTTGATGAGGAGGGAGTATTCCACCCTCGGGGTTGAGGGTTTGTACCAGTAGATATGTGTTTAATCTCTCTCTCTCTCTCGTGTTCTTGAGATGTTACGATCTTAATGTATCGCGAGCTTTGTTAATATAGTTGGATCATATGGTGTTTTCCCCTCTCTATCTTGTTGTGAATTGAGTTTCCCCTTTGAGATTTCGTTCTTATCGGATTGAATACTTTTATGGATTTGAGAGCACTTGATGTATGTCTTGCTATGAATACTCGTGGTGACAATGGGGTATCATATTGATTCACTTGATATGTGTTTTGGCACTCAACTCGTGGATTCTCGAGGTGACATTGGGGTAATATATGCATAGGGGTTGCTGCACGTTCTCGTCTTTGTTTCTCCGGTAGAAATCTTGGGCCACTCTTTGATGTTCTTGAAGGAAATATGCCCTAGAGGCAATAACAAAGTTGTTATTTATATTTCCTTATATCATGATAAATGTTTATTATTCATGCTAGAATTGTATTAACCGGAAACTTAGTACATGTGTGAATACATAGACAAACAGAGTGTCACTAGTATGCCTCTACTTGACTAGCTCGTTAATCAAAGATGGTTAAGTTTCCTAGCCATACACATGAGTTGTCATTTGTTTAATGGGATCACATCATTAGAGAATGATGTGATTGACAAGACCCATCCGGTAGCTTAGCACGATGATCATTTAGTTTGTTGCTATTGCTTTCTTCATAACTTATACATGTTCCTATGACTATGAGATTTTGCAACTCCCGAGTACCGGAGGAACACTTAGTGTGCTATCAAACGTCACAACATAACTGGGTGATTATAAAGATGCTCTACAGGTGTCTCCGATGGTGTTTGTTGAGTTGGCATATATCGAGATTAGGATTTGTCACTCCGATTGTCGGAGAGGTGTCTCTGGGCCCTCTCGGTAATGCACATCATTATAAGCCTTGCAAGCAATGTGACTAATGAGTTATTTGCGGGATGATGCATTACGGAATGAGTAAAGAGACTTGCCGGTAACGAGATTGAACTAGGTATTGAAATACCGACGATCGAATCTCGGGCAAGTAACATACCGATGATAAAGGGAACAAAGTATGTTGTTATGCGGTTTGACCGATAAAGATCTTCGTAGAATATGTGGGAGTCAATATGAGCATCCAGGTTCCGCTATTGGTTATTGACCGGAGATGAGTCTCGGTCATGTCTACATAGTTCTCGAACCCGTAGGGTCTGCACGCTTAACGTTCGGTGACGATCGATATTATGAGTTTATGTGTTTTGATGTACCAAAGGTTGTTCGGAGTCCCGGATGTGATCAAGGACATGATGAGGAGTCTCGAAATGGCCGAGACATGAATATTGATATATTGGAAGGTTATGTTTGGACACCGGAAAGGTTTTGGATGAGTTCGGGCATTTTCCGGAGTACCGGGGGGTTACTGGAACCCCGGGGAGTTAATGGGCCTTAATGGGCCATGGTGGAAGAGAGGAGGAGGCGGCCAAGTGGGAGACGCGCGCCCCCCATGCCCAATCCGAATTGGGGGGGGGGGGGGCTTTCCTTCTCTCCCTCTCCCTCTTCCTTCTTCTCCTACTCCAACTAGGGAAGGGGGGAAACCTACTCCTACTAGGAGTAGGAATCCACCCCTTGGGTGCGCCCCATGAGGCGGCCGTTCCCCTCCTCCACTCCTTTATATACGGGGGAGGGGGCACCCCATATACACACAAGTTGATTGTTTAGCCGTGTGCGGTGCTCCCCTCCACAGATTTCCACCTCGGTCATATCATTGTAGTGCTTAGGCGAAACCCTGCATCGGTAACTTCATCATCACCGTCATCACGCCGTCGTGCTGACGAAACTCTCCCTCGGCCTCAGCTGGATCAAGAGTTCGAGGGACGTCACCAAGCTGAACATGTGCAGATCGCGGAGGTGCCGTATGCGTCGGTACTTGATCGGTTGGATCGCCAAGACGCTCGACTACATCAACTGCGTTACTTTAATGCTTCCGCTTTCGGTCTACGAGGGTACGTGGACACACTCTCCCCGCTCGTTGCTATGCATCTCCTAGATAGATCTTGCGTGATCGTAGGAATTTTTTTGAAATACTGCGTTCCCCAACAGTTCTTTGTGTTGCATTGAGTATTATGAATCTGAAATTGTTTGATGCATATCCTATAATCAACTCACAGATACTCATGGTGACATTGGAGTATCTAGGTGACATTAGAGTTGGTTTATGTGTATCATATGGTGCTATTTTAGTATGAACTCTTGGTTAGATCGATCGAAAAGAATAGCATGGTATTATTTTAGTACGAACTTTAGGATAGATTGATCGAAAAGAATAGCTTTGAGGTGGTGTCGTACCCTACAAACAATTTCTTCTTATGTTCTCCGCTAGATTGGAACTTTGGGGTGATTCTTCCTCGCACGTTGAGGGATGGTTATATGATCCAATTATATTAGCATTGCTTAGAGATTGCACTAGCGAAGGTACACACCCTAGGCCTCATTTTCAAGCATTGCAATACCGTTTGTGCTCCATTTTATCAATTGCTACCTTGATGTTTTTTATTGTTACTATTACAAAAATCAATATCTACTATCCATATTACACTTGTATCACCATCTCTTCGCCAAACTAGTGCTCCTATACAATTTACCATTGTATTTGGTGTATTGGGGACAGAAGAGACTTTTTATTATTTGGTTGCAGGGTTGTTTGAGAGAGACCATCTTCATCCTATGCCTCCCACGGATTGATAAAACTTAGGTCATCCACTTGAGGTAAATTTGCTACTGTTCGACAAAACAACGCGCTTGGAGGCCCAACACGAGTCTACAAGAACAAGTTGTGTAGTAGACATAAAGCTATTTTCTGACACCGTTGCCGAGGAGGTGTGTGCTTGAAGGTATATCTTTAGATTTTGAAATTGAACCTTTTAGTTTCTTGTTTTATCACTAGTTTGGTTTATAAAAGAAAACTACAAAAAAATGGAATTGAGGTTGCCTCATATTATTCGTCGTTATCATGTCTTTCTTGAAAGTGATGGAAAGGAAAATTGTGCAGAAGAATTCAATAAAATGTTTGGCATAAATGATGAGCATGATTGCAATGTTGTTAGTATGAATTCTTTGAATATCCATGATGCTTATGATGCAAAGCCATAAGCTTGGGGATGTTATGTTTGATGAAGATGATATTTTCAGTCCCCCAAGATTTGATGTGCGAATTTGTTATAATGATTACATGCCTCCTATTTATGATTATTATATTGATGAAAGTGGGTTTGAAAGAGTTTCAACTCTAGGTATTAATGATCCCACTATTTTGGAGAGTGTTGAATCCTATCGTAATAATTATGAAAGTGGATTTGGAGAAGTCATGACTTTATTTAGTGATGAATCCACTATTTTGGAAGACGTTTCAATTGATTAATTATGACAACAAAGTTGCTATCTATAATGATTATGGTGATGACATGTATGCTATATTGAATAATGATAACCATGAAACTTGTCATCATGATTTTAATTTTCAATCACAAGATAGTTATTTTGTCGAGTTTGCTCCCACTACTATTCATGAGAATAAATTTCCTTATCTCACTGGTGCAGAGATGTGCTATACAAATGGTTTTTACCCCCTTTCCACGATGGAGTTTTGAACCGTTGCCTAGTGAGTGTGTGCGATAGGAGGGTCCTTCTCACATGACCAAGAAACCGTCGGGGATAGGCCCTCTAGCCACATAGGCGGGGGCAAAATAAACTCATGTGTGATCGGGTGAGGCATCGAAGCCCAATCGTTTTCGTTCGTATGTACATCCCACACAGTGAATTCTAGAAAAACGTTTCCGTCCGTATGTATATCACACATAGTTTTTTGTGTGGAAACGTTTGTGCAAGGTGGCCTAACGCAAACAGTTCTCTGCCGGAAGCCGTGTGTGATTGTTAGTTGATCCAACATGCCTACTTTCTAGAAACCGTGTGGGTTGTTTGAGTTCATCGCCCACTATGTTGTCTGAGTAACCACCTGTAATACAAAACCCCAATAATCAGGGTAATTAGCCTATTATTGATAATCCATGTAGTAATCAAATTGACATTTCTTATAAAAACACACCAAATATTTAATATCCGTATAACGTCAACCAGGATTTCATAATCGAATTACATCAGATAGCTTCAACACTCAGTTACACCAAAGAGGGATATAGCTAACTACGCCATTACACAACAGCACCAAGTTTCACATGCAACATCGAAAACCTTTGAAAAAGTAGCACCATACACGGTAAATAGACAGATGAATCTCATATAGAAAACTGCAGAAGCGGAAGGCGAATATTGAACCATCAGTGATGTTGAACGTCCTTGCAACTTAAGGCCATTGGCTATGGATAATTGCCCGCCCAACCTTCGTCCTCTTCGGGAAGACTTCAATATTGTACCGTGGGTGTTGAAAGAATACCTTCCTTGCCTCTTGACCATGCAGGTGGTTTGAGAGGTAATCATCGGTGAACTGCTTTGAAAAGTACTGAAAACAAATATATGCATAAATCATTGTTATAAATTTTGAAATGGCGCAAGGGGTAAAAACAAGGTAAAAGAGTTAGTACCATCCTATAGTTGACTGATGTCTTCTTCATTGTGCAAACAAAGATCTTGCTGTTATTCGTCGCAAGTTTCTTCATCCTAACAATCTTTCTGAGTTTCTTGACTTGATCGATATTCATGGACATCACATTTCCCCATATGCAAAATGGGTCCTAACAAAGGATCTAAGCCTCGACGGCAGGACCTACATGTGCAAGACCAAATTGTAATAAACCTAAATATTATAATGATTCCTGCAACTGCACAATAATGTGCTATTAGCGAAAGGACCATGCATGAGCACACCTCAATGGTAAACCGCAGTGTCTCCCATTGTTTCCCTACAACACATAATGAAGATCTTGATCAGGTTAACTGAGAGTTGCCATACAATCAGTAGAATAAGTATTGAGTACAGCCAAATTCGATTTATTTCTCACATGCATAACAATACAAAATTTTACCCACAACAAATGAAAATCAAATTGCAGAATTGAACCAAACAATTTAATGGACAACAGACCAAATGAACCAAAACAGTTAACTGAGCACGACATTGTAGAATAGAAACATGTACTAGAAGATAAGAAAGTTAACTAAACAAAGAATGCTTGAGCACAGAACTACGAAATGTAGCAATTGTTGGACACCAAACTGTTAACTTAACATTACATTTCAGAATAACAAATTGCATATTAACATTACAGAGGACAAATCACTAGAAGGCACTGGCGGTGGCCTCAAGAAAACAATATGAACTGTATTTTAAAGTAGACAATCGCGTGGCGGTGTCGACGGTGGCCTCAAAGACAAGGTGCTCCTCCATGATCTGGCGGTCGGCATGCATCACTACAAACAAAGACACATCCGTGACATTTTGGGCCGAATGAAATTTTTTCTGTCATACTTATGACACTTCTATGACAATAATTGTGACAAAACCTGGTATCATCATAGATGTGGTGGGCTCCTACTTCTATGACAAAAAAGCATGACAGAAAATGGGCTTTTCGTCCTGGGCAGGCCGGAGACGCAGCTGCATGACATTCTTTGGGCCGTCCCATGACGGAAAAACCGTGGTAGAAGCGAGGGCGAGGAAAATGTCGGGAGTTCGGTTACGATGGGTGGTCGGGGCCGAAGCGATGCGTGTTTCTCTCAGACGACGCTGCTGTGCGTAGGCGTTGGGCTCTAATCGAACCCGAGCGAGGCGTTGGGATCTAATCAACCCGGCGACAGACCGCAGGCTACGACATCGAACTCGAAGCGATCGATCGATCCGCTCGCCATCGCCGCTAATCGAAGCCGGTCGAACACTGCTGCCTCCTTCCCTGGATGAACAGTGAGCGTTGTTGAGGGGGTTTGGATGAACAGTTCCCGGTGGGGGGTTGGATGAACAGGACCCCGTGGTAGTAGAGGCCCTTGTCACTGGATGAACAATACCTCGACCGATCGAGCCGGTGGATGAACAGGACCCCATGGAGGGCTGGATGAACAGGACCCCGTGGAGGGCTGGTTGAACAGAACCCCGTGGAGAGCTGGTTGAACAGTAGCCGGTGGAGGGTTGGATGAACAGTAGCTCGTGGAGGGGTGGTTGAACAGGACCCCGTGGAGAGGGCTGGCTGAACAGTAGCCGGTGGAGGAGCGGTGGAGGCTGGATGAACAGGAGCCCGTGGATGAACAGTCGCAGGTGGAGGCTGGATGAACAGGAGCCTATGGATGAACAGTCGCAGGTGGAGGCTGGAGGAGGTCGACGGTGGATGAATAGTAGCCCGTGGAGGCAGTCGACGGTGGAGATGAATAGTATCCCGTGGAGTCCTGTTTTGCGGTACGCCACACCCCTCCCGATGAACAGGACCCCTGTTTCGACCGTAGCGCTCCAACACAACTCCGTTTACTCCGTTCTATAGTATGCCACACCCCTCCCGATCAACAGGATCCCGTTTCCATCGTGGCCGGTCAAACACAAGGCCGTTTCCTCCGTTCTACGGTACGCCATGCCTTGTTTCCATCGGCTGTTCCGTCCAAGTCGGTTGGCTCCCGATGAACACGACGACGCATCCCGTTCCGACCCAGCCGGTTGCCTCCCCATGAACACGACGATTGCGCAGCTTCTCCATTCCGACCCAGCCATGTACATGAGACCTGGCCGTACGTATGCGCGAGTAGGCGTTCGAGACCCCGCCCGTACGTACGTACGTGGCCGTATTTTCTTTCTTGTACCCTGGCCGCTATATGTACGTGTACATGCTACGTGCGCGCCTCTACTACGACACGTGCGCGCCTCTACATCGACCAAGATGTACGCATATCGCCGCGACCAGAATGACAATGCTACGACGCTTCGACCAGGTGGGTCCCGACCGCCGAGCACTTCCTTGCGCAGTAAAGACGTAGCTGGTGGGTCCCAGCAGTCAGGGGGGTGAATCATTTTTTCCCGTAATATGGACGCACTTCCTTGCGTGCGAAGATGTAGCTGGTGAGTTCCAGCAGTCAGGGGGCGAATATTGTTTTTGCCCGTAATATGGACGCACTTCCTTGAGTGCGAAGATATAGCTGGTGGGTCCCGGCAGTTAGGGGGGAAACGTTTTTTGCACAAAATACGATGGCCCGTCCGGTGGCTCCCTGCTGTTCGGTGGAGGAATAATTATTTTGCGCGTAATAAGGAGGCACTTCCTTGCTGCGGCCGTCAACCCAGATGTCGGCCTCTCAACGTATAGTACTCTTTCGATGGAAGTCATTCGTTGACCACATTGACCATGCCGTGCCGAGAGCACCAAGGTATTGGACGACGGTGAGGCCTAGGAAGGGAACGACATGGAGCCGGCCGGGGAAGACGCAGCAGTGGATTCCCACGAGGAGAGGAGTAAGAGGGTTCACTGGTTCCGCTGCGGTGTGAGGCTGTCATCGCCGCAGGGCCTGGGCAGCGGTGGGAGTAGTAGGGGGCAGTGAGGCCTCCGCGGCAGCACAACCGGCCACGGGAGGCAAGAGCACGTAGTGGTTTGGACGGCTGGAGCAAGAAAATCAGAGGTTGAAGAAGCAGGTCGACCGTTGGATGTTAACAATCCAACGGTCACTGGTGATAGAATCGTTTGTTGACTAAGTTGACAAAGCCCTCCTGTCAGGACCCTGATGCTAAGTCACACCAATCTAGCATGTAACACATCATAGCACTTTGCGGCCTCACGCACGGTATTCCCACGGGTGCCACCTTACCTGGCCCGGGACTGTTTGCACCTTTTTGGCTCACGTATATGATAGTGTCACTAGCATCCATATGAAAGAGAACCCGGGACGACATGACTAGTCGTAAACCCAAAGTGGCACTACTTGACCCAACAACAAACGTGTCAGTCATCAACAAGTGAATCCGGGTTGTAGCGGCTAGGCTAACATGACTCCGGAGAATCCGGGCTATAGCAGGCTAACAGGACTCCGTAGACACCGCGTGCCATTTCCCCGAAGGGACAGACACGGGAACGAAGAAGGACACATGCCGGCCAGCCTAAGTGTTCCGGGGTAGTAGCGAGCTACCATGGCTCAGTGGAAGCACTAGGCTACATTTCCCCATAAGAGAGGCTACCAAGGATAGACAACTAGGTTGTCGGATCCCACACATACCAAGCATTTCAAATCATACACACAATATGCTCGATATGTGTAAATACAACATGGCATCACAACAAAACTCTACGACTCAAGTATTTATTTAAAAGGCTCCGGAGAGTCATACATTACGAACATGGGTCTCATGACCCAACATTCAAGTCATACAAGCAATAAGCACAGGCGGAAGCATAAACATATGTGGGTACAGACAACTACAAATGAAAAAGGCTGAGAAGCCTGACTATCTACAAGACCCTCCCAAGGGTACAAGATCGTAGCTGAGGTAGCAAGCTAAACGTCAAAGTCCACGAGGAACTACTAGTGAGACCGAAGTCTCTCTGCAAAACATAAATTAAGCAAACGTGAGTACAAATGTACCCAACAAGACTTACATCAGAACTAGCTACATATGCATCAGTATCAACAAAGGGGTGGTGGAGCTTAACTGCAGCAAGCTAGCTTTGACTCAGTGGCTAACCTGAACTACGACTGCAAGTAACTCTTTTGAGGTGGCGCACACGAGTCCACATATTCACCATATCAATACACCACTATGGATCCGCTCCCATCTCCCTACGTGTAGGCCATCCATGGCACTCACGCTTATCTTGCGCATTTTAGAGTATCCACTTTCACTTGTTTATGAACTGTACAGGCAACCCAGAAGTCCTTTACCGCGGATGCGGCTATTCGAATAGATGATGTTAACCCTGCAGGGGTGTACTTCTTCACACACGCTCTCGCCACTTACCACCATGTACACGTCGTGTATCTCGGCAACCTTCAAGCGGAAGCCTGGCGAGGGAGTCGGACATGACCTGACTAACCACGCAAGTCTCTAGTCTAGGTTTATCGCCTATTCGGGTTCCATCCGCAAGGAGATCCGGTCGGGGCGTCGCTCACGGCCCCGAACGATGTGAGCAGGGTTCCCAAGCCCACCAAACGGGTGCCACTTGGTACACCGTGCCATTGCACCTAGTTTGTTCTAAGCCCACCTGTACCGGGTGCCACTTGGTAGACTACTAGCACTACCTACAAACACCAGAAACTAGTTGCAACTCCTGGACAGAGATCAGGTTGATTAATAAGTCGAGAGGGGTCAAGTTACCGGAACCCAATGTGTGGTAGTAACTGTTCATGGATCACAAACACAGAACTCAATTCTTGATGACAGTTTCAATGAGACAACCCGCCATGTACTCCTACATGGCCTCTCATTGCTTCCTTTACCAAATCGTGTTCACACACTTAGCTCTCAACAGTAGGACATGTTCACAACTTTCCAATTCACCCCCGATGAATCAGACCTGGCACAACTATAAGCAATAGCAGGCATAACAAACAAGCATGAATGAGTAGGCACATCAAGGCTCAAACAAATCCTACTCATGCTAGTGGGTTTCATCTATTTACGGTGGCAATGACAGGTCATGCAGAGGAAAGGGGTTCAACTACCGCAGCATGTAACAGTTGAATCGTTGTTGTCCTAATGCAGTAAAAGAGAGCAGGAGTGAGAGAGTGGGATTGTATCAGAATGAACAAGGGGGTTTTGCTTGCTTGGCACTTCTGAAGATAGTATAGCTCTTCATCGGTGTCATCGATCACATCGTCAAAACAACGTCTACTGAGAGGGGGCAAACACCGGCAAACAAGAGAGAACACAATCAATAGAATGCAATAGTATGATGCATGATCATGGCATGACAATATGCTATGATTTGGCTAATGCAACTAGCAACCAGATTAAATGAGTTGGTTTGAACCAAAGGTTCAAATTCAAACTCCATATGTGGTTATTTAAATGCCATTCATTTGATTTTTCCTAAACAGTAGCCAAATGCTATTCTAACATGTATGAAAATATTACAGATGGATAGATTGGATTTTTTTGATCAGTTTTCATATATAAATTATTTGAATCTGAGCTACGGTTGTGTTTATATGAATTTTTGAAGTTTTGGATGTTTCCAGAAATAAATAAATCATTTCTGATTTATTTAAAATCCAGAAACAGATTACTGCGTCAGCACCATGTCACTGTGACATCAGCCAGTCAACAGGACCGGTCCAGGTCAAACCTGACGTGCGGGTCCCATCGGTCAGTGACTCAGGGCTAGTCAGACTCACAGACAGGTGGGACCAGTCAAATGCCACGTCAGCAAAGTCAATGCTGACGCGTGGGGCCACTGTGATTAGTTAAAACCAAACAGGGATTTAGCTGTGTGGTTAATTAAGGGTGTGGGGCCCGGTTGTCATTGACCCGTGGGGTTAAACTGATCGGTGATTAACGCTATTTAAGCGAGTGCCACGTCATCTAATCACCGACTAATCGCAGGCGGTAAACATACGCGGCGGCGCTCCTCGCCCGACCATCCCCGGCCACGAGAGAGTCGCGCGGCTAGGTGCGTTCAAGAGCGGCTGCTGCGGCGCTTCCGGTGGTGGCCATAGCAAGTGCTGGGGTGGGCTGTGGCATCGGTGGTGGCGAGCGAAGCGGTGGCCAGAGCTCGGCTCTGTGCGAGCGCGACACTAGAGCAAGCAGGCGGGCGAGTAGAGGGGCTAGGCGGCCTCCTGGAGGCACCAGGAGTGTGATGTGGTTCAAGGGCGCGGGTGGTTCGAGCTCAGGCCATGGCGGCGACAAAACCATGCGGCGGCGAGCTCTCAACTCGGTGGCTGGAGCGGTTAGGGGTCGCAAATGACAGAGGGAGCGAGTGAAATGACGGCGGAGCTCACAGAGGGGTCGATGGCAATCTTAGCGAGCTCGGGGACGACTTCCAGCGCACGAATCGATGGCGACCCCTGGCGGCCAGATGCGGCGGTGACGAACTCGAGGGCGACGGCTCCAGGCATCCGAGGGCGCGTTCTTCGTCTTGGAGCTCCACGGCGTCGAGGCAGAGCTATAGGACACGTCCATGGGGCAAGGGGACGGCGGTGCGCGTGGAAAACTTGAATGGCGGCGATGTTGCTCTCGGGTGTGCTCGAGAGAGAGGGTTAGAGGAGGGGGTGAGAGCAGAGAGTAACGGGGAGAGGCAGAGAGGGGTCCAGGGCGGTAAGGATCGGGGCTCCCAGGTGGAAGCAGGAGGTGGCCGAAGTAGCACGCGCGCGTGCCACGCCTCTCCTCTGCCTACTGGCTGAAGGAAGAGGACGGGCATGCCCCTGTGGGCTAGGCCAACAGTGCTGGGTCTGGGGGCTGTGCTAGGTGAGCACTCTCTCTCTGTATCTCTCTCTCTCTCTCTCTCTCTCTCTCTCTCTCTCTCTCTCTTTCTTTCTTTTATTATTTGTTTTCTTTGTTCTGATTTAGTTTAGAAACTAAATCATTTTAGATAATTCTGAAAACTATTTTGGAGGTTAACTGAATTATTTCAGAGCTCCACAAATAACTTCAGAATATTTGGACCATTTAAAAATATATATAGCATTTAAACGGCTCCAATTCAAATACTTCTGTGTTAATTCAAAAATCCAAAAATGTCCTAGAAATCTATTCATCATTTTTGGCAGAGGTTTTCACCTTAGCCAGAAATCATGAACTTTTCTTAGGGACATTTTGGGTTTATTGAAAAATATTTTATTCAAGCCTGGATGGATTGATTTAGTGCTAGGGTTTGAACAATCCCCATTTCAAGTTCAAAAGAAATTTAGACATGATGCAACAACCAAGCTAGTCCAAGTGCATAGCAAGGCTAGGGATGTTACACCTCCGTCCGCGTCAACATAGTAGGCCCACAAGTCAGCCTCCCACTATGGTGGGTCCCAGCTAGCAGGGGGAGTATTCATTTTTTGTGCGTAATAAGGAGGCACTTCCTTGCGTGCGAAGATATAGCTGGTGGGTCCGAGCTGTCAGCGGGAGTATTCATTCTTTTTGGCGTAATAAGGCAGTACTTGCTTGCGTGCGGCCATGGACCATGTGGGTCCCAACTGCCAGCCTCTCCATGTACGTCCCTCTTCTGATGTTGTCGGTTTTTTGACAATGTTGACCACACCGTTCTGAGAACACCAGCGCGATGGATGACGGCGAGACCCAGGAAGGGAATGACTCGGAGGCGGCGAAGCCGCAGCAGTGGAGGGATGTGGGTGAGTAGAGGGATGGCTTGGCCAGCGGTGGGAGTAGTAGGGGCGGTGAGGCCTGCGCAGCAGCACAGCCAGCCACGGGAGGCGGGAGTAGGCGGTCTCGCTGGCACTGGATTTGGCGGCTGGAGCAAGAAGATCAGAGATTGAAGAAACACGACGGCCGTTGGATTGACATCCAACGGTTAGGTCTGCTAGAATTGTTTGTTGTCATATATAATAAGTAAAAAAATCTTGCACACGCGTCAACTTAATAGGCCCACAAGTAAGACCATTCCCTATTTTTTTAATAATTTATATTTAGCTCATTGCAACTTCTTATGCAATTTATTGCAGTCTGTTTTTTTGTTGGCCAGGGCTAGGGTTAAAAATTTGAACGAAATTTCGCATATTTCTATGGGTTCCAAACTATTTTTAATACCAAAATGTCGAGCCACATTTAAAGTACTTTGAATATATATTTGAATTACGTTAAAGCCCAGTGAAATTGGAATCTGAAAATGTGGAAAAATTCAGAAATTATAAAGTAATTGCCAATTTGTCATCTGCTTTTTATATTTAAAGCCATTTCATATTACTTTCAAGATTTGCAGGCGTCTTGAAAGAGTTGCAGCCCATCGGGGCGTAGAAAAATTAATAGGCCTGGATTGGGTATTCTTTAGAAAAAATAAACTAGGCTCATTTTCACAAACAAAAAATAGCTGGGCCGGTCATGTGGTGAACATAAAATATAAGCCTGGGCTAGACGGGCCCCTGCCCAGTTGAAACCCTGCTCCGTCTCAACAATAATAATAAAAAAATACTGCTCGAGTAGCTACGTCCCAGGTGTTAGCCGATCTTGTGTTGTTCTCTTGTCTATTGACTATATACGCTGACAATGTCGTGGGTCCCAGATGTCAGGAAACCACTAGCAGAAAGCATTTTCTTTTTCCATACGCTAAAAATGGAGTATATATATATAACAAAAAATGAGGAACTTCCTTGCGTCTGGCCATGGACATGGTGGGCCCCTACTGTCATCCTCTCCACGTACAGTCCTCTGCCAATTCCTCTTGTTTGTTGACCATGTTGACAACGCGAGAGGGCGGCGCGACGAGCGCAACAAAGCGCCGGAGGATTTACAAATGAGGCCTCGGAGGTCGGCGTTAATGATTTAGGAGACGGTGGGGCGGTGATGCATGCGCTGAGGCGCAGCCAGCCGTGGAAGGCGGAAGCAGGCAGCCCCGCCGGTGTTGGTTTGGTTTTGGCGGCTGGAGGAAGACAGGACTGAAGAAACACGACAGACTATAAAAGCAGCAGGAGTACTTAACAACCTTAACTGAAACCAGCAGGGGCACTTAACAACCATAGCTGAAAGTAGTATGAGTACTTATACAGGTTCAACTATACAAAGCACGCGTCGAACAGGGCTACTTTTCCTATAGTTAACCAAAGGGTGAGGCCGCCAAGCCCCAGGACAAGGCCCAGGCGCCACCCCGCGCATCCACAACCTTCTGAAAGCAGCTTCATCTCGCAATGTGGTCAATAAACAGGATATTTGCTTTAGAGCCGTGGAAAAGCATGAACATAATCTTCTGTCCTACTCTCCAAGATGGACGGGCCTTCATTATTTGAGACCACCCATGAATAAGTATCTTTTCACCTCCAAGGGGAATGGAGTAGCTCGACATAAACATCATGTTGTGACCAAGCGCAAGTTTGACCCAACCATGGTCAGGCATCTGTATAGGAACAATAGACCCTGCCAGTTCCTGTTTCAAGAAGATCACAGCTGTAAAACTGTGCATAAGCAAGAGTTTATGAACAACATATATAACAGAAAACAGCTCGTACCATAAGTTTCTCAACACAGTTGGACCTGTTCACCGAGTGTAGCAGTGGCAAACATATCCCACCTGGCCTTCCACCATTGAAACACCCCAAAAGGACCTCAAGACGATCAATAAAGTGTAGGAACTTGTGGATGTCGTCCAAGTCAACTTCAGTGCCATGAGTAACAGCTGAGTTCTTATATATAGAATAACAAACGAGTAGCCTGCTTAACTCTGAAAAAACCTACACATGCCACCAATTATAAGAAAATATTAGTTAGAAGTAGCATCTTCGTGAGAGATTCGTTGCTACTTCTAAAGTTAAATTGTGATTAGTTAGACAGAATAGGTGGATTAAGAAGTAATCGAGGCAAGAAGCAAGAACCAGATACAAAACTAACATGGATGAACAATTGGAATGACGCCGGGTGGAAGATCGCATGTGAAGATGAGACCAGGTTCTGCTATTTCCATCAACATTCGTGCGCCAACTTTCAGTCCGTAACACTTGAGAAAGTTTATCCAAGTTCGGCCATAAAAAAGCAGCGATCTTCTTGGTTCATGAACCCAACTCGAAACTTATATCCATAACTTGTCTTCACTGTGACCATTAAACTGGTGTATTCAGTCATGGCAAGGCCGAGCATCTTGAGTACATGTGTTCTGGCAGAGCAAGGAATGCACTGTAGGAAAAATAATATGAGAACACAATGTATTCCCTATATCCAAATCTAGAAATAATTTCCTCCTTCACGTCAGTGTTGACCATGGTACTAGAACTTTTTATCCAAATATAGCAATCCAAATTTCCAAATTAGTTGACGGCATGTTCAAAAAACCCCACCCTCCCGGATAGAAAAGAGGATTGTAGGAACATACTATGCGCGTTTTAAAATCCTGTGTTAGGATGAGAAGGAACAAGTGTGGCGTCTCGCCGAGGGCGCAGAAACCTGTAGGGTCCTCGCACTTTGGGCACTGCAAATGAAACACACTAGATTCAAGAGGGAAGAAAAATGCATCAACGGCATGACGGCTGCCATCCTAGGAGTACCCATGACCAAGGGACTTGGATTTATCGGGATGGATGAAGAATTGCATCAGGTTCTCCATGAGAAAACCCTATGCAATCGCCGAGCGGGGTTTTCTGAAAAAGTAGACGAGGGAGAAGGGGATTCAGTCCCAAAGTGAAATATTGCCGCTTCGTCGATTCACCATCGCTAAAGTCGGAAAGGTGGGGTTTTGTGATTTGATGGCTCATTGGGCATTCTTGTATGCCACTGACTGGGGTGTGTCTACCGTGCAGTTGTGCACTCTAATTTGGTGCATATGGCATGTGGACCCCGTTGCAGGATGCCCCACATATCAGCGAAAGGAAGTAGAAAGACGGGAGTAACTAGTTACACATAAATATATTTTTGACAGAGAGATACTCCCTCTGTAAAGAAATATAAAGATCTTTTATATCACAACTTTAGACATAAGAAAAATCAAGGGGAATATATATAACATATATAATTATAAAAAACGGAGTTTTCTTTAACACGGTATAGATGAGTTGGTGATGATGGTGTGCCTGCCATCCTACAATATAGGCCGTTCGATTTATATGTGACGAATAGGAAGGAAACTATGGCAATTTTGAAAAAAGGTACCCACACACCTGTCCACATTTGCAAATAAGGCCTTCCCTCGTTCATCCTTTTCTCTCACAACATAAAATACTCATACAAATGCATCTTGATGTTACGTGCAATGCACGGGCATTATGGGGGTTCAACTGAGAAATACTCAGACAGGCTCACGGTACTGGACTTTGGGGCACAGGCCGGTGGGCCTGCATGTTTGGGGGCCCATGTGTTCTACCTCAGCACTTTTCATATTGCAAGCGGTCGGTACGGCACTGGTTTTAGATGTTGTCGCAAGGTGAATACACAAAATTGAATAAAACACGACAGCTGTTGGAACGAAATCAAAGATAGTTCCTAACAAGCAATCAGAGTTGCAATTCTATGAACGATACTGTCGTACTACTTATACACACAGGACACTTGTTTCACCATGCCAGAGTATTACATCAAAATCTCTTGGAGGATAGATCAGTTCGGCTATGCGTTGCCATCAAGAATTTCAAAGTTGATTTGGACCAGCTCTCCTTGCCGAGAAAGTTCGATTTTGACAGCATCCCCTACCGCAAGATATGATTTAGATTTGAACCTTGACCATCCTTTAGCACCAATCATCATGCGACCATCCTTTGTACTTACAGTATATTGAGCAGGTTCATTCACACCAAGGCTGCGTATGGAAGAGAAACTTGGCCACGGTTGCCCGGATTGTTGAACGACTCCTTCGTTGCTCTAGGAATTCTCTGTTTGCAAATAAGAAGACATACACAAACAGTTAGATCAACACAGTGAATCATGCGAAACAACATGGAAAGAAAAAAGAACGAAGCACTTGGGCGGCCAATGCTTACCAAGAAGGTGGAGATGTCGGCTTTTGTAAGGACTTTGGTATATGAAGTGCGAATTGCAGCCTAGTCTGTTGCCGGTGCAACTGCTGGTTCCATTGCCACTACACGGGCCGGAGCATATGCAATTGCAAGTGTTGGTGCAGGTGCCGAAGCCATTGCTGGTGCCCGTGCCGGTGTGACTGGTAGTGCCGCTGCTGCTGCTGCTACTGCCGGAGATGGTGCTCCTTGTAGAGCTGGTGCCGGTGTCGGAGCAGGTGCCGGTGTTGATGCCCGATCCTCCGGTAGACCAGCCTGATCCGCTGAGGCGGCCGGTGCCCGATCCTCAGTTGGATCAGACTGAGCTGCTGCCACTGTCAGTGCAAGAGCAACTGCCAGTGCTCGATCCATTGCTGAAGGTGGTACCGATGTGCGAGACAGCGGCAATCGTGTCTGATCTGCTACGATCAGCTTTCTAACTTGACTAGGCTCCGTGACAATGATCCAGTCTTTTTCTTCATTTCTTTTAAACGCGAGAAGGACTAATTGTGGCGTGTTTGTTAAACCAAACTGTAGTTCATCATAGGGATTCAGCTTGTACTCAGACAACAGACTGATCTAATTTTTTCCAGTAATATAAGTGATGGACAATGCCTTCGTTACTGACATGACATAATAAGTGAAACCTGCAAAAATATCCATCTTAGAGCAAACCAAACGGTTTATTCTGTGATGAATGTCACATGGCAAAACCTGCAAAATTGCAGCAAAAGAAATAAAACATGACATTAAATCAATAAGATCTAGACAGTAAATCAATAAGATTTAATTGATGTGACACAAGTGAATCCTTACCAGGAAATCACTATGTTGAGTACTAAACGGAAGATTGGTCGTCCAACTACGCGTGGCATGCAGGGCCCCCGCTTACTCCCACAAGCAGGATAGTCCAAAGGTCGTGACAAATCGTATGGACCGAACATCCATGGGACTGGAAATCCTGGTGGGTGCGATAAACCCTGCAATGCATACAGATATTGGAGTGTAACCATAATTGATAAACCGTCCTCACAAAAAAGATGATCTGGATACTTCAAAATATACAGACTAAATTGAGTGGACAGACATTAACATAGACTGTTCTCAGGACTCACCACACACCAAAAGCGGCAGTACTAAACAATACAGGGTTCACAAACACAAATCAAGTACTGGACAATAGTACTTACTACAGACAAGCAAAGTTGCACTAATTAAACTATGCAGACTATTTCTTGCCACCGACTCCACGGATGAACCCCAAGATAATCGATTAGGCCATGGACTTCGTGAGTGATGTCTACCGGCACCATCACCATCTCCTCAACCATGGAGAACCTAACAGAGTGGTCTTTCCACTCATAAACATGACGATGAAGACAGGCCGCATCAGATTTGTCGGGAAGCTTTACAAGAACCACACCCTTCATAATCGAAGGCACAGCCAGGAAATTGTTGTGGTCAAGTATAGCCTCGAGAACACGCCTGACAACAATGCTACAGGAAAACACTAGTTCAGGACACGTGGCGACAAGGACACATCAGCTAGATAGTTTAGCAGTAGAACTCTCCTCAGGTCTTCTAGTTCACACGGCATGACTTTGAGAACTTCATCTCCACCGCGGACCTGGTTCTAATTTAAACAGAAACCAAATATTTTTTACTGCCTCCGTTTAGAAATATAAGATGATTTTCGATATTTTACTCCATATATGACTACATATACGCACAGAAATGAGTGAACAAAGACACTAGAACATGTCTTCAAAGGCATGTGAGAAGAGGGATTACTTGCAATATCCATAACACAAGTTACTGATGCAAATATACCCTCTTCAAAGGTAGCATTGATGTTCATGAAGTAGTTGAAAGTAATCTATAAGAAATCAGTGTCAACCTCTCGCATGTTTTGGTGAAAAGAGGAATTTAGAACCGCCATTTGGCACACAAAAATCACATGCAAGATCACCCAGAAAGTGGTACTACTAGTACTAGTACTACGTGTTAAATGAAAAAATACGATCAAGATCGAGAAAAAGATCGTCAAGAAGAGATATTACCTGGACTTGCTTAATGAGGGATCCCGGAGAGGGGGGCTTGGACTGGGCGATGGCTTTGAGCTTGTCTGCGGTAGTCTAGGCGGGGTGCTTGCACTTCTTCGTACCATGAGCCTCGACGGTTTTTGCCAGAGCCATAGACATCACTTTGGCCGGTGCTCCAGCGTCCATCAAGAAACTGTCAAATAGAAATAAAAGAAAAGAAACCATAATCACAAACCCAAAAAAGAACGGAGAGGGAGTTATAGGATAAATCTTGGGGTTGCAAGGCCGGGCCTTGGCCAGAATCAACACCGTTGATGCGCTCACCTTTCCTTCTTTGGGAGAGAAGAACAATGGCAGAAGCAGGTCGGGGTTTTCTTGAAGAAATGAGGAACACGATGAGGGAGAAGCGAGGGTTGGGTAGAGAGGAAGCTGAGAGAGAAGAGTGAAATGATGGTTGCTTCATCCGTCCAACTTACTGCTGGAAAGGAGGGGGTTTTGTGATTTGACGGCTCATTGGGCACCATCGCGACGCTCGATCGTGGAAGTTCTACTGCAGTTGGGCACTCTACTACAGAGTAATTTAGTGCATGGCTGGTGGACCCTGATGATGGCTGTCCCACACGTCGGTGAAAGTGAGTAGCAAAGTTCCCGACGACCGTCGAGGAGGATGTGCATGGTAGAGCGAGTCCACTATTTTTTCTGAAGAAAAAATGATTACATCAAGCGTTTCCACTCTTACGACAGAGGAGTGCGAAACACGGTAGCCACTTGAGCATACACAATGCTGCTACTACTAGGCATGTGCAATGGTTCATACGTCAGTACTACATAATCTTGTTGCTAGTGTAGTAAGATATGACGATAACAAACGATGTTGTGCACATGTCAACTATATGAACAGTAATGTAACATAGTACCGCTTTTTCGACTGTCCGGTCGAGAATGAACGGTGAGATCAATGTTAACAGAACTAGGTCTACAGCGCACAGAGAGTATGGTGCTACAATACTCCATGAAACATGAACCATATGAAGCATGACAACTCAGTGTTAGGCAGGGTGTATGAAGGGTGCACGGGATGGGAGCAAAAGTTCCCTTCTCGACCCACTTTTGGGTGTTTGGCAGAGTGCATGAAGGGTGCATGAGTCCACACTAGTAGGTTAACACAAATACACGAAGAGGGAACAACTATATTGAGATGAGAATGCAACCAAACACACCCACACGCTTTGTGCTACAGTGACTGATCTGCACCGTCTGATTTTGATCGAATGGTCATGTTGCGCCAAGACATGGACATGCCCATGCAGAGGATGCCTAAACACCACTGAAGTCCCTCTGCTTCTCGAGGCGCACGACATTGGTGATGCAGGGTGCAACAGCCAATAGAGCCCGCTCCCGGTCGACGGGAGCCAGCTCGTCAAAGACGGCGTCCAATGGCACGAATGGATTTCGGTGACGGAGCCCTATGAGGATTCACCCGGCAACAGCGATGGCAGCCTGCAACCCCTCCTTGTCCAGCTCTACCCCCACCATCGCACGGAGACAGCTCAGCTCCTCGGAGATATAGGTGAAGAAGGAGACTAGGTTAGGAAGCCGCAACTCGTTGAAGTCGACGGGGTGGTCGAACAGGTTTAGCCCGACAGCCGGCTTGGTCGCGCTGGCACAATGGTAGGCATCGCGCAGTTGCAACACATGCGTGGCAACTTGCTCCACCAAGTGGCTGAGGCGATCCTGGACCTCGTCACGATCGGCCTGCTCGTGCTCCAGCCGCCTCCCCTGACGGCCTATCGTATCTCCCGCTTTCTGCAGCAACGCTGCCGATGCCTCGAGCATCTTTATGGTGAACACCTGCCGCTTTTGAAGCTCCGTGATCTCCCGCACATAACGTAGGAGCATGGCACTCCTCTCCTCCTTGAGCTCATGTAGGATCAAAAGTATGTCTAGAGTGGGGGGGGGGGTGATTAGACTACTTGACCAAATAAAAACTTATCCTTTTCCCGATTTTAGTTCTTGGCAGATTTTAGCAACTTTGGACAAGACAAGCAATCTTAACACAATTCAAGCAAGCATGCAAAGAGTGTATGAGCAGCGGAAAGTAAAGCATGCAACTTGCAAGAATGTAAAGGGAAGGGTTTGGAGGATTCAAACGCAATAGGAGACACGGATGTTTTTGTCGTGGTTCCGATAGGTGGTGCTATCATACATCCACGTTGATGGAGACTTCAACCCACGAAGGGTAACGGTTGCACGAGTCCACGGAGGGCTCCACCCACAAAGGGTCCACGAAGAAGCAACCTTGTCTATCCCACCATGGCCGTCACCCATGAAGGACTTGCCTCACTAGCGGCAGATCTTCATGAAGTAGGCGATCTCCTTGCCCTTACAAACTCCTTGGTTCAACTCCACAATCTTGTCGGAGGCTCCCAAGTGACACCTAGCCAATCTAGGAGACACCACTCTCCAAGAAGTAACAAATGGTGTGTTGATGATGAACTCCTTGCTCTTGTGCTTCAAATGATAGTCTCCCCAACACTCAACTCTCTCTCTCAGGATATGGATTTGGTGGAAAGAAGATTTGAGTGGAAAGCAACTTGGGGAAGGCTAGAGATAAAGATTCATATGGTAGGAATGGAATATCTTGGCCTCAACACAAGTGTAGGTGGTTCTCTCTCAGAAAATGTAGGTTGGAAGTGTAGGTTCGTTCTGATGGCTCTCTCCACGAATGAAGATGAGGTGGAGGGGTATTTATAGCCTCCACACAAAATCTAACTGTTACACACAACTTGCCAGACTCGATGGGACCGAATTGATAGACTCGGTCGGACCGATTCAGCAAATCTAGTGACCGTTAGGATTTTCGGTGGGACCGACATGCAACTCGGTAGGACCGATATGGTTAGGGTTAGGGCATAACGTAATCTCGGTGAGACCGATTACAAAAACTCGGCGAGACCGATTTTGGTAATAAGCTAACTAGAGAGTTGGTCAGGTAAACTCGGTGGGACCGATTCGCTCATTTTGGTGAAACCGAAATGTTACAAAAGGGAAACAGAGAGTTTACATTGCAATCTCGGTGGAACCGATCACTCATCTCGGTGGGACCGAAACGTTACGAAGGGAAACAGGGAGATTACAATGCCATCTCGGTGAGACCAAGATCCCTATCGGTGAGACCGATTTGCCTAGGGTTTGTGGCAGTGGCTATGACATCTGAAATCGGTGGCGCCGGATAGTAAGAATCGGTGGGGCCGAGTTTGACTTTTGGTTTAGGTCATATGTGGATGTGAGAAAGTAGTTGAGGGCTTTGGAGCATATCACTAAGCATTTTGATCAAGAGCCTCATTAAGCAACACCTCATCCTCCCTTGATAGTATTGGCTTTTCCTATAGACTCAATGTGATCTTGGATCACTAAAATAGAAAATGTAGAGTCTTGAGCTTTGAGCTTGAGCCAATCCTTTTGTCCTTAGTATTTTGAGGGGTCCACTTTTCTCATCCATGCCATGCCAATCATTGAGCTTTCCTGAAATATTAATCTTGAAATAGCATTAGCTGAATGAGCTATATGTTGTTAGGAATTACCAAAACCACATAGGGATAGTTGCACTTTCAGCTCACAAAGCTCCACGTCCTTGGCCTCGAGCTCCTGTGTCAGGCGCCTCACCTCAGACTCCGTGATCTGCTGCGCCGCCATGGCACCAGGTAGAAGCAATGGGGAGAGGAAGCAAAGGGGGCAAAACGGCTGAAAGGCAATGCAATCTATGGGAAGGCGGTGGGAGCCAGCCGAGGAGCGAGGAATCTTTAGGTTTTTGATAACCCACAAGTATAGGGGATCAATTGTAGCCTCTTTCGATAAGTAAGAGTGTCGAACCCAACGAAAGGTAGAATAAATATTCCTTCAAGTTCTATCAAACACCGATACAACTCTGCGCACGCTTAGCGTTTGCTTTACCTAGAACAAGTATGAAACTAGAAGTACTTTGTAGGTGTTTTTGGATAGGTTTGCAAGATAATAAAGAGCATGTAAATAAAAAGTAGGGGCTGTTTAGATAAAGAAGCAACAAAGTAAATATAGCGAGTGTGGAAAAGTGGTGGTAGAAGTTGCGAAATTGTCCCTAAGCAATTGACTAATTTACTAGACTGATAGCAAGTTTTATGTGGGAGAGGCCACTTCTAGCATGTCATCCCTGACTTGCAATTCTATGCACTTATGATTGGAACTATTAGCAAGCATCCGCAACTACTAACGTTCATTAAGGTAAAACCCAACCATGGCATTAAGATATATTGGTCCCCCTTCAATCCCGTATGCATCAATTTCTATGCTAGGTTGAAGCTTCATCACTCTTGCCCTCCAATACATAGTCCTATCAACATACAACTAACCCTATGGTGTGATCCACGCGCGCGCTCATATGATGGGCACCAAAGGACAACAACATAACCACAAGAAAATTAAACCAATCATAGCAATTCACCAATTACCAATAGGACAACGAAAATCTACTCAGACATCATAGGATGGCAACACATCATCGCATAATAATATGAAGCATAAAGCACCATGTTCAAGTAGAGGGTACAGCGGGTTGTGGGAGAGTGGGCCGCTGTAGATAGATGGGGGAAGGTGATGGATATGTTGGTGAAGATGATGGAGGTGTTGGTGTAGATCACGGTGATGATGATGGCCCCAGCGGTGTTCCCGCGCCACCAGGAGAGAGGGGGAGAGGGCCCCCTCCTTCTTCTTCTTCCTTGACCTTCACCCTAGGTGAGAGAAGGGTTTCCCCTCTGGTCCATGGTCTCCATGGCATGGGAGGGGCGAGAGCCCCTCCGAGATTGGACTTGTCTCTCTGTCTCTCTCTGTTTCTGCGCTCTCAGATCTGGCCTTTCACCGTTTCTTTTATAACCGGAGATCCGTAACTCCGATTGAACTGAATTTTGGACACGATCTCTATCTGGAAATTAGCTTTCTTGCGGCGAAAGAATGGCTCCAACCGCCTTATGGGGTGGCCACAAGGGTCCAGGGCGCGCCTGACCCCCTGGGGCGCGCTCCCCTGCCTCGTGGCCCCCTTGGGCATCGTATTGCGTTGATTCTTCTTCCCAAAAATCATAAATATTCCAAAAAAAATCTCCGTCAGTTTTTATCCTGTTTGTACTCCTTTTGATATGGGTTTTCTGCAAAACAAAATACATGCAACAAACAGGAACTGGCACTGGGCACTAGATCAATATGTTAGTCCCAAAAATAGTATAAAAAGTTGCCAAAAGTATATGAAAGTTGACTAAAATTGGCAAGGAACAATCAAAAAATATAGATATGGTGGAGACGTATCAGTTTTCACCATGGGAAAACACCAGTCGACGACTTCTCACATCAGGGAGCAGTGGGTTTTACAGGCGGATTCATCGTGACTAATTACTGTCGCGCCTGCTCCCGTCAATCAAAAAATTAAAAATCCTGCCGCGCCTGCTCTCGTCAATAAAAAATTTAAAATCCTGCCGCGCCTACCGCACCCAAAGACTAGAGCAACGCCGCGGTGGATATTTAAATTTACCTGCTGGCTAGGAGATAAAAAAAGGGTGCAAAAACAAATGTGGCGGCGGCCTAGCTAATTGGTCGCACTAGCCCAACTAGCTAGCCACCCTGCTTCACTGATGTAATTAGTGGGAAAGGTGGTCTTTCGTGATTTGACGACTCATTTAATTGCTTCGAAGCTATGACCGAGGAGGACCTAGAAAATGCGCGGTAGGGCGTCCCACGTCTCGGCAAGGAAGAATATATGCGTGCACCACCTGGGAGGACCCCCGAAACCGCGCGGTAGGGTGTGCCACGTCTCGGCACGGAGGAAAAATGTGCATGTAAAAATATAATGTATCTGACGTAGTAGTACCTATGGTTCGACCTCGGGACCCAGCCGGTCGGTCGAAAACACCCCACTAGCCACACAGCTTCATCATGCTAACGTGGCACGGAGGATAGGTGTGGTTAGCTCCGTCTCGACCAGCCACAACGTCTCTTGTTCTAGGCGATTCTTCTATTTTCCAAGCTTTTTTTAGTTATAATAACACCACGGCAAGCTAGCGCCACTCTTCGTGTGTGCCCGTGCGTCTAAAGGTTAGAAGATGGAGAGGAGAGAGAGATCGCAGACCTGGGACCCACCAGTAAGTGAGTCAACGGTCATGCACGTGTTGACGAGGCACTCCCTCTACTCTACTCAACGTAATACTGTATAAAATCAAGTTATGGGACAAAGCCAACAACCGTTGTTGTTTCAGGCTATCGACTTACGCTTTATAGTCCAGGTTGCCATTTCAAATCTCGTCTTTCAGATTTGTTAGTTTTAGGTCCAAATTTGACAATGACAAGTCGGACCCTCGTGTGTTGTTCCGATATTTCAGTGTAGGATGGTTTTTTTGAACAAACACTTTGTGCGGTTAGACAAGTAACAGCACGAGTTACACGTATTTTCCAAGTTTATGAACAAAAATGTCAATGGCATAGAATATCACATCCACCCGGCAGCTTAGATGCTATGGTGATACGAGTTTTTACATCGTTGGAAGTGAGATCCAATGGCTTGGGAGTAGTCTTTGTAATTATGCACAATTTCCAAACTCTCCAAAGGTTTTTTGCAAATAAAACATTCAGGCCTTGTATGTGCCGCTGCATCTTGGATCCAACGGCTCCCCGTTGCTCATATTAGGTGCTCCCCGTAGCTTAATTAGCCGCTACGGTGATACGAGCATCTAGGTCATATGATCTGTGATCAGATGGCACATGCGTAGTACTTGTACTTTCTGCGAAATTCCCAAACACTCTCAGTCGTATATTGCAAAAACATTCAAACCTCCTACTGTGGGGCGTTAGATCTTCGTGAACTCGTATCACCATAGAATCTATGGTGCGGGAGCACCTCATATTCACCCGTGCGAGAAAACATCAGGTGCTGTCGCAGCTTGGATGCTACGGTGATACGAGCTTTGAGGTCATTTGATCTGAGATCCAATGGCATTTGAGCAGTCTTTGTGCTTGTAAGCAGTGGCCAAACTCTTTGGGGGCTTTTCTGCAAAAAACCATTCGAACCACCGAGGAGTTGTTGGGTCACAAATCCAACAGCTCCGAAGAGCTTGTATCACCAAAGCATCTAAGGAGTGGTAGCACATGATATTCTTACATACAGGAGAATATGATGTCCTCCTTCATCTTAGATGCTATGGTGATACGAGCTTCGAGGTCATTGGATATGGGATCCAAGGGCATCTGAGTAGTTTTTGTACAAATTGTGTGCAATTCTCAAGCTCATTAAGGTTTCTTGTAAAAATATTAAGACATCACATGAGCTGCTATATCTCAGATCTACAAGCTCCAAGCAACTCGTATCAGCATATAGCATCTAAGATGTGGGGGCACATGATATTATCTCGGGGAGGAGGGGGTGCACAACCAATCAGTGTTTGGGAGCTAGGGTGGGTGTCGGTGTCAAAACCGGCGGATCTCGTGTAGGGGGTCCCGAACTGTGCGTCTAGGCGGATGGTAACAGGAGACAAGGGACACGATGTTTTTACTGTGTTCGGGCCCTCTCGATGGAGGTAATACCCTACTCCTTCTTGATTAATATTGATGATATGGGTAGTACAAGAGTAGATCTACCACGAGATCAAGGAGGCTAAACCCTAGAAGCTAGCCTATGGCATAACTTCGTCCGTCCATATAAGGGGATAAGGATCCACCTTTTCACCTACGCCTTCTTCCTCCTTTGCTCATCCATTTCCGCACACTCGAGCTCCAGCGCCCAAGTCCGCACACCCCACCTCAACCTTCTCCAACTATGTCCGGAGCGGGAGGCAGGTGGATGGCCTCCTTCGTCATGGAGGGGCACATCGAAAAGCTGCGGGAGGCCGGATACCTATCCAGCAACATCGCGCACCGGCTACCCGACGAGGGGCAGCTCATTCCAACACCCAGGCCCCATGAAAGGGTGGTGTTTCTCACCCACTTCCTCCGCGGACTAGGTTTTCCACTTCACCCATTTGACCGGGGGCTCATGTTCTACTACGGCCTGGATTTCCACGATGTGGCCCCGAACTTCATCCTCAACATCTCGGCGTTTATCGTCGTGTGCGAGGCCTTCCTCTGCATTCAGCCCCACTTCGGCCTATGGCCCAAGATCTTTAATGTCAAGCCGAAGGTAGTGGGCGGCCGCCAAGTGGAGTGCGGAGGCGCCATGGTTGGCAAGATGGCCAAAGTCCTATGGCTCTAGGGCTCCTTTGTGGATACCATAAAAGGGTGGCAATCAGGGTGGTTCTACATCACCGAGCCGCGCAACTCTCAATGGGCGGCGGCCCCCGAATTCCGATCTGGATCCCCCACGCGGCTCACATCATGGAAAGAGACGGCCCTGGCGTGGGGGGATTCGGACGAGCTTTCCGGACTCCAAACTTGCGTCCGAAACCTGGTGGACAAGAATCTTAGGCTTGTTAATGTAATCCAGGTGATGCTCATCCGCCGGATTCTCCCATGCCAACAACGGGCCTTCAAATTGTGGGAGTTCGATCCGGCACAACACCCAACTCTGAAAAGGCTCTTCGACACTACATACGAAGATGCCTGGAATGTGCTATTCAAGGGCGCCCAGGCTCCCACATCCGCTACCGAAGATCGTGGATTCAGCTCGCAGCGTCAAGCCAGCGAGGTAAGTTATTTTACCCATTATGGGACTCTTTTTTCATAGTTTGACTCTATGCGGGATCTAAAACTCCCTAACCTTTTGACAGATCGGCTGAAGACGTCCGGACAGATTAACTGTCCGGCTCCTTTGCCAGAAGACCCAGCGGACGCCTGATTGACGGGGTTGCTGGCTCCGGTACCTCACGTGGTGCCGGAGAAGAAGGCCAAGAAGGAGGCCACGGGAACTCGAAAGAGCTCCCGTCGCCAGGTGTTGTCGGACTCGCCGCCCGACAACTCTGAGGCGGAATCCTCCTATGAGGAAGAGGAGGAGGAAAAAGAAGCATCTCCCCCAGCGGGGGGACGGAAGAAAAGGAAGGCCGCCCCAACTGGGGAGGCCGGAGGGTCCAAGAAGGGAAGGACCCTTCCTCCGGACTTCTCCACCAACGCCGACAACGACGAGGAAGAGTGACCAACAAGGGCCAAGCCCCTGGCGAGATCGTAAGTGTCCGGATACCCATGGTTTTTTTCATTGCATAGTGCGAACAATCATGCAGCACGCCCAAGGGCGAGCTCGCCGCTTCGTCGAACGGGTCCCTGAATTCGTCGGAAGTGGAAAGTACTTCACTTCCAGCCGCCTCCTCACCTCACGCTGCAGACGACGCCGAGGTGGGGCCCCGAGGGGGGCCTGGTCAAGAGGAGGTGGCGCAGGAGGCGCCGCAGGCAGCCTCCCGGACTCCAGGCGCAAGGGAAGCGAGACCCCCAGGGGCTCTAAGCCCGACCCTTGTCCGGACTCCATACCGGAACCTTCAGCGGTTCTGAAGTCCGGCAAGCGGTCCCTTCGTAGGAAGGGTAAGACACTGGTGTCCTCCGTACAACCAGAGGCACCGGGTAGCTTACTGGAGGCGCTTAACAGCGCCTCCATCGAGGAGGAGCACCGCACTGTTATGAGTGTGGTGATCGAGAAAGTTCAGTCCGCCAAGAGCGGGCTGACTGAAGCCTGTACCAGCCTTCTAACAGGCTTTGAGGTAAGTTTAGAATATGTAAAAATATTACCGCATAGACAGTAGCCCCTGATGCTTAGTTCGGTGTTCGGAAAGAAAAGACGGACTGAGGATCTAAAAAGATATACGCAGGAGTCTAACATAAGTATGTCAATAAGGGAATGCAGGCTGCGTTGCTGACCTCTGCCGCACTGACTGCGGAGGCCAATGCATTGAAGCAGAGCCTCGAGCGGTTCGAGAACGAGCTCAGCCTTGCCAAGAAGCAACTCGAGGACAAGGAAGGTAAGTAATACCTTATTAAAGTAATACCTTATAGAAAGGATTTGGTTGCAAAAGATAACAGGAATAACATGGGTACTGCAGGGGCCACGAGATGCAGGTGGCGACTCAAGGAGGCGGTGTCCGGCCCGAAACAAAGCTCATGGAGCGCACCGAGCGAGAGAAGGGGGAGGCGCAACTGGTGGAGGTACGGCAAGAGCTCCAGGCTCTCGTGGAAAAACACGAGGGTTTGAAGTGTGACTCGAAGACCCGAGAGTCCGAGCTTGCCTCGGCTCTTGAGAGTGCCAAAGCTGCTAAGGCCGAAGCCCAAAAAGCCCTCCAGGAGATTGAGGCAATAAAGAAGATCGCGGCGGGTAAGGCAATTCTTTATGAAGAGCAAGAATGTAAAAGTCAATTATCCAGTACTTACCCGAATCCGGAGCTCTCTCGGAGCGTTCACAAATCTACCCCGTAGTGTGTCTGATGCTGCCGCGTTCTACCGCGCCAAGGAGGGGAGCTCGACGGAAAAGGTGTTCTGGTCTCAGTATGCTGAGGCCGAATGTCCGGTGCCCCTGAGCGACCAGCCGAAGCAGCTGGTCGAGCTCCACAAGGTCGCCGAACAGGCCATGAAGGGCCTCATAGTTCGGTTGTGGCCATTGGAAGCCATGCCTGGGAGCTACTTCTAGTTAGTGCAGCGGCTGGTGGGCGCATGTCCATGGATTGAAGTCATCAAGCACTCCGTCTGCATTGAAGGTGCCCGTCGGGCCCTTGCCCGTGCTAAAGTGCACTGGGGCAGGCTGGATGCGAAGAAGCTTGTGACGGACAGGCCACCGAAGGGCAAGGAGCATCGCAAGCCCGAAATGTACTATGAGGGCGTCCTGAAGGGTGCCCGCCGTATAGCGGATGAGTGCTCCAAAGATGTAATTTTTGAATAGACTCGCATTTGTTATCCCGTACGCTGAAAACTTGTTCATATGCGCTAAGCAACGCTTGTTAATTTAAAATATTACCTTATGTGCGGCCGCTTATCAAATTTGAGAGATGGAAAGTCGTTGGCTTCAGCCCCCATGCCACGAGTGCTGGGGTGTTCGGGATAAACTTGAGCGCTCTTGTTCCCATTCTTGGGTGCGTTGAGGGAGGCGCTCAACGCGACGAACAAGGCAACCAGACTTATAGTGCTTGAACACTATCACTTAGCCATAGAATTCTATAATTTTAAATTTCGGCGAAGCCCCTAGTATTCGGAAGACCGAGTTCGGGGCGCTATCCACGCCTTGGCAGGACAATGCCGGTTCCTCGCTCTAAGCGGCATAAGTCTTTAGGGACCTGAAAAACCTATCGAACAATGATCGGCTCTCGCCTCTATCATGACGGCCGCTTTTAGCTTTCCATCGAGGTGCTCAACCCAGCTCAACCGGTGCACAATCGCAGTGGTTCTCCCAACGCTACCTTAGCCGATATAACGGAACGTAAGGTACCAAAAAAGGGAGCCGGGCAAACCCAACTATTGACCCAAGACATGATTCGGAGCCGATGCATATAATGCTATAAGTTCGGGGTGCCGCACTTGTGAAAGTGTTCGGACTTGTCAGACCATGTTTTTGGGGTACTTAAGCCCATGGTGTATTGGCCGTACCAAATTGTACGGTTGCGCAATGTCATAAATGAACATATATAATGGGAAAGAATGCAATAATAGGCAAGAGCTATATATTGGTTATTAAAAAGAAACTGCAAATAAAAGCAGAACGATACAAATTGCGCGATAAGCAAGGGATGTGACTATTTAACATGTCCCCCTCCAGGGGTAAGCTGCGGGATGGTATGTAAAACAGGTATAATGCTCGTAGTAGAGACCACCTGGACACTCGACGTAGCTTTCTGTTTCCCTGGCTGATGCATCGTGAGTTCGGCAATTCTAGTGCCGGACAGGGCTTCTGGAAACGGAGTCCTGAAAGTAAATAAAAAGAAACAAGAAAAAAGAATGACACAATCGGGAGCCCCTGGTGCGGTTGAGCCGCATTCTAGGCGTGCCGTGGTCGTGCCCCTCCCCTTATGCCCATGGTATCTCCAGAGCGTAGTTATGTACGCGTAGTACTGGCTTCGCAATTTCGCGAGGGCTGGGGTTGGGGCCGGATTGCTACGCATGCTCGGATTATGCCAGGCGGTCTTGTTGTAGGTTACTCCGGGCGCGATTGACGGTGGCCGGACGTTTAATAGCCGGACTCGAGAATTGCTGTGAGAGGCTGCTTTGCACCTCCGCCGCGAGGGCCGCCGTGTGCTCCTCCGCTCGGAGAGAGCGTTCGGTGTTTCCATTGACCGTGATTACTCCTCGAGGGCCTGGCATCTTGAGCTTGAGGTATGCGTAGTGCGGCACCGCATTGAACTTTGCAAATGCGGTTCGTCCAAGCAAAGGCGTGATAGCCATCATGAACGGGACTATGTCGAAGATTAACTCTTCGCCGGAAGTTATCCGGGATCCGAAGACCACTTCGAGTGTAACCGAGCCTGCATAATTGGCCTCTACACTTGGTATGACGCTTTTAAAGGTCGCCTTTGTGGGTTTAATCCTTGAGGGGTCTATGCCCATTTTGCGACCGTATCCCGGGTAAAGCAGGTTCAGTTGCTACCGCCGCCCATCGGGACTCTAGTGAGGTGAAATCCGTCCAATAATTGGGTCAAGAACCAATGCGGCGAAACCGCCATGACGGATGCTAGTGGGTGGTCCTTCGATCGAAGGTGATCGGGCAGGAAGACCATGGGTTGAACTGGGCGATCGCTCCATCGCATATCGTCCCTTTAGTGCACGCTTCCGCTCCCTGTGGGGTATGTGGGTTGCGTATATCAAGTTCACCGTCATCACTTGTGAGGGAAAGCACTTCTGTACTCAATTGTTCTGAGTCCGGGGCTCTTCCTAGTCATCGATATGCTGCCCCTTGTCATTGAGTTCGCACTTAACTTGCTCGCTTGCTTGAACACCCAACAATCCCTGTTGGTGTGGTTGGCTGGTTTTTCGGGGGTGCCATGTATCTGGCACAGGTGATCGAGTATTCGGTCCAAGTTGGACGGGCCCTGGGTATTTCTTTTGAATGGCTTCTTCCGCTGACCGGGTTTAGAGCCTCGGAATCCAACATTGACTGCCGTATATTCCTCATTGTCGCCAAGCACGCGGCGCTTTGTTCTTGTTGCGACGCCGACCTGCCATTGCTATCCTTGGTATCCGAACTACTAGGGTTTTTGGTCAAGTTGTTACTACGAGCTAGCCACCTGTCCTCTCCCGCGCAAAAGCGGGTCATGAGTGTGGTGAGGGCTGCCATGGATTTCGGCTTTTCCTGTCCTAGGTGCCGGGCTAGCCACTCATCGCGGATGTTATGTTTGAAGGCTGCAAGGGCCTCTGCATCCGGACAGTCAATGATTTGATTTTTCTTGGTTAGGAACCATGTCCAGAATTGTCTGGCCGATTCTTCTAGCTGCTGAATTATGTGGCTGAGGTCATCGGCGTCTGGTGGTCGCACATATGTGCCCTGGAAGTTATCGAGGAATGCGGCTTCCAGGTCCTCCCAACAACCAATTGATTCCGCTGGTAAGCTGTTAAGCCAATGCCGAACTGGTCCTTTAAGCTTGAGTGGGAGGTATTTGATGGCGTGTAGATCATCACCGCGGGCCATGTGGATATGGAGGAGGTAGTCCTCGATCCAAACCGCAGGGTCTGTTGTGCCATCGTATGATTCAATGTTTACGGGTTTGAAACCCTCGGGGATTTGATGATCCATCACTTCGTCTGTGAAGCATAGTGGATGTGCGGCGCCTCTGTATTGGGCTATATCACGACGCAGCTCAAATGAGCTTTGTCTACTGTATTCGGCCCGGCCGGAATTACTGTATCCGGCGTGACGGTTATCTTCAGTGTCGTGGGGCGCCCACGCGATCCGTAGATCCATCTTGTTTGCCTTTCCTTGTCCTCCAATATGTCTCACAGTTCTGGCGTGTTTCCCCGTGCCTTGGTACTTTTCGAGCGACGCAGGAGTGCGGCTTGAATGGAGGGTCTAGAGGCCTCTCTGTCGCGACCACGGGGTGGCCGGTCGGCCGCATCATGCGCTGGTGATGTAGGTTTGGGTGCTGCTTCCTCTAATTGGGGTAGCAGCCTGCGTTTGGGGTATCTCTTGGAGGGGCGTTCGAGTTCATACTCTTCGGCTGCAAGGACTTCAGTCCATTTGTCAGCTAGCAAGTCTTGGTCAGCTCTAAGCTGCTGCTGCTTTTTCTTGAGGCTGCTTGCCGTGGACATAAGCCCGCGCTTGAAACGCGCTCCTGTTCGGGCGGGGTCCTGCACGCAATTAATTGCCGCCGCCGAGGCTTACCTCATCTTCGGAGGGGCGATAATTATCGCCCTCTACCTCTCTTTTCGGCGCGACCGTCAGGCGGTCTTGCTTCTCCCTCCTCCCGCTACCGAGTCCCGCCGAGGGGGTCCGCCTTCGCACCGTCTGGGGTATTATTGTCTCCCGTGCCGCAATCACCGCTTTTTGTGGTGGTGGATTTAGAACGGCGCCGCCGACGCCGGGCGCTTGGGTTGTTTCTTGGAGGGTCATCCTCTGCTGCTCCATCGCCATTCCCATCTTTTGGGATATCCACCATGTATATGTCATATGACGAGGTGGCCTTCCAAAGGTGCTCGTAGGGCGCTGGGTCTTGGTCGCCTCCGCATCGCCGTCCCATACCGTCGATGTCTTCGAGTCAAGTCGAGCATGTCGGTTAAATCATCGACAGTTGCTACAACCGGGTGGTGGGTGGGCGTTGAATTTCTTCGCCGTCCGCATCTCAACCTTCCCGACCGTAGTCCGCCAGGGCTCTCCTGATAAAGAGAGAGACTTTAGTGAATTCAAGATGTCGCCAAAGGACGAGTGCTGAAAGATGTCCGCGATAGTGAACTCCATGACCGGCGCCCAATCGGATTCGATTGGTAGGGGCGCGGAAGGTTCGGAGTCCGGAGAGGAGTCCGGCACCTTGGAGTCACGGTCTTCGCAAAGGATAGGGTGGAGTTCGGCTCAATCGCCGTTGAGATCATAGCCCTCGAGGCGGTGTCCAACCACTCGTCCTCGATCGGCGGAGTCGGCTCCGAGCTAAGGGTCGGAGCGGACGCCGGTGCGGCCTCCAAGGCACTGTTCGGCGGCAGAGCTAGATCACGCCCATCGAGACAGTGCAGCGCGCTTGGCTGTGGCTCGAATCCGTCGAAGATCAAGTCTTCGCGGATGTCGGCCGTGTAGTTCGAACTCCCAAATCTGACCTGGTGGCTGGGGCGAAGCTTCGATCTGCTCCAGATGGCCAAGTGAATTTGCCCGCAGTGCAAAGCCGCCCGAATCACGAAGATCTGTCCGGGAGAAAAATCTCACCCTGGACCGCGTCGTTGTTGATGATCGAAGGAGCCATCGGGCCTATAGGTAACGGCTACACAGGAACTCTCAACGAAAGCACCAATGTCGGTGTCAAACCGGCGGATCTCGGTAGGGGGTCCCAATCGTATGCGTCTAGGCGGATGGTAACAGGAGACAAGGGACACGATGTTTTTACCCAGGTTCGGGCCCTCTCGATGGAGGTAATACCCTACTCCTGTTGGATTAATATTGATGATATGGGTAGTACAAGAGTAGATCTACCACGAGATCAAGGAGGCTAAACCCTAGAAGCTAGCCTATGGTATGATTGTCATTCGTCCTACGGACTAAAAGCCTTCGGTTTATATAGACACCGAATAGGGTTAGGGTTACACAGAGTCAGTTACAATGGTAGGAGATCTACATATCCGTACCGCCAAGCTTGCCTTCCACGCCAAGGAAAGTCCCATCCGGACACGGGACGACGTCTTCAATCTTGTATCTTCATAGTCTAGGAGTCCGGCCACGATGATAGTTCGGCTATCCGGACACCCCCTAGTCCAGGACTCCCTCAGTTGGGACAAATATAATCTAAACAATCCGAAACAGAGCTTCACAAATTTATCTAAGGTCGAGGGGTTAACCCCCGACAATCTACATAGCTCCGCATAAACACAACATTTGCATGTACTGTAGTACTAGACTTAATATTCATGTTTCATTTTCCTGTTCATTTTAAATATTGAATTGAGGACCATGCATGTCTAACATTTTACTCCCTTCGTTCCTAAATATTAGTCTTTTTAGAGATTTCAAATGGACTGACACATACGGATGTACATAGACATATTTTAGAGTGTAGATTCACTCATTTTGCTTCGTATGTTGTCACTTGTTGAAAATCTCTAAAAGACTATATTTAGGAACAGAAGGAGTATTTTTGAATTTGTGTCATACATGCATGGTTTGGAAAAATAGATGCACTATACTTATTGGATTGTTGTTGTGTTCGTGTGTGTGTGTGGGGGGGGGGCATATGCTATATACATACAAAGTTTTCTCACCACCATATTGTTCATCTCTTAAATTTGAATTTGCAATGAAAAACTTAGTAGTGATACCATGAAATGTGAAATCCACGTTTAGATCATTATATCACAGACTCACTCTAATTCAAGAACTCGTCATAAATCAATTACCACGTCGAGATTACTATTTGCAAGGAAAATACGGGCATTTTAATACACATAGATTCGTTCGGCAATTTGAAAGATTCCTTTCATATTCTCAAATGGTACCCAACGGTGTACCAGCCAGACCTTGGCTCGCGTTGATCCTTAAAAAAACCGGGCTCGTGTCCTTCTGGTGGCGTGCGTGGTACGCACATTAGCCAGCCCAAACCAGTCGAGCCTCCACGTTTCGAGTCGAAATATCTGGCGGCCAGAATTCCAGCCCTAGGAAATTCCCCTCATGTCCCCTGTCCATAATGACTACCGATGAACAATGGACGGATGATTTAGTAACTCGAGAACGTTACCTACCATGCCGAGCACGGTTCAATTCCCTCGGTCGCCGCTCCCCAAGGTCACCCGTCAACTGTATTGCCTAGTACTACTACTACTACACCAGGATGAGCACAGAATTGATCCCGTTTGTTCGTGCCTAGTACTTGAGTTAATATATCAACGACCCCTCAAAAAAAGAGTTAATATATCAGGCAATGCACTGGTACGGACGGTTTATCCTTTTACTCTGCATATATAACTTGTCTAAAGTCTAACTAACCAAAATGTTTGACCAAATCCTTTCTTAAGAACATGACATATGTATCGCTTGAAAATTTATTGCATGATGCAGGTTATGATGTTGTTTCGAATCCGGGATTTTAAATTTCAGAAAATCCAAAAGTGACCAGAAATTCATGAAACTGAGCATGGTCACATGATATGGCACAAATATTCCTTCGTAATTTTTTTCTTCAATTTGAGACAAGCTGCTTATGACAAGTTGCACAAATGAAGAGCCAAGGTATTTTGGAACAAAGACCTGTCAGGTTAAGGTGAACACTTTCACTATTGAAACCATGGGCACGTGCCGCCACGAGTCCCGCTCCTCATCGGCAGGTGCCGTCCAAGCAAGCGTGTGAGTCGACGGGAGGCGTGCGAGCAGGCACTGCTGCACCGGGCCGACAGTGGAGGCGGCGAGTAGATCGCGCAGGCTCACCGGGAGGTGAGCCCTTTGACCAGTTCCGCCGCCCACCTTCGTCCCAACTGCTCCCACTTTTAATGTTGCTGGCGCCGCAGTTTAAAATCAACCCCGCACTACCCGGTATCGCTACAATCTTCTCTCTTCCTCTCCGATTCTCCTGTCGTCTACCTCCAACCAGCCTGACCTAAACGTACGCCATGCTGCATCACGATGGTCTGCCCTTAGTCTTCCAGGGCTTCGAGGAAGACACCCAGCCGGAGTCTCAAGAACATAAGGCGCTTTGGGACGAGCATGAACCGGCCTTGCGGGAAGACGCCGCGCCTGTCCCCGCTCCCGTCGCCCCGACTGTGCCAGTGCCCATCCCCGTGCCATTGATGGGCTGGGAGCCGCACATTGTCGCCCAGCTTGATGCCACGGGATTCCACGAGGTCCCCACCGACTTCCACGCGCTCGTGCACCTGCCAGCGCATGCGTCACAAGATGCACTAACGCCAAGACGCCGTGCAGCCGGTGCCTGCACCTGCCAACAAGATGCGCTTATGCGTAATCGACGCGGCGCACTGCTGGGGACACAACTATCGAGTGTGAACCGCCTCGAGGGGCCGGGTTTACCCTAGATCCATGAGCCAGGCCCACGGAGGAGGCCCGGAGCCCAGAGGCGACTTAAGGTCCATTTATGTAAACCGCCTTAGTGTTGTAACTTGTGTTGTAAGACAAGAGAGAAGAGACCGAGCCGGACACTTGTATGAGCCGGATCAGGACTCTGTGGACCGGCCGGGTGTCAACCCGTGTATATAAGGGGACGACCCGGCGGCGGATTAAGGGGAGAGGATTCGAGGCTAAGGCAAGCTACTGCTCCCTAGTCGCCGAAATCATATCAATCACATCACAACTGGACGTAGGCTTTTACCTTCATCGAAGGGGCCGAACCAAAGATAATTCCGTGTCTTGTGTCCGCTTTAACCCTCTAGGTTAACCCGCGCGATGGCCCCACGACTAAGTCCTTTCATGAGGACATCTGCCGTGACAATTCCACGACGGTTGGCGCCACCGTGGGGCTATCGCACGATGGTTTGATGATCTTAGAGGGCAAGTTCGAAGCGACTCGAAGGTTATGCAAGGGGCGGATGACTAAGAGTCGTCAGGCAAGCTCTACATCGACGATGCGGATCGGGCCCCGAGGCCGCTCCGCTTGAGTACGGTATCGGGTCCCCTTCGGGCGCATACACGTGTTCATCGGCAAGATCGGCGAGCCGTGGCCTGGGCCGACGTCTGCACCGACCTCGCCGAGACGGCTCAGCCGGGCGAAGAAGAGTCCTGCCTCGCTAAACCGGGCGGTCGTGCATGTTTCGTGGGAGTCGTCCCTCGGAGGCTGCGAGGACGGATCAACATCCGGTGACGAAACTGTTGTCTATTCTCGCCATTTAATCGTCGGCCAGAGAAACCGAGTCTCTATACCACCGCAAGATGGCCGATCGGGGGCTGTTCCGACGGTGAGAGTATCCCGGACCCCTTCGATCTACCCAACCGGGTTGGGATCTTCATGGCCGGTACGCAGGCGGCGCTTCACTCTTCGACCACGGTGCCCCTGGTCGCCGGTTCAACAGCGGTGATGGCAGCCGGGGAAGGAGGCACTGTGCGCCCGCCGACTCAAGTTTTGTCAGTGGCAGAGGCTAATCCGCTGGATCAGGACCTGCACAACGCGGAGATTGCAAAGGTGAGAGAACAGATCACTAAAGCTAAAGCGGACCTGGCAGCCGCGGACGTGAGGATGGCAGCGAGCGGCCGCTTTGGATGCGCAGCTTATAGGCTCATGCCGGATCGTGAGCGCCACATGAAGTCATGAGAAGAAAGTACAGGTCCCGCTTACCTTCGGTTTTCGAGGGAAGAGAGCTTTTCAATACCCTGTAAGGGACCAAGAATCCGCCGCCGCTGGTAAACCGCCGGAAGCACTGGGACGGCCGCACTGCTCAGCCCCGCGGCGATAGATCTACCTCGCCATCATACCGGTGCGCCTGCATCGCGTGCAGACACCTCCGGTCACTACTCCAACCCGATGGATAACCTCGTGGCGGCTGCGGCACGGTTGGAGGCGATTCCAATTGAAGGCGATTCACCACAGCGGTAGAGACACGCCGGGTTAAGGAGCTCCTCAGACGGCCCTGCTCAGAAGAAGCGTATTCGCATACGGTCGGGATCGGATCCACTCCACCCCCGCCTAAGCCGGAGCTATAGCCGACGCGGCCGCATTTAATCGGCCGTGTCAAGCAATGCGCAGCGTGGTCCGGCCATGCGGCAACAATCCGACGGGCGGCTTTGAGGATGCTCAAGTGGTAGTGGACCGCGCCAGGCACGAGGGGAGGCCGAGTTAGCAACACAAGCAGAGGATCATCCGCTCGCGCCGGTTCGTCCGACCATCTTTGAGCCAGGGGTCACGTCTGGTTCTTTGGGGGTGCCTTGCCTCGTCCCCGCTTTACGTAACGTGCGCTTGCCCAAGGACTTCAAGGGGCCGCGCAAGGTGCCCAATTATACTGCCGATTTGGCTCCAGAAGCATGGATAGAAAGCTATGAGATGGCCATGGAGATGCTAGATGTGGATGAAGCCGCATGTGCGAAGTACTTCACAATGATGTTGGAAGGAACGGCCCGGACTTGGTTGAAAAATTTGCCGCCCAACTCTATCAGTTCGTGGACCCGATGCGAGCCCGATTCATTCAAAATTTCAAAGATACCTGTAAACAGCCCATGTCCGTGGTGGATTTAGCAGCTTGTGTCCAGCGGAGGGAGAATCCACAACCCATTGGGTGCGCCAAGCGTTTCGGAAGTTTTACATTCTTCGCATCGGATCAACCCTGATTCCTCGATCTTGACCTTGGAAGCCAATTGCGGTTCGAGCCATTGAAATTGAAGCTGGGCCGCATGAAGCGTTTTGCCATGACATGGGCACTCTAATGGGCGTTTTGGTAAAGTACGCTGATTACGATAGTACCAAGGATCCCGAATCTGAGAATGATGAAGTGGGAAGGGAAAATGAACGGCAACCCTGTGGGCCAGCAAAGATCATTCGGCAGGCAATGGAGGGAACAAGCGAAGTTTAACGGCAGCATGGGCTTTGTGGTTAACACCAACGCTACAGGACAAGGGTCAGCGTAGGGGTAGGCAATCAAACCGGGCGGTCACAATCCGGATCGCTTGCATTTCATATTGAATCAACCTTGTCCAAGCATGGGACGAAGGAGGCACCGGCGAACCACCTTTGGAAGGATTGTTACATTATGCAGGAGTTCAAAACTCCAACTCTTTCCGGTAAGATGATCAAGGGCCCGGGCGGTTCAGTGGTCCGCCCGGTTACGGTGGAGGAAATCCCGCCCAGGATTCGGTGGTAATCCGGCGGGCAAGGCAATCAGAATAATCAAAGTAATCGAGCAGTCGTAACAATCGTAACCAAGGGGCTACAATCAACAACAGCAGCGGTCGGGTTATCAAAGTAACCCAAAGCAGCTTGAACGGGGATGCGACCACGCCTTTACCACCAGCTTGGACAGACGAGACCGAAAACTTTAAGCGGGCGGTCAGCGTTGTTGAACTGCCGCGCCGCATTACCTATGCTGGTCCGAGCAACCGATCATGTGGAGCAGAGAGGACCATCCTCCCGGGTTTACAATCCGGGTCAGCTAGCCCTCGTGGTGGCACCCTGTAGGAGGGTACAAGTTTACCAAGGTCCTTATGGATGGAGGAAGCAGCATCAACATCACAGTACTACGAGACCTTCCGGCGTATGGGGTTGACGGATAGGCATCTTAGGCCATCCAAAGACAGTGTTTCACGGGTGGTGCACAGCAAGTCGGCGTATCCGGTCGGTAAGATAGCTCTGGAGGTGACCTTTGGGGACAAACATGACTCCAGATCGTAAACATTGACATTTGAGGTGGTGAAAATTCAAAGCCCTTACCACGCCCTCTTTGGGCGGCGGCTTATGCTAAATTTATGGCGCCGCCTGTTATGTTTACTTACAGCTGAAAATGCCGGGTCACAAAGGAACGATAACGGTTCATGGGAGCCACGGATCGCTTTGGAGTGCGAGGAAGGTGATGCGGCTTACGCAGAGTCGGTTTGTGCCACTGAGGAGCTAAAATATTATAAAGACAATGTTGATCCAGCGGATATGACCCCTTTGAAGAAGCCGACTACGGAGCATGATCCGGACTTGAAGTTCAAATCGGGCGGTTGAGACGAAGCTTGTTGATTTTGTGCCCGGCGATTCGTCCAAGCAGTTCACCATCGGTGCCAACTTGGATCCTAAATAGGAAAGCGCGCTCATCGAAGTTCATCCGTGAGAATCGGGACATTTTCGCATGGAAGCCTTTCCGACATGCCGTGTGTACCGGGGAACTCACGAGCACACTCTTAATGTTGACCCAAAATACAAACCGTAAAGCAGTTTCTTCGCCATTTAATGAGGAAAGGCGCAAGGCCATCGGAGAAGAAGTTGCTAGGCTCTTGGCAGCAGGGTTTATCGTCGAAGTCTTTCACCCAGAGTGGCTTGCCAATCCGGTGTTGGTTCTTAAGAAGAATGGCACTTGGCGCATGTGTGTGGATTACACAGATCTCAACAAGGCATGTCCAGCAGATCCTTTCGCCTCCCCGCATTGACCAGATTATTGATGCTACGGCGGGTTGTGAGCGCTTGAGCTTTTGGACGCCAGACTCGGTTATCATCAGATTAAGATGGCAGTTAAGGACCAGGAGAAGACGGCTTTTATCACCCCTTTGGAGCCTTCGCTATGTATCTATGCCTTTTGGGCTCAAGAGCGTAAGCGACTTATCGGCGCTATGCTCAGAGTTGCTTGCACGAACAGATCGGCCGTAGAACGTGCATGCTTATGTGGATGATATCGTGGTTAAGTCAAGGAAGAAGGAAACCTTGATTGAGGATCTAAAGGAAACCTTGGACAACTTGCGGGTGTACAAGATGATGCTCAACCCGCCAAGTGCTTTTTGGTGTTCCAGCAGTGTTATTGGGTTTTCTCGTGTCCAACAGGGGATCGGGTTAATCCGAAAAAATTACGGCTTATCACCTCCTTGGCTAAGCCGAAGTGCATCAATGACGCCCAACGCTTGGCAGGCCGGATTGCTGCGCTTAAGCCGGTTTATCACCGTTCGGGCGAGAAGGCCATTCCTTTGTACCAGATGTTGAAGAAAACGGATCGCTTTGTCTCGAGTTCACCACCGATGAAGCATTGAGGACTTGAAGCGGCAGTTGGCCAACCCGCCGTTCTAGCCGCTTCATTGACGAAGAGCCGCTGCTGCTATATGTTGCTGCTAATGCCAGGGCAGTTAGCGTGGCTATCGTGGTGGAGCGGAAGGAGGCAGGGAAGGAGTATCCGGTTCAACGGCCGGTTTATTACATCAGCGAGGTCCTCATTGAGTCTAAGCAGAGATATCCGCATTGGCAGAAGCTGGTATACGGGGTTTTATGGCAAGCCGGAAGCTAAAGCAATATTTCCAAGGGCACCCCATCACGCGTTGGTCATTCGGCTCCCTTGGGCGACATCATACGTAACCGGAAGCGATCGGCCGGATTGCTAAGTGGGCTATAGAACTTGGGCAAGACGGTTTAAGGTATGTGCCTCGGACGGCCAGAAAATCTCGTGCACTTGTGGATTTCATTAATGATTGGACGGAGTTGCAAGCGCTGAAGAGAAGCCGGATCATACCTATTGGACCATCCACTTTGATGGGTCCAGCAGCTTGAGGGCTCGGGCCGGAGTCGCTTTAACTTCCCCGCGAGGTGACAAGTTATGATACGTTCTCCGCCTAATGATCCCTTGTACTAACAATGCAGCTGAGTATGAAGCTTTGCTCCATGGTCTCCGGATGGCGAAAGAAATGAATCTCAGTCGGGTTAAATGCTTTGGTGACTCGGACTTGGTGGCTCAAAGAAGTATCGTGTACTTGGGATTCCAAAGATCCACTCATGGCTGCATATCGTCGGGAGGTGGATGTTGTTGCGTGACATTTTAAAGGATATCAGGTGGACCATGTGGATCGCCTAAGAACGAAGCGGCCGATGCTTTAAGCCGGCCGGGCTCTCAACGTAAACCGTCCCACCCAACGCTTTTCTGGATGTATCGCATAATCCGCCGCTTAAGCTTCCCGATGAAATTGGTTTGGCTATCCTCGATCCGGAGGCTCAATTGGTGGCGGCCCTGCATGTCATTCCGGATTGACGCTCCCTTATTTGGCATACATGAACCGGGGCGAGTTACTGAAGATGAGACGTTGGCCCGGCAGATAGTTCGGGCGGTCTAAGTCTATGACCATTGTTAGTGGCGAAGTTGCACCATTGCGTGTGTCGTGGGCTTTCAGCTGCTGTGTGTCCCTCAAGAGGGCCGTGAGATATTGTAGAGATCCATGAAGGGGATTGTGGTCACCACGCCGTTCAAAGTCCTTGGTGGCCAAAGCGCCCGCCATGGTTTCTATTGGTTGACTACCCATGCCGATGCGGAGGATCTGGTCAGCGATGTGATGGTTGCCAAAAGTTCTCCAGCGCAGCGTGTGCCAGCCCAAGAATTGAGGATGATTCCAATTACTTGGCCGTTTATGACTTGGGGTTGGATATGGTTGGACCTTTCAAAAGGTCCAAGGACAAAAAGACCCACCTGTTGGTGGCGGTTGATAAGTTCACCAAGTGGGTTGAGGCAGAGCCTGTTAGCAAGTGTGATGCGCCACGGCGGTTCAGTTCATCAAAAGGTGATTTTCCGGTTTGGGTTTCCACATTGTATCATCACGGACAATGGCACCAATTTGTCCAAAGGAGCTATGAAGGAATTTTGTGAACGAGAGCACATCCGCTTGATGTTTCTTCCGTAGCCCACCCGCAATCCAATGGTCAAGCGGAACGAGCTAATCAGAGATCTTGAAGGGTATCAAACCCGACTTATGGTCCCTTTAGAGAGGACGCCGGGTTGTTGGGTGGAAGAGCTTCCATCGGTGATATGGAGTATAAATACTACCCCAACCGATCCAATCGGATACACGCCGTTCTTTATGGTCTATGGAGCGGAGGCGGTCCTTCCCAGCGATATCCGTCCACGACTCGCCGAGTGGCAGCTTATGTTGAGGCAGATAGCGAGGCAGCACGGCAAGACGATTTGGATCGATCGGATGAAGAGCGCGATATGGCAGCTGCTCGCTCGGGCGGTTTACCAGCAGGATCTTCGCCGGTATCACAAAGCGGCGGGTTAAAACCGTAACCTTTCAGGAAGGAGACTTAGTGCTACGGCTCATTCAAGACCGTAAAGATATGCACAAGCTATCCCCACCTTGGGAGGGGCCTTTGTGGTCAAGAAGAACCTATACAACGGGTCCTACTATCTGATTGATGTTCGAGAGCGAAAGGACTCACGCACGTCAGAGGAGGAGACCAACAGGCCGTGGAACATAGCTCATCTTCGGCCTTATTATACCTGAGCCATTGGCTCCACTTATGTACATATTAATGAAGGAAATATGCCCTAGAGGCAATAATAAAGTTATTATTTATTTCCTTATATCATGATAAATGTTTATTATTCATGCTAGAATTGTATTAACCGGAAACATAATACATGTGTGAATACATAGACAAACAGATAGTCACTAGTAAGCCTCTACTAGACTAGCTCATTAATCAAAGATGGTTATGTTTCCTAACCATAGACATGTGTTGTCATTTGATTAATGGGATCACCTCATTAGAAGAATGATGTGATTGACATGACCCATTCCGTTAGCTTAGCACTTGATCGCTTAGTATATTGCTATTGCTTTCTTCATGACTTATACATGTTCCTATAACTATGAGATTATGCAACTCCTGCTTACGGAGGAACACTTTGGGTACTACCAAACGTCACAACGAATCGGGTGATTATAAAGGAGTACTACAGGTGTCTCCAAAGGTACTTGTTGGGTTGGCGTATTTCGAGATTAGGTTTTGTCACTCCGATTGTCGGAGAGGTATCTCTGGGCCTTCTCGGTAATACACATCACATAAGCCTTGCAAGCATTACAACTAATGAGTTAGTTGTGACATGATGTATTACGGAACGAGTAAAGAGACTTACCAGTAACGAGATTGAACTAGGTATTGGATACCGACGATCGAATCTCGGTAAGTAACATACCGATGACAAAGGGAACAACGTATGTTGTTATGCGGTCTGACCGATAAAGATCTTCGTAGAAAATGTAGGAACCAATATGGGCATCCAGGTCCCGCTTATTGGTTATTGACCGGAGATGTGTCTCGGTCATGTGCGCATTGTTCTCGAACCGTAGGGTCCGCACGCTTAAGGTTTCAAGGACGGTTATATTATGAGTTTGTGTATTTTGATGTACCGAAGGAGTTCGGAGTCCCGGATGTGATCACGGACATGACGAGGAGTCTCGAAATGATCGAGACATAAAGATTGATATATTGGACGGCTATATTCGGACACCGGAAAGGTTCCGGAAGTTTTCGGAGAAAGACGGAGTGCCGGAGGGGTTACCGGAACCCCCCGGGGAAGTAATGGGCCTTATTGGGCCAAGAGGGGAGAGAGAGGGCTGCGCCAGGAGGTGGCGCGCCCCCCATGGGGAGTCCGACTGGACAAGGAGGGGGGCGCGCCCCCTTCCCTCTCCTCTCCCTCTCTTTCCTTCCCCTTCCTCCTTCCTAGTTGGACTAGGAAAGGGAATCCTACTCCCACTAGGAGGAGGACTCCCCTCCCTTGGCGCACCTCCTAGGGCCGGCCGCCTCCCCTTGCTCCTTTATATCACGGGGCAGGGGGCACCCCGAACACACAAGTTGATCCTTGAGATCGTTCCTTAGCCGTGTGCGGTGCCCCTCCACCATATTCCACCTCGGTCATATCATAGCAGTGCTTAGGCGAAGCCTCGCGCCGGTAGAACATCAAGATCGTCACCACGCCGTCAGGTCGACGGAACTCCCTCTCCCGGAGCTTTGCTGGATCGGAGCCCGAGGAGCGCCATCGAGCTGAACGTGTGCCAAGAACTCGGAGGCGCCGGAGTAACGGGCGCTGGATCGGCTGGATCGCGAGGAGAACGACGACTACTTCCTCTACGCCAGATCGCTTCCGCTTTGGTCTACGAGGGCACGTAGACAATACTCTCCCCTCTCGTTGCTATGCATCACCATGATCTTGCGTAGCGTAGGAAAATTTTGAAATTACTACGTTCCCCAACAAAGTGGCATCGAGCCTGGTTTTATGCGTTGATGTTATATGCACGAGTAGAACACAAGTGAGTAGTGGGCGATACAAGTCATACTGCCTACAAGCATGTCATACTTTGGTTCAGCGGTATTGTGAGATGAAGCGGCCCGGACCGACATTACGCCAGACGCTTACGCGAGACTGGTTTCACTGCTACGAGCACTCGTGCTTAAAGGTGGCTGGCGGGTGTCTGTCTCTCTCACTTTAGTTGAACTGAAAAGTGGCTACGCCCGTCCTTGAGAAGGTTAAACGGAGTCTATTTGACGAAGTATCGTTGTGGTCTTGATGCGTAGGTGAGATTTGATCTTGCTTAAGCCCGTAGCAGCCACGTAAAATTTGCAACAACAAAGTAGAGGACGTCTAACTTTTTTTTGCAGGGCATGTTGTGATGTGATATGGTCAAGACGTGATGCTATATTTTATTGTATGAGATGATCATGTTTTGTAACCGGTTATCGGCAATCGGCTGGAGCCATATGGTTGTCGCTTTATTGTATGAAATGCAAACGCCCTGTAATTGCTTTACTTTATCTCTAAGCGGTAGCGATAGTCGTAGAAGCAATAGATGGCGTAAACGACAACGATGCTACGATGGAGATCAAGGTGTCGCACCGGTGACGATGGTGATCACGACGGTGCTTCGGAGATGGAGATCACAAGCACGAGATGATGATGGCCATATCATATCACTTATATTGATTGCATGTGATGTTTATCCTTTATGCATCTTATTTTGCTTTGATTGACGGTAGCATTATAAGATGATCTCTCACTAAAATTATCAAGAAGTGTTCTCCTGAGTATGCACCGCTATGCGAAAGTTCTTCGTCTTTGAGACACCACGTGATGATCGGGTGTGATAGGCTCTACGTTCAAATACAACGGGTGCAAAACAGTTGCGCACGCAGAATACTCAGGTTAAACTTGACGAGCCTAGCATATAACAAATATGGCCTCGGAACACGGAGACCGAAAGGTCGAACGTGAATCATATAGTAGATATGATCAACATAGTGATGTTCACCATTGAAACTACTCCATCTCACGTGATGATCGGACATGGTTTAGTTAATTTGGATCACGTAATCACTTAGATGACTAGAGAGATGTCTCTCTAAGTGGGAGTTTTTAATATGATTAATTAAAACTTAAATTTATCATGAACTTAGTACACGATAGTATTTTGCTTGTCTATGTTTCTTGTAGATAGATGGCTCGTGCTTGTTGTTCCGTTGAATTTTAATGCGTTCCTTGAGAAAGCAAAGTTGAAAGATGATGGTAGCAATTACACGGATCGGGTCCGTAACTTGAGGATTATCCTCATTGCTGCACGTAAGAATTACGCCCCGAAGCACCGCTGGGTGCCGTGCTCGCCGCAGAGCAACGCCGAAGTTGTGAACGTCCCGCAGAGCAAAGTCGATGACTACTCGATAGTTCAGTGTGCCATGCTTTACGGCTTAGAACTGGTCTTCAATGACGTTTTGAACGTCATGGAGCATATGAGATGTACCAGGAGTTGAAGTTAATATTTCAAGCAAATGCCCGGATTGAGAGATATGAAGTCTCCAATAAGTTATATAGCTGCAAAATGGAGGAGAATAGTTACATCGCTGAACATATACTCAAAATGTCCGGGTATAATAACCACTTGATTCAACTGGGGTTACTCTTCCGGATGATAGTGTCATTGATGTAATTCTCCAATCATCGCCACCAAGCTACAAGAGCTTCGTGATGAACTATAATATGCAAGGGATGACCAAAACAATTCCCGAGCTCTTCTCAATGCTAAAAGTCATGGAGGTAGAAATCAAGAAAGAGCATCAAGTGTTGATGGTCAACAAGACCACTAGTTTCAAGAAAAAGGGCAAAGGAAAGAAGAAGGGGAACTTCAAAAGAACAGCAAGAAAGTTGCTGCTCAAGAGAAGAAACCCAAGTCCGGGCCTAAGCCTCAAATCGAGTGTTTTTACCGCAAGCAAACCGACAATCGGAAGCGGAACTGCCCCAAGTATTTGGCGGATAAGAAGGATGGCAAGGTGATCAAAGGTATATGTGATATACATGTTATTGATGTGTACCTTACTAATACTCGCAGTAGTACTGGTATTTGATATCGGTTGTTGCTAATATTTGCAACTCAAACAGGAACTACGGATTAAGCCGAAGATTGGCTAAGGACGAGGTGACGGCGCGCTGGGAAATGGTTCCAAAGTCGATGTGATCGCGGTCGGCACGCTACCTCTACATCTACCATCGGGATTAGTTTTAGACCTAAATAATTGTTATTTGGTGCCGGCGTTGAGCATGAACATTATATCTGGATCTTGTTTGATGCAAGACGGTTATTCATTTAAGACAGAGAATAATGGTTGTTCTGTTTATATGAATAATATCTTTTATGGTCATGCACCCTTGAAGAGTGGTCTATTTTTATTAAATCTCGATAGTAGTAATACACATATTCATAGTGTTGAAACCAAAAGATACAGAGTTGATAATGATAATGCAACTTATTTGTGGCACTGCCGTTTGGGTCATATCGGTGTAATACGCATGAAGAAACTCCATACTGATGGGCTTCTGGAATCACTTGATTATGAATCATTTGGTACTTGCGAACCATGCCTCATGGGCAAAATGACTAAAACGCCGTTACTCCGGAACTATGGAGCGAGCAACTGATTTGTTGGAAATCATACATACTGATGTTTGTGGTCCAATGAATGTTGAGGCACGCCATGGGTATCGTTATTTTCTCACCTTCACAGATGATTTGAGCAGATATGGGTATATCTACTTAATGAAACACAAATCTGAAACATTTGAAAAGTTCAAAGAATTTCAGAGTGAAGTGGAAAATCATCGTAACAAGAAAATAAAGTTTCTACGATCTGATCGTGGAGGAGAATATTTGAGTTACGAGTTTGGTTTACATTTGAAACAATGTGGAATAGTTTCGCAACTCACGCCACCCGAACACCACGGAGAAATGGTGTGTCCGAACGTCGTAATCGTACTTTACTTGATATGGTGCGATCTATGATGTCTCTTCTTGATTTACCGCTATCATTTTGGGGATATGCTTTAGAGACGGCCGCATTCACGTTAAATAGGGCACCATCTAAATCCGCTGAGGCGACACCGTATGAACTGTGGTTTGGCAAGAAACCAAAGTTGTCGCTTTCTTAAAGTTTGGGGCTGCGATGCTTATGTAAAGAAACTTCAACCAGATAAGCTCGAACCCAAATCGGAGAAATGTGTCTTCATAGGATACCCAAAGGAGACTGTTGGGTACACCTTCTATCACAGATCTGAAGGCAAGATTTTCGTTGCTAAATTCGGATCCTTTCTAGAGAAGGAGTTTCTCTCGAAAGAAGTGAGTGGGAGGAAAGTAGAACTTGATGAGATAATCTGTATTTGCTCCCTTATTGGAAAGTAGTTCATCACAAGAAACGGTTCTCGTGACAACTACACCAATTGGTGAGGAAACTAATGATGTTGATCATGAAACTTCAGATCAAGTTGCTCTTGAACTTCAGAGGTCAAGCAGAATAAAATACGCACCCGAGTGGTACGGTAATCCTATTCTCGGAAGTCATGTTACTTGACCATGGCGAACCTACAAACTATGAAGAAGCGATGGTGAGCCCAGATTCCGCGAAATGGCTGGAAGCCATGAAATCTGAGATGGGATCCATGTATGAGAACAAAGTATGGACTTTGGTTAACTTGCCCAATGATCGGCAAGCCATTGAGAATAAATGGATCTTTAAGAAGAAGACCGACTTGATGGTAATATAATTGTCTACAAAGCTCGACTTGTTGCAAAAGGTTTTCGACAAGTTCAAGGGGTTGACTATGATGAGACTTTCTCACCCGTAGCGATGCTTAAGTCTGTCCGAATCATGTTAGCAATTGCCGCATTTTATGATTATGAAATTTGGCAAATGGATGTAAAAACTGCATTCTTGAATGGATTTCTAGAAGAAGAGTTGTATATGATGCAACCAGAAGGTTTTTCTGATCCAAAAGGTGCTAACAAAGTGTGCAAGCTCCAGCGATCAATTTATGGTGCAGTGCAAGCCTCTCGGAGTTGGAATAAACGCTTTTGATAGTGTGATCAAAGCATATGGTTTTATATGAGACTTTTGGAGAAGCCTGTATTTACAAGAAAGTGAGTGGGAGCTCAGTAGCATTTACGATATTATATGTGGACGACATATTATTGATTGGAAATGATATAGAATTTCTGGATAGCATAAAAGGATACTTGAATAAAAGTTTTTCAATGAAAGACCTCGGTGAAGCTGCTTACATATTGGGCATCAAGATCTATAGAGATAGATCAAGACGCTTAATTGGACTTTCACAAAGCACATACCTTGATAAAGTTTTGAAGAAATTCAAAATGGATCGTGCAAAGAAAGGTTTTTACTCAGACATAAGGTGTAAGATTGAGTCGACTCAATGCCCCACCACAGCAGAAGATAGAGAGAAAATGAAAGATGTTCCTATGCTTCAGCCATAGGCTCTATCATGTATGCAATCTTGTGTACCAGACTGACGTATGCTTAGGCTGTAAGCTTGGCAGGAAGGTACCAAAGTAATCCAGGAATGGATCATCGACAGCGGTCAAGAACATCCCGAAATACACGAAAAGGACTAAGGATAGGTTTCTCGATATGGAGGTGACAAAGAGCTAGTCGTAAATGGTTACGCCGATGTAAGCTTTGACACCGATCCGGACGATTCTAAATCGCAAACCGGATACGTGTTTTGTTAAACGGTGGAGCTGTCGGTTGGTGCAGTTCTAAACAAAGCGTCGTGGCGGGATCTACATGTGAAGCGGAGTACATAGCTGCTTCGAAGCAGCAAATGAAGGAGTCTGGATGAAAGAGTTCATTTCGATCTAGGTGTCATACCTAGTGCATCGGGACCAATGAAGATCTTCCGTGACAATACTGGTGCAATTGCCTTGGCAAAGGAATCCAGATTTCACAAGAGGACCAAGCATATCAAAAGACGCCTTCAACTCCATTCGGGACCAAGTCCAAGTGGGAGACATAGAGATTTGCAAAATACATACGGATCTGAATGTTGCAGACCCATTGACTAAGCCTCTTCCACGAGCAAAACATGATCAGCACCAAGACTCCATGGGTGTTAGAATCATTACCGTGTAATCTAGATTATTGACTCTAGTGCAAGTGGGAGATCAAGGAAATATGCCCTAGAGGCAATAATAAAGTTATTATTTATTTCCTTATATCATGATAAATGTTTATTATTCATGCTAGAATTGTATTAACCGGAAACATAATACATGTGTGAATACATAGACAAACAGATAGTCACTAGTAAGCCTCTACTAGACTAGCTCATTAATCAAAGATGGTTATGTTTCCTAACCATAGACATGTGTTGTCATTTGATTAATGGGATCACCTCATTAGAAGAATGATGTGATTGACATGACCCATTCCGTTAGCTTAGCACTTGATCGCTTAGTATATTGCTATTGCTTTCTTCATGACTTATACATGTTCCTATAACTATGAGATTATGCAACTCCGTTTACGGAGGAACACTTTGGTACTACCAAACGTCACAACGTGAATCGGGTGATTATAAAGGAGTACTACAGGTGTGTCTCCAAAGGTACTTGTTGGGTTGGCGTATTTCGAGATTAGGTTTTGTCACTCCGATTGCTCGGAGAGGTATCTTTAGGCCTTCTCGGTAATACACATCACATAAGCCTTGCAAGCATTACAACTAATGAGTTAGTTGTGAGATGATGTATTACGGAACGAGTAAAGAGACTTACCAAAGAACGAGATTGAACTAGGTATTGGATACCGACGATCGAATCTCGGGTAAGTAACATACCGATGACAAAGGGAACAACGTATGTTGTTATGCGGTCTGACCGATAAAGATCTTCGTAGAAAATGTAGGAACCAATATGGGCATCCAGGTCCCGCTTATTGGTTATTGACCGGAGATGTGTCTCGGTCATGTACGCATTGTTCTCGAACCGTAGGGTCCGCACGCTTAAGGTTTCGATGACGGTTATATTATGAGTTTGTGTATTTTGATGTACCAAGGAGTTCGGAGTCCGGATGTGATCACGGACATGACGAGGAGTCTCGAAATGATCGAGACATAAAGATTGATATATTGGACGGCTATATTCGGACACGGAAAGGTTCCGGAAGTTTCCGGAGAAAGACGGAGTGCCGGAGGGGTTACCGGAACCCCCGGGAAGTAATGGGCCTTATTGGGCCAAGAGGGAGAGAGAGGGCTGCGCCAGGAGGTGGCGCGTGCCCCCATGGGGAGTCCGACTGGACAAGGAGGGGCGGCCCCCCTTTCCCTCTCCCTCTCCCTCTCTTTCCTTCCCCCTTCCTCCTTCCTAGTTGGACTAGGAAAGGGGAGTCCTACTCCCACTAGGAGGAGGACTCCCCCCTCCCTTGGTGCACCTCCTAGGGCCGGCCGGCCCTCCCCCTTGCTCCTTTATATACGGGGGCAGGGGGGCACCGAACACACAAGTTGATCCTTGAGATCGTTCCTTAGCCGTGCGGTGCCCCTCCACCATATTCCACCTCGGTCATATCATAGCAGTGCTTAGGCGAAGCCTGCGCCGGTAGAACATCAAGATCGTCACCACGCCCGTCGTCCGATTTTGAACTCCCTCTCCCCGAGCTTTGCTGGATCGGAGCCCGAGGAGCGCCATCGAGCTGAACGTGTGCCAAGAACTCGGAGGCGCCGGAGTAACGGCTACTGGATCGGCCGGATCGCGAGGAGAACGCACGACTACTTCCTCTACGCCAGATCGCTTCCGCTTTGGTCTACGAGGGTACGTAGACAATACTCTCCCCTCTCGTTGCTATGCATCACCATGATCTTGCGTGTGCGTAGGAAAATTTTGAAATTACTACGTTCCCCAACAATTAAGATAATGTATATATTATGAATAAAGGCAATAAACCGGATCCCCGGCTAAAACGGGGTATCTGTTCTGTATCAAAGTCCAGTTTGGGTACATGGAGATGCTGTTGAAGCGGCCTCCGGTTTAACCCTTGGCCTTGCTTTTGTGAAATTCTTGTCACTTGGGGGCTTGGTCGTGTCCGAACCAATGCAACACCTCTTGGCAGGCGAAAGCCACCAGATCATTTGGGGGCTTGGTCGTGTCCGAACCATTTCAACAACTCTTGACAAAGTAAAGCCACCAGATCACTTGGGGACATGGTCACGTCTGAACCAACACGCCTCTTGGTCGGCCTAAGGCCATAGAATCACTTGGGGGCTTGGTCGAACCCGAACCAATGCAATGCCACTTGATCGGCGTAATGCCACGATGTCAGTTGGGTACCTGGCTGACTTGAACCATCGCTACACCTTATAGGGAGCTTGGTCCTGTCCGACCATGGTAACGCCATCTGATCAGACTCAATAAAGCCTCTTCTTGCAAACAGTCTTTTTATTGTTTTTGCTTCCATGTGTTTTTTATACATATAATTTGGCTTTTGTTTGTTGTCTTAAACCGACAAACCTTCTTTCAACCGGGTTCAAGTTTTCAGAATTTGGTCCATTTTTTCCGGCGATTGATTGTTCCGGTTTGATTTTGCTGTTAACATCCCATTATGGAGTAACAGGGGGCTTATCATACCCGACACGATTTACACGGTAAATCGGTATTATACACACAGGGATTATTCTCCTTTGACGGTGATGGTTTATAAAGCCTCCGCTTTAGGATTGGCTAAAGCTAATCGTGTGCCGCCATCGCGGTGTATGTTTGTATCACAAAATTTTGATCGTATACCTCGATATTTTCTTATATAAATATATTGGTATCACAATCCGGCTAGAGGCGCAAGCCGCCATGGCGGTTTAAGAATTTGTGATTGCAGGCAAAATATGTTGCAGGATTCACTACTTCCAAACCAAAGTATCCAGCACCGCCATGCAAAAGTTTACAGACTGAGTTGGTAACGGCATTGTTCAAAACAAAGTACTGACTATCCTGTTACAAAGCCTTTTGCGGCCCGGCGTTTCATGTGGGGTTATGCCTTGAAGCTTCGGAGGCGTCACCCGGCTTGACGAATTACGCTGCTTCGCCGGGTTGACGTGAGGTAGAGGGGCGCTCGACGTCGGTTCAACTTCTTCTTCTTCCTCACCCAAAGCCCGGAAGTCATTGGTAGACCACCAATCCGGGTTAAGGCACGAAGACAGCTTCTTCACTTATCAGCTCAGCCGGATCAACGTCGGGCGTAAGTGTGCTTACGGATTGGGGAACAAGGCTCGCACTTCGTGGATGACAAAATCCACCCGCTTGTTGTTGGCGTCATAAAAAGAGCGGTGAACCGTCGAGTTGGTTTCGTCTCGCCAGTTGACTTCGCCCGGTGACGCATTTCCTTTGTGATCCGTTTTATGCGTCGTTATCAAAGGCTTCACCATTCTCTTGAGCACTGGGAAACCTTTGGCTATGTCCGCCGGATCAAGATCTGCTATCCACGCCTTGGCGCGTGTCGAGCGATAATGTGCGGCCGAGCCGCAGATCGCTTCAACTCTTCAAGTTGCCCGGAACCATGGACAACCGGTCCGTGGTTTCTCCGATCGAGGACGGCGCCCGTTTTGTCGTATGATGTAGCACGAGATGACTTCATTGGCGCCGGTATACAGCTGCTCAATCAGCGTATAAGCGGCCTTGATTTCTTCCGCACATCGAGCCCATATGTGCAATACGCTGTCGTTTACTGCACCGGTTTAAGACAACTCAGGATAAACCGGCGGAAATATCAAAATTAAGATAGCCAGTGCATAGTTTCTTACCAAAGACGGCAGAGGTCATGGCATGCACTTGGCGCTTGAGTCTGGCAAGCTCTTCCGTCACCGGTTTAAGGGATGCTTCGGCTTCTTCCGCCCGTTTTTTCAAACCGGCCTTCTCGGTGTCCCAGTTGGCTTGTTCGGATTTATACCACTCCTTCAGCTGTTCCATAGTGGCCAAGGCCGTTCTCAATTCGTCCTTGGCCTTAGTGGTCTCTGCTATGAGTCTCCAGATTGGCTCGCAGGTCTTTGAGTTGCACGCCTTGTTGCTCTATTTCATTCTGGTAACAAAGGAAGCATGTTAGGTGTCTCATTATCAAGTCCCAAGCTCAATATACATATTCACCTTGGCACTTGGGGGCTAATGGCTAATTGATCTCAGTTTGCCATTTGGGTACAGAAATCAAGTCCCGGTTTAACTATGCTTTGAGTTGAACCGACCCTTTGGGGGCTACTATACAGCTAAAGTACAGGGAAAGACATAATTCATTACCTCATAGCGGTCCTTCATCCGGTTTACTGACCAGCTTCAAAGTCACGGCTGGTGTAGAGCCGGTTCAGGAAGCCGGAATGAAGTTCTTGGGCAGAGAAATTGTCGTAAGCCGACAGATCAGTCTTCCCCTTGTCCTTGCTCATAGTAGTGGAACCTTCCTTGATGCTGTGCTTTGCTAAAGCGACCGGTCGGCTAGGAGCAGATGTAGCGACTTACCGGTCACAATAACATCGTCATTTTCAGCGGTCTTCTTTGGGCTTGATGTCGTCTTGCTCTGGCTCGGCGGTTCAACAATCACGACCCGCTCTGTGGACGGGTTTGATGGAGCAGGCTGCAAAGTTTACACTTGGACCTCCGGTTCAACTTCTGGTGGGTCAGCAGTATCATCTTTGTACAACTCGCCAGAGCTATATTTGGCGGCTTCAGGATTGTCGTGGGTTTGTTCTGGGGTCTTTTCCGGATCAGCATCTGCAGTAGGGTCAAGGGTTTTTGCTTTCTTGCTCAAGCGAGCCTTGGTGCTGCAATATTCAGAATGGAATAAAGAAAAATTGGACAAAGCAATTGTAAACCGAACGGACGGGACAGCGGTTGCATACCCTGCAGCAACTTTAAGCGGAGGCAGTTGCGTGGTTGATGAACCGCCGGACGAACCGGAAGAGGCCTGATAATTTGGGTCGGATGGATTGAGAGGACATCGGAAGAAACCCTTTAAGGGATAACGCTTTTCAGGAGAGCAAGTCACCGGACGACGCTCCGGGTTGGTGTGTCCGGTAAACCGGATGAGGTAATACGTTGGCCACTATCTATGCGGGTCGTGCGGCGCTCTTGACTTCTTTGTGTCTTCAAAGAAAGGTTTGGATTTAAGTAAGCAGGAATGATATCTTTTCACTTTCCGGACGGTGCGTCAATTCTTTTAACCGCACAAGGTCGGATTCGGAAGAAAGAAAGATTACCTCAACGGGTCGGCATGGCTGGCTTCAAAGCATCATCCCAGGAAGTAAAGTTGTCAAGAAAAGGAGTACAAGGGAACAAATCATAAGCAAGAATGAACACAAAGCGGGAAGCCGGGTTTACGGCGGCTCCCTCGTAAGAATGTCAAGTGTTACCTCAGCTCCTTCGATTCTTCGCCCTTCCGGGCGGATCGGAGGACTTCGGCGGTTTTCTTCTTGCCTGCCTTCTTGGTGGCCTGGACTTTACACGCGCGCCAACCGGTTTAGTACGTTTCCGTATGAGCTGTCACCGAGAAATAACAAGGATTAATACATATCAACAAAGTTTTAAAGACCCAAGAACGGTGAATAGAGCTTTACCGCGGTGGTTTGTTGGCAACACGAGAATGGAGCCAGCCCGGTTAGGCTGCAAACGGAGATTGGTTCATCAAGCATCTTCTTTACAATCTCCGTAACTTCAAGGTCGGTTATGGGCAGCTCGTGACGTCTTTGAGGGTCTTTGAGGCTGCCGGTGTACTCATGCATCAATCCGGCCGCGGCTTAGCGGCAAGACGCCCCAAGAAACCCAACACCGCACAAGGTCCACGCCGGTTAAGCCATTGGCCATTAGAGCCCGGAGCTTGATTATTTGAGGCGCGAAGTTCTTTCGTTCCGCGGCGGTTAAGCGTGAAGGCAGCGGATGCTGGTTGCTGAGCCGGTAAGGACGATAACCCGGCAAGGGGTTCTCGTTGGCAGGAGCGGTGTTCCGGCAGTAGAACCAGGTTTGGTTCCAATCCTTTGGATGACTGTGGTGTTTGGCGTGAGGAAAATCCACCTCCTTCCTCTTTGATTGAAACGCCGCCAGCTACGTGTTCGGACCATCGAGAAAAATTGATGCGGCGGTTCAAGTGAAAAATCCCGGAACAACTCCACGGATGGTTCTTCCTGAAGGTAGACTTCACAGAAGACTTGGAAGTTGCATATGTTTGACACAGAGTTCGGGCCGATATCCTGCGGATGGAGTTTCAAACTTGCGAGGACATCCCGGAAATTTTTTGAATCGGGCGGGCAGAATCCCCGGTCTAAGTGCTGCATAAACACGATTACTACACCCTCTTGTGGCTCGGGAGGAAACTTCGCCATCGGAACACGCCGGAGGACATTTTTGGCGCCAAACCGCCCGGTGGTGACATAGCCGTTCGATTGTGTTTGGTGATTTTGGACGGACCCAATTGCAAGCTGAGAATTGAGGGGCCATTCCGGAAGACTAAGCTGCGAAAGAAAGGAAGAGACGGTTTACCATTAAACGGTTCAGGCATATCATACATTGTTAAACCGGTGATTCAGCATCCGCTTCCTGCCCGGTTTAATCGAGGACTAATGGAGTGACGGATTAGCTGTCGAAAGTTAAACCGCCGAAAATGGCAGAGTTTAAAAGTCTACTAAGTATGGACTTAACCAGTTTTAACATATGAATGGAGGTAATCGAGATCTACCGACGCTCTAGTAAGAAAAACTTTACAACCTATGCAAACCTTCATAAAGAGCAGGAGGGTTCAGATATTCTAAACTCGAGGATCTGAACAAAAGGAAAGGTGCATAAAGAGTTCAATGGACGGCGGAGCGATCACTTATACAAGATGCACGGTATGGCTGAGGCACGGCCATGGCGGAGCAAGTGAGAAGAAACTAATATGAAGCTGCGTGATGAATGTGGATCTCAGATGGGATCTAGGGCTTGAGAGGAACCTTACCGACGAGCGGAAACGAGCGCGAAAACTCGATACGGTCGAGTTGATGCAAATGGACCGGCGATGAAGCGTCGTTCGAAGGTCGGGCGCGACGGGCGGAGCTTCAGGGCTAGAGCGTCGCGAGGAAGGAGAAGAGCGGAAGAAGAAGAAGAGAAAGGGGCGACCGGTCTATTTATAAGGGACCGGAGCAATCAACGGGCGCGAGAATCAAGGAGTCAAAAGCGGCGACGGTGCGTGACGCCTCGATTTCCGGGATAGCATTAAATGAAGGGAATCTTACTGTTTGGATTTCTTTATTAAAGATGACGTCACGGTGGTTCAAGCGGATGGCGGTTTACAAAATATGAAAGGAGATCAAAGAGGTTCCTGAAGGTGTTGAAGATTAACTTGAACCGGTTCAGTCAACTGGGGCCTAATGTTGGGGACACAACCATCGAGTGTGAACTGGCTGGAGGGGCCGGTTTACCCTCGGCCCATGAGCCGTGCCCACGGAGGAGGCCCGAGCCCGTGAGGCGACTCAAGGTCCATTTATGTAAACCGCCTTAGTGTTGTAACTTGTGTTGTAAGACAAGAGAGAAGAGACCGAGCGGACACTTGTATGAGCCGGATCGGGACCTGTCAGGGACGGCCGGGTGTCAACCCGTGTATATAAGGGGACGACCCGGCGGGCGGATTAAGGGAGAGGATTCGAGGCTAAGGCAAGCTATCGCTCCCTAGTCGCCAAATCATATCAATCACATCACAACCGGACGTAGGCTTTTACCTTCATCGAAGGGGCCGAACCAGTATAATTCCCGTGTCTTGTGTCCGCTTTAACCCCTCTAGGTTAACCCGTGCGATGGCCCTACGACTAAGTCCTTTCATGAGGACATCTGCCGTGACAATTCCACGACAGCACCCGTGCCGGTGCCCGTGCACACGAATGTCTCTCCGTCGCGCCGTTGCCAGCGCCTGTCCCCGCGTGGGTGCCAGTGCCCCCCTCAGCGGCATGGATGGCCGCCTTCGACCGCTTCCTTGCACCAACGCCAGTCGCCTCCTCCCGCCAGTTGACTCGCTCCTGGAGACCGAAGTCTGGAACATTGTGGCCTTCCTTGAAGCTAGGGACAACATTCAGGAGTACGCCAACAACGGCGCAAGACGCCGCCGTCGGTCAGTGGCCCGACGACACACAGAGCACGGCAGAGGAGCCGCTTCCCACCGCAAGACGCCCCCGCCGCCGCGTAATCTAAATTTGCCATGAAAAACGTTCGGATTGCCATGCTTAAAATCCGAACGTTTATCATTTCCGTTTATTTTAGATCAATCGTCGTATGAATGTAAAGTCGGAGTCAGACTGAATGAAATCTATGGTTTGATCGATTGAATGTTCTGCTAGAGCCGTATCAAATTAAATATAAAACGTCATCAAGCCACATGTATTCCTTCTCATACAACGACCTAGACTGCTTCAGTGTCGAGCGCTCAACACGTTTAGTGTGCAGTTAATTTCATGCCAAAAATAGTGTAATCACATAATAACACGCAAATAATATCCTACTTAATATCCGCATGCACTTAATATACTTACAAATTAACGTGCATTGCATGTACACATTGACTAGTACTACTAGTACGTGAAACTGGTGATGTAACTTGTGAACGCGTCCAAATATGGTCAACGGCAACATCGCTCATGAAGTTCTTCGTGGTTTGCCTGCAAGGCCTAAACGTGGAAGGGGAGGAGAGAGAGAGAGAGAGAGAGCACACATGGAACCCACCAGTAAGTGAAGGCGAATAGTACGTGCTAACGAGCCGGTCCCACTATGTACTAAAAATAATATTACATGTTATCCATTAAGTAGGCTGTGGTAATATAAAAACATTATATGAACAAAGGGGGGTACAACAAACATTGTTGTTCTACGTATGTTGCCTATTGACGTGCGGCTTGAAGGCCCTGGTCGCATGTTCGATCCTCGTCCTTTATTTTTGGGAAAACTTTGTTTTTGCCACTCTAGCTTTTGCCCACTTTGCTTATGCCACTCTAGAATTTAACATTTCACTTTTGCCACTCTTAGCTTTTGACAATATATCAATTTTGCCACTCAGTGGCAAAAGCAAAATTTTCAGAGTGGCAATTATGATACATTGCAAAACCTAAGAGTGACAAAATTGAAATAAAAAATTATTGTTTTTGCCACTGAATGGCATTTGTGATGCATTGTCAAAAGCTAAGAGTGGCAAAAGTGAGATGTCAAATTCTAGAGTGGCATAAGAAAAGTGGGCAAAAACTAGAGTGGCAAAAACAAAATATTCCCTTATTTTTTAATTTGTATATGGGTCTAAATTTGTTTCATGACAGGTGGCCCCCTCGGTGTGTAGTTTGTGGCACTTTAATTTGTGGGTCGAAATGTTTTCCATTCCAAGTGGACTATCGGTGTGTAGTTTTGTACTTTATTTGTAATAATCAGAGTTTTTTGCAATAATACCATGGTGCGACGTTGAAGGCGAGAAAGGACGTGCGAGAGAGTGATGACTGAGCCAGAGGGAAATCAATTGGGGGAGGTGCGGGGGTTGCAATGGTGTTTGGAGTAGTTGTGGGCCAAATGCTACGAAAATATAATCTACCACCGGAATAAATGCCTACACAAATTAATCCTAGGTTGGAGTCCCCCTCACAATGTAAATAGCTCCGACTTTGCGAGGGATGGAGAGGTAGCTTCAATGTGTGGAAGATACAGCGTGAGAAAGCGAGGTCAATCGAGAAACATATAAATAGAGAGACAAAGTGAGTTTGGTCCGACATTCATTGAAAAGATATACATGCTCTGGAGAGATATTTTCCGATTGAGCTTTTGTGAAGGGTGAGGGCTGTAAGATAGAGCTTGAGAGATGATCCAGTCACAGACATGTAGTAGATATATTTTGTGCGTGGGAGGAAGCAAGGTCAATCGATTACATATATAAAGGGAGAGAGATTGAGTGAGTGTGGGTCGTCGTGCGATCAAAAGAGTGATACGGGTTGGAGAGAGTGACCTAGATAGACAATGTGCGTGAGAGAGTATACAATATGAATATGTCAAATTGGGCTCAAACATGGAGATATATCCTTTGCGTCTGAGAAAGAGCGAGGTCAATCTAGACATACAAAGAGAGACAAAGAGACAGAGAGGGAGGGAGGGAGAGAGAGAGAGAGAGAGATTGAGCGAGCGTGGTCCGCCATGAGGTCGAAAGAGTGGGGGCGACTTGGATGGACTGACCTAGATAGACAATATGCGTGAGAGAGTATAAAGTGTGTCGATCGAGGCCCGAACAGGGAGATATATCATTTGTGTGTGAAACAAAACGAGGTTAATGGAGACTCAGATAAAGAGAGCGAGATTGAGCGAGTGTGGCCCGCCGTGTGGAAGAAAGAGTGAGACGGTCTCAGGGAGTGACCTAGATAGACAACGTGCGTGCATGCGCACGATAGGTTGGGGGCTAGATAGGCAATGCATGTATCTAGCGAGAGAGGGTGGGAGGGGGGGAGAGAGAGAGAGAGAGAGAGAGCTCGGCATGGGGTACAATGGCGGGTGTGTGAGGTAAATAAATTTGGTAACATAGTGGAAAAAGGGTTTTGTATAGTTGAGAGAGTTAGAGATCGAAACATGGAGAGAAGGAATGAACGTGTGTCAGAAACCGATAGCTTCCTAAGGTGGTTAAGAGAGGAAGATTAACCGATACAGGAAGTATGTAGTGTGTGTGCCGAGGGGGGGGCTAAAAACAACATTTGAATGTGGATAGTACTAGACTTAATATCGATGTTTCAATTCAGTGTACATTGTAAGATTTGAACTGAGGACCATGCATATGGGTAATTATTTCGAATTCGTGTCATACTAGGTTGGGAAAAGTTGACATTGACTCGATTGTTGTGCTATTTTTGTAGGTCATATGTTTGAATCCATCCAAAAGTTTTCTCACTACCATGGTGTTCATCATATACATATGAACTTTTATTAAAAAAGTAGCATGGATACAGTGAAATGCGAAATCCATGTTAGAATTGGAGATCGCTATGTGACACACACTCTAATCCACGTTAGCGTGGATACCGTGGATATCGTTTCGTTTTTTTTTCTTTCAAATAACTCCTTAGTAATTAATTTATAGTATCTCGTTTCGGGACTAATTATTTGCAAGGAAAACACGGGCATGGTAATACACACAGATTCGTTTGCAAATGAAAGAAGATTCATTTACATTCTCAAATCTCCTCTCAAATGTAGGTGCACCCAGCAGACCAGGGTTGTGTCATGGTGGTCGCGTGTGTCGTACGGTGGCTTAGCACGCAGTCACCCACCCCTCCTCCCTCCCCCCCCCCCCAAAAAAAGGACGACAACAAATAAGTTCGCGCTTCCACGTTTCGGATTGAAATATCTGGTGGCCCCATTTCCAGCCCTGCAAAATCTTCCTTCTCCACCGTCCCCTTATGTGCCCATATTGCTCAAATCCCCAATTCGTCGCCAACCCAAGCAAAGTTCGAATCGCCCCTCGTCTCATCTCTTTCCCCACCTCTGTGTTGGACGACGACGAAGACGACGGTCACGCTTCACCACCGCACCGGAGCTACCTCATCTATGCCCTCGTCCACCACACCGGGTGGTCCACCGACAACGTCGGCCACCGCATCCAACGTGCCTCACAAACACCGACTTCCACCGCATCAGGTGCGCTTCACCAACGCCGTCTCCCACCTCACCGGGTCTACTTCACCGAGCACATCGTCGCACCTCCGCCCCCCGAGGCCGTTCGGGCTTCACCAACGGTCTCGTCCACCGCATCGTAGCGCTCCGCTGCCACACAAGATCTGCATCCGTGCGCGGCCAGCCAATGCCAGCGCATCACCCTCAACGTCTCTGAAGTGACCCGCACTCTAGCTAGGCGATCATGCCCAAACGCCGGCCCGAACTAGGTATCCACACATCACTCCGTTGTGCACTGTTCCGACGATGTTTGGATATTCTTTTCACTGCTCTCTTAGCTTACACGCCTATGCAACTCTGACTTTAACTCTTATTTCTTCTGGAGATATCATCTGAAACAAGCAAAACCATTTCTTGGCGAAGCATGACGGCGCTACGGGATCTGGTACACATCCTGCACACTTGTATAACCTTCTAAGTATCTGTTGTCTGGTACAACAGCAAGGTCGATTCCTCTTATTTGATCAACCATTCGCCGTGTCAAAAATGCAGAGGGGGATGCAAGGAGCACAAGGCCTGCACATCCAAGCAAGTGGTAACATGGACTTGTACATGGAACATCCCAAGTGCAAGCAGAGCTACAGTGAGCTCGTACAACAAGCTAGCGTAAGTCCCTGCATTTCATTTAATTCATACTGGTATGCGTGTATGGTTTGTGTGCAGTGGCGGATCCATGAATTCGAGTTACCAGGGGCGAACATTTAACTTAAAAAATACGAAGGCACTTGCACTCTGGAAATCAACATAACTTGAGAAATGAGAAGCTACATGCACTTTGAAAACCAGCTAATGATCCAAAGTAGTTCAGATTATAAAACACTAAATGATGCAAGCACCACAAAACATAAAATGCAACATGGTGTACAAGGACTACTAGCATGGTCTGTACCTACTTGAATTATTCGTTCTCTGGCTGAAAATATCGAAGTGTAATTGCACCTATAACTAGTGCGCAAACTGCATATCAATATATCTATCCTGCCCAAGTATGCCAATAGTTTCAAACAACAGATTAGAAAAGTATTTATGCTACATTGTCATGATACGGGGCTTTCTGGTAGATGGCCTCGACGTTTCCTCAAGCCATGAAAATATACTATAATTTGCTTGTCATCAATGCTTGGAAATCTCTCTGTCTCTCTCAACATAGCAGATCATCATTAGACACTAAATCCTTCAATGGGATCTTGCAAAATGCTTGCATTAGATCCCTCATTAGACACTATATGTTCATCACCAGGAGCATGTAAAATGTTTGCATCAAATCCTTCATTAGCAGTCTGTTCATTTGAAACTGAAGTCTCAAGATCAACTTGAGCTTATATGTTTGCAACGGAATCTTGATTATATACATCGATTCAGCCGATTCAAGATTGATTGGGGGAGTTATAAAATAAGCAGAAATTGGTTTCATTTTCTCATAGATTCCCTACATACAAGCAGTTTTACAACAACGTCAGCTTTAACTATTGGCCAGAAATTGAACAGTTGAATTAGATATAATCAGGGATGTGATGTACCTGCTCGTTGCGCATGCTACTCTTGCAAGTCATGATTGTCCGCTTGTGCAAGCTCGATGCCATGCCCGTCTTGCCGCCGGTGCTCTCCTGCAAGGTGCTACACCCTGGGTTGGATCTTCATCTTCTTGTCCTTCCGTTCGATTGAAGCCCGGCAACCGCACTCCAACGAGGGCGCGAGGAAGTGCTGTGTCGGTCTGTCTAGCGGCGGCTAGGTTAGGAGCGAACCATACTGGAGGCTGGAGTGAACGAATTGGATTTTTCCTGCTGTCGATTGATATGGGAGGCGCTCGTTTGGGCCGCGGCCTGCTATAGGGTCTGCCTTGCACTTACGTTATTGGCCCATCCAAATTGAAACATTTTTCTTCATTTTTTACATTGCTTGCTTGTGTGTTGGGCCGAACAAAACTAGCATGGTCCAACCTGGACCACTCAAACTAGGTCCACACTTTCCAGCCACCCGAGGCGGCCGCCCATACCAGCCCCTATGGTGGCGTCGCCCCTTTTTGTGTGTATGATTGGGGTACTAAAAAATATTCCAGTGGCACTTTTGATTTACCCACAGAATGGTTGAATTGCTTGTTTCTATGAACTGAGTTCGCCAATAATGTGAAGGATGCCAGTCTTTTCATCCTATTGTAGATTGCTTAGATCTCGATATTCCAAATGTAATCGCATGAAATATACAGTAAAAACCAGTGCGATGTGTGTGGCTACAACTAGTCTGACTACACGTCCTCATATAACATATCAAGGATGCACCATCTTACCAGATTAACCATTCGACTTACCAATGCAAAGGTGGGAAGAAAGAAGTATTGGGACTGCATATCCAAGCAATTGATGCCATGGACTCCTTCATAGAACCTTGTGTTTAAAAAGAAGTTGCAAGGTGCCTGCATAAAGAGCTAGCGTAAGTTCGCTTATCTCGCTTCTCGAATTTTAGTTAGCCACTTATTGCAAAATTGTTCAATTACGTTGCTTGGCTTAATTTAGTTTGCTACTGATTACATAATGCCATAGCCTGTTAATCCTATTATAGACTGCGCCTATCTATGTGTTTGATACTTATCGTTAAGAATTACCTGTTTGCCTGAACTTAAATAGCTACTTAAGCACGTAGATAGCTGGTCATATGTACTTCTTGGGTGCACCGTAATTCACGTGTAATTTACGCTCGATACCGCTTTGTTTAAATGGTTTGCTGTTATCACTTTTAGCACTAGTAATGTTTGCATGTTCATAGATAGACAACTGTCAGGTTTATATGAGGGACACCGTCTTTTTAACTTATATATGTGTTGGAATCATTTTGCTTATATCAAAGAAATTTACAGATGTATGTGTTGCTGGTAAACGGTACCGTCTTATTACTTTAATACGTTTCCAAGAACTTGTTAGTTTTACTAGTTCATGTGTAATTAAATACGTTGCCAAAACCGGTTAGTTTTACTAGTTTGATGTTAGTTTCTTATGGCTCTTGCAAAACTTTATTTATTGATTGCTAACATTAAAGTTTGCAGGATCCAACTGAAACTCCGTTGGCACAACAGGTATGTTTTCAGAAACTTCCTTGTTTACCTAGTTTGCTGCTGTAACTTGTTGCTGTAATCATCTTTCCAACTTCAAGTTTTCAGGATCGAATTGGAAGTCCAATTGCTCAGCAGGTACATTTTCAAAAAAATATTTGTGTAACAGGTTTGCTGCTGTAACTTGTTGCTCTAATCAAGTTACTGACTACTCAACTTTTCAGGATCCAATAGAAACTACAATGCCACGACGGGTTCCTTTTGCAAAACTTGTTTGTTTAACTGATTTGCTGCTGCAACAGGTTGCTCTAATCATGTTACTGGCTAATCAACTTTTCAGGATAAAAGAGAAACTCCAATGCCACAACAGGTACCTTTTGCAAAACTTGTGTGTTTAACTGCTTTGCTGCTGCAACAACCGGTTACAATGATGTTATTAACTACTTTTCAGCATCAAACTGAAACTCTTTAATTCCTTGTTTGTTTAACCGGTTTGCTGTTATAACTCCCAGTTGAGATGTTTTGCTAAGTTCAACTTTTCGGAATCCAATCGGAACTTTAATGGAAAAACAGGTTAGCCCAAGATCAAAGAGCGAGGTCCCCATGGACGTTGTATCATCCCACAGCAGTGGCACCGGCCCAATCATGCATCATGAATTGCCAACTACTAATGCTCTAGTGGCTAGACTAGTGGTAGAAAGAGATTCTGCTTCCGCACTTAGAGATGAAGTTGACATGTTGAGGAAGCAAACAACACAATCACAAGCAGTACTCAAGACAATCATTAAATATTTGGTGGATTTCAAAACGAAGCAGCCGAGATCGATCAAGATTTGTCGGCTGCTTCGGGAACGGGGGTCCCTGACTTGCTCGCTTATGCCCGCGGGGCGTGGCTCAAAGGGGGGCCCATCACGGCTCATCTTCATCAACACAAGCTCAAGACCCTTGCGAGGGGCCAAGCCTCACGGGGCGGACAATAGGGAGCTTCCTCAGGCACGGCCTCATCAGGCTAGCTTGCGAGGAGGCGGAGAGATCAAGGCGTGGTACCTCACGAGGTGCCCATGACGCAAGCCATGACGACCAAGGGCGCCAGGCGGGCGCCAGCCCGCGCAGTGTCCTCCTTTCCTCTTTGGTGCAAAGGGAGCAAGCGCAGGCGAGAGCATCAAGCAAAGGCGACCATTTCGGTGCAACAAGACCAAGACCAGCCCAACGGCAAGAAGGAAGTCATTGTGGAGCCCAAGCCAAGGCCACCACCGTGAGCCTTTGACAGGTGAGGACCAACTTTAGTCAGGATAAGTGTACCAGATGTTCCCCTTCAAAATGGCCAATTGTTGGCGCCCTTCCCGCTCGATATTTGGGAAGAGGCCCAGGGCCTCTGCCTATAAATAGGACTAGCCTCCCACAGGGCAGAGGCAGCTTGATCCAGACATCTCATCAGCAGCTCGATCCGGGATCCAGAACAGAGCTAGAGGCCAAGCAATCTAGAGAGAGAGAGAGAGAGAGAGAGCGACTGAACTCGTCCAAGCAGTTCATCGCCCCGGCAAAGAACAGACCCTCGCGAGGCTGTTCTTCCTTGTATTGTTCATCACCATCAGCCCAAGAGGCAATCCACCACACCACAAACTAGAGTAGGGTATTACACCACAATGGTGGCCCGAACTTGTATAAACCTTGTGTCTCTTGTTTTGTTCCTTTCGTAGTTTAGATCCAAGCGAGGCGGCGGGGTGCAGGTAGGTAGAGGGCGAGATCTCCGCGCGCACCCCAGTGTTCGAACCTCAAGGGTCTATCGGAACCCAAAATCTGACATTTGGCGCGCCAGGTAGGGGTGCGCCGGAATTTGTCTTCCGCCGCCCTGTTCTCCATCGACCACCGCATCTATGTCTGACGCCGCCGCCTGCCGAAGCGCCGAGCCGCTCTCGCTTCTCGCTGTCGCCAGACGGCTTCTGCCGTCGGGGCGCCCTCATCGTTCCCCGTCACCTGCCATCAACGCCGCCACCGGCCCGGCGCGGAACGAGCAGCAAGCATCGTCCCAGCATCCCTCCGTGGGGCAAGAAGGCCGCACTGCTACCCCCTCACTCGCCCCGGTTGGTTCTTCGTCTCGCGCATTCCGCGCGCCCATGGAGGCTCGAGCTGCGCCATCGCGCAAACGAAGCTCTGCGCTACCGGCCCGGTCGACGACGCCTATGAAGAGTGGCTAGACTGTCGCCGAAGCCTGCCCACGCCGCAGGGGCTCCCCTGCCCGTCTGGCCCCGCACAAGACTCCGCCTTGGCGGGCGACGAAGCTCCGAGAGTGCCTCGGACGCCTCCCCCTCAAGAAGGCGCCCTGGCCCCAAGGCGCGTGGTCCCTGGGCGGAACCCACTCCGTCCGGCGCCAGCGTGGCAAGAGCAGAGCTTCCAGGAAGTCCCTCGCCCGCAAGAAGCTGCCCGAGTGCTCCCCGCTCCAGGCTGCCGCGACCACGCTCTGCTCCAAAGACGTCAAGACCTGCGCTGCTCCCAGCTGCAGCGCATGGGGACCCGCAAGGCCAAGCTCTTCGTCACCCAAGGCCTCCCGTGGCCACAGCAGGCTGCCGTGCCTTCACCATCGAGCTGCGCAGCGTCGCGTGGCTCGGCAAGTTCAAGCCAGACCTGCCTCCTCACTACGACGGTACGATCGACCCCGCAGAGTTCCTCCAGCTCTACGAGCTGGGCATCGAAACCGCCAACGGAGACGAGAAGGTCATGGCGAACTGGTTTCCCATGGCGCTCAAGGACGGGGCCCGCACTGCTCTCGAACCTAGCTCTGTGCACGATCTCCTCTGGGGACGAGATGCGCACCCGCTTCATCGCCAACTTCCAAGGTACTCGTGACCGGCCACCCGCCGTGAGCGACATGCGCCGCATCAAGCAGCAACCAGGGGAGACCCTGCAGAAATACATCCAGCGGTTCAACAACGCACGCCTCAAGATTCCCAAGGTGACTGAGGAGGCCATCATCTCCGCCTTCCGCCTTCTCCGACGGTGTGCGCGACGTCAAGATGAAGGAGGAGCTGGCGATGCATGAAGACTTGTGCACTTCCTTGGAGCTGTTCAACTTGGCGACCAAGCGCGCCAGGTCGAGGAAGGGCGCCTCCCTCCTCGAGCTGCCTGCCGCACCCGTAAGAGAAGAAACCCAAGGCCAAGGATGTGAAGCGCGGGGGCTGCCGTGCTCACGCAGTAACCGGACACCAAGCGGGCAGATCAGCTCGAGTCTTCCAAGGGCAGCCAGCATCGCTTGTACCACGACCTCCACACCCACAACACCAACGAATGTCAAGAGCTCCGAGCCGTGCGAGAAGGGAGGATCAGCCGACGTCCCGACCGCAGCGACCGGGGCTACGACCGAGGAGGAGGAAGGAACACATCACGCTGGGAAGACCGCGGCCCTCGCCAAGGGTGGCGCGACCAACCTCGCGAGGATCACTGGCGGGACCCGCCTCGCGAGGGAGGCTGGAGGGATCAGCCTTGCGAGGATCGCCCACAAGGCAACCCAGGCCTCCCTCCTCTGCCACCGCAGCCAAGGAGAAATGAAGACCATCATCAGGACGAGGGGGCTGGGGGTGAGGGAGTCCTGGACTAGGGGGTGTCCGGATAGCCGAACTATCATCTTCGGCCGGACTCCTAGACTATGAAGAAACAAGATTGAATACTTCGTCCCGTGTCCGGATGGGACTTTCCTTGGCGTGGAAGGAAAGCTTGGTGATGCGGATATGTAGATCTCCTACCATTGTAACCGACTCTGTGTAACCCTAACCCTATCCGGTGTCTATATAAACCGGAGGGTTTTAGTCCGTGAGGATCTAACAACAATCATACCATAGGCTAGCTTCTAGGGTTTAGCCTCCTTGATCTCGTGGTAGATCTACTCTTGTACTACCCATATCATCAATATTAATCAAGCAGAGTAGGGTATTACCTCCATCGAGAGGGCCCGAACCTGGGTAAAAACATCGTGTCCCTTTGTCTCCTGTTACCATCCTCCTAGACGCCGATTCGGCACCCCTACCCGAGATCCGTCGGTTTTGACACCGCCATTGGTGCTTTCATTGAGAGTTCCTCTGTGTCGTCACCTATAGGCCCGATGGCTCCTTCGATCATCAACAACGACGCAGTCCAGGGTGAGACTTTTCTCCCCGGACAGATCTTCGTATTCGGCGGCTTTGCACTGCGGGCCAATTCGCTAGGCCATCTGGAGCAGATCGAAAGCTACATCCCTGGCCATCATGTCAGATTTGCAAGTTTAAACTACACGGCCGACATCCGCGGAGACTTGATCTTCGACGGATTCGAGCCGCAGCCAAGCGCGCCGCACTATCTCGATGGGCATGATCTAACTCGCTGAACAAAGGTCCCGGAGGTCAAGATTAGTGTCCGCTCCGAACATTGATTCGGAGCCGATCTCGCCGATCGAGTATGGTTGGTTGGAAACCACCTCGGGGGCTGAAATCTCTACGGTGATTGAGCCGAACAAAATCCCTGTCCTTCGCGAAGATCGTGACTCCAAGGTGCCGGACTCCTCTCCGACTCTGAACCCTCCACGCCCGCCAATCGAATCTGATTGGGCGTCGGTCATGGAGTTCACTGCCGCGGACATCTTACAGCACTCGCCCTTTGGCGACATCCTGAATTCACTAAAGTCTCTCTCTTTATCCGGAGTGCCCTGGCCGGACTACGGTAAGGAAGGTTGGGATGCAGACGACGAAGAAATTCAACACCCACCCACCACCCACTTTGTAGCCACTGTCGATGATTTAACCGACATGCTCGACTTCGACCAAGACATCGACGGTATGGACGACGATGCTGGAGACGACCAAGAACCAGGGCCTACAGGGCACTGGAAGGCCACCTCGTCATACGACATATACATGGTGGACATCCCAAAAGATGGGAACGGCGATGAAACAACGGAGGATGACCCCTCCAAGAAGCAACCGAAGCGCCGACGTCAGCGGCGCCGCTCTAAATCCCGCCACAACAAAAATGGTGATTCCGGCACGGGAGATAATAACACCCTGGACATTGCTGAAGAAAACCCCCGGCCCAAAGCGGGACTCAACAGCGGAGGAGGGAGAAGCAAGTCCGCACGACAGTGCGGCAGAAAGATAGGTAGAGGACGATAATTATGCGCCTCCCTCCGAAGATGAGGCAAGCCTCGACGATTTACCAATTTGTCGTGGCTCGAGGATCCCGCCAACAGGAGCGTTTCAAACACAGGCTTATGGCCACGGCAAGCAGCCTCAAGAAAAAGCAGCAACAGCTTAGAGCTGACCAAGACCTGCTAGCTGACAGATGGACTGAAGTCCTTGCAGCCGAAGAGTATGAACTCGAACGGCCCTCCAAAAAATACCCCAAACGCAGGCTGCTACCCCAATTAGAGGAAGCAGCACCCAAACCTACATCACCAGCGCATGAAGCGGCCGACCGGCCACCCCGTGGTCACGACAGAGAGGCCTCTAGACCCTCCATTCAAGCCGCACTCTGGCGTCGCTCGAAAAGTACCAAGACACGGGGAAACGCGCCAAACCTGCGAGACGTATTGGAGGATAAGGCAAAACATACAAGATCAATCTACGGATCGCGTGGGCGCCCCACGACACGTGATGATAACCATCACGCCGGATACTGCAACTCCGGCCGGGCCGAACACAGTAGACAAAGCTCATTTGAGCTGCGTCGTGATATAGCCCAATACAGAGGCATCGCACACCCACTATGCTTCACAGACGAAGTGATGGATCATCAAATCCCCGGGGGTTTCAAACCCGTAAACGTCGAATCATACGATGGCACAACAGATCCTACGGTTTGGATCGAGGACTACCTCATCCATATCCACATGGCCCGCGGTGATGATCTACATGCCATCAAATACCTCCCACTCAAGCTTAAAGGACCAGCTCGGCATTGGCTCAACAGCTTGCCAGCAGAATCAATTGGTTGTTGGGAGGACCTGGAAGCCGCATTCCTTGACAACTTCCAAGGCACATATGTGCGACCACCAGACGCCGATGACCCCAGCCACAAAATTCAGCAGCCAGAAGAATCGGCCAAACAATTCTGGACACGGTTCCTAACCAAGAAAAATCAAATCGTCGACTGTCCGGATGCAGAGGCCCTTGCAGCCTTCAAACATAACATCCGCGACGAGTGGCTAGCCCGACACCTAGGACAGGAAAAGCCGAAATCCATGGCAGCCCTCACCACACTCATGACCCGCTTTTGCGCGGGAGAGGACAGCTGGCTAGCTCGAAGCAACAACTTGACCAAAAACCCTGGTAGTTCGGATACCAAGGACAGCAATGGCAGGTCGCGTCGCAACAAGAACAAGCGTCGCATTAACGGCGATAATGATGAAGATACGATAGTCAATGCCGGATTCAGAGGCTCTAAACCCGGTCAGCGGAAGAAGCCATTCAAAAGAAATACCCAGGTCTGGCCCAACTTGGACCGAATACTCGATCGCTTGTGCCAGATACATGGCACCCCCGAAAAACCAGCCAATCACACCAACAGGTATTGTTGGGTGTTCAACCAAGCAGGAAAGGTAAGTGCCGAACTCAATGACAAGGGGCTGCATAGCGATGACGAGGAAGAGCCCCGCCACGAACAATAGAGGATGAAGGGCTTTCCCACACAAGTGCGGATTGTGAACATGATATACGCAACCCACATACCCAAAAGGGAGCGGAAGCGCACTAAGGGACGATATGCGATGGAGCGATCGCCCCAAAGTTCAACCCATGGTCTTCCTGCCCGATCACCTTCGATCAAGGGACCACCCCACTAACATTCGTCATGGCGGTTTCACCGCATTGGTTCTTGACCCAATTATTGACGGATTTCACCTCACCGAGTCCCGATGGGCCGGCGGTAGCAGCCTCGAACCTGCTTTATCGGATACGGCGCAAAATGGGCATAGACCCTCAAGGATTAAACCTACAAAGACGACCTTTAAAGGCGTCATACCGGGTGTAGAGGCCAATTGTATAGGCTCGATTACTGACCGAAGTGGTCTTTGGATCCCGGATATCTTCCGAGCGAAGAGTTAATCTTCGACATAGTCCCGTTACGCAGTTGGTTATCACGCGATCGCTTGGACGAACCGCATTTGCAAAGTTCAATGCGGTGCCGCACTACGCATACCTCAAGCTCAAGATGCTAGGCCCTCGAGGAGTAATCACGGTCAATGGAAACACCGAACGCTCTCTCCAAACGGAGGAGCACACGGCGGCCCTCGCGGCGGAGGTGCAAAGCAGCCTCTCATAGCAATTCTCGAGTCCGGCCATTAAACGTCCGGACACTGTCAAGCGCGCCCGGAGTAACCTACAACAAGACCGCCTGGCACGATTCAAGCATGTGTAGCAATCCGGCCCCAACCCCAGCCCTCGCGAAATTGCGAAGCCAGTACTACGCATACATAACTACGCTCTGGAGATACCATGGGCATAAGGGTGAGAACACGACCACGCAAGACGCCTAGAATGCGGCTCAACCGCACCAGGGCTCCCGATTGTGTCATTCTTTTTCTTTCTTCTTTTTTCTTACTTTCAGGACTCCGTTTTCCAAAAGCCCTGTCCGGCACTTGAATTGCCGAACTCATGATGCAACAGCCAAGGAAGCGTAGTTACGCCGAGTGTCCAGTGGTCTCTATTACGAGCATTATACCTGCTTTTTACATACCATCCCAGCTTACCCCTGGAGGGGGACATGTTAAATAGTCCCATCCCTTGCTTATCGCCTATTTGTATCGTTCTGCTTTCATTGCAGTACCTTTTTGAATAAACAATACATAGCTTTTTGCCCATTATTGCACTCCTTTCTTTATCTATATATATGTTCATTTCATGACATGTTGCACCCGTACACTTTGGTACGGCCAATACACCAGGGGCTTAAGTTCCCCAGAATATGGTGTTAGAAGTCCGAACACTCTCACGAAAAGTGCACCCGAACTTATAGCATTATATGCATCGGCTCCGAATCATGTCTTGGGTCAATAGTTGGGTTTGCCCGGCTCGTGTTTTGCTGCCTTACGCCCGTTCTACCGGCTAACGGCACACTGTGGAGAACCACTGCGATTGTGCCCGGTTGAGCTGGGTTGAGCACCTTAGTGGAGAAAGCTAAAACTGACCGTCGTGGATGGGGCGAGAGCCGGTCGCTGTTCGAGAGGTTTTTTCGGGTCCCTAAAGACTTATGCCGCTTAGAGCGAGGAACCGCATTGTCCGCCAAGGCGTGGATAGCGCCCCGAACTCGGTCTTCCGAATACTAGGGGCTTCGCCGAAATTTAAAATTATAGAATTCTATGGCTAAGTTTGAGTGTTCAAGCACTATAAGTCCGGTTGCCTTGTTCGTTGCGTTGAGCGCCTCCCTAGATGGACCCAAGAATGGGAACAACAGTGCTCAAGTTTATCCCGAACACCCCAAAGACTGTGGCATGGGGGTTTGAAGCCAACGACTTGCCATCTCTCAAATTTGATAAACGGTCGCATAGAAGGTAATATTTTAAATTAACAAGCGTTGCTTAGCGCATATGAACAAGTTTTCAGCGTACAGGATAACAAATGCGAGTCTATTCAAAAATTACATCTTTGGAGCACTCATCCGCTATACGGCGGGCACCCTTCAGGACGCCCTCATAGTACATTTAGGGCGTGCGATGCTCCTTGCCCTTCGGTGGCCCGTCCGTCACAAGCTTCACCGCATCCAGCTTGCCCCAGTGCACATTAGCATGGGCAAGGGCCCGACGGGCACCTTCAATGCAGAAGGAGCGCTTGATGACTTCAATCCGCGGACAGGCGTCCACCAGCCACCGCACTAGCCCAAAGTAGCTCCCAGGCATGGCTTCCAATGGCCACAGCCGAACTATGAGGCCCTTCATGGCCTGTTCGGAGACCTTGTGGAGCTCGACCAGCTGCTGGGCTTGGTCGCTTAGGGGCACCGGATGTCCGGCCTCAGCATACTGAGACCAGAACACCTTTTCCGTAGAGCTCCCCTCCTTGGCGCGGTAGAACGCGGTAGCGTCAGACACACTACAGGGCAGATCTGTGAATGCTCCTGGAGAGCTCCGAATCCGGGTAAGTACTAGATAATTGATTTTTACATTCTTGCTCTGCATAAAGAATGCCTTACCCGCCGCGATCTTCTTTATTGCCTCAATCTCCTAGAGGGCTTTTTGGGCCTCGGCCTTAGCAGCTTTGGCACTCTCAAGAGTCAAGCAAGCTCGGACTCTCGGGTCTTGAGTCACGCTCCAAACCCTCGTGTTTTCCACGAGAGCCTGGAGCTCTTGCCGACCTCCGCCTGCCTCCCCTTCTCTCGCTCGGTGCAGCTCCATGTCATGAGCTTTGTCGACGCGGACACCGCCTCCAGTGGTCGCCACCTCGCTCGTGGCCCCCTATGACCCATGTTATTCCTGTTATTTTTGCAACCAAATCCTTTCTATAAGGTATTTATTTAATAAGGTATTACTTACCTTCCTTGTCCTCGAGCTGCTTCTTGGCAAGGCCGAGCTCGTTCTCGGACCGCCGAGGCTCGCTTCAAGGCATTGACCTCAGCACAAGGGCAGAGGTCAAGAAATAGCCTGCATTCCCATATTGACATACTTATGTTAGACTCCTGCATATATATTTTTTAGATCCTTAGTCCGGCTTTTCTTTCCGAACACCAAACTAAGCATCAGGGGCTACTGTCTATGCGATAATATTTTTACATATTCTAAACTTACCTCAAAGCCTGTTAGAAGGCTGGTACAGGCTTCAGTCAGCCCGCTCTTGGCGGCCTGAACTTTCTGGATCACCACACTCATAACAAAGGCGGTGCTCCTCCTAGATGGAGGCGCTGTTAAGCGCCTCAAGATGCTATCTGGTGCCTCCGGTTGGACGGAGGACACCGGCGTCTTACCCTTCCTATGAAGGGACCGCTTGCCGGACTTCGGAACCGCTGAAGGTTCCGGTATGGAGTCCGGACAAGGGTCGGGCTTAGAGCCCCTGGGGGTCTCGCCCCCCACGCGCCTAGAGTCCGGGAGGTTGCCTTGCGGTGCCTCCTGCGCCACCTCCTCTTGACCAGGCCCCCCTTGGGGCCCCACCTCGGCATCATCCACAGCGTGAGGTGAGGAGGCGGTCGGAAGTGAAGTACTCTCCATTTCCGACGAACTCAGGGACCCGCTTGAAGAAGCGGCGAACTCGTCCTTGGGCAGGCTTTATGATTGTTCGGCATTAGAGAACACTATGCAATGAAAAAAACCATGGGTATCCGGACACTTACGATCTCGCCAGGGGCTTAGCCCTTGTTGGCCACTCCTCCTCATCGTTGTCGGTGTTGGTGAAGAAGTCCGGATGAAGGGTCCTTCCCTTCTTGGACCCTCCGGCCTCCCCAGTTGGGGCGACCTTCCTTTTCTTCTCTCTCTTCACTGGGAGAGGCTTTTTCCTCCTCCTCTTCCTCGGAGGAGGATTCCGCCTCGAGTTGTCGGGCGGTGAGTCCGATGAAGACTTTGGCGCCGGGAGCTCTTCGAGTTCCGTGGCCTCCTTCTTGGCCTTCTTCTCCGGCACCACGTGAGGTACCGGAGCCAGCAGCCCTGTCAATCGGGCGTCCGCTGGGTCTTCTGGCAAAGGGGCCGGACAGTTAACCTGTCCGGACGTCTTCAGCCAGTCCTGTTAAAGGTTAGGGAGTTTTAGATCCCGCATAGAGTCAAACTATGAGAAAAGAGTCCCATGTCACAGCCCCAGATCAACCCTAGAGCTTGTTTGTAGCTAGTAGCATCTCATCCATGCATCATGTTTAACTTCCATGAAAATTGAAATGGGGATGATCAAGCCCTAGCACTAAAACAATTCAAATAGGTTCAACTTCAAAATATCTTCAAAGAACCCAAAGTGGTTTGCAAAAATGTTCATGATTAATGGAAAAGGTGAAAACCATATCCAGAGGTGATGGATATTTTTCCAAGACATTTCTGGATTTTTGAATAAACCATATTGTATTTGAATTGGGGCATTTAAATACTATTAATATTATTCTTAAATGCTCCAACAATTCTGAAAATAGTTAAGGACCTCTGTAATAATTTAGTTAATGCCCACAATTATTTTCAGGATTTATTTAAATGGTTTGGTATTTTACTAAACTAAAACAGAGGCAAACAAAATAGAAAACAGAATTAAAATAGAAATAAGAGAGAGGAGAAAACTGTACCAGGCCATTTACCTGCAGCCCACCTACCGGCGTCCGATCCGCCCAACTTCCCCTCTCGCTCGCTGGCCCAGTTGGTGGCCCAGCCCACCAACCGCCACGCCGCTCGTCGCCTACCTCTGCCAGTAGGCAGAGGAGGGACACGGCGACCGCGCCGAGCTCGCCACCTCCTCCCTGCTCGCCTGCCTGGCCTCCCCGACCTCCTTGCGATGCCACGCGCCTCCCCGACCCCCCTGGACCCCCCTCACTCTTCCCCTGCACCTCTCCCTCCTCTCTCTCGCTCTGCGCCTCGTGCCCGAGAGCCGCCGCCGCCGCCACCACCGGCCATGTGGCCTCCCTCGCCTCCCCAACTAGCCTACCAGCTCCGCCACCCCATCCTCGCCCTCCTCACCGAGCCTCCCGACGCCGAGGCGCCCGAGGCGCCGCCCCACCATTTTCCCCTTCCTGGACCCTTGGGACCTCGCCGTCAATTCATCGGCTCCGGTGCCCCCGAGCTTCGCCGATGCCATCATCGCACTCACGGTGAGCCCCGAGTTATTTCCCCCTCTTCCCGACTTCGTTCCCCTCCTCTAGCCACCGTCTCCACTCTGACCGGCTTCGCCGCGCCGTGCCTCGTCGCCGCGTGGCTGGAGCCCCAATGACCAAGCCAACCTCACCACCGCCCCACCGCAGCACCAGGGACCCGTGAGCGCCTCCGCTTTTCCCTCTAGTGCGCTGCAGCTGCCGAGCCCGAAGCTCGCCTGAGCTCCGGCGGCCGATAGGTCGCCACGGCCGATTCCGCCGCCTCGAGCTCAAACCCTCCACCAAGAGCTTGGCTCATCCTCAGCTCCATCTGGATGGGTTCCCGGCCCATTTGGTGGCCGGAATGGCAATTGCACTTGCGCCGCCGGCTCGCCGGGCGGCTAAACGCCAGCGCCGCTGACCCGACCGGTGTGGGTTGACCCACCGCCTGGTTTGACCTCCCCTCTCCCCATCGACATGCGGGCCCCGCCTGCTAACTAATCTAGTTTAGGTTTAAATTAATTTAACTTAACCTAGGTTAGTGCTAATTAACTAGGTTAGTTTAGTTAGTCATCGACGTGTGGCCCCACACGCCAGTTTGACCTGGGCGCCTGTTGACCATTGATGTCACATTGACGTCAGTCGACGCAATAACTAGGTTTCTAGATTTAATTTAATTCAAGAAATTTCAGAAAAATACTCTAAACTTCTAAAAATCATATAAATTCAACCGTAACTTTCGGATGGAAATAATTTATATATGAAAATGATCGTAAAAATATGAAGAATCTGTTTATGCAATGATAATGCATGTTTGAACAAGTTAACCTCACCGAATAGGATGAATCATGATTAGGGTAATTTATGAAATAGCATTTGGAGTTGGAATTCAACCTTGTTTGAATTCCACTTCAACTAACTTGGATTATTATTGCATTAGGTGAATTCAGTACCTTAATATGACATGTCATTCATGTGAATGTGCATTGCATTGATTGTGTTCTCTCTTGTTTGCCGGTAATTGTCCCCTCCCGGTAGACGATGTACCGACGATGATTATTCGATGACACCGATGAAGAACTATTATCTTCAGAAGTGCCAGGGCAACAAAACCCCCTTGTTCATTCCGATACAATCCCACTCTCTCGCTCCTGCTCTATTTTACTGCATTAGGACAACAACAACTCATGTGTTATTTGTTGCGGTAGCTGAACCCCTTGATCCTTTGCATGACCTGTCATTCCACAGTAATTAGATGAAACCCGCTAGCATGAGTAGGAATTGTTGAGCCATGTTGTGCCTACTCATCTATGCTTGTTTGTCATGCCTGCTACTGCTTAGAGTTGAGTCGGGTCTGATTCATCGGGTATGAATTGGAATGGTTGTGTGAACATGTCCTATTGTGTGTGAGCTAAGTGTGTGAACACGATTTGGTAAAGGTAGCGGTGAGAGGCCATGTAGGAGTACATGGTGGGTTGTCTCATTGCAGCCGTCCTCGTGAACCGAGATCTGTGTTTGTGATCCATGAAACAGTTACTACCACGCATTGGGCCCGAAACCAATGGACCCTCTCGGCTTCTTGACCACCCTTGTCCTCGGTCCGGGAGTTGCAAGTAGTTTCGGTGTTTGTAGCATCTTTGGGGGCCGCCGCATTTAACGCTGACCTTAGGGGTGGGTTGTGTTGCGGTAGGCACCGTTGATGTACCGAGTGCCGTTTGGTATCTCGGGAACCCCGCACATCGCTCGGGGCTGTATGGGAAACCTCGGCGGACTCCTGCGGATGGAACCCGAATAGGCGATAAACCCGGACTTGGGACTTGAGTGTTTAGGTAGGTCGTGGCCGACACCCACGTTGGGCTTCCGCTTGAAGGTAGCAGAGTACATGACGTGAAAAAGCCTGTAAGTGGTCAGAGCGATAGTGAAGAAGTACACCCTGCAGGGTTTAATATGATCTATTCGAATAGCCGTGTCCACGGAAAAGGACTTCTGGGTTGCCTATATCAGTTCATAGACAAGTGAAAGTGGATACTCTAAAATGCGCAAGATAAGCGTGAGTGCTATGGATGGCGTTCTCGTAGGGAGACGGGAGCGGGTCCATAGTGGTGTATTGACATGGTGAATATGTGGACTCGTGTGCGCCACTTCAAAAGAGTTACTTGCAGTCGTAGTTCAGGATAGCCACCGAGTCAAAGCTGGCTTGCTGCAGTCAAACTCCTCCACCCCCTTTTGATAATGATGCATATGTAGTTAGTTCTGATGTAAGTCTTGCTGAGTACAATTGTACTCACGTTTGCTTATTTTATGTTTTATGAGAGACGCTACCTCGCTAGTAGTTCGCGTGGACTTGACGTTTAGCTTGTTACCTCAGCTACGATCTTGTGCCTTGGCGGGATCTCGGTAGATAGTCGGGCTTCTCACCTTTTTCATTTATAGTTGTCTCGTACTTTCGGACATGATTAGCTTCCGCTTGTGTTTTGACTTGTATGTTTCGAGTGTTGGGTCATGAGACCCATGTTTGTAATATCTCGCTCTTGAGCCTAATGAATAATATTTGAGTCAGAGAGTTATGTTGTGATGCCATGTTGTATCTACGCATATTGAGCATAATGTGTGTATGTTTGAAATGCTTGGTATGTGTGGGATCCGACAAACTAGTTGTTTATCCTTGGCAGCCTCTCATATGGGGAAATGTAGTCTCGTGCTTCGAGCGATAGTAGTCGCTTCTGCCCGGTTCACCGAGTCCTCGCTAGCCCAAAGACTACTGCTTGGACACTTGATCGGCGGCATGTGTTTCACTTCGTTCCTATATGTCCGTCCTTCGGGAAATGTCACGCGGTGTTATTCGAGTCCTGCCTTAGCTACAGCCCGGGATACCGGAGTCCTGTTAGCCCAGTGGTATAGCCCGAATACATACGTTGATGACCGACATGCTCGATGTGATTCATGTATGCCTGTCCCCATAGGTTAGCGCCGCTTTGGGTTCACGACTAGCCATGTCGGCCCGGGTTCTTTGTCATATGGATGCTAGCGACACTATCATATACGTGAGCCAAAAGACGCAAACGGTCCCGGGACATGGTAAGGCGACACTCGTGGAATACCGTGCGTGAGGCCGCAAAGTGATATGATGTGTTACATGCTAGGTCGGTGTGACTTAGGATCGGGTCCCGGCAGCGTTGGTATCGAGCGACTACAGAGGGATTACCAAGCCAAACTGGTCAAGTTGTGTCTAGAAATGCTTTAGCTATGTAAGGGAATTGATTGTGGAAGGAACGTAAGGCTCTTTTACTCCTTATACCTCATGGCCTTCTAATCGAGTCATCCTCTTCTCTTCTACGGGGTTTAAGAACTAGGCTTCTCATCTATCTATCGAGGATGACGTGTTACTAATCCATAGACCTATAAGATTGTTGGTTTTAATCCCGGTTCAGTTCCTACTACTTACGTATGATAGCTGTTGATCTCGAGAATCTTGTTATGATGTTGTTGAGTGGTTATGCCACCATTCTTGCAGGATGTCTCAAATCATTTTGAGCATTTACAGCCGTTATGCTGTCCGAGTTATCCCAGGTCTCTAAATAGTCTGATGCATTTGCAAATTCTTTCCTTCCGTTCCCGATGACCTTTTGGTCAGAATAAGCACACCAATCGGTAAGTTGAGGTACTTTGTTGCCTCGGCGTAGATGTTGGAGCTATTATTATGACCCTAGGTGTTTAGGGAGTCACCTAGCAATTTAACAATGCTTTTGTATCCCCAGTGTGATGTTTCTGGCCATTATTCCTGAAAGCATCCCGTGATGTTATTAGTTAGTAGGCATTCTACTCCTGGGTTCTTGAACCCGAGATTCACCCTACTTCATGTTGTTAGTAACTGCTAGTTCCTTTAGGATATTAGAAACTTTGTGATAGTCCTCGAGGTCCGTGGTATTTCCTTCTTCCAAATATCATGAACTAGTTAAGGCAGAAGTTCTTTGAACTAAAAGATCACAATCAGAGTACTCTCGAGGAGTTCTCCATTCCATATTGTGAATCTGCCGGTTCTACTTTTCTGCATGGATTATCCGGAAGAAATGTTGAGCTTTGCTCGACGTACTAATCTATGCATCCACAACTCAGAAAATTATATGTTTCTTGAGTTGTCCCTCTTTAGTTGTATCCTGACTCTTGTCTATCAATTGATAGTCAAGGGTATGTGTGCGATCGTGTTTATCGATGTCTATTATCCTTGTGGTCCGTCAAGCCATTCTGTTCTGGAATGACTAGGAGAAACAAACTCCAGTACCTCATCCATTTCCAGGATTGGTTCAAAGTAATTGTATTCCGCAGATCAAAATGCCAATTCAGCTTTTGATGCTGTTCCACCTGGAGTGTTACCATCTTATGTCAAGAATGTCATGAGAATTGCACCTTCTCTTATGAATTCTTGATGCAGTGATACTTCTCGCCATCATTATTCATTCCTCGGTTCCGAGTTGTTGAAACCGGAATGCCGACTAGTGAATCGTGATGTGTGAAATCAATACTCCGAGCAACTCGTTGCTTGGTAGTAATGGACAATATCCTCATTCTTAGCATGTTGGTTATTAAATCATCATCCTAAGATTGATCGTGCTACCTAGTCCTTATTTCTGGTGCACACCTCGATTGATGAGTTAGGATCTTGTCAAGTCCTCACTCATTTGATAATATCGTCTTGCCCTCAAAAGCAAGATTGCTCTCGAGCTTAGTAACATACCGGTGGTTCGTGACTTTCCGAATATCTCCTCGGAAGTATTACCAGGTTGTCCCCTGACTGTTATGTTGAGCTCGTGATCAAGTTGGTTTTCCTGTGAACCACCCTTCTCCAAGAATCTGTGTTGGATACCCCTGAGCTACTTGGTTAAGCTAAACAACAACTTGGAGAGTTGGAAGATAAAAGCTTGCCTAACTTAGTTCGATCCAAAGGGATATTCTTGTGAAGTGTGTGTTGAAGAAAGATGATATCTTCATCGATTGGTCCTCGTGGATCGGTTGTTGGATCTATTGTCCTACCAATTCTTTGATTCGAGTATGGGCCATTGTCAAGTCAAATCGGAACCAACGATATTCGTAATGTTGTCTTACTCGTGGTTGATCCTCGAGCATACACCATTATATCTTTTGGTGCGACCAATGCTATCACCGTGTTCACATGATGGTGGAAGTCCTGATATGGAAATTCGATAAGTTGCTGTTGAGCCCATCAAGAGCATTTTGTCTCCCCCATGAGTCATGTTGAGCATCAACCTAGTATTGGAAAGTTGTGTAAGCATTTCTTCGTGTTTCATTCATGAAGCCTATGCTTGGATGGAAGAAGTGACTTCCTCGAACTCACGTGCATTTGATGTAAGTTGCCGCCGTGAAGTTGAGACAGGTTTGTTTTGCCTCCTCTGGAATCGTCCCAAGTCAGTCATGCACGTGCGAAGTATTCTATGGCATGACAGACTGATCATCGTCATTTCATATGAATTCCATAGCACACCAAGCCACTGATTGGTTTGTTCAAGGAGAAGAAGTTCCTTCTTAAGACCGCGGCTTATACCAGGACTTCAATATCCTTGATTATGGTTCCCCACCTGAACTCGGTAGTGTTTTATTATAAGACTACCATGTGGTCATGCTTGTCTAGGACAACGTGTTCACATGTTTGTAGCAAAACCAGCTCATGTTTTGGAGCTTGCTATCGTAGTTCATATCCCGAGATTCTCGCAACGCCATCTCGTCGAATTGTGTTGCAAATTTTCTTTTCAGACATGCTGAGTCTGAAGTATCCTACTACCAATCGGACCTGAATCTCAGGCAGATATGATGGTTGGAACATTCCAACAGTTGCATTTCGTTCCCAGCTTGCACCATCCTTGTGCTACCTCGCTATAGATTGTCTTCTTAGCAGTTCTTGTCCAGGTTTATCTTCAAAGTGGAATTACCATGGGTCCCCTCCACCTCCGATGATAAGCAGAAATCATCCATTGCGTTGTCTTCAACAAGGTAGCCCACATCATCCATTTTAGTCCGGGTGTACCATTCCTTTGCACTCCGCCAAACGATCATTGTGGATTGCCTTCGGCTGGTATGAAGAGTTTCAATGATCTATGGATCAAAAGTAATTCTTTTTGCCACTTAAGGGAATAGTTCTTTGCGTCACCTTTTTCGAGGTGCCCTGTTACGGGATTATAGTAAATATTTTCTCACCACCTTGACACCATCCACCATCTTTCTAAGCGTGGAATTGTTGCCACCAATCAAAACCGTTGTTGTTCTTCCATTCCTCTCGATGTATTTTGTGTCTCAACTTCGAGATGTGTCACCGTCTCGGTCCGTGAGTTGATCATGTTTACGATCTTCATGAAGATCGAATCATGTAGGGTTTTCCCCTTCTTTCTGTTGTCGTGTCAAGTGAAGACCTCGAAAGCCAGGACGTCAAGACCAAGATGATGGAGTAAATCAACATCTTCGAGAAGGCAAATGGATTATGAAGATTGTGATAGTTTGTGACTTCCCTTTTCCTCTTACCTCACGTCTTGAATCTCGGGGCGAGATTCTTGTTTAGTGGGGGTGAGCTGTCACAGCCCCAGATCAACCCTAGAGCTTGTTTGTAGCTAGTAGCATCTCATCCATGCATCATGTTTAACTTCCATGAAAATTGAAATGGGGATGATCAAGCCCTAGCACTAAAACAATTCAAATAGGTTCAACTTCAAAATATCTTCAAAGAACCCAAAGTGGTTTGCAAAAATGTTCATGATTAATGGAAAAAGGTGAAAACCATATCCAGAGGTGATGGATATTTTTCCAAGACATTTTTGAATTTTGAATACACCATATTGTATTTGAATTGGGGCATTTAAATACTATTAATATTATTCTTAAATGCTCCAACAATTACGAAAATAGTTAAGGGCCTCTGTAATAATTTAGTTAATGCCCACAATTATTTTCAGGATTTATTTAAATGGTTTGGTATTTTACTAAACTAAAACAGAGGCAAACAAAATAGAAAACAGAATTAAAATAGAAATAAGAGAGAGGAGAAAACTGTACCTGGCCATTTACCTGCAGCCCACCTACCAGCGTCCGATCCGTAACTTCCCCCCCCCCTCTCGCTGCTGGCCGATTGGTGGCCCAGCCCACCAACCGCCACGCGCTCGTCTCCTACCTCTGCCAAGAGGGCGGAGGAGGTTTCTGGCGGGCCTGAGCTCGCCACCTCCTCCTGCCGCCTTTGCTTGGCCTCCCGACCTCCTTGCGATGCCACGCGCCTCCCGACCCCCTGGACCCCCTCACTCTTCCCGTGCACTCTCCCCTCCTCTCTCTCGCTCTGCGCCTCGTGCCCGAGAGCCGCCGTCGCCGCCGCTCGCCACCACCGCGGCCACAGGGCCTCCCTCGCTCCCCCAACTAGCCTACCAGCTCCGCCACCCCATCCTCGCCCTCCTCACCGAGCCTCCCGACGCCGGAGCGCCCCGAGGCGCCGCCCCACCATTTTCCCCCTTCCCGGACCCGCCGGACCTCGCCGTCGAATTCATCGGCTCGGTGCCCCCAGGCTCGCCCGATGCCATCATCGCACTCACGGTGAGCCCCAGTTATTTCCCCTCTTCCCGACTCGTTCCCTCCTCTAGCCACCGTCTCCACTCTGAAAGCTTCGCCGCCGTGCCTCGTCGCCGGCGTGGGCTGGAGCCCCAATGACCAAGCCAACCTCACCACCGCCCCCACCGCAAGACGAGGGACCAGAGCGCCTCCGCTTTTCCCTCTAGTGCGCAGCAGGCCGAGCCCGAAGCTCGCCCGAGCTCCGGCGTCAGATAGGTCGCCGGCCAAGGCCGATTCCGGCCGCCCGAGCTCAAACCCTCCACCAAGAGCTTGGCTCATCCTCGGCTCCATCTGGATGGGTTCTCTGCCCATTTGGTGGCCGGAATGGCAATTGCACTTGCGCCGCTGGCTTCGCTCGGCGGCTAAACGCCGGCGCCCGCTGACCCGCTGACCGGTGTGGGTTGACCCACTGCCCGGTTTGACCTCCTCCTCTCCCCACTGACATGCGGGCCCCACCCGGCTAACTAATCTAGTTTAGGTTTAAATTAATTTAACTTAACCTAGGTTAGTGCTAATTAACTAGGCTAGTTTAGTTAGTCACTGACGTGTGGCCCCACATGTCAGGTTTGACCTGGGGCGCCCTGTTGACCCGCTGACGTCACATTGACGTCAGTCGATTTAATAATAACTAGGTTTCTAGATTTAATTTAATTCAAGAAATTTCGTAAAAATACTCTAAACTTCTAAAAATCATATAAATTCAACCGTAACTTTCGGATGGAAATAATTTATATATGAAAATGATCAGAAAAATATGAAGAATCTGTTTATGCCATGATCATGCATGTTTGAACAAGTTAACATCACTGAATAGGATGAATCATGATTAGGGTAATTTATGAAATAGCATTTGGAGTTGGAATTCAACCTTGTTTGAATTCCACTTCAACTAACTTGGATTATTATTGCATTAGGTGAATTCAGTACCTTAATATGACATGTCATTCATGTGAATGTGCATTGCATTGATTGTGTTCTCTCTTGTTTGCGGTAATTGTCCCTCCCGGTAGGCGATGTCTGCAAGCGATGATTATTCGATGACACCGATGAAGAACTATTATCTTGAAGTGCTGTGCAAGCAAAACCCCTTGTTCATTCCGATACAATCCCACTCTCTCGCTCCTGCTCTATTTTACTGCATTAGGACAACAGCGACTCATGTGTTATTTGTCATGCGGTAGCTGAACCCCTTGATCCTTTGCATGACCTGTCATTCCACAAGAATTAGATGAAACCCACTAGCATGAGTAGGAATTGTTGAGCCATGTTGTGCCTACTCATCTATGCTTGTTTGTCATGCCTGCTCTTGCTTAGAGTTGAGTCGGGTGCGATTCATCGGGTATGAATTGGAATGGTTGTGTGAACATGTCCTATTGTGTGTGAGCTAAGTGTGTGAACACGATTTGGTAAAGGTAGCGGTGAGAGGCCATGTAGGAGTACATGGTGGGTTGTCTCATTGCAGCCGTCCTCGTGAACCGAGATCTGTGTTTGTGATCCATGAAACAGTTACTACCACGCATTGGGCCCGAAACCAATGGACCCTCTCGGCTTCTTGACCACCCTTGTCCTCGGTCCAAGGGAGTTGCAAGTAGTTTCGTGTTTGTAGCATCTTTGGGGCCGCCGCATAACGCTGACCTTAGGGGTGGGTTGTGTTGCGGTAGGCACCATGGCCCGATGTACCGAGTGCCCGTTTGGTATCTCGGGAACCCCGCACACATCGCTCGGGGCTGTATGGGAAACCTCGGCCGGACTCCTGCGGATGGAACCCGAATAGGCGATAAACCTGGACTTGGGACTTGAGTGTTTAGGTAGGTCGTGGCCGACACCCACGTTGGGCTTCGCTTGAAGGTTGCAGTACATGTCGTGGTAAACGGGCGGTAAGTGGTGAGAGCGTGTGTGAAGAAGTACACCCCTGCAGGGTTTAATATGATCTATTCGAATAGCCGCGTCCACGAAAAGGACTTCTGGGCTGCCTATATCAGTACATAGACAAGTGAAAGTGGATACTCTAAAAAGCGAAAGATAAGCGGGAGTGCTATGGATGGCGGTCTCGTAGGGAGACGGGAGCGGGTCCATAGGGGTGTATTGCCATGGTGAAGATGTGGACTCGTGTGCGCCACTTCAAAAGAGTTACTTGCAGTCGTAGTTCAGGATAGCCACCGAGTCAAAGCTGGCTTGCTGCGGTCAAACTCCTCCACCCCTTTTGATAATGATGCATATGTAGTTAGTTACGATGTAAGTCTTGCTGAGTACAATTGTACTCACGTTTGCTTATTTTATGTTTTGCGAGAGACGCGTCGGTCTCGCTAGTAGTTCAGCGTGGACTTGACGTTTAGCTTGTTACCTCAGCTACGATCTTGTGCCTTGGCAGATCTGGTAGATAGTCGCTTCTCAGCCTTTTTCATTTATAGTTGTCTGTACTCAGACATGATTAGCTTCCGCTTGTGTTTTGACTTGTATGCTCTGAGTGTTGGGTCATGAGACCCATGTTTGTAATATCTCGCTCTTCGGAGCCTAATGAATAATATTTGAGTCGTAGAGTTATGTTGTGATGCCATGTTGTATCTACGCATATTGAGCATAATGTGTGTATGTTTGAAATGCTTGGTATGTGTGGGATCCGACAAACTAGTTGTTTATCCTTGGCAGCCTCTCATATGGGGAAATGTAGTCTCGTGCTTACGGCGATAGTAGTCCGCTTCAGCCAGTTCACCGAGTCCTGCTAGCCCAAAGACTACTGCTTGGACACTTGATTTGGCGGCGGCATGTGTTTCACTTCGTTCCTATGTCCGTCCCTTCGGGAAATGTCACGCGGTGTTATTCGGAGTCCTGCCCAGCTGCTACAGCCGGGATACCGGAGTCCTCATAGCCCATGCTACAGCCCGAATACATACGTTGATGACCGACATGCTCGATGTGATTCATGTATGCCTGTCCCCATAGGTTAAGCGCCGCTTTGGGTTCACGACTAGCCATGTCGGCCCGGTTCTTTGTCATATGGATGCTAGCGACACTATCATATACGTGAGCCAAAAGACGCAAACGGTCCCGGGACATGGTAAGGCGACACTCGTGGAATACCGTGCGTGAGGCCGCAAAGTGATATGATGTGTTACATGCTAGGTCGGTGTGACTTAGGATCGGGGTCCTGACATCCCATAAAGGGTAAAATTACTTACCTCGATGGCTTGATGCTGCGAGCTGAATCCGCGATCTTCGGTAGCGGATGCGGGGGCTTCGGCGCCCTTGAACAGCACCTTCCAGGCATCTTCATACGTAGTGTCGAAGAGCCGGCTCAAGGTCTGGTGCTGTGTCGGATCAAACTCCCACAAATTGAAGGCCTATTGCTGGCACGGGAGAATCCGGTGGATGAGCATAACCTGGACTACGTTGACAAGCTTGAGCTTCTTGTCCACCAGGTTTCGGACACAGGTTTGAAGTCGGTCAGCTCTTCGAATCACCCCACGCCGGGCCCATCTCTTTCCATGATGTGAGCCGTGTGGGGAGACAGATCTGAATTCGGGGCCGCCGCCCATTTGGAGTCACGCGGCTCGGTGATGTAGAACCACCCCGATTGCCACCCCTTTATTGTCTCCACGAAGGAGCCCTCGAGCCATAGAACATGGGGCATCCTGCCCGCCATGGCGCCTCCGCACTCCGCCTGTCGGCGGCCCACTATCTTCGGCTTGACGCTAAAGGTCTTCAACCACAAACTGAAGTGGGGTTGGATGCAGAGGAAAGCCTCGCACACAACGATAAACGTTGAGATATTGAGGATGAAGTTTGGGGCTAGATCATGGAAATCCAGGCCGTAGTAGAACATGAGCCCCCGGACAAATGGGTGAAGTGGAAAACCCAGTCCGCGGAGGAAGTGGGTGAGGAACACCACCCTCTCATGGGGCCTGGGAGTGGGGACGAGCTGCCCCTTGTTGGGGAGCCGACACGCGATGTCGCCGGACAAGTATCCGGCCTCCCACAGCTTTGTGATGTGTCCCTCCGTGACGGAGGAGACCATCCACCTGCCTCCCGCTCTGAACATAGTTGGAGAAGGTTGAGGTGGAATGTGCGGACTTGGGCGCTGGAGCTCGAGTGCGCGGAAATGGATGAGCAAAGGAGGAAGAAGGCGTAGGCGAAAAGGTGGATCCTTATCCCCTTATATGGACGGACAAAGCTATGCGTCCCCCGCCCGACCGTAAAACTCGCTTATCTCCCAAGCGCCGTAATCAATGGCGTGGATGGGTTACCCACGTCCGTATTGATGAGAATCCCGGAATAAGGGGGCACTATCTATGCTTTGATAAGACGTGCCAGGGAAACCGCCTCGCTAAACGCGCTAAGGTGGAACCATAAAAAACGATTCATATAAAGGCCTGGCTGTGGTGTGATGTCACGCCACGGAATACGTCAGCAGATCTGTGCAAAAGTTATTCTCTCTATGGTGGTATGTGGAACTTGTTTTGCAGAGCTGGACACTATCCTTGTGTTCAAAACCTTTTATGGAGTATTCGGAGGAGGAACCCGCCTTGCAATGCCGAAGACAATATGCGCGCCGGACTCGTCGTCATTGAAGCCTGGTTCAGGGGCTACTGAGGGAGTCCTGGACTAGGGGGTGTCCGGATAGCCGAACTATCATCTTCGGCCGGAATCCTAGACTATGAAGATACAAGATTGAAGACTTCATCCCGTGTCCAGATGGGACTTTCCTTGGCGTGGAAGGCAAGCTTGGCGATGCGGATATGTAGATCTCCTACCATTGTAACCGACTCTGTGTAACCCTAACCCTATCCGGTGTCTATATAAACCGGAGTGTTTTAGTCCATAGGACGAACAACAATCATACCATAGGCTAGCTTCTAGGGTTTAGCCTCCTTGATCTCGTGGTAGATCTACTCTTGTACTACCCATATCATCAATATTAATCAGCGGGAGTAGGGTGTTACCTCCATCAAGAGGGCCCGAACCTGGGTAAAAACATCGTGTCCCTTGTCTCCTGTTACCATCCGCCTAGACGCACAGTTTGGGACCCCCTACCCGAGATCCGCCGGTTTTGACACTGACAGGGGGCTTCTAGGAGCCACGCGCGATCGCCTGCATCCCGGGCGGAGCTCAAGCCCCAGCCTCTCAATGCATATTCAAGTAGTTCGCCCGCGAAGTGAATGCAGTCCTCCCCAAGCTTGAAGCCACACGCCCCCTCAGGTGGTCGGCGTGCGCCATCACGTTCAGCTCAGCGGATCAGCTCAAGTGTGCGGCCACAGCCGGAGTCCTCCCGATGCTTTGCTCCCCAATCATCAGCAACGTGCTAGTCACCAGGACCCTCATCGATGGCGGGGCAGGGCCCAACGTCCTATCAGTGGAAACGTTCAACAATCTCCAAGTGCCTTACAATCAGCTTCAGCCAACCAAGCCTTTCTCTGGGGTCACCGACGGCTCCACGGTCCCGATTGGGCAGGTTCGCCTCCCTGTCACCTTCGGCGCGCGCGGCAACTACCGCACCGAGCTCATCGACTTCGATGTCGCCCACATCCGCCTGCCATACAATGCCATCCTCGGGTACCCAATGCTGGCCAAGTTCATGGTCGTAACCCACCACGGCTACAGCGTCCTCAAGATGTCAGGGAGTGGCGGAGTCATCACGGTGCCCTGCGAAGAGAAAGACGTAGTGTGCTCCCTGGAGCGAGCCTTCCAGGCCGCATCACTGGAAGACCCGAACCGCGGAAGTAGGAGGCTTCCCGAGACCACCCCCAAGAAGAAGAAGACATCGTCCGGCCCGGCCCCTCAGGAGGCAGGCCCCTCAGGGTCCGCGCCAGCTCAGGGGGAACCTCCTTCTATCGCATAGGAAAGCGCGCCCGGCGCCCTCCTCGGCAGTGGCCTGGGGGCTCCCCTGAGGGCCACCGACCTTGCTAAGGTCACGAGGAAGGCGCTTGGGCACCACTTGGAGGCGTGTTTCGAAGCATGTTTCCCTCAAGAAGGAGCAAGGCAAGGAGGGCCGAACCCTCAGGAGTTCGTCAGCAAGATCATTCAGGAGCTGCAGGAGTCAAGAGTCATGAGTGGCAGCCGCCGCTTACCTGCCGTAGCTCCCCATCCAGGCGAGGATGGTGGGCTGCGCGTCTGCATCGACATACCAGGGCTCAACCGAGCCGCCTCTCAGGAGCGCCTCTGGCCCTCTCACGTGGGAAGCTGCGAGGGTCCACCCCACAGCTACGTTCGCATGCCTTACGGCTTGCCGAACGCGGCTGCCACGCGCCAGCGCCTCATGAGGAGCATCCTGGAGGCTCAAGAGGCCAGGCGTTCCGCAGCCCTAGCAGAGATGGAGGTTGTCCACGAGGAGCCACCAGCGCCTCCGGAGCCTCCCGAGGCCCCTAAGCCTGGGGGCTCGTGAGGATCGGCTCCCGCAGCCCACCGAGTCTGCTGCAGCAACACCCTTTCGCCTTCAACGCTATCAGGTGACATCTTTCAAGTTTCATTTCCAGCTGGGAGCGCCCCCCCAGGGCTGCATTATTCACCCATCAAGGTGCTTGCTCTAACTTTCCACGGTTATATTGGTCGCACATATCTTGCAACTGATGCTTTGCATTGCTTCTACTTTGTTGCACTGCCATTAGCTTAGTTTACATATCGTGTATGTTGATACGTCTCCAACGTATCTATAATTTTTTATTGTTCCATGCTATATTATATTCTATTTTGGATATTTAATGGGCTTTATTATACACTTTTATATTATTTTTGGGACTAACCTACTAACCGGAGGCCCAGCCCAAATTGTTGTTTTTTGCCTATTTCAGTGTTTCGAAGGAAAAGAATATCAAACAGAGTCCAAACGGAATGAAACCTTCGGGAACGTGATTTTCAGAACAAACTGATCCAGAGGACTTGGAGTGGACGTCAAGCAACAGACGAGGAAGCCACGAGGTAGGGGGTGCGCCTACCCCCCTGGGCGCGCCCTCCACCCTCGTGGGCCCCTCGTGGCTCCACCGACCTACTTCTTCCTCCTATATATACCTACGTACCCCCAAACCATCGAGGAGCACCACGAAAACCTAATTCCACCGCCTCAACCTTCTGTACCCGTGAGATCCCATCTTGGGGCCTTTTCCGGCGCTCCGCCGGAGGGGGCATTGATCACGGAGGGCTTCTACATCAACACCATAGCATCTTCGATGATGTGTGAGTAGTTTACCTCAGACCTTCGAGTCCATAGTTATTAGCTAGATGGATTCTTCTCTCTCTTTGGATCTCAATACAAAGTTCTCCTCGATTCTCTTGGAGATCTATTTGATGTAACTCTTCTTTTGCGGTGTGTTTGTCGAGATCTGATGAATTGTGGGTTTATGATCCAGATTATCTATCAACAATATTTGAATCTTCTCTGAATTCTTTTATGTATGATGGGTTATCTTTGCAAGTCTCTTCGAATTATCATTTTGGTTTGGCCTACTAGATTGAGCTTTCTTGCAATGGGAGAAGTGCTTAGCTTTGGGTTCAATCTTGCGGTGCTCGATCCCGATGTGAGGGGAAACGACACGTATTGTATTGTTGCCATCGAGGATAAAAAGATGGGGTTTATATCATATTGCATGAGTTTATCCCTCTACATTATGTCATCTGGCTTAAAGCGTTACTCTGTTCTTATGAACTTAATACTCTAGATGCATCTTTGGATATCGGTCGATGTGTGGAGTAATAGTAGTAGATGCAAAAGGGCAGTGAGTCGGTCTACTTGTCACGGACGTGATGCCTATATACATGATCATACCTAGATATTCTCATAACTATGCTCAATTCTATCAATTGCTCGACAGTAATTCGTTTACCCACCGTAATACTTATGCTCTTGAGAGAAGCCACAAGTGAAACTTATGGCCCCCGAGTCTATTTTCCATCATATTAATCTCCTGTCAACGAGCTATTTCTGGCGTCATTTATTTTGCTTTCTTTCTTTTAGTCTTTACCATAAAAATACCAAAAATATTATCTTATCATCTCTATCAGATCTCACTCTCGTAAGTGACCGTGAAGGGATTGACAACCCCTTTATCGTGTTGGTTGCGAGGTTCTTATTTGTTTGTGTAGGTTCGTGGGACTCGAGCGTGGCCTCCTACTGGATTGATACCTTGGTTCTCAAAAACTGAGGGAAATACTTACGCTACTTTGCTGCATCAGCCTTTCCTCTTCAAGGGAAAACCAACGCAATGCTCAAGAGGTAGCACGAAGGATTTCTGGCGCCGTTGCCGGGGAGTCTATGCACAAGTCAAGACATACCAAGTACCCATCACAAACTCTTATCCATCGCATTACATTATTTGTCATTTGCCTCTCGTTTTCCTCTCTCCCCACTTCACCTTTGCCTTTGCGTTTTCTTCGCCTTATTCCCTTATGTATCTTTGTTTGTGTTTCCATGTGCCTTATATTTTCTTGCATCTTTGCTGGCTAAAAATCTATTGATATGGATCCACTTAAAGTATTCTACTTGGATCATCTTCGATCCTTATGCGCTCGTGCTGAAACCCCAACTAGCCTAGTTGATGGGAAATCTTTAGATGAGCATGCTCATTTTGTGCGTCACCGTTTGTCTGAAAAAGGGAGACTCTTATGGGATCAAATAAACAGATTGTTGTGTTATGCTTGGAATCTTTGTGAAATTTATGATTTTACTTGTTGCTCTAAGAACCCTAAAAAACACCTTCCCTACCTATGTGAGTTTAATGAAAATGAAATCTTATTTCTTATGCAAAGGGTGTTTATAGTTACTATGATATCGAACAAATTGAAGAATTTGTTGCTTTTAAGGGTGCTTATGAAGTTGCTTCTTTGATTGAAAAGCATGATATTACTCTCTACGAATCTAAATTTTTTGACATACTTCAATATTGCTATGAAAATTATGCTCATAATGTCTATGTCAAAGAATTTATTGAGAGAATCACCGTTGCTTTGGAAGAAAATTTTGATATGCATGAATCTATAGATAATGATGATTCCGATGATTTGATTGAAATTTCCCTTGATGAACATGATGCTTGCTATTCTTGTAGCCATGATGCCAATATTTTTGAGGACGAATTTGCTATAGTTCCTTATGTTAAACATGAGATTGTTGCTATTGCGCCCATACTTGATATTTCCTTTGTTGAAAAGCATGATTGCAATGATGTTATTATAAATTCTATTGATTTCAATTGTGTTAATGATATGCAAAACCTCATGTTTGGGGATGCTAGTTTTGCTATGACTACTATTTGTTGCAATGATCATGATTGGGGTGATTCTTCTTTTGATCTTGAAAATTATTTAAACTCCATGATGAATATGAGATTGATAATAGTGTTTGCAATATTATTGAAAGTGGGTTCGGAAGAGTGTCAACTTTAGATCCCACATATTTGGAGAATGTTCAATCTTATGAAATTTTTGAAAGAAGTGGGTTTGGAGAGGTCATGATTTTAGTGAATGTTAATCCCACTATTTTGGAAGAGTGTCAACTTTTCATACATGTGGATCATGTTAAGAATATGTTTTGTGATAGATATATTGTTGAATTTGCTTATGATCCTACATGTAATTATTATGAGAAAGGAAAATATGGTTGTAGTAATTTTCATGTTACTAAATTACCTCTCGTTATGTTGAGATTGCTATTGTTTCTTTCCGCTTCCTTGCATATGCTAGTTTTTGCTTGCTATGATAATTTGTTTTCCTATAAGATGCCTATGTATAGGAAGTATGTTACACTTAGATGTGTTTTTCACATGTTTTATGATGCTCTCTTTGTGTTTCAATTATTATCATCCTTGTGAGCATCAATAAAAATTATGCCTAGCTAGGGGCGTTAAACGATAGCGCTTGTTGGGAGGCAACCCAATTTTATTTTATTTTCTTGATTCTTATTTCTGTTTAGTAATAAATAATTGATCTAGCCTCTGGTTAGATGTGGCTTTATGTTTTAATTAGTGTTTGTGCCAAGTAAAACCTATAGGATCTTCTTTGATGATAGTTATTTGATCTTGCTGAAAATTCCAGAAACTTTCTGTTCACGAAAACAATTGTTTAAAATCACCAGAACATGATAAAATATTGATTCCAATTGCAGAAGATCAATAAACAAATTATCTAGGTCTTCCTATTTTTGTAGATTTTTGTGAGTTCCATAGGTTTGCGTTAGTGACAGATTACTACAGACTGTTCTGTTTCTGACAGATTCTGTTTTTCCTGTGTTGTTTGCTTATTTTGATGAATCTATGGCTAGTAAAATAGTTTATAAACCATAGAGAAGTTGGAATACAGTAGGTTTAACAACAATATAAATAAATAATGAGTTCATTACAGTACCTTCAAGTGGTGTTTTGTTTTCTTTCGCTAACGGAGCTCACGAGATTTTCTGTTAAGTTTTGTGTTGTGAAGTTTTCAAGTTTTGGGTAAGGATTTGATGGATTATGGAACAAGGAGTAGCAAGAGCCTAAGCTTGGGGATGCCCAAGTCACCCCAGGGAAAATCTAAGGACAGCATAATGCCAAAGCTTGGAGATGCCTGTCGGATTTCGGGTTCCGGCAGACCCTTGAGGTTCGAACACTGGGGTGCGCGCGGAGATCCAACCCTCCACCGTCTCGCACCTCGCCGAATCGCTGGGACCAAAACTACTAAACGGAACAGAAAAACAGACACGAGATTTATACTGGTTCAGGCCACCATTGTGGTGTAATACCCTACTCCAGTGTGTGGTGTGGTGGATTGCCTCTTGAGCTGATGAGGAACAATACAAGAAAGAACAGCCTCGTGAGGGTCTGTTCTTGGCGGGTGCGATGAACTGCTAGGTGGTGTTCAGTCGCTCTAGCTACCGGTTTCTTGATGAGGATTCGGATCCGCCTGCCCTGGGGGTGGCTACTCCTATTTATAGGCGAAGGCCCTGGGCCTCTTCCCAAATATTGAGCGGGAAGGGCACCAACAATTGGCCATTTTGAAGGGGAACAACGGGTACACTTATCCTGACTAAAGTTGGTCCTCGCCGCCACGAGCTCTGGTGATGGCCTTTGCTTGGGCTCCATAATGACTCCCTTCCAGCCGTTGGGCTGGTCTTTGGTCTTGTTGCACGAAACGGATGCCTTTGCTTGATGCTCTCGCTGCGCTTGCTCCCTTTGCACCAAAGAGGAAGGGAGGACCTTTGCCTTGGGCTGGCGCTGGGCGCCCTTGGTCATCATGGCTTGCGCCATGGGCACCTTGTGAGGTACCCCGCCTTGAATTCTCCGCCTCCTCATGAGCCACCGACGAGGCCGTGCCTGAGGAAGCTCCTTGTCGTCCGCCCCGCGAGGCTTGGCTCCTCGCGAGGGTCTTGAGCTTGCGTTGATGAAGATGGGCCGTGCTGGGCCTCCTTCGAGCCACGCCGCAGGCCGCAGGCAGGCAAGTCTGGGGACCCCCGTTCCCAGAACGCCGACAGTAGCCCCCGGGCCCACGGCGCGCCCGAACTTGGCCGAGCAGAGAGGCGAAAGGGCAAGTGCGAAGCGTCGTGGGCCCTAACAGCCTGCGGCCTTGGGCGCCGCGTGGCGGTTGATTGGACACGTGCGCACTGCTTCCCCATGATGCCTCGGTAACCACCCGAATTCGACAAGTCCCTGCGTGCAGAGTCGGTCATGATTACCGGTGATCGTGGAGGCCGACGGTTGGCCTTCGCCGGCTATAAGGCACGAACGGCGCGCGCCCTTCCAGTCTATCCTTTCTTGTCTCTCCTTCTTCTCCATGGCTCCACCAAGGAAGTTCTCGGCACCAGAGAAGGGGAAGGGCCGTCAGGTCGAGTCTTCCCCTCCTCCGCCTAAGCGTGGTCGAGGTCGCCCTCGCAAGAATCCCGTGGCCTCCACGACGGTCCCCCGCTGTCGTGGAGGAGGCTCTCAGCGTGGCGACGAGCGGCCGGCCATGGTCGGAGGGCGTGCCCCGGCTGCGCGTCCCCCGAGGCCGCGCCTCCATGCTGCTGAACCGCTGCCGGAGTTCATGGTGTGGGCGGAGGAGCCGTCTGGCGTCCGGCTTCCGCTCCTGCGCTTCCTCCTGGGTGAGCTCCCAGCTGGCGCCTGGGCGGCCCTCGGCTCCAGGCGGATGGCTGCTGCAGCCGGGCCGTGGGCTTCTCTAGAGGTCTCCTTTCTGAGGAACCTGTTCCGACCATGGTGGCGGTGACGTTCGCTCACAGCGTGGTCTTCGCCGCCGGTGCTCCCTGCACTTCAAGTACGACGGCGACGCCACCCTCTACGTGAGGGTGTTCGGGGAAGACGGTCGCCGCATGGGGTGCTGCCCTGAAGACGACGACCACGGCCGAGGACTCAGCCCCGGCGTGGATGGAGAGGGCAGCGCGCGGGCGGCTGGTGATGCCCGTGACTCCTCAAGCTTCACCAGCTCTTCTTCGGGTGGTGGTTCTTCCAGCAGCGGCCACGGCCAGCCCCCACACCGCCGCGCCTGCTTGGGGGTGGCAACGGGTCCGCTCGCCGCCGCGCCCCGGTGAAGCGCGAGAGGGAGTCCGCCTGAGCTCCGGAGACGGCTCGAGCCTTCCAAGAGGGCCGGCACGGGGCGTGCTTCACCTGCTTTTGTCCTTTTCCTTTCTTTTCTCCTGCGCAAAAGACAACAATGTGTGGCCCCGTGGGGCGAGTTTGAGTTAACGCCGTTAATTATTGTCTTGCTTTTGTTATCGAATCTTTGTTCCTTTCTGTCGTACGCCCATTCGCAAGTGAACTCCAGCTGTGGCCGCGGGGGCGACCGATCCAGGCCCCGTGTTCGCGTTGTGCTGCCCGTGAGGCATGGTCAGGAGGGGTGCTCCAGCTGTGGACCAGGGCCGTGAAAACTTGAGCGATAGGGGTAGGAACGCTCGCGAGGGCTCCCGAGGCTTCTGCCTCGCGAGTCCCCACGCAAGAGAAATCGAGGCGGGAGCGAAAAATATCGAAGAACCACGGACCAAAAGATGGCGATAGTTTCGATAAAAACTCCAAATGGGAATAACTAGTCAACTGCAGAAAGCAAATGAAAAAGCCGCGTCCGGCACCTAGTCTAGTCTTGACGTCTTCTCACCAAATAGCGGAGCTAAGTGCTGCCACTGGGCGTGGGAGGGAGCCCCAGGGCCTGAGGCCGGCACTCCTGAGAGTCCGGGGCGTGTATAGCCCCAACTCATTATTACGTGAGAGTGTCACGGGCGCCGAGCTTCACAGGCGTTGGCCCTCTTCACAGGCTCCGGGCCTTTCTTCTGGGAAGCAAGCTTCACGGGCGTTGGCCCTCTTCACGGGCTCCGGGCCCTTTCCAGAATGCGACAGCTTCACAGGCGTTCGCCTTCTTCACAGGCTCTGGGCCTTTCCCGAAAAAGATGAGCTTCACAGGCATTCGCCTTCTTCACGAACCTTGGGCCTTTTCAAAAGGATGAGCTTCATAGGCATTACGCCTTCTTCACGAACCTTTGGGCCTTTTCCAAAAAGGATGAGCTTCACACTCATTCGCCTTCTTCACAGGCACTGGGCCTTTTCCAAAAAGGATGAGCTTCATAGGCATTCGCCTTCTTCACAGGCACTGGGCCTTTTCCAAAAAGGATGAGCTTCACAGGCATTCGCCTTCTTCACAGGCACTGGGCCTTTTCCAAAAAGGATGAGCTTCACAGGCATTCACCTTCTTCACAGGCACTGGGCCTTTTCCAAAAAGGATGAGCTTCACAGGCATTCGCCTTCTTCACAGGCACTGGGCCTTTTCCAAAAAGGATGAGCTTCACAGGCATTCGCCTTCTTCACAGGCACTGGGCCTTTTTAGGGGTAAAACCTCCGGAGGTGCTGGATGTTCCACGCATTCTGTATAGGTACTCCCTCTTGAGTCTCCAAGCGCACGGAGCCGGGCCTGGAAACATGAACAACCTTGAACGGGCCCTCCCACATGGGAGAGAGCTTATGCAGTCCCTCCCTGGAGAGGACCCGTCGAGCACGAGGTCCCCTACCTCGAGAGTTACAGGGTGGATGTTGCGGCGGTGGTATCTCGGAGTGCTGCTGGTACCTCGCCCGCTTTCATGGCTTCGACGGCGCTCCTCCCCCAGCACGAGGGTCGTCCCCCGCATGGCGTCCTACAGCGTTTCATCGAACGCCAGGAACCGCGCGGATCGACGTTTGACCTCGTGAGGGAGGACTGCTTCTGCTCCGTAGACCAGGAAGAAGGGGGTCTCTCCAGTTGGCTTGGTTGCGGTTGTGCGGATGGACCACAACACGGACGGAAGCTCGTCATACCAGCCTCTGCCACAGGCCTCCAGTTTCTTCTTGAACGTCCTGGTCTTGAGGCCTCTCAGGACCTCTGCGTTGGCCCGCTCGTCCTGTCCATTGCTGCAGGGGTGCGCCACCAAAGCGTAGCATATCTGCGTCCCAAGGTTAGCGCGGTACATTTTGAAAAGGTTACTGGTGAACTGCGAACCGTTGTCGGTGATGATGCGGTTCGGCACTCCGAACCGGCTCACGATGCCCTTGACAAACTTGACCGCAGAACCAGCGGGGATGGTGCGGACGGCCTCGACTTCGGCCCACTTGGTGAATTTGTCCACGGCGACGCAGAGGTAGCGATAGCCCCCTGGCGCCTGAGGAAAAGGGCCCAGGATGTCCAGCCCCCAGACCGCGAATGGCCAAGTGAGGGGGATGGTTTGCAGACCTCCTGCTGGCTAGTGGATCTGCTTGGCATGGAATTGGCAAGCCTCGCAAGCCTTCATGAGTTCAACAGCGTCATTAAGCGTAGTGGGCCAATAGAAACCGCTGCGGAACGCCTTGCCGACGAGGGCCCGTGACGACGAATGGTGCCCACAATCTCCACCATGTATATCTACCAGCAGTTCCTTCCCCATTTCCCTGGTGACGCAGCGCAGGGATACGTCGTTCGGTCGTTTCCGGTAGAGCTCTCCATCCATGATGTTGTATGCCGTGGCTTGCCGCGCCACACGCTCTGCCTCCTCCTCCTTCTCCGGCAAAGTTCCATGCGTTAAGTAACTCTTGAGCTCCGTGATCCAGCACCCCTCTTGAGGTTCCATCGTTAGGAGCAGGCGTGCTCCCGAGGCCGGGCCACAGGCTGGGGCTCTCGAGGCAGGTGGCTGAGGGAGCTCCACCCGAGGTTGTGCTGTGCTTGATAACGACGGTAGGGCTGAGGGCTTGAAGAGCCGTTCCTCAAAGACGCCCGGCTCCTGGGGTAACCTCCTGGAGGCTCGTTTGGCGATGTCGTCGGCCTCTTGATTGGTGCCACGGGGCACGTGCTGCAGCTCCAACCCCCAGAACTGTTTCTCCATCCTGCGGACCTCCGCAAGGTAGGCCTCCATGTGTTCATCTCTTGGCTCGTACACCTTGTTGGAGAAATTGACGAGGAGCTGCGATTCGCCCTTGATGGTAAGGCGCTTCACCCCTGTGGCAGCGGCAGCCTCTGCACCCGCTTATCAGCCCCTCATATTCTGCTATATTGTTGGAGACCTTCTCGCCTCTTTGAAACAGAGCTATGCGGCATAGTAGAGCTTGTCTGGCGGGAGATATGAGCACCGCCCAGCCCAGCCGTGTCACGGAGAATGCTCCGTCAAGTACATGACCCAACCTTACGGTGCTTCGCTTCTGGGAGAGGGATCGATCCTCGCCGCCCCGAGGCCCGGTGCTTCTATCCATTCGACACTGAAATCTGCCAATGCCCCCTTGATGACTCTGGTTGTCTTGAACTCGAGCTGGAATGCTTGCAGCTCAATGTTCCACTTCGGCGACCCTTCCGGCCGAGTTGGGGCTCTGAGCACCCTCTCCGTGGGGTATGCCGAGACAACCTTGATTGGATGACCACGGAAGTAGTGCCACAGCTTGCTGAAGCCACCAACAGCTTAGGAGGAGCTTCTGCGGCATGGGGTATCGTGCCCTCGCATCCCGTAACACTGTGCTGACGAAGTACACCGGGTGCTCGACGAGGCTAGGGGCGTCGGTGCTGGTGGCGTCTTCTGGAAGCTGTGGTGCCTCCTGAGGTGACGGCGCCTCCAGAAGCTGGGTGCTTGGATGGAGGGCCTCTCCCGCCCTTGGCGTGCTCTGCTGCGACGGCTGATCTTCTTCCGTTGCGGTGCCGGCTTCTGCGAGTTCCTTCTGATTCGGCCTTGCCTTAGCTCGGGTGGCCGCCGTGGTCTTGGCCTGACGCTCCTTCATAACTGCCACCAGAGGCTGCGCTAAGTGAGTAGGGAGTGGCGGCGAGGTAGAGTACCAAGGGCTCTCGAGGGCGCTGGGCCACCATCATCGGAGGGCTGGTCAGGTACCTCTTGAGGTCTTGGAACGCTTTGTCGGCCTCTTCAGTCCATTCGAAGGGCCCCTTTTTCTTCATCAGCTGGAAGAAAGGCAGCGCCCGCTCCCCCAATCGGGAGATGAAACGGCCCAGCGCCGTTACGCGCCCCGTGAGCTTCTGCATTTCCCTGAGGGTCTTTGGTGGGCTCATGTCCTCAACTGCCTTGACCTTTTCTGGGTTTGCCTCGATGCCTCGGTGGGACACGAGGAAACCCAGGAGCTTGCCCGAGGGAACTCCAAACACACACTTCTCCGGGTTGAGTCGCAGGCTCACTGCGTTGAGGCTCGCGAAGGTTTCTTCCAGGTCTTGTATCAAGGTCTTGGCCTCACGAGACTTCACCACGATGTCGTCGACGTAAGCCTCCACATTCTTCCCGAGCTGTGGGCCCAAGGTGATGTGCATGAGCCGCTGGAAGGTTGCCCCCGTGTTGCGCAGCCCGAATGGCATGCATGTATAGCAGTACACTCCACACGGGGTTAAGAAGGCCGTCTTTTCCACGTCTTCCACCGCCATCTTGATCTGGTGATACCCGGAAAAGCCGTCCAAGAAGCATAACAAGTCACACTCGGCGGTGGAATCGACGATCCGTCGATGGCGAGGGAGCGGAACGGGTCCCTTGGGCATGCTTTGTTGAGGTTGGTGAAGTCGACACACATGCGCTCCTTTCCTCCCTTCTTTGGCACCACCACGGGTTGGCCAGCCAATCTGGGTATCGGACCTCACGAATAACCCCGCGGCTTCTAGCTTGCGGGTTTCTTGGACGATGAAGGCCTGCTTTTCGGTGGACTGCCTTCTGTATACGCTTCACAGACGCCTTGCGTTGGGGCACACGTTGAGGTGGTGCTCGACACGCCCGTGGGATCCCCGCCAGCTGATCGGGCTCCTAGGCGAACACCTTCTTGTTCGCACGCAGGAACTTGACCAGGGCTTCCTCCTGTTCGGGCTCGAGGTTGGCGCCTATGGTGAAGGTGGCGTTTGTGGACCCGTCCTCGTCGACAGGTATCTGCTTGGTCTCTGCCTTGTCTTGAGTGAACAACTGCTTCTTCTTGGTCGGCGCAGCCCCGTTGGGCTTGAGGGCTTCCGCATCGACGGGCTGCGCTGCGGCCGCCGTCTTGAGGGCGAGCCTGAGCGCTCGGAGCGCACCTTCGGTACCCCCGGGCACGGTGAGGACGCCGCTGCTCCCGGGCATCTTCATGAGGTTGTACCCCGGGTGGGTTGCGGCCATGAATTTGGCCAATGCTGGATAGCCAAGGATGGCATTGTTGGGGAGGCCGATGGGGGCGATGTCGAAGTCGACCAGTTCCGCGGGCGGAAGTTTTCGTAGGTGCCGAAGGTCACCGGAAGCCGGATGTGCCCCAAGGAGCTGGATGACCCTCCTCCTACGCCCGAAAAAGGCCGGCTGGGCTGCTGCCGCTCCCTGGGTATGCAGAGGAGGTTGAAGGCCTCGGCGAGAATGCGTTGAGGCCGGGCGCCGCCCGTCGATGAGGGTCCTGGTGACGGCAACCTGGCAGATGGTGGGTGTGCAAAGCATGGGGAGCGCACCCGAGCCGGCCGAGTTGGTGGGGTGGTCCCGAGAGTCAAAGGTCAGCCCGGCCGACGGCTCCGTCCGGCCCGAGGGAGCCCCCTGCCACGTGGAGGCGGCGCCGACCCGGCGGACGAATGTCTTGACATGGCAGCTGGAAGGCGGCGCCTGCGAGCCACCCAGGAGGGCCGCGACGACCGGAGGAACCGGCGCGACGGGGCGGGTGACGAGGAAGCTGCGCGGCTCCTCCCCAGAGGTCGCCTAGGAGCGCAGGGACGATGCTTGCTGCCCGTTCCCCACCCGGGCCGGTGGCGGTGTTGACAGCGGGCGGTGAGGAACGACGAGGGTGCCCGCCGTCGGAAGCCGTCCGGACGACATGGGAGGCGAGGGCGGCTCGGCGCTCCGCGCGAGCCCGACGAGTGTCAGACATGGTTGCGGTGGTCGGGGAAGAACGAGGCGACGGAAGGCAGATTCCGGCGCACCCCTACCTGGCGCGCCAAATGTCGGATTTCAGGTTCCGGCAGACCCTTGAGGTTCGAATACTGGGGTGCGCGTGGAGATCCAACCCTCCACCGTCTCGCACCTCGCCGAATCACTGGGACCTAAACTACTAAACGAAACAGCACAAGAGACACGAGATTTATACTGGTTCAGGCCACCATTGTGGTGTAATACCCTACTCCAGTGTGTGGTGTGGTGGATTGCCTCTTGAGCTGATGAGGAACAATATAAGGAAGAACAGCCTCGTGAGGGTTTGTTCTTGGAGGGTGCGATGAACTGCTAGGTGGTGTTCAGTCGCTCTAGCTACCGGTTTCTTGATGAGGATTCGGATCCTCCTGCCCTGGGGGTGGCTACTCCTATTTATAGGCGAAGGCCCTGAGCCTCTTCCCAAATTTTGAGCTGGAAGGTCGCCAACAATTGGACATTTTGATGGGGAAGAATGGGTAGACTTATCCTTACTAATGTTGGTCCTCGCTTTGCCAAAGGCTCTGGTGATGATGCTCGCTTGGGCTCCACAATGACTCCCTTCCAGCCGTTGGGCTGGTCTTGGTCTTGTTGCAATCAAACGGATGCCTTTGCTTGATGCTCTCGCTGCGCTTGCTCCCTTTGCACCAAAGGCGAAGGGAGGACACTGCTGGCTGGCGGCGCTCGATCGGGCGCCCGACCGGGCGCCCTTGGTTGTCATGGCTTGCATCATGGGCACCTCGTGAGGTACCCTGCCTTGAATTCTCCGCCTCCTCATGAGCCAGCCTGACGAGGCCGTGCCTGAGGAAGCTCCTTGTCGTCCGCCCCGCGAGGCTTGGCCCCTCGTGAGGGTCTTGAGCTTGCGTTGATGAAGATGGGCCGTGCTGGGCCTCCTTCGAGGCACGCCGCAGGCCGCAGGCAGGCAAGTCTGGGGACCCCCGTTCCCAGAACGCCGACAATGCCCCAGAAGGCATCCCCTCTTTCGTCTTCGTCCATCGGTAACTTTACTTGGAGCTATGTTTTATTCACCACATGATAAGTGTTTTGATTGGACCGTCTTGTATGATTTGAGTCTTTGCCTTTAGTTTACCACAATCATCCTTGCTGTACACACCTTTTGAGAGAGACACACATGATTCGGAATTTATTAGAATACTCTTTGTGCTTCACTTATATCTTTTGAGCTATATAGTTTTTGCTCTAATGCTTCACTTATATCCTTTAGAGCACGGCGGTGGTTTTGTTTTATAGAAACTATTGTTCTCTCAGGCTTCACTTATATTATTTTGAGATTCCTACAAAACAGCATGGTAATTTGCTTAAATTGAGAAGGTAGTCCTAATATGATAGGTATCCAAGATTAGTAAAAAATTCTTATAAGTGCGTTGAATACTAAGAGAAGTTTGATACTTGATGATTGTTTTGAGATATGGAGGTAGTGATATTAAAGTTGTGCTAGTTGAGTAGTTGTGAATTTGAGAAATACTTGTGTTGAAGTTTGCAAGTCCCGTATCATGAACGTATGGTAAACATTGTGTAACAAATTTGAAACATGAGGTGTTCTTTGATTGTCCTCCTTATGAGTGGCGGTCGGGGACGAGCGATGGTCTCTACCTACCAATCTATCCCCTTAGGAGCATGCGCGTATTGCTTGGTTTTTGATGACTTGTAGATTTTTGCAATAAGTATGTGAGTTCTTTATGACTAATGTTGAGTCCATGGATTATACACACTCTCACCCTTCCATCATTGCTAGTCTCTTCGGTACCGTGCATTGCCCTTTCTCACCTTGAGAGTTGGTGCAAATTTCTCCGGTGCATCCAAACCCCGTGATACGATACGCTCTATCACACATAAACCTCCTTATATCTTCCTCAAAACAGCCACCATACCTACCTATTATGGCATTTCCATGGCCATTCCGAGATATATTTCCATGCAACTTTCCACCGTTCCGTTTATCATGACACGTTTCATCATTGTCATATTTTGCATGATCATGTAGTTGACATCGTATTTGTGGCAAAGCCACCATGCATATTATTCATACATGTCACTCTTGATTCATTGCCCATCCCGGTACACTGCAGGAGGCATTCATATAGAGTCATACTTTGTTCTAGTATCGAGTTGTAATCATTGAGTTGTAAAATAAATAGAAGTGTGATGATCATCATTCATAGAGCATTGTCCCAAAAAAAGAAGAGAAAGGCCAAATAAAAAAGGGAAGGCCCAAAAAAAAGAAAAAAAGAAGGGACAATGCTACTATCCTTTTTTCCACACTTGTGCTTCAAAGTAGCACCATGATCTTTATGATAGTCACTTTCATATACTAGTGGGAATTTTTCATTATAGAACTTGGCTTGTATATTCCAACAATGGGCTTCTTCAAATGCCCTAGGTCTTCATGAGCAAGAAAGTTGGATGCACACCCACTTAGTTTCTTTTTGTTGAGCTTTCATACATTTATACTCTAGTGCATCCGTTGCATGGCAATCCCTACTCCTTGCATTGACATCAATCGATGGGCATCTCCCTAGCTCGTTGATTAGCCGTGTCGATGTGAGACTTTCACCTTTTCTGTCTTCTCCACATAACCCCCATCACCATATTCTATTCCACCCATAGTGTTATATCCATGGCTCACGCTCATATATTGCGTGAAAGTTGAAAAAAGTTTGAGATTACTGAAGTATGAAACAATTGCTTGGCTTGTCATCGGGGTTGTGCATGATGAGAGCATTCTTGTGTGACGAAAAAGGAGCATGACCAAACTATATGATTTTCTAGGGATGAACTTTCTTTAGCCATGTTATTTTGAGAAGACATAATTACTTAGTTAGTATGCTTGAAGTATTATTACTTTTATTTCAACATTAAACTTTTATCTTGAATCTTTCGGATCTGAATATTCATACCACAAATAAGAGAATTACATTGAAACTTATGCTAAGTAGCATTCCACATCAAAAAAATCTGTTTTTATCATTTACCTACTCGAGGACGAGCATGAATTAAGCTTGGGGATGCTTCATACGTCTCCAACGTATCTATAATTTTTTATTTTTCCATGCTATATTATGTATCTTTTTTGGATGTTTAATGGGCTTTATTATACACTTTTATATTATTTTTTGGACTAACCTATTAACCGGAGGCCCAGCCCAAATTGCTGTTTTTTTGCCTATTTCAGTGTTTCGTAGGAAAAGGATATCAAACGGAGTCCAAACGGAATGAAACCTTCGGGAACGTGATTTTCGGAATAAACGGGATCCAGAGGACTTGGAGTGGATGTCAAGAAACAGACGAGGAAGCCACGAGGTAGGGGGCGCGCCTACCACCCTGGGCGCGCCCTCTATCGGTGTCAAAGCCGGCAGATCTCGGGTAGGGGGTCCCGAACTGTGCATCTAGGATCGATGGTAACAGGAGACGTGGGACACGATGTTTACCCAGGTTCGGGCCCTCTCTATGGAGGTAATACCCTACTTCCTGCTTGATTGATCTTGATGAATATGAGTGTTACAAGAGTTGATCTACCACGAGATCGTAATGGCTAAACCCTAGGAGCCTAGCCTATGTGAATATGGTAATGAATGTGACCTATCCGTACTATGCTCTCCGGTTTATATAGACAACAGAGAGATCTAGGGTTACATGGAGTCGGTTACATAAGAAGGAATCTTCACAGCTAGTCGCCTAGCTTGCCTTCCACGCCAAGGAAGTCCAATCCTGACACGGGTATAGTCTTCGGCCTTTGTATCTTCACAGCCCATCAGTTCGGCCCAATGAATAACAGGCCGGACGCCCGAGGACCCCTTAGTCCAGGACTCCCTCAGTAGCCCATGAACCTGGCTTCAATGACGAGGAGTCCGGCGCGCAGATTGTCTTCGGCATTGCAAGGCGGGTTCCCCTTTTTCCGAACTCCAAGATAGTCTTCGGACGCGATGATTGTATCTAGACCTGTTATACACCATACACAACCACAGAGAGAATATAATATTTGCACAAATCTAATCTGTTGACAACTTCTTTACAACACGACATCGCGTTTGTCCGGTCATAATTTCGAACTGTTTTTCATCTGCCATCCCACGTTTCGAGACGCGGTTGCTATTGGCACGTCTTGTCAAAATAGAGATCGTGTCCCCTTATTGCGGGATTCTCATCAATGCGGGCATGGGTAACTCAACCGCGCCGTTTATATAGCCCTTGGGAATAGGCGAATCCTAAGGTGAGTGAGGAGGCGTTTCATATTTGCTGCCTCTATAGGGGGATAAGGATTCCCTCTTCCCCCTCTCACGCTCTCTCTGTCTCCGCCTTTCTGATCTTGAGCTCCAGCGCCCAAGTTCTCATCTCCTTTCCACTCAAGCAACCATGTCCGGATCCGGCGGTCAGGGCAAGTGGATGGTCTCCTCCGTCAAGGAGGAGGACATTCTTGAGCTTGAGGCGGCGGATATTTGGCGATGGAGATCGCCCACTGTCTGCCGGCCGAGGGACAAGTCGTCCCCACGCCGGAGCCCACAGAGTGGGTAGTATTCCTCCCCCATTTCTTCCACGGGCTAGGGTTTCCAATCCACCCCTTCGTCCGTGGGCTGATGTATTATTACGGGATAGATTTCCATGATCTCTCCCCGAACTCCTTCCTCAACATCTCGGTGTTTATCGTCGTGTGCGAGGCCTTCCTCCGCATCCAACCGCACTTCGGGTTGTGGCTCAAAGTCTTCAACGTGAAGCCGAAAGTGGTGGATGGCTAGCATGTGGAGTGCGGAGGAGCCATGGTGAGCAAGCTGCCCAACGTCTCCTAGTCGAAAGGTATTTTTGTGGAGACAATGAAGGAGTGGCTGTCGGATTTCGGGTTCCGGCAGACCCTTGAGGTTTGAACACTGGGGTGCGCGTGGAGATTCATCTTCTACCTACCTGTACCCCGCCGCCTTGCTAAGATCTAAACTATGGAAGGAACAACACAAGAGACACAAGGTTTATACTAGTTTGGGCCACCGTTGTGGTGTAATACCCTACTCTAGTTTGTGGTGTGGTGGATTGCCTCTTGGGCTGATGGTGATGAAGAATACAAGGAAGAACAGCCTCGTGAGGGTCTGTTCTTGGCCACGGCGACGAACTGCTTGGAGGAGTTCAGTCGCTCTCTCTCTCTCTCTCTCTCTCTCTCTCTCTCTCTCCCTCTCTATCTCTTTGGGATCCAGCTCAAGCTATTCCGGATCCGGGCGCTCTACTATGGTGGCTAGCTCTACTTATATAGGCAGAGGCCCTGGGCCTCTTCCCAAATATTGAGCAGGAAGGGCGCCAACAATTGGCCATTTTGAAGGGGAACATCTGGTACACTTATTCTGACTAAAGTTGGTCCTCGCTTGTCAAAGGCTCTGGTGGTGACGCCGGCTTGGGCTCCACAATGACTTCCTTCCTGCCGTTGGGCTGGTCTTGGTCTTGTTGCACCGAAATGGACGCCTTTGCTTGATGCTCTCGCCTGCGCTTGCTCCCTTTGCACCAAAGAGGAAAGGAGGACACTACGCGGGCTGGCGCCCTTGGTCGTCATGGCTCGCGTCATGGGCACCTTGTGAGGTACCCCGCCTTGATTTCTTCGCCTCCTCGCTTGCCAGCCCGATGAGGCCGCGCCTGAGGAAGCTCCCTATCGTCCGCCCCGCGAGGCTTGGCCCCTCGAGAGGGTCTTGATCTTGTGTTGGTGAAGATGGGCCGTGATGGCCCCCCCTTTGAGCCACGCCGCAGGCCGCAGGCAGGCAAGTCTGGGGACCCCCGTTCCCAGAACGCCGACAGTAGCCCCCGGGCCCAAGGCGCGCCCGGGCTTGGCTGAGCAGAGAGGCGAAGGGGCAAGTGCGAAGCGCCGCGGGCCCTAACAGCCTGCGGCCTTGGGCGCCGCGTGGCGGTTGATTGGACGTGGGCGGCCCTGCTCCCCCACGACGCCTCGGCGACTGCACGAATTGACAAGTCCCTGCATGCAAAGCGGGTCATGATTACCTGCGATCGTGGAGGTCGGCGGTTGGCCTCCTCTGGCTTTAAGTACGGAACAGTGCGAGCTCCTCTGGTCCATCTCCTCTTGCTTCTTCTTCTTCTCCATGGCTCCGTCGAAGAGGTTCTCGGCCGCAGAGAAGGGGAAGCCTCGCCAGGTGGAGCCTGACTCTCCCCCGCCCAAGCGCGGTCGAGGTCGTCCTCGCAAACACCCTGTGGCTCCCGTGGTGGCTCCTCGCGGTCGTGAAGGTGATCTCCTGCGTAGTGGCGGGCGGCAGGCCGGTGCGGGGGGGGGGGGCTCGCCACGGCCGCGCGACCCCCTAGGCCGCGCTTCCACTCGGCAGAGGTGCTGCCGGAGTTTGTTGTGTGGTCAACGGAGCCGACCGGCACCCGGCTCCGGCTTCCTCGCTTCCTCCTAGGCGAGCTTCCGGCTAGTGCCCTGGGCGGCCTCTGGCTTCAGGCGGATGGTTGCTGCAGCCGGGCCTCCTGGGCTTCGCTGGAGGTCTCTGCCGCCGGGAGCCTGGCCTTGACCCGCGGCTAGCAACGCTTTCCTGCTGCTGGTCCTGAGCCGCCAGTGCACCCTGCACTTTAAGTTCGACTGTGATGCCACCCCCTACGTGAGGGTGTTCGGGGAAGATGGTCGCCGCGCTGGGTGCTGCCTAGAGAACGACGACCGCGGCCGCGGGTCCAGCCCCAGTGATGATGAAGACGACAGCGCGCGCGTGGTTGGCGACGCTCGGGGCTAGTCAAGCTTTGACGACTCTTCTTCGGGCAGCGGCTCCTCCAGCGGTGGCCGCGACCAGCCTCCGCGCCGCTGCGCCCGCCTGGATGGAGGTAGTGGGTCCGCCGTCTGCCTCGCCCGGTGAAGCGCGAGAGAGAGTCCGCCTGAGCTCCGGAGGCAGTCCGAGTCTCTCCCGCGAGTTGGTGTCAGGCGAGCCGCGCCTGTTTTGTTCTTTTTCCTTTTCCTGCGCAAAAAAAAGACAGTAGGGTAGGGCCCCGTGTGGGCGTGCTTGGACTATTGCTGTTAATTATCGTATTGTTTCTGCTATCTCAGTATTATTGCCTTTGTGCTACACGCCTGCGTGTAGAAATTACTTAGCTCGGGGGCGCCCGTCGTGGCCCTCGCTTCCCGAGGCCGAGGCCTCACCGAACGCTTCATGTCCTGCGAAGGTTAGTCTGGAGAGGTAGCTCCCGGCCTCAGCGGTGGAGGTGACTGACCCAGGTCCTGTGTTCATGTCGCGGTGCCCGTGGGGCATGGACTGGAGGGGTGCTCCTGTAGTGGACCCTGGTAGGGAAAACCTCGAACGGTAAGGGCAGAAAAACACTCGCGGGGGCGCTCAAGCTGCCCCCCACGCGAGACCTTGCGCGAGAGATATCGAGGTAGGAGGGCGAAAGGTCGAAGAGCCACAAATCAAAACGACAACAACTTCGATATAACTTCAAATGAGATTGAACAAGCCAACTGTGGAAAGCAAATGAAAAAGCCGTGTCCGGCACCTAATCTAGTCTTCGACGTCTTCTCACCAGCGCGGAACTAAGTGCTGCCACTGGGCGTGGGAGGGAGCCCCAGGGCCTGAGGTCGGCGCTCCTGAGACTCTGGGGTGTGTACAGCCCCAACTCATTATTACGTGAGAGTGTCATGGGCGGCGAGCTTCACAGGGGTTGGCCTTCTTCATAGGCTCTGGGCCTTTTCCAGAAAGATAGCTTCACAGGCATTCGCCTTCTTCACAGGCTCTAGGCCTTTTCCAGAAAGATAGCTTCACAGGCATTCGCCTTCTTCACAGGCTCCGTGGCTTTTCCAGAAAGATAGCTTCCGGTGCATTCGCCTTCTTCATGTGCTCTGGGCCTTTTCTAGAAAGATAGCTTCACGGGCATTCGCCTTCTTCACGTGCTCTGGGCCTTTTCAGGGTAAAACCTCCGGATGTACTTTGGATGTTCCACGCGCTACGGATCGGCACCCCTCCTGAGTCTCCAAGCGCGCGGAGCCGGGCCTGGAAACATGAACAACCTTGAATGGGCCCTCCCACATGGGAGAGAGCTTATCCAGCCCCTCCCTGGAGAGAACCCGCCTGAGCACGAGGTCCCCTACCTCAAGGGTTCTGGGGCGGATGTTGCGGCAGTGGTATCGTCGCAGTGCTTGCTGGTACCTCGCCGCTCACAACGCGGCTTCTCGATGATGCTCCTCCCCCAGTACGAGGTCCGTCCCCCACATGGCGTCCTGCTGCGCCTCGTCGAATGCCAGGACCCATGCGGAATGACGTCTGACCTCGTGAGGGAGGACCGCTTCGGCTCCATAGACCAGGAAGAACGGGGTCTCTCCGGTTGGCTTGGTCGCGGTCGTGCGGATGGACCACAACACGGATCGAAGCTTCGTCATACCAACCTCGCCGCAGGCCTCGGTTTCTTCTTGAATGTCCTGGTTTTGAGGCCCTCGGGACCTCTGCGTTGGCCCGCCGGCTTGGCCGTTGCTGTTCGGGTGCGCCACCGGCGTAGCATATCTGCGTTCCTGTGTTAGCACAAGATGTTTTGAAGAGGTTCTTGGTGAACTGCGAACCGCTGTTGATGATGATGCGGTTCGGCACCCCGAACCTGCTGACGATGCCCTAGACGAACTTGACCGCAGAACCTGCGGGGATGGTGCGGACGGCTCCCACTTCAGCCCACTTGGTGAACTTGTCCACGGCGACGTAGAGGTAGCGATAGCCTGGCGCCGAGGAAGCGGGCCGGATATCCAGCCCCTGCATCGCGAATGGCCACGAGAGGGGTATAGTTTGCAGACCTCCTGCTGGCTGATGGATTTGCTTGGCATGGAATTGGCAGGCTTCACAAGCCTTCACTAGTTCGACGGCGTCGTTGAGTGCAGTAGGCCAATAGAAACCCTCCGGGATGCCTTGCCCACGAGGGTTCGTGAAGACGAGTGATGCCCACAGTCTCCACCGTGTATATCCACCAGCAGTTCTTTCCCTTGCTCTCTGGAGATGCAATGTAGCGACACATCATTCAGTCGCCTCCGATAGAGCTCTCCATCCCTGATGCAGTACGCTGTGGCTTGCCGCGCCACACGCTCCGCTTCCTCCTCCTTCTCCGGCAGGGTCCCTTGCGTTAAGTAACTCCGAAGCTCCGTGATCCAGCACCCCTCCTGAGGCTCCATCGTCAGGAGCAAAGGCCTCTGAGGCCGGGCCATGACTGGGGCTCTGAGGCGGTGGTGGGAAGCTCCTCCCGAGGCGGCACCGTGCTTGATAGTGCTGGCATGGCTGAGGGCTTGAAGAGCCGCTCCTCGAACACGCCAGGCTCCTGAGGCAACCGCCTGGATGCCCGTTTGGCGATGTCGTCGGCCTCCTGATTGGTGCCGCGGGGCACATGCTGCAACTCCAACCCCCAGAACTGCTTCTCCATCCTGCGGACCTCCGCAAGGTAGGCTTCCATGTGCTCATCTTTTGGCTCGTACACCTTGTTGGAGAAATTGACGAGGAGCCGCGAATCGCCCTTGATGGTAAGGCGCTTCACCCCTAGGGCAGCTGCTACCTTCAAGCCCGCTATTAGACCTTCATACTCCGCTATGTTGTTGGAGACCTTTTTCACCTTGCCGGAAGCAGAGCTGCACAGCGTAGTAGAGCTTGTCTGAGTGGGAGATATGAGCACCGCCCCAGCTTCAGGCCGCCATGTACGAAGAACGCCCCATCAAGTGCATGACCCAGCCTTACGGTGCTTCGCTTCTGGGAGAGGGACCGATCTTCGCCGGCCTTGAGGCCCGGTGCCTCCGTCCATTCTGCCACGAAATCCGCTAATGCGCCCCTATGATGACTCTGGTCGTCAATTCGAGCTGAAACGCTTGCAGTTCAATGTTCCACTCAGCGACCCTTCCGGCTGAGTTAGGGCTCTGAGCACCCTTTCCAAGGGGTATGCTGAGACGACCTTGATGGGGTGGCCCTGAAAATAGTGCCGCAGCTTGCGCGAGGCCACCAATAGCGCGAGGAGGAGTTTCTGAGGCATGGGGTACCGCGCCCTTGCGTCCCGCAACATTGTGCTGATGAAGTATACTGGGTGCTCAATGAGGTTTGCGGCGCCAGTGCCGCTGGCGCCCTCTGGGGGTTGTGGCGCCTCCTAGGGCGATGGAGCCTCCAGAGGCTGGTAGTCTGGGGGAGGGACCTCTTCCGTCCCCAGTGTGCTACCCTGCGGCGGCTGATCCTTCTCAGCCATGGTAGTTGTTTCTGTGGGTCTTCCTTGTTCCTGCTTCGCCTTGACCTAGGCTGCTGCTGTGGTTTTGGTTTGACGCTCTTCCCTAACCGCCACAGTAGCTGCGGCGAGTAGGGAGTGGCGAGGTAGGGCACCAGGGGTTCCTGCGGGCATGGGGCCACCATGACCGGTGGGCTGGTCAGGTACCTCTTGAGATCTTGAAACGCCTTGTCGGCCTCTTCAGTCCATTCAAAGGGTCCCTTCCTTTTCATTAGCTGGAAGAAAGGCAACGCTCATTCCCCTAACTTGGAGATGAAGCACCCTAGCGCAGTCACGCGCCCAGTGAGCTTCTGCATTTCCCTGAGGGTCTTTGGCGGGCTCATGTCCTCGACCGCCTTGACCTTTTCTGGGTTAGCCTCGATGCCTCGATGGGATACGAGGAAGCCTGTGAGCTTGCCCGAGGGGACTCCAAACACACACTTCTCCGGGTTGAGCCGTAGGTTCAACTGCGTCGAGGCTCATGAAGGTTTCCTCCAGTGTCTTGTATCGGGTTACGGCCTCCGAGACTTCACCACAATGTCATCGACGTAAGCCTCAACATTCTTCCCGAGCTGCGGACCCAAGGTGATGTGCATCAGCCGCTGGAAGGTCGCCCCTGCGTTACGCAGCCCGAACGGCATGCACGTGTAGTAGTAGACCCCACACGGGGTCAGGAAAGCCGTCTTTTCCACGTCTTCTACCGCCATCTTGATATGGTGATACCCGAAGAAGGCATCCAAGAAGCATAACAGGCCGCACTCAGCGGTGGAATCGACGATCTGGTCGATGCGAGTGAGCAGGAACGGATCTTGCGGGCATGCCTTGTTGAGGTTGGTGAAGTCGACACACATGCGCTCCTTCCCTCCCTTCTTTGGTACAACGACAGGGTTGGCCTACCAATCCGGATACCGGACCTCGCGAATGACCCCAGTGGCTTCTAGCTTGCGGGTCTCCTGGACGATGAAGGCTTGCTTTTCAGTGGACTGCCGCCTTGCTTTCTGCTTCACAGGGCGTACGTTGGGGCACACGTGGAGGTGATGCTCGATTACGCCCCTAGGGATCCCTGCCAACTGATCGGGCTCCCAGGCGAATACCTTCTTGTTTGCGCGCAGGAACTTGACCAGGGCCTCCTCCTGCTTGGGCTCGAGGTTGGCGCCTATGGTGAAAGTGGCGTCAGTGGACCCATCCTCGTCGACGGGTATTTGCTTGGTCTCTGCCTTGTCTTGGGTGAACAATTGTTTCTTCTTGGCTGGTGCAGCCCCCTTGGGCTCAGGGGTCCCCGCGTCAGCGGGCTGCACTGGCGCCGCCATCTTGAAGGCAAGCTTGAGCACGCGCAGCGCATCTCCGGTGTCCCCGGGCATGGTGAGGACGCCGTTGCTCCTGGGCATCTTCATGAGGTTGTACGCCGGGTGAGTCGCGGCCATGAACTGGGCCAGTGCTGGGTAGCCAAGGATGGCATTGTAGGGGAGGCCGATGGGGGCGATGTCGAAGTCGACCAGCTCCGTGCGGAAGTTGTCGTAGGTGCCAAAAGTTACCGGGAGCTGGATCTGTCCCAAGGAGCTGGATGACCCGCACCCGACGCCAGAGAAGGGACGGCTGGGCCGCAGCCGCTCCCGAGGTATGCAGAGGAGGTTGAAGGCCTCAACTGAGAGCACGTTGAGGCCCACGCCACTGTCGATTAGAGTCCTGGTGACGGCCACCTGGCAGATGGTGGGGGTGCACAGCATGGGGAGCGCACCCGACCAGGCTGAGTTGGAGGGGTGGTCCTCCGAGCTGAAGGTCAGACTGGTCTTTGGCGCCGACCGGTCCTGGGGGGCTCCCAGCCGCGCGGAGGCGGCGCTGACCTGGCAGACGAACGGCTTGACGTGGTGACTTGAGGGCGGCACCCGCGAGCCACCCAGGAGGGCCGCGACGACCGGGGGCGCTGACACAGCGTGATGGGTGAGGAAGAGGCCGCGGAGCTCTTCCCAAGAGGCCATGGAGGCCGCCAGAAGGAGGAGCAGCCACACGCGCGGAGCGCCCGTGAGGGCCATGGGAAGCCAGTTGGCCATGACCCTGTCGTCACCCCCAGCTTGGAGGACGGCCTCCTCGTACGCCAGCAGGAAGACCATCGGATCGGTCGCGCCGTTGTAGCGCGGCGGCGTCGTCAACTTGAACTTGTCTGGCCACCGCACCCGTTGCAAGGCCGGGGCCAAGGCTCGGAGCCCCCTGGCCCCGCGCTGGCGCTGGCGGCCGGAGCGGGCGGCGCGCTGCTCATCGTGAGGCGGGTCGCGGCGGTGGCGTAAGGGGAACTCTGGCGCACCCCTACCTGGCGCGCCAAATGTCGGATTTCGGGTTCCGACAGACCCTTGAGGTTCGAACACTGGGTGCGCGCGGAGATTCGTCTTCTACCTACATGTACCCCGCTGCCTTGCTAAGATCTAAACTATGGAAGGAACAACACAAGAGACACAAGGTTTATACTAGTTCGGGCCACCGTTGTGGTGTAATACCCTACTCTAGTTTGTGGTGTGGTGGATTGCCTCTTGGGCTGATGGTGATGAACAATACAAGGAAGAACAGCCTCATGAGGGTCTGTTTCTTGGCGAAGCGATGAACTGCTTGGAGGAGTTCAGTCGCTCTCTCTCTCTCTCTCTCTCTCTCTCTCTCTCTCTCTCTCTCTCTCTCTCTTTGGGATCCAGCTCAAGCTATTCCGGATCCGGGCGGTCTACTTTGGTGGCTAGCTCTACTTATATAGGCAGAGGCCCTAGGCCTCTTCCCAAATATTGAGCAGGAAGGGCGCCAACAATTGTCCATTTTGAAGGGGAACATCTGGTACACTTATCCTGACTAAAGTTGGTCCTCGCCTGTCAAAGGCTCTGGTGGTGACGCCGGCTTGGGCTCCACAATGACTTCCTTCCTGCCGTTGGGCTGGTCTTGGTCTTGTTGCACCGAAATGGACGCCTTTGCTTGATGCTCTCGCCTGCGCTTGCTCCCTTTGCACCAAAGAGGAAAGGAGGACATTGCGCGGGCTGGCGCCCGCCTGGCGCCCTTGGTCGTCATGGCTCACATCATGGGCACCTCGTGAGGTACCCCGCCTTGATTTCTACGCCTCCTCGCGAGCCAGCCCGATGAGGCCGCACGTGAGGAAGCTCCCTGTCGTCCGCCCCGCGAGGCTTGGCCCCTCGCGAGGGTCTTGAGCTTGTGTTGGTGAAGATGGGCCGTGATGGGCCCCTCTTTGAGCCACACCGCAGGTCGCATGCAGGAAAGTCTGGGGACCCCCGTTCCCAGAACGCCGACAGTGGCACAGACAATGGTTCTACATCACAGAACCCCGCGGCACCACCTGGGCCGCGGCTACCGAATTCCGCTCCGGTGCTCCCATGCGACTCACCTCTTGGGTCGAGAGGAGTCCGGACTGTTGTTCGTCTGATGAGCTGATAGCGTTGCAGACGCGCGTCCAGAGCATGACAGCCAAGAACATCAAGCTCGTCGATGTGATCCAGGTGATGCTAGTTCGCCGGATTCTTCCATGCCAGCGCAGAGGACGACCTTTGTGGGATTTCAACCCGAAGAAGCATTGGACCCTGGTGAGGCTTTTCGAGACCACCCACGAAGATGCCTGGAAGTTGCTCTTTAAGGGCAACGAGAAACCACCGGCCACGGATTCAGACCGTGGTCACGATTGTAAACACCCCGCCAGTGAGGTATGTTACTTTTGATGTATTCCCAACTTAAATGTTTCGAGGATGATGTCTGAGATTTTATTAGTGCTCCTTCAGGACTGGATGGAGAGGGCAAAGCGGATCCAGTGTCCGGCTCCGCTGCCCGAAGAACCGGTCATCCCACAGCTAGCGAAGATGCTGGTAACAGTGCCATACAAGGCGCCTGAGAAGAAGGCCAAGAAGAAGGCCAAGGGGGCCAAGAGTGGCCCCCGTCGCAAGGGCGCTTCATACGCGACGTCCGAAGATGACGAAGCCCATTCCTCTGTCCCTGAGGACAATGACGAGGAAGAGGAGGAGGAGGAGGAGGAGGAGGAGAAAAACAACCCTCCTCCCAAGGAGAAGAAGAAAAAGAGGGTGGCCTCGGTGCAACCGGAGGCGAAAGCGCCCAAAAAGGGGAAGGGCGCCCCAGCGGTCAATACCGCGTGGGACATGGACAGTAGACCGGAACAACGCCCCTGTACTAAGCCCCAGGCCGCATTGTAAGTGACATGGCTTATTCATGCGCACGTCCAGACCTTTCTCTTTATTATTTTAACATAGTTAACTACACTATTGCAGTCCGACCCGTGACCTTATCCAGCGATCCTCATCTGGAGGTTCGTTGGCTCCGTCGGAGATGGCGAGCATGTCGCCACCGGCTGCTTACTCCCCCGGGGCTAGGGACGACACCGAATTGTTCTCCCGGAGGACCGCTCCGAAGGGACGAGCCCAGGACGCTGTCCGGGAGGCGCCACAAGGCGAAACCTCCACTGCCGGACACATGGGGGAGCCAATCCTTATGGAGACAGGCAAAGAGGGTTGTATCCAGTTCGGCCCTCAGTCAAATATGATTCCGGAGACCCATATGGCTCCGGAGTCGGGCGAGCAGCCCCCTTTGAAGGAGGGGGGGTGCACCGCTTCCGCCGGTGGCTCCCGTCCATCCGGGGGCGCCGCATATCCTGATGGAGGCACTACGAGGTGCCTCCATTATGGACGAGCACCGTGTTCTTATGGGCGCGGTGATTGAGAAGGTTCAGTCTGCCAAGAGTGGACTGAATGAAGCCTGCAGCAACCTGTTGACAGGTTTTATGTAAGTGACATAAAAAGAAAAAAACCCATGTAGTCAGTAGCCCCTGAGACACTGTCCGGTGTTCGGCGAGGAGGACCGGACAGAGGATCAATCTTCTGTTGCAGGAGACTAACATAATATGCATAAGAAGGCATCACTGTTGGCTGCAACCTCGCATGCTGCCGAAGTTTCTGAATTGAGGCAGAGGCCGGAGCGGACCAAGAATGAGCTCGGCGAGGTTAGGGTTCGGCTCCAGGAGAAGCAAGGTGAGTAATGACTTGCTGTATGTTCGGAAAGCGCAGGCGCCGTATATTGACTGTAGTGTCATAATATGTGCACGAGCCGCGACCGAGGTCGAGGCCCTGAGGAAGGCCCTGGGCGAGGCCGAGGAGAAATATGTCCAGCAGCAAGCCGCCCGTAAGAAGCTCAAGGCCCGAGTTAAAGAAATCCAGCAGGAGCTCCAGTATGCGGTGAAAAAAATGTAAGACTTTGGACCATGACGCGTCGGCTCAAGGGGCCGAACTCACCAAGGCTCGTCAGAGCACGGAGACCACACGGAATGAGGCCCAGGCCACCCTCCAGGAGATCCAGGAGGTCAAGAAGGTCAAGGCGGGTAAGGCTTTTAAGATCCAAAGCAAGTATGCAGCGAAGCAGTACCTTTTACTAACCCGGGTTCGGAGTTCCCCAGGGGCTTTTGCGGATCTACCACACAGCATATCATACGCTGCGGAGTTCTACCAAGCCGAAGGAGGAGGTTCTACTGAGAGGCTATTATGTTCGCAGTATGCGACGCCAGAGCATCCCGTGTCCTTTACCGATTAGCTGAAGTAGCTGGTGGAGTTGCACCGGGTGGCCGAACGAGCCATGAAGGATGTGATGATCCGGCTATGGCCAGCCGAAGCTATGCCCGACAGCTACTTCGGACTTGTGAGGCGTCTAGTGGAGGCCTGTCCGCGGCTGCACGTCGTCAAGCGCTCTGCCTGTATTGAAGGTGCCCGTATGGCCTTCTCTCATTGCAAGATGTGGTGGGTGAAGATGAACGCCGTTGAAGTTGCCAGCGGGACGCCTTAGGGCAAGGAGCACCGCACACCCGAGAGATATTTTGCGGATGTCGTAGAAGGGTCTCGGCTTGTGGCAACTCAATGTTTGCAGGACATTGTGTTTGAATAAATGTATTCATGTTGCCCCCGCATTGTATTATGGAAACCAAGCCTGTAATGAAATTTTGTTATGCTTTAATTGTCTCCTCCTGTGCGGCGATGTTATTTGTAATCTGAGGGTTGGCCAGTCGTCGGCTTCTGCCCTCGCGTAGGTAGTACGGAGGTGTTCAGGATGGGATCTAAACAATCTTGATCCAATTATATGGTCCTTTGGAGGAGTTGTTTAGCGCAACGAACAAGGCAATCAGACCAGACGGCTTAAATGCCCTCACTTAGTCATAGGAGTTTTATAATTAAGCAAGTGCGCAGCCCTGGTCCAAGCGTGGTCTTTGTCGACATCTGATCGGGAAGTGCCGATCCTTCGCATGACGCGGAAAAAATCTCCAACGATTTTGTAACCCTCGAACAGCTCACCGGCTCTCGCCGTATCATGACAGTCAGTTTTCGGCTTTCTCTACTGTGGTGCTCATCCGGTCGAGGCCAGGGCACAATCGCAGTAGTTCTCCCTTTACTACCCTAGCCGATGGAGCGGAACATAGGGTAGCAAGCACAGGAGCCGGGCAACCCAACTATTGACCAAAGACATGATTCGGAGCCAATGCATATAATGCTAAATTCGGGGTGCCGAACTTATGTATAAGAAGTGTTCGGACTTTGCTGCCGTGTTGTGGGGCGACAAGTAGCCCCTGGCGGATATGAAACATACAAAAGAGTACCGATGCAGCCAATAAGCAGATCAAGATAAAACGAAGAAAAAAAAGCGAAAACCACAGAAACTGGGCCACGAACCATTTTTTATTATAACTGGATGGATACATCAAGGTGTATCTTGTACAGGTGGTGCGAGATCTATCCGGGCTATTTAACATGTCGGAATCAATAGGGCGCAGCGTGCGGGTCCTGAGAAATAAGTATTAATACCGTTACCCTACACACATGTGCTGCTTGCCTCCGTTGTACGCCAATCCTTCTAAAGGACTTGTGATCAAGCCCGCGAAAAAAGGAACCTGAAACAAGAAAAAAGTTAAAGTATGTGTGTCCGGGATCGGTCTGGCCGAACTGTAGACCCCGGGTTATATTGTGCCTCCGTCGATGTCCATGGAATTTTGAGTGCGTAATTGTGTACGCGTGGTACCCATGCCACTACCTCATTGGGACTAGAACAGAGGCCGAATTGCTAATCGAGCTCTTGACGAGCCGCGCCATCCTGTTGCAGTGTAGTCCGGAACCTCTTAATGATGTCCGAGGGCTCGACAGCCGTACTATGGTGCTGCTTGAGAAGGCCGCTCTGTGCTTCTACTGCTAGGGCGGCGGTGTGCTCCTCTGTCCGGAGGGAGCGTTCTGTATTGCCATTGACTGTTATGACGCTGCATGGACTGGGCATCTTGAGCTTGAGATAAGAATAGTGTGGCACTGCGTTGAGTCTAACAAACGCGGTTCGTACGAGCAGTGCGTGATAGCCGCTGCGGAAGGGGACGGTATCGAAGATTAACTCTTCGCTTCAGAAGTTGTCCGGAGAACTGAAGACCACGTCCAGCGTGATTGAGCCCGTACAGCGGGCCTCTACGCCTGGTATGACTCCTTTAAAGGTAGTGTTTGTTGGTTTGATTCGCGAGGGGTTAATGCCCATCTTCCGCACTGTGTCCTGATAAAGCAGCTTGAGGCTGCTACCACCGTCCATCAGGACTCGTGTTAGGTGAAACCCGTGCGGCTGAACCGCCATGGCAGATACTGGTTGGTTGATCTCGATGATCGAAGGTGATCGGGAATGATGACCACAGATTGAATTTTGGGGCGACTAGCTCTACCGGGTAGACGTCCCTAAGTGCTCGCTTACGCTCCCTTTTGGGGATGTGCTTAGCGTATATCATGTTCACCATTTTGACTTGATGGGGGAATTTCTTATGCCCTCCGGTGTTCGGCTGTCGGGGCTCTTCATCCTCGTCCTCACTTTGTGATTCCTTTTCTTTGTTTTTGGCATTTAACTTGCCAGCCTGCTTGAAGACCCAATAATCCCTGTTGGTATGATTGGCTTGCTTATCCGTAGTGCCGTGAATTTGGCATGGACGATCGAGTATGCGGTCCAGGCTGGAAGGTCCTTCGTTGTTTCTTTTGTAGGGCTTCTTCCATTGGCCGGACTAGGAGCCACTGAATCCAGCGTTGACTGTGGTGTCATCGGTGTTGTCGCCATTGCTTCGGCGTTTGTGTCTATTGCGCCGGAGCTTGACGGTGCTGTTCTTGGCCTCAGTGGGCCTGCATCGCTGGCTGTGTTTTTACTACGAGCGAGCCAGCTGTCCTCACCCGCGCAAAAGCGGGTCATGAGTGCCGTAAGGGCTGCCAAAGACTTCGGCTTTTCTTGGCCGAGGTGGCGTGCTAGACATTCGTCATGGATTCTATGTTTGAAGGCTGCTAGGGCCTCGGCATCCGGACAGTCAACGATCTGGTTCTTTTTGGTTAGGAATCTAGTCCAGACTTTTCTGGCTGATTCTCCAGGTTGTTGAACTATGTGGCTTAAGTCATCGGCATATGGTGGCCGGACATAAGTTCCTCGGAAGTTATCAAGGAAAGCCTCTTCCAAGTCCTCCCAGCTGCCGATAGAATTCTCGGGCAGGCTATTTAACCAGTGTCGAGCTGGTCCTTGAAGCTTTAGTGGGAGGTATTTGATGGCGTGGAGGTCATCTCCTCGAGCCATATGGATATGGAGAATAAAATCCTCGATCCATACTGCAGGATCGGTTGTGCCTTCGTATGCTTCAATGTTGACAGGCTTGAACCCCTCGGGGAATTCGTGATCCAGCACCTCGTCTGTGAAGCAGAGAGGGTGTGCGGCGCCTCTATAGCGGGCCGCATCGCGGCGGAGCTCTGATGGAGTCCGTCTGCAGCATTCGGCTCGGGCGTGGTTAGGTTTGTCACGTCCGAATAGGTAGCCGTCGTCGTGCCTCAAAGCACGTCCTCGCGATCCGTAGATCGATCTTGTATGTCCTGCTCTACTGTCCAGTGTCTGCCTGAGGTCGTACGTGTGACCCCAAACTCTTTCATCTCTATTTTTACGGCGCGGTGGGGCAGGCTGCTGTTCAGCCTGAGTTGCCGCTTTATCCCGACCGCGGGGTGGACGGTCGGCCGCCCTGTCTCAACCACGTGGTGGTCGTTCTGCATTACGCGAGGGAGACGTGTGCTCCGGTGCTTCCTCATCGAATTGAGGTAGCAGTCTGCGTTTCGGGTAGCTCTTGGCTGGGCGCTTGAGGCCGTATTCTTCGGCTGTCAGGACGTCAGTCCATCTGCGACAAGCAGGTCTTGTTCAGCTTGAAGCTGATGCTGTTTCTTTTTCAGGCTCCTTAAAGTGGCTATGAGATGAAGCTTAAAGCGCTCCTGCTCGAGAGGATCATCAGGCACGATGAAGTCTTTGTTGCCGAGGCTTGTCTCCACCTCGGAGGGTGGACGGTACCTATTGTCCTCCGAGTTATCTTCTATGGCCTGTTCATCAGGGTTGTCTTGCCTGTTGTCATGTTCCTCCTGTTCGGATGTAGCTCCGACAGGGTCTTCGTTGTTTTCGGCGTCGCCCAGAGTACTATTTTCTCCGATGCCAGTATTGCTATATTTTGAGCGGCGAGGCTTAGAGCGGCGTTTGGGGCGTCGGCGCCTGGACTGCGTCTCAGAGGATTTATTTGTGTTTGGCTCTTCTTTGTTGTCGCCAGATCCTTTAGGTGTATCGACCATGTACACGTCGTATGAGGAGGTGGCCGTCTAGCGTCCAGTAAATGGCGCGTCTTGGCCTTGCTCCTTGTTGGCGTCGTCGTCCATATCGTCGATGTCTTCGGAGCCATAGTCAAGCACGTCGGTTAAGTCATCAACGGTGGCTATAAAGTGGGTGGCGGGTGGGAAGCAAAATTCCTCATCGTCCGCCTCTAGCTCGAACCGAACATAATTCGGCTGTGGGTCCTCCTCCACGGACAAGTTTTTTAAAGAGTTTAGTACGTCACCCAAAGGTGAGTGCTGGAAGATGTCTGCGGCGCTAAATTCGAAAATCAATAACCGATCTAGCTCGGTGTCCGCAGGCGCACCTGACCCGGGACGTATAGCCAAAGACAAGTCCGGAGTTCCATTGACGCGCTCGTTGCAGGATGTCCAGTCCGCGTGCGGCTCCAACGCCGCAGACTCTGTGGCCTCGGAGGCCACGATCTGCTTTGGTACTGAAGCCATTGCAGCAACAGGATCCATCTCCTGGACGTAATCCAATAACAGATTTAAGTCACGTTCATCAGAGCGCGGGGGAGTAATTGCCGTGGTCTCAAATCCATTGAAGATCAAGTCTCCACGGATATCCGGGACGTAGTTCAAGCTTCCAAATCTGACCTGATGGCTAGGGGCATAGCTGTCGACCTGCTCCAGATGGCCAAGCGAGTCGGCCCGCGGTACGAAGTCGCCGAACACAAAGATTTGTCTGGGGAGGAAGGTTTCTCCCTGGACGACGTCATTACTGATGATCGAAGGGGCCATCGAGTCCTTTTTCGATGGCACAGTGGAACTCTCAATGAAAGCACCAATGTCAGTGTCAAAACCGGCAGATCTCGGGTAGGGGGTCCCAAACTGTGCGTCTAGGATCGATGGTAACAGGAGAAGGGGGACATGATGTTTACCCAGGTTCGGGCCCTCTCTATGGAGGTAATACTCTACTTCCTGCTTGATTGATCTTGATGAATATGAGTGTTACAAGAGTTGATCTACCACGAGATCGTAATGGCTAAACCCTAGGAGCCTAGCCTATGTGAATATGGTAATGAATGTGTCCTATCCGGACTATGCTCTCTGGTTTATATAGACACCGGAGAGATCTAGGGTTACATGGAGTGGGTTACATAAGAAGGAATCTTCACAGCTGGTCGCCTAGCTTGCCTTCCATGCCAAGGAAAGTCCAATCCGGACACGGGTATAGTCGTCGGCCTTCATATCTTCACAGCCCATCAGTCCGGTCCACTGAATAATAGGCCGGACGCCCGAGGACCCCTTAGTCCAGGACTCCCTCACCCTCCACCCTCGTGGGCCCCTCGTGGCACCACCTACCTACTTCTTCCTCCTATATATACCTACGTACCCCCAAACCATCGAGGAGCACCATGAAAACCTAATTCCACCGCCACAACCTTCTGTACCCGTGAGATCCCATCTTGGGGCCTTTTCCGGCGCTCCGACGGAGGGGGCATTGATCATGGAGGGCTTCTACATCAACACCATAGCCTCTCCGATGATGTGTGAGTAGTTTACCTCAGACCTTCGGGTCCATAGTTATTAGCTAGATGGCTTCTTCTCTCTCTTTGGATCTCAATACAAAGTTCTCCTCGATTCTCTTGAAGATCTATTTGATGTAACTCTTCTTTTGCGGTGTGTTTGTCGAGATCCGATGAATTGTGGGTTTATGATCCAGATTATCTATGAACAATATTTGAATCTTCTCTAAATTCTTTTATGTATGATTGGTTATCTTTTCAAGTCTCTTCGAATTATCAGTTCGGTTTGGCCTACTAGATTGATCTTTCTTGCAATGGGAGAAGTGCCTAGCTTTGGTTCAATCTTGCGGTGCTCGATCCCAGTGAAAGTAGGGGAAACGACACGTATTGTATTGTTGCCATCGAGGATAAAATGATGGGGTTTATATCATATTGCTTGAGTTTATCCCTCTACATCATGTCATCTTGCTTAAAGCATTACTCTGTTCTTATGAACTTAATACTCTAGATGCATGCTGGATAGCAGTCGATGTGTGGAGTAATAGTAGTAGATGCAGGCAGGAGTCGGTCTACTTGTCACGGACGTGATGCCTATATACATGATCATACCTAGACATGCTCATAACTATGCTCAATTCTATCAATTGCTCGACAGTAATTCGTTTACCCACTGTAATACTTATGCTCTTGAGAGAAGCCACTAGTGAAACCTATGGCCCCCGGTTCTATTTTCCATCATATTAATCTCACGTCAACGAGCTATTTCTGGCGCCGTTTATTTTGTTTTCTTTACTTTTAGTCTTTACCATAAAAATACCAAAAATATTATCTTATCATCTCTATCAGATCTCACTCTCGTAAGTGACCGTGAAGGGATTGACAACCCCTTTATCGTGTTGGTTGCGAGGTTCTTATTTGTTTGTGTAGGTTCGTGGGTCTCGAGCGTGTCCTCCTAGTGGATTGATACCTTGGTTCTCAAAAACTGAGGGAAATACTTACGCTACTTTGCTGCATCGCCCTTTCCTCTTCAAGGGAAAGCCAACGCAGTGCTCAAGAGGTAGCATATGTGAATACGCCTGCCTATCCATTTTCAGTACATATACCATCAGCCATCATATCATATTTATCCATTCAAATGTTGTTCTTGTGTATCCGACGTTCAAAAGGAAGAGGGCGATTGCTGATCGTGGAGGAGCACAAGCAAAGTATTTGGAAAAGGTAGTGACACCTAATAAATCAAATAGCCCATTAGGTGTAGTTGCAATATCACCTGACTCGCAAAACACCCCAACTCTAGCAGACTCTAGCCCTCTTGACCTTTGGTCATTTACGATGCCCCAACTCAGCAGAATTCTAACTGCAAAGAAACCGTATGATGACGCCAATTAACATAGCACCAGCTCTACCACACAAAACCCCCATTCCAGCAAAGAGTACACCAAATCCAGTTGCCAAATCCCTTTTCGAACTAGAGAGAGCCCCAATTGCAGCAAATAGGACCCCTGTTCCATTTCTTCCCAGTTTAGAAGACGAAGATTATATTTTTATTAGGAACTTTGTGTGCATGTTTCCTTCATGGAAAGATTATACCGCAGACACAGAACAATTTCCAGTCTTCCTCCGCAACTTACGCGTAAGTAATGTACTAATGTTATTCATGGTAATTACTGCATATGTTTCTGCTGACAGAAGACACAAGATTTCATTCTTTTAAATAGGCGAGGACCAAACTGGATTGTCAAGATGAGCAAGGGTTGGTTGCGCTTTTCAAGCACTCGTTGATGAAGTATCGTTCCTACCTGAGGCAAGCGCACTTTGATGGCAAGCTCTAAATGAAATTTCTGTAAGTCTCCGGTGCTACATTTATCCGACAATGGCTGGAATAATCTTGTTACACATTGGTCTCATCTGCAGCGTAAGGTACTGTCTATGATATCACATCACAATTTGAACTACATTTCTGCATTTGCCTTAACGTCTCTCTTGTACGAAAACTGTTAGCAGAAGAAAATTCATTCTCAAGGGACCACATAATCTTGCAACTATACTGCACACTGCATTGCTCTTGTGAGTACCTCTTGCCCTGTATGACCATACTTACTTTCATAGTTGTTTGATTATGTAGCATCACTGCACATGTTAGCCTCGTTATCGTCCATTTGGTGGACATTATAAGATCCGTATGGACTCTTACATAAATTTAGAGTCAACCCAATGCTTTTGAAGAGGTTTAGCTCTGCACTCCTCTTGTAAGGACTGAACGTCGTCTATCACTGTACTTACATTAACGGCTACTCCCTCCGTCCCATAATATAAGAACATTTTGTACAGTACACCAGTGTTCAAAACACTCTTGTATTATGGGAAGAGGGATTGGTTCATTGTGTAGCATTCTGCATCTTATCTCCCTCGCCCACTATTTACTAAAACATATCATATCTATATTTTATATAACCAAAAAGTTGAATACACAGACAATGCTAGTGCAAAGTGTAGCCCATTGGTCTTGTCAGTACATTTTGTCCTGTAACGCTTGTACTTCCAGGGATTGGTAGTTGATTATGTAGCATGAATCTGCATTTTATCTTCATTATCCTCTATCCCTTCCTATATTATCATATCTATAATTACTCTCTACAAAATGTAGAGTATAGGCAATAGTTATGAAGAAGATAATGTGCTGCAATTCTTGAGTTATCCTTCCCTTGACATGGAGAAGGGCATTATAAAGCCGGTGTTAACTGTTAATGTAAGTCAGTCCTTCTAAAGCCTTTATCCTCAACTGCTGTTTAATTTTCTCATACTCCCTATCGTTTACTTCTGTTTAGTTTGCTGTTTCTACCAAAATGCATGTTCGCAAGAACCGTAAGTTCCAAGTTTTACTTTTAAAACCAAATTCCTTATTCATACCATGCACATTACTCAATATTCCCTATATGTATGCTTTTTTTGTGGATCTATAATCTAGTGTGTGGTGAAGCAGCCCACGTTTGCGCCTTGTCATCTCCTGTTTTATCTTACTGATGTGGCTGATGATATGAACAACATGCCATGCACATTAACCAAAATAGATACAATGATTGTCTTTGCCCTTCATCTATGCTTGTTATGTTGACATGGTAATCCAGTAGTGTGGTGAAGCTCCACGCATTATGAACAATGCCAGATTATGCTATTGATATTTAGAACTTACTCTTTATTTTCTAATTTGCAATTGGATGGAATTGACAGCATAGTTATCATCTTTGTTTATACACGTGGAAAACCTGTCATCTCTCTGCTAGTTTCAGGGTGATATGCCTGATGGCATGCACAAGTCTTCTGAAGGTTGTGAGACAAACCCAACATATATTGCAGCAAAGAAGGCAAAACATCTTGAAGATAGCGAGACAACCCCAAAATCTTGTCTTGATGCAGTGTTCAAGTTACTTGAGACAAGCAGTCAGACAAGCTCACAGAATTCGCTGTCTGAATCAGCTCGACTTCTTCAGTCCCAAGTTCTAGCAGAAAGGCATTCTGTAACTCAACTTCGACTTGAAGTCTTATCTCTAAGAAAGATTGCGGAGAACACCAATGAGAACCTCATTGCTAAACAGCTACACCTGCAAGCTATGACCGACATGCTAGGCCGGTCTCACAGCCTTGCTCGGCTGACTTCATGCGCAGTTCCTTATAAGGCTAACCTTTCTTGAACTGTCTTGGAAGTGGTCTCGGTTCAGTATAATTTTTTTACGCTGCAATGGTGCCCAGTTTTTGTAATCTGCTTCTTCGTTGCGCTTTACAATCACTGGTGGCGAACTTCGATGCCCAGTGGATGTAATATACCATAAATCCTTTATTCTATAGTGTAGGTCTATTCTAAGTTACTATGCCGTAATTTATAGAGTAGGTTTGTTCTTAATTCCTACTAGTTACTGCCATTATTCGCTATCTGAAATTTTTTTGATGTAGTCGACTGGGCCTAAACATTCGCCTCTAACGGGCCTGGTTTTTAGCGGGCCACAATTGGGTCGGCCTGCATCTTTCTTGGGCCCGAATTGGCATTGGGGCCTTCACACTTTGCGCCAGGCCCACAACTTACTCCGGCCTATATTCGGCCCAAATTTTAGTTGGGCCTTTTGTGGACCCAGCTCTTAGATTGGTCGTGGTAGCATTGGGCCATTAACAGGCTGAATATTCTACTGGCTTGTTACGCCCAGAAGAAACCATGGGCCTTTAGCAGGCCGAAATGCAAGTTGGGCCTCAATTTTCACTAGTCATCGACGGGCATTCAGCGGTGAAATGTAGTAGGCCTTTTGGCCCGGTTATATAACCGAGCCGTTACGGACGAAACATATCTTGGCCCTTAGTTGGCCCACTGATATCATGCGCCTTTAAGAGGCTGAAAGCTTAGTACATGCATCAACATGCCGAATTATACGACAGGCCTTTAACAGGCCCAAAGTCACGTTGGGCTGAACTGTTGCCACCTTTATCACGGGCCGTTAGTGGGCCGGATGTCGCGTCGGACCATATATGGCCCATGGGCAGCACGGGCCATTCCCAGGCTGAAAGACACACCGGGCTGAAATGGGCCCATGTCTACATCGGGCCTCTAACAGGCCGAAAGTCACTGGGCTGTAATTGGGCCCAAATATTCGGCGAACAATTAACGGGCCAGATCTGGCTTCGGGCCGTAAATGGGCCTTTATTAAACATGCCGTTATTGGGCTGGCCCACTAGTACCTGAGTAAGTACTACGGGCCTTTGACTGGGCCGGCCTTTTTAACCTATATGGGCCTCTATTTGGCCCTGCCACGTGTTGACGTATCATAGACATGTCTCACCGAGGAGCAGACATGTGTTTCCTCCGGCCAATGAGAATTTTACACGTGGAAAATCACCATTGGTCCGGGTTGTTAACGGGTTATCGGATCCAAAACCGGACCCGATAGCTTAACGGCGAGCCGTTACGGTGGATGCCACATGTCGGTCACCCTTGAAGAAAGCACTTCTATGACGTGCGATTTATCTTCATGGAAGTGAACACTTCCGTGATGATAATTTTGGTAATGTCATGGAACACTTCTATGACAGAACAGGTATGACTATCTTGATTCTGTCATAAAATTGTCATGGATGTACAGGCATGACAGAAAACGTGACCTACTGTGACAAACACGTATCATCACGGAAGTGTCTTTTTTTTGTAGTGCATGGCAGCCATAGCGACCTTGTCCGCGTGTGCGGCCGCGATTTGCTTCTCCGCTGCAACATGCTACTCAGCTCCACGTTATACTGCATGCAAAATGGCTATGGGCGGCGCTTAATTGGAGGACGGGGCCAGTGATTTTTGCGGAAAGTGTTGCACCGTCGGTCGGGGCATGTGGGACGGGGAAGGAGGAGTATGGTGTGGGTGGGATGTGGAGTACCTGACCATATCGACGAGGCCGCGCAACAAGAAGAAAGGTCACCGGCGAGGAGGCCGCGCAGCAAGAAGAAGGGTCGCGGTGAGGAGGCGGCGCTGCAAGAAGGGTCGCCGCAAGGAGACGGCGCTGCAAGAAGAAGGGTCACCGGCGAGGAGGCGGCGCTGCAAGAAGAAGGGTCGCCGGCGAGGAGGCTGAGCTGCCAGTCAGCAGCAGTGAAGGTTTGAACTTGGAAAGCAAGGAGGAACTGTGGAAATGTGGCTTTTGGTGGGAGGGAGGGGGCGTGGCGATAGAAATTTCCGTGGTGGCCGAAAAATTTCGCTCGGTGCCACGAGAAATTGGCGTGCAAGTGTGGTTCAAGCGCGCAACTATAGACGACGAAGCTTCCTGCGTAAGCCAGACAAGATGGTGCGCCAAGATATTTTATATTGCATCCCACACGATTCTTGCTAGTAAAATGCTTGTGGCATACCTGATTTTTTCATTATGTTTTGGAAGACAAAATGGTGTTACGGAGGGAAAGGATGGTGTTTGAATTGCTAGAACATTTATCTACAGTGAACATGCAACTACATGAGTGTCGTGTTAAAATTTGGAATTATTCCGGGTTCGTTTGGAATTTTTATGCACTAATTGATTTTCTAGGCATTTAATGTGCATAATTCAAATTTAAACTACAAGCATATGCTCCAATGCACCAAAGTTTGTTAAAAAAATTACATGTGTGTATTTGGGTGAATTTATAGGTCCCATGCAAGAATGGGAATGAAATTCAAACATCTGGGTGTCATGGCTCAGCCGAAAACATTCAGAAACTTGGTTTTTAAATTCCTGCAAATCCCAAACTCGCCTTAAAATCATGAAACTTGGCATGGTGTCAATTCATGGCACCAGCATGTTGTGCTAAATTTTTTGGCCGAATTGGGACAAGTTTTGGCATAAGCTTCTTGCAAATTGTAGCTTCTCTGAAGAAGGCATGTGGTTTCAAGAGGGAACGTGTCACCTTTGTGTGCGAAATGACATACACTGCCCCCCTTCCTTGCTTTTTTACAAAACAAACATTGAACTATATGAGTGTCATGTTTAAGTATTGAATTATTCCAGGTTCGTTTGGCCCTTTTTATGCATTAATTGAGTTTCTGGGCATTTAATGTGAATAATTCAAATTTGAACTACAAGCACATGCTCCAGTGCACCAAGGTTGGTTGAAAAATCACATGTGTGTCCTTCATTGAATTTCTAGGTCCCATGCAAGAAATGGGAATGAAATTCAAATATCTAGGCGCCGTGGCTCGGCCGATAACATTGAGAAACTTGATTTTTTTAAATTTCTGTAAATTCAAAACTTGCTTGAAAATTATGAAACTTGGCATGGTGTCATTTCATGGCACCAACATGCTGTGGTAAAAAAATTGGCCAAATTTGGACAAGTTTTGGTATAAGCTTCTTGCAAACCGGAGCTTCTCTCAAGAAGACTCGTGGTTCCTAAGGGGGAACGTGTCACCATTGTGTGCGAAATGATATATGCTGCCCCCCGTTGATTTTTTACAGAGGCAACTTAGAACCATATGAGTGTCGTGTTCAAATTTGGAATTATTCCGAGTTTGTTTGGCCTTTTTTATACATTAATTGAGTTTCTGGGCATTTGATGTCCATAATTCAAATTTGAACTACAAGCACATGCTCCAGTGCACCAAAGTTGGTTGAAAAATCACATGTGTGTCCTTGGATGAATTTCTAGGTCCCATGCAAGAAATGGGACTGAAATTCAAACATCTGGGCGTCGTGGCTCAGCCGGAAATATTGAGAAACTTGGTTTTTTAATTCCTGTAAATCCAAAACACACATGAAAATCATGAAACTTGGCATGGTGTCATGACATGGCACCAACATGTTGTGGTAATTTTTTTGGCCGAATTGAGACAAGCTTTGGTATAATCTTCTTGCAAACCGGGGCTTCTCTCAAGAAGGCTCATGGTTCCGAGAGGGAACGTGTCACCTCCTTGTGCGAAACGACATACACTGCCTTCTTCCGCCTTGATTTTTTTACACAGGCAGCTTAGACCAAATAGGAGTTTCGTGCTAAATTTTGAAATTATTCCGGGTTTGTTTGGCCTTTTTTATACGTTAATTGAATTCCTAGGCATTTAATGCACATAATTCAAATTTGAACTACAAGTGCATGCTCCAGTGCGCCAAAGTTAGTTGAAAAATCATTTATGTGTACTTGCGCGAATTTCTAGGTCCCATGCAAGAAGTGGGAATGGAATCCAAACATCTGGGCGTCTTGTCTCGGCCGAAAACATCGAGAAACTTGGTTTTAAAATTTCCGTAAATCCATAACTCGCCTGAAAATCATGAAACTTGGCATGGTGTCATGACATTGCACCAACATGCTGTGGTAAAAAAATTTGTCCGGTTTGCGAAGGCGCACACATTAACAATCAAAAAAGTCATTTTGGAACATGTGTTGTCACGTTACAAATCGGAAACACAAGTATTATCGAAACCTTGAGCGTTCTACTTACCATTTACGTGTTGCCACACGTCTCCTTTTTTTATTAGCTAGGAGGTGCCGTGCGGGGTAGCTATTTGAGTACGAGAGGCGTGCGATCAGACCCCTGCACGTGCTCATCGGGAGGAGAGCCCTTTGACCTCTATCCGCCGCCCACCTCCCTCCCAACGTCTCCATTAATGGCGCCCGAGCCCCTGTTTCATGGCGTGGCTATGTCTCACTCGACTGAGATTTAGGAGAGAAAAAACAAAATCTGAAAAGAAAGTTTTGCACAGATCTTGATGTAAAGTCCGACGGACCTATACAGCATCGACTACGACTTATAGCAAGAATGATGAATATAAGGACGACGACAGTGGATAATAATTGCCTTACATATTTAGGAAGATAATTAAAAGATCCACATGCGGCAACGCCCGAAATACACAAGGGCAAAAGAACAAGGAAGGGAATGATCTGGCTCGCTGATCTCTACTTTCTTGATGCGTTGCTGCAGGCCGCGGGATCTAGTCTCCGCGGTGAGCGGCGGTGAGCTCTTTCGTGTCCTCAAGATGCTGCTTGAGAGCATCCACGGATTCCTACACCAGCCTTTGGCGCTCGATGCGGAGCATGGCATTCTCATCCATAAGTTTCTTGACGATGACGCCGGTCCTCTGCAACAAGGCGGTGGTGTCCTCATGCTGCTTCGTCGTTCCGGCAATCTTCACCCTCAGCAGGTCGCGCTTGGTGCGGAGCTTCACCTTGTCCTCCCCTAGTCCCCGGATGGCACTGGTAGCATTTTCAAACGAGGCATTCATCTCGTCCTGCTGCTTCACCCAGTCGGAGATCTGACCCATCAAGTCATCGAGCATAGCGTGCATGCGCCTGTGAGAGTTCCTGCCTGCCTGCAAGACATTTTCCAAGGCTGCCGCGGCGCGGGAGGACATCTCTGCTGCATTCACGGTGCGGCAAGACATCTCTGCTGCTTCTGCGCCATGGCCGGACTAGTCTGCTGCATCGACGGCACGGCGGGACCTCTGTGCTGCTTCGGCGGCGCGGCGGGACCTCTATGTTGCTACGGCCGCGTAGCGGGACATGTCGGCTGCTTTCGCGGTGAGGCGGGACATCTCTCGTGCTTCCGCTTCCATGCTTGCCTCTCCCTGGTAGTAATCTCTCGACCCAGAACTCACGTTGGCCATGGCAGACGCAAGGGAACAATGATGAATGACTTGTTTGTTTGTGTGGATGAGGAGTTGAGGAGGAATGTGCATTCATCTTGGAGTAGTAGTATTTATAACCGAGTACTAATATGCTCCTAAGTGGGAAACCGTTTAGGTTTTGATCGGTGCGAACAGGTTTGCAACTAAATGTACCATGGTAGTAATTTGGAATGTGATGGGACGCAGGCTCAAAATTTATTGATGGTTCCATAATTTCTAAGTGTGGCACTATTCCCGGACGACGTAATGTGGGCACGCTTTCTCGGTCGCGTACGTGGCGTTTGCACCATAGGGTGCACCGCAATAGGCGATGTCAGCACACGTCTTGTTCCAACAACCGTGCGCGCTCGTTATTACCATCGAGCACACTTCTTTTAATTAGAATGTGTGTCCGTCTAGCACACACACATTGATCTGTCTAACTGTTTCTGTTTGTTGTGGCTAATCACAAATAGCTCATCCGTGTCAAGTGTATGCCGTCAATCGCAGACACGTTGATCTGGTTGACCGTTTCTGATGTGTTGCCTAATCACAAACAATTCATCCGTCTGAAGTGTATGCCCTCAATCGCACACACCTTCATCCTGCTGCCCGTTTCTGTTGTTCCACCTCATCACAAACAGTTAATCCGACTGACTTGTATGCCGTATATCGCACATGCCTTCATTTGGCTGCCCGTTTCTGTTCTTCTTCCACATCGCAAATAGTTCATTGAACTGAACCGTATGCCGCATCACACACACAACTAAAATCTGAACCGTGTTTGATTTATCAGCCATCGCAAATGTTTTGCATCTTCTTTGATGGTTTTTTTACATCACCGTTTTGCAATTAATGCATCGCACACAGTTTTGTCGAAGGGTCTCTGATTGTAGTGTCGTGTTAGCAACATCCTGATGTAGTGTGTGGAGAGTAGTAAAATTTCTATGCTTATGCATCATGAAAATAATGCTTTATGTGATAGCTATATTGTTGAATTAATTCATGATGCTACTAAAAATTATTATGAGAGAGGAACATATGCTTTTACATATCTCAATAATCTCAAGTTTCCTCTCTATGTGTTGAAAGTTTTGAAGTATTTCTTGTTTTCCCTTCCTATGCTAGCTGATTCTTGTTCCCATAAATTGTTTGCTCACAAAATCTCTATGCATATGAAGTGGGTTAGGCTTAAATGTGCTTGTCATGTGATTCATGATGCTCCCGTTATGTTTCAGTTCTTATCTTTTATGTGAGCATCATTGAAATCGTCATGCCTAGCTAGAAAGGAATTAAAGAAAAGCGCTTATTGGGAGATAACCCAACACTTTTACCTACTGTTTTTGTGCGTTCACATGATTAAGCTACTACAGTAATCATATTTTATAGTTTTTGTTTCAATAAAGTGCCAAGTAAAGCCTTTGGGATAATATGGATGATAGTTGACTTGATTCTGTGCAAAAACGAAAACTTTTATGCCTAGTAAGAGAATTGTTTAAATTCACTGGAGCGTCGAAAAAGTCTGAATATTTTACCGATGATTTATATACAAATTTCCTACGACGTCCTAATTTTTCAGGATTTTTGGAGTTACAAAAGTATGGTTAATGTTTAGGTTCTGTTTTTGACAGATTTTGTTTTCAATGCATAGTTTGCTTGTTTTCTAGTTTCTATGGCTTATATTGCTCAATATAAATTGTGGAAATGATAAGCTACAGTAAGAATTGCGTGAGAACAATTAAGAATCTTGTCTTTGAGTACAAAAGTGAATGATTTGTCTTTATCATACTAACCCACCTCACGAAGTTCCGTTAAGTTTTGTGTGATTGAAGTTTTCAAGTTTTGGGTGATATATCGATATGAGGAGAATAAGGAGTGACAAGTCCGTAAGCTTGGGGATGACCAAGGCACCCCCAAGTTAATATTCAAGGAAGATCCAAGCAATTAAGCTTGGGGATGCCCCAGAAGGCATCCCCTCTTTCCTCTCCAACATTATCGGTAACCTCACTTGGAGCTATGTTTTCATTCGTCACATGATATGTGTTTTGCTTGGAGCATCATTTTATATTATTTTTATTTTCTTGCAGTTACTTATAATAATGTTTTGCATCTTTGATTTCAATAAAAATGTCAAGGATAGCCTTTACCATGCTTATTTTGCAAGTCTATATGTTGTTGTTTTGAAAACAGAAAGTTTTCAAACATTGTCTGAATTGTTCTGGAAATTCAGAACTCGATAAAATCTTGAAATTTTTACACCGTAAGATAAAACAAAATTTCTACAGTATGGTAATTTTCAGAATATTTGGAGTTAGAGAAGTATGGATCTTCTTGCATTCTTTACAAACTATCCTGTTTTGGCAGATTGATGTTATGTTTGCATTGTTTGCATATGTTTGTTTGTTTAATGATTCTATTTGAGGATAGGAGTATTAAATATGCAGAGGCATTTAGTATGTAATGTTAAATAGTAATTTTAGTGATTTGCTACAATAGAGAATGATAAGGTTTTTGCATTGATTTATACTAACTCATCTCACGAGTTCTTGTTGAGTCTTGTGTGGATGGAGTTTTTGAGATTTAGGAAAACCATGATATAAAAGGAATTAAGGAGACATAAAAGCCCAAGGCATCCCAAGATAATATTTCAAGAATTCTCAAGCATCTAATCTTGGGGATGCCCCGGTAGGCATCCCACATTTCTTCATCAACAACTATCGGTTAGTATCGGTTGAGCCTAAGTTTTTGCTTCTTCACATGAGTTGTTGCTATTCTTGGAATGTCATTTAGTTTTGTCTTGCTTGCTGTTTTAATAAAATACTTATATCTGAAAGTTTTTAAATAAAAAAGAGTCCTCACATAGATACCTATTTACATAACTACCCGCTTGGTCTTCACTTATATCTTTTTGGAGTAGCTTGTCATTTACTCTTGTGCTTCACTTATATCCCATGAGTAAACTGTTGAATGAATTGAATATCATGAAGTTGAAATTATATGTTCATATCATGCCTAGTAGTAGCTTCACATTGGGTTTAGAAATTGAAATCTATTGAAGCTTCACAATCACAATATTGGTCATACAAGCAATTCATGAATGATTAGTATAAGGAAGAGAACTTCACATACAAATATATTATCTTGGACATCTTCTATGATTGTGATACCCATTAATTATTTTCAAACTTGAGAAAATTAGTTGAAGTTGTACAAGGAAGACAACATAATGATATATGGTTGTGTATATTTTCATAGAAGTTATATTGTCATGGATCCTCCAACATGTGTTGTTTGCCTAGGATCTTTTGCTAGCCAAAAATTCGTACTAAGTAGACATACTACTAGTGCATCCAAAAACCCTTAAACCCAGTTTCTTGCCATGAGTGTCCACCATACCTACCTATGGATTGAATAAGATCCCTCAAGTAAGTTGTCATCCGTGCATAAAGCAAAAAAAAATTACTCCTAAATATGTTTGATCTTTTATTTGTAAGTGCATCTAGTGCCACCCCTAGTTGGTTTTGGAGTATTGACGACAAACTTGGTTAAGGGATTAATGTGTTTGTGAGAATTGTAGGATAATACAGGTAGTAGTCCCACATTGATTTGGTTTACCTACCAGAGATGACCCCTAAAAATGTGTGAAGACATTGAAGACAATGGTGGTATGTGAACACATTCACAACGAAGATTATGATTTGAGAAGACATTCATGTGAAGACTATGGAGTGTGAAGACATAGTTGTTTCATAGTTTCCTTTCTTCTTTGTTGAGTCATAGGAACCACCGTAATGTTAAGTGGGGTCCAAGTGAACAAAGTCAGAGTGACTGAAGTGATGGTCAACCAAATCCTATGTCTTCGAGTGAAGACAATGAGAGCAAATCTTATCCAGAGCTGGATGAGTCAGCTTTACTTGTAGCCCAAGTCAAGCTGCCGCGTGTGTTTGAAATCTGACCGTTGGACACGTGTCAGTTCCTTAGTGACCCAGGGTCATTTCGGACAAATCAGGTCGGGTTGGAAGTCTGTGAAGGTTTGGAAGTCTACCTTGAAGACTAACCAGAGTGATTGGGCGAGGACTAAGTGTTATTAGCTCAAGGGGAATAAGGTGAAGACGCGGTCTTCTGAGTTAAATCTCAGCCTCCCTAGCCAGACGTACAGTTGTCACAGCAACTGGAACTGGTCCAACAAATCCTTGTCCTCACCAAGCAACTGGTTCTATCTCTTACCTCTCTTTACTTACAGTTTGTCTTCGTGAAGTCATTGCTTGCTTGCATGATCTGATTGACTTCATTGTGTGAAGACCGTTGTTGTTTGGATTCATACTACCTAGCTGCTAATAGTCTTCGTGCTTTCACTTCATTGCTTACTTGACTATGGCTTGTCTAGTGTAGTCTACCTTCCAATGCATATCAATAGGTTCATTTCTACTGTTTGTCTTCAAAGCCCCCGTGTTTTGAAGACTTCCATAAAAATCGTCTCTTCACCCCCCTCTAGTCAATAACTAGCACTTTCAATTGGTATCAGAGCAAGGTGCTCCCTTGTTCTGTGTGATTCGGTTTAACCACCTTGAGTTTTAGCTATGTCGACTGCAGGGATAATCAAAGTCTCCATTGTGTGCCCTGTCTTCGATGGAAATTATTACCCCTACTGGAAGAATAAGATGCGTATGCATCTTGAAGCCATTGATGTCGACCTCTGGTATGTCGTCAAGAACGGCGTTCCCAAGGTTGGTGAAGGTGTCACCGCTGCTGATGTCAAGAGGTTCATTCAACTGGACTCGACTGCCAAGAACATCATCTGTGGTCATCTGACCAAAGGACAATATGGTCGGGTGAGTGCTCTGAAAACTGCGAAGCTAGTCTGGGACTGAATCTCCAAGGTCAACGAAGGCGTCTCAACCCAAAGAGACTCAAGGATCAGTGTTCTTCGCAACCTCTTCAACTGCTTCAAGAGAAATGACAATGAGAATGTCCAGCTCACATTTGATCGCCTCACTGATATCACAATGAGCTTCACGCACTCGGCGCCACTGAGATCACAAAGAACGAAATCGTTAAGATGCTTTTGACATCGCTTGACAGCTCATTCGACACCCTGGACCTGATGATTCAAGAACGCCCTGACTTCAAGACTCTCGATCCGTATGACATACTTCAGAGGCTCAACACACATGAGTTCCAATTATCTGAGAAAAGAGATATCTATGGTCCCAACTATGGCCGAACTTGCACTTTGAAGGCAAACGTTGTTTCCTCATCTGAAGAAGAATCGATTGCTATTACGAGGATCCACGAAGACATTGGAAAGGAGCTTGCCATGCTTGTGAAGAATTTCTAGAAGTTCACCAAGAAGAAAGGCTTCGGAAAGTCTTCAAGATCCAGCTCTAGAAATGATGAAGCTTCCACTAGTGATCACAAGAAGAGAACATGCCACAAGTGCAAGAAACCTGGTCACTACATCTCTGAGTGTCCACAGTGGGACAATGAGATCAAGAAGAAGAAGAAGAAGAAGAAGAGCAAGGAATATGATTCTGATGACAAGAAGAAGAAATGCTCAAAGTCTTCTTCAAAGTCTTCGTCAAAGTCTTCATCGCACAAGAAGAGATCATTTGGCAAGGCTCGTGCTTTTGTTGGCAAGGAGATGGATTCAGAGGAGGAGTCTGCTTCTGAGGAGGCAGAGTGGAGTCTGAGGAGGATTTCGATTCAGGCGTTGCGAGCCTGGCTCTAGCTACTGCCTATTGTCAGTGTCGAAACCGGCGGATCTCGGGTAGGGGGTCCCGATCTGTGCGTCTTAGGCTGATGGTAACAGGAAGCAAGGGACACAATGTTTACCCAGGTTCGGGTCCTCTCGATGGAGGTAAAACCCTACTTCCTGCTTGATTAATATTGAAGATATGAGTAGTACAAGAGTAGATCTACCACGAGATCGTAGAGGCTAAACCCTAGAAGCTAGCCTATGATGGTATGATTGTAATTGTGATCGGCCTTCTAAGGACCATCCTCTCTGGTTTATATAGACACCGGAGAGGGCTAGGGTTTACATGGAGTCGGTTACAAGGAAGGAAATATATTATCCAGATCGCCAAGCTTGTCTTCCACGCCAAGGAGAGTCCCATCCGGACAAGGGACGGAGTCTTGAGTCTTGTATCTTCACGCTTCAATAGTCCGGACGATGTATACAGTCCGCTATGTCAGATACCCCTAATCCAGGACTCCCTCAGTAGCCCCTGAACCAGGCTTCAATGACGATGAGTCCGGCGCGTAGTCTTGTCTTCGGCATTGCAAGGCGGGTTCCTTCTCCGAATACTCCATAGTAGATATCAAACACTTAAACCGTGTCCGGATCTGCAAAATGATCTTCACATACCACCGTAGAGAGAATGATATTTCACAAATGCAATCTGCTGACAACTTTTCAGACAACGTGACATGTCCTTATGGTCGGGTCATTATTCGAACCGTTTTCCCACAACCGGGCACAGCGCATACTGCGAGGCGGTTTCCTTGACACGTCTTTTCAAAGCAGAGATCGTGTCCCTTTATCACGGGATTCTCATCAATACGGGTATGGGTAATCCCATCGCGCCATCAATCGTGGCGCTTGGGAAGCAAGCGATTCTTAACGGATAAGTGGAGAGGCGCACCGCTTTCGTCGCCTCTATAAAGGGATAAGAGTTCCCCATTTTACCCATAACTTCTTCCTCCCTTTCTCACCCCTGCCCCCTCGAGCTCCAGCGCCCTGGCCCAAGTTTTCTCCGCACAACTAAACATGTCCGGAGAAGGAGGCAAGTGGGTGGCTTCCACTGTGAGAGAAGCATATCGTGAATCTTCGGGCGGCCGGATACTTGGCCGCAGACATAGCGCACCGGCTACCGGACGACGGGCAGGTCATTCCAACTCTGCTACCCCACGAGAGGGTTGTGTTTGTCGCCCACTTCGTCCGTGGACTGGGATTTCCACTTCATCCCTTTGTCTGTGGGCTCATGTTCTACTACGGGCTAGATTTCCATGATCTGGCCCCAAATTTCATCCTCAACATCTCAGTGTTCATCGTCGTATGCGAGGCCTTCCTCCGCATCAAGCCTCACTTTGGCTTGTGGCTACAAATCTTCTGCGTGAAGCCGAAGATCGTGAGCGGCCAGCAAGCAGAGTGCGGAGGGGCCATGGTGGGCAAGATGCCTAACGTCACCTGCCTTGACGGCTCCTTTGCGGGACCGTGAAAGGGTGGCAATCGGGGTGGTTCTACATCACCGAGTCACGCGGCGCCAACTGGGCGGCGGCCCCCGAATTCCGATCCGGAACCCCTACGCGGCTCACCTCCTGGGAAAGGAAGGGCCTGACACAGGCGAACCTGCAGAGCTGACCGGACTTCAAAACTGCATCAAAAATATGAAGGACAAGAACATCAAGCTTGTCAACGTGGTCCAGGTCATACTCGTCCGCCGGATTCTTCCATGCCAAAGACGGGTATTTAATCTGTGGGAGTACGTCCCGGCCGAACACCAGACGCTTCAAAAGCTCTACAACATGACGCACAAAGGCGCATGGAAGGTGCTGTTCAAGGCCTCCGCAGTACCTCCCTCCACATCCGAGGACCGCGGACTTCATGCCCCCCCCCCCCGTCTGGTAAGTTTTATGACTACCGCCGGATTCAGTTCCTCCTAATATATTCATGGGGGAGTCTTAAGTAATTGTGCATATTTAATCAGGATTATGTGAAGACAGCGGAGCGGATTGACTGTCCGGCTCCGCTGCCAGAAGGCCCAGCTAATGCTCTCCTGACGGAGATCTTTGGTCCGGCGCCTACAAGGCACTTGGAGAAGAAGGCCGAAAAAAGAAGGCCCCGGGGACCAGGAAGGGTCTCCGGCGTAAGGTTGTACCGGAAGCCTCGTCCGAAGACGATGAGGCAAACTCCTCCCCCGAAGGGGAGGAAAAAGAAGGGGCCGCCCCATCCGGAGAGGATGAGGGGCCTGAGAAGGCAGACCAGGGGGGCGGAAAAGGCCCCGGCGCAAGGCCGTCATACCCACGTCGTCCGAAGACGACAAGACAGATTCCTCCCACCGAGGCGGGGGAAAACACGAAGAAGTCCTACCTCCCCGCAATGGGGGGAGAAGAAGAGGAAAGCCGCCCCAGAAGGGGAGGCCAGGGCGTCCAAGAAGGGAAAGGCGTCCCTTCCGGACTACTCCACCACGGCCGCTCACAGTGATGAAGAGTGGCTGCCCAGGGGGAAGCCCCTAGTGAGATCGTGAGTCTTCGCACTCTATTGTACTTCTAGCGCGACTTTGTTTCATCGTCTTGTTATAACGCCAAACATATATGCAGTCCGGCCAGGGTCCATCCCGAGGTATCGTCTTCGGATGGGTCCTTGAGTGCTTCAGCGATGAACTCGCTCCCGACGACCACGACTCCTCAGCCTGTGGATGACACGGAGGTGTCGTCCCAAAGGTTCCCAGAGCAGGGGGAGGTTACTCTGGAGGCGCCCCAAGGCGGAATTCGAGATGTCGGACACGCAGGCAACCCCTCGTTAGGGAGGGTGAGCCGTCTGTGCCGAAGACTTCCGTTACGCCTGAGGCGTTGGATTGTCTGCTGGAAGCGCTTCGCGGCGCTTCCATGGATGAAGAGCACCGTACTCTTATGAGTGCGGTGATTGAAAGGATTCTGTCACTTGAAGCGGGCTAAAAGCCTACCCCATCATCCTAACAGGCTTTGAGGTAAGTAGGGAATATGTAAAATTACCACCCGATAGGTAGTAGCCCCTGATACTCTATTCAGTGTTCGGAAGGAAAAGCCGAACATAGGGTCAATTATAATCCGCAGGAGTCTAATAGTAAGTATGTATTGTGAATAAGCAGGCTGTGCTGCTTGCCGCTGTTGTCCGCAAACCGAGGTCGCCGGACTAAAGAGGGACCTGGAACAGGCGCAGGGGGAGCTCGGCCTCACAAAGAGGCAGCTCAAAGAGAACAAAGGTGAGTGATTCCCCGCTCTCATGTAATGAAGTATAGATAAAGTTGGTTATTCTAACGATGAAGCGTCTTGACTGTGTAACAGGGGCCACCACCGAAGTGGCATCTCTGAAGAAAGCGTTGTCCGAGGCCGAAAACAAGGCGGACTTGGGATACAAGGAGCGCGAAAAGCAAGATGCTAGAGTGGGTGAGGTACAGCAAGAGCTCCATGAACTTGGCAAGAAGTTCGATTCCATGGAGCATGAGCTTAAGATGAAAGAGGCCGAGCTTGCGAAGGCCCTTGCAAGTATGAAAGATGCCAGGGCCGAAGTCGACAAGGCACAGCAGGAAATCCAGGCGGCCAATAAGATAGCGGCGGATAAGACATTCTTTATGCAAAGCAAACAAGTGGAGGAGGCGTTTCTTTCACTTACCCGAATTTGGAGCTCTCCAGGGGTATTCGCAGATCTGCCACGCAGCATCTCAGACGCCGTGGAGTTCTACCGTGCCGAGGAGGGGAGCTCCACGGAGAAGCTGTTCTAGTCCCAGTATGCTGGGGCCGAACACCCAATGCCTCTGAGTGACCAACTGAAGCAGTTGGTCAAACTCCTGTAGGCGGCGAAGTGGCTATGAAAGATTTCATAGTCCGGATGTGGCCTGGTGAGCCCTGCCCCACTAGCTACTTCGGCTGATCAAGCGGATGGTGAATGCTGTCCGTGGCTTGAGGTTATCAAGTGATCCGTTTGCATTGAGGGTGCTCACGAGCCTTTGCCCGTCTTGAAGGTGCATTGGGGCAAGCTGGATGCGGAGAAGCTGGTGAAGGACGGGCCGCCGGAGGGCAAGGCACATCGCTGTCCCGAGAAGTATTACGATGGTGTTATGAAGGGCGCTCGTCTCGTGGCCGATGAATGTACCAAGGATAAGATCTTTGAATAAATGTACCGCTGTCACTCTTGTAATATAAAGACGAAGTTGCTTGTGCTATGTAGCACTGTTTGATTTAAAATATTACCTTCTGTGCGGCTGTTTATAGAATTCTGAAAGTAGGCCAGTTGTCAGCTTCCGCCCCCACGTAGCTAGTACCGGGGTGTTCCTGGAAAAACCCGGATACTCTTTATCCAAATCTTTGGTCCCTTAAGGAGATATCCGGCGCAGCAAACAAGGCAATCAGACTATGCGGCTTTATAACTTTCACTTAGCCATAGAAGTCTACAATTTCAAATTTCGGCGAAACCCCTAGAATTAGGAGGGCCGAATTGGGGCGCTATATACGCCTAAAGCGGAAAAAATCTTTAAGGATTTTAAGACCTCTCGAACAGCGATCAGCTCTCGCCGCATCATGCCGGTCAGTTTTCGGCTTTCTTTACTGAGGTGCTCGTCCGGAAGAACTGGGACACAATCGCAGTAGTTCTCCCTGCGCTACCTTAGCTGATATAACGGAACGTAAGGTACCAAAACAAGGGAGCCGGGCAAACCCAACTATTGACCCAAGACGTGATTCGGAGCTGATGCATATAGTGCTATAAGTTCGGGGTGCCGCACTGTTGAAAGTGTTCGGACTTGTTATGCCGTATTATGAGGTGTCCTCAGAAGCCCCTGGCAAACTAACCGTACCAAGGTGTACGGATGCAATATTAAATAAACATTTGCAAGAAATATGCGCAAATAGAAATAATAAGCTGACGCTATATATTGTTTCCCATTGATGAATAACACGTTTAAGCGTATATTTACAACGGTAGCATTAAGCATAAGTAAATAGGACTATTTAACATGTCCTATCCAAGGGCAGGCTGCATGTAGGTATATAAAACAGGTATAACGATTGTGAACAGATTCCACCTGGGTGTTTCCTTTTATGCGCAAAGCCTGTTGCCTCCTTGGTTTTCTCTCATATGTAAGTCCGAGAATCCGGCTCTTCTGAAGAGGTTGCTCTAAAGCAATGTCCTAAAAAATAAGAAGGATGGGTTATAAGGGTATGTAGCGGTTATACCGCAATGTTGACTGAGTCATTGTTGCGCCTCCGCCTACGCCCATGGTTTGAGTGCGTAATTGTGTACGCGTGGCACGAATGCTGCTTTGATGGGGCTTGAGTGGAGGCCGGACTGCTAGTCGCGCGCTTGGCGTGCCTGATGATCCTGTTGCGGGTGCTCCGGACTCGCTTGAAGGTGCTCGAAGTTGTTGTCGCCGGATTGGTTTGTCGGAGGAGGCCGCATTGTACTTCCGCCGCGAGGGCTGCAGTATGTTCTTCTATTTGGAGAGAGCGGTCCATGTTTCCGTTGACTGTTATGACCCCGCGTGGTGCTGGCATCTTGAGCTTGAGGTATGCGTAGTGTGGTACCGCATTGAATCTAGCGAATGCGGTTCGTCCGAGCAGTGCGTGGTAACCACTGTGGAAAGGGACGATATCAAAGATTAACTCTTTGCTTTGGAAGTTATCCGGAGATCTGGAGACCACTTCCAATGTTATAGAGCCCGTGCAACGGGCCTCTACTCCAGGAATCACACCTTTAAAGGTGGTTTTGGTGGGCTTGATCCTTGAAGGATCAATGCCCATTTTGCACACTGTGTCCTGATAAAGCAGGTTCAGGCTGCTGCCGCCGTCCATAAGGACTCGCGTGAGGTGGAATCCGTCGATGATTGGGTCTAGGACCAATGCGGCAGAGCCGCCGTGACGGATGCTAGTAGGGTGATCCCTATGATCGAAGGTGATCGGACAAGCTGACCATGGGTTGAATTTGGGGGCGACTGGCTCCATCGCATAGACGTCCCGTAGTGCACGCTTCCGTTCCCTCTTGGGAATGTGAGTGGCGTAGATCATGTTGACCGTTTTCACCTGGGGGGAAAATTTCTTCTGTCCCCCCATGTTCGGACGCCGTGGCTCTTTGTCGTCGTCGCTGTGCAGCCCCTTGTCCTTGTTTTCGGTGTTTATTTTGCCAGCCTACTTGAACACCCAGCAGTCTCTGTTGGTGTGGTTGGCTGGCTTGTCCGGGGTGCCATGAATTTGGCACGAGCGCTCCAGTACATGGTCCAGACTGGACGGTCCCTGATTGTTTCTTTTGAAAGGCTTCTTCCGCTGACCGGACTTGGATCCGCTGAATCTGGCATTGACTGTCGTGTCTTCAGTGTTGTCGCTGTTGTTCCGCCACTTATGTCTATTACGCTATGGCTTGTCGTTATTGTCGCGGCCATCCGAAGTGCCAGAATGTGGCGTAGTGCTGCTGCGAGCCAACCAGCTGTCCTCGCCCATGCAAAAGCGGGTCATTAGTGTTGTGAGGGCTGCCATGGACTTGGATTTTTCCTGGACGAGGTGTCGGGCGAGCCACTCGTCACGGATATTATGCTTAAAAGCTGCCAAGGCTTCGGCGTCCGGACAGTCGACTATTTGGTTCTTTTTAGTTAGAACCGAGTCCAGAATTTCCTGGCTGACTCTCCGGGCTGTTGAGTAATGTGGCTCAAGTCATCGGCGTCCTGTGGTCGCACATATGTGCCCTGGAAGTTGTCAAGGAATTCATCTTCCAGGTTTTCCCAATTGCCAATGGAATTTGCTGGCAGGCTGTTTAGCTTGATCTTGGGCGGGTCCTTTGAGCTTAAGGGAAGATACTTGATGGCGTGTAGATCGTCTCCGGGCCATGTGAATGTGGAGAAGGAAATCTTCAATCCATATTGCGGGTCTGTTGTGCCATCGTATGATTCAATGTTTACGGTGTGAACCCTTACGAATTCATGATCCATCACTTCGTCAGTGAAGCAGAGGGGGTGCACGGCGCCTCTGTGCCGGGCTATGTGGCTACACAGTTCGAATTGCTCTGGGTGGTTGTGCTCGGCTTGGCCGGACTTGTTGATAGTGTGTCCGGCGTGACGGTCGCTGTCGCGTGTTTGGGTGCGCCCCCGTGATCCGTAGATCGATCTTGGCTGGTATTCGGGCTGATATGCCGTTTTATCCCGGCCACGAGGTGGCCGGTCAGCCGTGTGGTGCTCGAGTCCATATTCCTCAGCTGCCAGGACTTCAGTCCATCTATCTGTGAGCAGGTCTTGATCAGCTTGAAGTTGCTGCTGCTTCTTTTTCAGGCTCCTTGCAGTGGTCGTAAGCCGACGCTTGAAGCGCTCCTGCTCTACGGGATCCTCAGGCACGCTGAACTCGTCGTCGCCGAGGCTAATCTCATCTTCGGAAGGGAGCATGTAGTTTCCCTCCTCCGGATATCCGTCCGTCACCTGTTCGTCTGAGCTGACCTGCTCATCTTCCTGCTCGGCTTGCTCGAAGGCGGGCTGATCACGGTTGTATTCCTCTCCGGCACCATCCGGATTGTTTTCGTCTCCTGGGCTAGTGTTACTGTGGCGGGGCTTGGGGTGGCGTCGACGATGCCCGTGCTTTGTTTTTCTCCCTAAGGGGTTATCCTCCGTTGCCTCATCGCCATTGGTTTCCTTCGGAGTGTCCACCATATATATATCATAGGAGGAGGTTGTTGTCCACCGCCCCTTGAGCGGTGATTCATGTTCTTCTCCTGAATCATCGTCCATACCGTCGATTTCTTCGGAGTTGAAGTCAAGCACGTCGGTTAAATCATCGACCGTGGCAATGAAGTGAGTGGTGGGTGGGCAACGAATTCCTTCGTCGTCTGCTTCCCACTCAAGCCGGACATAGTTCGGCCCAGAGCCTCCTGACAAAGAGAGAGACTTTAATGAGTTCAGCATGTCGCCAAAGGGCGAGTGCTGGAAGATATCCGCAGCGGTAAACTCCATTATCGGAGCCCAACCAGGCTCGGCGGGCTCGAGAGCGCGCGGACTGGAACCTGCAACCGGATACGAGTCCGGGGGTCGGGAGTCACAGGCTTCTACAGAGGTGAGACCTGTGTTCACCTCCAACCCCGATGAGTGTGAGGCCTGCGAGGCGGGGTCCAGCCCTCCGTCCTTAGGCAATGCAGCCTGCTCCAGATTTAGGTCCGGGGCTACTGCAGGGGTGATATCCCGAGCGTTGTCCGACAGCAGGTCTAAGCCATGCTTATTGTGACTGGCCGGTGCTCCTGGCACAGGCCCGAATCCGTCGAAGATCAAGTCTCCGCGAATGTCGGCCGTGTAGTTCAAGTTTCCGAACCTGACCTGGTGGCCAGGGGCGTAGCTGTCAATCTGCTCCATATGGCCAAGCGAATTGGCGCGCAGTGCGAAGCCACCGAACATGAAGATCTGTCCGGGGAGAAAAGTCTCACCAGGACCGTGTTGTTGACGGTTGAAGGTGCCATCAAGCCTTGCAGCAACGACACAGAGGAACTCTCAATGAAAGCACCAATGTTGGTGTCAAAACCAGCGGATCTCGGGTAGGGGGTCCCGATCTATGCGACTTAGGCTGATGGTAACAGGAAGCAAGGGACACAATGTTTACCCAGGTTCGGGCCCTCTCGATGGTGGTAAAACCCTACTTCCTGCTTGATTAGTATTGAAGATATGAGTATTACAAGAGTAGATCTACCATGAGATCGCAGAGGCTAAACCCTAGAAGCTAGCCTATGATGGTATGGTTGTAATTGTGATCGGCCTTCTATGGACCATCCTCTCCGGTTTATATAGACACCGGAGAGGGCTAGGGTTTACATGGAGTCAGTTACAAGGAAGGAAATATATTATCCGGATCGCCAAGCTTGTCTTCCACGCCAAGGAGAGTCCCATCCGGACACGGGACGGAGTCTTGAGTCTTGTATCTTCACGCTTCAATAGTCCAGACGATGTATACAGTCCGGCTGTCCGGATACCCCCTAATCGAGGACTCCCTCACCTATGTTGCGAAGTCCATCTTCAACACTAAAGACAATGGCCCCGTCAACAACGCTGATGCTAATGATGAGGATGACTCTGCTCTCACCTACCGCTTCATGGCACGTGGTGCCAAGGTAAACTCACGAAATTCTTACTTTCAAACATCAAGTCAAGATGACTCTGAATGTGAATCTAAACCTAGCTACAAAACACTTGCTAAAATTGCAACTGAACAAGAAACTGCTATGGAACATATTCAAAAGTTGTTCAACAAAAGCGATGACCTGTTGGACGCGGAAATGACCCGATCTCAGTCCTTAATTGAAGACATCAAAAATCTTCATGTTAAGTACGAGGAACTTGAAAGTCGTCATGCAACCCTCTCAACAACTCATGAAAAGCATTCCTACGATTATCTTGAAAGGAAGCAAGAACTTGAGAACTTGAGAGCGGCTCATGAAGATCTTCAAAAGGAGAACGAGTCACTTCGTGCTCAACAGATCAGTTCCGCTCAGGATGGATTTGAACCACCATGTCTAAAATGTCTTGAGCGTGATAACGCTGTCTCTATTGTTGAATGTTCTACTGCTGCTCCTGTTGCAATATCTTCAACTGCTGATGTGGTAACTAACCCTTCTACTGAGGATACCACTACTATTGCTGATGAGAATGCCAGGTTGAAGACATTGCTTGAGACAGGAATGTACAAAAGTCTCAAAGGGCATCAGACACTATGTGATGTCCTCAAAAGAAGATTCTGGACCGAAACCCTAGGAAAGAGGGTGTTGGGTTCGAGAGGAAAATGAATGTTGATGGTTCTTACTGGAAGCCTGAGCAGTACCCCAAAACCACATGGGTTGTTACAAAGGGACCTTCAGTGGATCCATCTACCTTATCTAGCTTCACTTGTGCTAATCCGATTATCATTGATGAATCCTTTGATGCAAACTATAAATTGTGTAAGAATCAGAATGGTGAAGTGTTTGCCAGTTATATTGGTACTAACTGCAGGAATGGACCACCTATGAAGAAGATCTGGGTGCCCAAAAGTTGTCTTGAGAATCTTCCTGTGAATGTCATCATGACACCACCTGAGAAGAAGACAAACCCCGGACCAAAGGCTTCATATGGTCCTAAGGCTTCATACAGACAGAGGACTCACCAGAGTCACCCTAATGCCAATGTTTTGTAGGGAAATCATACTCAGACTTATGAATATGAGTGTGTTTCGTCAAACCGCTATGTTCATAAAACAAAGAACTTTTCTACTTATTCATATGAGTATTATTCACCTCTACAAGGCTATTTGCTAGGGCTCCAAAGCCGAAGTTCTCAGATGCTGCACTTAGACTCATTGCTTCTAAGCCACCACTGAAAATGTGGGTGGCTAAGAAAAATTAACTCTCTTTTGCAGGGAAAGGTGTCTAGCCAGAAATCAAAGGCGTGTGATGCATATGCTGGGTACCTAAAACATCTTGTGGAGCGCAAGATAAAATGCCCAAATGGTCTTACTATGTATTTTGTTCCAGGATTCCTTGACAATCATCCTGTTTATCCTAACCAAGATCTGAACTTTCATAATCCACTTGTTCGTTAAATGTTTATGCTTCACAATACCTTTGGTGAAGCCTATCCCCCAAACTGCACTGTAGGGTATGACACCAAAGGCTTCAGAATGGATTATGGACAGTGGATGCACTAACCACATTGTCGGATCATGGGTTCCGGCAAAACCCTTAAGGTTTGAACTCTGGGGTGCGTGCGAAGTTCTTTCCTCCCTACCGATCAACACCCTAGCTTGCTAAGATCTCGAGGACGAACTCGACGAACTCACAACAGAGAAGACACAAGATTTATACTGGTTCGGACCACCGTTGTGGTGTAATACCCTACTCCAGTGTGGTGGTGGTGGATTGCCTCTTGGGCTGATGATGAACAGTACAAAGGGAAGAACAGCCTCCTGAGGTTGAGGTGTTCTTGTGCTCGGTGTGTGGCTAAGGATTAGGTGAGATGCCTCTGATTGAGTTATCCCCTACGGTGGTGGCTAGTTCTACTTATATAGGCCCTGGTCCTCTCCCCAAATATTGAGCAGGAAGGGAGCCAACAACGACCAATTTGAAAGGGGACAACTAGTACAGCTTATCCTGACAAAAGCGATCTTCGCCTCCAAAAGGCTCTAGTGGTGACGCCGCCTTGGGCTCCATGGTGACCTCCATCTTGTCGTCCTGCTGGTCTTGATCTCGTTGCACCGATATGGAAACCTTTGCTTGACGCCTTGGTACTCTGCGCCTGCGCTTGCTCCCTTAACACCAAAGGGGAAACAAGGACGCTGCGGGCGCCGGCGCCCGCCTGGCCTCGATCGTCATGGCTCACGTCACGAGAGCCTCGTGAGGTTTGCCCTGCCTTGATCTCTCCGCCCCTCGCGAGCCTGCCTGGAAAGGCCGCTCCTGAGGGGGTCTTGCATCGTCTGCCTCGCGAGGCTTGGCCCCTCGCGAGGGTCTTGAATGCCTTGTCGATGAAGATGGGTCGTCCAAGCCTGCTAGCACAGCCACGCTGTGGGCCGCAGGCAGGCAAGTCTGGGGACCCCTGTTCTCAGAACGCCGATAGTAGCTCCCGGGCCCAAGGTGCGCTCGGGCTTGGCTTCGAGGCGAAGCCAAAGGTCAAGTACGGAGTGCCCGCGGGCCCCAATAGCCTGCGGCCTCAGTCGACGCGTGGAGGTTGATTGGACGTGGGCGTCTCCGCTTCCCCACGCTGCCTCGGCAACTGCCCGACTTGACAAAAGGCTGGTGCAGACAGTGCTTGCCTTCATTGCTTCCTTTCGCCTTGCTCAGATCCCCTTCTCGCTCCTTGCTGTCGTGACCTCCAGATTTGCTCCAACCTTGCTCCGCATCTGCGACCAATGGCGCCGCGCAAGGTCAAGTCCTCCTTGGCGCCGGCTTGGTAAGAGCTAGCTCCTGATGCGCCCAACATCACGGAGAAAAGCCTAGCCGCCACGCGCTTGCTGACGGCGGGGGAGAGCAACAAGAGGGGGAAGACGGAGCTCCGGCTCGCCTCTGACATGTCGGAGCCTGAGGGAAGCACCTTCTTCCCCTTCTTTACGACTAGCATCGCCACCGAATTGGTTCCCCCCTTCTCTGACTTCTTCTATGAGGTCCTTGACCACTACGGGCTGCAGGTGCTGCATCTTCATCCCAACTCCATCCTCCTCCTGTCCATCTTTGCCTACTATTGCGAGGCATATCTGGGTGTGATGCCGTCCGTGGCTCTGCTGTGCCACGTCTTCTTCCTCCGCGTAACTGAGGGCCATATCTCTGGGTGCGCCAATTTCGTTGCGGTCAGCAAGGCCAACTCGATCTCGAATACCGGGAAGAAGGCCGACAACCTCAGGGCCAAATGGGTCATGATGGGCGCCAAGTGCCTCCACCCGCGCTTGGCGCTGCCGACGGAGGTGCCCCAGTCCGACAAGGGGTGGTCCTGCACGGAGCTCACTGATGAGCGGGTGTCGTCTGTGCTAGAGCAGATGAAGGTCGACCTGAAGCCGGGCAATGCGAAGGCGGCAAAAGTGACGGGGGCCATGCTCCTGAGGGAATTCTTGATGCTGTGCGTTGCTCTGCTTTAGGTGCGTGAGCGCCCTTTGTGGAGGCTTGGAGATGAAGAAGACAAGGTTCGCCTGAGGCCGGAGGCCCTTCCTGACGATGAGCTGACTGTTGTCCTACGCCTCTTGGTTGGGGAAAACCAGGAGTACCCGCCGAGCGCCTTCGTTCCTTTGTTTCACCGCAAGGACTGGGAGCCAATCGTGGCCTTCGGGCCGACCTTTGACGTGCGCGGGCTGGTGTCGCCCACGCCCTCTGGAGGCCTTGCGGCCCCGAAGCTGGTGGAGCTGTCTCCTGACGGGTCCCGCGGGGAGGAAGAAGAGGAGGTGGACTCGGAGGCGACCCCCGAGGAGATGGGGGAGACTTCTCCCTTGAGCAAGGACGACATCCTCCGTGCCCTGCCAGACGACGGCAAGATCGGCGCCCGCCAAGAGGAGTGGGAGCTGCCCCTCATCCCGACAAGGGGCAGATCATCGCTGGTCTCTCGAGATGCTGCCCCCGCCTTGACGCCGCCCGGAGCTGCCTCCAGCCATTCTGCTGCGCCGTCTTCTGCTCCTAGAGCCCGTGTGCCCACTCCTCAGGCTCCGAAGCTTTCGGGTTTCAGACTCCCCAAGCGGAAGGTGGACTATGTCGCGGTGGATCAGTAAGTGCTTCGAGCTTCATCTTGTTCCTGCTTGTACTTGCTATTACCTGATGTTCACCCTTGATTAGTCAGGCCGACGCCTTTGGCGAAGAAAAGGAAGGAGGATATAGCGGCCGCCCCCCTCTGCGGAGAAAGGAGACGACAACACTCGCACCTCCCCAGCCTGGTCGCCCTCGTGAGGCCAAGAGGAACATTGGGAGGAGTCAGCCCTCGTGGCCCCGCTGGCTCCGGAAGTGGCAGTGCTTGGCTCGGCTGACGAGGTCCCAAAGGCTCAGGAGTCCTTGGTTTCCCAGGCTCTGGTGACGATGTCGATTCCTTCTCCTGCTGCACCACTACTCCCAGGTTCTTCTGCTTCCTCCGCCACCTTGGAGCGCGTTTGTCGGTGTCAAAACCGGCGGATCTCGGGTATGGGGTCCCGAACTGTGCGTCTAGGCGGATGGTAACAGGAGACAAGGGACACAATGTTTTTACCCAGGTTCGGGCCCTCTCGATGGAGGTAAAACCCTACTCCTGCTTGATTAATATTGATGATATGGGTAGTACAATAGTAGATCTACCACGAGATCTAAGAGGCTAAACCATAGAAGCTAGCCTATGGTATGATTGTAGTTAGTCCTACGGACTAAAGCCCTCCGGTTTATATAGACACTGGAGAGGGCTAGTGTTACACAGTCGGTTACAATGGGAGGAGATCTACATATTCGTATCGCCAAGCTTGCCTTCCACACCAAGGAAAGTCCCATCCGGACACGGGACGAAGTCTTCAATCTTGTATCTTCATAGTCTAGGAGTCCGACCAAAGGTTATAATCCGGCCATCCGGACACCCCCTAATCCAGGACTCCCTCAGTAGCCCCTGAACCAGGCTTCAATGACGACGAGTCCTGCGTGCAGATTATGTTCGGCATTGCAAGGCGGGTTCCTCCTCCGAATACTTCATAGAAGATTTTGAACACAAGGATAGTGTCCGGCTCTGCAAAATAAGTTCCACATACCACCATAGAGAGAATAATATTTACATTAAATCCAATCACGACGTATTCCGCAGCATGACATCACACCACTGCCAAGCCTTTATTTGTATTGTTTTCTTGTCCCACCTCAGTGCACTTAGCGAGGCGGTTTCCTTGGCACGTCTTGTCGAAGCAGATCGTGTCCCCTTATTCCGGGATTCTCATCAATACGGGCGTGGGTAACCCAACCGTGCCATTAATTACGGCGCTTGGGAGATAAGCGAGTTTTACCAGGCTGGTGGGGGGCACATAGTTTCGTCCGCCCATATAAGGGGATAAGGATCCACCTTTCTCATCTACGCCTTATTCCTCCTTTGCTTATCCATTTTCACGAAATCGAGCTCCAGCGCCCAAGTCCACACATCCCACCTCAACCTTCTCCAGCCATGTCGGGAGGCGGGAGGCAAGTGGATGGCCTCCTCCGTCACGGAGGGACACATCAAGAAGCTGAGGAAAGTCGGATACTTGTCCAATGACATCGCCAGCCGGGCTCCACGACAAGGGGCAGCTCATCCCCACCCAGCCCCATGAGAGGGTGGTGTTCCTCACCCATTTCCTCCGCGGACTAGGTTTCCCACTTCACCCATTTGTCCGGGGACTCATGTTCTACTACGGCCTGGATTTCCATGATGTGGCCCCGAACTTCATCCTCAACATTGTCACAGCCCTAGAATTGTTTGACATTAGTTGCATTAAGGCATTCATGTCATCATGTTAATTTTCTCAGAAAGTTGAAATGGGGATGATTAAGCCCTAGCACTAAAGCAATTCAAATAGGTTCAACTTCAAAATATCTTCAAAGAACCCAAAGTGGTTTGCAAAAATGTTCATGATTAATGGAAAAAGGTGAAAACCATACCCAGAGGTGATGGATATTTTCCAAGACATTTTGGATTTTTGAATAAACCATATTGTATTTGAATTGGGGCATTTAAATACTATTAATATTATTTTTAAATGCTCCAACAATTCTGAAAATAGTTAAGGGCCTCTGTAATAATTTAGTTAATGCCCACAATTATTTTCAGGATTTATTTAAATAGTTTAGTATTTTACTAAACTAAAACAAAACAGAAAATAGAAAAAAACCCTACCTGACCTACCTGGCGCCCAACCGGCCCAGCTTCTCTTCCCCCCCTCCCCCTCGCTGGCCCAGGCGGCCCAGCCCACCACCGCCTCCTTCCTGTCGCCTTCCTCCTCTGCCCGGGGAGAGGGCAGGCGCGTGCAGCAGCGCGCACCGCCGCGCCGCGCCACCTCCACCCTGCCTGCCTCACTCCACCGACGCGCTGGACGAGTCCCCCGAACGCCACGACGACGCTACGTGCCTCCCCGATCCCCTGGCTCCTCTCCTCTCTCCCTCGGACGCCTCCCTCTCCTCTGCTCCCTCTCTCTCGCCCGGACCGAGCGGCCTCGTCGCCACCGTCGCCGTTCGCCGCGGCCACAGCCATCCCCACGCCTCTCCGACACGTCCTCGAGCTCCGCCGTTCCGCCCTCGTCCTTCTCGTCGTCTCACGCGACCAGAAGAGCCCCAGAGCGCCGTCCTCGACGTCTTCTTCCTCCTCGGGCCACCGAGATCGCCGGCGACCTCCCGTGCTGCCACCAGCCCCTCCCCGAGCACGCCGAGGCCACCTCCGCACTCCTCGTGAGCTCCTCTTCTCTTCCCCTCACTCCGTGCATTTGATTTCGTCCCCTAGCTAGCTGCCCACCGAACCCGAGCTCCGGCCGCCGCCATGGACGGTGAGCTTCGTGCTCCCAAGCTCCTCCACCTGCGCTTGTTGCCTTCGCGTGTTCATGGTGATCCCAAAGACAAGAGAGCCCATCGGCCGCGCCCGCCGTGCCCCGTAACGCCTAAAGCTTGGATTCCCGAACTCCGGCCGCCGCCAAAGCTCGACGCCGGCGAGATTCCGGCCACCCCCGCACCTCCCGCTAGTCTCCTTAGATGCGCGCGAGCCCGGGCGTCACGTAGGACCCCTCCGCCTCTCTTTTGGTCACCGGAGGAGGAAATCCGCACCCCTCCGTCGTCTCTGGCTCCGCAGGCGAGCATGGTCAACTCGGCGAGTTGACCGGGTTTGGCCTAGTTTGACCCCTCTGGGTCACTTACATGTGGGCCCATGCCTCACCGACACTTTTTAGTTAGGACAAAATTAGCACTAACAGCCTCTGTTAATTAACTAGGACAACGACACATGGGTCCCAGCGTCGAGTTGACCTGGACAGCGACCAGTTGACCGCTGACGTCACGCCTATGTCATCTTGGCGCATTAATGATTCTGGAATTATTTTAATTCAAGAAATTCGAGAAAATACTCTAAACTTCTAAAAATCATATAAATTCAACCGTAACTCGGATGGAAATAATTTATATATGAAAAATGATCAGAAAAATATGAAGAATCTGTTTATGCCATGATCATGCATGTTTGAACAAGTTAACCTCACTGAATAGGATGAATCATGATTAGGGTAATTTAGGAAATAGCATTTTGAGTTGGAATTCAACCTTGTTTGAATTCCACTCCAACTAACCCGGATTATTATTGCATTAGGTAAATTCAGTACCTTAACATGATCATGCATCATATATGTGCATTGCATTGATTGTGTTCTCTCTTGTTTGCCTAATTGTCCCTCCCGGTAGAGCGATGTACCGACGATGATTATTCGATGACATCGATGAAGAACTATTATCTTGAAGTGCCGTGCAAGCAAAACCCCTTGTTCATTCGATACAATCCCACTCTCTCGCTCCTGCTCTATTTTACTGCATTAGGACAACAACGACTCATGTGTTACTTGCTGCATGTAGCTGAACCCCTTGATCCTTTGCATGACTGTCATTCCACAAGAATTAGATGAAACCCACTAGCATGAGTAGGAATTGTTTGAGCCATGTTGTGCCTACTCATTTATGCTTGTTGTCATGCACTCTTTCGCTTAGAGTTGAGTCGGGTCTGATTCATTGGGAATGAATTGGAATTGTTATGAACATGTCCTATTGTGTATGAGCTAAGTGTGTGAACACGATTTGGTAAAGGTAGCGGTGAGAGGCCATGTAGGAGTACATGGTGAGTTGTCTCATTGCAGCCGATCTCAGGAACTGAGATCTGTGTTTGTGATCCATGAAACAGTTACTACCACGCATTGGGCCCGAAACCGATGGACCCTCTCGGCTTCTTAACCACCCTTGTCCTCAGTCCGGGAGTTGCAAGTAGTTTCTGGTGTTTGTAGTATCTTTGGGGCCGCATAGCGCTGACCATAGGGGTGGGTTGTGTTGCGGTAGGGCACCTGGCCCGGTGTACCGAGTGCCCGTTTGGTATCTCGGGAACCCTGCACACATCGTTCGGGGCTGTATGGGAAACCTCGGCGGACTCCCTGCGGATGGAACCCGAATAGGCGATAAACCTGGACTAGGGGCTTGAGTGTTTAGGTAGGCCGTGGCCGACACCCACGTTGGGCTTCCGCTTGAAGGTTGCCGAAAGTACATGTCGTGGTAAACGAAGTGTAAGTGGTGAGAGCGTGTGTGAAGAAGTACACCCCTGCAGGGTTTAATATGATCTATTCGAATAGCCGTGTCCACGGAGAAGGACTTCTGGGTTGCCTATATCAATTCATAGACAAGTGAAAGTGGATACCCTAAAATACGCAAGATAAGTGTGAGTGCTATGGATGGCGTTCTCGTAGGGAGACGGGAGCGGGTCCATAGTGGTGTATTGATATGGTGAATATGTGGACTCGTGTGCGCCACCTCAAAAGAGTTACTTGCCGTCGTAGTTCAGGATAGCCACCGAGTCAAAGCTGGCTTGCTGCAGTCAAACTCCACCACCCCCATTTGATAATGATGCATATGTAGCTAGTTACGATGTAAGTCTTGCTGAGTACGTTTGTACTCACGTTTGCCTATTTTATGTTTTGCGAGAGACTTTAGTCTCGCTAGTAGTTCCGCTTGGACTTGACGGTTAGCTTGATACCTCGACTCACGATCTTGTGCCTTGGCAGGATCCAGTAGATAGTCAGGCTTCTCGGCCCTTTTCATTTATAGTTATGCGTACTTTCGACATGATTAGCTTCGCTTGTGCTTTGACTTGTATGCTCTGAGTGTTGGGTCATGAGACCCATGTTTGTAATATCTCGCTCTTGAGCCTAATGAATAATATTTGAGTCGTAGAGTTATGTTGTGATGCCATGTTGTATCTACGCATATTGAGCATAATGTGTGTATGTTTGAAATGCTTGGTATGTGTGGGATCCGACAAACTAGTTGTTTATCCTTGGCAGCCTCTCATATGGGGAAATGTAGTCTCGTGCTTCTGAGCGATAGTAGTCCGCTTCTGCCCGGTTCACCGGAGTCACGCTAGCCCAAAGACTCTGCTTGGACACTTGATTGGCCAAGCATGTGTTTCACTTCGCCGTTCCTATGTCTGTCCCTTCGGGAAATGTCACGCGGTATTATTTGGAGTCCTGCCTAGCCTGCTACAGCCGGGATACCGGAGTCCTGTTAGCCAGTGCTACAGCCCGAATACATACGTTGATGACCGACATGCTCGATGTGATTCATGTATGCTTGTCCCCATAGGTTAAGCGCCGCTTTGGGTTCACGACTAGCCATGTCGGCCCGGGTTCTTTGTCATATGGATGCTAGCGACACTATCATATCGTGAGCCAAAAAAGGCGCAAACGGGTCCGGGCCATGGTAAGGCGACACCCGTGGGAATACCGTGCGTGAGGCCGCAAAGTGATATGAGGTGTTACATGCTAGATCGGTGTGACTTAGGATCGGGGTCCTGACAGCGTTGGTATCGAGCTTTGTTGCTGTAGGGATTACCAAGCCAAAGCGGTCGGGTTGTGTCTAGAAATGCTTTAGTTATATAAGGGAATTGTTTGTGGAAGGGAACGTAAGGCTCTTTTTACTCCTTATACCTCATGGCCTTCTGATCTGAGTCATCCTCTTCTCTTCTACGGGGTTAAGAACTAGGCTTCTCATCTATCTATCAGGATGACGTGTTACTAATCCATAGACCTTTAAGATTGTTGGTTTAATCCCCAGATCAGTTCTTGCTACTCCTGTATGATAACTGTTGATCTCAGAATCTTGTTATGATGTTGTTGAGTGGTTATGCCACCATTCTTGCAGGATGTCTCAAATCATTTTGAGCAATTACAGCCGTTATGCTGTCCGAGTTATCCCAGGTCTCTAAATAGTCTGATGCATTTGCAAATCCCTTCTTCCGTTCCTAATGTCCTTTTGGGTCAGAATAAGCACACTAATCGGTGCATTGAGGTAAATTATTGCCTTGACATATATGTTGGAATTATTATTATGACCCTAGGTGTTTAGGAAGTCACCTAGCAACTTAGCAACGCTTTTGTCTCCCCAGTGTGATGATTCTGGCCATCACCTTCGAAAGCATCCCGTGATGCCATTTAGTAGTAGGCATTCTACTCCTGGGTTTACGAACAGAGATTCATCCTACTTCATGTTGTTAGTATTGCTAGTGCCTTTAGGATATTAGTAACCTTTGCGATAGTCCTCGAGGTCCGTGGTATATCCTTCTTCCAAATACCATGAACCACTTATGGCAGAAGTTTATTGAACCAAAAGATCACAACCAGAGTGCTCTTGAGGAGTACTCCATTCATAATTGTGACTCTGCCAGTTCTACCTTTCTGCATGGGTTATCCGGAAGAAATGTTGAGTTTGCTCGACATACTAATCTATGCATCCACAACTCAGGAAGTTATATGTTCCTCTGAGTTGCTCTCTTAGATGCCTTCTGACCTTCGTCTATCAATTGATAGTCAGGAGTAGGCGTGCACTCGTCATCAATGCATTTTATCCTTGTGGTCCGTCAAGCCATTCTATTCCGGAATGACTAGGAGAAACAAACTCCAGTACCTCATCCATATCCAGGATTGGGTCAAAGTAGTTGTATCCCGCAGATCAAAATGCCAATTCAGCTTTTGAATCTGTTCTACCTGAAGTATTGCCATCTTATGTCAAGAATGTCATGGGAATTGCACAACCTCTTAGGAATTCTTGACGCAGTGATACTCTCGCTATCATTATTCATTCCTCGGTTCCGTGTTGTTGCAACCGGAATGCCGGCAAGTGAATTGTGATGTACGAAAGCAATACTCCGAGCCACTCGTTGCTTGGTGGTAAATGGACAATATTCTCATTCTTAGCGTGTTGGTTATTAAACCATCATTCTAAGATTGATCGTGCTACCTAGTCCTTATTTTCGGTGCACTCTTGATCCATGAGTTAGGATCTTGTCAAGTCCTCACTCCCTTAATCATATCATCTTGCCTTGAAAAGCAAGATTGTTCTCGGGCTTAGTGACATACCGGTGGTTCGTGACTTTCCAAATATCTTCTTGGAAGTGTTACCGGGTTGTTTCCTGACTGTTATGTTGGGCTCGTGATCAAGTTGGTTTTCTCGTGAACCACCCTTCTCCAAGAATGCGTGTTGGATATCCACGAGCTAGTTGGTTAAGCTAGACAACAACTTGGGGAGTTGGAAGATAAAAGCTTGCCTAACTTAGATTCGTTCCAAAGGGATATTCTTGTGAAGTGTGTGTTGAAGAAAGATGATATCTTCATCGATTGGTCCTCGTGATCAGTTGTTGGATCTATTGTCCTACCAATTCTTTGATTTGAGTATGGGCCATTGTCAAGTCAAATCAGAACCAACGATATTCGTAATGTTGTCTTACTCGTGGTTGATCCCTCGAGCATACACCATTATATCTTTTGGTCTGACCAATGCTATCACCGTGTTCACATGATGGTGGAAGTCGATGATATGGAAATTCCGATGAGTTGCTGTTGAGCCCATCAAGAGCATTTGTCTCCCCATGAGTCATGTTGAGCATCAACCTAGTATTGGAAACTTGTGTAAGCATTTCTTCGTGTTTCATTCATGAAGCATATGTTTGGATGAAAGTAGTGACTTCCTCTAGTTCATGTGCATCTGGTGTAAGTTGCCGCCATGAACTTGAGAAAGGTTTGTTTTGCTTCCTGTGGAATCATCCCAAGTCAGTCATGCATGTGCGAAGTATTCTATGGTTTGATAGACTGATCATCTTCATTTCGTATGTATCCCTAGCACCTCAAGCCACTGACTGATTTGTTCAAGGAGAAGAAGTTCCTTCATGAGAGCTAATCCGGACTTATGAATTGATTTCAATATCCTCGATGATGGTTTCCCCACCGAACTCGGTAGTGTCTTATTATAAGGCTACCATGTGGTCATGCTTGTCTAGGACAACGTGTTCACAGGCTTGTAGCAGAACCAGCTCATGTTTTGGAGCTTGCTATCGCAGTTCATATCCCGAGAATTTCGCAACGCCATCTCGTCAAATTGTGTTGCAACCTTTCCTTTTTCAGACGTGCTGAGTCTGGAATATCCTAACACCAACCAGATCTGAATCTCAGGCAGATATGATGGTTGGAACATTCGAACAGTTGCATTTCGTTCCCAGCTTGCACCGTCCTTGTGCCATTTCACTATGGGCTGCCTTCTTAGTAATTCTTGTCCAGGTTCATTTTCAAAAGTGGACTTACCATGGGTCCCCTCCACCTCCGATGATAAGCGAAAATCATCCATTGCGTTGTCTTCAACAAGGTAGTCCACATCATCCATTCTAGTCCGGGTGTACCATTCCTTGCATTCTACCAAATGATCGCTTGTGATTGCCTTCGGCTGGTATAAAAGAGTTCCAATGATCTATGGATCAAAAGTAATTCTTTTTGCCACTTAAGGGAATAGTTCTTGCGTCACCCTTCTCGAGGTGTCCTGTTACAGGATCATGATAAATATTCCCTCGCCACCTTGACACCATCCACCATCTCTCTAAGCGTGGAATTGTTGCCACCAATCAAACCCCGTCCTTTGTTCTTCCATCCCTCTCGATGTGTTCTGTGTCTCAACTCGAGATGTGTCACCGTCTCAGTCCGTGTGTCGATCATGTTTACTTGATCTTCGTGAAGATCGAATCATGTAGGGCTTCCCCTTTCTTTCTATTATCGCGTCAAGTGAAGATCTCGAAAGCGAAGACATCAAGACCAAGATGATGGAGTAAATCAACATCCTCGAGAAGGGCAAATGGATCATGAAGATTGTGATAGTTTGTGACTTCCCTTTTCCTCTTACCTCACGTCTTGAATCTCGGGGCGAGATTCTTGTTTAGTGGGGGTGAGTTGTCACAGCCCTAGAATTGTTTGACATTAGTTGCATTAAGGCATTCATGTCATCATGTTAATTTTCTCAGAAAGTTGAAATGGGGATGATTAAGCCCTAGCACTAAAGCAATTCAAATAGGTTCAACTTCAAAATATCTTCAAAGAACCCAAAGTGGTTTGCAAAAATGTTCATGATTAATGGAAAAAGGTGAAAACCATACCCAGAGGTGATGGATATTTTTCCAAGACATTTTGGATTTTTGAATAAACCATATTGTATTTGAATTGGGGCATTTAAATACTATTAATATTATTTTTAAATGCTCCAACAATTCTGAAAATAGTTAAGGGCCTCTGTAATTATTTAGTTAATGCCCACAATTATTTTCAGGATTTATTTAAATAGTTTAGTATTTTACTAAACTAAAACAAAACAGAAAATAGAAAAAAACCCTACCTGACCTACCTGGCGCCCAACTGGCCCGACTTCTCTTCCCCCTCCCCTCGCTGGCCCAGCGGCCCAGCCCACCACCGCCTCCTTCATGTCGCCTTCCTCCTCTGCCAGAGGAGGGGCAGGCTGCGTGCAAGGCGCACCTTGGCCAAGGCGCCACCTCCACCCTGCACTGCCTCACTCAATCGACGCTACTGACGAGTCCCCCGAACGCCACGACGACGCTACGTGCCTCCCCGATCCCCTGGCTCCTCTCCTCTCTCCCTCGGACGCCTCCCTCTCCTCTGCTCCCTCTCTCTCGCCCGGACCGAGCGGCCTCGTCGCCACCGTCGCTGCTTCGCGCTGCCACAGCCATCCCCACGCCTCTCCGACCGTCCTCGAGCTCCGCCCGTTCCGCCCTCGTCCTTCTCGTGCGTCTCACGCTGACGGAAAGAGCCCAGGCGCCGTCCTCGGCGTCTTCTTCCTCCTCGGGCCACCGAGATCGCAGCGACCTCCCGTCGTCACCAGCCCCTCCCCGAGCACGCCGAGGCCACCTCCGCACTCCTCGTGAGCTCCTCTTCTCTTCCCCTCACTCCAGGTGCATTTGATTTCGTCCCCTAGCTAGCTGCCCACGAACCCGAGCTCGGCCGCCGCCATGGACGGTGAGCCGTGCTCCCAAGCTCCTCCACCTGCGCTTGTTGCCTTCGCGTGTTCATGGTGATCCCAGCAACCAGTAGAGCCCATCGGCCGCGCCCGCCGTGCCCCGTAACGCCTAAAGCTTGGATTCCCGAACTCCGGCCGCCGCCAAAGCTCGACGCCGGCGAGATTCCGGCCACCCCCGCACCTCCCGCTAGTCTCCTTAGATGCGCTTGAGCAGGCGTCACGAGGGACCCCTCCGCCTCTCTTTGGTCACCGGAGGAGGAAATCCGCACTCCTCGCCTCTGGCTCCGCCCGGCGGCGAGCCGCTGGTCAACTCCGGCGAGTTGACCCGGTTTGGCCTAGTTTGACCCCTCCGGGTCACTTACATGTGGGCCCATGCCTCACCGACACTTTTAGTTAGGACAAAATTAGCACTAACGACCTCTGTTAATTAACTAGGACAACGACACATGGGTCCCAGCGTCGGAAGTTGACCTGGACAGCGACCAGTTGACCGCTGACGTCACGCCTATGTCATCTTGGCGACGCATTAATGATTCTGGAATTATTTTAATTCATGAAATTCCGAAAATACTCTAAACTTCTAAAAATCATATAAATTCAACCGTAACTTCGGATGGAAATAATTTATATATGAAAAATGATCAGAAAAATATGAAGAATCTGTTTATGCCATGATCATGCATGTTTGAACAAGTTAACCTCACTGAATAGGATGAATCATGATTAGGGTAATTTAGGAAATAGCATTTTGAGTTGGAATTCAACCTTGTTTGAATTCCACTCCAACTAACCCGGATTATTATTGCATTAGGTAAATTCAGTACCTTAACATGATCATGCATCATATATGTGCATTGCATTGATTGTGTTCTCTCTTGTTTGCCGGTAATTGTCCCCTCCTTGAGCGATGTACCGACGATGATTATTCGATGACATCGATGAAGAACTATTATCTTCGAAGTGCTGTGCAAGCAAAACCCCTTGTTCATTCCGATACAATCCCACTCTCTCGCTCCTGCTCTATTTTCTTGCATTAGGACAACAACGACTCATGTGTTACTTGCTGCGTAGGCTGAACCCCTTGATCCTTTGCATGACTCCGTCATTCCACAATAATTAGATGAAACCCACTAGCATGAGTAGGAATTGTTTGAGCCATGTTGTGCCTACTCATTTATGCTTGTTGTCATGCCTGCTACTGCTTAGAGTTGAGTCGGTACGATTCATTGGGAATGAATTGGAATTGTTATGAACATGTCCTATTGTGTATGAGCTAAGTGTGTGAACACGATTTGGTAAAGGTAGCGGTGAGAGGCCATGTAGGAGTACATGGTGGGTTGTCTCATTGCAGCCGATCTCAGGAACTGAGATCTGTGTTTGTGATCCATGAAACGATTACTACCACGCATTGGGCCCGAACCGATGGACCCTCTCGGCTTCTTAACCACCCTTGTCCTCAGTCCGGGAGTTGCAAGTAGTTTACGGTGTTTGTAGTATCTTGGGGGGCAGACGCATAGCGCTGACCATAGGGGTGGGTTGTGTTGCGGTAGGCACTGTGGGGTCTGATGTACCGAGTGCCCGTTTGGTATCTCGGGAACCCTGCACACATCGTTCGGGGCTGTATGGGAAACCTCGGCCGGACTCCCTGCGGATGGAACCCGAATAGGCGATAAACCTGGACTAGGGGCTTGAGTGTTTAGGTAGGCCGTGGCCGACACCCACGTTGGGCTTCCGCTTGAAGGTTGCCGAGTACATGTCGTGTAAACGGCGGTAAGTGGTGAGAGCGTGTGTGAAGAAGTACACCCCTGCAGGGTTTAATATGATCTATTCGAATAGCCGTGTCCGTGAGAAGGACTTACGGGTTGCCTATATCAGTTCATAGACAAGTCAAAGTGGATACCCTAAAATACGCAAGATAAGTGTGAGTGCTATGGATGGCTTTCTCGTAGGGAGACGGGTGCGGGTCCATAGTGGTGTATTGATATGGTGAATATGTGGACTCGTAGCGCCACCTCAAAAGAGTTACTTGCGATCGTAGTTCAGGGATAGCCACCGAGTCAAAGCTGGCTTGCTGCGGTCAAACTCCACCACCCCTTTTTGATAATGATGCATATGTAGCTAGTTCTCGATGTAAGTCTTCTTGAGTGCGTTTGTACTCACGTTTGCCTATTTTATGTTTTGCGAGAGACTTTAGTCTCGCTAGTAGTTCCGCTTGGACTTGACGGTTAGCTTGATACCTCAGCTACGATCTTGTGCCTTCGGGCAGGATCTGGTAGATAGTCGAGGCTTCTCAGCCCTTTTCATTTATAGTTATGCGTACTCGAGACATGATTAGCTTCCGCTTGTGCTTTGACTTGTATGCTTCGAGTGTTGGGTCATGAGACCCATGTTTGTAATATCTCGCTCTTGGAGCCTAATGAATAATATTTGAGTCGTAGAGAGTTATGTTGTGATGCCATGTTGTATCTACGCATATTGAGCATAATGTGTGTATGTTTGAAATGCTTGGTATGTGTGGGATCCGACAAACTAGTTGTTTATCCTTGGCAGCCTCTCATATGGGGAAATGTAGTCTCGTGCTTCCGGCGATAGTAGTCCGCTACAGCCAGTTCACCGGAGTCCTGCTAGCCCAAGACTACTGCTTGGACACTTGACTGGCCGGCATGTGTTTCACCGTTCCTATATGTCTGTCCTTTCGGGAAATGTCACGCAGGTATTATTTGGAGTCCCGCTTAGCCTTGCTACAGCCCGGGATACCGGAGTCTGTTAGCCCAGTGCTACAGCCCGAATACATACGTTGATGACCGACATGCTCGATGTGATTCATGTATGCCTGTCCCCATAGGTTAGCGCCGCTTTGGGTTCCACGACTAGCCATGTCGGCCCGGGTTCTTTGTCATATGGATGCTAGCGACACTATCATATACGTGAGCCAAAAGACGCAAACGGTCCCGGGCCATGGTAAGGCGACACCCGTGGGAATACCGTGCGTGAGGCCGCAAAGTGATATGAGGTGTTACATGCTAGATCGGTGTGACTTAGGATCGGGGTCCTGACAAACATCTCAACGTTCATCGTCGTGTGCGAGGCCTTCCTCTGCATCCAGCTCCACTTCGGCTTATGGCTGAAGACCTTCAATGTCAAACCAAAGGTAGTGGGCGGCCGCCAAGTAGAGTGCGGAGGCGCCATGGTGGGCAAGATGCCCAACGTTACATGGCTCGAGGGCTCCTTCGTGGAGACCATAAAGGGGTGTCAATCGGGGTGGTTCTACATCATCGAGCCGCATGACCCTGAATGGGCAGCGGCCCCCGAATTCCGATTTGGCATCCCCACACGGCTCACCTCCTGGAAAGAGACGGGCTTGTCGTGGGGTAATTCGGAGGAGCTGACCGGACTCCAAACCTGCATCCAAAACCTGGTGAGCAAGAAGCTCAAACTCATCAATGTAGTCCAGGTCATGCTCATCCGCCGGATCCTCCCATGCCAACAACGGGCTTTCAGTTTGTTGGAGTTTGATCCGGCATAGCACCGAACCCTGAGTAGGCTCTTCGACACTATGTACGAAGACACCTGGAAGGTGCTGTTCAAGGGCGCCGAGGCTCCCGCATCCGCTACCGAGGATTGCGGATTCAGCCAGCAAAGATCAAGCCAACACGGCAGTGTCGGGCGTTAAGAACGGGGTCCCAGGACTTGCACACTGCGGCCTTGGCCAAGCGTGGCTCAAAGGGGGGCCCAACACGGCCCATCTTCATCAACACGAGCTCAAGACCCTCGAGAGGGGCCAAGCCTCGCGGGGCGGACGACAGGGAGCCCCCTCAGGCACGGCCTCATCAGGCAGGCTCACGAGGAGGCGGAGAGATCAAGGCGGGGTACCTCACGAGGTGCCCATGACACAAGGCATGACGACCAAGGGCGCCAGGTGAGGCGCCCAGCCAGCAAGATGTCCTCCTTTCCTCTTTGGTGCAAAGGGAGCAAGCGCAGGCGAGAGCATCAAGCAAAGGCGTCCATTTCGGTGCAACAATACCAAGACCAGTCCAACGGCAGGAAGGAAGTCATTGTGGAGCCCAAGCCGGCGTCACCACCAGAGCCTTTGACAGGCGAGGACCAACTTTAGTCAGGATAAGTGTACTAGATGTTCCCCTTCAAAATGGCCAATTGTTGGCGCCCTTCCCGCTCAATATTTGGGAAGAGGCCCAGGGCCTCTACCTATATAAGTAGAGGTAGCCACCATAGTAGAGGAATCTGATCAGTAGCTGGATGCACCTTGGACAGAGAAAGAGAGAGAGAGAAGGCGACTGAACTCCCCCTAGCAGTTCATCACACCGTCCAAGAACAGACCCTCGCGAGGCTGTTCTCCCTTGTATTGTTCATCACCATCAGCCCAAGAGGCAATCCACCACACCACAAACTAGAGTAGGGTATTACACCACAATGGTGGCCCGAACTAGTATCAACCCTGTGTCTCTTGTGTTGTTCCTTTCGTAGTTTAGATCCTAGCGAGGCGGCGGGGTGCAGGTAGGTAGAGGGTGAGATTCCGTGTGCACCCCAGTGTTCGAACCTCAAGTGTCTGCCGGAACCCGAAATCCGACAATTGGCGCGCCAGGTAGGGGTGCGCCGGAATTCGTCTTCCGCCGCCCTGTTCTCCGTCGACCTCAAGCATTCCATGCTCGGGACGCTCGGGCTCAAGCGCCAGCGCCCGAGCTCGCTCTCGCTTCGCGTGCCGCTGACGGCTCCCGTCGGGCGCTTCGCTGCTCCTTCGCCGCTCACTGGGTTAACGCCGCCACCGGCCCGGCAGGGAACGAGCAGCAAGCATCTCCCAGCATCCCTCCGTGAGGCAGGATGGCCGCACTGCTACCCCCTCGCTCGCCCCGGCTGGTTCTTCGTCTCGCGCATTCCGCGCGCCCATGGAGGCTCGAGCTGCGCTCATCGCAGGAAACGAGCTCATGCGCTACCATCCTGGCCGACGACGTTTCACGAAGAGTGGCTCGACTGCTGCCGCCGAGCCTGTCCGCAAGGCCGCAGGGGCTCCTCAGCTGCCGTCTGTCTCTGGCTGCACCGCACCTGGCCCTGCATGGGCGACGGGTTCTAGGGCGCCTCGGCCACCTCCCCTCAAGAAGGCGCCAGCCCCAAGGCGTGGCGGTCCCCGGGCGGAACCTGGCCTGGCCCAGCGCCAACATGGGCAAGAGCAGAGCTGCCAGGAGGTCCCTACGCCTGCAAAGAAGCTGCCCGAGTGCTCCCCGCTTCCAAATTGCCGCGACCACGCCCCTGCTCCGGCATGTCAAGACCCCGCGCTGCTCCCAGCTGCAGTGCATGAGGACCCGCAAGACCAAGCTCTTCGTCACCGAAGGCCTCCCGTGGCCACAGCAGGCTGTCGTGCCTTCACCCCCGAGCTGCGCAGCGTCGCGTGGCCCGGCAAGTTCAAGCCGGACCTGCCTCCTCGCGACGACGGTTCGGCCGACCCCGCAGAGTTCCTTCAGCTCTACGAGCTGGGCATCGAAGCCGCCAACGGAGACGAGAAGGTCATGGCAAACTGGTTTCCCATGGCGCTCAAGGACGGGGCCCGCACCTGGCTCCTGAACCTGGCCCCAGGCACGATCTCCTCCTGGGACGAGATGCGTACCCGCTTCATCGGCAACTTCCAAGGTACTCGTGACCGGCCACCCGCCGTGAGCGACATGCACCGCATCAAGCAGCAATCAGGAGAAATCCTGCAGAAGTACATCCAGCGCTTCAACAACACACGCCTCAAGATTCCCAAGCTGACCGAGGAGGCCATCATCTCCGCCTTCTCCGACGGTGTGCGCGGCGTCAAAATGAAGGAGGAGCTGGCGATGCATGAAGATCTGTGCACTTCCTTGGAGCTGTTCAACTTGGCGACCAAGTGCGCCAGGGCCGAGGAAGGCGTCTCTCCTCCTCGAGCTGCTCGCCGCACGTAAGAAGAAGAAATCCAAGGCCAAGGACATGAAGCGCAAGGGGCTGCCGTGCTGTGGCGAGTAATCCGGACACCAAGCGGCAGAGATCAGCCCGAGTCTTCCAAGGGAAGCCAGATGCTGCGTGTACCACGACCTCCACACCCACAACACCAGCCGAATGTCAAGAGCTCCGAGCCGCGGCGAGAAGGGAGGATCGGCCGACGCCCCGGATCACAAGGCGACGGGGCTACAGCCGAGGAGGAGGAAGGAACGCACGACGCTGGGAAGACCGCGGCCCGCACCAAGGGTGGCGCGACCAACCTCGCGAGGATCGCTGGCAAGACCCGCCTCACGAGGGAGGATGGAGGGATCGGCCTCGCGAGGACCGCCCGCAAGGCAATGCAGGAGTCCCTCCTCTGCCGCTGCAGCCAAGGAGAAACGAAGACCATCATCAGGACGAGGGGGCTCGGGGCTTCCAGGAGCCTCGTGCAATCGCCTGCATCCTGGGCGGAGCTCAAGCCCCAGCCTCTCAATGCATCTTCAAGCAGTTCGCCCGTGAAGTGAATGCAGTCCTCCCCAAGCTCGAAGCCACATGCCCCCTCAGGTGGTCGGCGTGCACCATCACGTTCAAATTAGCCGGATCAGCCAAGTGTGCGGCCACAACCGAGTCCTCCCGATGCTCTGTTCCCCAATCATCGCGAACGTGCTAGTCACCAAGACCCTCATCGATGGCGGGGCAGGGCTCAATGTCCCGTCCGGTGGAAACGTTCAACAATCTCCAAGTGCCTTATAATCAGCTTCAGCCAACCAAGCCTTTTCTCTGGGGTCACCGATGGCTCCATAGTCCCGATCGGGCAGTGTTCGCCTCCTGTCACCTTTCGGGCGACGCGACAACTACCGCACCGAGAGCTCATCGACTTTGGCGCCGCCCACATTCGCCGCCATATACAACGCCATCCTCGGGTACTCCAGCTGGCCAAGTTCATGGCCGTAACTCCACCACGGCCATAACGTCCTCAAAATGCCGTGGAAGTGGCGGAGTCATCACGGTGCCCTGCGAAGAGAAAGACGCAGTGTGCTCCCTGGAGTGAGCCTTTCAGGCCGCATCACTGGAAGACCCGGATCGCGAAAGCAGGAGGCTTCCCGAGACCGCCCCCAAGAAGAAGAAGACATCGTCCGGCCCGACCTCTCAGGAGGCAGGCCCCTCAGCGTCGCGCTTTGCTCGTGGGGAACCTCCTTCTATCGCATAGAAAGCGTGTTCGGCGCCTCCTCGTGCAGGCTTGGGGGTTCCTCCCTGGAGGGCCACCGACCTTGCTGAGGTCACTAGGGAGGCGCTTGGGCACCACTTGGATGCGTGTTTCGAAGCACGTTTCCCTCAAGAAGGAGCGCAGCAAGGAGGGCCAAACCCTCAGGAGTTCGTCCGCAAGGCCATTCAGGAGCTGCAGGAGTCAAGAGTCATGAGTGGCAGCCGCCGCTTACCTACCGTAGCACCCCATCCAGGCGAGGATGGTGGGCTGCGCGTCTGCATCGACATACCAGGGCTCAACCGAGCCGCCTTTCAGGAGCCTCCGGCCCTCTCGCGTGGCGCCGCGAAGGGTCCACCCCACAGCCCACGTCAAGATGCCCACGGCCTGCCAATCGCGGCCGCCACGCATCAGCGCCTCATGAGGGACATCCTGAGGCTCAAGAGGCCAGGCGCTGTGAGTCTCGGGCGGAGATGGAGATGGTCCACGAGGAGCCACCACTGCCCGGAGCCTCCCGAGGCCCCCGAGCCCGGGGCTCGTGAGGATCGGCTCCCGCAGCCCGGGCCGAGTCTGCTGCACCAACACCCTTTCGTCTTCAACGCTACCAGGTGACATCTTTCAAGTTTCATTTCAGGTTGGGAGCGCCCCAGGCTGCATTATTCCTGTGTCGCTGTGGGTCCGTCCCTGCGGCGTGTATCCCTTTTACTTCCTGTTCCTAGCTTACCTTGTTGGGGGCGCCCTTCGTGCTGCATCATCCCCAAGTCGCTCGGGCCAGACCCGACGGCATGTATCCCTCTTGCGTTTATTTCGGGTCATGCGTTCGACCCATCATGCTTGTTATTTGATGCACCTTCTCTTCGTTCATGTCACCTTATCCATGGCACCTTCTCTTCGTTCATGTCGACCACTTGCACATTAAAGTGGGGTACCTGAGCATCGTGACTCAGGGCTCCTACTGGCTCTCCGGCCCTCACCCTCTGGCCTTGTCCACGGCATCACGACACAGCATACCATGACTACCGAGCCAGCTCGAGGCCGGGACCCGAGGACATAGAGCGCCGACATCTAACCAAATCTGCATGAACACATCACAAGATAAGGCTCAAAGGCCAGCGCAACCCGCCTTTGAGGTAGGGCCCCGTGAGTCCCGCTACTGGCTCACGGGTGCCCAGTGACACCACATCAGGCCCTACCGTGCCAGCCACGTGTCGTATGGGTCAAGACACGCCTGGGGCTCCTCCGGAGGGGAGCCTGGCCCCACACACCAGTGGAAGCACCATGCTCCGGCTATCGACGACATCGCCGAGGAGCTGCTATGCCCAGACATTACAACAAAAGCGCTATGCTCCATGCTGGTGATAAACAACTGAGGGTGGCCCCCGGGCTGCATCAACCTCAGGGAGCCCAGAGCTCAGTGTCTGGCCTCATCACAACGCCTCCCCTCGGGAGTGCCATGCGAGAGGGCTGGGCACGGGGGTTGCGCCTCGGTCATGCCCAGACGCACGCCACCCAGCCAAGCCCCTCAGGCCTGGTTCGTCGCGCGTCCCTCCCCGAGCGGAGCCAAGGTACGAAGGTCGTTTGAGTGTCAAGGGGGACTCCTGAGCATCGCGACTCAGGAGCCTAACTGGTCACGTAGCCCCTCACTCCTTAGTTCTGAAAGGCTAACAGCGGTTGAGGTATGCGCGGGGCTGGGCTCTGCAGACGTAGAACGGTAGATCCACCCACATCTCACCTCCCTACTTGTTGTTCATGCGCCAAGGGGGACTCCTGAGCATCGCGACTCAGCAGCCTAACTTGTCACGTAGCCCCTCACCCCTTGGTCCCATCCTGGTTTCCGGTCGGGGCTAACGGGCAATGAGAGAGTAGTGCTGAGGCCGGTCTCTCTCGGCACAGAGAACACAAGCAAGTAGGAAGGAAAAGCGCAAATTTCAAGGAATTCAAAAGCAAATATTACAGTCCATAACTGTTATCACAACGCCTAAATGCAAGTTTAAACGCCTCCCGGGGCATGATACATGTGCAGGAATCAAAAGTGTATCAGGAGCCCCAACGAGTCACTTGTCTAGCAGTTGTTGTCTTGTGAGCGGTTCGCCTGGTGGAGCTGCGCAGTTGGCAGCGCCTTCGCCCGGCTTGGTGCTGAAGGTCTGAACTTCCCCAGCAGAGCCTCCAAGATGACCCTTCATGTGGCCTCAAAGAGCTGCAGCTGGGCAAGCCTGGGCCGCTGCTTTCCAAAGCAGGATGTCGAGGTCGACATTGGGATAGCGAAGGTAGACGGGGGTGAGGACCTGCCGTCACGCAGAAGACAAGACACGTGCCTCGCCTCACCAGAGGGCCAAGGCCAAGGGCGACATCTTCAAGAGCGTGAACTGTGAAGGGAAGCAGCTTGGCGGGCCGTCTTCCCCGACCGCCAGTGGCTCTCCAAAGTCATATCATAAAGCTCCCTCAAGAAGGTGCGAGCCTTCACCTCCATATCCGTGGAAGGCCACGCGATCCTCGGCAAGGACCCATGCCTTGCCGTCAGCCTCGACCTTCCCTCGTCTCCAACTCTTGCTCCAAAGACGCCTAGGCTGCTCACGACGCTTTCTTGAGCTTGGCATCCCGATCCTTGACGGCCACCTCGCTGAAGCTTTCATGCCTTCCTCTGCTCTTGGCGAAGGCGGGCCCCTTGGCGAAGCTGGTCCCGCAGCCCTGCAGCTCGCTTCCTCCAGCGCCTTTGCAGCGACCTCGGACCTCGGCTACCTCCCCAAGGTTGCGTCATGAGCAGCTTTTCGTCCCAAGGACGGCTTTGCTTCTCCTCGTCGTAAGCCGCCGAGGCTCGACCAGCGCCCTGGATTCAAGCGCTTGAGCGAATCCAGCCAGAAGCCAGCTCCAGGCGCCCGGCCACCAAACGAGGGTTGGCGCCCAAAAGATCCTGCCGCAGCCGGTCCAGTTCGGCAGCAGCACGATCCAGAACGATAGGAGGAGTCGGAGAGACAGTAGTTGGTGGAGTAGGAGGAGAGGACGGCAGTGTGACCACGGTATCCTGAGGCGGGACCTGCTGCGCCCGAACAGCTGTGGCGGTGGCATTAGGCAAGGACACCTCAGGAGTCGCTTGGGCCATGGGGGCTGAGCCCGCCCCAGCCAGCTCCACCAGGCCTCGCGAGGATGACCGGGCAAGAGAGGCCCGTGCATCACGGTCACCTTCCTTCAGGGGCGGAGGCGCTGCCCCAGACGGAACTTCAGGAGATCCCTTTAGCTTCTTTGTCGCGGGCGCTAGCCTAACCAAGAGATACAGACGTCAACCCTCAGCGACAAAACAAGAAATAAGATAGGAACCGAACACTTACTGGTCGTCGGTCGCGAGCTCGAGCAACCTCCGGCCATACTTGAATCCCGAGAGCCGGTTACAAGGATCAGCCTGAAGGAGCTCGGGAGCAGGAGGCGCGCCTGCGGATCGCCTCGATGCCGGGGCTGAACCAGCGGGGACCAGCTCGGTCCTGTCCTTCTTCAGACCGGGGCAAGCTTCCGCCTGGCCATCATCCTCGTCGTCAGTTGCCGCTCGGTGGTGAGAGGCGGAGAAGGCAGCTGGGACTTGCACCGAGGAGAGCCCTCGACTCTCCGTCGGTCGCCTCCGAGTCAAGCCCTCCTTCCCGCTCCCCTTCTCCCTTCTCCTCGCTGGAGTCGCCGGAGGACACATCCACCGGTTCCTGGGAGCCTCCAGATGTGGGCCCGTCTTCGTTGAAGACGGGCATGGACTGCACTACCTGCTCCCAGTCATCGCGGAGGAACAGGGGCGTAGGAGCGCCCTCCAACCTCGCCACGTCACCCCCGACCAAAGATTGGAGAACTGCAGCCAGGTCTTCGTCGGCCAAGACCCAGGGGCTCGGGTGGGGCCTCCACATCGAAGTGGTATCGACAGGCCGGAGCCAGCTGGTGCTCCAGGAATTCCCTCAGCAGCGATGCGTCGGTCAGCTTCACCGCCGCCATGCTGGCCGGCCTCAGATCCATGCTCCGTAGGCAAGATTAGCCGAGGGTGGATGCGCCCAACATCTACCAAGACCCACTTGCTCCTGAAGCCCTCAATCCTCTTCCCGGGGTTCGAACTGGCGATGGAGCTACCGTACGCGACGAAGCTCGGTGACACGCAGAGAAGGAACCCACGAAGAGGTCCGGAGGGAGAAATAGTGGCGCAGCAGGGCCACCGAGGGCTGCACCCCGACGTGAGCCTCACAATAGTAGGCGGAGATCGCCAGAGGAGAACAGAGTTGGGGTGGAGATGCACGAGCTTGTAGCTTGTAATGGCGGAGGACGGAGAAGAAGAACTTCGAAAGGGAGGCATCAGGCCAGCAACAATGGCGCTTACAAAGAGCGGATAGAAGGTGCTCCCTTGGCCCTCGTGGAGGGCGGAGCCGCCCTCAACACCTTCGCTTCTGCCGATGCTCCCCGCTTGGCCGCATGCATCCGGCGCACTCAAGGCTCGCCTCCGGCTACGCTCAAGGCGAGTCCAGGCGCGTACCAAGCTCTGGCCGGGTTCTGGGCGAGGCGCCATGCCTTGCTAGGGCGTCTGATCAAGTGGATCTCAAGATTTCGGAGGTGAAGGAGAGGCGCAAGAAAGGGATCTGAGCAAAGAATCCGGAGAAAGCAAGGGAAGCAAAGCCTAGGCAGACGCCGCTCCTTTATCGACTTCAGCCTTGTTGCCGAGGTGCCCACGCCCGATCAACCGCCACGCTGGCGCCTAAGGCCGCAGGCTGTTAGGGGCCTGCAGCTGGCCAGTGACTTGCCCTTCGCCTCTCTGGCCGCCATGTCCGGGCGCCTTTGAGCACAGGGGCTACTGTCGGTGTTCTGGGAACAGGGGTCCCAGATTTGCTCGGCCATGCCTGCGGCAGGAGCTCAAAGGGGCCCAACACGGCCCATCTTCATCAACACGAGCTCAAGACCCTCGCGAGGGGCCAAGCCTCGCGGGGTGGACGACAAGGAGCCTCCTCAGGCACGGCCTCATCAGGCAGGCTCACGAGGAGGCGGCGAGATCAAGGCGGGGTACCTCACGAGGTGCCCATGACGCAAGCCATGACGACCAAGGGCGCCAGGAGGGCTTCAGCCCGCGCAGTGTCCTCCTTTCCTCTTTGGTGCAAAGGGAGCAAGCGCAGGCGAGAGCATCAAGCAAAGGCATCCATTTTGGTGCAACAAGACCAAGACCAGTCCAACGGCAGGAAGGAAGTCATTGTGGAGCCCACGCCGTCGTCACCACCAGATCATTTGACAGGCGAGGACCAACTTTAGTCAAGATAAGTGTACTAGATGTTCCCCTTCAAAAAGGCCAATTGTTGGCGCCCTTCCCGCTCAATATTTGGGAAGAGGCCCAGGGCCTCTGCCTATATAAGTAGAGCTAGCCACCATAGTAGAGGAATCTAATCAGTAGCTGGATGCACCTTGGACAGAGAAAGAGAGAGAGAGAAGGCGACTGAACTCCCCCTAGCAGTTCATCGCACCGGCCAAGAACAGACCCTCGCAAGGATGTTCTCCCTTGTATTGTTCATCACCATCAGCCCAAGAGGCAATCCACCACACCACAAACTAGAGTAGGGTATTACACCACAATGGTGGCCCGAACTAGTATAAACCCTGTGTCTCTTGTGTTGTTCCTTTCGTAGTTTAGATCCTAGCAAGGCGGCAGGGTGCAGGTAGGTAGAGGGTGAGATTCCGCGTGCACCCCAGTGTTCGAACCTCAAGGGTCTGCCGGAACCCGAAATCCGACAGTAAGCTATTTTACCCTTTACGGGATACTTGTTTTTCATAGTTTGACTCTATGCGGGATCTAAACTCCCTTTCCTTTGATAGGATTGGCAGAAGACGTCCGGGCTGATTGACTGTCTGGCTCCCTTGCCAGAAGACCCAGCAGACGCCCTCTTGACGGGGCTACTGGTTCTGGCACCTTACGTGGTGCCGGATAAAAAGGCCAAGAAGAAGGCCACGGGAACTCGAAAGAGCTCCCTGCGCCTGGTGGAGTCGGACTCATCGTCCGATGACTCCGAGGCGGGCTCCTCCTGTGAAAACGAGGAGGAGGAAAAAGAGGTCTCTTCCCCAGCGGGGGGAGAGAAGAAAAGTAAGGCCGCCCCAACTGGGGGGGCTGGAGGGTCCAAGAAGGGAAGGACCCTTCCTCCGGACTACTCCACCAACGCCGACGACGGCGAAGAGGAGTGGCCATCCAGGGCCAAGCCCCTGGCAAAATCGTAAGTATACGGATACCAGAATAACTTATGACATTCCTTTGTTGCACAGTACCTTATGATGCCAAATATAATCATGCAGTCCGCCGAAGGCCGGGCACAATGCTTCGTCGAGCGGCTCCGTGGGTTCGTCGGATGTGAATAGCACTTCACTTTCGGCCGCCTCCTCCCCTCGCGCTGCGGATGATGCCAAGGCGGAGTCCCAAAAGGGTCCAAGCCAGGAGGAGGTGGTCCTGGAGGCGCCACAAGGAGACCTCCCGGACTCCGTAAAGAAAGGGACCAAAACCCCAAGGGCTCCAAGTCCGGTCCTAGGTCGACACCGCACCGAACCTTCAGCGGTTCCCGAGTCTCAGCGCCCCCTAGTAAGAAGGGCAAGCCTATGACGCCGGGTGACCTCCGTCCAACCAGGAGGCACCGGATAATCTGCTGGAGGTGCTTAGCAGGCGCCTCCATCAACGAGGAGCACCGCACTATTATGAGTGTGGTGATCCGAGAAGATTCGGGCCCCGCCAAGAGCGGGCTGACTGGCTCCTGCGCCAGCCTTCTAACAGGCTTTGAGGTATGTATTTAAGATATGTAAAAATATTACCGCATAGACAATAGCCCCTGATGCTCAGTTTGGTGTTCGGAAAGAAAAATCAAACTAAGGATCTAAAAGATATACGCAGGAGTCTATCATAAGTATGTCAATATGGGAATCAGTGCTACGCTGGCGACCTCTGCCCGCCTTGACCATGGAGGTCGATGCATTGAAGCACAGCCTCGAGCGGTCCGAGAACGAGCTCGGCCTTGCCAAGGACCAGCTCGAAGACGAGGAAGGTAAGTAATACCTTATGTAAGTATATAAAGAGATGTGGTTGCAAAAAATGACAGGACCAACGTGAGTATTCTGAGGCTGAACCGAGGTGGCGACTGAAGGAAGCGCTGTCCAAGGTCAAGATAAGGCGGCCGTGAGCGCCGAGCGAGAAGCAGGAGGCGTGGGTGGCGGAGGTGCAGCAAGAGGCTCGTGCTCGTGGAAAAACACGAGAGTTTGAGCCTGACTCAAAGACTCGAGAGTCCGAGCTCGCCTCGCCCTTGAGAGCGCCAAATCTGCCAAGGCCGAAGCCCGAAAAGCCCTCCAGGAAATTGAGGCGATGAAGAAGATAGCGGTGGGTAAGGCATTCTTTATGCAAAGCAAGCACGTGAAAGTGAATTACTTGTTACTTACCCGAGTCCGGAGCTCTCCAGAGGCGTTCGCAGATCTTCCCGAGTGTGTCCGGCAAAGCATTCTACCGAGTCAAGAAGGGGAGCTTGTCCGAGAAGGTGTTCTGGTCTCGATATCTTTGAGGCGGACACTGGTGTTTTTGAGCCGACCAGTGAAAGCAGCTGGTCGAGCTCCATAAGGTGGCCGAACAGGCCATGAAGGGTCTCATAGTCCGTTGTGGCTGGGAAGCCATGCACAGGAGCTACTTGGCTGGTGAGGCGGTTGGTGGATGCCTGTCCATGGCTTGAAGTCATCAAGCGCCTCCGTATGCATCGAAGGTGCTCAGAGGGCCTTGCCCATGCTAAAGAGCACTGGGCAAGATGAATGACGAGAAGCTTGTGACGGACGGACCACCGCCGGGCAAGGAGCATCGAAGCCCGAGATGTATTATGAGAGGGCGTCTGAAGGGTGCCCGCCTTATATAGCGGATGAATGCTCCAAAGATGTAATTTCTTGAGTAAACTTCCGCATGTGTGATCCTGTACCTTTGAAAACTTGTTCATATGCGCTAAGCAACGCTTATTGAATTTAAAAATATTACATACATGCGTGTTTGCTGCCTTACGGGAATGGGGTCCCAGACTTGCACTGTGACTGGCTGGCGTGGTTCAAAGGGGGGGCCCATCACGGCCCATCTTCATCAACACGAGCTCAAGACCTCGCGAGGGGGCCAAGCTCATGGGGCGGACAACAGGGGAGCTTCCTCGTGCCACGGCCTCATCAGCCGGGCTCATGAGGAGGCGGAGATATCAAGGCGGGTACCTCCACGAGGCGCCCATGACGCATGCCATGACGACCAAGGGCGCCAGGCGGGATCCAGCCCGCAGTTGTCCTCCTTTCCCCTTTGGTGCAAGGGAGCAAGCCTTGAAGTAGAGCATCAAGCAAAGGCATCCATTTTGGTGCCATGAGACCAAGACCAGTCCAACGGCGGGAAGGAAGTCATTATGGAGCCCAAGCCAAGGCCACCACCAGAGCCTTTGACAGGCGAGGACCAACTTTAGTCAGGATAAGTGTACCATATGTTCCCCTTCAAAATGGCCAATTGTTGGCGCCCTTCCCGCTCAATGTTTGGGAAGAGGCCCAGGGCCTCTGCCTATAAATAAGACTAGCCACCCACAGGGTAGGGGGATGGAGGAAGATAGCAAGAGAACAAACGAGAGAGATAGAGAGAGGCGACTGAACTCCCCCAAGCAGTTCATCGCACCAGCCAAGAACAGACCCTCGCGAGGCTGTTCTTCCTTATATTGTTCATCACCATCAGCCCAAGAGGCAATCCACCACACCACAAACTAGAGTAGGGTATTACACCACAATGGTGGCCCGAACTAGTATAAACCTGTGTCTCTTGTGCTATTCCTTTGGTAGTTTAGATCCTAGCGAGGCGGCGGTTGCTGTAGGTAGAGGGCGAGATTCGCATGACCCCAGTGTTTGAACCTCAAGGATCTGCCGGAACCCGAAATCCGACATTTGGCGCGCCGGAGTAGGTGCGCGGAGTTTCCTTCCGCCACCGCTTGTGACCCGTCTCAAGAATGAGCAGCACGCGCCCTCGCTCCGGCCGCCAAATGGGCCATGAGCCGAGGGCTCGAGCCCTTGCCCTGCCTTTGCAGCAGGTGCGGTGGCCGGACAAGTTCAAGCCAACAACGCCACCGCGCTACAATGGCGCGACCGATCCGATGGTTTTCCTGCTGGCGTACGAGGAAGCCGTCCTCAAAGCTGGAGGTGATGACAGGGCCATGGCCAACTGGCTCCCTATGGCCCTCACCGACGCTCCGCGCGCATGGCTGCTTCACCTTCCGGCAGCCTCTGTGGCCTCTTGGGAAGAGCTCCGCGGCCTCTTCCTCACCCACCACGCTGCGCCGGCACCCCCGGTCGTCGCGACCTTCCTGGGCGGCTCGCGGGCGCCGCCCTCGAGTCACCATGTCAAGCCGTTCGTCCGTCGGGTCGGCGCCGTCTCCACGCAGCAGGAGGCCCCCAGACCGTCGGTGCCCAAGGCTGGCTCGACCTTGACTCGGAAGACCACCCTCCAACTCAGCTGCTCGGTGCGCTTCCCCATCTTGTGCACCCCACCATCTGCCAGTGGCCGCCACCAGACTCTCATCGACGGCGGCGCTGGCCTCAACATGCTCTCGCCGAGGCCTTCAACCTCCTCTGCATTCCCGGGAGCGGCCGCACCAATGCCGGCCTTTTCTTAGGCGTCGGGGCGGATCATCCGACTCCTTGGGACGAATCCGGCTCCGGTAACTTTCGGCACCTACGACAACTTCCGCATGGAGCTGGTTGATTAAACGATCGCCCCATCGGCCTCCCCTACAACGCCATCCTCGGCTACCAGCTTGGCCATTCATTGCCGCGACTCACCCGGCGTACAACCTCTCATGAAGATGCCCGGGAGCAACGGCGTCCTCTGCGTCTCGGGGACACCAGAGATGCGCTGCGAGTGCTCAAGCTTCGCCTTCAAGGCAGCGGCGCCAAGAACCCCGCCGACGCAGAGACCCCTGAGCCCAAGGGGGCTGCACCAACCAAGAAGAAACAGTTGTTCACCCAAGACAAGGCAGAGACCAAGCAAATATCCGTCGACGAGGACGGGTCCACTGACGCCACTTTCACCATAGGCGCCAACCTCGAGCCCGGCGGGAGGAGGCCCCGGTCAAGTTCTTCTTGGCGCAAGAAACAAGAAGGTCTTTGCACAGGGAGCCTGATCGGTTAGCGGGGATCCCTAGAGGCGTAATCGAGCATGACCTCCACGTGTGCCCCAACGTCGCCCGTAAAAGCGAAGCCAGGCGTGACAGCCCAACTGAAAAGCAAGCCTTCATAAATCCGGAGACCCGCCAAACTAGAAGCGGCTGGGGTCATTTGCGAGGTCCGGTACCGATTGGTTGGACAACCTGTTGTTGTACCAAAGAAGGGAGGAAGGAGCGCATGTGTGTCGACTTCACCAACCTCCACAAGGCATGCCCGCAAGATCTGCTCCGCTTCCTCGTGATCGACCAGATCGTCGATTCCACACCGAGTGTGACCTGTTGTACTTCTTGGATGCCTTCTCGGGTACCACCAGATCAAGATGGCGGTAGAGGGCGTGGAGAAGGCGGCATTCTGACCCGATGTGGGGTGTCACGGCTACATGTGCATGCCATTAAGACTGCGCAGCGCTGGGCGACCTTCCAAATGGTGATGCACATCACCTTGGGTCCGCAGCTTTCGAAGAATGTTGAGGCTTACATCGATGACATTGTGGTGAAGTCTGGAGGCCGAACCTGATACAAGACCTGGAGGAAACCTTCGCGAGCCTCGACATAGTAAGCCTACGGCTCAACCCGGAGAAATGTGTATTTGGAGTCCCCTCGGGCAAGCTCTTGGGCTTCCTCGTATCCCACCGAGGCATCGAGGCTAACCCAGAAAAGGTCAAGGCGGTCAAGAACATGAGCCCGCCAAAGACCCTGGGAAATCTGAGAAGCTCAGGTGGTGCAAGTATTGCGCTAGGGCGCTTCATCTCCAAGTTGGGGCAACGAGCTGCCTTTCTTCCAGCTAATGAAGAAAAAGGGCCTTTGAGATGGATTTGAAGAAGCCGACAAAGGCGTTCAAGATCTTAAGAGGTACTGACCAGCCTCCGGTCATGGTGGCCCCATGCCCGCAGAACCCCTGGTGCTCTACCTACTTTCCTCCCTACTCACTTGTGCCATTTCTGGTGGCAGTTAGGGAAGAGCGTCAGACCAAAGCCACAGTAGCAGCCCAGGTCATGGCAAAGCAGGAAAAAGGAAGACCCACAGAAACCACTTCGCCATGGTGAGAAGGGTCACCGCGTGGGAGGCCTTGGGCTGGGGAGGAAGAGGCCCCTCCCAGGACTCCCAGCCTCAGGAGGCCCCACCGCCTCAGGAGAGCTCCACGGATCCAGAGGGCGCCCGGCAATGCTGGCGCTCCAAACCTCGTTGAGCACCCAAGTATACTTCGTCAAGACGGTCTGCAAGCCGGGGACCTTGAAGGCGCGGTACCCCATGCCTCGAAACTCCTCCTCGCTATTGGTGGCCTCCATGCCAAGCTGCGGCACTATTTTCAGGCTCACCCCATCAAGGTCGTCTCGGCATACCCCTTGGAAAGGGTGCTCAGAGCCCTAACTTTCTGCCGAAAGGGTCGCTGAGTGGAACATTGAACTGCAAGCGTTTGAGCTTGAATTCAGACTGACGAGAGTCATCAAGGGGGCAGCGTTAAGCGGAATTTCATGGAAGAATGGGCCGGAGGCACGGGCCTCAAGGCCGACGAGGATCAGTCCCTCTCTCTCCGAAGCGAAGCCAGGAAAGGCTGGGTCATGTACTTGATGGGGCGTTCTCCGAGGCATGGCGAAATTTTGGGGGTGGGCGGTGCTCATATCTCCCTGGGACAAAGCTCTACTACCTTTGTGCAGCTCTGTTTCCGGCAAAGGTGAAAAGGTCTCCTAGCAACATAAGCGGAGTATGAAGGTCTAATAAGCGGGCTTGAAGGCGCGGCAGCCCCGGGGTGAAGCACTTACCATCAAGGGCGATTCGCATCTCCTTGTCAATTTCTCCAACAAGGTGTACGAGCCAAAAGATGAGCACATGGAAGCCTACCTTGCGGAGGTCCGCAGGATGGAGAAGCAGTTCTGGGGGTTGGAGTTGCAGCATGTGCCCCGCGGCACCAATCAGGAGGCCGACGACATCGCCAAACGAGCATCAGGCGGTTACCTCGGGAGCTGGCGTGTTCGAGGCGGCTCTTCAAGCCTCCGCCATGCCATCACTATCAAACACGGCAGCCTCGGAGGAGCTCCCAGGCCACCTGCCTCAGAGCCCGGTCGTGGCCCGGCCTCGAGGCGCTTTGCTCTGACGATGGAGCCTCGGGAGGGTGCTGGATCCTGAGAACTCCTGAGCTACTTAGCAAAGGGACCTGCCGGAGAAGGAGGAGGAAGCGGGCTGTGGCGCAAAACCACAGCATACTGTATCAGGGATGGAGAGCTCTATCGGAAGCTGCCGAATGATATGGCACTGCGCTGCATCTCTAGGGAGCAAGGGAAAGAATTGCTGGCGGATATACACAGTGGAGACTGTGGGCATCACTCGTCATCACGAACCCTCGTGGGCAAGGCATTCCAGAGCGGTTTCTATTGGCCTACTGCGCTCAACGACGCCGTAGAGCTAGTGAAGGCTTCTGGCACCGCCAATTCCATGCCAAGCAGATCCATCGACCAGGAGACCTACAAACCATACCCCTCTCGTGGCCATTCGTAGTCTGGGGGCTGGATATCCTGGGCCCGTTTCCTTGGGCGCCAGGGGGCTGTCGCTACCTTTACGTCGCCATGGACAAGTTCACCAAGTGGGCTGAAGTGGAAGCCGTCTGCACCATCCCTGCAGGTTCTGCGGTCAAGTTCGTCAAGGGCCTCGTGAGCGGTTGGGGTGCGAACCGCATCATCATCGACAACGGTTCGCAGTTCACCAAGAACCTCTTCAAAACATATTGTGCTAACCTGGGAACGCAGATATGCTACGCCGGTGGCGCACCGGCAACGCGGCCAGCCGAAGCGGGCTAACGCGAGGTCTGAGGGGCCTCAAAACCAGAACATTCGTGAAGAAACCGGAGGCTGCGGCGGGGGTTGGTCTGACGCAGCTTGATGCAATGTGGTCCATCCGCACGACCACAACCAAGCCAACTGGAGAGACCCCGTTCTTCCTGGTCTATGGAGTCGAAGCGGTCCTTCCTCACGAGGTCAGACGTTGTTCCGCACGGATCCTGGCGTTCGACGAGGCGCAGCAGGACGCCATGCGGGGGACGGATCTCGTGATGGGGGAGGAGCACCATCGAGAAGCTGCGTTGCGAGCAGCAAGGTACCAACAAGCACTGCGGCGATACCACTGCCGCAACAACCGCCCCAGAACTCTCGAGGTAGGGGACCTCGTGCTTAGGCGGAGTTCTCTCCGTGGAAGGGTTGCATAAGCTCTCTCCCATGTGGGAGGGCCCGTTCAAGGTTATTCATGTTTCTGTGCCCGGCTCCGGCTTGGAGACTCGGGAGGGGTGCCCAGTCCGAGCGTGGAACATCCAGGCACCTCCTAGGAGGTTCTACCTGAAAAGGCCCAGAGCACAGTGAAGAAGGCGAATGCACTGTGAAGCTGTCTTTTTGGAAAAGGCCCAGAGCACATGAAGAAGGCGAATGCCTGTGAAGGCTATCTTTCCGGAAAGGCCCAGAGCACATGAAGAAGAAGGCGAATGCCTATGAAGCTGTCTTTTGGAAAAGGCCCAGCACATGAAGAAGGCGAATGCCTGTGAAGCTGTCTTTTTGGAAAAGGCCCAGAGCCTGTGAAGAAGGCGAATGCCTGTGAAGCTGCCTTTTTGGAAAAGGCCCGGAGCCTGTGAAAAGGGCCAATGCCTGTGAAGCTTGCTTCCCCCAAGAAAGGCCCGGAGCCTGTGAAGAAGGCCAACGCATGTGAAGCTCGCCGCCCGTGACACTCACGTAATAATGAGTTGGGGCTGTACACGCCCCGGAGTCTCAGGAGCGCCGGCCTCAGGCCCTGGGGCTCCCTCCCACGCCTAGTGGCAGCACTTAGCTCCGCGCTGGTGAGAAGACGTCGAAGACTAGATTAGGTGCCGGACGCGGCTTTTTCATTTTCTTTCTGCAGTTGGCTTGTTCATTCTCATTTGAGGTTTTATAAAAGCTGTTATCATTTTTGGCTTGTGGCTCTTCGACCTTTCGCCCTCTTACCTCGATTTCTCTCGTGCAAGGTCACGCGAGGGGGGCAGCCTAGGCGCCCCCGCGAGTGTTCTCTGCCCTTATTGCTCGAGGTTTCCCTACCCGGGTCCGCTACAGGAGCACCCCTCCAGTCCACGCCTCACGGGCACCGCGACACGAACACAGGACCTGGGTCGGTCGCCTCCACAGCTGAGGCCGGGAACTACCTCTCCAGACTAACCTTCGCAGGACATGAAGCGTTCGACGAGGGCCAGGACAGGCGCCCCCGAGCCAAGCAATTTCTACGCACGAGCATGTAGCACAAGGGCATAATATCGAGATAGTAGAAACAATACGATGACTAACAACAATAGTCCAAGCACGCATGCAGCCCCACGCCATCTTTTCTTTCTTCTTGCGCAGGAAAAAGGGCAAGCAGGCGTGGCTCGCTCGACACCAACTCGCTGGGGGGAGACTGAGGCGCCTCCGGAGCTCAGGCGGACTCCCTCTCGCGCTTCACCGGGGCAAGATAGCGGGCGGACTCGCTACCTCCCTCCAGGCGGGCCCGGCGGCGCGGAGGCTAGTCGCGACCACCGCTGGAGGAGCCGCTGCTCGAAGAAGAGTCGTCGAAGTTCGACGAGCCCCGGGCGTCACAGACCACGCTCGCGCTGTCGTCTTCATCGTCGCTGAGGTTGAACCCGCGACCACGGTCGTCGTTCTCAGGGCAGCACCCAGCGCAGCGACCATCTTCCCCGAACACCCTCACGTAGAGGGTGGCGTCGCCATCGAACTTGAAGTGCAGGGTGCATCGCCGCTCGAGACCAGCTGGGCAACAGCGTTTACCGGCCGGCGGGCAGGGCTGGCTCCGGCGACAAAGACCTCCAGTGAAGCCCAGGGAGGCCAGACCGCAGCAACCATCCGCTGAAGCCGAGGAGGCCGCCAGGGGCACTGCCGGAAGCTCACCTAGGAGGAAGCGAGGCTGGAGCCGGGTGCGGTCGGCTCGGCCGACCACACCACAAACTCGGCAAAGATCTCGCCGAGTGGAAGCGCGTGCCCTAGGGGGGCGCATGTCAGAAGCGCGCACTCCCGCCAGCTGCATGCCGCCCGCCACCGTGCGGGAGGTCACCTCCACGACCACGAGGAGCCACCATGGGAGCCACAGGGTGTTTGCGAGGACGGCCTAGGCCGCGCTTGGGCGGGGGAGAGTCAGACCCTACCTGGCGAGCCTTCCCCTTCTGCTGACCGAGAACCTCTTCGGCCAGACCATGGGGAAGAAGAAGAAGCAAGGGGGAGATGGACTAGAAGGGCAGGCGTTGTCCCGTACTTATAGCCGGGGAAGGCCAACCGCCGACCTCCACGATCGCAGGCAATCATGACCCGCTCTGCATGCAGGGACTTGTTAATTCGTGCAATTGCCAAGGCGTCGTGGGGAAGTGGGCATCCCGTCAATCAACCGCCACTTGGCGCCCAAGGTCAGTAGGTCGTTAGGGCCAGAAGACGCAAGACTTGCCCCTTCGCCTCTTTGCTCAGCCAAGTCCGGGCGCGCCTTGGGCCCGGGGGCTACTGTCGGTGTTCTGGGAACGGGGGTCCCCAGACTTGCCTTCCTGTGGCGTGGCTCAAAGGGGGCCCATCACGGCCCATCTTCATCAACACGAGCTCAACACCCTCGCGAGGGGCCCAAGCCTGGGCGGGGACGGCGAGGAGCTTCCTCGGCCATGACCTCATCGGGCTGGCTCGGAGGCCGGAGAGATCACATGGGTACCTCACGAGGGCGCCCATGATGCAAGCCATGATGATCAAGGGCGCGCCAAGGGCGCTTGACGGCCATGATGTCCTCCTTTCCCTTTGGTGCAAAGGAAGCAAGCGCAGCGTAGAGCATCAAGCAAAAGGCGTCCATTTGATTACCGCGAGACCAAGACCAGTCCAACGGCAGGAAGGAAGTCATTGTGGAGCCCAGTGGCGTCTACCACCAGAGCCTTTGACAGGCGAGGACCAACTTTAGTCAGGATAAGTGTACCATATGTTCCCCTTCAAAATGGCCAATTGTTGGCGCCCTTCCCGCTCAACGTTTGGGAAGAGGCCCAGGGCCTCTGCCTATAAATAAGACTAGCCACCCACAGGGTAGGGGGATGGAGGAAGCTAGCAAGAGAACAAACGAGAGAGATAGAGAGAGGCGACTGAACTCCCCCTAGCAGTTCATCGCACCAGCCAAGAACAGACCCTCGCGAGGCTGTTCTTCCTTGTATTGTTCATCACCATCAGCCCAAGAGGCAATCCACCACACCACAAACTAGAGTAGGGTATTACACCACAATGGTGGCCGAACTAGCATAAACTCTCGTGCCTCTTGTGCTATTCCTTTTCGTAGTTTAGATCCTAGCGAGGCGGCAGGTTGTGTAGGTAGAGGCGAGATTCGCGCGCATCCCGGTGTTGAACCTCAAGGGTCTGCGGGAACCCGTAATCCGACAAAGCGTGACCGTATATTAAATTTGAGAGATGGCGAGTGGAAGTAAAGCTTACCTGCCCCATGTCCATGTGAAGTCTTTGGCGTGTTCGGGATAAACTTGGCGCTCTTTTTCCCATTCTTGGGTCCTTCGAGGCGGCTCCAACACAACGAACAAGGCAATCAGACTATAATGCTTGAACACTGTCACTTAGCCATAGAATTCTATAAATTTAAATTTCGTGAAGCCCCTAGTATTCGGAAGACCGAAGTTCGGGCGCTTATCCACGCCTAGGCCGGACAAAGCCGACTCCTCAATCTAAGCGGCATAAGTCTTTAGGGACTCGAAAACCTCTCAAACAGCGACCAGCTCTCACCCTATCATGACGGTCAGTTTTAGCTTTCTCCACTAAGGTGCTTAGCCTAGCTCAACTGGGGCACAATCGCAGTGGTTCTCCCAGCGCTACCTTAGCCGATATAACAGAACGTAAGGTACCAAAACATGGGAGCCGGGCAAACCCAACTATTGACCCAAGACATGATTCGGAGCCGATGCATATAGTGCTATAAGTTCGGGGTGCCGCACTTGTGAAAGTGTTCGGACTTATCACAGCGTATGTTGGGGTACTTAAGCCCTTGGTGTATTTGGCCGTACCAAAGTGTACGGGTGCAACATGTCATTAATGAACATATATAGATAAGGGAATGCAATAATAGACAAAAGCTATGTATTGTTTATTCGAAAAGGCTGTGATAAAGGCAGAACGATACAAATAGTGCGATAAGCAAGAGATGGGACTATTTGACATGTCCCCCTCCAGGGACGAGCTGCGGGATGATATGTGAAACAAGTATACTACTCGTTTTAGAGACCACCTGGACACTTTCGGCGTAACTACGCCTCCCTGGCTGTTGCATCGTGTGTTCGGCGATTGTACTGCCGGACAGGCCTTCAGGAAAGTGGAGTCCTGAAAGTAAGAAAAAGAGAATGACAAAATCGGGAGCCCCTGGTGCGGTTGAGCTGCATTTTGGGCATGCCGTGGTCATGCCTCTCCCCCTATGCCCATGGTATTTCCAGAGCGTAATTATATGCAGCGTAATCTTGATTCACATAATTCATGAAGGCCGGGGTTGGGGCCGCATTACTCGCATGCGGAGCAGGCCAGCGGTCTTGTTGTAGGTTACTCGAGGCACGCTTGAGCGGTGTCCGTCGTTTAATAGCCGGACTCGAGAATTGCCTTTGAGAGGTTGCTTTGTACTTCCGCGCGAGGCCCGCAGTATGCTCCTACTGTTCTGTAGAGAGGCGTTCGGTGTTCCATTGACCGTAATGACTCCTCGAGGGCCTGGCATCTTGAGCTTGAGGTATGCGTAGTGCGGCACCGCATTGAACTTTGCAAATGCGGTTCGTCCGAAAGCGATCGCGTGATAGCCATCATGCGGAGCGGGACTATGTCGAAGATTAACTCCTCGGCGGAAATTATCCGGGGATCCGAAGACCACCATAAGTGTAACTGAGCACATGCGGTTGGCCTCTACACCTGGTATGACGCCTTTAAAGGTCGTCTTTGTGGGTTTAATCCTTGAGGGATCTATGCCCATTTTTGCACTGTATCTGATAAAGCAGTTCGGGGCTGCTGCCGCCATTCCATAAGGACTCTAGTGAGGTGAAATCCGTCAATGATTGGGTCTAGAACCAATGCGGCAAATCCGCCATGGCGGATGCTAGTGGGTGGTCCTTCGATCAAAAGTGTGCGGGCAGGAAGACCATGGGTTAAACTTTGGGGCGACTGGCTCCAACGCATATACGTCCCTGAGTGCACGCTTCCGCTCCCTTTTGGGGATGTGGGTTGCGTATATCATGTTCACCGTCCACACTTGTGGGGGGAAGCCCTTCTGTCCCCTATTGTTTGGCGGCCGGGGCTCCTCCTCGTCATCGCTATGCAACCCCTTGTCTCTGTTTTCGGCACTTAACTTGCCTGCCTGCTTGAACACCCAACAATCCCTGTTGGTGTGATTGGCTGGTTTTTCGGGGGTGCCGTGTATCTGGCACGAGCGATCGAGTATTCGGTACAAGCTGGACGGGTCCGGAGTATTTCTTTTAAATGGTTTTTTCCGCTGACCGGGTTTAGAGCCTCTGAATCCAGCATTAACTGCCGTATCCTTAGCATTGTCGCCATTAATGCGGCGCTTGTGCTTGTTGCGACGCGACCTGCCATTGTTGTCCTTGGTATCCGAATTACCAGGGCTCTTAGTCATGTTATTACTATGAGCTAGCCAGCTGTCTTCTCCCGCACAAAAGCGGGTCATGAGTGTTGTGAGGGCTGCCATGGATTTCGGCTTTTCTGTCCCTGGGTGTCGGGCAAGCCACTCGTCACGGATCAGATGTTATGTTTGAAGGCTGCAAGGGCCTCTGCATCCGGACGGTCGATTATTTGATTTTTCTTGGTTAGGAACCGTGTCCGTAATTGTCTCGCCGATTCCTCTGCTGCTGAATTATGTGGCTTAGGTCATCGGCGTCCGGTGGTCGCTTTACAGGTGCCCCGAAATTGTCGAGGAATGCGGCTTCCAGGTCCTCCCGACAACCAATTGATTCTGCTGGCAAGCTGTTAAGCCAATGCCGAGCTGGTCCTGTAAGCTTGAGTGGGAGGTATTTGATGGCGTGTAGATCATCACCGTGGGCCATGTGGATATGAAGGAGATAATCCTCGATCCATACCACAGGATCTATTGTGACATCGTATGATTCGATGTTTACGGGTTTGAAACCCTCGGGGATTTGATGATCCATTACTTCATCTGTGAAGCATAGTTGGTGTGTGATGCCTCTGTACTAGGCTATATCACGACATAGCTCAAACGATATTTGTCTACTTTGTTCGGCCCGGCCGGATTTACCATATCCGGCATGACGGTTATCGTCACGTGTCATGGGGCGCGCACGCGATCCATAGATAGATCTTGTTTTCCTTGCCTTGTCCTCCAATATATCTCGCAGGTCTGGCGCATTTCCCCGTGCCTTGGTATTCTTTGAGCGACGCCGGGGTGCGGCTTGAGTGGAGGGCCGAGAGGCCTCTCTGTCGCGGCCACGAGGTGGCCGGTCGGCCGCATCATGCGCTGGTGATGTAGGTCTAGGTGCTTCCTCCTCTAATCGGGGTAGCAGCCTGCGTTTTGGGTAGCTCTTGGAGGGGCGTTCGAGTTCGTACTCTTCGGCCGCAAGGACTTCAGTCCATCTGTCGGCTAGCAAGTCTTGGTCAGCTCTAAGCTGTTGCTGTTTTTTCTTGAGGCTGCTCGCCGTGGCCATAAGCCTGCATTTGAAACGCACTTGTTCGACGGGATCCTCAGGCACGACAAATTTGTCGATAAATCGAGGCTTGCCTCGTCTTGAAGGAGGCATGTAATTATCGTCCTCTACCTCTCTGTCGCCGCTCTCTCATGAGGGCTGGTTTCTCCATCATCTGTGCTGAATCCTGCTTTGGAGGGGTTGTCTTCGACCTTGTCACGGGGTGTTATTGTCTCCGTGCGGAATCACCGCTTTTTGCTTTGGCGGGATTTAGAGCGGCGCCTTGACGCCGGGCGCTTAGGCTTCTTCTTGGAGGGGTCATCCTCAGTTGTTCCATCGTCGTTCCCTTCTTTTGGGGTGTCCACCATGTATATGTCATACAACGAGGTGGCCTTCCAGTGCCTTGTAGGCACTGGTTCTTGGCCATCTCCTGCATCGGCGTCCATACCGTCGATGTCATCAGAGTCAAAGTTGAGCATGTCGGTTAAATCATCGACAGTGGCTACGAAGTGGGTGGTGGGTGGGCTTTGAATTTCTTCGTCGTCTGCATCCTAACCTTGCTGAACATAGTCCGGCCAGGAGCTCTCGATAAAGAGAGAGACTTTAGTGAATTCAGAATGTCGCGAAGGGCGAAGTCTTTGAAAAAGATGTCCGCGGCGGTGAACTCCATGATTGGCGCCCAATCGGATTCGATTGGAAGGGGCGCGGAAGGTTCGGAGTCCGGAGGGGAGTCTGGCACCTTGGAGTCACAAGCTTCGCAAAGGACAAGGCTGGTGTTCGGCTCGATCGCCGTAGAGATTGCAGCCCCGGCGGTGTCCAACCACCGTCCTCGATTATGCTTGATCGGCTCCAGCCGAGGGTCGAGCGGACACGGTGCGGCCTCTAGGGCACTGTTCGGGAGACAGAGCTAGATCATGCCCATCGTAATAAGGCGATCTGTGGCGCTTTCGGTATGGCTCGAACCCGTCGAAGATCAAGTCTCCGCGGACGTCGGCCATATGTAGTTCAAACTTCCAAATCTGACCTGATGGCTGGGGCGTAGATTTCGATATGCTCCAGATGGCTGCGGAATTGGCCCGCAGTGCAAAGCTGTCGAATACGAAGATCTGTTCGGGGAGAAAAGTCTCACCCTGGACTGCATCGTTGTTGATGATCGGAGGAGCCATCGGGCCTAAAGATGACGACACAGAGGAACTCTCAATGAGAGCACCAATGTCGGTGTCAAAACCGGCGGATCTCGGGTAGGGGGTCCCGAACTGTGTGTCTAGGCAGATGGTAACAGGAGACAAAGGACACGATGTTTTTACCCAGGTTCGGGCCCTCTCGATGGAGGTAAAACCCTACTCCTGCTTGATTAATATTGATGATATGGGTAGTACAAGAGTGGATCTACCACGAGATCGAGAGAGGCTAAACCCTAGAAGCTAGCCTATGGTATGATTGTTGTTAGATCCTCTGGGACTAAAACCCTCCGGTTTATATAGACACCGGAGAGGGCTAGGGTTACACAGAGTCGGTTACAATGGGAGGAGATCTACATATTCATATCGCCAAGATTGCCTTCCATACCAAGGAAAGTCCCATCCGGACACGGGACGAAGTCTTCAATCTTGTATCTTCATAGTCAAGGAGTCCGGCCAAAGGTCATAGTCCGGCCATCCGGACACCCCCTAATCCAGGACTCCCTCAGCGTTCTTTCAGGGATGGCCCAGCTACAGGAAGATCTCCTGGGCGTGGCCCGACGCCTGGTAGTCGGGCGCCTGGAGTTGGCCTCTCGCTGGCTTCATTCTGACGCGGTGGTCCGAGCGACGCTGAACCAGGTTGCGACGGCCTCCGAGGAGGAGAAGCGGGCCACCGCACAAGCTGCGGCCGGTCGTGAGGCGACGCTGAAGGACGCCAAGGCCGCTCGCGACCGCTGCCGGGTGCTGGAGGATGAGCTGAAGAGTCCGCGTGACCAGCCCGCCGAAGAAACCCGTGGCCGCCAGGCGAAGGAGGCCGGGAGGACACCGTCAGGGACCGCAACGCCGAGCTGTGGGAGTTGGCGAAGGCGCAGGCCGCGGAGCGCGACCGGCTGGAGGAGCTGGAGCGGAAGGTGAAGGCGAAGGAGTTCGACCTTGACGTCAAGGCGAAGGTCCTAGCTGAAGACCGCGAGGCCTTCGCGCTTCTCGAGAAGAGGTCTCGCGTGGCACTAAAGGCACTCTACGAGAAGGGCTTGGAGAGCCCACTGTCCACCGATGAGGACAGCCCCGCCAAGCTTCTTCCCTACTTGGCTGACGCGCTTGAGGAGGTCGTGGCCGGCATCGGCCCCATGGCAGAGGATGAGGCACGCGTCCTTTCCTCAGCCGCGCTTACGCGGGTCTTTAGCCACCTTTACCTTCGCGATCCCTCCGCCCGCCTTGACGAGTTGTTGGAGCTTGTAGATGAGGAGCATTGTGCGGCTGCTGCCGCTAGAGGCCCTGTTGAAGAAGTTCCGCGGCATCGCTCTCGCACCTTTGGCCGACGGTGCAGGTGAAGGCGATGCTACCAAGGAAGGAGCACCTCTTGTGGGTGATGGCGGTGTCCAGGGCTGACCTGTGGCTGCTTTCCTGTTTCATTCCTGCAGCATGCATCAGGCCTCGTGGAGGCATTAAACTTCCGTTTGATATTGTGAGAACAATATGTCTTGTAATATTTGCTTCGAGATTTTGCGATTTTTCTTCCTATTTGCTTCGTGTTCTGCGTTGGCAGAGCCCGGCCCCGTGCATACCTCAACCGCCATTGGGCCGACCGGAGACCAGGACGGACCAAGGAGTGAGGGGCTACGTGACCAGTTAGGCTCCTGAGTCGCGATGCTCAGGAGTCCCCCTTGACGCGCAAACGACTTATAGGGAGAACACGCGAGGATAGGTTAATGTACTACGTCGGCAGGGCCCGGCCCCGCGCATACCTCAATCGCTGTTGGGCCGACCGGAGACCAAGACGGACCAAGGAGTGAGGGGCTATGTGACCAGTTAGGCCCCTGAGTCGCGATGCTCAGGAGTCCCCCTTGACGTGCAAACAATCTCCATACCTTTGCCCTCGCCGAGGCCCGGCTTGGGAGGGGCGCGTGACGACCATGTCCGGGAGACCTAGTTGGGTGGCATACGCTTGGGCGTGACCCGAGCACAGCCCCCGTGCCCAACCCCCTCATGCGGCTCTCCCGAGGGGAGGCGTTGCGGTGAGGCCGGACACTGAGCTCTGGGGCTCCTTGAGGTTGGTACGGCCGTGAGGCCGTCCTCAGTTGTTTATCACCAGCGCAGAGCATAATGCTTCCGCTTGTGCACGGGCATAGCCGCTCCTCAGCAATTTCGACGGCCAGCGCGGAGCATGGTGCTTGCACTTGTGCGTGGGAGGGGGCTCCCTCTGCGGAGAGCCCCCGGGGCGTGTACAGCCCCGCCCTAACACGTGGCTTGCACGGCAGGGCTATACGAGGTGTATCTGGGCACTCATGAGCCAGCACGGGACTCACGAGCCCCTACCTCAAGGCGGGTTGCGCCTGGTCTTGGTTCTTGTTCGCTGTGTTTGTCCTGCGATGTGGTCAGACAACCTGCGCCGAACGAATCTCCTGAGGTTATCGCGTGAGAAAGCTGAGCACCAACAGCCCCAGGAGGTGACGTGAATGGGGCCGACCCGCCAGACAGAGCTCAGCCGTTGGATTTATCGACGATGTAGGGACAGGTCCGAGCACAGACGCCGTGCACAACTTACTCACGTGAAGGGTCCTGAAGAAAGGCGGCGGTAGCCTTGGCGCTCCCATGGTGGCGATCGAGACAGGTAATAATCATCGTGGGTTAGGCATGGAAAGCATACTGGCTTAAGTAAAAGCAAGGAAGATACACGCCACTGGGTCAGGCCTGAGCGGCTTGGGGATGATGCAGACCGAAGGGCGCCCCCAGCAAGGTAAGCTAAAGACATGAAGAAAAAGGGATACATGCCACAGGGACGGACCCATGTGGCCTGGTAATGATGCAGCCCGAGGGGCGCTCCCAGCTAAATAAACTTGGAAAATGTCACCTGGTTCTGTTGATGAAGGGGTGTTGGGGCAGCTGAAGATACGCGGCGAAGGAGTTGCTCCTCATGAGCCACCGGACCCCTGGGCCTCGGGAGGCTCTGGGGGTCCAGGTGGTTCCTTGAGGACCGTCTCCATCTCTGCCAGAACGGCGCGGTGCCTAGCCTCCTGAGTCACCAGGGTGCACCGCAAGTTGCGCTGGTAGACGAACGACATGCTTGGCAGGCCAAAAGGCATGCGAACGTAGCTGAGCGGTGGACCCTCACAGCAACCCACGTGCGAAGGCTAGAAGAGCTCCTGAGATGCGGGCCTGTTGAGCCCTAGGACGTCGATGCATACGCGCAGCCCGGCATCCTCACCTGGATGGGGAGCTGCGCCTCATGAGCGGCGGTTGCCGCACATGGCCCTTGTGTCTTGCAGTTCTTGAGCGGTCTTGGTGATGAATTCCTGAGCGGTGGGCGCTCCTCGCCTTGTGTCCTCCTGAGGGAAACGCGTCGTGAAGCACGCCTCCAGATGGTGCCCGAGCGCCTCCCTCGTGATGCTGGCAAGGTCTGCGGCCCTCCGGAAGAGAGCCCCCGAGCCTTGCCCAAGAAGGGCGCCGGGCGCGCCTTCCTATGCGATGGAGGGAAGCGCCTCTGGCGCGGGTGCTGATCCTGACGAGGTTCCAGTCGCGACGCCATCCTCCTGAGGTCCTGCACGGAGCAGCTGCTTCTTCTTCTTGGGGGTGGCCTCAAGAGGGCCCTCACCCTTGCTGTCGGGGTCGTCGATTGTTGCAGCTTGAAAGGCACGCTCGAGGGAGCACACCGCGTCTCTTTCTTCACATGGGACCGTGATGATTCCGCCGCTTCCAGGCATCTTGAGGACATTGTAGCCGTGATGGGTCACGCCATGAACTTGGCCAGGGCCGGAGACCCGAGGATGGCATTGTACGGCAGACGGATGTGCGCGACGTCGAAGTCAATGAGCTCGGTGTGGTAGTTCTTGCATTCTCCGAAGGTGACAGGGAGGCGGACCTGCCCTATCAGCGTGGTGGAGCCGTCGGTCACTCCTGAGAAAGGCTTGGTGGGCTGAAGTTGATCATACATCACTTGGAGGTTGTCGAACGTGTCGACGGACAGGACGTTGAGCCCTGCGCCGCCCTCGATGAGGGTTTTGGTGACTTGCACGTTGTTGATGACTGGGGAGCAAAGCATCGGGAGGGCGCCAGCGGTGGCTGCGCACTTGAGCTGATCCACCGAACTGAAGGTGATGGCGCACTGGGACCACCTGCGGGCGTGTGGGGGGAGGACTGCATTCACTTCACGAGCAAACTGTTTGAAGATACGCTGTGAGGCTGGGCCCTGAGCTCCGCCTAAGATGCAGGCGATAACACGTGGCTCCTGGAAGCCCCCAGCCCCCTCTCCTGATGATGATCGTCATTCCTTCTTGGTGGTGGCGGCAGCGGAGGGAGGCCAACGTTGCCTTGAGGACAGTCCTCACGAGGCTGATCCCTCCAGGCGCCCTCGCGAGGCTGATCCTGCCAGCGGTCCTCATGAGGCCGGTCGCGCTACTCCTGGCACGGGCCACGATCGTCCCAGCATCCGCCACCACGTCCTCCTCCCCGACCGTAGCCCCTGTGATCGTTCTTTCGGGCGTCGTCGAAAAGTCCTTCTCGGATGGCTCTGAGCTCTTGACAGTCGCTGGTGTTGTGGGTATGCAGGTTATGGAAGGTGCAGAACGGTCGGCTGCTCTTGGATGATTCAGGCTGATCTCTGCCTCGCTTGGTGTCCGGCTCGCCGTGAGCACGGTTGCTCCCTTGTGCTTCACGTCCTTGGCCTTGGCTTCCTTCTCCTCCGTGTCCGCAGCCGGGAGCTCGAGAAGGGAGAGGCGCCCTTCCTCAGCTCTTGCGCACTTGGTCGCCAGGTTGAACAACTCCTGAGATGTGCACAGCTCCTCGTGGATTGCGAGCTCCTCCTTCATCTTGACGTCATGGGCGCCATCGAGAAGCAGCGGAGATGGCGGCCTCGTCAAAATCGCACAGCCGAGTCACGTGTTCCGGCAAAACCCTTAAGGTTCGAACACTGGGGTGCGCGCGAAGATTTCCTCCCTATCAATCTACGCCCTGGCTCGCTAAGATCTCGCGGTCGAACTCGACGAACTCACAACACAAAGACACAAGATTTATACTTGTTCAGGCCACCGTTGTGGTGTAATACCCTACTCTAGTGTAGTGGTGGTGGATTGCCTCTTGGGCTGATGAACAACAGTACAAGGAGAAGAACAACCTCCTGAGGTTGAGGTGTTCTTGTGCTCAGTGTATGGCTAAGGATTGGCTGAGGATCTGTAGGACCTTGAAGTATGTCTAGAGGGGGGGTGATTAGACTACTTGACCAATTAAAAACTTAGCCTTTTCCCAGTTTTAGAGTTTGGCACATTTTAGCTATCTTAGGACAAGTCAAGAAATCATCACACAATTCAAGCAAGCATGCAAAGAGTGTATGAGCAGTGGAAATTAAAGCATGCAACTTGCAAGAAAGTAAAGGGAAGGGTTTGAAGGATTCAAACGCAATTGGAGACATTTCTGGATGTTTTTGGCGTGGTTCCGAGTAGGTGGTGCTATCGTACCTCCACGTTGATGGAGACTTCAACCCACAAAGGAGTAGCAGTTGCGTGATTCCACGGAGGGCTCCACCCACAAAGGGTCCACAAGTAGCAACCTTGTCTATCCCACCATGGCCAAGCCCACGAAGGACTTGCCTCACTAGCGGTAGATCTTCACGAAGTAGGCGATCTCCTTGCCCTTACAAACTCCTTAGTTCAACTCCACAATCTCGCCGGAGGCTCCCAAGTGACACCTAGCCAATCTAGGAGACACCACTCTCAAGAAGTAACAAATGGTGTGTTGATGATGAACTCCTTGCTCTTGTGCTTCAAATGATAGTCTCCCCAACACTCAACTCTCTCTCGTAGGATTTGGATCTGGTGGAAAGAAGATTTGAGTGGAAAGCAACTTGGGAAGGCTAGAGATCAAGATTCATGTGATAGGAATGGAATATCTTGGTCTCAACACATGAGTAGGTGGCTCTCTCTCAGAAATGGTAAGTTGGAAGTGTAGGTTTGTTCTGATGGCTCTCTCCACGAATGAAGAGGAGGTGGAGGGGTATATATAGCCTCCACACAAAATCCAATCGTTACACACAATTTACCAATCTCGGTGGGACCGAATCAACAAACTCGGTCAAACCGATTTTAGTAAACCTAGTGACCGTTAGGGTTTTCGGTGGGACTGACTTGCATCTCGGTAGGACCGATATGGTTAGGGTTAGGGCATAACGTAATCTCGGTGATACCGATTACACACACTCGGTGAGACCGATCTTGGTAATTAGCTAACCAGAGAGTTGGTCAGGTAAATTCGGTGGGACCGATTCGCTCTTTCGGTGGGACCTAAACGTTACGAAAGGGAAACAGAAAGTTTACATTGCAATCTTGGTGGGACCATCTACATGTGGGGTAAAACCATCTACAAATCAACGGACTACTACAAATTCTTCTTCAAAGATGTCCAAGTGCAGCAGATATTTGGATGGATTTGGGATTCAAAATGCACGATGAAGTTGAATGTCTTTGCTTGGTTGCTCTTCCATGACAGGCTCAATACGAGGAACATGTTGAAACGGAGGCACTACAACATAGGAGATGACCACAATTGCCTCCTATGTGGTTTGAACATTGTGGAAACAGTGGAACACATGATCTTCACATGCACTTTCAGTAAACTTTGTTGGGCCAAACTTGGGCTTCATTGGGAACCTTTCCTTGGCCGAATACAAGCTGTTGAAGATCACAGAAACTCTCATCCCACCTCACTGTTCCTTGAGAAATTCATTGTGGCAGCCTGGAGTATTAGTAAGGAGAGGAATAACAAGCATTTTCGAGCAATAACACCCTCACTAACCTCTGGCCTTGACAGTATTCAAGAGAGATTTTGGGCTTCTTCAACATAGAGTCAAGGAGGAGCATAGGCTCCTTGTGCTGAACCTTGTGCACTACCTTTAGTGGTTTCTCTTTGTTTTTCTTAGTGCTACTTGCCACAAAGTTGGCAAGTTGTATCCCCCCCCCCATCATGTAAATACCCATTGTACAGCTTACTTATTATTATAATATAGTAACACAGTAGGAGCCTTTCCTACTGTTCCTGGTCAAAAAAAATCTCGGTGGGACCGATCCGCTCTTTCGGTGAGACCGAAAAGTTACAAGAAGGAAACAGAGATTACAATCCCATCTCGGTGAAACCGAGATCCCTATCGGTAGAACCGATTTGCCTAGGGTTTGTGGCAGTGGCTATGGCATTTGGAATCGGTGGCGCCGGATAGGAAGAATCGGTGAGACCGATTTTGGCTTTAGGTTTAGGTCATATGTGGATGTGAGAAAGTGGCTGAGGGTTTTGGAGCATATCACTAAGCACATGAAGCAAGAGGCTCATTAAGCAACACCTCATCCCTCCTTCATAGTATTGGCTTTTCCTATAGACTCAATGTGATCTTGAATCACTAAAATATAAAATGAAGAGTCTTGAGCTTTTGAGCTTGAGCTAATCCTTTGTCATTAGCATTTTGAGGGATCCACTTTCATCATCCATGCCATGCCATTCATTGAGCTTTCCTGAAATGTTCATCTTGGAATAGCATTAGCCCAATGAGCTATATGTTGTTATGAATTACCAAAACCACCTAGGGATAGTTGCACTTTCAGGATCCGATGTCTCTACTGCGATGGCTAGTTCTACTTATATAGGCCCTGGTCCTCTCCCCAAATATTGAGTGGAAAGGGAGCCAACAACGATGGCCAATTTGAAAGGGGACAGCTAGTACAGCTTATCCTCACAAAAGCGGTCTTCGCCTGCACAAGGCTCTGGTGATGACGCCGTCTTGGGATCCACGGTGACCTCCGTCCTGCTGTCCCGCTGGTCTTGGTCTCATTGCACTGATATGGAAACCTTTGCCTGATGCCTCAGTACTCCGCGCCTGCGCTTGCCCCTTAGCACCGAAGAGGAAACAAGGACGCTACGCGCGCTGGCGCCCGCCTGGCGCCCGCCTGGCCTTGATCGTCATGGCTCACGTCATGAGAGCCTCGCGAGGTTTGCCCCACCTTGATTTCTCCGCTCCTCGCAAGGCAGCCTGGTGAGGCCGCTCCTGAGGAGGTGTCGTGTCGTCCGGCTCGCGAGGCTTGGCCCCTCGCGAGGGTCTTGAATGCCTCACTGATGAAGATGGGCCGTACAGGCCTGCAGCACAACCACGCCGTGGGCCGCAGGCAGGCAAGTATGGGGACCCCCGTTCCCAGAATGCCGACAATAGCCCCCGGGCCCAAGGCGCGCTCGGGCTAGGCTTCAAGGCGAAGCCAAAGGTCAAGCGCGGAGCATCGCGGCTCCCAAAAGCCTGCGGCCTTGGTCGACGCGTGGCGGTTGATTGGACGTGGGCGTCTCCGCTTTCCCACGCTGCCTCGGCAACCGCTCGACTTGACAAGTCCCTGCGACATGCAAGGAAAACCATCATTACCTGTGATCGTGGGGGCGCCGGTTGGCCTTCTTTCACTATAAATGGGGAGGGGGGCAGAGCCCCCATTGCCCATCTCTTCCTTGTTCGCTTGCTTCTTCTTCTCCGCTTCATCGCCGACTCCAATGGCGCCGTCGAAGAGGTTCTCCGCTGCAGAGAAAGGAAAGGCCCCTCGCGAAGGGCCCGCTCCCGCGCAAGCGGGGCCTTGTCGTCCCATAAGCACACCATGACTCCCGCCGCGGCTCCCCGCTCCCGGGGTGGCGCCGCTGCACATGGCGGGGGTCGCTCTGGTCGTGGTAGCCCCATCGATGAGGGGAGGCGTGTCGTGGCGGCGCGGCCTCCCCGGCCGCACTTCCACTCGGCGAAGGTGCTGCCGGAGTTCATCGTCTGGTAGGAGGATCCGGCCGGCAGCTGGCTTCAGCTCCCATGCTCCTTCGTCGACGAGCTGCCGGCCTCTGGTCCAGGCGGGCTCTGGCTGCAGGCGGATGGCTGCTGCAGCAGGGCCTCCTGGGTCGTGGTCGAGGTCTCCGCCGCGGGTAACATAGCCCTAGCCCGCGGTTGGCAGACGTTCGCTCACGCGCCCGGCCTGGGCAGGCAGTGTACCCTCCACTTCAAGTACGATGGTGATGCGACCCTCTACGTGAGGGTGTTTGGGGAAGATGGTCGCCGCACCGGGTGCCGCCCCGAGACGAACGACGGCGAGGAGGTGCTCAGTCTCGGCGACGGCCGTGACGAGGGCGAGGGTGAGGCTGCCGGCCGCGCCACGTCCAGCTACTGGGGCTCTTCTCTCGGCGAAAGCTCCATCAGCGGCGGCTACAACCAGCCACCACGCCACCGCGCTCGCTTCAAAGGTGGTAGCGGGTCGTCCTGTCGCCGTGCCTCCATGAAGCGCGAGGAGGGTTCCGGCTAGGCTTGGGACGTCGCCAGGGGCCTGCCCCCGTGGATCGCTGCAATGCTGCTTTTGTTTTGCTCTTCTTCCCTTTCCTGCATAAAAATTGAAACCAGTATGGGCCCGGAGGGGCGTGTATCAAACTATGGTTACTTGATTATTGCACTATGCTTGTTGTTTCTATGCTGTGTCGTTTGTTTGGTGCAGAGATAACTTAGCTTGGCGTGTTCGGGGCTGCCTCGCGAAGCTGCCTCCTCTTCGCGGGGCACTTGTTCTCTTGTGCTTGTCTTGGCTTAGTAGTTGCTCAAGATCTGCAGAAAATTTGTTAGGAAGCTCGCTAGGAGACTTGTCGTTCACCCGAGCCTTGACCCGACACTTCATATCGCGGTACCCGAGGGGCACGGATTAGGAGAGGCGCGCCAGCTTGCGGGCTCGAACGAGGGTGCTTCACGAGAAAATAGACCGAAGGTAGAGGGACAGAAGGGAAAAACGCTCGCGAGGGCACCTGCCTAGCCCTCTCATGAGGTATGCGAGAGAGAGAACACAGGCGAACTGAAGTCGGGAATAGCAGCAAACAGAACCAAATCAGCAAGGAACGCTGGAAGCAACTTCGATTAAGAGAAAACGAGCCAACTGCAGAAAGCAAATGAAAAGTTGCATCCGGCACCTAATCTAGTCTTCAAGTCTTCTCACCAGCGCGGAGCTAAGTGCTGCCACTAGGCATGGGCGGGAGCCCCCGAGGCCCGAGGGCAGCTCTCCGGAGACTTCGGGGCGTGTATAGCCCCACTCATTATTACGTGAGAGTATCACGGGCGGCGATTCTTCCCAGGCAATGGGCCTTCTTTACAGGCACTAGGCCTTTCTTCACAGGCACTGGGCCTTGCTTCATGGGTAAAACTTCCGGAGGTGCTGGATGTTCAAGGTGTTCTGGATGGGCACCCCGTCCTGCGTCTCCAGGCGCACGACGCCAGGCCTGGAGATGTGGACGACCTTGAACGGGCCCTCCCACATGGGTGAAAGCTTATCCAGCCCTTCCCTGGAGAGGACCCGCCTCAGGACGAGGTCACCCGTCTCGAGCATCCTGGAGCGGATGTTGTGGCACTGGTATCACCGCAGCGCCTGCTGGTACCTTGCCGCCCTTAGTGCAGCTTCGCGGCGGCGTTCCTTCCCCAGCACGAGATCCATCCCCCGCATGGCGTCCTGGTGCGTTTCATCAAACGCCAGGACCTGTGCGGAGCGATGCTTGACTTCGTGAGGGAGGACCGCTTTAGCTCCATAGACGAGGAAGAACGGGGTCTCGCCCGTCGGCTTGGTGGCGGTGGTGCGGATGGACCACAGCACGGACTGGAGCTCATCGTACCAGCCCCTACCGCAGGCCTCGAGCTTCATTTTGAAGGTCCTGGTCTTGAGGCCCCTCAGGACCTCTGCGTTGCCGCGTTCAGCCTGGCCATTGCTCCTAGGGTGCGCCACTGAAGCGTAATAGATCTGCGTTCCAAGGTTAGCACAATATGTTTTGAAGAGGTTACTCGTGAACTGCGAACCGTTATTGGTGATGATGCGGTTGGGGACTCCGAAATGGCTCACGATGCCCTTGATGAACTTGACCGCAGAACCAACTGGGATGGTGCGAACGGCTTCCACTTCCACCCACCTGGTGAACTTGTCGATGGCGACGTAGAGGTAGCGGTAACCCCCTGGCGCCCGAGGGAAGGGGCCCAAGATATCCAGCCCCGGACATGACGGCCACGCGTGAGTGGTATGGTCTGAAAACCTGAGCCGGTGATGTATCTGCATGGCGTGGGCGGCAGGCTTCACAAGACTTCATCAGCTACTGCTTTCGTGCGTTGAAGCGGCGTAGGGCGAGGTAAAATCCACTGCGGAATGCCTTGCCGACGAGGGTCCGCGATGATGAGTGGTGCCCGCAATCTCCATCGTGTATGTCAGATAGCAACTCCTTCCCCTGATCTCTGGAAATGCAACGTAGTGAAACATCATTTGGCCTCTTCCTGTGCAACTCACCGTCCCGGACGCAGTATGTTGTGGCCTACTGGGCCACGCGTTCCGCGTCCTCCTCCTTCTCCGACAGCGTCCCTTGCATCAGGTATTCCTTGAATTCCTTGGTCTAGCACTCCTCCACAGGGCTCGGCGCCAAGAGCAAAGCGTGCTCCAGTCGAACCCTGGCTGGGGCTCCTGTGGCAGGCGGTTGCGGGAGCTCCTCCCGAGGCTGAGCTGTGCTTGAAAGCGTTGGCGTTGCCGATGGCTTGAAGAGCCCCTCCTCGAAGACGCCGGGCTCTTGGGGCTGCCGCTTGGACGCCCTCCTGGCGATGTCGTCGGCTTCCTTGTTGGTGCCTCGGGGCACATGCTGCACCTCTAGGCCTAAGAACCGCTTTTCCATCTTACGTACTTCTGCGAGATACGCCTCCATGTGCTCGTCCTTTGGCTCGTACACCTTGTTGGAGAAGTTGACGAGGAGCTGTGAGTCGCCCCTGACGGTGAGGCGCTTCACCCCTAGAGCTGTCGCGGCCTTCAGGCCAGCTATGAGTCCTTCGTATTCTGTGATGTTGTTGGAGACCTTCTCGCCCTACTGAAAGCACAGTTGCACAGCATAGTAGAGCTTATCCTGCATGGGCAAGATCAGTACTGCTCCAGCCCCCGCGCCCTGGTGCGCAAAGGCACCATCAAAATAAATGACCCAGCCTTCGGGTGCCTCACTTCCTGGCAAGGTGGACCGGTCCTTGCCTATTTCCAGCGCCGGGGCATCCGTCCAGTCCACCACGAAATCATCAAGTGCAGCTCCCTTGATGACCCTGGTGATGCTGAACTCCAACTGGAATGCCTGCAGCTCGATGTTCCACTCAGCGACTCTTCCAGCAGAGTTTGGGCTCCTGAGGACTCTTTCCAACGGGTAAGCTGAGACGACCTTGATGGGTTGGCCCTGGAAGTAGTGCTGCAACTTGCGTGAGGCTACCAGGAGCGCGAGGAGGAGCTTTTAAGGCATGGGGTACCGTGCCCTTGCGTCTCGCAGCACCGTGCCGACGAAGTACACCGGGTGCTCGACGAGGGCTGATGCGTCGGTGGGGCTTGTGTCTTGCGGAAGCTGGGATGTCCCCTGAGGTGGTGGAACTCTCGGTGCCTGGTCGCTGACGGGAGTTTTCGCGACATTGTCCTGCCGAGCTTGGCCTTCTGCTAACGCTGCCCCGGCTCTTGCTACGCCTTCCTGATCTTGCGTCTCCTCAGCTGGCGGCGCAGCTTGGCGCGGTGTACCCTTGACTTGATGCTCCTCCCGAACTGCCACTAGTGCAGCGCTGCGGAGTATGGGGTGGCGGCAAGATAGAGCAGTAGAGGCTCGAGAGGTCATGGTGCCACCATAACCGGAGGGCTAGTTAGGTATCTCTTGAGGTCTTGGAAGGCTTGGTCAGCCTCCGGGGTCCACTCAAATGGGCCTTTCTTCTTCATCAGCTTGAAGAAGGGTAAGGCGCGCTCTCCTAGCTTGGAGATGAAGCGTACCAACGCAGTCACCCGACCGGCCAGCTTCTGCATTTCTCTAAGGGTCTGCGGTGGGCTCATGTCCTCAATGGCCTTGATCTTCTCCGGGTTCGCCTCTATCCCTCTGTGGGACACGAGGAATCCCAGCAACTTGCCGGAAGGGACACCGAACACGCACTTCTCCGGGTTAAGCCGCAAGTTCACCTGGCGCAGGCTCTCGAAGGTCTCCTCCAGGTCTTGGATCAGGGTCCTCGCCTCCCAGGACATCACCATGATGTCGTCGACGTAGGCCTCTGTGTTTCTCCCGAGCTGTCGCCCTAAGGCAATGTGCATCAGCCGCTGGAAGGTCGCGCCCGCGTTGTGCAGTCCGAAGGGCGTGCAGGTGTAGCAGTACACCCCACAAGGGGTCAGGAAGGTTGTCTTCTCTACATCTTCCACCGCTATCTTGATCTGGTGATACCCTGAGATCGCATCCAGGAAGCACAGCAAGTCGCACTCGGCGATGGAGTCGACGATCTGGTCGATGCATGGGAGAGGGAATGGGTCTTGCGGGCACGCCTTGTTGAGGTTGGTGAAGTCGACGCACATTCGCTCCTTCCCGCCTTTCTTGATTACGACGGGTTCGCCACCATTCGAGGTATCGAACCTCGTGAATGGCACCCATGGCCTCCAACTTGCGGGTCTCCTAGAGCGATGAAGGCTTGCTTCTCCGTGAGATTGTCGTCTCGCCGTTGCTTGACAGATGCGTTAGGGCATACCCTTAAGTGATCTTTGGATCACCTCTCGGAACCCCACGGTGATTGGGTTCCCATGCGAATATATCCTTGTTTGCGCGCAAGAACTTCACCAACGCCTCTTCTTGGCTGGGGTTGAGGCCGACACCTATGGGTGAACAGCTGCTTCTTCTTGGTAGGCGCGGCCTCCTCGGCCTTGGGTGAGCAACTGGACGCGGAGCGACGGAAAGGAAGCTTCGGCGCACCCCTACCTGGCACGCCAAATGTCGGATCACGGGTTCCGGCAAAACCCTTAAGGTTCGAACTCTAGGGTGCGCGCGAAGTTTTTTCCTCCCTACCGATCCACGCTCTAGCTTGCTAAGATCTCACGGACGAACTCGACGAACTCACAACACAGAAGACACAAGATTTATACTGGTTCGGGCCACCGTTGTGGTGTAATACCCTACTCCAGTGTGGTGGTGGTGGATTGCCTCTTGGGTTGATGATGAACAGTACAAAGGGAAGAACAACCTCCTGAGGTTGAGGTGTTCTTGTGCTCGGTGTGTGGCTAAGGATTAGGTGAGATGCCTCTGAATGAGTTATCCCCTATGGTGGTGGCTAGTTCTACTTATATAGGCCCTGGTCCTCTCCCCAAATATTGAGCGGGAAGGGATCCAACAACGGCCAATTTGAAAGGGGACAGCTAGTATAGCTTATTCTGACAAAAGCGGTCTTCGCCTGCAAAAGGCTCTGGTGGTGACGCCTCCTTGGGCTCCATGGTGACCTCCGTCTTGCCGTCCTGCTGGTCTTGGTCTCGTTGCCGATATGGAAACATTTGCTTGACGCCTCGGTACTCTGCGCCTGCGCTTGCTCCCTTAACACCAAAGGAGAAACAAGGACGCTGCGCGCGCCGGCGCCCGCCTGGCCTCGATCGTCATGGCTCACGTCACGAGAGCTTCGCGAGGTTTGCCCTGCCTTGATCTCTCCGCCCCTCGCGAGCCGTCCTGGCAAGGCCGCTCCTAAGGAGGTCTTGCGTCATCCGCCTTGCGAGGCTTGGCCCCTCCCGAGGGTCTTGAATGCCTTGTCGATGAATATGGGCCGTACAGGCCTGCTAGCACAGCCACGCCGTGGGCCGCAGGCAGGCAAGTCTGGGGACCCCCGTTCCCAGAATGCTGACACACATGACTGGTGATTGAAGTATTCTGATGGATTCAACCCTACGTCCATCTGACAAGAGTCACGTCACATTTGCTAACACTGGTAAAAGCAAGGTATTGGGCCTAGGTAGAGTTGCAATCTCAAAGGATCAGCACATGGATAAAGTGATGCTTGTTAAATCCCTTGGTTTCAACTTAATGTCTGTCTCAATGCTTTGTGACCTGAACATGATTGTGATATTTGGAAAATATCGTTGTCTTATGCTTATGGAATCTGACAAATCTCTAGTCTTTGAAGGGTATCCAAAAGATGATCTGTACATGGTAGATTTCTCAGCAGGACCATAGTTGGCCGTATGTCTTCTAGCAAAATTTTCAGAGTGCTGGCTCTGGCATCGGAGGCTAGGGCATGCTGGCATGAGGAACTTGTACACACTCGTGAAGAAGAAACATGTCATTGGCATCGAGGGCGTCAAGTTCAAGAAGGATCATTTGTGTGGTGCCTGCGAAGCTGGAAAGATGACTAGGGCCAAGCATCCCTCGAAGACAATCATGCGAAGACTCATCCCTTCGAGCTGCTTCACATGGACTTATTTGGCCCTAGTCACTACTCTACCCTTACTACCACTGCTTGCCTCTATGGTTTCGTCATTGTTGATGATTACTCAAGATATACATGGGTGCATACAATTCTCTACAAGAATGAAGTGCAGGATGTCTTCAGAAGATTCGCCAATCGTGCCATGACGAACTATGGCATCAAGATCAAGAACATCAGAAGTGACAACGGCACAGAGTTCAAGAACACCGGCCTCGACACTTATCTTGATACATTGGGCATCACTCATGAGTTCTTAGCTCCATACACACCTCAGCAAAATGACATCGTGGAGTGTAAGAACAGAACCCTCATTGAGATGGCTCGAACGATGCTTGATGAGTACAAGATCCAAGGAAGTTCTGGCCTGAAGCCATTGATACTGCATGCCACGTCATCAACCGTGTTTATCTTCACAAGCTTCTAAAGTAGACAACCTATGAGCTCCTAACTGGTAAGAAGCCAAATGTCAGTTACTTCAGAGTATTTGGTGCTAGGTGTTGGATCAAGGATCCACATCACACTTCAAAATTTGCACCGAAAGCACATGAAGGTTTAATGCTTGGCTATGGAAAGGATTCGCACTCCTATAGAGTCTTCAACCACTTTCACTATAAAGTGGTTGAAACTGTGGATGTGCGGTTCAATGAGACTAATGGCTCGCAAAGAGAGCACCTGCCAAATGTGCTAGATGAAGTCTCACCTAGTGAATCGATCAAGCCTATGGTTAATGGAGAAATCATACCTTCAGAGGCACAGGCTAAAGTAGAAATCATCATTTCTGCACCTAATCAACCTAAAGACACTACTCAGCCTGAAGCCAATGCTGAAGACGAAGACAATGATCAGCAAGGGCAAAATCTTCGTCTAGTTCATCCTCGTGTTGCAAATGAAGTACATATTGATAAGATAATTGATAGCATCAATGCACCTGGTCCAGTCACTCGTTCAAGAGCAACACAGCTAGAAAATTTTTGTGGGCACTTTGCATTTGTCTCTATATCTGAACCCAAGAAAGTTGCTCAAGCCTTCATGGAACCTGAATGGATTCAAGCTATGCAAGAAGAGCTTCAACAGTTCGAGCTGAACAATGTGTAGGAATTGGTTAAGCGTCCTGATCCTCGCAAGCACAATATCATTGTCGTGGTATTCTCACGGGGGGGTGCAAGACGACATATGCCACAAGGTGGCTTCGTGTGAGGGCAAGACTTTTGCCGGAATATCCAGGGACGGGTATGCGAGTAGCACGCGCTAGTTTACCCAGGTTCGGGGCTCTCCGGAGAGATAACACCCCTACTCCTGCATGTCTGATTATATCTGGTATATCTGGTACAGAGTGCTCCTGGAGCTGTATCTGAGGTCTGTGTCGTAGGCATCTGGCCTCGTATATGCATATGAGCACAAGTGAGAGAGTGGCTAGCTAGTGGCCGAATGGAGTGGCTGTGGTGGTGCTTGTGTGCTCATGTGTGAGTGAGTGTGGATGGATGGATGGGTGTGTGCCTTATATAGGCATGGCTAGCTTATCATGTAAGCTATGTGGTGGCATGGGAGCAAGGGGGTATGGTGGGGTGTCATGCTTGTCCCCTAGGTCACTTCATAAATTGTGCCAGGGGACAAGTGACACTATACATGATGGCATCGAGGTACAGCCGTTTCGCCCGCGGTATGGCCGCCACGTCGGGGTCTTGTCGGTGTCGGGTCGGGCTGCAGTTGGCAGCCGGCTGGTTGGCATAGTCGGAATCTGGCTGGTTGGCGCAGAATGACCCGATTGCTGGGCAGATCCAGACGGGGAGAGCGGCAGGAGCGGGCCAAGGCGGTCGGTTGTGGGGCTTTGCTAGCCCTGATGTCTTGATTTATTGTCTCGCCGTCTTTGGGGTATCCGTGTCCAATTACTCCGACAGTAGCCCCCAAGCCTCCGGGCAACTTGGAAAAGTTGGGGGGAGGTTTTTGCGAGTGTTCATGGAAATAATCATGAAAAAGACAAAGTTAGTCCACGCAGATATACCAAATGTTTGCTTTTAGCATTGCAAGTTTTATGCAGAGGGTGCTGACTCGGTTTCGTCCGAGCCCCCTTAATCTTTTTTGTGTTCCCTCCGCTTTTTGGCTTGTGCTCTTGCTTGCAAGACAGTCGCTCTGCGGTCTATGGCTGAGGGTGGGCCGCAAAGTGGAGTGTACAGTACTCAGAGTCTGGGAGCAGTTTCAACCGAGTAGATACTTGTAAAGGAAACGGCCAGATCACCCGATCTGTTTTTCTTCCCGGACGTTTTTCGCGTGGGTGGCCTCCAGCATTCACTCTTGCTAGTCGGACAGCCGCTCTGCGGTCTATGACTAAGAGTGGGCCTTTGGTACCGCGCACGGTACTAAGCCGCTTATGGAACTAACGCTTTTGCCAAGCGCCAACCCGGGCCAACTCTGGCTTGCGCCGGGGCGAACAGTGATGCTAATGTAATAAAAAGCAGAGACAGCCCCTGAGCATCGCTCGGGTTCCGTGCTCTTGCGGTGCAAAAATATGCGAGTGAGGAGCTCACATTGTTTTTCGTGTAGTCGAGGCGGAGTTTTCCGAAGACAGTCGGCGCGGCTCGGCGCTCGCGGAGTGCGCCGGCGCACCCGCTAGGTGCAGCCTTCGGGTGCTCGAAGGGGGGCCCACCGGTCAGGCCCGACCGACCAGGCGGCGAGGCATCTTACAACGCCCTTTTTCTTCTTTTTTCTCTTCTGCCGGCTGCTGACAGCCGAACAAAACTCTTCTCTTATGCGCAATCCTGGGGCGTCGAGCACCATTGATATAGCCTCGAGATTACGCCGACTGCTGAGCAGTCGGGCCGGATCTCCCGGCAACTACTTTGTCTTCTTCCTCGCGGGGGCGCGTCAGCGCACCCGCCGGGTGTAGCCCCCGAGATCTGGGCCGACTGCTGAGCAGTCGGGCCGGATCTCCCGGCAACTACTTTGTCTTCTTCTTGGCGGTAGCGTCAGGCGACCGTTGGGTGTAGCCCCTAGATCTGGGCGGCTGCTGGCGATCGGGCCGGATCTCCCGCAACTACTTTGTCTTCTTCTTCACGGGTAAGGCCAACAAGACTCATTGGTGTAGCCCGCATGATCTGGGCCGATCGCTGGCAAGAGGGGCCGGATCTCCGGCAACTACTTTTATCTTCTTCTTCATGGCCACAACAAGACTCACTGGGTGTAGCCCCCGAGATCTGGGCCGACTGCTGAGTAGTCGGGCCGGATCTCCCGGCAACTACTTTGTCTTCTCTTTTTTTCTTCTTCAGCCGGCTGGGCAGGCGGACCCCGAAATAGCAGTCGGGCTATTTGCAGTCGGCCAGGGAGCCAGCGGTCGGACGCACATTTCTCTCTTTTTCTCTGCTAGTCGGCTGTGGGCACCCGGCCTTTTCTTCAGCTGGCTCTTTGTGGTTGGATGCACACACACATTTTTTTTCTCGCCAGCAGCTGACTGTTGACTTGGTCAGTCGGACATCTTTTCCTTCGCAGGGGCAGTCGGCCACAGCGGGCAGATGTCGGTGTACTGAAAACCAGGGCTACACTAACCGCCGGGCATGGGCCACGACTGTATGCAATTACACTAAATAGGATCCATCTTCGTCGACAAGCGCTACATCGACAAGCAAGACTCAAGCCACCTTCCCGACAAGGAGCATCACGCCTCTGCCAGGAGGATGCAGATACAAGGCAAAAAGAAGCAGCCAAGCCTCGAGAACTAGAAGACGAGACAACCGCAAGGCTCCTTGCCGAGGATGCCCCGAGGCCCCGGCAAGGCCCCTTTGCGAAGACGGTCAAGAAGCCCTCGCAAACCTCTTGCCGAGGGCGCTCACAAGGCCCCGGCAAGACCCTTGCAGGGAAGATACGCAAGGCCGCGACAAGCCCTTGCCGAGGACATCGGTGGAGCTGCAGCCAGGCCCACACGTACCAAGACTCCACCGCCGTCCCCATGCAGCTGCCAGCTCAACCAGCTGAGCAGGCGCCATCGTGGCGACGTGCGGTCTCTACACCGATCCAGCAAGCTCATGCTTGGTAGCATGCAAGTCTTCCTGAAGACCCCGCCACATGCGCTAGCCCAGCAACCAACCAACGTGGCGCTACAACGCCTTGTCATCTCGGACGCGCGTCAAGCCCAGGCGAGGCGGTGACAACTGGGACGAGCTTCCTTGCCGTCCCCGATGAAGCAAGAGGACGCATAAGCGGCGCATTGAATGCATTTGTCCTGCGATGTCAGGCGATAAGCTTGTATACTGTAAATACCTTCCACCTCATGTGTGCCACTGTGGCGACCCCTTTGACATATAAAAGGAGGCCCGAGGCGTACTGTGGGGGGGGGGGGGATCGGACTCCGGACCCTCAAAGGATTCGGCTCTTTGGAACCTCGCAGCACCTAGAGCTAGTTCGAGAGCTTAAGAACACTAAATGCATCCACCAAAGCAGGACTAGGGTTTTACGCATCCTCGCGGCCCGAACCTGGGTAAATCCCCCTTGTGTCACCTGTTGGTCCCGCTCTTCTCACGATCCCCGCGCCCCGCAACCATAGGAGGGATTCCAGATATCCCATAGGTGTCGTCTCCCACCGACATCTTTGGCGCGCAGGGTAGGGGAGCGCTCTTGTGAGAATCCGGTCTAGCAGTTGACCCAGTTGTTCTTCATCGCCATGGCTCCTAAGAAGTAGGCGGCCAAAAGAACGACGCCAGTGCGGCAACAGAAAAGCTAAGTCATGCGAAACTTTAGATATTTCTTTTTTATATAAGGTTATCCCCTCGGAGATCTTGTTCTTTGTATTAAAAACCTGCACGCAAAGGGGCCCTCCTGCAATTGGCAACGCCCTTGTTCTATTTCGAGTCCGCTCAACAGCTCAAGCGGCTGCGTCGAGAGTGGTAGGGTAGCCTTCCGCAATTGGCAACGCTCTCGATTCTGACTCGATTCAAGCTCGACAGCTCGAGCAGCCGCGTTAAGGGCGGTAAGGTGGTACGCCCGGCGGCAAGCACACCCGGCAGGCCATTGGGGATCCATCCCCAAGACACCGCCCTGGGTTTACGCGCCGGCAAGCCTACCCGACAAACGTAGGGTGGATGTACAAAGATAGGTTGAACAGGAAGATAGCATGCACTATTTATTTGAGATTTCTGCATAGACCTGTATGCCAAGGAACCTTCTCGGGGTTAGTTGCGCTCCATGTTGCCCCGAGTCCGCTCGGCAACTTGTGCGGTTGCACTAGAGCCAAGAAGGTAAACCTTTCCGGGAGGCGGCATTCCCGAATACCCGCTAAGGGCTCGTTCCCTCAAGCGCTGCTGGCTGGATCATACGCACCGGAAAGCATTCCACCAGGCATAGGGAATATGTAGCAGAAGTCAAAATTTACAAGTGAGTAAAGTGCACTTCAGATGCTAATCACTTGTCATGTTTAAATACGATTATGGCCCGGGGCTGGCAACACCCTTAGGACCAATCTTCTTGGTGTCAAGAACGACGAAGTTCTTCGCTATAAGCCTTTCCGGCAACGATCTTGCCGGGAGCCGGTGTCAAGAACAACAAAGTTCTTCGCCATAAGCCTTCCAACGACGATCTTGCCGGGGGCCGGTGTCAAGGACGACGAAGTTCTTCGCCATAAGCCTTCGGGGTGTCGAGAACTCCGGAGTTCTCCATCGAAATCGGGCATCGAGAACGCCAAAGTTCTTCGCTAAAGATAAAAGCCTTCTGGCGACGAGCTTGCCGAAGCCGCATCGAGAACGCCAAAGTTCTGCTGAAGATAAAGCCTTCTGGCGACAAGCTTGCCGGAAGCCAGCGTCGAGAATGTCAAAAGTCTCCGCGAGAAACATAAGACTTCCAACAGCCTTGCCGGGGAGCAAGAAAGGAAACAAAACCACACTCTAGCATCGAGATCTATAGAGTTCTCTGCTAGAAAATTTCCATGGAATTAGGCTCGGGGGCTGGCAGCTCCTTTGAGTGCAACAACAACCGTGACCCATGCCAAGCTTGGTCCCGTCTCCAGCATCGAATTCATGAAATTCTCCGCTGAAGCCGGGACCGGGGCTACTGTCGGTGTAGTGAAAACCAGGGCTACACTAACCGCCGGCATGGGCCACGCATCGTATGCAATTACACTAAAGAGGATCCATCTTCGCCGACAAGCGCTACATCGGCAAGCAAGACTCAAGCCACCTTCCGGGAAGGAGCATCCCGCCTGCCAGGAGGACAGATACAAGGCAAAAAAGAAGCAGCCAAGCACGAGAACCGAAGACGAGATTTACCGCAAGGCTCCTTACCGAGGATGCCCACGAGGCCCTGCTAAGGCCCCTTGCCGAAGACGCCGCAAGGCCCGGCAAGCCTCTTTGCCGAGGGCGCCACACAAGGCCCCGCAAGACCCTTGCCGGGAAGATACGAAGGCCGCGACAAGCCCTTGCCGAGAACATCGGTGGGGCCGCAGCCAGTGCCCACACGCATTACCAAGACTCCACCGTCGTCCCCATGCAAATGCCCGGCTCAACCAGTGGCCGAGGTGCTCAGCGATGGCGACGTGCGGTCTCTACACCAATCCAGCAAGCTCATGCGTGGTAGCATGCAAGTCTTCCTAAAGACTCCGCCACCCGCGCCAGCCCAGCAACCAGTCCACGTGGCGCTACAATGCCTCGTCAGCTCGGACGCGCGTCAAGGCCAGGCGAGGCGGCGGCAGGCTACGACCGAGCTTCCTTGTCGTCCTCGATAAAGCAAGAGGACGCATAAGCGGCGCATTGAATGCGTTTGTCCTGCGATGTCAGGCGATAAGCTTGTACACTGTAGATACCTTCCACCTCATGTGTGCCACTGTGGTGACCCCTTTGACATATCAAAGGAGGCCCGAGGCGTACTGTGGGGGGGGGGGGGTCGGACTCCGAACCCTCAAAGGATTTGGCTCTTTGGAACCTCGCAGCACCTAGAGCTAGTTCGAGAGCTTAAGAACACTAAATGCATCCACCAAACCATGACTAGGGTTTAACGCATCCTCGGGGCCTGAACCTGGGTAAATCCCCCTTGTGTCACTTGTTGGTCCCGCTCTTCTCACGATCCCCGTGCCCCGCAACCGTAGAAGGGATTCCAGTGATCCCATAGGTGTCGTCTCCCACTGACAACAGACGGCCCTTTTCTTCTTCTTTTAGCTAGCGTGGGCAGCCGGTCTCCTCCTTCCTTCTTTCTTTCTTCTTTTCTCTTTCTCCAACCGGACCACGCCTCGCGCTTTTTCACGGGCAGCCGACCACAGCGGCCTGGTGGGCGAGCCGGGCAGGACGCTGGCTGGCCGGGTGTGGCGGAGAGCGGCAACCGGGCGGCGCTGGACCTGGCAGCGGAGGCCGGCCGGGTGGTGGGAGCCGGCAATGGTCGGCTGCCGGTGCCGCCCGGGCGCTGGGCGGGGTGGAGGAGGCGGGCGCTGGTCTAGGGCGGAGCCGCACAGACGCTGCAACCCGGCCTGCGGCTCGGGAACTGGCAGAGTGGCGGGGAGGCAGCCGGAGCAGGGCTGGCGCGGGATGAGGCGGCATGCTGGGGTGGAGCCGCGGGCGCACAGCAGTAGCCGGACCCAGCACAGCACGAAAGGAGATGGACCCGGCTCTGCAGGCGCAGGCGGCGACAGGCCAGACTCGGCCAGGCGCAGGAACGGCCGGGAGCTGGGGCACGGGCGCGCGGCACTGGTTCGACGAGACGGTGCTGGTCGGATGCGGGACGGCGCAGGCCGGAGCGTGGCAGCAGGGAAGTAGCCTGGTGGCGATGTTGCTGCAGGGAGTTCGACCGGCCACTGATGGAGGAGGAGGCCGGGAGGGGCTCGCTGGCGCGGTGCTTGCTGGAGCCAGTGGTCAGCGCGAGGCGGAGGATCTCAGGCGTGGCCCGAGGCTGGTGCTTGTGCGGAGTAGGAGGAGGCCGGGGCTGCCCACTGGAGCAAAGCGAGGCAATGTATGGCTAGTGTACGGGATATGTCCGACTTGTGTATGGCTATGCGTTGATCATTGTTGACTTGTATCTAGCTAGCTTGTCTATGATATTTGGAGTAGCGAACGCGCGTTTTGGCTGGAGCAAGGCGCAACACGGAGGGAATCAGACGCGAGCGACGCGGCACGGCGCGCGCACGGACGCGGCCGACAGAAGCGAGGCATCATGCGCGGACAGACGGCCGGTGTCGCAACGGTGGTGATGACAAAGGCGGCGAGGCCGACGATGAGGACGCGCCGTCCCGCGCGGCCGCTCCGGGGGCGGGTCGAAGTCGAGCCCCCGAGCGCTACCGGAGAGACGGTGCGACACCGCGGCGGTGATGGCGAAGATGGTCCCGCTCGGACTGCGAAACCTGTAGCAGTGCGGTAACATAGTACCACCCCACGGTGGGCTCCAAATGTCGTGATATTCTCACGGGGGGTGCAAGACGACATATGCCACAAGGTGGCTTCGTGTGAGGGCAAGACTGCTGCCGGAATATCCAGGGACGGGTATGCGAGTAGCACACGCTAGTTTACCCAGGTTCGGGGCTCTCTGGAGAGATAACACCCCTACTCCTGCATGTCTGAGTATATCTGGTACAGAGTTCTCCTGGAGCTGTAGCTGAGGTCTGTGCCGTAGGCATCTTGCCTCGTATATGCATATGAGCACAAGTGAGAGAGTGGCTAGCTAGTGGCCGAATGGAGTGGCCGTGGTGATGCTTGTGTGCTCATGTGTGAGTGAGTGTGGATGGATGGATGGGTGTGTGCCTTATATAGGCATGGCTAGCTTAGCATGTAAGCTATGTGGTGGCATGGGAGCAAGGGGGTATGGTGGGGTGTCATGCTTCTCCCCTGGGTCACTTCATAAATAGTGCCAGGGGACAAGTGACACTATACATGATGGCATCGAGGTACAGCCGTCTCGTCCGCGGTATGGCCACCACGTCGGGGTCTTGTCAGTGTCGGGTCGGGCTGCAGTTGGCAGCCGGCTGGTTGGCGCAGTCGGCAGCCGGCTAGTTGGCGCAGTCGGCAGCCGGCTGGGCAGAGCAGTTGGACGGGGAGCCGGCAGGAGCGGCCGGGCAGTTGGACTGAGGGGCTTTGCTAGCCCCGATGTCTTGATTTATTGTCTCGCCGTCTTCGGGGTATCCGTGTCCAATTACTCCGACAATCATAGGCACCAAATGGATCTATCGCAACAAACAAGATGAGCATGGTCAAGTGGTAAGAAACAAGGCTCGTCTCGTTGCTCAAGGATACACCCAAGTTGAAGGGATTGACTTCGATGAAACATTTGCTCCGGTGGCTAGGCTTGAATCCATTTGCATACTGCTAGCCTATGCCAACCATCACAACATCCTCCTCTACCAAATGGATGTGAAGAGTGCTTTTCTCAATGGCAAGATTGAAGAAGAAGTGTATGTTGCACAACCACCTGGCTTTGAAGACCCAAAACATCCTGACATGGTATACAAGCTCAACAAGGCATTGTATGGCCTCAAACAAGCCCCTCGCGCTTGGTATGACACACTCAAAGACTTCCTGAAGAGCAAAGGCTTCAAACCTGGTTCCCTGGATCCCACTCTCTTCACGAAGACATACGATGGTGAACTGTTTGTATGCCAGATCTATGTGGATGACATTATCTTGGCCAAGACCGACAAGAGATACAGTGATGAGTTTGGACACATGATGCAAGAGCAATATCATAAGTCCATGATGGGTGAGCTGAAATTCTTCCTCGGTCTTCAAATCCGTCAGCAGAGCAACAACATCTTCATATCACAAGAGAAATACCTCAAAGATTGCATGAAGAAGTTTGGAATGCAAGACTGCAAAGGGTACACGACGCCAATGCCAACCAAAGGTCAATTGGGTCCCGACGATAGTGGTAAAGAGTTCGATCAAAAGGTATACCGCTCCATGATTGGTTCTTTGCTCTATTTATGTGCATCTAGGCCAGATATAATGCTTAGCATTTGCATGTGTACCCGATTCCAAGCGGCACCAAAGGAATCGCATCACTTAGCAGTGAAGCGAATTCTTTGATATTTGGCTTACACCCCAACACTAGGATTATGGTATCCAAAGGGCTCAGAATTTGATCTAGTTGGATTCTCAAATGTTGATTATGCTGGTGACAAGGTTGATCGCAAGTCCACATCAGGCACATGTCATTTTCTTGGGAGATCTCTTGTCTGTTGGTCTTCAAAGAAGTAGAACTGTGTATCCCTCTCCACTGCTGAATCTGAATACATTGCTGCTTGATCTTGCTGCGCTCAGCTTCTATGGATGAAGCAAACTCTCAAGGACTATGGCATCCATCTGAAGCAAGTGGCACTTTACTGCAACAATGAAAGTGCCATCAAGATTGCCAACAACCCTATCCAGCACTCGAAGACAGAGCACTTTACTTTAAGATCCGTCATGACTTTCTCAGAGGTCATGTCAGGAAGGAAGATATTAATATCATTCACGTCAACACTCAAGAGCAATTGGCAGATATCTTCACAAAGCCCTTGGATGAGAAAAGGTTTTGCAAGTTGCGCTGTGAGCTAAATATCTTAGAATCCTCAAATGTCCTATAATTGGACACACATCCTAACGCTTACACATATTGATGACTTAGATGTGCAACACACGAAGTAACGTATATCTTCAATCAATGAAGACATACACTCTAAGTGTGAATACATTAACACAGAATTTGACTTCGGAGCGCCACGATAATTGTGCGCCGTGTCTGGGTCTAATACTTCCTATACGCTTGGTAACGCACCAAATTCTTTTGATATGTTTCAATTGGCGACACAATTTCTTAGTCTTGCATTTGATTTGTCTTCAACATTGATCTATCTTCACGTTTATCTTCACAAAGTTGATTTGGTCTTATGCTGATATATACATATATTCGTGTTCGGTCCTCTACAGCATTCACTTATGGCTATGTCTTCATACTTGAATTCTTATTGATCTAAGTGAATGTGATCGGACCCTAACCCCTTCTGTGCTTCTACCTCAAATTCTATTTATCCAAATCATATGCATTCTATTGAAACCCGTCGATTGTCTTCTCTAAATCCTTGTCAGCAGAAGACAAAGAGACAAAAGTTTAAATCTGTTTTTAATGTTATATCCTTATTGCCTGAATACCGGAGAAGCCGGAACGACCACCCGACAATCCAGGCGTGCGTGGGAACATGGAAATACTTCCAATAAGTTGCATGCATGCCACGTGTCCTTCAGATGTGAACCACTAGGGGAACCTACGTAATTACGTTGTGTTGTCCCTTTCCTTATAAATATACACTCACCACGGTCATTATCTCTTCTTCCACCTCGCCACCTCGCACAAACCCTAGCGCCTCTGCTAGCTCGCGTCGATGCCGGAGACAAAGCGCTTTGCTGCCGCAACTTCTTTGACGCCATCCTCACGCTGGCCGTGAACCTCGTCCTCTCCGCCGCCACCATAGGAGTCTTCTGCCGCCAAGTTAGGGCGCGGGAGATTGAACTACTTGGCCTCTCTCCCCACCTCGTCTAGCAGTTCTTCAAGCGGTAATTAAAACTTACTTTTTACTGCCTTTTTGATCTGTCAAATCCATCCACTTCAACCAAAAGTGGTTTCTTCACTTTCAAATCTGGATCCATCTTTATCTGCATCTCATATCATGCTAAGAATATTCACTTATGCTTCATAACTAGTTAGATTCCTCACTTGTACATATTCATGGATTTGTAGAAATCTGGAACCAACTCTCTTCAAATAAGTGAATGTCTTCGCACTATGAGGTCAATGTCTTCAAACTGATTTATCTTCAAAATCTTCTGAGAATGCATATGACCTCTTCCCCTTCCCTCTCACCTCTAATGCTGTCACAGGTACATGTCCGTGGGAGAATCCCTTGGTTCTCATAGTCTGCATTCATTGCAGAGTTCTTACAGCATCATATTCACTCACCTGAAGCCATCTCTTGTCTGAACAGCAAAAGGAAGCCATTCACTGTCTTGAAGCCATTCAGTTTGAATATAATGGCAACAGTGAAATCAGCTAGAAAGGGTGGCAGGCAGCACCGTGGAGATACAGCTAAGGATTTACTTCCTGGTCTGTTTGAAATGTACAAGACAAATCCAGAGGAAAGCTATGGCCAACGCAAGACCCGAATCCAATGGATTCGAAGATATTGGGTGGAAGAATGGTTCAAGTGGTTCAAGTACAGATCTGTGACTGCTGAATATGCTGAAAAGAATGCTATCAAGCGCCTGAGGGAGTCCTGGACTAAGGGGTCCTCGGGCATCCGGCCTGTTATTCATTGGGCCGGACTGATGGGCTGTGAAGATATGAAGGCCGAAGACTATACCCGTGTCCGGATTGGACTTTCATTGGCGTGGAAGGCAAGCTAGGCGACCAACTGTGAAGATTCCTTCTTATGTAACCGAACCCATGTAACCCTAGATCTCTCCGGTGTCTATATAAACCGGAGAGCATAGTCCATATAGGGGAGATATTCATTACCATATTCACATAGGCTAGACTTCTAGGGTTTAGCCATTACGATCTCGTGGTAGATCAACTCTTGTAACACTCATATTCATCAAGATCAATCAAGTAGGAAGTAGGGTATTACCTCCATAGAGAGGGCCCGAACACAGGTAAACATCGTGTCCCACATCTCCTGTTACCATCGATCCTAGACGCACAGTTTGGGACCCCCTACCCGAGATCCGCCGGTTTTGACACCGACATTGGTGCTTTCATTGAGAGTTCCACTGTGCCGTCGGCAAAGGACTCGATGGCCCCTTCGATCGTCAGTAATGACATCGTCCAGGGAGAAACCTTCCTTTCCGAAAAAATCTTTGTGTTCGGCGACATCGTACTGCAGGCCAACTCGCTTGGCCATCTGGAGCAGGTCGATAGCTACGCCCCTGGCCATCAGGTCAGATTTGGAAGCTTGAACTACATCGCGGATATCCGTGGAGACTTGATCTTCAATGGATTTGAGACCGCGGCAATTACTCCCCCGCACTCTGATGAACGTGACTTAAATCTGTTATTGGATTACGTCCAGGAGATGGATCCTGTTGCTGCAACAGCTTCATTACCAAAGTAGATCGTGCCCTACGAGGCCACAAAGCCCGCGGTGTTGGAGCCACACACGAACTGGAGATCCTGCAACGAGCGCATCAATGGAACTCTGGACTCGTCGCCGGCTATACGTTCCGCATCAGGTACGCCTGCGGACACCGAGCTGGATCGGTTATCGATTTTCGAATATAGCGCAGCAGACATCTTCCAGCATTCACCTTTGGGTGACGTACTAAACTCTTTAAAGAACTTGTCCTTGGAGGAATACTCACGGCCAAACTATGTTCGGTTCAAGCTAGAGGAGGATGACGAGGAATTTTGCTTCCCACCCGCCACCCACTTCATAGCCACCGTCGATGACTTAACCGACGTGCTTGACTATTGCTCCGAAGACATCGATGATATGGACGACGATGCCAACAAGGAGCAATGCCAAGACCCGCCATTTACTGGACATTGTACGACCAACTCCTCGTACGATGTGTACATGGTTGATACACCTAAAGGATATGGCGATGTCAAAGAAGAGCCAGACGCGAATAAACCCTCTGAGACGCAGTCCAAGCGCCGGCGCCCTAAACGCCGCTCCAAGCCTCGCCGCACAAAAGATAGCAATACTGGCACCGGAGAAAATAGTACTTCGGGTGATGCCGAAAACAATGGAGACCCTGTCGGAGCTACATCCGAACAGGAGGAACATGACAACAGGCAAGACAACCCTGATGAACAGGCCATAGAAGATGACTCGGAGGATGATAGTTACCGTCCACCCTCCGAGGAGGAGACAAGCCTCGGCAACGAAGACTTCATCGTGCCCGAGGATCCTCTGGAGCAGGAGCGCTTTAAGCTTCAGCTCATAGCCACTGCAAGGAGCCTAAAAAAGAAACAGCAGCAGCTTCAAAATGAACAAGATCTGCTCGTCGACAAATGGACTGACGTCCTGACAGCCGAAGAATACGGCCTCAAGCGCCCAGCCAAGAGCTACCCAAAATGCAGACTGCTACCTCAATTCGATGAGGAGGCACCGGAGCACACATCTCCCTCGAGGAACGACCACCACATGGTCGAGACAGGGCGGCCGAACGGCCAGCCCGCAGTCGGGATAAAGCGGCAACTCAGGACAAACGACAGCCTGCCCCACCGCCCTGTAAAAATAGAGACGAAAGAGTTCGGGGTCACACGTACGACCTCCGGCAGACCCTAGACAGTAGAGCAGGACATACAAGATCGATCTACGGATCGCGAGGACATGCCTCGAGGCACGACGACGGCTACCTATTCGGACGTGACAAACCTAACCACGCCCGGTCCGAATGCCGCATACGGACTCCATCAGAGCTACGCCACGACGCGGACCGCTATAGAGGCGCCGCACACCCTCTCTGCTTTACAGACGAGGTGCTGGATCACGAATTCCCCAAGGGGTTCAAGCCTGTCAACATTGAATCATACGACAGCACAACCGATCCTGCAATATGGATCGAGGATTTTATTCTCTATATCCGTATGGCTCGAGGAGATGACCTCCACGCCATCAAATACCTCCCATTAAAGCTCAAAGGACCAGCTCGACACTGGTTAAATAGCCTGCCTGAGAATTCCATTGGCAGCTGGGAGGACTTGGAAGAGGCTTTCCTTGATAACTTCCAAGGAACTTATGTCCGACCACCAGATGTCGATGACTTAAGCCACATAGTTCAACAACCTGGAGAATCAGCCAGAAACTTCTGGACTAGGTTCCTAACCAAAAAGAACCAGATCGTTGATTGTCCAAATGTCGAGGCCCTAGCAGCCTTCAAACACAGCATCCGTGACGAATGTCAAGCACGCCACCTCGGCCAAGAAAAGCCGAAGTCTATGGCAGCCCTCACGGCACTCATGACCCGCTTTTGCGCGGGAGAGGACAGCTGGCTAGCGCGTAGCAAAAACACAGCCAGCGAGGCAGGCCCTACTGAGGCCAAAAATAGCACCGGCAAGCTCCGGCGCAACAGACACAAACGCCGCAGCAATGGAGACAACACCGATGACACCACAGTCAACGCCGGATTCAGTGGCTCCAAGTCCGGCCAACGGAAGAAGCCCTACAAAAGAAACAACGAAGGACCTTCCAGCCTGGACCGCATACTCGATCGTCCGTGCCAGATACACGGCACCCCGGATAAGCAAGCCAATCACACCAACAGAGATTGTTGGGTCTTCAAACAGGCTGGTCAGTTAAATGCCGAAAACGAAGAAAAGGGATCACAAAGTGAGGACGAGGACGAAGAGCCCCGACAGCCGAACACCGGGGGACAAAAGAAATTTCCTCCTCAAGTCAAAACGGTGAACATGATATACGCCACGCACATCCCCAAAAAAGGAGCGCAAGCGAGCACTTATGGATGTCTACGCGGTAGAGCCAGTCGCCCCCAAATTCAATCCGTGGTCATCATTCCCGATCACCTTCGACCGACGAGACCACCCAACTAGTATCCGCCACGGCGGTTCAGCCGCACTAGTCCTTGACCCAATTATTGACGGGTTTCACCTAACACGAGTCCTGATGGATGGTGGTAGCAGCCTCAACCTGCTCTATCAGGACACAGTGCGGAAGCTGAGCATTAACCCCTCACGAATCAAACCAACAAAGACTACCTTTAAGGGAGTCATACCAGGTGTAGAGGCCCGTTGTACGGGCTCAATCACGCTGGAGGTGGTCTTCGGTTCTCCGGACAACTTCCGAAGCAAAGAGTTAATCTTCGATATCGTCCCCTTCGCAGCGGCTACCACGCACTGCTCGGACGAACCGCGTCTGCTAGATTCAACGCAGTGCCACACTATGCTTATCTTAAGCTCAAGATGCCCGGTCCACGCCAAGGCCATAACAATCAATGGCACACGGAATGCTCCCTACGAGCAGAGGAGCACACCGCCCTAGCAAGAGAGGTACATAGTGGCCTTCTCAAACAGCACAATAGTACGGGTTGTCGAGCCTCGGACATCATTAAGAGGTTCCGGACTACACTGCAGCAGGACAGTGCGGCTCGTCAAGAGCTCGATTAGCAATTCGGCCTCCGTCCCAGTCCCGAGGAAGTAGTGGCATTCGCACCATGCGTACATAATTATGCACTCAAAATCCCATGGACATCGATGGAGGCACAAGCTAACCCGGGATCCACAGTTCGGCTAGACTGATCCCGGACACACATACTTTCACCTTCTTCCTTTTTGTTTCAGGTTCCTTTTCCCACGGGCTTGATCACCAGTCCCTTTGAAGGATCGGCATACAAAGGAGGCAAGCAGCACAGGTGTGTAGGGTAACCTCTATACGTTCTTCTTGACGGTACTTATATTTCTCAGGACCCCCACGCTATGCCCAATCAATTCCGGCATGTTAAATAGCCCGGGTACTTATCGCACCATCTGTACAAGATACGCCTTGACGTATCCATCCAGTTATAATAAAAATGGTTTGTGGCCCAGTTTCTCTGGTTTTTTGCTTCTTACTTCATTTTATTTCGATCTGCTTATCGGCTGCATCGGTACTCTTTTGTACGTCTCATATTCGCCAGGGGCTACTTATCGCCCCACAATAAGGCAGCAAAGTCTGAACACTTCTTATATAGGTTCGGCACCCCGACTTTAGCATTATATGCATTGGCTCCGAATCATGTCTTTGGTCAATTGTTGGGTTGCCCGGCTCATGTGCTTGCTACCCTACGTTCCGCTCTATCGGCTAGGGTAGTAAAGGGAGAACTACTGCGATTGTGCCCTGGCCTTGACAGGATGAGCACCTCAGTAGAGAAAACCGAAAACTGACTGTCATGAAACGGCGAGAGCCGGTCGCTATTCGAGGGTTACAAAAATCGTTGGAGATTTTTTTCGTTATATGAAGGATCGGCACTTCCCGATCAGATGCTGACAACACCCTGGCTTGGACCAGGGGCTGCGCCCATGCTTTATTATAATACTCCTATGGCTAAGTGAGGGCGTTTAAGCCGTATAGTATGATTTCCTCGTTCGTTGCGCTAAACAACTCCTTCAAGGACCATATAATTGGATCAAGATTGTTTAGATTCCATCCCGAACACCTCCGTACTACCTACGCGAGGGCAGAAGCCGACGACTGGCCAACCCTCCGATTGCATACAACACGGTCGCACAGGAGGAAACAATTAAAGCATAACTAAATTACATTAAAAACAGGCTTTGTTTTCATAATACAAGGCAAAGGCTACACAAATGTTTTCATTCAAAAATAATGTCCTGCCCGCACTCAGCCGCTGCAAGTCAAGACCCTTCTATGACATCCGCAAAATATCGCTCGGGTGTGTGGTGCTCCTTGCCCTCCGGCGGCCCTCTGGGCACTTGAACAGCGTTCATCTTCGCCCACCACATTTTGCAATGGGCGAAGGCCATGCGGGCACCTTCAATACAGGCAGAGCGCTTGACAACGTCCATTGGAGGACAGGCATTCACCATCCGCCTCACGAGTCCGAAGTAGCTACCAGGCATAGCTTCGGCTGGCCATAGCCGGATTATCAAATCCTTCATGGCTAGTTCGGCCACCCTATGCAGCTCCATCAGCTGTTTCAACTGATCGGTGAAGGACACGGGAAGTTCTGGTGCCTCATATTGCTACCAGAATAGCTTTTCCGTCGAGCCCCCTCCTTCGACCCCATAGAACTCCACGGCGTCCGATGCACTGCGGGGTAAATCCGCAAAAGCCCCTGGGGAACTCCAAACCCGGGTTAGTAAAAGGTACCGCTTCTCCGCATACTTGCTCTACATCTTAAATGCCTTACCCGCCGTGATCTTCTTGGCCTCCTGGATCTCCTGGAGGGCGGCCTAGGCCTCATTCCGTGCGGTCTCCGCGCTCTGACGAGACTTGGTGAGTTTGGCCTCTTGAGCTGACGCATCATTCTCCAAGGTCTCACATTTTTTCACCGCATCTTGGAGCTCCTACTGGACTTCTTTGACCCAGGCCTTGAGCTTCTTACGGGCGGCCTGCTGCTGGATAGCCTTCTCCTCGGCCTCGCCAAAGGCCTTCCTCAGGGCCTCGACCTCGGTCGCGGCTCCTGCAATTACGACACTACAGTCAATATACATCGCCTATGCTTTCTGAACACACAGCAAGTCGTTACTCACCTTGCTTCTCCTGAAGCCGAATTTTAACCTCGCCGAGCTCGTTCTCAGTCTGTCTACTTCAGTTCAGAGATCTCGGCATCATGAGAGGTTGCGGACAACAGCGACGCCTGGTTATGCATACATATTACGTTAGTCTCCTACAATAGAATATTGATCCTTTGTCCGGTTCTTCTCGCCGAACACCGGACAGTGTCTAAGGGGCTACTGACTACATGGGTTTTTTCTCTTTCTATGCCACTTACCTCGAAACCTGTCAACAGGTTGCTACAGGCTTCATTCAGTCCACTCTTGGCGGACTGAACCTTCTCGATCACCACGCCCATAAGGACGCGGTGCTCGTCCATAACGGAGGCGCCTCGTAGCGCCTCCATCAGGCTAGCCGACGTCCCTGGATGGATAGGGACCACCGGCGGAAGCGGCGCGCCCCCCTCCTTCAAAGGGGGCTGCTCGCCCGACTCCGAAGCCATATGGGTCTCCGGAATCATATTCGGCTGAGGGCCAAACTAGAAGTGGCCCTCTTCGCCAGTCTCCATGGGGATAGTCTCCCCCATGTGTCCGGTAGTGGAGGCTTCGCCTCGTGGCGCCTCCCGGACAGCGTCCTGGGCTCCTCCCCGGTTCGGAGCGGCCCTCCGGGACAACACTTCTGTGTCATCCCTGGCCCCGGGGGAATAAGCAGGCGGTGGCGACATCCTCGCCATCTCCAACGGAGCCAACGAACCTCCAGACGAGGATCGTTGGAGTAGGTCGCGGACCGGACTGGAATAGTACAGTTAACTATGTCAAGATAATGGAGATGAAGGGCCGGATGTGCGCACGAGCGAGCCGTGTCACTTACGATGCGGCCGGGGGTTTGGTGCGGGGGCGTCATTCCGGACTGCTGTCAACGTCCCACGCGGTGTTGACCGCTGGGACGCCCTTCCCCTTCTTGGGCGTTTCCGCCTCCAGACGCGCTGAAGCCGCCCTCTTCTTCATCCTCTCCTCAGGGGGAGGATTGTTCTCTTCCTCCTCCTCCTCTTCCTTGTCATTGTCCTCAGGGACAGAGGAATGAGCTTTATCGTCTTCGGACGTCACGTCCGAAGTGCCCTTGCGATGGAGGCCACTCTTGGCCCCCTTTGACTTCTTCTTGGCCATCTTCTCTGGCGCCTTATATGGCGCCGGCACCAGCATCTTTGCTAGACGCGGGATGACTGGTTCTTTAGGCAGCGGGGCCGGACACTGGATCCGCTTCGCCCTCTCCATCCAGTCCTGAAAAGGCAGTAATAAAAGCTCACGCATCATCCTCGAAACGATTAAGTTGTGGGCACATCAAAAATAACATACCTTGCTGGCAGGGTGTTTACAATCGTGAACATGGTCTAAATCCGTGGCCGGTGGCTTCTCGTTGCCCTTAAAAAGCAACTTCCATGCGCCTTCATGAGTAGTCTCGAAGAGACTTACCAAGGTCTAGTGCTTCTTCAAATTGAACTCCCACAGAGGGCGGCTTCGGTGCTGGCATGGGAGAATCCGGCGAATTAACATCACCTGGATTACATCGACGAGCTTGAAATTCTAGGTCACCATGCTTTGAACGCGCATCTGCAGCGCTATTAGCTCGTCAGGTGAACACCAGTCCGGACTCTTATCGACCCAGGAGGTGAGTCGCATAGGAGCGCCGGAGCAGAATTCGGCAGCTGCGGCCCAGGTGGTGTCGTGAGGTTCGGTGATATAGAACCATTGCTTCTGCCATTCCTTTACTGTGTCCACAAAAGTGCCCTTGGGCCAGGAGACGTTGGACAGCTTGCTCACCATGGCTCCTCCGCACTAAGATATCTGGCCATCCACCACCTTCGGCTTCACGTTGAAGACTTTGAGCCACAGCCCGAAGTGGGGTTGGATGCGGAGGAAGGCTCGCACACGACGATAAACGCCGAGCTGTTGAGGAAGGAATTCAGGGACAGATCATGGAAATCTATCCCGTAATAATACATCAGCCCGCAGACGAAAGGGTGGAGTGGAAACCCTAGCCCACGGAAGAAATGGGGGATGAACACTACCCTCTCGGTGGGCTTCGGCGTGGGGACGACTTGTCCCTCAGCTGGCAGACGGTGGTCGATCTCCTTCGCCAAATATTCGGCCGCCCGAAGCTCACTAATGTCCTCTTCCTTGACAGAGGAGACCATCCACTTGCCCTGACCACCGGATCCGGACATGGTTGCTTGAGTGGAAAGGAGATGAGAACTTGGGCGCTGGAGCTCAAGATTGGAAAGGCGGAGACAGAGAGAGAGCGTGAGAAGAGGGAGTGGGAATCCTTATCCCCTTATAAAGGCAGCAAATATTAAACGCCTCCTCACTCTCCTTAAGATTCCCTATTCCCAAGGGCTGTATAAACGGCACGGTTGGGTTACCCATGCCCGCATTGATGAGAATCCTGCAATGAGGGGACACAATCTCTGCTTCAACAAGACGTGCCAATGACAATCGCGTCTCGGAACGTGGAGCGACAGACAAAAAACGGTTCGAAATTATGACCGGGCAGACGTGATGTCGTGTTGTAAAAAGCTGTCAGCGGATAGAACTCGTGTTAAAATATATATTCTCTCTGCGATTGTGCATGGTGTGTGTAACAGGTCCAGATACAATCATCACATCCGAAGACTATCTTGGAGTTCGAAAAAAGGGGAACCTGCGTTGCAATGCCGAAGACAATCTACGCGCCAGACTCCTCGTCATTGAAGCCAGGTTCAGGGGCTACTGAGGGAGTCCTGGACTAAGGGGTCCTCGGGCGTCCGGACTGTTATTTATTGGGCCGGACTGATGGACTATGAAGATATGAAGGCCGAAGACTATACCCATGTCCGGATTGGACTTTCCTTGGGGTGGAAGGCAAGCTAGGCGACCAACTATGAAGATTCCTTCTTATGTAACCGACCCCATGTAACCTTAGATCTCTCCGGTGTCTATATAAACCGGAGAGAATAGTCCGGATAGGGGAGATATTCATTACCATATTCACATAGGCTAGACTTCTAGGGCTTAGCCATTACGATCTGTGGTAGATCAACTCTTGTAACACTCATATTCATCAAGATCAATCAAGCAGGAAGTAGGGTATTACCTCCATAGAGAGGGCCCGACCCTGGGTAAACATCGTGTCCCCTGTCTCCTATAACCATTGATCCTAGACGCACAGTTCGGGACCCCCTACCCGAGATCCGCCGGTTTTGACACTGACAGCGCCCATGGGGAGATATTCTATACAGAAATCTTTGGCCCAAGTCCAAGTCTGAAGCCATTGCTCAGGGCTTCTACCCATGCATGGTCCGAGGATCGAAGCCAGAGAATGCCGACCCATCATCTACGTTATGGTGTCACGAAGACAATCGTTTCAACTATCAGTTTGCAAAAGAGTCAGCTGTGAAGAACAAGAAAGATCTTGGACTCAACTTCAACCCTGGTCCGTTTGCTCCAAGGGTTGATGGCACGCGCGATGCCAATCCAAATGTCATTGGCCCCTTCAACAACTTCGATGGCCTCCTCTCTCACATAGCTGCTCAGAGGGCCATTGTGGAGCAATCAGCTCATGACGCAGATTCTGAAGATGCGCCAGCTCCACCAAAGCAGAAAAAGAAGAAATCAAAAGCTTCGAAGCCCTCTGCCGCACCAAAAGCTTCGATTGTGAAGCCATTAGCCACTGCACTTCCTGAACCATGTGTGCAGTCTGAAGATTTGTCTCGTGTCTCCAAGAAGACTGAGAAGTCCAAGAAGACAAAGAAGCCCATGAAGAGTTCTGGGCATGAACTGACCTCTACCGGCCGTTACTCGCGCAATGAGGATGCCACCATTGATCTGTCTAGCGGAAGATCTTGATGATGAAGCCCTTGAGATGCTTATCAAGAGCAAGAAAGAGGCGGAGATCTTCAACGATCTGCCCCTCTTTGACGTGGACATTTTGAACAATTTCATTGACGAATGGTTTGATGACCAGAGCATCAGCATTATGATCTTCAGTTGCCTGTAGACATCAGCGTCACCTTCCACAGAGCCATTGCTAATGAGTTGGCTCTGGCTCAGAAGATTGTCAAGCTGAAGAACAAAATTGATTATGAGAAGGCTCACTTCAAGAAGAACATGGCCAAGCTCAGCGTGGCTGATGTGTAGATCATCAAGAAGATGATGCATGATCTTAAGGAACAATTTGTCAAGAAGCGTGAAGAAGCTAAAGGCTCACGAGAGCACATGAAATACTTTGCAGAGAAATGCGTCCAGGCCCACAATGAAGCTGAAAAGTGCAAAGCTCTTGGGTGTCCTGGCATCGACCCCAATGGCTGCCAAACAGAGGAAGAAGCCTGCTGCGGCCCAAGCTGAAGCATCACGGCGGGAAGAACCAAGCATTGTCTTCCCCGCCAGCATGACAGGCTCGAAGCCTAAGGTCACCTCAAAGCAGCCTTCGAAAGAAGAAGACAAGGGAAGCAGAAGCCGAAGCCTGGAAACGCAAGCACAAGGATGCTTCTGATGATGCCCCATCCAAGAAGAAGCTGAAGACAATGTCTTCAAAGAAAGAGCGAGTTGCGGCCTCTAAGGCCCTCATTGTTGAACCCATCTCTATCGCTCTTCCAGCCACCACCAACAAAGATCGTCGCATTGTGATCCATCAGCCTGCTTCCACAAAGGCTCATGGAGATGAAGGAGTTCCAGCTGTTTACCCCATCACAGCTGAAGACATTGGTCACGAAGACAATGTTGAAGATGATGAAGTCCTTCCTCAACATGAGCACCAATTGGTATCATCGCCTGTTCTAAAGAACAGCGAACTCATCAGCATTGGTCGTCCCTTGACGCCAATCACTCAAGATGATTCACGGGCCGATCACCCTCAACAAGACACCCCCATTCATGATGAAACACCCACAACTCCACCACCTCAAGTCACCACTCTGGTACTTGACGACGACAACTACATGGTGCAGACCACTCCATCACCACAGGTGTTGCCCGCTTTCCGCAGGCTTCGCAAAGGCCACATGTCACCATGTCGAGCATTCCGGAAGGGGAAGCGCAACAAAGCTCAGTAGCACGTCAAGTATTTTCTGAAGCCACCCCTACTGCGAATGTCTCTGAGTCTGAAGCTAAAGCTGTTGAAGACATTCCGGCTGCATTAGCCGATGAAGATCAAGAAAAAAGAGAAGAAGAAAGAGTTGCCACACCCCCTGCCACTGATCAAGTCATTCTCGAGGAGAATGTGACTATGCCCGACCCTCCTGTTATTGAAGAAACAGAGGTTGAAAACTCTGAGGCTACCACAAACAACGCTAATGACGCCAATGACGTTGTCATGGCCGAAGACAATGTGGAGCCTGAAGCTAATGTGGTGCCTGAAGCTCATGCACAACCTGAAGCCACTGTGAATGCTGAAGACATTGTTCCACCTCCCAGGCCTCACACCATTGAAAAGGTTGTCACAGTGAGATGGCCTGTTTTGGTTCCTCCAACAGCTCCCAGACCACAGTACGCCTACCATGTTGAGCAGAGGCCTCAAGTTCAGAAGCCGAAGCCAAGGCTGCCAAGGCTTCCAGGTGCTGCTACATCGCTAGGATCTTTCAGCGTGAACAGCTTCAGTGCACACAACACATTCTTCGACAGTGCCAAAAATCCATATTCGAAGCCAAAGATCTCTTCTGATCGATTCTGGAGCTATCAGCAGCGCAGCTATTACTCCTGCATTCTATACAATCTAGAGCGAATCTTTCCTCACATGCATCTTGATTGTGAAGCTATTGTTGGGATGCCCTGTCTTGAAGAAGCATTGGACTGCTTTAGAGATGCTGGTCTTCTGCAGTTTGTAATAGACAAAGAGCACGGGAATGAAGAGCTTCTGCTACAGTTCTATGCTACAGTTCACATTGTCGGTGTTCTAGGAACGGGGGTCCCCAGACTTGCCTGCCTGCGGCCTGCGGAGTGGCTCAAAGGGGGGCCCATCACGGCCCATCTTCATCAACACAAGCTCAAGACCCTCGCGAGGGGCCAAGCCCCAGCCACCTGCCTCAGGAGCCCCGGTCTGTGGCCCGGCCTCAGGAGCGCGCCTGCTCCTGACGATGGAGCCTCAGGAGGGGTGCTGGATCACAGAGCTCCGGAGCTACTTAACGCAAGGGACCCTGCCGGAGAAGGAGGAGGAAGCGGAGCGTGTGGCGCGGCAAGCCACAACGTACTGCATCAGGGATGGAGAGCTCTATCGGAAGCGACCGAATGATGTGTCCCTACGCTGCATCTTCAGGGAGCAAGGGAAAGAACTGCTGGCGGATATACACGGTGGAGACTATGGGCATCACTCATCATCACGAACCCTCGTGGGCAAGGCATTCCGGAGCGGTTTCTATTGGCCTACTGCGCTCAACGATGCCGTCGAACTAGTGAAGGCTTGCGAAGCCTGCCAATTCCATGCCAAGCAGATCCATCAGCCGACAGGAGGTCTGCAAACTATACCCCTCTCATGGCCGTTTGCGATGCAGGGCTGGATATCCGGCCCGCTTCTCGGCGCCAGGGGCTATTGCGACCTCTACGTTGCCGTGGACAAGTTCACCAAGTGGGCTGAAGTGGAAGCCGTCCGCACCATCCCCGCAGGTTCTGCGGTCAAGTTCGTCAAGGGCATCGTGAGCCGGTTCGGGGTGCCGAACCGCATCATCACCGACAATGGTTCACAGTTCACCAGTAACCTCTTCAAAACATACTGTGCTAACCTGGGAATGCAGATATGCTGCACTTTGGTGGCACACCCCCGAAGCAACGGCCAGGCCGAGCGGGCCAACGCAGAGGTCCTGAGAGGCCTCAAAACCAGAACATTCAAGAAGAAACTGGAGGCCTGCGGCAGAGGTTGGTACGACGAGCTTCAGTCCGTGTTGTGGTCCATCCGCACGACCACGACCAAGACAACTGGAGAGACCCCGTTCTTCCTGGTCTATGGAGCCGAAGTGTTCCTCCCTCACGAGGTCAGACGTTGTTCCGCACGGGTCCTGGCGTTCGACGAGGCGCAGCAGGACGCCATGCGGGGGACGGACCTCGTGCTGGGGGAGGAGCGTCGTCGAGAAGCTGCGTTGCGAGCGGCGAGGTACCAACAAGCACTGCGACGATACCACTGCCGCAACATCCGCCCCAGAACTCTTGAGGTAGGGGACCTCGTGCTCAGGCGGGTTCTCTCCAGGGAGGGACTGCATAAGCTCTCTCCCATGTGGGAGGGCCCATTCAAGGTTGTTCATGTTTCCAGGCCCAGCTCCGCGCGCTTGGAGACTCAGGAAGGGGTGCCAGTCTAACGCATGGAACATCCAACACCTCCGGAGGTTTTACCCCTAGGAAAGGCCCAGAGCCTATGAAGAAGGCGAATGCCTGTGAAGCTGTCGCGTTTTGGAAAAGGCCCAGAGCCTGTGAAGAAGGCGAATGCCTGTGAAGCTGTCACGTTTTGGAAAAGGCCCGGAGCCTGTGAAGAAGGTGAATGCATGTGAAGCTTATCTTTTTGGAAAAGGCACAGAGCCTGTGAAGAAGGCGAATGCCTGTGAAGCTTATCTTTTTGGGAAAGGCCCGGAGCCTGTGAAGAAGGCGAATGCCTGTGAAGCTGTCGCGTTTTGGAAAAAGGCCCAGAGCCTGTGAAGAGGGCCAATGCCCGTGAAGCTTGCTTCCCCCAAGAAAGGCTCGGAGCCTGTGAAGAAGGCCAACGCCTGTTAAGCTCGCCGCCCGTGACACTCTCACGTAATAATGAGTTGGGGCTGTACACGCCCCGGAGTCTCAGGAGCGCCGGCCTCAGGCCCTGGGGCTCCCTCCCACGCCCAGTGGCAGCACTTAGCTCGGTGCTGGTGAGAAGACGTCGAAGACTAGATTAGGTGCCGGACGCGGCTTTTTCATTTGCTTTCTGCAGTTGGCTTGTTCATTCTCATTTGAAGTTTTATTGAAGCTGTTGTCGTTTTTGATTTGTGGCTCTTCAACCTTTCGCCCTCCTATCTCGATTTCTCTCGCGCAAGGTCTCGCGAGGGGGAAGCCTGAGCACCCTCGCGAGTGTTTTCTACCCTTATCGTTCAAAGTTTCCCAACCTGGGTCCATCACAGGAGCACCCCTCCAGTCCGTGCCTCACGGGCACCGCGACACGAACACAGGACCTGGGTCGGTCGCCCCCCACGGCCGAGGCTGGGAACTACCACGCTACAGCAGGCAGCGGCAAGGCACGATACCGAAATAGTAGAAACAATACGATGATTAACGGTGAAAGTCCAAACACGCCCCCACGGGGCCCCACACTACTGTCTTTCTATGCAGGAAAAAGAAAAAGGAAGAACAAATCAGGCGCGGCTCGCCCCGACACCAGCCCGCAGGGAAGACTCGAGCCGCCTCCGGGGCTCAGGCGGACTCCCTCTCGCGCTTCACCGAGGCACGACAGCGGTGGACCCGCTTACCACCCTCCAAGCAGGCACGACGGGCGTGGGGCTGATCAAGGCCGTTCTTTGGAAGAGCATTTGCCCAAGAAGAATCGATGAAGCTCGAGGAGCCCCGAAGGCCACCGACCACGCTGCAGGTGATGTCCTCTCCGTCATCGCCGGGCTGGGCCCCCGGCATGATCGTCGCCCTCGGGGCAGCACCCAGCTCGGCGATCATCCTCCCCGAACACCCTCACGTAAAGGGTGGCATCGCCATTGAACTTGAAGTGCAGGGTGCACCGACGCTCGAGCACGCTGCAGGCAAACGTCCTGCCAGCGAAGTCGGGGCCAGGTTCCCGACCGCAGAGACCTCCAACGAAGCCGGGGAGGCCAGCAATGACAGCCCGCACTGGAGCCGAGGCCGCCCGAGGCGCCAGCCGGGAGCTCACCTAGAAGGAAGCGAGGAAGCTGAAGCCGGCGAAGTCGGCTCCGCCGACCACACAACGAACTCGGCAACACCTCCAGAGCGTGAAGCGTGGCCTAGGGGTCAGCGTCAGAAGGCGCTTCTGCCGCTGCCACCGGCTCCATCACCGCGGGAGATCACCTCCGCGGCCACGGGGAGTCGCCGTGGGAGCCACAGGATGTTTGCGAGGGCGGCCTCGACCGCGCTTTGGCGGGGGAGAGGCAGGCTCAGTGTCGGTGTCAAAACCGGCGGATCTCGGGTAGGGGGTCCCGAACTGTGTGTCTAGGCGGATGGTAACAGGAGACAAGGGACACGATGTTTTACCCAGGTTCGGGCCCTCTTGATGGAGGTAAAACCCTATGTCCTGCTAGATTAATATTGATGATGTGTGTTACAAGAGTGGATCTACCACGAGATCAAAGAGGCTAAACCCTAGAAGCTAGCCTATGGTATGATTGTTGTTCGCCCTACGGACTAAAACCCTCAGGTTTATATAGACACGGATAGGGTTAGGTTACACAGTAGTCGGTTACAATGGTAGGAGATCTACATATCCAGACGCTAAGCTTGCCTTCCACCCCAAGGAAATTCCCAACCCGACACGGGACGAAGTCATCAATCTTATATCTTCATAGTCTTGGAGTCCGCCGATGATGATAGTTCGCTATCCGGACACCCTCTAGTCCGGAACTCCCTCAAGAGCCCTGAACCAGGGCTTCAATGACGCATTTAGTCCGGGCGCGCATATTGTCTTCGGCATTGCAAGGCGGGTTCTTCCTCCGAATAATTTATAGAAGATTGTGAACACCAGGATAGTGTCCGGCTCTGCAAAACAAGTTCCACATAAATCCGTAGAGAGAATAAGTTTTGCACAGATCTGCTGACATATTCCGCAGCGTGACATCACACCACGGCCAGGCTTTTATATGAATCGTTTTTTATTGTTCCACCTCGGCGTGTTTAGCGAGGCGGTTTCCTTGGCACGTCTTATCAAAGCATAGATCGTGCCCCCTTATTCCGAGATTCTCATCAATACGGACGTGGGTAACCCAACCGTGCCCGTTGGCCTGCCTTCCCTATCAAAGGCGAGTCCTAGTCGACCACGGGGTGGGCTCTTGGTATTCAACCTCTTTATAACGAGACCAAGGCCCTCTCCTTTTTACACCCTCTATCGAGTTCGCCTCGTGCTTCGAGTTCCAACGCCCAAATCTTCAGATTCAGGCGCTTCGAACATTCGACGATGTCCGGCTCCGACCGGCATGGCCGATGGATGTCTTCCTCCGTCACAGAAGAAGACGTGCTAAAGCTGCGAGACGCCAGGTATCTAACCGGTGAGATCTCGCATAGGCTGCCTGCTCCAGGGCAGGTCATTCCCACTCCTGAGCCCGGTGAGAACGTGGTGTTCGTGTCTCACTTCCGTCGGGGTTTAGGCTTCCCGACGGACCCATTTGTGCGGGGGCTCATGTTTTATTATGGGATTGATTTCCATGACTTGAATCCGGAGTCCATCCTCCATATCTCATCATTCATTGTTGTATGTGAGGCCTTCCTCCATATTACCCCTCACTTTGGATTGTGGCTCAAGACCTTCAAGGTGGAGCCAAAGGCGATCAAGGGGCAGCAAACAGAGTGCGGAGGGGCGGTCATAAGCAAATGCGCTGGTGCTCCATGGCCCGAGGGCTCTTTCCAAGAGGAGCTTGGTTTATGGCAACGGGAGTGGTTCTATATCACCGCTCCCAGGGGCACCAAATGGGCGGCGCTCCCGGCCTTCCGCCAGTCCACCACAGCTGGCAAGGCCATGGGTCAACAAGGGGCTCGACTGGGGTTGTCCAAGGACGTTCCCCTCGCTGCAAGGCCAGATTCGAGATCTCCAGGAAAGAGGGATCAATCTGCTGCAAGGGCGCAGGTTATTGTGATCCGCGCCTTCAGCCCTGCAAACGCCGCCTCCGCCTGTGGGAATTCAATCCAGAGGGACCACGAGCTCTCCAAAATTTTATGGGCACGACGCCCGTGGAGATGTATAAGCTGTTCTTCGGATCACGAGAGAAGTGTCCGGACTTGACCGAGGACGCAGGACTAAGCTGCAATCGCCCAGATGCTCAAGTAAGTAGTCCTGTAACCGGACAAGCTGTTTATTCATTTATTATGTATATATGCCCTTTAAAGGAGCCGTTTCTTTGAACAGGAGTGGATAGCCAAGGCAAGGTTGATAAGGTGTCCGGCTCCCCTCCCAGAGACCACGCCGGATCCCATGTTGACCAAGATGTTGAAGGTCGCGCCTTTTGAAGAAGGCGAAGGGAGGAGCGGGGGAGCAACTGCCTCTGTGAAGGAGGCTATCAAGGAAGGAGGGATTAAGAGTCCCACCTTCCGAGGAGAGAAGAGGACCGCTTCAGAGGATCCGGAGGTCAAGGCCTTAAAGAAAGGAAGGGAATCTTGGCAGAGAGTCCTACTGGGAAGTAACCCGCCGCCTGCTTTCCCCAAGGGGATCAGCCCTCCAAATGAGCCGTAAGTAGAAAGAAGGGGTCTTGTAAATAAGGAGCATCCTGTATTTATTTATGAACATAACCGAAATTGTACCTTGTAGTTCGGACCTCGGCCCTTCTCAGCAGAGCTCGCCTTCGGGGGATCTTCTTAGGAGATGATGGAGAGCTAAACGCCTCCACCTGTCGCACCCTCATGTGAAGCGGACGACCCAGAGGTGTCGAGCAGAGGGTTCCCCAAGTCCGGCGGGGCGGAAGGTCCGCGCCAAGTGGTGTCTTGGTCGAGGAGCTGAAGGATTTGCTCGGGCGAAGCGGCTATCTCGTAAGATCACCGTGCTCTAATGGGTACGGTGATTGAAAGAATTGCATCCGCAGAGAGCGGATTGCACGAAGCCGTCAGAAGCTTACTGATGGGGTTTGAGGTACGCAAAAAATAATGTACCTGCTGACAGTTATGCGTATAAAATGCGCCATGTATAGATAGTAGCCCCTGAGACTCGGTATGTTGTAAAAGATTGACGACGTGCCGAGGATCAAATCTCGCTTTTAACATATCGCCGCTCCTAAACAGGTGGCGGGCGTCCAGAGGCCAGCCGGATGATGAATATGCCGAACTAAAGCGGCAGCTTGATGAGGCGGATGCGACATCGCGCTGGTCAATAAACGGTTTGACGAGTCACAAGGTATGCGACTTCTATGCGGACACCTGTTAAGGGAGCTTGACGCCCATGTCTCATCGCTTTGTATGCTTTAATGCAGATGGTGCCGCTGCCGTTGAGGAGCTGCGGGCAGAACTTGCCCGAGCGAAAGAGCAAGCCCGGAGTAGTAATGCGGCTGCTTTAAAGGCGGCCGAAGAGCTAGAAGCTAAACGGGCTGCTCACTGCCGAAGCAAAGAGGAGACGGCCGAAATGGCCAAAAGGTTAAGGAATGCTACCGATCGCTGCGAGGTTCTTGAAAAAGAGCATCAAGCGGAACAGGAGGGCCTAAAGAAGGCTGCCACCGAAACCAAGAATGCCCAATCGGCTTTGAGAGCTGCCAAGGAGGAGCTGACTCGGGCCAGGCAATTGCGGCCGGAAAACCGTTTACGCTGGAGGAAATATCTGAGATCCAAAGTATGCTCCGTTGGATAAATTATGGAGTTCGAGGATGCTTATATGGACTTGGCGGCGAGCGCCAGGACGCTGTTGAGCACTTCCGGGGCCGAAGGGGCACAAAAGGGAAGAGCTATACCGGTCGCAATTCCATAGTCCGGGCGCCCTCTCGCCGCTGACCGATCGGTTGGCCGAGTGGGCCGAGCTGAATCGATTGTCCGGATTGGCCATGAAGCATGTCTTGACTCACTTGTGGCCGGACGGACCCCACCAAGAGCTATTTTGGTGTAGTGCAGCGGTTTCTCTTGAGCGGCGCCAGACGACGCGATGAAGCGATCGGCATGTATTGAGGGAGCGGATGGCTCTTGCCCGTGTCAAGACATACCGGGCAGAGATGAAGGCCACCGACGTTGCATCCCAGGATTCGACAGAGGTCGAGTACTGCCGAGCACTACTTTGAAGAAGTCTGCCGGGCGCTCGTTTAATAGAGACGCAGATGCTCGAAGGATATTATGTTTGAATGACATGTATGATTCGTGAAAACAATGTTTCAATGTAATATAAGTGCTTTTTATACTTGTGCGTTCAAGTAGTAAACTACTCCCTGTGCGGCCGTTTATGTATATGTGTATATAACCTGAAAGATGGCAGTCCTTGGCTTTAGCCCCCACGCACATAGTGCGGGGGTGTTTGCAAAAAAAGCGCTTTTTCACACTTAATCCAACGTCTTGGTCCTGTTAAGGAGGTGGTAGCGTAGCAAACCAGGCAACCGGACTATAATGCTTTATCACTTTCACTTAGCCATAGGAGTTCGAGGGTGGGGCTACAATATAGTCCTCGGGGCACCGCACTCTCCCGAATTCGAGTGCGTATGTGCTGATCGAGAACCGGTCCTTCGTTAATGCGGAGGAATTCTAAACATTCATGTGAGTCATCGAGTGGTTGACGGTCTCTCGCTATATCATGTGATCGGTTTCGGCTTTCTCTCTTGAGGTGCTCGCCCGGCCGAACCAGGCACTGTCGCAGAGTTCTCCGGTGCCGCGTTAGCCGTGAAAACGGAACGTAAGGCAGCAAACACAGGAGCCGGGCAACCCAACATTTGACCAAAGACATGATTTGGAGCTGATGCATATAAGGCCTAACTCGAGACGCCGAATACTCCCTAAGGTATTCAGTCTTTATGAAAATGGGCAAAATAAGGCCCTAAGCCCTTTGTGTCCAGGTACGCGCAAAAATTCTGGTGCGGCCAATGCCAAAGCACCAGCCTCCTCCTCAGTTATATTTAAGGAACTGGGGGATGTATATCAACAAGAGACAGTGAAAAAAGGTTTACGCAGGGTCTTAATCTGAAAAGAATCCTTGCAACGGGTCCCTGCACGCGTCTGCTGTGTCTCCGTTGTGCCGTATCCTGGACGGGTGTAGCACGTTGTTCATCTGTAAAAGAAAGGAACTTAGTTTGAAAGAAAAAGGAGCGTGCGAAAGATGTACTTAATATTTAAATAAACAAAGTACGGTTCGAAGAAGTGAATAAAATTTGAGCTTTATTGTCTCTTGTCGTACATGCATGCAGCCCCTTGTATGGGGGTATGCCGCTAGTGGGCGCCGGACTCGTCTAGCCGTGTCCGGGGTTTGAATGACCTATTGCAGGTTCTTTGCCTAGTGGAGTCGGATAGCTGTGGAGCTGTCGATGCAGTCTCCCCTTCTTCCGCGCTCGAGTAACACTTAATACTTCCTTTCAACGAGATGATGCCGCGTGGACCGGCATTTTAAGTGTTAGAGATGCATAATGCGGTATTGCGTTAAAGCGGGCGAAAGCTTCGCGTCCCAATAGTGCTTGATGGCTACTTTTAAACGGGGCGACATGGAAGAGTAACCTTTCGCGACGGAAGTTGTCGGATGAACCAAACACAACTTCTAGCAGTATGGAGCCCGTGCAAAGGGCGTATGGGCCTGGCAGTACTCCTTTAAAGGAGGTGTTGCTACGGCGAATTTTGGTTGGGTTTATCCCCATCCTGCGGATTGTGCCCTGATATATCAGGTTTATGTCACTGCCGCCGTCCATGAGGACATGTGTAAATTGGAATCCGTCGATTATAGGATTCAATATCAAGGCAGTCCATCCTGCGTTCCGGATATTGTCGGAATTGTCCTGATGGTCGAAGGTGATTGGTTTTGACAACCAGTGTGTGGCGCGCCTTTTAAGGGGTGCCGCTTTGTTTTTCCCTTTGATCACATGAAGTGAGTTTACTGTTTTAACCTCCTGTGGGAAAGTTTTTTGTTTTCCGCAGTGCTGCTTTTGGGTTTCGTCACTCGCATTTGGTGTGTCGAGCCCCTTGTGTTCGGCGTTAAGTCGGCCGGACTGTTTGAAGACCCAACAATCTCTGTGGGTATGGTTTGCGTGCTTCCCGAGGTACCATGTATTTGACACAGTCTATCTAGAATCTTGTTTACGTTGGATAGCTCGTCACTGTTATCCTTTAGGGGCAGTGTTTTGTTGTTCGGCCGAGAGCTTTTCAATCCGGCATTAACCGATGTATTATTTGGGCCATTTTCCTTATTCCGGCGCTGATCTTTTCTGCGTCGTGATTTCCCATTTCCATCCCTGATCTCGGATGTACTGGTCAGCTGGTGTCGCATCTAGCCAGCCACCTGTCCTCTCCAGCAAAAGCGGGTCATGAGGCTTGTCAATGCAGCCATTGTTCTTGGCTTTTCTTGGCCGAGGTGTCCGGCGAGCCATTCGTCTCGGACGTTGTGTTTGAAAGCTGCTAAGGCTTGGCGTCCGGACGATCGACTATTTGGTTCTTTTAGTAAGGAACCTGTTCCGAATTTCGGGCTGACTCTCCGGGCTGTTGAGTTATGTGACTTAGATCGTGCGCATCCGGAGGGCGGACATAAGTCCCCCGAAAATTTGCCCGAATGCGTCCTCGAGCTCTCCCAGCTTCCAATGGTATTTTCGGGAGGCTTTTAAGCCAATGCCGAGCTGGCCCTTTGAGTTTAAGGGTAAGTATTTTATGGCGTGGAGATCGTCTCCTCTAGCCATGTGTATGTGGAGGATGTAATCCTCGATCCGCACTCTGTGGTCTGTTGTTCTGTCGTATGCCTCTATGTTTACAGGTTTGAATCCCGCTGGAAATTCATGATCCAGCACCTCATCGGTGAAACATAGGGGGTGTGCGGCGCCCCTATATTTGGGTGTGCCATGATCTTCGGAATTTTGGCGTATTGCATTGCTTTGACGAGCCTGCTTTCTTGGCCCGTAGATGGACCTAACTGGGCCATCCTCTTGGTGTGAATCCTTATGCGGATCGCATATTGGCTTGTGTCTTGGCGCCATTCACCGCTCTCTTTTTGCCGTGGGGTCGTCCATCCGACCGGTGGCCTTCTTACTTTTTAATTGTGGGGGCTCTAAGGCCTCCTCGTCAATTCGAGCGGTAGCTTTCTTTTCGGTAGCTCTTTGTTCGGGCGACTATCGCCGCATTTATTCATGGTGCTGAATACTTTGCTCCATCGATCCTCGAGTGCATCTTACGCTGTTTTGAGCATCCGCTTACGCTTTTTCAGGGCTACGTGCGATGGCGGCAGCCTTTTCTCGGATGTCATTTGCTCCAATGGTTTGTCCGGCGTGAGGTCGTCCCGGACCGTTGTCTTCGCCGGGGACAGATTGTTTATCCAAGTTGTCTTGTTCGGAAGATTGCTCGATAGCTTGTTCGTTGTCCACCGGTTCGCCCTGCTCCATGGCTGGGTCTTTGTTGAGGCGGGACTTTGTTCGGCGTTTACGTTGCTGTTTTGACTGCTTTTCGAGGGATTTATCCTTCGTAGCATCCCGTTGTTCCTCGTCTTCATTTCCTTTAGGTGTATCCACCATGTAGACATCATGGGATGAGGTTGTCCAGTGTCCTATAGGTGCTGGTTCATTGTTGTCTCCTACATCGTCGTCCATACCGTCGATGTCTTCGGAGTCGAAATCGAGCACGTCGTGTAAGCTTTCGACAGTGGCTATGAAGTGGGTGGTGGGTGGGCTTTGAATTTCTTCGTCGTCCGCATCCCAACCGTCCTGACCGCAGTCCGGCCAGGGCTCTCCGGAAAAAGAGAGAGACTTTAGTGTATTCCGGATGTCGCCAAAGGGCGAGTGCTGAAAGATGTCCGCGGCCGTGAACTCCATAATGGGCGCCCAATCGGATTCGATTGGCGAGGGCGCGGAGGGTTCGGAGTCCGGAAAGGAGTCCGGCTTCCTGGAGTCAAGGTCTTTGCAAAGGACAGGGATGGAGTTCGGCTCGATCGCCGTAGAGATTGAAGCCCCCGAGGCGGTGTCCAACCACTTGTCCTCGATCGGGAAATCCGGCCCGGATTAAGGGTCGGGCCAGCGGATTCCGTGCGACCTCGGGCCTTGTTAATTGCAGAGCTAGATCATGCCCATCGAGGCGGTCTTGGCGCTTGGTTGTGGCTCGAATCCGTCGAAGATCAAGTCTCCGCGGATATCGGCCGTATAGTTTAAACTTCCGAATCTGACCGACGGTCAGGGCGAGATTTCGATCTGCTCTAGATGGCTGTTAATTGGGCAGCAAGGCCGCCGGACACGAAGATCTGCCTGGGGAGAAAAGTCTCACCCTGGACTGCGTCGTTGTTGATGATCTAAGGAGCCATCGGGCCTATTGGTGACGACACAGAGGAACTCTCAATGAAAGCACCAATGTCGGTGTCAAAACCGGCGGATCTCGGGTAGGGGGTCCCGAATCGTATGCGTCTAGGCGGATGGTAACAGGAGACAAGGGACACGATGTTTTACCTGTGTTCGGGCCCTCTTGATGGAGGTAAAGCCCTACGTCCTGCTAGATTAATATTGATGATGTGTGTTACAAGAGTGGATCTACCATGAGATCAAAGAGGCTAAACCCTAGAAGCTAGCCTATGGTATGATTGTTGTTAGTCCCCACGGACTAAAACCCTCCGGTTTATATAGACACCGGATAAGGTTAGGGTTACACAGAGTCGGTTACAATGGTAGGAGATCTACATATCCGTATTGCCAAGCTTGCCTTCCACACCAAGGAAAGTCCCATCCGGACACGGGACGAAGTCTTCAATCTTATATCGTCATAGTCTTGGAGTCCGGCCGATGATGATAGTTCGGCTATCCGGACACCCTCTAGTCCGGAACCCCCTCACTCAACCTGGCGGGCCTTCCCCTTCTCTGCGGCCGAGAACTTCCTCGGTGGAGCCATGAAGAAGGAGGAGAAGCAAGAGGGGACAGACTGGAAGGGCACGCGCCGTTCCGTACTTAAAGCCAGAGGAGGCCAACCGCCGGCCTCCACAATCACAGGTAATCATGACCGCTTTGCGTGCAGGGACTTGTCAATTCGTGCAGTTGCCGAGGCGTCGTGGGGAAGTGGAGACGCCCACGTCCAATCAACCGCCACGCGGCGCCCAAGGCCGCAGGCTGTTCGGGCCCGCGGCGCTTCGCACTTGCCCCTTCGCCTCTCTGCTCGGCCAAGCCCGGGCGCGCCTTGGGCCCGGGGGCTACTGTCGGCATTCTAGGAATGGGGGTCCCCAGACTTGCCTGCCTGCGGCCTGCAGCGTGGCTCAAAGGGGGGCCCAACACGGCCCATCTTCACCAACACAAGCTCAAGACCCTCGCGAGGGGCCAAGCCTCATGAGGCGGACGACTTGGAGCTTCCTCGTGCACGGCCTCATCGGTGGCTCGCGAGGAGGCGGAGAGATCAAGGCGGGGTACCTCACGAGGTGCCCATGACGCTAGCCATGACGACCAAGGGCGCCAGGCGGGCACCAGCCCGCGCAGTGTCCTCCTTTCCTCTTTGTTGCAAAGGGAGCAAGCGCAGGCGAGAGCATCAAGCAAAGGCATCCATTTCGGTGCAACAAGATCAAGACCAGCCCAATGGCAGGAAGGAAGTCATTGTGGAGCCCAAGCCGGCGTCACCACCAGAGCCTTTGACTGGCGAGGACCAACTTAAGTCAGGATAAGTGTACCAGATGTTCCTCTTCAAAATGGCCAATTGTTGGCGCCCTTCCCGCACAATATTTGGGAAGAGGCCCAGGGCCTTCGCCTATAAATAGGACTAGCCACGCACAGAGCTAGGGGCATCTGGAATAGAGAGAGGGAAAGAGAGGGAGCGACTGAACTCCTCCAAGCAGTTCATCGCCCGGCCAAGAACAGACCCTCGCGAGGCTGTTCTTCCTTGTATTGTTCATCACCATCAGCCCAAGAGGCAATCCACCACACCACAAACTAGAGTAGGGTATTACACCACAATGGTGGCCCGAACTAGTATAAACCTTGTGTCTCTTGTGTTGTTCCTTTCGTAGTTTAGATCCAAGCGAGGCAGCGGGGTGCAGGTAGGTAGAGGGCGAGATCTCCGCGCGCACCCCAGTGTTCGAACCTCAAGGGTCTGCCGGAACCCGAAATCCGACACACATTCGTGGCTACAACAGGGATCCAAAGACATGGATCCTTGAGTGGATGGCAGGAGATGTGCATCATGAAGCCAAAGGTCAAGACATCATTGAGCTTACTTCCCTGCCCATTCCAGGTGAATTGTATGAGCCTGGTTGTCAGCTTCACAGTAATGAATTGCAGAGTATCTTTCAGAGGTCGGAACCCAATATGAGTCAGATGCTCAGTATGATGAAGCCATCGTCTCAAGATGTTGAATATCCCAAGGAATTCTTTGTCAAAGACCTTGAGTACTTGCCCCGCACTGTTTATCACATTCTGAGGCATACTCTATGGCCAGTCAAGGGATATTCTTCTGAAGCCAAACTTGAAGGAACCATGAGGACTTTGGTATTCTATATTGTCAATGGCATCAGATTCAATACCCAGGATTTCTTCATCAGACAACTTGCTGCATCTGGGATTGATCTGTTTGGCTTGAAGTTTTATGCTCCATGGGTGATGCGCCTAATCAAACTCCATTCTTCTGTTGACTATCAGCCCTCAGCGCGCAACCATCTTGTTTTTCTGCCTGAGGTTGATCTGTCCATTGAAGCCATCTACCCTGATCCTGCCAAGGAGCCTCTATATCTTCATAATGTTGATCGTCAAAGCTTCATACAACCAATAGAAGGAACTCATGTTCCAAATGCTGCAACTACTGCTTATCCTCTGGCTGGCAATATGCGTGCGCCACATCGTGCCAACACTGACGCCACTGCTAGCACAATCACCCGAAGGCCTTGGAAGCGTTCTCGTGTACTCAATGACCGAGAGCTTCTTGTGGCCTTACATCAAAAGCAGGATAAGCACCATGACTGGCTAAAGTGTCAGATGCAGAGTATCTTGGTGGACGTCAATCACATCAGAAACTTGGCCACCAAGAACTCGTTCGTTGCCCATGAAGCCTGTCGGCGGTCTTGGAAGAGTCTCACACTACTATTCCCTGAAGAGGATCTTTGCGAAGATGGCTTCACAGAGGGCTTTAAATTCGATTCCAGACCTCCACGTAATGCAAGCTGGCGCCGCACTCCATCTCTTGAAGACACCAACCATGGATGCACTACATCTCGACACTGCACCAGGCCCCTCTGCACCACCGAACTCCTGCGTCGACCCTGCACCTTCATCTACTCCTGATGGGAACGAGTAGATACTCTATGACTTCAAACCATTTTGGTCATTACTAACAAAAGGTGGAGAAGCATATGAGTTGACAGTCTTCAAGCGGGTCCTTATGGGTGGTTGCACTAATTTTTTGCCAAGTGTTTACAACTCTCATCTTTTGATACATTTGGCTGTTTGGTTTGTAACACTTAAACTCGATGGTCGTCTGCTACTTTTTCTGCTACTCTGTGATGCGATGATAAATTCCGCATGAAGCCATTCATGAGACGTCCATTTTCATTATGCATGTCATTATCTTCATTATATCTTTATTTGCATGATGAATTGTCTTCATAAGTTGAAGAGGATCTCCACAAAGTAAAACCTGCCATGTGCATTTGCATTCAAAAGCAAACTACTTATATGCACATCTTCAGGGGGAGCCTTTTGCTGCTTATGAAGACAATGCCTTAATCCATAAACTTTCACATACTTTTATCCCTGTAGAAAACTTCAACTAGTTTGTCATCAATCACCAAAAAGGGGGATATTGTAAGTGCATCTAGTGCCACCCCAAGTTGGTTTTGGAGTATTGACGACAAACTTGGTTGAGGCACTAATGTGTTTGTGAGAATTGCAGGATAACACAGGTAGTAGTCCCACATTGATTCGGTTTACCTACCAGAGATGACCCCTAAAAATGTGTGAAGACATTGAAGACAATGGTGGTCTATGAAGACATTCACAAAAAAGATTATGACTTGAGAAGACATTCACGTGAAGACTATGGAGTCTGAAGACATAGTTGTTTCGTAGTTTCCTTTCTTCTTTGTTGAGTCATAGGAACCACCGTACTGTTAAGTGGGGTCCAAGTGAACAAAGTCAGAGTGACTGAAGTGATGCTCAACCAAATCCTATGTCTTCGAGCGAAGACAATGAGAGCAAATCTTATCCAGAGCTGGATGAGTCATCTTTACTTGTAGCCCAAGTCAAGCTGATGCGTGTGTTTGAAATCTGACCGTTGGACACGTGTCAGTTCCTTAGTGACCCAGGGCCATTTCAGACAAATCAGGTCGGTTTGCCTCCTGGCTATAAATAGCTGATGACCCACAAGTATAGGGGATCTATCGTAGTCCTTTCAATAAGTAAGAGTGTCGAACCCAACGAGGAGTAGAAGGAAATGATAAGCGATTTTCAGCAAGGTATTCGCTGCAAGCACTGAAATTATCGGTAACAGATAGTTTTGTCATAAAGTAATTTGTAACGGGTAACAAGTAACAAGGGTAAATAAAGTGCAGCAAGATGTCACAATCCTTTTTGTAGCAAAGGACAAGCCTGGAAAATTTCTTATATGAAGGAAAACGCTCCCGAGGACACATGGGAATTATCGTCAAGCTAGTTTTCATCACGTTCATATGATTCACGTTCGGTACTTTGATAATTTGATATGTGGGTGGACCGGTGCTTGGGTGCTGTCCTTACTTGGACAACATGCCACTTATGATTAACTCCTATTGCAAGCATCTGCAACTACAAAAGAAGTATTAAGGTAAACCTAACCATAGCATGAAACATATGGATCCAAATCAGCCCCTTACAAAGCAATGCATAAACTAGGGTTTAAGCTTATGTCACTCTAGCAACCCATCATCTACTTATTACTTCCCAATGCCTTCCTCTAGGCCCAAATAATGGTGAAGTGTCATGTAGTCGACGTTCACATAACACCACTAGAGGAAAGACAACATACATCTCATCAAAATATCGAATCTAATACCAAATTCACATGACTACTAATAGCAAGACTTCTCCATGTCCTCGGGAACAAACGTAACTACTCACAAATCATATTCATGTTCATAATCGAGGGGTATTAATATGCATAATGGATCTGAACATATGATCTTCCACCAAATAAACCAACTAGCATCAACTACAAGGAGTAATCAACACTACTAGCAACCCACAGGTACCAATCTGAGGCTTTGGGACAAAGATTGGATACAAGGGATGAACTAGGGTTTTAGAGGAGATGGTGTTGGTGAAGATGTTGATGGAGATTGAACCCCTCCGATGAGAGGATCATTGGTGATGACGATGGCGATGATTTTCCCCTCCCGGAGGGAAGTTTCCTCGGCAGAACAGCTCTGCCGGAGCCCTAGATTGGTTCCGCCAAGGTTCCGCCTCGTGGCGGCGGAGTTTCATCCCGCAAGCTAGCTTATGATTTTCTCTCGGACGAAAGACTTCATATAGCAGAAGATGGGCACCGGAGGCCAGCCAGGGGGCCCACCAGGCAGGGGGCGCGCCCAGGGGGTAGGGCGCGCCTCCCACCCTCGTGGCCAGGGTGTGGGCCCCCTCTAGTATTTTCTTCGCTCAGTATTTTTTATTATTTCCAAAATTAACTTCCGCGGAGTTTCAGGACTTTTGGAGTTGTGCAGAATAGGTCTCTAATATTTGCTCCTTTTCCAAATTCAATTCTGTTGGCATTCTCCCTCTTCATGTGAACCTTGTAAAATAAGAGAGAATATGCATAAGAATTGTGACATAATGTGTAATAATAGCCCATAATGCAATAAATATCAATATAAAAGAATGATGCAAAATGGACGTATCAATAGCCCACCCCCTACACCATAAATTGGTGGCTGCTCAGAGTTAGTGCATGGCTTTTGTCGTTTGAGAGCAACCCACCTCCTAAGCTTTTGAGAGAGAGATCCTTGCGAGGACAAAGCCCAAAACACCCAGAGCCAAAGAGTGTTAGGCATCACTGAAGTCTTTCTGTCCACGTGATCTGAAGACTTGTTACACTTGAGGGTTGTGAATCCTCCAGCCAGTTAGGCGTCGCGTTCGAAGCATCCAAGGGTCATTGTGGATTGCCGGTGAACAAAGTCTGTGAAGGTTTGGAAGTCTACCTTAAAGACTTACCAGAGTGATTGGGTGAGGACTAAGTGTCCTTATCTCAAGGGGAATAAGGTGAAGACGCGGTCTTCTGACTTAAATCTCAGCCTCCCTAACCAGACGTACAGTTGTCACGGGAATTGGAACTGGTCCAACAAATCCTTGTCCTCACCAAGCAACTGGTTCTATCTCTTACCTCTCTTTACTTACAGTTTGTCTTCGTGAAGTCATTGCCTGCTTGCATGATCTGATTGACTTCACTGTGTGAAGACTGTTGTTGTTTGGCTTCATACTATCTTCCATCCTGATCCATACTACCTAGCTGCTAATAGTCTTCGTGCTTTCACTTCATTGCTTACTTGTCTATGGCTTGTCTAGTGTAGTCTACCTTCATTGCATATCAATAGGTTCATTTCTACTGTTTGTCTTCAAAGCCCCCTTTTTTGAAGACTTTCATAAAAATCGCCTATTCACCCCCCCCCCCTCTAGTCGATAACTAGCACTTTCATTATTGTAAGGGAAAATTGAGCATTGTACGAACTTGTGATGGCAAAGTAATAAAAGCGACGGACTGCATAATAAAGGTTGCTATCATAAGGGGAAATATAATGTGACGTTCCTTTGCACTAAGAGCTTGGGCATCCAAATAAAAAGCGCATGACAACATCTGCTTCCCTCTGTGAAGGGCCTATCTTTTACTTTCAGTATTTACTTTTATGCAAGAGTCAATAGAAGGCATTCTCATTTCAACCTCAATTACTCTCTAGCTGGCAAGCATCATGTGGTGGGGGAAGATCTAGGCACATATGGCCAGTCAAATATATTTGATCATGAATTATTATTGTTGACAATTATCTCTATGATAAATGAGTTGGGAGGCAAAATATTAAGCCCCTATCTTTCTCTGTGTTTGATGGATGCCATTTATTCTAAGAATATGCTTTGAGTAATAGCAACCATATAAGACTATATGATGATTGAGTATGTGGAGCTCTTACTTAGACTTTGTTGAATAAGTTGAATTGCAATTGCTTGGTGACTGAGAACATAGGTTGTTAAATTTCAAGAGAATTAATTGTTTGAACCTTAACATGTGAATTGGTTGCTATGTTGACATGATGAGTTCTGTGAGAAAGAGTTGTTGTTATGATGTTAGGAAAAGTTCTTGAAATTATCATTGATCAAACTTATGCACTATATGCTAGCATTCACACTTCATAACTTATTTCTTTTATCATTGACCTACTCGAGGACGAACAGGAATTAAGCTTGGGGATGTTGATACATATCCAACGTATCTATAATTTATGAAGTATTCATGCCACGTTTACAACAATTTTATATGGTTTTGGTATGATTTGCATGGAACTAACCTGGACTCACGTTGTTTTCAGCAGAACTACTGTGGTGTTATTTTTAATGCAGAAATGAATGTTCTCCAAATGAGCTTAAACTTTTTGATGATTTTTTTGGAACAAAAGAGACCCTTGAAGCTTCGTGGGAGGGCCAGAAGAGCCACGAGGAGGGCACAACCCACCAGGGCGCGCCTGGAGCCCAACCAAAGGCGTGGTGGGTTGTGCTCACCTAGAGGCCCATCTTAGCGTGAACGAACGCAAAAAATTCCTATAAATATAGAAACCCCCAGAAATAACCCTAGATCAAAAGTTCCGCTGCCGCAAGCCTCTGTAGCCATGAAAAACCAATCTAGACCCTGTTCTAGCACCCTGCCAGAGGGGGAAATCATCACCGGTGGTCATCTTCATCATCCCAGCGGCCACCATGATGAGGAGGGAGTAGTCCACCCTCGGGATTGATGATTTATACCAGTAGCTATGTGTTTAATCTCTCTCTCTCTCTCTTTCTCGTGTTTTTGAGATGTCATGATCTTGATGATTCACGGGCTTTGTTAATATAGTTGGACCATATGATGTTTTCCCTCTCTATCTTGTTGTGAATTGAGTTTTCCCTTTGAGATTTCATTCTTATTGGATTGAATACTTTTATGGATTTGAGAACACTTGATGTATGTCTTGCTATGAATACCCGTGGTGACAATGGGGTATCATATTGATTCACTTGATATGTGTTTTGGCACTCAACTCGCGGATTCCCGAGGTGAAATTGGGGTAATCTATGCATAGGGGTTGATGCACGTTCTCGTCTTTGTTTCTTCGGTAGAAATCTTGGGCCACTCTTTGATGTTCTTTGTCTTGGATTGAGTATTATGAATCTGAAATTGTTTGATGCATACCGTATAATCAACTCACAGATACTCGTGGTGACATTGGAGTATCTAGGTGACATTAGAGTTGGTTGATGTGTATCATATGGTGTTATTTTAGTACAAACTCTTGGTTAGATAGATCGAAAAGAATAGCTTGGTGTTATTTTAGTACGAACTCTAGGATAGATTGATCGGAAAGAATAGCTTTGAGGTGGTTTCGTACCCTACAAACAATTTCTTCTTATGTTCTCCGCTAGATAGGAACTTTGGAGTGATTCTTCATCGCACATTGAGGGATGGTTATATGATCCATGTATATTAGCATTGTTGAGAGATTGCACTAGCGAAAGTACGAACCCTAGGCCTCATTTCAAGCATTGCAATATTGTTGGCGCTCCATTTTATCAATTGCTACCTTGCTGTTTTTTATTGTTACTATTACAAAAATCAATATCTATTATCCATATTACACTTGTATCACCATCTATTCGCCGAACTAGTGCACCTATACAATTTACCATTATATTTGGTGTTTTGGGGACACAAGTGACTTTTTATTATTTGGTTTGCAGGGTTGTTTGAGAGAGACCATCTTCATCTTACGCCTCCCACAGATTGATAAACCTTAGGTCATCCACTTGCGGGAAATTTGCTACTGTCCTACAAAACTCTGTGCTTGGAGGCCCAACACGAGTCTACAAGTACAAGTTGTGTAGTATACATCTGCTCCCATTGCTCATCTTGAATCTATTTGCATGTTGCTTGCATATGCATCTCATCATGATTTTAAGTTGCAACAAATGGATGTGAAGAGTGCATTTCTTAATGGTCCTTCGAATGAGTTGGTATATGTTAAACAACCCCTGGGATTCGAGGACCCCAAGTTCCCCAATCATGTATATAAACGCAATAAGGCGCTCCATGGCCTTAAATAAGCCCCACATGCGTGGTATGAGCACCTTACCGAGTTGTTGCAAGATCATGGGCTTGAAATTGGGAAAATCGATCCCACTATTTTCATGAAGAGGGTTAAAGGGGGCTTGTTCATATGCCAACTATATATTGATGCTATTATATTTGGTTCTCCTAACAAATCTTTTAATGATGAGTTTGCCACACTAATGACTGACAAGTTTGAGATGTCTATGATGGGAGAGTTGAAGTTCTTTCTTGGGTTCAAACTCAAGCAAGGAATAGAAGGAACATTCATCAACCAAGCCAAGTATACCCAAGAACATGCTCAAGAGATTCAAGCTAGATGATTCAAGCCGGACAAGACTCCAATGCCAAACAAATGCAAGCTCGACATTTATCCCAATGGTAAAGCGGTGAATCAAAAGGTATATCGCTCCATGTTTGTATCCTTGCTTTACCTTTGTGCATCTAGGCCGGATATTATGTTGAGTGTGGGAATGTGTGCAAGGTTCCAAGCCGCACCTAAGGAAATTCACTATGTGGTGGTCAAGGGAATCTTTTGATATTTGGCTCATACCCCAAACTTTGGCTTATGATACCCCAAAGGAGCAAGCTTTGATCTCATGGGATATTCTGACTTGGATTGGGTGAGAGACATCATGGATAGGAAGTTAACTTTCGGAGGGTGCCAAATCATTGGTCGCTCTTTGCTGAGTTGGTCTTCGAAGAAGCAAAATTGTGTGTCTCTTTGCACCAGTGAGGCCGGACATATAGCCGCCGCAAGTTGTTGTGCACAATTGTTATGGATGAGACAAACTTTAAAGGATTATGGTGTCATTTGTGGCAAAGTGCCTCTTCTATGTGAAAATGTAAGTGCTATCAAGATCTCTTACAATCCGGTACAACATAGCAAGACGAGGCATATTGGGATACGTCATCATTTCATTCGAGATCACATCAAGCATGGAGCGATCAAGATTATCTACGTCAACACTGAAGAGCAACTAGTGGATATTTTCACAAAGCCATTGGATGAAGCAAGATTTTGTGAGTTAAGGCATGAGCTAAATATCATTGATTCGAGCAATGTGGCTTGAATCTAGGCACACCCCATTGCATTCATCATAATATCTTGTTCTAGATGTAGGCATGGACATCGGGGGAGTGTTGTTCTCTCGGTGAACTCTCCCTCCCCAATTATGCATAAATCGATCAAGTCTTTCACATTAGCCATTGTTGATGGTACTTGTGCTTCAAAGATGAGTTTTGGTCATGGGCCCAAGGTTAAAATCTTTGTGGTGACATACCAATTGACTCAAACATAGGTGGCTTCGGCCACCGCCCCATCCTAGTGAGGTATTTGCTCATGTTAGGGCTATGTTGTGCTTGGAGACACTCCAAGTTTGCTCTTCTTTTGTTTGGCATCTTTAACTTGGAGTTTCTCTTCCCATCTGCTAGTCTTTCGTGTCTTCAACCCAAGCCATATCATATACAACCTCTAGATATTTGCATAAGCCACCATTCCATCTTGATCTTGCAAGTTTACGCCTGCGCGGTACTACCGCTGGTGTCTGGGCGGTACTAGCGTTTGCAATCGGTACTACCGCTGGAGTGGTACTAGCTGGCCTCCTGCCGCGTTGAGGGTCTGTGGGGGGTATGAGTCGGGCAGGGGAGTTCCTACTCCCTCATACCCATGCGTCTCTCTCTCCCTCACATTCTCCTCTGTCCCAGGCGACAAACATGCTCCGGTGGCCACCGCCCGGCCGCCGCTCCTGTGCTATCTTCCGCGATTCCAACTGGCGGAATCGTTCCCCGCCCTCTCCTCTTGCCATGGATGCCGGTATTGCCCCTGTTTTCCTCTCCTATGGTTCTAGTTTTGGAATCTAGGTTCTAGGGCAATACTTGTTGCTTTCTTCGATTTTTGGCCAAATCAGGGCATGAGTAGGGCATAGAAGACTGCTAGAATAGGTGGATTGAGGTTTGGTTGGAGGAAATTTGAATTTAGCATCTCCGGTAGTACCGGATCTCGCCGCGGTAGTGGTCAGCCCGCTGACCTCCACCTCGGGTGGTACTACCGCTACGAGCTCGCGGTACTACTGCTTGGAGCTGTCAACTCAACCTTCAATCTTTTTGTTTAACTCTTCTAGCTTATGAAATTTTTTACACCTACTTTTCCCTCGCTCTATGTTGTGGGTTCCAGGTGGTAGCAGCGCTGGGCACCAGGCCGTCGCAAGAATCTGGATCGTCCAGGTGGCTTGAAGCGTTACCTTACACCAGAGGATGTCAGTGTCACCCCCGGTGCTCAGCGTATGCAGAGGTCCAAGAAGGTTGCCAACAAACAGAAGGAGAATGCCAAATCCGCGAGTGAGCTGTCTGCCAGACATTTCTGTATTTTTAGCTACTGCAACCCGTATCGCAACGAGCAAGATCCAGCTCTTATCAGTCGTCCCTTCTGAACTAAGTAGCACCGCTCTATGTATCATGATGTGCTCAAAGGGAAGAATAATCTGTTTGTAGGAGTCAGGTCCATTGATTTGGATGATATGCAGAAGGATCCCGAGTACTTTGGTGAAGCTCTTGAATTGTGCGGTCAGCTGGATATCATCAGGCTTATGACATTCAACAAGGACTTTGATGTAGAGATTGTGGCTCAGTTCTATGCCACGATTCATCTTGGTGCTGATGTGGAGAGGACATTGACATGGATGACAAATGGAAGACTGCTGTCTGCCAAGTGGAAGGATTTCATGTCCCTCTTGGGCTATGATGATAAGGGGCTTGATACCCCAATTGGGTTGCGCCCTCACAAGGAGGTGGCCGCCACACACAAGTCTGTCCTCTGGCCATTTAGTACTGAGAAGATTTCTCCCACCACCAACAAGAAGTCCTATGAGTTGTGCCCGTTCTTGGATATCATGCACCACGTCATCAGGCACACGCTCTTCCCTCGCATTGGGAACTTGGATCATGTACACTCATACCTTGTGGATATGTTGCTCATTTGCGAGAAGGAGAATAACAAGGGGCAAGTTATGTATGTTGCGGGATGATGTAATTACGGAACGAGTAAAGAGACTTGCCGGTAACGAGATTGAACTAGGTATTGAGATACCGACGATCGAACCTCGGGCAAGTAACATACCGATGACAAAGGGAACAACGTATGTTGTTATGCGGTTCGACCGATAAAGATCTTCGTAGAATATGTAGGAGCCAATATAGGCATCCAGGTTCCGCTATTGGTTATTGACCAGAGAGATGTCTCGGTCATGTCTACATAGTTCTCGAACCCGTAGGGTCCGCACGCATAACGTTCGTTGACGATATAGTATTTATGAGTTATGTATGTTGGTAACCGAATGTTGTTCGGAGTTCCGGATAAGATCACAGACATGACGAGGAACTCCGGAATGGTCCGGAGATAAAGATTGATATATGGGATAATAGTGTTTGGTCTCCGGAAGGGTTCCGGAATTCATCGGAAGGGGTTCCGGATGTTTCCCGAAATGTTTGAGTACGAGAACACTTTATTTGGGCCAAAGCGGAAAGCCCACGAGGCTTTTCGAAAGTGCAAAAGGAAGTTTTGCGGAGACCAGAGGCTAGACGCCAGGAACCCTGGCGTCTAGCCCTGGAGTCCGAGAAGGACTCTTGCCTTTCCGGCAAAACTGACTTTGAGGAGGCTTTTACTCCAAGTTTCGACCCCAGGGCTCAACATATAAATAGAGGGGTAGGGCTAGCACCCAAGACACATCAAGAAACACCCAGCCGTGTGCCGGCAACCCCGTCCCCTCTAGTTTATCCTCCGTCATAGTTTTCGTAGTGCTTAGGCGAAGCCCTGCGGAGATTGTTCTTCACCAACACCGTCACCACGCCGTCGTGCTGCCAGAACTCATCTACTACTTCGCCCCTCTTGCTGGATCAAGAAGGCGAGGATGTCATCGAGCTGAACGTGTGCTGAACACGGAGGTGCCGTCCGTTCGGTACTTGATCAGGACGGATCGTGAAGGTGTACGACTACATCAACCGCGTTGATAAACGCTTCCACTTACGGTCTACGAGGGTACGTAGACAACACTCTCCCCTCTCATTGCTATGCATCACCATGATCTTGCATGTGCGTAGGATTTTTTTTGAAATTACTACGTTCCCCAACAGGCTCATGGTCAGTACAAGGCGCATGTGGTAGAGAAGAAGGCCCGTAGTCGTGACAAGGCCATCATGAGGCAGATTTGTCTGGAGGTTGCCAGTGGGTCTGAGGACAAGATCACATATCAGGAGTGGACCGCGACACACTGCAAGTGGTTCGACTCAGACGAGGTCCAGCCGCCTGCTGCAGAGGAGTCTGAGGAGGAGGAGCACGGATAGTGAAGACATGGAGTGTTGCTACCATCTTGGATCGGTCTAGTGCTCTTTCCCTTTGGTGTCTCGATGCCAAAGGGGGAGAGAGTTTAGGGATTTTCTTTGCCGAGTCACGAGTGTGTCTTACTTGCCTCGCTTTCTTCACTCGTGAACTCTTTGCTTTCGCTTGTGTTTGATTTGTGCTTGTGAGACCCGGAGACCTATTTCATATGGTGTGATACATATGCTACTATATCATTTCCTTTATGTCAATTACCTTGTTAGCTTGTGAGATATTTCCTATCTTATGCCCTTATCCTTATGATCACATGCTATGACTTGCATCCATACTTATCTATCATATTATATTGTTCCAAGTATTGCCTTGTCTATAAAATATAGCGGGAGTGTTGATCCTAGTCTGTGCTTTGCATTCGAAAAGCACACTCGATTAGTGCACACATCTAGGGGAGCCCGTCTATATTTTGTAGATGTTGGGTTTGCATTTTATCTTGTTTATCCTTGTGCAAATCCTGCATTGTCATCAAGCCACCAAAAGGGGGGAGATTGTTAGGGCATATTTATCCCTTAATGGTTTTGGTGATTAATGACAATGCATTTGCGGACTAATCGTGTGCATTGAGCATTTCAGATAACCTATCATATGGTACAAGACAGTTCGAGCCCCTCGGAACTTTAAAAGTGAAGACGGTTATTTTCCTTCATTTCTTTTCGGTGTTTGAGTCGTAGGACAACCGTACTATTAAGAGGGGGTCTGCTTCGAAAAGGTTTGGGTGGAATCATCACGTACACATTTTGCCATGCACCCTCTTTGCCTTTCTACTCCGATGGAGTTTCTCTTTCTGTGATGCACATGGGTGGTTGGAGAGTTGCCAGCGGTAGTACTGCTCGTGGCTTCGGTAGTACCGCTTGTAGGAGGTAGTACCGCCACGAGAACCTCGCGTAGTACCGCTCCTTCTCGGGTCTCGATTTTTTGTGTCGGGTTCAGCGGTAGTCCCACTGGCATACTACTGTTGTGTTCCTTTTGACCTAGTTGGATCAGCGGCAGTTGGAGTGGTAGTACCGCTTGTAAGCGGTAGTACCGCCCCTACTTCCACTTCCACTTCCGCCTGTGGCTCAACTCTCTATCTTTCCCTTGTCTCTCAGTGATGGTAGGGGCGGTAGTGGATGAGCGGCACTATGGCATGTAAGCCATAGTTGTTGGGGAACGTTGCAGAAAAATTAAAAATTTTCCTACGGTTTCACCAAGATCCATCTATGAGCTCATCTAAGCAACGAGTCATGGGAGAGAGATTGCATCTACATACCACTTGTAGATCTCGTGCGGAAGCGTTCACTAGAACGTGGATGATGGAGTCGTACTCGCCGTGATCCAAATCACCGATGACCGAGTGCCGAACGGACGGCACCTCCGCGTTCAACACACGTACGGAGCGGATGACGTCTCCTCCTTCTTGATCTAGCAAGGGGGAAGGAGAGGTTGAGGAAGATGGCTCCAGCAGCAGCACGACGGCGTGGTGTTGGTGGAGAAGCAGCACTCCGGCAGGGCCTCGCCAAGCACATGACGGAGGAGGAGAGGTGTAGCAGGGGAGAGGGAGGCGCCAAGATGCAAGGGTGCGGCTACCCCTCCCTCCCCCCCCCCCTTTATATAGGCCCCCTGGGGGGGCGGCGGCCCTTGGAGATCTGATCTCCCAAGGGGCGGCTGAGGGGGAGGCTTGCCCAAGGCAAGCGGGCGCCCCACCCTAGGGTTGGATTCCAACCCTAGGCTAGGGGGCCCAAGTGAAGCGCACCAGCCCACCAGGGGCTGGTTCCTCCCAGTTCAGCCCACGGGCCCTCCGGGATAGGTGGCCCCACCCGGTGGACCTCGGACCCTTCCGTGCTACCAATACAATACCGTAACCCCGAAATTCTCACGATGGCGAAATAGCACTTCCTATATATAATTCTTTACCTCCGGACCATTCCGGAACTCCTCGTGACGTCCGGGATCTCATCTGGGACTCTGAACAACATTCGGTTTGCTGCATACTCATATTCATACAACCCTAGCATCACCGAACCTTAAGTGTGTAGACCCTACGGGTTCGGGAGACATGCAGACATGACCGAGACGGCTCTCCGGTCAATAACCAACAGCGGGATCTGGATACCCATGTTGGCTCCCACATACTCCTCGATGATCTCATCGAATGAACCACAATGTCGAGGATTCAATTAATCCCGTATTCAATTCCCTTTGTCAATCGGTACATTACTTGCTCGAGACTCGATTCTCGGTATCCCAATACCTCGTTCAGTCTCGTTACCGGCAAGTCACTTTACTCGTACCGTAATGCATGATCCTGTAACCAATCACTTGGTCACTTTGAGCTCATTATGATGATGCATTACCGAGTGGGCCCAGAGATACCTCTCCGTCATACGGAGTGACAAATCGATCTCGATCCGTGTCAACCCAATGTACACTTTCGAGATACTGTAGTGCACCTTTATAGTCACCCGATTACGTTGTGACGTTTGGTACACCCAAAGCACTCTTACGGTATCCGGGAGTTATCACGATCTCATGGTCCAAGGAAGAGATACTTGACATTGGAAAAGCTCTAGCAAAACGAACTACACGATCTTGTGCTATGCTTAGGATTGGGTCTTGTCCATCACTTCACTCTCCTAATGATGTGATCCCGTTATCAATGACATCCAATGTCCATAGTCAGGAAACCATGACTATCTATTGATCAACGAGCTAGTCAACTAGAGGCTCACTAGGGACATATTGTGGTCTATGTATTCACACGTGTATTACGATTTCCGGATAATACAATTATAGCATGAATAAAAGACAATTATCATGAACAAGGAAATATAATAATAATCCTTTTATTATTGCTTCTAGGGCATATTTCCAACAGTCTCCCACTTGCACTAGAGTCAATAATCTAGTTACATTGTGATGAACCGAACACCCATAGAGTTACGGTGTTGATCATGTTTTGCTCATGGAAGAGGTTTAGTCAACGGATCTGCGACATTCAGATCCGTATGCACTTTGCAAATTTCTATGTCTCCATCTTGAACATTTTCACGGATGGAGTTGAAGCGACGCTTGATGTGCCTGGTCTTCTTGTGAAACCTGGGCTCCTTGGCAAGTGCAATAGCTCGAGTGTTGTCACAGAAGAGTTTGATTGGCCCCGACGCATTGGGTATAACTCCTAGGTCGGTGATGAACTCCTTCACCCAAATTGCTTCATGCGCTGCCTCCGAGGCTGCCATGTACTCCGCTTCACACGTAGATCCCGCCACGACGCTCGCTTGCAGCTGCACCAGCATCGCTCCACCATTCAACATATACACGTATCCGGTTTGTGACTTAGAGTCATCCAGATCTGTGTCGAAGCTTGCGTCGACGTAACCCTTTACGACGAGCTCTTCGTCACCTCCATAAACGAGAAACATGTCCTTTGTCCTTTTCAGGTACTTCAAGATATTCTTGACCGCTGTCTAGTGTTCCTTGCCGGGATTACTTTGGTACCTTCCTACCAAACTTACGGCAAGGTCTACATCAAGTCTGGTACACAGCATGGCATACATAATATATCCTATGGCCGAGGCATAGGGGATGACGCTCATCTCTTCTTTATCTTTTGTCGTGGTCGGGCATTGAGCCGAGCTCAATCTCACACCTTGCAAAGACAGGCAAGAACCCTTTCTTGGACTGATCCATTTTGAATTTCTTCAAAATCTTATCAAGGTATGTGCTTTGTGAAAGACCTATGAGGCGTCTCGATCTATCCCTATAGATCTTGATGCCTAATATGTAAGCAGCTTCTCCAAGGTCCTTCATTGAAAAAATTTATTCAAGTAGGCCTTAATGCTGTCCAAGAGTTCTATATCATTTCCCATCAAAAGTATGTCATCTACATACAATATGAGAAATGCTATAGAGCTCCCACTCACTTTCTTGTAAAGGCAGGCTTCTCCATAAGTCTGCATAAACCCAAACGCTTTGATCATCTCATCAAAGCGAATGTTCCAACTCCGAGATGCTTGCACCAGCCCATAAATGGATCGCTGGAGCTTGCATACCTTGTTAGCATTCTTAGGGTCGACAAAACCTTCCGGCTGCATCATATACAGCTCTTCCTTAAGATAACCGTTAAGGAATGCCGTTTTGACGTCCATCTGCCATATCTCATAATCATAGTATGCGGCAATTGCTAACATGATTCGGACGGACTTAAGCTTCGCTACGGGAGAGAAAGTCTCATCATAGTCAATCCCTTGAACATGCCGATAACCCTTAGCGACAAGTCGAGCTTTATAGATGGTGACATTACCATCCGCGTCATCTTCTTCTTAAAGATCCATTTGTTTTCTATCGCTCACGATCATCGAGCAAGTCTGTCAAAGTCCATACTTTGTTTTCATACATGGATCCTATCTCGGATTGCATGGCTTCAAGCCATTTGTTGGAATCTGGGACCGCCATCGCTTCTTCATAGTTCAAGGTTCACCGTTGTCTAACAACATGATTTCCGTGACAGGGTTGCCATACCACTCTGGTGTGGAACGTGTCCTTGTGGACCCTGAAGTTCAGTAGCAACTTGATCCAAGTACTTTTATCATCATCGTTAATTTCCTCTCCAAGAGGGTGTAGGCACCACAGAACATTTTCTGAGCTGCACTATTTTCCGATTCAAGAGGTAGTACTTCATCGAGTTCTACTTTCCTCCCACTTACTCCTTTCGAGAGAAACTCTTTTTCAAGAAAGGATCCATTCTTGGCAACAAAGATCTTGCCTTCGGATCTAAGGTAGAAGGTATACCCAATGGTTTCCTTAGGGTATCCTATGAAGACGCATTTTTCCGACTTGGGTTCGAGCTTTTCAGGTTGAAGTTTCTTGACATAAGCATCGCATCCCCAAACTTTTAGAAACGACAGCTTAGGTTTCTTCCCAAACCATAATTCATACGGTGTCGTCTCAATGGATTTAGACGGTGCCTTATTTAAAGTGAATGTAGCTGTCTCTAGAGCGTATCCCCAAAATGATAGCGGTAAATCATCATAGATCGCACCATATCCAATAGAGTGCGATTACGACGTTCGGACACACCATTACGCTGAGGTGTTCCAGGCGGCGTGAGTTGTGAAACGATTCCACATTTCCTTAAGTGTGTACCAAATTCGTGACTTAAATATTCTCCTCCATGATCTGATCATAGGAACTTTATTTTTCGGTCACGTTGATTCTCTACCTCATTCTGAAATTCCTTGAACTTTTCAAAGGTCTCGGACTTGTGTTTCATCAAGTAGACATACCCATATCTACTCAAGTCATCGGTGAGAGTGAGAACATAACGATATCCTCCACGAGCCTCGACGCTCATTGGACCGCACACATCGGTATGTATGATTTCCAATAAGTTGGTTGCTCGCTCCATTGTTCCGGAGAACGGAGTCTTGGTCATTTTGCCCATAAGGCATGGTTCGCATGTGTCAAATGATTCATAATCGAGAGACTCTAAAAGTCCATCAGAATGGAGCTTCTTCATGCGCTTGACACCAATGTGACCAAGGCGGCAGTGCCACAAGTATGTGGGACTATCATTGTCAACTTTACATCTTTTGGTATTCACACTATGAATATGTGTAATATTACATTCGAGATTCATTAAGAATAAACCATTGACCATCGGAGCATGACCATAAAACATATCTCTCATATAAATAGAACAACCATTATTCTCGGATTTAAATGAGTAGCCATCTCGCATTAAACGATATCACGATACAATGTTCATGCTCAAACTTGGCACTAAATAACAATTATTGAGGTTTAAAACTAATCCCGTAGGTAAATGTAGAGGTAGCGTGCCGACGGCGATCACATCGACCTTGGAACCATTCCCGACGCGCATCGTCACCTCGTCCTTCGCCATTCTCCGTTTATTCCGCAGCTCCTGCTGTGAGTTACAAAGATGAGCAACGGCACCGGTATCAAATACCGGTGAGTTACTACGAGTAATCGGTAAGGTACACATCAATTACATGTATATCAAATATACCTTTAGTGTTGCCGGCCTTCTTGTCCGCTAAGTATTTGGGGTAGTTCCGCTTCGGTGGCCCTTCCCTTTGCAATAAAAGCACTCTGTCTCAGGTTTGGGTCCATTCTTTGACTTCTTCCGGCAACTTGCTTACGGTAGCGGCAACACCCTTGCCGTCGTTCTTGAAGTTCTTCTTACCCGTGCCCTTTTTGAACTTAGTGGTTTTATTGACCATCAACACTTGATGTTCTTTCTTGATTCCAACCTCTCCGACTTCAAAGATTGAGAATACTTCGGGAATGGTCTTCACCATCCCACGCATATTGTAGTTCATCACAAAGCTCTTGTAGCTTGGTGGGAGCGATCAAGGATTCTGTCAATGACCGCCTCGTCCGGAGGTTAATGTTCATTGGGACAAAGGCGGTTGTGCAACCCGGACATTTTGAGTATGTGCTCCTTGTGAACTGTTTTCCTCCATCTTACAACTATAGAACTTGTCGGAGACTTCATATCTCGACCGGGCATGAGCTTGAAAACCATTTTTAGCTCCTCGAACATCTCATATGCTCCGTGTTGCTCAAAACGCTTTTGGAGCCCGGTTCTAAGTTGTAAAGCATGCCGCCTTGAACGAGGGAGTAATCATCAAGACGAGACTTCCAAGCATTCATAATGTCTTGGTTCTTCAGGATGGGTGCATCACCTAGCGGTGCTTCTAGGACATATTGTTTCTTGGCTGCTATGAGGATGATCTCGGGTTAGGACCCAGTCCGAATAGTTGCTGCCATCGTTTTTCAGCTTGGTTTTCTCTAGGAACGCGTTGAAGTTCATGGTGACATGAGCGTTGGCCATTTGATCTACAAGACATTTTGCAAAGATTTTGGACTAATGTTCATGATAATTAAGTTCATCTAATCAAATTATTTAATGAACTCCCACTCAGATTTGACATCCCTCTAGTCATCTAAGTGTTACATGATCCGAGTCGACTAGGCCGTGTCCGATCATCACGTGAGACGGACTAGTCATCGTCGGTGAACATCTTCATGTTGATCGTATCTTCCATACGACTCATGTTTGACCTTCGGTCTCTTGTGTTCCGAGGCCATGTCCGTACATGCTAGGCTCGTCAAGTTAACCCTAAGTGTTTATGCATGTGTAAAACTGTCTTACACCCGTTGTATGTGAACGTAAGGATCTATCACACCCGATCATCACGTGGTGCTTCGAAACGATGAACTTTAGCAACGGTGCACAGTTAGGGGGAACACTTTCTTGAAATTATTATAAGGGATCATCTTATTTACTACCGTCGTTCTAAGTAAACAAGATGCACAAAACATAATAAACATCACATGCAATTATATAAAGTAGTGACATGATATGGCCAATATCATATACCTCCTTTGATCTTCATCTTCGGGGCTCCATGATCATCTTGTCACCGGCATGACACCATGATCTCCATCATCGTGTCTCCATGAAGTTGCTCGCCAACTATTACTTCTACTACTATGGCTAACACGTTTAGCAATAAAGTAAAGTAATTTACATGGCGTTGAATCAATGACTCGCAGGTCATACAATAATTAAGACAACTCTTATGGCTCCTGCCGGTTATCATACTCATCGACATGCAAGTCGTGATTCCTATTACAAGAACATGATCTCATACATCACAATATATCATTCATCATTCATCACAACTTCTGGCCATATCACATCACATGACAATTGCTGCAAAAACAAGTTAGACGTCATGTAATTGTTGTTGCATCTTTTACGTGGCTGCAATTGGGTTCTAGCAAGAACGTTTTTCTTACCTACGAATAACCACAACGTGATTTTGTCAACTTCTATTTACCCTTCATAAGGACCCTTTTCATCTAATCCGCTCCAACTAAAGTAGGAGAGACAGACACCCGCTAGCCACCTTATGCAATTAGTGCATGTCAGTCGGTGGAACCTGTCTCACGTAAGCGTACGTGTAAGGTCGGTCCGGGCCGCTTCATCCCACAATACCGCTGAAGCAAGAAAATACTAGTAGCAGCAAGCAAGTTGACAAGATCTACGCCCACAACCAAATTGTGTTCTACTCATGCAATAGAGAACTACGCATAGACCTAGCTCATGATGCCACTGTTGGGGAACGTTGCAGAAAATTAAAAAATTTCCTACAGTTTCACCAAGATCCATCTATGAGTTCATCTAAGCAACGAGTCATGGGAGAGAGATTGCATCTACATACCACTTGTAGATCACGTGCGGAAGCGTTCACTAGAACGTGGATGATGGAGTCGTACTCACCGTGATCCAAATCACCGATGACCGAGTGCCGAACGGACGGCACCTCCGTGTTCAACACACGTACGGAGCGGATGACGTCTCCTCCTTCTTGATCCAGCAAGGGGGAAGGATAGGTTGAGGAAGATGGCTCCAGCAAAGACGACGGGCGTGGTGTTGGTGGAGAAGCAGACACTCGGCGGGGCTTCGCCAAGCACGTGTGAGAGGAGGAAAGGTGTAGCGAGGGAGAGGCGCCAAGATGCAAGGGTGCGGCTGCCCCTCCTCCCCTTTATATAGGCCCCTGGGCGGCCCTTGAGATCTGATCTCCCAAGGGGCGGCCGCCAAGGGGAGGCTTGCCCCCAAGGCAAGTGGGCGCCCCCCCCCCTAGAGTTTCCAACCCTAGGTGCAGGGGGCCCAAGTGGGGCGCACCAGCCCACCAGGCTGGTTCCTCCCACTTCAGCCCACGGGGCCCTCCGGGATAGGTGGCCCCACCCGGTGGACCCCCGGGACCCTTCCGGTGGTCTCGGTACAATACCGGTAACCCCCGAAAGTCTCCCGATGGCCGAAATAGCACTTCCTAGATATAATTCTTTACCTTGGACCATTCTGGAACTCCTCGTGGCGTCACGGGATCTCATCCGGGACTCGAACAACATTCGGTTTGCTGCATACTCATATTCATACAACCGTAGCATCACCGAACCTTATGTGTAGACCCTACGGGTTCGGGAGACATGCGAGACATGACCGAGACGGCTCTCGGTCAATAACCAACAGCGGATCTGGATACCCATGTTGGCTCCCACATACTCCTCGATGATCTCATCGGATGAACCACGATGTCGAGGATTCAATTAATCCCGTATTCAATTCCCTTTGTCAATCGATACGTTACTTGCCCGAGACTCGATCGTCGGTATCCCAATACCTCGTTCGCCTCGTTATCGGCAAGTCACTTTACTCGCATCGTAATGCATGATCATGTAACCAATCACTTGGTCACTTTGAGCTCATTATGATGATGCATTACCGAGTGGGCCCAGAGATACCTCTCCGTCATACGGAGTGACAAATCCCAGTCTCGATCCGTGTCAACCCAACAGACACTTTCGGAGATACCGTAGTGCACCTTTATAGTCACCCGATACGTTGTGACGTTTGGTACACCCAAAGCACTCTTACGGTATCCGGAGTTACACGATCTCATGGTCCAAGGAAGAGATACTTGACATTGGAAAAGCTCTAGCAAAACGAACTACACGATCTTGTGCTATGCTTAGGATTGGGTCTTGTCCATCACATCATTCTCCTAATGATGTGATCCCGTTATCAATGACATCCAATGTCCATAGTCAGAAACCATGACTATCTATTGATCAACGAGCTAGTCAACTAGAGGCTCACTAGGGACATATTGTGGTCTATGTATTCACACGTGTATTACGATTTCCGGATAATACAATTATAGCATGAATAAAAGACAATTATCACGAACAAGGAAATATAATAATAATCCTTTTATTATTGCCTCTAGGGCATATTTCCAACAATAGTACCGCTCCTTGGAGCGGTAGTACCGCCGCTATGGTAGCATCACCATCCCTGTTCCTACCCTACCCCCGTGGGGCTCCTGAACTGCAACCCTAGCGATAATACCGCTGGGGCGAGCAGTAGTACCTCCCCGGAAGCACTACCAGCTCGTGGCTCCGTGCCATTGCACTGCTTTGCGAGCACCACCGCCCAAGCGGTAGTACCGCCATCTTGAGCGGTAGTACCGCTTGGTGCGGGCTGAGAGCTATGTAACGGTTGGAATCTTTCTCGCTACATAAAGGGGGGTCTTTTTCCTCAAGAAGACCCACCTCTTGCTCCCCCAAACTCCATTATTGCTCAAAACTCCATTTTCGCCCGATTTCTCTCCCTAGCCAATCAAACTTGTTGATTTTCTAGGGATTGGTTGAGAGGGCCCCGATCTACACTTCCATCAAGAGAAATTTGATTCCCCCCACTAATCCCTTGCGGATCTTATTACTCTTGGGTGTTTCAGCATCCTACACGGTTGAGGTCACCTCGGAGCCACAATACATTGTGGTGAAGCTTCGTGGTGGTGTTGGGAGCCTCCAATTCGATTGTGAGATTGCCCCAACCTTGTGATAAAGGTTCGGTCGCCGCCTTCAAGGGCACACACTATTGGAATCACGGCATCTTGCATTGTGCGAGGCGTGAGGAGAATACGGTGACCTAGTGGCTTCTTGGGGAGCACTGTGCCTTCATACTGCTCCAACGGAGACGTACTTCCCCTCAAAGGGAAGGAACATCTGTAACACATCCTCGTCTTCACCGGCTCCACTTGTGGTTACTTCTTACATTTACTTTGTGCAAGCTTTACTTGTGTTGTATCTCTTACTTGCTTGTGTTGTTGTTGTTGTTGTTGTTGTTGTTGTTGTTGCTAGCATCATATAGGTTGTTCACATGGTTGCATATCTAGACAACCTATTTGTTGTTAAGCCTAATTTGCTAAGAAAACTAAAAATTGGTAGTTGCCTATTCACCCCCCCCCCCTCTAGTCAACTATATCGATCCTTTCACCGTCTGGGCCGGCCCATGTCCGGGCGGCCTGTTTTTTAAATTTCATTTTCATTTTCGTTTCTTTTTTTCTATTTTAGATAATTCGGGACTTCAAAAAAATTCGAAAATAATAAAAAGAGAATTTTGAAATAAAATTTTTCATAAATCATAAAATGTTTGTGGATTCAAAAAATGTTCGCAATTTTGTATTTTGTTTGCTTATTCAAGAAATATTTGACATTTTGAAAAAAATGTTCAGAAAATCAAAAAAGTTCAGGATTTTTTATATAGTTCATGTATTAAAAAATATTAATGAAATTGAACAAAGTTACACCAATTAAAAAAATATTCATGAATGAAAAATATCCTAAAAATTAAAAAACTGTTCGTGACTTACAAAATAGTTTATCCAGTCATAAAATGTTTGCCGATTCAAAAAATGATCATGCATTTAACAAATGGTTATTAAATAAAAAATGTTCGCCGAGTCAAGATTTGTTTTAAAATGTTCACTATTTTTTAAAATGTTTGTAAATAGTATAAAATGATCATGAATTCAAAAAAATGTTCTTGATTTTAGAAAATATTTGAATTTTTTTAAAAGTGTTCATGAATTTGAAAATGCTCATGATTTCAAATATGTGCATGAGTTTAACAAAATGTTCATAATTTCAAAAATTATTCATGATTTCATGAAATTGAGAGTGGAATGTATCTCGGTGATGCAGGAAATGTGTTCATGGCTATTGAAGATTATGAAAAAAATCGCCTGTTGCAATGTACGGGCCATTTTGCTAGTAATATCTATACATGCAATTAATATCCTGGCTATGAAGTGCATGCACGTATATACTAGTGTAAAACAGTAGCCCTTTCCACTTTAAATCTCAAGCCGTGCCGAGTGGAGCTGGATCCTCTAACATTCGAAGGGAAGTCAGGTAGGCTACAGTAACCTGACTTCCCTTCAGGCTTAGCCCATGAACAGTGCTCATTTCAATTTTCAAAAGGCAGGTTTCCATTTCTAGTAGATCAATTTCAATTCGTGACATACCAAGTTCAATTTTAGATGACTCATTTCAATTTTTGAAATACCCATTTCACTTTTTTAAAAAGAACTATTTCAATTTCATAAGCTCCCTAACTTTTCCTGTCCTTTTTACATAAAAAGAACACTGTAGCTCTGTGACGTCCGAGCATGTTAGAGGATCCGGCTCCGTGCCGAGTCTGCCGACGCGGTTCGAAAACAGGAGCAGGACTAACAAAAAAGACTTGAGGACTCGAGAAGTGACTCATTCCCAACCGGACCGGTTCATGAGGGCAGGGAGTACCCACGTGGCCACGTGTAAGGATGAGCCGTTGCTCCATGATGAGAGAGCCTCTACGTGGATCACGAGCTCACGTCTGACGTGACGCGAGGAACCCCACCTAGCCGCGTCAACCACGGCATTTCTTCTTGCCACGTTGGCCCCGTAGAGATGCTAGCGGACCACAGCCGTCAGCTACGTCTGGAAAGTACTCCTACCAACCAGATCACAAAAAGATCATTATCAATCGATGATCAAGTGAAATAACATGAATATTGCTTCCCGCACACCATATAAGGCACCAAAGAGTATGACGCATTGTCCCTTTTTCTTCCCACATGTTGGCGGAAACTCTATGCATCAGTTTGCAAATAATATTAAGGGAAAAGTTTCGCACTGGCGGACCGGCTGAAAATTGCGCCCGTCCCGCACGGTCGTCACGTATCTCAAGTGGCCTCACCCACCGCCCTCCTCCTTCAGCATACCTTATCGCTTCAGACGACCAGAGACCAGATCCACTCATCCACACATCTCGCATCGCTGCCATCCCCTTCGCTCCGCATCTCGCTTCCATCTCATCTCGCGCGTCGCCGCCGAGACCCTCTGCAACCGGCGACGCGGTACCGGCCGGGCATGGCCACCCCCTCCCCCGATTATATCTTCTCGGCTGCCGCGCCACCATTTTTTCCCTTTTGATGAAGAGAAATGCCACCCTCTTTTCCCCTATGCTGGAACCGGCGGGGGAATTGCTTCAACCGACGAGGGGATTTGCTTCAACCGGCAAGGATGGTGGTGGGCGGCGACGGAGATGGCCGAGGTGTGTTGCTGTTTTTTTGCTGGAACCACCTTTGATTTTTGCTGGAACCAGTTTTTGATTTGCTGCAACAGGGGAAAGATAGTGCTGGGCGGCGACGGCGATGGTTGAAGCAACATGAAGGCGAATCCGGTGTTGCAACCACCACAACAACGACCGACGAGCGACCGGGACGGCGAGAGTAGATACTGAAGGCGGAGGGAACCTCTACTGGCGACAATGGGGGGCGAGATGCTGCAACCGGCATTCGTGGTGCTACATCGGGCATCACCGGAAGCTGGAACCAGCGTTCCCGATGCTGGAACAATGCACCATTTTTTGCATTTTTGCTATTACCGTTTTGTGGTTTGCTACAACCAGTGTCAATTTTTGCTACCATCCCCTTTTTGATTTTGCTGGAACCAAGGCTCAGTTTTGCATTTTTCCAACCACCTGTGTTTTTATTTGCTGGAACAATCCAATTTTTGCTATCACCATTTCTTGGTTTGTTGGAATGCCTAAATTTTCCAATTTTGCTACCAACGTTTTTTTGATTTTTGCTGGAACCATCATGCTGTTTTGCTACGACAAGCAGCAATTTTTGCCGCGTCCAATAAATCGACAGCGAGGTACAACACAAGCTCGACGACGGGTGTTGCGGCACCCGTCGCCACCGGAGTTGCGGTCATCTCTACCAGAGTTGCAACAGCGGGGTGCACCGTGCACTCTGTTGCATGCGTGCCGACGAGAAACGCATGCGGCGACCAACGTGGAGGGCGGCGACCGACGGCGAGGGCGGCGACCGGTGGCGAGGGTGGCGACCGGCGGCGAGGGACCTGCGGCAGCAATGCTTTGAGGGTTGTTGCCTTGGTCATCCATGGCGAGTGTTTGCTGCGGCCACTGCATTTTTCGTGTTCCCCTCTGCTTTTTGTTGGATGCGATTATTTTATAAAGAAAACAATTCGGGGTCGTGATCTAACGGCTACACGTAGTTAAATCGGACAACCGCGCATTGACCGGCCAAAAGTTTAGCCGGTGCGCCGGCGCCTATCAGTGCCTTAATATTAATCCGTACACACTCTGACAAAAAATGAAGCCGGGGATGTGCTATGGATGGAATAAATGGTCACCTCATGGTCAGAATACATCTATGCTACAGTATTGTTCTATTCAGTCAATATTGTTGTACTACCAGGTCAAAAATATAGTATATTTTATTGTACTACCTGTCGTGAGTTTGTCACGGCAGATGTCCTAGAGAAAGGATTTAGTCGTTGAGCCATCGCTACGGGTTAACTTAAAAGGGTTAAAGTGGACAAGGGACGCAAGAGAGTTTATACTGGTTCGGCCCCTTACGGTGAAGGTAAAAGCCTACGATCCAGTTGTTGTTGGATTGCTTGGGTTTCGATGATCAGGGAGCGAATACGCTTTGCCTGAGTCTCGAGTTATTGTCTGTTATCCTTGAACCGCCACCGGGTCATCCCTTTATATACATGGGTTGACGCCCGTCGGTTTACAGAATCCCGAGGCCGGCTCATAAACGTGTCCGGCTCGGTCTTTGCTCTTTCTATCTTACAACGCAAGTTTACATATCAATGTCGGTTTATGTCTACAGGCCTTAAACCGGCTTTGGGCCCTGGGCCTTCATAAAGCGTCACTGTCTGTCTTCATGGGCTTCAGATATAGTGAACTACCATGGGGTTAACCCGGCCTCTTCTGGCCGGTTTACGCCCAGTGGTAATATCCCCAACATTTGGCCCCAAATTGATTTGAACTGGTTCATGTCAATCGTCAATACTTAAGAAAATTTCTTCTTCAACATCTTCACGTAATCTTGTAAACCGCCGTGACGTCACCCTCCAGGATCATGGAAAACCGCCATGACGTCATCTGTTATTTTAAGAACTATGCATGACCCACCTTCATTAATGGGCCTCCGACAATCGAGGCAACAGAGCTGTCACCTATCCCATTTTCTAGGCTCCTCAATTCTCGCGCCTGCCTTTTATCCATTCACTTTATAAATAAGGCCGAGGGATCCCTTTCACTTTTCCCCCTCGTGCCTCTTCGCATCGTCGTCTTCCTCGCGCCGACCGACCCTCGAGCTCTGCCGCCGCCGTCGTCCTTCACCTCTGCTTCGATGAAGGCCGCTGCATCAACCTGACCGTATCAGAGAAACGGGGTGATCCTCCGCTGCTTCCTCCTGCACCAGTAAGTTCCTCTTCTCCTCACCCCAGATCCACCATTAGGGTTTGGTGTTCTTCATAGCTTTTCGAACTTCTTGAAGCTATTCCTCCTTCAGTAATACCAATGGCCAGTTAGATCTGATTGTTTTCAGCGCCTTTTGTAGTTTAAACTCCTTTCTTCTTGTTAAGGCATCTGCTTGATATCAAACTCATCTGAACTTGGTGAACTCTTAACACGCTAGAAATTAGGTCAGAATATATTTTTGTTTTTCCAACACGCGGTATATCTGAAATTACCATGCCAAGATGTGAAACCTTGTTTTTCCTTCACTTACGCACCTTTTAGACATATACCTTTAATACCAGATTAGGCGGTTTAACTTCATAGAAAAATGATGACCCAGTAGAAACCATTAGTCCCCTGTTGAACCGCCAATGCATTCATCATTGTACTATCTCCATCGTCAGACTCCGGTTCACAAAAAACCAATTCCGGTTTAACAATATGCTTACATCTTTATACCGCGTTATAGTTGTCCACTATAAATCTTAAACCGGTAATAATCATGCTTCAGATCTTCATTGCCATGGCCAAGCAAGTCTATGAATGCAATTGGGCTCCTTCTCGAGTAACCGAAGAGCAATTAAACAACTGTGTTAAAACGGGCGCTTTAGCCAAGAAAGATGTCATCCACTGGAGGGTCCCTAGCCCGGAAAATCCTCCTACACCCAAGGATGGAGAGGTAGTCGTGTTTGCTGATCACTTGAGTCGAGGTTTTAGCCCTCCCGGTTCAAAAAAATTCCGAGATGCACTGGCCAGCTTTCAACTGCACCCTCAAGACATCGGTCCAAACTCTATGACCAACGTCTGCCACTTCCAAGTCTATCTACAAGAGGAACCTACAGTCGAATTGTTTAGGGATTTCTTTCACTTAAACCGTTGCACAGAATTCATGGATGGACCCAATACGGAATTGGCTGGAATGGCGGTTCAGAAAAGGAAGGAATTTACTTTCCCTCATCCCAAGCTCCATAGTCACCCCAAAGAGTGGAACCAGACTTGGTTTTACTGCAAAGATACATCTCCAACCGATGAGAACCCCTTGCCGGGTTACCGCCCTCACCGCCTTAGTAATAAACATCCTTTCCCTCAGAGGTTGACTGCCAAAGAAAGGGCCAACTATGCCCCTCAACTATCAAAGCTTAGAGCCTTCATGGCGAACGGTTTGACAGGAGTTGACCTTGCTCGTTGTTGGATAAGCTGGAGTATTCTGCCCTTAAGCCGGCGCTCCGGTTTGATGTGTGAGTACACAGGGAGTTTGAAGGATGCTCAACGACACATTGATATTCAGCTTACAGATGCGGAAGTTACTGAGGCTGTAAAGAAGATGCTGAATGAGCAGGAGGGCATGCGTGGCGGACCGGACTACTCCCTTCGCACCTTCAACAAACCGCCAGCTGTAAGAATCATATAATCTTTTTATCTGAAGTTGCTTCTGTCCAAATATTCTCTGAAAGTTTGACTATTTTCTGACAGGGTGATGATCCGTTCTGGAACAAGAAACCACAAGACAAACCGGCAAAGCCGCAAGACAAAACGGCCAAGCCACTTCGCCCAAAGACCAAGGTTGTTAAGAAACCTGCCAAGAAAAGGACCACTGCATCCTCCGAGCTAAATGCTGACGATGATGTGGGTAACCCGGAATCAGAGGTAGACCTTGACTCTCACGGTTCATTTTCCGTACACCTCATTGACAATGATTATTACAAGGCAGTCATGCTGATGAGGTAGAGGTAATCATTCTTTCCTCCGATTCAGATCCTCTGTCAACATCAAAAATCCGTCGAGCAAACCAGAAAGTAAAATTTTCTCACCCCCTTGCTTACTTGGACCCAAACTTTCTTTTGAAGACGCAGCAGCACGAGGCTCGCCGCACAACCCGGCACAGCGGCCAGGTAGTTGATGAAGTCATGTACCTGGGGGAGGGTCATAGACCTGCCTAAAGGTACCCTCCACAAGGAAACTCGCAAGAGAAGCAGCCTTCCAGTCGACCTGGTAGGTTTCCACTCGACAGATTCAAAGACACTCGACTATGAAGACCCACTCGACCACCAGGAGTCCAAGAGCCACTCGGTGCCCAAACGGTCTGTAGTTAAATAGTCTTTATGATCTTAATGACACTTTATGTAAGGCGTTACCAGTAACGCCTAGCTTTAACGCACCTTAAACCCTCTACTACGAGGGTTGGCTGGGGTCCTGGCGCACTCTATATGAGCCACCCCCCTCCACAGGTAGAAGGGTTGGCACCCCTGTAACACATACGCATATAATCCAGTCGACCGCCTCCGGGCTTCGAGACGTAGGGCTATTACTTCCTCCGAGAAGGGCCTGAACTCGTAAATCCCTTGCATATACAACTACTCCATAGCTAGGATCTTGCCTCTCCATACCTACCCCCCATTCTACTGTCAGACTTAGAACTACGACAGTTGGCGCCCACCGTGGGGCAGGTGTTCTAGCGATTTGTTGGAGAAGTTGGAATTCTTTCGACCTCCTACATCATGGTTTCAGGTGGAGTTCTGGTTGATGGCCACGAGATCCGTCTCGGTGCGCTCATGTTCGTCGCCGACGACTCCGCTTGGCTTCAGGAGGCTCCACTCGACGTGGACGCGCTCCCGTCCGGGGCGACGACTTTCGCGCAGCGTGTGTTCGCGGCGTCCTCCTGCGGCAACCGTCGACCCAAAGATGGGTCGGCTCTGCCGTCTTCACTCCCGATCTCCCGCCGGCGCAAGCGTTCCGGTCGATCGAGGCTTCAGCGGTGGGTGAGGCATGCGATGGCCCGCCGATCGGCTACCCCCAAGTCGCGGCGATCGAGCCCGGCGAATCTCTACTCGGCATGTTCGACTGTCGGTGGCTCCGCAGAGACTGCGTCCGAATGCGATAGCAGTGACCCGGCGGCAGAGGTTCTGATGGTCGATGGACCATGCAGTCCCCCCGGATTCACCCGCACCAACGGAGGTGACGGTGGAGGCGATCCGGAGCAAGCCCATGAAGAGTACCTGCCTGAGCCCCTCACTTCGCTCCAGAGGGAGGAACTTCGCCGTCGGAACATGGATGCACTTCACACTCCTTTCGTTGGAGAAACCCCCGAGGCTCGTGCCTTGGAGGATGCGCTGGCAACAGCCAACCTGGCTGAAGCGGCCAGCTGAAGAACCTTCAGCGAGTACTCGTGGCCTTGGCAGCGACCAAGGGTTCCAGAATCCGGTCGACGTCGGCTCTTTCAAGAGCCAACTCAGGTATATCGAACTCCGATTCAGAATTTAGCAGCCGCCCGTATAGCGTAGTCAATTCAGCCTTCCTTCGGAGGCGGGTAGAGGTTTGCAAATCGAGAGATCTGCTCGGGCGGCGGGAGATCAAAACTTCGGTGGTATCACGATGGCGGAACAGGATTCACGGCCGATCCGCGCTGCGAATTCAGTCGATCGGCCCATAGTCCGAGATCGCCCCGAGGCGTGAGGAACGTGGGGGCGGCGTGATGATCGATACAAGGGTCATGAGCAGTATGAGCACCGATTCGATCGCAACGATCGATGTCGAGTGCCCACTCCTCCCCAAGGGGTGGATCATACGTTCCTCGGCAAGAGGAGACAGACGCCAAAGACACGTGTTGGGCGAAGGGTTCCAATCGGCCCTGTGGAACCAGAGCTTTGATGCGAGATCTATTATCGTTCAAGGTTTGGTCGACAGAACAGAGCTCACCGAGACGGCCATGATAGAGATGTTCCTTCCAAAGAGCAGAGTTCATGTCTCGGGACGAGTGTTTCAGCAGAGCCATCGAGCCGCGGTGATTCCTCCCAACTTCAGGTTGGCGATCGAGTCGAGAAGTTCATCGGTGAATCCAAGCACGACACTTGGCTTGAAGATTACCGAGTGGCTGTTCAGATCGGCGGTGGCAACGATGAGGTGGCCATGAAGCATTTGCCTCTTATGTTGGAGGGTTCAGCCAGGGCGTGGTTGAATTAGTTAGCACCCAGCAGCATTTACACTTGGGAAGATCTTGCCCGAGTGTTTGTCAGGACATTTGAAGGAACTTGCAAACGACCAGCAGGATTGACGGAGTTGCGATCGTGTGTGCAAAAGTCGAGTGAAACTTTGAGAGATTATATCCAGAGGTGGATCACTTTGCACCACACAATCGAGAATGTATCCGATCACGGTGTAGTCTGTGCCTTCAAGGAAAGCGTCAAGAACAGAGAGTTGAGTTTGAAATTTGGTCGAACCGGAGATACGACCCTGAGTCGGATGATGGAGATTGCCACCAAGTATGCAAATGGTGAAGAAGAGGATCGGCTCCGGAGTGGTAAATACAAATCGGCCGCTAATGAGGCCGGCGGAGGAAATTTCAGTCGGAAGCATAAGCGCAAAGCCGAGCCAGCCGCTCCCGGAGAGGCCTTGGCCGTGACCCCAGGAAAGTTCAAGGGGAAACCCAAGGGTCCTTGGAACCCCAAGAAGGTGAAAGACCAGGATGGAAACGACGTGTTGGATTTGCCATGTCATATTCATACAAAGAAAGATGAAGAGGGTAAACTCATTTACCCGAAACATACCACTCGACAGTGTTGGCTCTTGATTCAGCAGTACCAAGGGAAACAGCTCAAGGATAAGGATAAGGAAATAGACAAAGTTGAGGACAGAGATGACAGTGATGGTGGGTATCCCCAGGTCAATTCCACCCTGATGATTTTTCTGATGTCGAAAGCAAAAGTCGATTGAAGGTTATCAATCGATAAGTGAACTTGGTTGCTCCGGCGACTCCCAATTATCTGAAATGGTCCCAGACCGCCATCACATTCGACCAGTCTGATCACCCAACGCACATTGCTACCCCTGGGAGGCAAGCATTGGTGGTCGACCCAGTTGTTGAGGGCACTCGACTGACCAAAGTCCTGATGGATGGTGGTAGTGGCTTGAACATATTGTACGCGGAGACGTTGAAAGGGATGGGCATTCCGATGTCCGGACTCGATACCAAAGAACATGAGCTTCCACAGAGTCATTCACGGAAAGAAGGCTGAATCACCGGCCAAATTGCTCTTGACGTAGTTTTTGGTGATTCGAAGCATTTCCGGAAAGAAAAGTTGACCTTTGAGGTCGTGGATTTCCAGAGCACTTATCACGCTATTCTGGGAAGGCCAGCTTATGCATGTTTCATGGCCCGACCATGTTACGTGTATCTTAAACTGAAGATGCATGGTCCCAAGGGCGTGATCACTGTCACGGGCAATCGGAAGAAGGCAGAAGAGTGCTTCCAGAAAGGCTCTAAGATCGCCGATGCTCGGTTGGCGATGGTAGAGCTACAAGAGTATCGTAAAACTGCAGATCCGAGTGATTTGTTGCGAGCTAAGAAGCCTGCCACGGAGTCAGCATTTCACCGACCGGTGAGACGTAAACAGGTTCACATTCACCCGATCGATCCCAATGTTGCTCCGACCAACATCTCAACAACACTCGACTCAAAATAGGAAGAAGCGCTCATCCAGTTCCTCCGTGAGAACCGGGACATCTTTGCATGGAAGCTCACGACATGCCGGTGTTCCTGTGGGCTGGCTGAACATCGCCACGAGTCAACCCAAAATTCAAACCGGTTAAAGAGTATCTTCGGTCCGCCGTCCAGAAGAGAAAGGCCATTGGCGAGGAGGTGGCTCGGCTCTTAGCAGCAGAGTTCATCCGAGAGATCTACCACTCCGAGTGGCTCGCCAATGTCGTCATGGTCCCCAAGAAGGACAAGTCGTTGCGCATGTGCATCGATTTCAAGCATATCAATCGGGCTTGCCCGAAAGATCATTTCCCTCTTCCTCGCATCGACCAAATAGTCGACTCAACTGTGGGATGTGAGAGGTTGTCTTTTTTAGACGCCTATTACGTGTACCATTAGATCCGTCTGTATGGACCCGATGAGATCAAAACAGCGTTCATCACTCCATTCGGGTGCTTCTGTTATGTCACCATGCCATTCGGTCTCAAGAATGCCGGAGCCACATTCATGAGGATGATTCAGAAGTGTTTGCTCACTCAAATCAGTCGGAATGTGGAAGCGTACATGGATGATATAGTGGTCAAGTCACGAAAAGGTTCCGACCTGTTGACTGACCTTGCTGAAACATTTGCCAATCTCAGGAGGTATGATATCAAGCTTAACCCATCAAAGTGCACATTTGGAGTTCCTGGCGGAAAGTTACTCGGTTTTCTCGTTTACGAGCGAGGAATCGATGCTAACCCGAAAAGGTTGGCACTATACTCCGAATGAAGCGCCTGGGCAGTAACGATGTCGAAGCTTCTTGGATGCTTGGCCGCTTTAAGTCGATTCATCTCTCGGCCTCGGTGAAAAGGCATTGCCTCTTTACCGGTGATGAAGAAGTCGAGACAAGTTAAGTCGATGCAGCGTTTGCGAGCTAAAAGCTCGCTCTCCACCAACCGGTGCTTGCTGCTCCTATCAGCAAAGAGCCTTTGTTGCTTTACATTGCAGCCCTTGTATAAGTCGTCGACTGCATTTACGGTCGAGCGGGAAGAAGAAGGAAAAGCCTTCAAAGTTCAACGCCCGCTTTATTATCTTTACGAAGTCAATTGACCCCATCAAAGCAAAGATACCCTCACTATCGGAAGCTTGTTTATGGGATCTATATGACCACAAAGAAGGTTGCTCATTATTTCTCCGATCATTCCATTACGCCGTCGACGCCCCATTGTCGGAAATTCTTCATAACAGAGATGCAACTGGTCGAGTGGCAAAATGGGCGATTGAACTCCTTCCCTTGATATCAAATTCGAGGCAAAGAAAGCCATCAAGTCCCAAGCAATAGCACACTTCCTCGCCGAGTGGACTGATCACCAGCTTCCGACTCATGTTCACTCGAACCTTGGACTATGTTTTTCGACGGTTCCAAGATCTTTGAAACGGTTCTGGTGCAGGGGTTGTATTGGTTTCCCCCCAAGGAGATAAGCTCAAATATGTTCTCCAGATTCACTTTGATTCTTCCAACAACGAAGCAGAATATGAAGCACTCCTGTATGGGTTGCGCATGGCCATTTCACTCGGCGTCCGTCGCCTTATGTTCTATGGCGACTCGGATCTGGTTGTTAATCAAGTGATGAAGGAGTGGGATGTCGAAGCCCAGCTATGACAGGTTATTGTAATGCAAAGGTGAGGAAGTCGGAGAAGAAATTCGAGGGGTTAGAGCTTCATCATATACCCCGACTGAAAAATCAAGCTGCGGATGATTTGGCGAAGATAGGGTCCAAGAGGGAAGCCATTCCCAGTGATGTATTTTTGGAACACATTCATGCTCCATCAGTGCAGGAGGATCCTTTCATAGAAGAAGCCCCGCAGCAAAAGAGTGCCAATGATCCGACTGAAGTTGAGGTCCCAGCGGTGGTCGACCTGATTATGGAAGTTGTGGTCATCACTCCCGACTGGACAGTGCCGTACATCACATATATCCTAAGAAAAGAGCTCCAGAGAATGAAGAAGAGGCTTGATGATCGTCCATCGATCCAAGGCCTTTACGTGATCAAGGGACAATTGTAGAGAAAGCGCGATCGAGTCGGCCGTAAGTGTATCACGCCAGAAGAAGGTCAGATAATTCTTGAGGATATCCACTCGGGGACCTGTGGCCATCATGCGTCCTCTCGGACCATTATGGCTAAAGCATACCGAGCGGGATTTTACTGGTCGAAAGCAAATGAAATGGCAAAAGAAATAGTCGACAAGTGTGAAGGATGTCAGTTCTATTCCAACATGTCGCACAAGCCCGCCTCAGCCTTGAAGACCATTCCACTCGTTTGGCCCTTCGCTGTTTGGGGATTGGATATGATTGGACCGTTGAGAAGCTGGCGAAGCGGCTTCACTCATTTGCTAGTAGCGATCGACAAGTTCACCAAGTGGATCGAAGCCAAGCCCATCAAGAACCTCGATGCATGCACCGCTATCCGTTTCGTCGAGAGTTGATATTCAGATATGGAGTTCCGCATAGCATCATCACCGACAATGGGTCAAACTTCGATAATGACAAGTTCAAAGCCTTCTGCGCCTCTCAAGGCACGCGGGTCGACTATGCTTCAGTGGCTCATCCTCAGTCGAATGGACAAGCAGAACGTGCAAACGGCCTCATTCTCAAAGGGCTGAAACCACGGCTGATGCGTGATCTCAAACACGCAGCAGGAGCTTGGGTCGACGAACTTCCATCAGTTCTCCGGGGATTGAGGACCACTCCCAATCGATCATTGGGAGAACTCCATTCTTCTGGTCTATGGAGTTGAAGCAGTTCTGCCGAGTGACCTGCTTCACAATGCGCCTCGAGTCGAACTATACTCAAGAAGAAGCGGAACAAGCCCGGCAAGATGCGGTTGACCTCTTGGAAGAGGAGAGAAATGGCCCTGATCCGCTCGACTATCTATCAGCAAGACTTGCGTCGATTCCATGCCAGAAATGTGAAGAGTCGAGCCTTCCAAGAGGGAGATTTGGTCCTTCGAGTGGATCAACAGAAACCACACAAGCTCGCTCCCACTTGGGAAGGTCCCTTCATCGTCACAAGAGTTCTCCACAACGGAGCGTATCATCTCTACAACGTTGATTGCCAGATCGACGAGCCTCGAGCTTGGAGCGCGGAGCTGCTCCGCCCCTTTTACACTTAATACTCACTCGGTTGAGATGTAATAAAAGTACTTTTGTAGTTTGTTTATCTAAGACAAGAATGTTATAATTTTCCAAAGGATTGTTATTACTTTTTGTTGAAATTTCCCCGATGGGTGGCTTAGTTGCGAATCCGGTTCGCCTAAGTTTGTAAAAAAAATCCTTTCAGTGACAGGCAGGTCTCTCACTCGGGGGCTTAGCTGCGAATCCGCTTCGCCTAAGTATTCAAAATCCTACCGAGTGGCGAGCCGCCTCCCACTCGGGGCTTAGCTGCAGTCCAAGTACTCGCCTAAGTATTCAAAATCCCACCGAGTGGCGAGCCAGTCTCCCACTCGGGGGCTTAGCTGCAGTCAAGTACTAGCCTAAGTATTCAAAATCCTACCGAGTGGCGAGCAGGTCTCCCACTCGGGGCTTAGCTGCAGTCAAGTACTCGCCTAAGTATTCAAAATCCCACCGAGTGGCGAGCCGCCTCCCACTGGGGCTTAGCTACAGTCCAAGTACTCGCCTAAGTATTCAAATTCCTACCGAGTGGCGAGCCAGCCTCCCACTCGGAGGCTTAGCTGCAGTCCAAGTACTCGCCTAAGTATTCAAATCCTACCGAGTGGTGAGCCAGCCTCCCACTCGGGGGCTTGCAACAGCCCAAGGATTCGCCTTAACATCCAAAATAATAAACCTCCCACTCGGAGGCTTAGCTGCAGCCCAGTGCTCGCCTAAGTAATAGAAATCCTACCGAGTGGAGAGCAAACCTCCCACACGGAGGCTTAGCTGCAGACCAGTGATCTCCTAAGTAATAGAAAACCTACCGAGTGGAGAGCAAACCTCCCACCCGGAGGCTTAGCTGCAGCCCAGTGCTCGCCTAAGTAATAGAAATCCTACCGAGTGGAGAGCAAACCTCCCACTCGGGGGCTTAGCTGCAGCCGAGCGCTCGCCTAAGTAATAGAAATCCTACCGAGTGGAGAGCAAACCTCCCACTCGGGGGCTTAGCTGCAGCCCAGCGCTCGCCTAAGTAATAGAAATCCTACCGAGCGGAGAGCAAACCTCCCACTCGGAGGCTTAGCTGCAGCCCAGTGCTCGCCTAAGTAATAAAAATCCTACCGAGTGGAGAGCAAACCTCCCACTCGGAGGCTTAGCTGCAGCCCAAGTACTACGCCTAAGTAAGGAATTCATCCCAATCCACAAGGACGACGAGTGCAGGTCATTTGTTACCTTCTCCTTCGGAGCTTCGCCACAAGTACACCATGCGGTCCATCCCAATCCGCAAGAGCGACAAGGTCGATCGCGATGCGTGGTTCCATCTCTACCGCAGGATAGATGAAGCACAAGTCGACTAGAGTATCAACGGAATATCTTCCGAATGAGGAACAAAGTTCTCTCAAGGCAAACAAAGCATGTTAAAGGATAAATCAAGTTCGGATAAACGCCCCACGGATCCAAAGGTGCTCGAGCGTTAAGCTGTTAAAGTTTATCGGTTACAAAAGCCACTCGGCATTCGAGGCAAATTTAAGGTGGGACTTAGAGGTTTTTTTACTCCTCCGGGGAGGACTAGAAGGTGCAACAAACTGGTCGAGGTCGATTCCGTCGGCAATACGGGTAGCAGCAGCGATGAAAGTCTCCATGAAAGATCTGAAGTCGTGCTTCCTGGTATTGGCAACCTTGAGAGACACCAGCTTGTCCTCTTGCGCTTCTTTGCGGTGGACACGAACCAGAGATAGAGCAACATCAGCACCACACCGGCGTAAGACTTTTCCATTCTTGCACTCGACTTGGAATCTCATTCGGTCGAGTCATCGGGGATTCAAGGTCATTACGAAGAGTCTGTTACGGCGGAGAGTCGAGTCGATCCGCGACACTGCAACTTTCAGTCGAGCAAGATAATCCACCACGCTAGCAACGCGAGACTCCAGTCGGAGCACATTCATAGCAGCTTCATCCTTCACAGGAGCGTTGATGGGGTCCAAACTGGTTTCCACTCGACTGGTTTCTTCTTCAAAGTTTTGGCAGAATTCTGAAAACACAGCTCAGACTCAAAATAACGATCATGTGATGAGCCAGTAATAGCAAGACAGTCGGGTAAAAGAGATTACCTTCAAGCATGAGAAACGGCTTCTTGGCGAGCCCTCCAAGATAAATCTCTAGGTCGTTTCGCTTCCCGCTTGATTAGCCAGCCTTGTCGAACCAGTAACAATCTTGTCGGTCTTGATCAACTAACTTCCTTGTTAGCCGCGTCAAGAGCGGCTTTCAGCTTGGCATTTTCATCCTCAAGTTTGTCGACTGAGGCAAGCTTCTCTTCAGCGAGCTTTGTTTTCTCCAAAGCCGCCTTCTGTGGCTCTGCAAGGTCAAGGTCCTTCTTCAAAGTCTCTTCCAGTTTATCTGCAAAGCAACAATGAGAACAGAGTTGAGATTGAACAGAAAAACAAAGGCATTCGTCAAAAGTTCTCACCAGCCATACCTTTTGCTTCATCTTTTGCCTTCTGCAAATTCTCCTGAGCAAGCTTCAAATCAAGGTTGAGCTGGATCTGTTTGTTCTCTAACTCAGTATAGCGAGCCACAAGTTCGCAAGATTTCTACAAAGAGTCAACCAACGAAAGACATCAAAGACAGATCACTTCCGAGTGACTAAGGAAAAAATAGTAGCATTTCTGAGACTACAGTCGAATCAAAACATTCGACGATAGTCTCGGGGACTACACCCAGTGGGTGCACTCAGCGTGCCCCCACCGGTTTTACGGCTCCATTTGAATTGGTCCGTCCAGGTCGAGTGAAGAAGTTCACAGCATAAAGACTATAGCCGACTGCGCGCAGTCGACCATAGTCTCGGGGACTACACCTGGGTGCACTCAGTGATGCCCCCACAAAATTCAATTGACACACCCACCCAGTGGGTGTACAGATATGGAAATCTCCAAGAAGGAAGCAGTTTCAGGTAGCATATCCTAACAAAGCAAGCAACGATCGACTTACTTGGACATTTCTCTGGAGAGCTGAACTAGCATCATAGGCCGCCTGGCTAGCCTCTCGGACCACTTTCACTTGCTCCATCATGATCCCTGCCTGGCGTATGGCCTCCTTAGCAGCACTCACTTGGTCTTTCGGGACATGGTGTATAGCAAAGAGAGATGGTGGGTCAGCAGTCGACGAAGTGGGTCGGGCACTTGTCAGCGGTACAGCGAAAGACACAGAAGCCCGAGTAGGGTTGCCTCCCTCGGAAACCAGCGTCTCAGGAATCGCCGCGACTGGAGCAGCCTTGCCAGCAAGCACTCTCTTGTTCTTCTTCTTCCTCAATGGCGCTTCCTCGTCATCGTCGGGGAGATCAATAACGTGAGGCGGAACTACAAGAAAGATTCAGAAGTAAACATGGAAGTCCAATCGACTAAAAGCTCCAGTCGACTAAAAGCAAAACCTCATAGATCTTACCAAGGTTGGAGGTGGCAGCATCCTCCATTTCCTGATCTTCGTGCTTGGCTGAAGTCTCGGAGGTCGCGGCTACCAGAGATTTCAAGAATCACCGATCAGTCATCAAGTCGACCAAAAGTTCACTCATGTTGAATAAGGAAATACAAGGTTCTCGTTGGTTACCCGGAGATGGTGGGGATGACCATCCGCATCTTGGGCAGGGCCTTCACGGCTTTGACGACGTTGCTCGAGGTTGCCTCGGCGGTTTCTCGCCGGTGCAGGGAAGTTGTCCTAGGTCGCTTGCCGACCGCCCAAAGGCACAACAGCTTATCACGCCCTACGCGGGTCATCGTCAACTTGGACCTTCCCTCCGAGCGAGGGAGGATCGACGTCTTCCTCCTCTTCCTCCTCCTCCTCCTCTTCATCGTAGCTATCATCCTCCTCATCCTCCTCGCCGTTGGACTCCCATTCCTCTGGACTTTCACCTCCACTTGCTTCTTCTTCTTCGACTGTTTCCTGCGCCCCGTTGGGCATCGAGTACATCTCAGTGGTGACCTAGAAGACAACAGAACAAGGCGAAAGTCAGTCGATGAATTGGCATCTAAACAGAATGAATGCAGCCGAATCACAGTCGAAGATAAGTGGTTGTACCTTGTCTACTTCATATGTTTGGTCGAGTGGTGGAATCCTCCTAGCTCCGCGTGGGTTATCTTTGTTTCCTGTGATGGCAGTCGTCCACTTCTCCAGCGTGGCGTCATCGACCTCTTCTGGATGGACCCGAGTGGTGTCATCCGTACCAGAGTACATCCACATCGGATGACCTCGGTATTGGAGTGGCTGAATACGCCATCGGAGGAAAACCTCCAGGAGATCCATGCCAGTCACCCCGTTGCGAATAAGCTGGACTACACGCTCCATCAGCAACTTTACTTGGGCCTTCTCCTTTGGTAACACCTTCAGGGAAGATTGCTTGTTCACTCGACTCATGGAGAAAGGAGGGAGCCCAGCCGATCGCCTGGCGTCGGCTGGTCTTGGCAATAGAACCAGGTCGATCGCCACCCTCTAACCGAGTCAGGAGAGTCATAGCGGAAGAAAGGCACTCTTCCCCTCATCTGGACCCCGAGTCCCCCACACATCTGGATTACTTGGGTCCTCTCGTCATTCTGGTTCGCTTTTCTTCACCGGCCCGAGAGCGACAGGTGAATATGTGCTTGAAGAGACCCCAGTGCGGTCGACAACCCAAGAAGTTCTCGCATAACAAAATGAAGGTAGCAAGATAGACAATGGAGTTGGGAGTAAAATGATGGAGTTGCGCCCAAAAAGTTCAAACCCCGGAAAAAGGATTCGGTGGCAGAGAAAATCCCCGATCTACGTGGGTGGCCAGGAGGGCGCACTCACCCTCTTCAGGCTGCGGTTGCCACTCCGTTCCCGGAAGCCTCGCCGACCCATGGGGGATCAGTCCTTCATTGGCCAGATCAGTGAGGTCCTTCTCGGTGATGGTCGAGCGAATCCAATCTCCTTGGACCCAGCCTTGTGGCAGTTTGGACCGCGAAGAGGATCCGCCCCGACTGGGCGCTCACCCCTTGGCCTTCGCCGCCGCCTTCTTCACCCGTTCCAGGGCTGCGGTCTTCTCCTTCACCATGGTCGCCGGTGAAGCAAGTACCGAAACTGCGTTGTTGGATCGGCCAAGAGCGCAGCGAGAAGGTTTGGAGGCGGAGGGAGGAGAAGATTGGAGTCGCACTGTTCAAAATACCCTGTCCAACGCTTTATATGGGGCTGCTTCCGAGTGGCTGACCGGTAGGCCCAAGCAATCCCGTCAAATCCCGCAACAGGCGCGCACACGATACGTGGCGAAAAAGGCGGCGCAAAGATCGAGGCGTCATCGTCTTATCCCATCCGAGTGCTGCAGTTTTCTCCGCTTCGCGCGCTTCCCAAAATTCGGATCCGCGAAATCCGCTAACCGCAGAGCAACTCGTCAGATAGCAGATTTCCTCCGATCCGTCGCTAGGAAATCCTCAAGTTCACAGAGTTCACTCGACAAACGTGAAGAATGGATCAAGGCGACTGAAAGAGAAGTTGATGCCATCACTAAAAGGTCGTTGATCCAGATTAAGACACACTCGCAACACAAAGAACAGGTCGGAAAGATTATCAACTCCTTCCTCACTCAAACCTCGATCCATTTGGGGGCTAATGATGAAGTCATGTACCTGGGGGAGGGTCATAGACCTGCCCAAAGGTACCCTCCACAAGGACACTCGCAAGAGAAGCAGCCTTCCAGTCGACCTGGTAGGTTTCCACTCGACAGATTCAAAGACACTCGACTATGAAGACCCACTCGACCACCAGGAGTCCAAGAGCCACTCGGTGCCCAAACGGTGCAGTAGTTAAATAGTCTTTATGATCTTAATGACACTTTATGTAAGGCGTTAAAGAACGCCTAGCTTTAACGCACCTTAAACCCTATACTACGTGGGTTGGCTGGGGTCTGGCGCACTCTATATAAGCCACCCCCCTCCACAGGTAGAAGGGTTGGCATCCTCAGAACACATACGCCAGATAATCCAAATGACCGCCTCGGGCTCCGAGACGTAGGGCTATTACTTCCTCCGAGAAGGGCCTGAACTCGTAAATCCCTTGCGTATACAACTACTCCATAGCTAGGATCTTGCCTCTCCATACCTACCCCCCATTCTACTGTCAGACTTAGAACTACGACAGTAGTTACCTCTGCCGGTTTACCGAACACTCTGGTTCGGAAACGCCGATCAGAGGTCTCTTATACCCTTGACACTTCATGCCCCAAAGCGGGTTGTTTCCGCCAGCCTCTTAACCCGTCTGATTCAAATTATCAGGGTACTTCTCACTCATCTTCTGGCGAGTCATCGGCCACCCAGCTTCCACCCCTCAAAACAGTTCCTGGGTGAGCTATGCACGTTGTCTTTATTCTTGATGTGTCATCTTTTCATATTGTACTGATCCTCATGTTTATCTTTTCTCAGTGCCAAGCCGAGACCCAGCAAGAAGGCTCGATTAAGTAAACCGGTTGATGATAATGTAGCTGTTGAACCGGAAAAAACTCCAGATCCGAAAGAAACCGACGCTGACGCCATGCTTAATGATCCGTCGCCTCAAGACCATGACTTCCTTGCTGAACAAGTGCAAGTTGACACTACAAGCCATGTAGACCAGCCAACCAGCCCTGTCCGAACTGATGACAAACCGGTCAGTCCAGTTAAGGATACTGACAAACCGCCAACTCCAGTAAAGGCTGATGATGACAAAGATGATGACATTATGATTACTGATACGTCTCCAACGTATCTATAATTTTTGATTGCTCCATGCTATATTATCTACTGTTTTGGACCATATCGGGCTTTATTATCCACTTTTATATTATTTTTGGGACTAACCTATTAACCGGAGGCCCAGCCCAGAATTGTTGTTTTTTGCCTATTTTAGTGTTTCAAAGAAAAGGAATATCAAACGGAGTCCAATTGACCTGAAACTCCACGGAACTTATTTTTGGACCAGAAGAAGCCCACAGAGTACCGGAACCTCGCCAGGGGAGTCTCGAGCTGCCCACGAGGGTGGGGGCGCGCCCACCCCCCTAGGCCGCGCCCCCTGCCTCGTGGACAGCCCGGAGGTCCACCGACGCATTTCTTTCACCCATATATACCCACGCACCTAAAACTTCCAAGACGAGAATAGATCAGGAGTTCCTCCGCCGCAAGCCTCTGTAGCCACCAAAAACCAATCGGGACCTGTTCAAGACTCACGGGAGGGAGGAACCCTCACCGGTGGCCATCTTCATCATCCCGGCTCTCTCCATTACGAGGAGGGAGTAGTTCACCCTCGGGGCTGAGGGTATGTACCAGTAGCTATGTGTTTGATCTCTCTCTCTCTCTCTCTCTCTCTCTCTCTCGTGTTCTTGATTTGGCACGATCTTGATGTATCGCGAGCTTTGCTATTATAGTTGGACCTTATGTTGCTTCTCCCCCTCTACTCTCTTGTAATGGATTGAGTTTTCCCTTTGAAGTAATCTTATCGCATTGAGTCTTTAATGATTTGAGAACACTTGATGTATGTCTTGCCGTGTGTATCTGTGGTGACAATGGGATATCACGTGATTCACTTGATGTATGTTTTGGTGATCAACTTGCGGGTTCCGCCCGTGAACCTATGCATAGGGGTTGGCACAATTTTTCGTCTTGATTCTCCGGTAGAAACTTTAGGGCACTCTTTGAGGTTCTATGTGTTGGTTGAATAGATGAATCTGAGATTGTGTGATGCATATCGTATAATCATACCCACGGATACTTGAGGTGACATTGGAGTATCTAGGTGACATTAGTGTTTTGTTTGATTTGTGTCTTAAGGTGTTATTCTAGTACGAACTCTAGGGCTGTTTGTGACACTTATAGGAATAGCCCAACGGATTGATTGGAAAGAATAACTTTGAGGTGGTTTTGTACCCCTACCATAATCTCTTCGTTTGTTCTTCGTTATTAGTGACTTTGGAGTGACTCTTTTTTGCATGTTGAGGGATAGTTATATGATCCAGTTATGTTATTATTATTGAGAGAACTTGCACTAGTGAAAGTATGAACCCTAGGCCTTGTTTCCTATCAATGCAATACCGTTTACGCTCACTTTTATCATTATTTACCTTGCTGTTTTTATATTTTCAGATTACAAAAACCTATATCTACCATCCATATTGCACTTGTATCACCATCTCTTCGCCGAACTAGTGCACCTATACAATTTACCATTGTATTGGGTGTGTTGGGGACACAAGAGACTCTTTGTTATTTGGTTGCAGGGTTGTTTGAGAGAGACCATATTCATCCTACGCCTCCCACGGATTGATAAACCTTAGGCCATCCACTTGAGGGAAATTTGCTACTGTCCTACAAACCTCTGCACTTGGAGGCCCAAAGAACGTCTACAAGAAGAAGGTTGCATAGTAGACATCAAGCTCTTTTCTGGCGCCGTTGCCGGGGAGGTTAGTGCTTGAAGGTATATCTTTAGATCTTGCAATCAAATCTTTTTGTTTCTTGTTTTATCACTAGTTTAGTCTATAAAAGAAAATTACAAAAAAATGGAATTGAGTTTGCCTCATACGCTTCATCTTTTTAATATCTTTCGTGAGTATGATGGAAAGGAAAATTGTGCCAAAGTGTTAGAAGAAGAATGCATTAAAATATTTGGCACTAAATATTTGAATGATGAACATGATTGCAATGTTGTTAGTATGAATTCTTTGAATATCCATGATGCTGATGATATGCAAAGCCACAAGCTTGGGGAAGCTAGGTTTGATGAAGATGATATTTTTTGTCCCCCAAGCTTTGATGAGCAAATTTATTATGATGAAAGAATGCCTCCTATCTATGATGATTATTGTGATGACACGTATGCTTTAAAGAATAATGATAACCATGAAACTTGTCATCTTGATCTTAATTTTCAATCACATGATAGTTATTTTGTTGAGTTTGCTCCCACTACTATTCACGAGAAGAAATTTGCTTATGTGGAGAATAATAAATTTGCTATGCTTGTAGATCATGAAAAGAATACTTTAGGTGCTGGTTATATTGTTGAATTCATTCATGATGCTACTGAAAATTATTATGGGGGAGGAATATATGCTTGTAGGAATTGCAATAATATCAAGTTTCCTCTCTATGTCCTTAAAGTTTTAAAGTCATGCTTGTTTTACCTTCCTATGCAAGTTGATTATTGTTCCCATAAATTGTTTGCTCACAAAATCCCTATGCATAGGAAGTGGGTTAGACTTAAATGTGCTAGTCATATTCTTCATGATGCTCTCTTTATTTTTAAATTCTTATATTTTATGTGAGCATCATTGAAATCATCATGCCTAGCTAGGGGCGTTAAACGATAGCGCTTGTTGGGAGGCAACCCAATTTTATTTTAGTTTCTTGCTTTTTGGTTCTGTTACGAATAAATAATCCATCTAGCTTATGTTTAGATGTGGTTTTATGTTTTAATTAGTGTTTGTGCCAAGTAGAACCTTTGGGAAGACTTGGGTGAAGTCTTTATGATCATGTTGTAAAAAACAGAAACTTTAGCCCTCACGAGATTAGCTTCAAATTTTTACTGGAGAGTGATATTTAGTTGATTATTTTTTCAGATGATTACTAGACAAATTCCTCAGGTCCAACAATTTATTTTAGAATTTTTGGAGTTCCATAAGTTTGCGTTAGTTACAGATTACTACAGACTATTCTGTTTTTGACAGATTCTGTTTTTCGTGTGTTGTTTGCTTATTTTGATGACTCTATGGCTAGTAAAATAGTTTATAAACCATAGAGAAGTTGGAATACAGTAAGTTTAACACCAATACAAATAAATAATGAGTTCATTACAGTACCTTGAAGTGGTGTTTTGTTTTCTTTCGCTAACGGAGCTTACGAGTTTTCTATTAAGTTTTTTGTTGTGAAGTTTTCAAGTTTTGGGTGAAGATTCGATGGACTATGGAATAAGGAGTGTAAAGAGCCTAATCTTGGGGATGCCCAAGGCACCCCAAGGTAATATTCAAGGATAACCAAGAGCCTAATCTTGGGGATGCCCCGGAAGGCATCCCCTCTTTCGTCTACGTTCATCGGTAACTTTACTTGGAGCTATATTTTTATTCACCACATGATATGTGTTTTGCTTGGATCATCATTTCCTTTTGTTAGTATTTGCTTGCTGTCATTTATAATAATGTTTTGCATCTCTTTTTTTTCAATAAAAATGTCAAGGATAACTTTTGCCATGTTTATTTTGCAAGTATACATGTTGCTGTTTGAAAACAGAAAGTTTACCGCTGTTGCAAAAATTCCCTAGAAAAGTCAGAATGTGATAAAATGTTGAAACATTTTGCATAATAAGCTCTGATAAATTTACTACAGTGGTAATTTTATTTCATAATTTTTGGAGCTAGGGAAGTATGGATCTTGCTGCACTCTTTACAGACTGTCCTGTTTAGGCAGATTGCTGTTATGTTTGCATTGTTTGCATATGTTTGCTTGTTTAATGATTCTATTTGAGGATAGGACTATTAAATATGCAGAGGAATTTAGTATGAAATGTTGAATAATAATTTCAGTGATTTCCTACAGTATAGTATGATAAGGTTTTTGCATTGGTTTATGCTAACTTATCTCACGAGTCCTTGTTGAGTATAGTGTGGATGAAGCTTTTGAGATTTAGGAAACCGTGATATGAGAGGAATTAGGGGGACACAAAAGCTCAAGATTGGGGATTCCCAAGGCACCCCAAGATAATATTTCAAGAAGTCTCAAGCATCTAAGCTTGGGGATGCCCCGGTAGGCATCCCACCTTTCTTCTTCAACAATTATCGGTTAGTATCGGTTGAACCTAAGTTTTTGCTTCTTCACATGATGTGTGCTATCCTTGAAATGTCATTTTATTTTGCCTTGCTTTCTGTTTGAATAAAGTACTAAGATCTGAAATTATTAAATGGGAGAGTCTTCACATAGTTGTATAAATAATCGACTACTCATTGATCTTCACTTATATCTTTTAGAGCACGGTGGTGGATTTGTTTTATAGAAACTATTGATATCTCATGCTTCACTTAGATTATTTTGAGAGTCTTAAATAGCATGGTAATTTGCTTAAATAATATTAATATGCTAGGTATTCAAAAATAGTAAAAACTTTCTTATGAGTGTGTTGAATACTAAGAGAAGTTTGATGCTTGATGATTGTTTTGAGATATGGAAGTAGTGATATTAGAGTCATGCTAGTTGAGTAGTTGTGAATTTGAGAGATACTTGTGTTAAAGTTTGTGATTCCCGTAGCATGCACGTATGGTGAACCGTTATGTGATGAAGTCGGAGCATGATTTATTATTGATTGTCTTCCTTATGAGTGGCGGTCGGGGACGAGCGATGGTCTTTTCCTACCAATCTATCCCCCTAGGAGCATGCATAATACTTTGCTTTGATAACTTGTAGATTTTTGCAATAAGTATATGAGTTCTTTATGACTAATGTTGAGTCCATGGATTATACGCACTTTCTTCCTTCCACCATTGCTAGCCTCTCTAATACCGTGGACCTTTCGCCGGTATCATATACCCACCATATACCTTCCTCAAAACAGCCACCATACCTACCTATCATGGCATTTCCATAGCCATTCCGAGATATATTGCCATGCAACTTTCCACCGTTCCATTTACTATGACACGCTCCATCATTGTCATATTGCTTTGCATGATCATGTAGTTGACATCGTATTTTTGGCAAAGCCACCGTTCATAATTCTTTCATACATGTCACTGATGAGTCATTGCACATCCTGGTACACCGCCGGAGGCATTCATATAGAGTCATATTTTGTTCTAAGTATCGAGTTGTAATTGTTGAGTTGTAAGAAAAATAAAAGTGTGATGATCATCATTTTTAGAGCATTGTCCCAAGTGAGGAAAGGATGATGGAGACTATGATTCCCCATAAGTCGGGATGAGACTCCTGACGAAAAAAAGAGGCCATAAAAAAGAGAGAAAAGGCCCAAATAAAAAAATGAGAGAAAAAGAGAGAAGGGACAATGTTACTATCCTTTTACCACACTTGTGCTTCAAAGTAGCACCATGATATTCATGATAGAGAGTCTCCTATGATATCATTTTCATACACTAGTGGGAATTCTTCATTATAGAACATGTCTTGTATATTCCAATGATGGGCTTCCTCAAAAATGCCCTAGGTCTTCATGAGCAAGCGAGTTGGGTGCACAGCCACTTAGTTTCTTTTGTTGAGCTTTCATATGCTTATAGCTCTAGTGCATCCGTTGCATGGCAATCCCTACTCACTCACATTGATATATATTGATGGGCATCTCCATAGCACGTTGATACGCCTAGTTGATGTGAGACTATCTTCTAATTTTTGTCTTCTCCACAACCACCATTCTATTCCACCTATAGTTCTATGTCCATGGCTCACGCTCATGTATTGCGTGAAGATTGAAAAAGTTTGAGAACACCAAAAGTATGAAACAATTTCTTGGCTTGTCATCGGGGTTGTGCATGATTTAAATACTTTGTGTGGTGAAGATAGAGCATAGCCAGACTATATGATTTTGTAGGGATAACTTTCTTTGGCCATGTTATTTTGAGAAGACATAACTGCTTTGTTAGTATGCTTGAAGTGTTATTATTTTTATGTCAATATTAAACTTTTGTCTTGAATCTTTAGAATCTTAATATTCATACCACAATTAAGAAGAATTACATTGGAATTAGGCCAAGTAGCACTCCGCATCAAAAATTATCTTTTTATCATTTACCTACTCGAGGACGAAAGGTGAATTAAGCTTGGGGATGCCTGATGCGTCTCCAACGTATATATAATTTTTGATTGCTCCATGCTATATTATCTACTGTTTTGGACCATATTGGGCTTTATTATCCACTTTTATATTATTTTTGCGACTAACCTATTAACCGGAGGCCTAGCCCAGAATTGCTGTTTTTTGCCTATTTCAGTGTTTCGAAGAAAAGGAATATCAAACGGAGTCCAATTGACCTGAAACTTCACGAAACTTATTTTTGGACCAGAAGAAGCCCATGGAGTATCGGAAGCTCACCAGGGGAGTCTCGGGCTGCCCACGAGGGTTGGGGGTGTGCCCACCCCCCTAGGGCGCGCCCCCCTGCCTCGTGGACAGCCCGGAGGTCCACCGACGTACTTCTTTCACCCATATATACCCACGTACCCTAAAACTTCCGAAGACGAGAATAGATCGAGAGTTCCGCCGCCGCAAGCCTCTCAGAGCCACCAAAAACCAATCGGGACCCTGCTCCGCACCTGGGAGGGGGGGAACCTCACCGATGGCCATCTTCATCATCCCGGCGATCTCCATGACGAGGAGGGAGTAGTTCACCCTGGGGCTGAGGGAATGTACCAAGAATTATGTGTTTGATCTCTCTCTCTCTCTGTGTTCTTGATTTGGCACGATCTTGATGTATCGCGAGCTTTGCTATTATAGTTGGATCTTATGTTGCTTCTCCCCTCTACTCTCTTGTAATGGATTGAGTTTTCCCTTTGAAGTAATCTTATCGGATTGAGTCTTTAATGATTTGAGAACACTTTCGATGTATGTCTTGTCGTATGATCTGTGGGTGACAATGGGATATCACGTGATTCACTTGATGTATGTTTTGGTGATCAACTTGGGTTCCGCCATGAACCTATGCATAGGGGTTGGCACACGTTGGCCTCTTGATTCTCCGGTAGAAAATTTAGGGCACTCTTTGAGGTTCTATGTGTTGGTTGAATAGATGAATCTGAGATTGTGTGATGCATATCGTATAATCATACCCACGGATACTTGAGGTGACATTGGAGTATCTAGGTGACATTAGGGTTTTGGTTGATTTGTGTCTTAAGGTGTTATTCTAGTACGAACTCTAGGGTTGTTTGTGACACTTATAGGAATAGCCCAACGGATTGATTGGAAAGAATAACTTTGAGGTGGTTTTGTACCCTACCATAATCTCTTCGTTTGTTCTCCGTTATTAGTGACTTTGGAGTGACTCTTTTTTGCATGTTGAGGGATAGTTATATGATCCAATTATGTTATTACTGTTGAGAGAACTTGCACTAGTGAAAGTATGAACCCTAGGCCTGGTTTCCTATCATTGCAATATCGTTTACGCTCACTTTTATCATTAGTTACCTTGCTGTTTTTATATTTTCAGATTACAAAAACCTATATCTACCATCCATATTGCACTTGTATCACCATCTCTTCATTAACTAGTGCACCTATACAATTTACCATTGTATTGGGTGTGTTGGGGACACGAGAGACTCTTTTTTATTTGGTTGCAGGGTTGTTTGAGAGAGACCATCTTCATCCTACGCCTCCCACGAAATGATAAAGCTTAGGTCATCCACTTGAGGGAAATTTGCTACTGTCCTACAAACCTCTGCACTTGGAGGCCCAACAACGTCTACAAGAAGAAGGTTGCGTAGTAGACATCAATTACTGGCACTGGCCACATCACTCCTGGCAATCATGTCGCTTTGTCAAAGCATACTGCCAAGGATGAGCTCTCTGCTATCGGCAAAGGCAAATGGAATGCTGATTTATCAAGCTACGCCCATCTCAATGCTCAAGACATTCACTCTGGCTTCTTGAACCGTTTGTATACCAGCCGTGACTATGAAGCTAGGTTGGTAAACTTGATGAAGGAGCGATATGAGGTAACCACATAATTGTTTCTCTCTTTACGTTCAATTGCAGCTTATCAACTCTAGTAGCCCCCAAGTGACGGTTTATGATACCAATCCAAACCGGGACTTTTGTTATAACTTAACTTTGCATATTTAACTTCAAGGGACCGGATTACCTCTTTAAGCTGAACTGGTTCCTTTAAATTTTGCCATACTGCTCTTTCACCGGTATAGCCCCCAAGGGCCGGTTTAACTTTATAAAGATGAACTGGGACTGTAGAAGAATTCCCATACCAACAGTTTTTGAGCAAACACACATTAGCCCCCAAGTGCCAAGATTAATACTTGTATTGTGCTTGGGACTTGTAGAAGTTTCTGATAAGGAGCAAATATGCATTAGCCCCCAAGTATCAAGGGCATAACTTGTTATGTGCTTGGTACTTCAAATATGTAATGTCAACTCATTATCCATCTGTCTCTTTACAGGCTGAGCTGAGCAAGAAGGAAAGCCAAACCGCTAATCTGCAAGAGAACATCAAGTCCCAGCAAGCCGAAACCTCCAAGGCCAAGGAAGAGTTGACTAGCGCTCTAATTGCTATGGAAAAACTGAAAGAGAGCTTCAACAAAGAACGGGCGGATTGGGAAACAGAAAAATCCGCTTTGCGAAAAAGGGCCGAAGACGCAGAAGCAGCTCTTAAACCGGTGGTAGATGAGCTGACTGGCGTAAAGCGGCAGATTCATGCCATGACTGCCGCTGTGTTCGGTAAACATCTGTTCCTTATACTTTCAATCATATCTTCCCATGTGTTTGTCGGTTTACTGATGTGTCAAATGATGCAGGAACTCGCATTAGCCATCTGGGCTCTGATGTTCAAAAGAAGCTGAAGGTTGCCTATACCCTTATAGAGCAGTTATATACCGGTGCACAACGGATAATCTGTGCCGCTTCACACGACAAGCCTCCCCCCACTTTAATTAAGGAAACCTTAGCAAGGTTGTCTATGCTGCCTGCCCGGGTGGATGAACTAAAGAGATCTGCTGCAAGGGCTGGTGCTTTGACCGCACTAACCCGGGCAAAAGCATGGGTACCTGACCTTGATCCGGTGGAAGTAACTAAAGGCTATCCCAGCTTAAAGGAAGACGGATCAGAATTTGATCACGAGGATCTCCGCGCCATAAAGGCTATCCCAGCTTAAAGGAAGACGGATCAGAATTTGATCACGAGGATCTCCGCGCCATAAAGGCTATCCCAGCTTAAAGGAAGACGGATCAGAATTTGATCACGAGGATCTCCGTGCCATAAATCGGGAAGTATGTCCACTGGCTTGTCAACTGGCTAAAGAGGCTGATCTTTCTTTTTACGAGGCGAGCTATGACACCAGTAACAAACGGGTTGCTGCACCGACTCCTGAAGCACAAAATATGATCCCTCCAATCCGTAAGCACACTTATGCCCCTGATATTGAACTGTCAACCCTTATAAGCGCATTTAAGCTGTGTTCCAAGCTTTAATCGGGATCGATCGGACAACTGTTGACTTCCAAATTACCGGGTAGAGACGAAGAAGATGAACCGATTCAAGATGACCCGCAACGGTCAGGTCAAGCTGATAAGCAATCATAATCCGTGGGCCAGTTTAGTCTTCCATGCGCTCCAATGCTTATTGAGAAACAATTATCTTTTTGGGCACTGAAACGCCTTGTTATAGGCTAGTTAAAACACTTGATCTGTTATGCCTTCGTGCATATTTACCTACAACTGATGCGTGTTAATCCGCCATGCTTAAGATATGATGTTCATAATCCATAGCCATTTATTCAAGCTGTTCCTGCAGATAAGAAGCTTAGCGCCTGGCGGTTTACCACCGCTTGTGGTCATGATACCCAAATATATATATGACCAAGGTTTATAACCAAGGTTGTAAAAGGTAACCAAGTATGGAAATATATGATACCTGTGACCTTTAGGCATGGTGTTGGCTGACCAACTTTGTAGTGAGGGCAATAACCCTAATCAAGAGTATAAGTAACTCCCGTTATATGATGTCGGTTTACAATAAAACCGTTCCAGGTTGTGATAAACACCGGTTTATTCCATACTGGTGACTTTGAGTCAAAACCAGACCGGGCTGATAGTCTCCGGATTATAATTTGATCATGTACTGACAACTTGAAGTTGACAACCTAACCGGGTTGATGAACACCGGTTTAAAAAACATCACAAATCTTGTCAAAAAGAGAACAAACTTAGCAAAAAGCAAATAAAAACCCTTGTAGTCGATGCTTTTCACGGGCTGCCAGGCCCCAAATTTGAGGCTTTTCATGGGCTGCCAGGCCACTGAGTTAAACCATTTCACAAAGCCTTTTAAGATGGTCCTCAATCCTTAACCAATCATCATTTTAAATTGACAAGTTCAGGGTCTTTATTTTAGAATAACTTGTCAAAGTTCGAAGGGTCATACCAGGTTTACCTGGGCAGAGTAACTTACTTAAATAGGCAGTTTAACCCAGGGTTTTAGGTGTATACACCAGGCTTCCAAGCAAGGTTTGATAGCCTATTACAAGTGTAGATTCATTGTTCATTTTGACAGCAAAGAATCCCCAAGTAACATTTTGAGCTGTGTGATACGTCTCCAACGTATCTATAATTTTTTATTGCTCCATGCTACTTTATCTATTGTTTTGGACTATAATGGGCTTTATTTTCCACTTTTATATTACTTTTGGGACTAACCTATTAACCGGAGGCCCAGCCTGTAATTGTTGTTTTTGCCTTTTTAGTATTCCAAGAAATGTAATATCAAACGGAGTCCAAACGGAATGAAACCTTGAAACGTGATTTTCTCACAGAACGTGATCAAGGAGACTTGGACCCAAAGCCAAGGAACCAGAGAGGCGGTCACGAGGATGGGAGGCCTCCCTAGGGCGCGCCCCCTGCCTTGTGGGCCCCTCGAAGCTCCACCGACGTACTCCTTCCTCCTATGTATACCTACGTACCCCCAAACGATCAGAACAGGAGCCAAAAACCTAATTCCACCACCGAAACTTCCTGTATCCATGAGATCCCATCTTGGGGCCTGTTCCGGAGCTCCGCCGGAGGGGGCATTCCACCATGGAGGGCTTCTACATCATCACCATAGCCCCTCCGATGAATTGTGAGTAGTTTACTTCAGACCTTCGGGTCCATAGCTAGTAGCTATATGGCTTCTTCTCTCTTTTTGGATCTCAATACAATGTTCTCCCCCTCTCTCGTGGAGATCAATTTGATGTAATCTTCTTTTTGCGGTGTGTTTGTTGAGATTGATGAATTGTGGGTTTATTATCCAGCTTATCTATGAATAATATTTGAATCTTCTCTGAATTCTTTTATGTATGATTGAGTTATCTTTGCAAGTCTCTTCGAATTATCCGTTTGGTTTGGCCAACTAGATTGGTAGTTCTTGCAATAGGAGAAGTGCATGGCTTTGGGTTCAATCTTGCGGTGTCCTTACCCAAAGGATGTAAAGGGTTGAAGGCACGTATTGTATTGTTGCCATCGAGGATAACAAGATGGGTATTTACCATATTGCATGAATTTATTCCTCTACATCATGTCATCTTGCTTAAGGCGTTACTCTGTTTTTAACTTAATACTCTAGATGCATCTTTGGATAGCGGTCGATGAGTGGAGTAATAGTAGTAGATGCAGAATCGTATCGATCTACTTGTCTCAGACGTGATGCCTATATACATGATCATACCTAGATAACCTCATAACTATGCTCAATTCATCAATTGTTCAACAATAATTTGTTCACCCACCGCAGAATACTTATGCTCTTGAGAGAAGCCAGGGTGAAACCTATGGCCCCCGGGTCTATTCTCATCATATCAATCTCCATCACTTTTATACTTGCTTTGTTTTACTTTGCCTTTTACTTTTCACTTTGCATCTATATACCAAAAACACCAAAAATATTATCTCTATCAGATCTCACTCTCATAAGTGACCGTGAAGGGATTGACAACCCCTAATCGCGTTGGTTGCGAGTAGCTACCGTTTTGTGCAGGTACGAGGGACTTGTGCGTGGCCTCCTCTTTGGATTGATACCTTGGTTCTTAAAACTGAGGGAAATACTTACGTTCTTGTGCTGCATCATCCTCTCCTCTTCGGGAAAACCAACGCAAGCTCAAGATGTAGCAAGAAGGATTTCTGGCGCCGCTGCTCGGGAGTCTACATAAAAGTCAACATACCAAGTACCCATCACAATCCCTATCTCTCGCATTACATTATTTGCCATTTGCCTCTCTTTTTCCTCTCCCCCACTTCACCCTTGCCGTTTTATTCGCCCTCTCTTTCCCAATCTCCTTCTCTTTTTCCTTTTGCCTTTTGTTTGCTCGTGTGTTAGTTTGCTTGCTTGTTGCTATGTCTGAAATTGGGGAAATTATCGCCGATATGGGTGATAATAATATTGAAAATTCTGAAGCTCCGGCTGAAGAATCCCCCACCTATCACACAAAAAGATTTCAAATTGGTAGTGGTAATATTATTGGAAAAGGAGTTATTCAAGATTTATTTACTTGTGATGGTGCTTTACCCTCTATGGGTGGTTCTATTCTCCATAGAGCTAGTAGTCCTGTGGACGCTATTGCCATGCTTATCGTTGAACTCAAAAGGCAATTTATGCATATGCACCCTTCTATACAAAGAATTTTCCTAGAATTTTCTAATATTGAACACTCCTCTGTTAAGCGTGCCGCTACTATCCTTTTGGCTCATGAATTCAGATTTATAATAAAATAAGCCAAAGAAATCTTTACAAGATTATAGGGTGGACGCTGGCCGTCCTCCCATAGAATCTATCCTTTTTGATCAAGAAATAATGCGTTTTCAATCTATCGACTATGTTGCTTTCAATGAAAACCTTAGAAAAAAAGTGCCTACCAATATTTTAATTGATAGAATCTCCGAGCTTAATGATGATTTGGCTATTCGAAATAATGAGCTAGGATGCTCTCTTGAGTATAGGCTCACAAAGTTCTGTCAAAAGAATGCTTATAGCGATGAATTGGTTGTGCAATATGAAGGACCGAAAGAGGAACCTATACCTCCTAAAATTGATCTTGGGGACTTTTGTCCTATTAAATTTAGCCCTTTTGATTACTTTTGCTTGCCTCAAAGAAAACTTGCTGCCGAACATAGAGAATATGAAATGAGTTTCACCGATCTATCTTATTACTACGGCAATACCTAAATCTATCCTCGCTTTTATGCCTAGCTAGGGGCGTTAAACGATAGCGCTTGTTGGGGGGCAACCCAATTTTATTTTTAGTTTTTTGTTTTTGCTTCTGTTTAGAAATAAATAATCCATCTAGCCTCTGTTTAGGTGTGGTTTTATCTTTTAATTAGTGTTTGTGCCAAGTTAAACCTATTGGATCTTCTTGGATGATAGTTATTTGATCTTGCTGTAATTTCCAGAAACTTTGCGCTCAGTGCCCGAATTGTTAAAAATCACCAGAACGTGATAAAATACTGATTCCAATTGCTGCTGATCAATAAACAAATTGTCCAGGTCTTCTCATTTTGGTAGAATTTTTTGAGTTCCAGAATTTTGCGTTAGTTACAGATTACTACAGACTGTTCTGTTTTTGACAGATTCTGTTTTGCGTGTGTTTTTTGCTTATTTTGATGAATCTATGGCTAGTAAAATAGTTTATGATCCATAGAGAAGTTGGAATAAAGTAGGTTTAACACAAATATAAATAAAGAATGAGTTCATTACAGTACCTTAAAGTAGTATTTTGTTTTCTTTCTCTAACAGAGCTCATGAGATTTCTATTGAGTTTTGTGTTGTGAAGTTTTCAAGTTTTGGGTGAATTCTTTTTGATGGATTATGGAACAAGGAGTGGAAAGAGCCTAAGCTTGGGGATGCCCATGGCACCCCCAATATAATCCAAGGACACCAAAAGTCAAAGCTTGGGGATGCCCGGAAGGCATCCCTCTTTAAATCCACTTCCATCGGTAATTTACTTGGAGCTATATTTTTATTCACCACATGATATGTGTTTTGCTTGGAGCATCTTGTATTATTTGCGTCTTTGCTTGTTAGTTTACCACAATCATCCTTTCTGCACACACCTTTTGAGAGAGCCATACATGAATTGAAATTTGATAGAATACTCTATGTGCTTCACTTATATTTTTTGAGCTTGATAGTTTGCTCATAGTGCTTCACTTATATCTTTGAGCGTGATAATTTTTTGCTCTAGTGCTTCACTTGATCTTTTAGAGCACGGTGGTGGATTTGTTTTAAAGAAACTTGATCTCTCATGCTTCACTTAGATTATTTTGAGAGTCGTTAATAGCATGGTAATTTGCTTAATATTAATATACTTGGTATTCAAGATATGTGAAACTTTCTTTTGAGTGCGTTGAATACTAAGATAAGTTTGATGCTTGATAATTGTTTTGAGATATGGAGGTGATAATATCAAAGTCGTGCTAGTTGAGTAGTTGTGAATTTGAGAAATGCTTGTGTTGAAGTTAGCAAATCCCGTAGCATGCACGTATGGTTAAAGTTGTGTAACAAATTTAAAACAAGAAGTGTACTGGCTTGTGCATCCTTATGAGTGGCGGTCGGGGAATGAGCGATGGTCTTTTCCTACCAATCTATCCCCCTAGGAGCATGCGCGTAGTACTTTATTTATGATGAATTCTAAATTTTTGCAATAAATATATGAGTTCTTTTGACTAATGTTGAGTCCATGGATTATACGCACTTTTACCTTTCCGCCTTTGCTAGCCTCTTCGGTACCGTGCATTGCCCTTTCTCACCTTGAGAGTTGGTGCAAACTTCACCGGTGCATCCACCTCCTTATATCTTCCTCAAAACAGCCACCATACCTACCTATTATGGCATTACCATAGCCATTCCGAGATATATTGCCATGCAACTTTCCACCGTTCCGTTCATCATCATCGTGACACACTTTACTTTTGTCATATTGCCATTGCATGATCATGTAGTTGACACCGTATTTGTGGCAAAGTCAGCATGCATTATTTTTCATACATGTCACTCTTGATTCATTGCACCATCCCAGACATCACCGGAGGCATTCATATAGAGTCATACCTTGTTCTAGTTTCGAGTTGTAATCCTTATGTTGTAATCAATAGAAGTGTGATGATCATCATTATTAGAGCATTGCCCAAAAAAAGGCCAAAAAGAAAAAAAAGAAAGGCCCAAAAAAAGAAAATAAATAAAAATGGCAATGCTACTATCTCTTTTTCCACACTTGTTCTTCAAAGTAGCACCTTGTTCTTCATGTAGTGAGTCTCATATATTGTGCTTCAAAGTAGCACCATGTTTTTCATATAGTGAGTCTCATAAGTTGTCTTTTTATACTAGTGGGGATTTTTCGTTATAGAACTTGGCTTGTATATTCCTACGATGGGCTTCCTCAAAATGCCCTAGGTCTTCATGAGCAAGCAAGTTGGATGCACACCCACTAGTTTTCTTTTGTTGAGCATTCATAGCTCTAGTGCATCCGTTGCATGGCAATCCCTACTCCTTATGTTGACATCAATTGATGGGCATCTCCACAGCCCGTTGATTATCCTCTTCAATGTGAGACTTTCTCCTTTTTTGTCTTCTCCACACAATCCCCATCATCATATTCTATTCCACCCATAGTGCTATATTCATGGCTCACGCTCATGTATTGCGTGAAGGTTGAAAAAGTTTGAGATTATTTAAGTATGAAACAATTGCTTGGCTTGTCATCGGGGGTATAGAAGTTGGGAACATCTTTGTGTGACAAAATGAAGCATAGCCTAACTATATGATTTTGTAGGGATGAACTTTCTTTTGCCATGCTATTTTGAGAAGACATGATTACTTTGATTAGTATGCTTGAAGTATTATTATTTTTATGTCAATATGAACTTTTGTCTTGAATCTTTCGGATCTGAATATTCATACCATGATTAAGAAGATTTACATTGAAATTATGCCAAAGTATCACTCCGCATCAAAAATTCTCTCTTTATCATTTACCTACTCGAGGACGAGCAGGAATTAAGCTTGGGGATGCCTGATACGTCTCCAACGTATCTATAATTTTTGATTGCTCCATGCTACTTTATCTATTGTTTTAAACTATAATGGGCTTTATTTTCCATTTTTATATTACTTTTGGGACTAACCTATTAACTGGAGGCCCAGCCCAGAATTGCTGTTTTTTGCCTTTTCAGTATTTTGAAGAAACAGAATATCAAACGGAGTCCAAACGGAATGAAACCTTCGGAAACGTGATTTTCTCACCGAACGTGATCCAGGAGACTTGGACCCTATGCCAAGGAACCAGAGAGGCGGTCACGAGGGTGGGGGCGCCCCCCCCTAGGGCGCGCCCCCCTGCCTCGTGGGCCCCTCGAAGCTCCACCGACGTACTCCTTCCTCCTTGAGGGAGTCCCGGACTAGGGGGTGTCCGGATAGCCGGACTATCGTCACGGTCGTACTCCAAGACTATGAAGATACAAGATTGAAGCCTTCGTCCCGTGTCCAGATGGGACTTTCCTTGGCGTGGAAGGCAAGCTTGGCGATATGGATATGTAGATCTCCTATCATTGTAACCGACTATGTGTAACCCTAACCTATCCGGTGTCTATATAAACCAGAGGGTTATAGTCCGTAGGGATCTAACAACAATCATACCATAGGCTAGCTTCTAGGGTTTAGCCTCCTTGATCTCGTGGTAGATCTACTCTTGTACTACCCATATCATCAATATTAATCAAGCAGAGTACGGTATTACCTCCATCGAGAGGGCCCGAACCTGGGTAAAAACATCGTGTCCCTTGTCTCCTGTTACCATCCTCCTAGACGCGATTCGGGACCCCCTACCCAAGATCCGCCGGTTTTGACACCGACATTGGTGCTTTCATTAAGAGTTCCTCCGTGTCGCGTCACCGATAGGCCCGATGGCTCCTTGATCATCAACAACGACGCGGTCCAGGTGAGACTTTTCACCCCGGACAGATCTTCAGATTCGGCGGCTTTGCTGCGGGCCAATTAAGCAGCCATCCGGAGCAGATCGAAGGTACGCCCTGGCCATCGTGTCAGATTTGGAGGTTTGAACTATACGGCCGATATCCGCGGAGACTTGATCTTCGACGGATTCGAGCCGCAGCCAAGCAGCGTCGACTTGTCCTCGATGGGCATGATCTAGCTCTGCAGCCGAATAGTGCCCTGGAGGCCGCACCAGCATCCGCTCCGACCATTAATCCGGAGCCGGATTCCCCGATCGAGGACGAGTGGCTGGACACCACCTCGGGGGTTACAATCTCTACGGCGATTGATCCGAACTCCATCCCTGTCCTTTGCGAAGACCTTGACTCCCGGGTACCGGACTCCTCTCCGGACTCCGAACCCTCCGCGCCCCTACCAATCGAATCCGATTGGGCGCCCGTTATGGAGTTCACTGGCGCGAACATCTTTCAGCACTTGCCCTTGGGCGACATCCTGAATTCACTAAAGTCTCTCTCTTTATCCGGAGAGCCCTGGCCGGACTACGGTCAGGGAGGTTGGGATACGGACGACAAAGAAATTCAACGCCCACCCACCACCCACTTCGTAGCCACCGTCTAAAGCTTACACGACGTGCTCGATTTCGACTCCGAAGACGTCGACGGTATGGACGACGATGTAGGAGACAACAATGAACCAACACCTATAGGATGCTGGACAACCACCTCATCTCATGATATATACATGGTGGATACACCTAAAGGAAATGAAGACAAGGAACAATGAGACGCTACGAAGGATAAATCCCTCGAAAAGCAGTCAAAACGGCAACGTAAACGCCAAATCAAGTCCCGCCTCCACAAAGACCCAGCCATAGAGCAGGGCGAACCGGTGGACGACGAACAAGCCATCGAGCAATCGTCCGAACAAGACAACTTGGATAAACAATCTGTCCCCGGCGAAGACAACAGTCCGGACGATCTCACGCCGAACAAACTATTTGAGCAAAGTGACCTCCAGAAAAGGCTCACGCCATCACAAGACAGCCTGAAAAAGGTATGAAGCTCAAAACAGCAGAAGATGCACTCAGGATCGATGGAGCAAAGTATTCAGACAGACAGACAAGTACGGCGATAGTCGCGAACAAAGAGCTACCGAAAAGAAAGCTACCGCCTGAATTGACGAGGAGGCCTTAGAGCCCCACAATTAAAAAGTAAGAAGGCCACCCGGTCGGATGGGCGACCCCACGGCAAAAAGAGCGGCGAATGGCGCCGCACACAAGCCAATATGCGATCCGCACAAGGATTCACATCAAAAGGATGGCCCAGTTAGGTCCATCTATGGGCCAAGAAAGCAGGCTCGTCAAAGCAATGCAACACGCTCAAATTCCTAAGATCACGGCACACCCAAATACAGGGGCGCCGCACACCCCCTATGTTTTACCGATGAGGTGTCGGATCATGAATTTCAAAGGATTCAAACCCGTAAACATAGAGGCATATGACGGAACAATGTAACTCGAGTTCGGATCGAGGATTACATCCTCCACATACACATAGCTAGAGGAGATGATCTCCACGCCATAAAATACTTACCCCTTAAACTCAAAGGGCCAGCTCGGCATTGGCTAAAAAGCCTCCCCGAAAATACCATTGGAAGTTGGGAAGAGCTCGAGGATGCGTTCGGGCAAATTTTCAGGGGACCTATGTCCGCCTCCGGATGCGTATTTATATAAGTCACATAACTCAACAGCCCGGAGAGTCAGCCCGAAATTTCAAACAGGTTCCTTACTAAAAGAACCAAATAGTCGACTGTCCGGACGCCGAAGCCTTAGCAGCTTTCAAACACAACGTACGAGACGAATGGCTCGCCAGACACCTCGGCCAAGAAAAACCAAGAACAATGGCCGCATTAACAAGCCTCATGACCTGCTTTTGCGCGGAAGAGGACAGCTGGCTAGCAAGATGCAGTACAAGCGACCCAAGTACATCTGAAGTCAGGGATGGAAACGGGAAACCACGGTGCAACAAGGACCAACGCCGGATTAAAGGGAACGATCCAAAGAGCGCGGCGGTCAACGCCGGATTCAAAAGCTCAAGGCAGAACAACAAAAAACTGCCCCTTAAGGACAATAGCGATGAGCTATCCAACTTCAACAAAATCTTGGACAAGATATGTCAAATCCACAAGACTTCTGGAGGCTCGCTAACCATACCCACAGAAATTGTTGGGTCTTCAAACAGCTCGGCAGACTGAACGCCGAACACAAGAGGCTCGACACACCAAGTGAAGATGACGACGAGCACCACAAGCAGAGCCCCGGAAAACAAAAGACTTTCCCACGAGAGGTTAAAACAGTAAACTCACTTCACGTGATCAAAGGGAAAAACAGAGTAGCGCCCACTAAAAGGCGCGCCGCACACTGGTTGTCAAAACCAATCACCTTCGACCATCAGGACTATTCCGAAAATATCCGGAACGCAGGATGGACTGCCTTGATATTGGATCCTATAATTGACGGATTCCAATTTACACAAGTCCTCATGGATGGCGGCAGTGACATAAACCTGATATATCAGGACACAATCCGCAGGATGGGGATAAACCCAACCAAAATTCTCCGTAGCAACACCTCCTTTAAAGGAGTAATGCCAGGCCCATATGCCCATTGTACGGGCTCCATACTGCTAGAAGTTGTGTTCAGTTCATCCGACAACTTCCGTCGCGAAAGGTTAATCTTCCATGTCGCCCCATTTAAAAGTAGCCATCAAGCAATATTGGGACGCGAAGCTTTTGCCCGCTTTAACGCAATACCGCATTACGCGTCTCTAACACTTAAAATGCCCGTCCACGCGGCATCATCTCGTTAAAAGGAAGTATTAAGTGTTAGTCGAGCACGGAAGAACGGAGACCGCCTTGACAGCCCCACACCTATCCGGCTCCGCTAGGCAAAGAACCTGAATTGGTCATTCAAACCCCGGACACGGTTAGACGAGTCCGGCGCCTACTAGCGGCATACCCCATACAAGGGGCTGCACGCATATATCATAAGAGACACTAAAGCTCAATTTTATTCACTTTTTGAATCATCCTCTGTTTATTTAATGTACAGTACATCTTTTGCACGATCCTTTTTCTTTCAAACTAAGTTCCTCTCTTTTACAGATGAACAACGTATACGCTCCCGTGATACGGCACAACGGAGTCACAGGCGCAGACGTGCAGTAGGGACCCGTTGCAAGGATTCTTTTCTGATTAAGACCTTGCGTAAACCTTTTTTACTGTCTCTTGTTGATATACATCCCCCGGTTCCTTACTATAACAGAGGAGGAGGTTGGCGTTTTGGCATTGGCCGCACTAGAATTTTTGCACGTACCTGGACAACAGGGGCTTACGGCATTATTCTGCCCATTTTCATAAAAGACCGAATACCTTAGGGAGTATTCGGTGTCTCGAGTTAGGCCTTATATGCATCAGCTCCGAATCATGTCTTTGGTCAAATGTTGGGTTGCCCGGCTCCTGTGTTTTGCTACCTTACGTTCCATTTTCACGGCTAACGCGGCACCAGGAGAACTACTGCGATTGTGCCCTGGTTCGGCCGGGCGAGCACCTCAGTAGAGAAAGCCGAAAACTGACTGTCATGATATAGCGAGAGACTGGTCAACCACTTGATGACTCACTGAAATGTTTAGGATTCCTCCGCATTAATGAAGGACCGGTTTTCGGTCAGGCACATACGCACCCCGAATTCGGGAGTGCGGCGCCCCCAGGGGCTATATAGTAGCCTCACCCTCGAACTCCTATGGCTAAGTGAAAGTGATAAAGCATTATAGTCCGGTTGCCTGGTTTGCAACGCTATCACCTCCTTAACAGGACCAAGACGCTGGATTAAGTGTGAAAAAGCGCTTTCTTTGCAAACACCCCCGCACTATGTGCGTGGGGCTAAGCCAAGGACTGCCATCTTTGAAAGTTATATACACATATACATAAACGGCCGCACAGGGAGTAGTTTACTACTTGAACGCACAAGTATAAAAAGCTCTTATATTGAAACATTGTTTTCACAAATCATACATGTCATTTAAACATAATATCCTTCGAGCACTGCGTCTCTATTACACGAGCGCCCGGCAGGACTTCTTCAAAATAGTGCTCGACGGGTACTCGGCTTCTGTCCGAATCTTGGGATGCAACGTCGGTGGCCTTCATCTCTGCCCAGTATGTCTTGACACGGGTTGAGCCACCCGCTCCCTCAATACACGCCGATCGCTTTATTGCGTCAATACGCTGTACCGCACCAAGGAACCGCTGCACCAAACGAAAATTTCTTCTACCGGGTCCGCCCGCCACAAGTGAGTCATGACATGCTCCATGGCAAGTCCGGATAGTCGATTCAGCTCGGCCCATTCGGCCAACCGATCGGTCAACGGAAGAAGACGCTACGGACTATGGAATTGCGACCAATACAACTCTTCCCTTCTGTGCCCCTTCTGGCCTCGGAAGTGCTCAATCGCGTCCGCAACGCTCGCTGCTAAATCCAGATAAGCATCCTCTGAACTCCACAACTTGTCCAATTGAGCATACTTTGGATCGGTATATTTCCTCCGCAGTAGAAACGGTTTTCCACCGAATTGCCCGGCTTGACTCAGCTCCTCCTTGGCAGCTCTCAAAGCCGAATGGGCATCCTTGGATTCGGCGGCGGCCTTTTTCAGGCCCTCTTGCTCCGCTTGACGTTCTTTTTCAAGAACCTCCCAGCGATCGGCAGCATTCTTCAACTTGCTAGCTATATCGACCATTTCCTCTCTGCTTCTGCAGTGAGCAGCCCGTTCGGCTTCTAGCTCTTCGGTTGCCTTTAAAGCGGCCGCATTACTCTTTCTGGCTTGCTCTTTTGCTCGGGCAAGTTCCGCCCGCAGCTCTTCCACAGCAGCGGCACCATCTGCATCAAGCATACAAATAGTAAGACATGGGCGTCAAGCTCCCTTACTAGGTGTCCGCATAGAAGTCGCATACCTTGTGACTCGTCAAACCGTTTATTGACCAGCGCGATGTCCGCATCCGCCTCGTCAAGTTGCCGCTTTAGTTCGGCATATTCATCAGTCCGGCTAGCCACCGGACGCCTCACCGCCTGTTTAGGCGCGGCGATATGTTATAACTGAGATTTTGATCCTCAGCACGCTGTCAATTTTGACAACATACCGAGTCTCAGGGGCTACTATCTATACAGGGCGCATTCTATATGCATAACTGTCAGAAGGTACACCATTTTTGCGTACCTCAAACCCCGTTAGTAAGCTTCTGACGGCTTCATGCAATCCGCTCTCCGCGGATGCAATCCTTTCAATCACCGTATCCATTAGAGCACGGTGATCTTCTGAGATAGCCGCTCGCCCGAGCAGATCCTTCAGCTCCTCCGACCGCACACCACTTGGCACCGGACCTTCCGCCCACGGGACTTGGGGAACCCTCCGCGACGACACCTCCGGGCCGTCCGCTTCACATGAGGGTGCGACAGGTGGAGGCGTTGGCTCTCCATCATCTCCGGAAGAAGATCCTCAAGACGAGCTCACGAGAAGGGCTGAGGTCGAACTACAAGGTACAATTTCGGTTATCTTCATAAATAAATACAGGGATGTTCCTTATTTACAATACCCTTCTTTTTACTTACGGCTCATTGAGGGCTGATCCCCTTGGGGAAATAGTGCGGTTGGGTTACTTCCAGCCGGACTCTCTGACGAAGATTCCTTTCCCTCTTTGAGGCCTTGACCCTGGATCTTACAGGCGGTCCTCTTCTCTCCTCTAAGGATGGGACTTTTAATCCCTCCTTCCTTGATAGCCTCCTTCATAGAGGCGATTGCTTCCCCGCTCCCCCTTCGCCTTCTTCAAAAGGCGCGACCTTCAACATCTTGGTGACATGGGATCCGGCATGGTCTCGTGGAGGGAGCCGGACACCTTATTAACTTTGCCTTGGCAATCCACTCCTGCTCAAAGAAACGGCTCCTTTAAAGGGCATATATATATGATAAATGAATGAACAACTTGTCAGTTCTGAGGACTACTTACTTGAGTATCACAGGCGATTGCAGCTTAGTCCTGCGTCCTCGGTCAGTCCGGACACTTCTCGTGTGATCCAAGAACAGTTTATACATCTCCACCAAGGCGTCGTGCCCATAAAATTTTGGAGAGCTCGTGGTCCCTCCGGATTGAATTCCCACAAAGCGAAGGGGGCGACGCCAGGCTAAAGGCGCCGGATCACCATAACCTGCGCCACTGCAACCAGATTGATCTCTCTTTCCTGGAGGTCTCGAATACGGCCCTGCAGCAAGGGACGTCCTTGGATGGCCCCCAGTCGAGCCCCTTGTTGAGCCATGGCGCCAGCCGCTGTGGTGGACCTGAGCAGAAAGCGGGGATCACCGCCCATTTGGTGCCCCGGGGAGCGGTGGAATAAAACCACTCCTGTTGCCACGAACCAAGCTCCTCTTGAAAAGAGCCCTCGGGCCATGGAGCATCAGCACATTTGCTTATGACCGCCCCTCCACTTCTGCTTGTCGCCCCGGTCATCTTTGGCTCCACCTTGAAGGTCTTGAGCCACAATCCAAAGTGGGGGTGATATGGAGGCAGGCCTCACATTGACAATGAATGACGAGATATGGAGGATGGACTCCGGATTCAAGTCATGGAAATCCAGCCCATAATAAAACATGAGCCCTCGCACAAAGGGATCCGTCAGGAAGCCTAAACCCCGAAGGAAGTGAGACACGAACACCACGTTCTCGCTGGGCTCGGGAGTGGGAATGACCTGCCACAGGCGGGTAGCCTATGCGAGATCTCGCCGGTTAGATACTGGCGTCTCGCAGCTTTAGCACGTCTTCTTACGTGATGGAGGAAGACATCCATCGGCCGTCTTGGTCGGAGCCGGACATCGTCGAAGGTCCGGCGCCTAAATCTGAAGCTTTGGGTGTTGGAACTTCGAGCGAGGCGAACTCGATGGAGGGTGTAAAAAAGAGGGCCTTGGTCTCATTATAAAGAGGTTGAATACCAAGAGCCCACCCAGTGGTCGATTAGGACTCACCTTTGATAGAGGAGGCGTGCCAACGGGCACGGTAGGGTTACCCACGTCCGTATTGATGGGAATCCCGGAATAAGGGGGCATGATCTATGCTTTGATAAGGCGTTCCAGGGAAACCGCCTCGCTAAACGCGCTAAGGTGAAACGGCAAAAAATGATTCATATAAAGGCCTGGCCATGGCGTGATGTCACGCTGGGATACGCCAGCAGATCTGTGCCAAAATTATTCTCTCTACGGTGTTATGTGGAACTTGTTTTGCGAGCGGACACTATCCTTGTGTTCAAAACCTTCTATGAAGAATTCGGAGGAGGAACCCGCCTCGCAATGCCGAAGACAATCAACGCGTAGGACTCATCGTCATTGAAGCCTGGTTCAGGGGCTACTGAGGGAGTCCCGGACTAGGGGGTGTCCGGATAGCCGGACTATCGTCACGGCCGGACTCCAAGACTATGAAGATACAAGATTGAAGACTTCGTCCCATGTCCGGATGGGACTTTCCTTGGCATGGAAGGCAAGCTTGGTGATACGGATATGTAGATCTCCTATCATTGTAACCGACTACTGTAACCCTAACCTATCCGGTGTCTATATAAACCAGAGGGTTTTAGTCCGTAGGGATCGAACAACAATCATACCATAGGCTAGCTTCTCGGGTTTAGCCTCCTTGATCTCGTGGTAGATCTACTCTTGTACTACCCATATCATCAATATTAATCAAGCGGTGAGTAGGGTATTACCTCCATCGAGAGGGCCCGAACCTGGGTAAAAACATCATGTCCCTTGTCTCCTGTTACCATCCGCCTAGACGCACAGTTCGGGACCCCCTACCCGAGATCCGCCGGTTTTGACACCGACACTCCTATATATACCTACGTACCCCCAAACGATCAGAACAGGAGCCAAAAACCTAATTCCACCGCCGAAACTTCCTGTATCCACGAGATCCCATCTTGGGGCCTATTTCGGAGCTCCGCCGGACGGGGCATCCACCACGGAGGGCTTCTACATCATCACCATAGCCCCTCCGATGAAGTGTGAGTAGTTTACTTCAGACCTTCGGGTCCATAGCTAGTAGCTATATGGCTTCTTCTCTCTTTTTGGATCTCAATACAATGTTCTTCCCCTCTCTCGTGGAGATCTATTCGATGTAATCTTCTTTTTGCGGTGTGTTTGTTGAGATCGATGAATTGTGGGTTTATGATCCAGCTTATCTATGAAAAATATTTGAATCTTCTCTGAATTCTTTTATGTATGATTGAGTTATCTTTGCAAGTCTCTTTGAATTATTCATTTGGTTTGGCCAACTAGATTGGTAGTTCTTGCAATAGGAGAAGTGCATGGCTTTGGGTTCAATCTTGCGGTGTCCTTACCCGGTGACAGAAAGGGTTGCAAGGCACGTATTGTATTGTTGCCATCGAGGATAACAAGATGGGGTATTTATCATATTGCATGAATTTATTCCTCTACATCATGTCATCTTGCTTAAGGCGTTACTCTGCTTTTTAACTTAATACTCTAGATGCATCTTTGGATAGCGGTCGATGAGTGGAGTAATAGTAGTAGATGCAGAATCGTTTCGATCTACTTGTCTCGGACGTGATGCCTATATACATGATCAAACCTAGATAACCTCATAACTATGCTCAATTCTATCAATTGCTCAACAGTAATTTGTTCACCCACCGTAGAATACTTATGCTCTTGAGAGAAGCCACTAGTGAAACCTATGGCCCCCGAGTCTATTCTCATCATATCAATCTCCATCACTTTTATACTTGCTTTGTTTTACTTTGCCTTTTACTTTTCACTTTGCATCTATATACCAAAAATACCATAAATATTATCTCTATCAGATCTCACTCTTGTAAGTGACCGTGAAGGGATTGACAACCCCTAATCGCGTTGGTTGCGAGTAGCTATCGCTTTGTGCAGGTGCACGAGGGACTTGTGCGTGGCCTCCTACTAGATTGATACCTTGGTTCTCAAAAACTGAGGGAAATACTTATGCTACTGTGCTGCATCATCCTCTCCTCTTCGAGGAAAACCAACGCAAGCTCAAGACGTAGCACTGTGCTCAGTGGGTGCCTATGTTTGAGTTGTTGTTTTACAACACTCTCTTTGGCCCCGGATTGATTTGGCTTTGAGCCAATCAAGAGGTGTGACTTTGGTTCGGATACGACCAAGCCCCCAAGTGATGTTGTGGTATTGCACCGATCAAGAGGTGTAGCTATGGTTCGGATACGACCAAGCCCCCAAGTGATGTAACATAAAGCTTTGAGAAGCTGAATCAAGGGGTAAACCGAACGTTGCTTTATAAACAGAAGCTCCATGTAACCACACATGATGTAAGAAAAACAACAGATACCCCGCTTTAGCTGAGGTTTGGGTTTATTATATTGATCATAATATATACATTGTCATAATATGTACATAAGCAGAGCCTATGGCTCAAGTATAGTAAGGCCGAAGATGAGCAATATTCCACGGTTGGTTGGTCTCCTCCTCCGACTTACGTGAGTCTTTGCGCTCTCGAACATCGATTAGGTAGTATGACCCGTTGTGTAGATTCTTGCTGACAACAAAGGGTCCTTCCCAAGGGGGGGGGGGCAGCTTGTGCATATCCGTCTGATCCTGAATGAGTCGAAGCACCAAATCGCCTTCTTGAAAAGTTCTGGTTCTAACCGGGTGGCTGTGATAACCACGCAGATCTTGCTGATAAATCGCCGAATGGGCTACTGCCATGTCACGCTCCTCATCTAATAGGTCGAGAGCTTCCTGCCGTTCCTTCTCGTTGTCAGCTTCAACATATGCCGATACACGAGGTGAGTCATGGCGGATGTCACTAGGAAGAACCGCTTCCGCTCCATAAACCATGAAGAACGGTGTGTACCCTGTAGATCTGTTGGGTGTGGTATTGATGCTCCATAACACAAAAGGTAACTCCTCAACCCAACAACCCGGCGTCCGTTGCAAAGGAACCATAAGTCGGGGTTTGATGCCTCTCAAGATCTCTTGATTGGCCCTCTCCGCTTGACCATTGGACTGGGGGTGAGCCACTGATGACAAGTCAAGCCAGATGTGCTCACGTTGATGTAACTCCTTCATGGAACCCTTTGATGATTGGTACCATTATGCATTACAATGCTGTGTGGAAAGCCAAACCGAAGATCACCTTCTTGATGAATTGAACCGCCGTAGCTGCATCACACTTCTTGGTAGCTCTGCCTCCACCCACTTCGTGAACTTATCAACCGCCACCAAAAGGTGGATCTTCTTGTCCTTGGATCTCTTGAAGGGCCCAACCATATCCAGCCCCCAAGTTGCAAACGGCCAAGTGATTGGAATCATCCTCAATTCTTGAGCTGGTACATGAGCACGTCGTGAGAATTTTTGACATCCATAACACCTTTTGACCAAGTCCTCGGCATCAGCATGAGCTGTTAACCAATAATAACCGTGACGAAATGCCTTGGTCACCAAAGACTTTGAACCGGCGTGGTGACCACAATCTCCTTCGTGGATCTCACGCAAAATTTCACGGCCTTCTTCAAGAGACACACAGCGTTGAAACGCCTCTGTCACACTGCAATAATGTAACTCTCCATTGATAATAGTCATGGACTTGGACCGCCGGATTATCTTCCTGGCCAAAGTTTCATCCTCTGGCAACTCGCCCCGGTTCATATACGCCAAATATGGAACCGTACAATCCGGAATGACATGAAGAGCTGCCACCAACTGAGCTTCCTGATCAGGAATAGCCAAATCCTCTTCACCAGAGAGCTTGACGGACGGATTATGCAACACATCCAGGAAGACATTAGGTGGAACCGGTTTACATTGAGAACCCAAATGGCTTAAAGCGTCTGCCGCTTCGTTCTTCTGCCGGTCCACATGATCCACCTGATAACCTTTGAAGTGACCTGCAACAATATCCACCTCACGGCGATATAGCGCCATGAGTGGGTCCTTGGAATCCCAAGTGTCGGACACTTGTTGAGCCACCAGGTCCGAGTCACCGAAGCACTTAACTCGGCTTAGGTTCATCTCCTTAGCCATCCGAAGACCTTGGAGTAAGGCCTCATATTCAGCTGCATTGTTAGTGCAAGGGAACATTAAACGGAGAACATAACAAAACTTATCACCTCATGGGGAAGTTAATACGACTCCAGCCCCCGAGCCACCCATCAAAATGAATAGTCCAATAAGTAGGATCCGGCTTCTCATCTGGTGCTTGTAGTTTTGTCCAATCATTGATGAAATCCACAAGTGCTTGAGATTTGATCACCGTTCGGGGTATGTATTTCAACCCATGAGGCCCGAGCTCGATGGCCCACTTAGCAATCCGGCCAGTTGCTTCCCTATTCTGGATTATATCCCCCAAAGGAGCAGAGACTAATCCGTGATGGGATGACCTTGGAAATATTGCTTAAGTTTCCGGCTTACCATGAAAACTCCATACACCAACTTCTGCCAATGCGGGTACCTCTGCTTGGACTCAATAAGTACCTCACTAATATAGTAAACCGGCCGCTGAACCGGATATTCCTTTCCTGCCTCCTTGCGCTCCACCACAATAGCCACACTAACCGCCCGGGCGTTAGCTGCCACATATAGCAACAATGGTTCTTTGTCAACCGGAGCAGCGAGAATCGGCGGATTAGCCAGCTGCCGCTTTAAGTCCTCAAATGCTTCATTAGCGGCGTCACTCCAGACGAAGTTATCCGTTTTCTTCAGCATCTGATACAAAGGGATGGCCTTCTCGCCAAGGCGGCTGATAAACCGGCTCAACACAGCAATCCGGCCTGCCAGGCGTTGAACATCATTGATACACTTCGGTTTGGCCAAAGAAGTAATGGATTTGATATTTTCCGTATTAGCTTCAATGCCCCTGTTAGACAACAAAAAGCCCAAGAGCTTGCCTGCTGGTACACCAAAAACGCACTTGGTCGAATTAAGAATCATTTTATAAACCCGCAGGTTATCAAAGGTCTCCTTCAAGTCATCAATCAATGTCTCCTTCTTCCTTGATTTCACCACAATATCATCTACATATGCATGAACATTGCGGCCGATCTGATCATGAAGACAATTCTGCACACACCGCTGATAGGTTGCCTGGGCACTCTTGAGCCCAAAGGGCATAGACACATAACGGAAGGCTCCAAAAGGAGTTATGAAGGTTGTCTTCTCTGGTCCTTAACTGCCATTTTGATCTGATGGTAGCCGGAATATGCATCCAGAAAGCTCAAACGCTCGCAACCCGCCATATCATCAATGATTTGATCAATACGAGGGAGGGCAAAAGGATCTGCTGGACAGGCTTTGTTGAGATCTGTGTAGTCCACACACATACGCCAAGTGCCGTTCTTCTTGAGCACCAGCACCGGATTAGCCAGCCACTTAGGATGAAATACTTCAACGATAAATCCAGCCGCCAAGAGCCTGGCTACTTCTTCACCAATAGCCTTGCGCCTTTCTTCATTGAACCGGCGAAGAAATCGCTTGACCGGTTTATACTTGGGATCAACATTGAGGGTGTGCTCGTGAAGTTCTCTCGGTACACGGCATGTCGAAGGCTTCCACGCAAAGATGTCCCGATTCTCACGGATGAACTCGATGAGCGCGCTTTCCTATTTCGGATCCAAGTTAGTGCTGATGCTAAACTGCTTGGACGAATCGCCGGGTACGAAGTCAACAAGCTTAGTCTCATCAGCCGATTTGAACTTCAGGGACGGATCATGCTCTGTAGTTGGTTTCTTCAATGAAGTCATATCTGCCGGATCAACATTGTCCTTGTAAAACTTCAACTCTTCTGTTGCACAAACCGCATAAGCCGCATCACCTTCTTCACACTCCAAAGCGATCTTGCGGCTCCCATGCACTGCTGTAGTTCCCTTATGACCCAGCATCTTGAGCTGCAGATAGACATAACAAGGCCGTGCCATAAACTTAGCATAAGCTGGCCGTCCAAACAGGGCATGCTACGGGCTTTTAATTTTCACCACTTCAAAAGTCAAGGTTTCTGATCTCGAGTCATGCTCATCTCCAAAAGCCACCTCTAGAGCTATTTTACCAACGAGATATGCCGATTTACCAGGCACCACACCGCGGAACACCGTATTGGACGGTTTAAGATTTTTATCTATTAACCCCATGCGACGGAAAGTTTCATAATAAAGGATATTGATACTACTCCATCCATCCATGAGTACCTTAGTGAACATATAACCTCCCACCTGAGGTGCCACCACCAATGCCAGATGACCCGGATTGTCAACCCGGGGCGGATGATCTTCTCTACTCCATACGATCGGCTGCTCAGACCAGCGCAAGTAACGGGGCACCGCCGGTTCAATGGAGTTCACCGCCCTCTTATGAAGCTTCTGATCGTGTTTGCACAAGCTAGTGGTGAAGACATGATACTGCCCACTATTCAACTGCTTTGGGTTGCTCGATAACTCGATCGTCATGCTGTCATTGATTGCCCTGATGATTATAACCGCCTTGGTTGCCCTAATTACCTTGACTGTTATGTCCACCCTGATTACCGTGGAAACCTGAACCGGAATTTCCTCCACCATAACCCGGCCCATGAGATCCGGGGCCTGAACCGCCACCCGGTCCATGATCATACCGAAAGAGATCAGAATTTTTGAACTCCTGCATGATATAACAATCCTTCCAGAGGTGCGTGGATGGTACCTCCTCTGTTCCATGTTTCGGGCAAGGCTGGTTCAACAGATAAGACGAGCGATCCGGGTTGGGACTTGCCCCTCCACCACGCTGGGGCGGTTTACCCTTACGCCGCTGGCCCTTGTCATGTGTGTTGGTATTAGCCACAAAGTCTAAACTGTGGTCCGCCTTTCGCTTGCCGCCGTTTCCATGACCCGGCGGGTTGTGGTGGTGCCCCTTGGCATTGCCGTTCCTCTTTCCCTTCCCTGTCTTATCATCGTCAGACTCGGGATCCTTGGTACTATCAGAGTCGGCATACTTCACTAGAGCGGCCATGAGAGTTCCCATGTCATTACAATGACGTTTGAGCCATCCTAACTTCAACTTCAGGGGTTCAAACTGGCAATTGCCTTCCAATGTTAAAACTGCAGTATCAGTGTTCATGCGGTCCGATGAATGCAAAATCTCCGAAACCTGGCGCACCCAACGGGTTGTTGACTCTCCTTCCTCCTGGACACAGGCAGCTAAGTCCACAATTGACATGGGCTACTTGCATGTATCCTTGAAATTCTGGATAAACCGGGCTCTCAACTCGGCCCGTGACCTGATAGAATTAGCCGGTAAGCTCTTCAGCCAAGTGCGGGTCGTCCCCTCTAGCATCATGGTGAAGTATTTCGCACACGCCGCATCGTCCACATCCAGCATCTCCATGGCCATCTCATAGCTTTCGACCCATGTTTCGGGGGATAAATCGGCGGTGTAATTCGGCACCTTGCATGGGCCTTTGAAATCCTTGGGCAGGCGCACATTGTGCAACGCTGGGACGAGACACGACACTCCCAAAGAACTAGAGGTAACTCCTAGTTCCACTGATGTGGTTGGACGAACCGGAGTAAGCTGACGGGCTTCATGCTGCGCCGCTAACTCTGCCTCTCTACGTGCCCGAGCCCGGTCCACCACCTCCTGAGCATCACCGGCACCACCCGTCGGGTTATTGCCACAGGGCGGATCATGGTTTCATGTGTTGCTTGATACTGCCGGTTCATCCATACGCCTGCTATAACTCCGGCTTGGGCGGGGAGTGGAATGGATCCGATCGCGACTATATGAATAAGCCTCCTGCTGAACCAAGGCTGTCTGAAGAAGCTCCCTAACCCGACGCGTCTCGACCGCCACCGGAGACTCGCCTTCGATCGGGATGGCCGCTAGCCGTGAAGTGGCAGCGACAATGTTGTCCATCAGGTTAGAGTAATGACTCGGTGGTGTTGGGACATGCTGTGCCACAATGTTGTTCTGGTGAGGCGGATCCACCAAACACGGCTGAACCGGCGCCCCTGCTATAGGTGCCTCCGCCCGGTTTACCACCGGCGGATTACTGGTCCCTGCTCCTGGGGTATTAAATAGGTTCCTAGCTTCATAAACTAGCGGCAGGCGAGATTGGTACCTCCTCCTCAGGACATCGTTCGACGCACTCTAATCCAGCATAAGCCGGTAAGCCTGTGCATCCAAAGCGGCCCGTTCCGCAGCCATCCTGGAATCCTCAGCTGCCAAGTCGGCTTTGGCCTGGGTGATCTGATCTTTCACTTTTGCGATTTCCGCATTGTGTGCATCCTGATCCGCCGGGTTAACCTCCGCCATCAGCGTTGCCAAAGCGTCAAACAAATCAGATAAAACCTGAGCCGATGGTCGCACAGGGCCTCCTACCCCGGCCACTATCGCTGCTGATGATCCAGAAATCATCACCGCCGCGGTCGAAGAGTGGAGCGTTGGTTGTGTACCGGCCATGAAGATCGCAACCCGGTTTGGCAGATCCAAGGGGTCCGGAATACTGTCTCCATCGGAATAGCCCTCAATCCGGCCATCCTGCAACTAATACAGCGACTCGGTCTCTCCGGTTGATGACCCATCGCTGGAATAAACGACGGTTTCACCACCAGATTCTGATCTATCATCAGATTCCCCTCCGTGGATGACTCCCACGAAGGCACGCTTCATGACAGGCTTGACCGGGCAGATCTCGCACGCTGAGCCGTTTCGACAAGGTCAGTGCAGATGTCCGGCTCAGGGCCCGGTTCGCCGATCTTGCTAATGAAAACGTGTATGCCACTAAAGGGGACCCGGTACCCGTACTCGATCGAGCCGGCCTCGGGGCCCCAGCCTGCATCATCGATGTAGAGCTTGCCGCGACGAATCTTGGTCATCCGGCCCACAGCGTAGCCCTTGAGTCATTCGAAGCTGCCCTCTAAGAACTCGAAACCATCGTGCGATAGCCCCACGGTGGGCGCCAACTGTCATGGGTTTGTCACGGCAGATGTCCTAAAGAAAGGACTTAGTCGTGGAGCCATAGCTACGGGTTAACTTAAAGGGGTTAAAGCGGACAAGGGATGCAAGAGAGTTTATACTGGTTCGGCCCCTTACGGTGAAGGTAAAAGCCTATGATCCAGTTGTTGTGGGATTTCTTGGGTTTCGATGACCAGGGAGCGAATACGCTTTGCCTGAGTCTCAAGTTGTTGTCTGTTGTCCTTGAACCGCCGCCGGGTCGTCCCCTTATATACATGGGTTGACGCCCGTCGGTTTAGAAATCGAGGCCGGCTCATAAACGTGTCCGGCTTGGTCTCTGCTCTTTCTATCTTACAACACAAGTTTACATATCAATGCCGGTTTATGTCTACAGGCCTTAAACCGACTTTGGGCCCTGGGCCTTCATAAAGCGTCATCGTTTGCCTTCATGGGCTTCAGATATAGTGAACTACCATGGGGTTAACCCGGCCTCTCCTGTCCGGTTTACGCCCAGTGGTAATATCCCCTACACTACCAGTAAACCGAAGGTACTTAGAAACAGTGTGGATGAAGTGAAACTAGAACGACCCTAGCAGGGCTTTACATTGGTATTTCTCTCCACAAGCCCATCATTTTAGAAAACTAGTTTTTTTTGTGGTTCTCTATTTTGGAAACGATTATTTGGACATGTCTTCTCTAGTTGATCTTAAGAAGGAAGCATTGAGCATCTCCAGAATGATGACAAGATTTAAGATATCCAAGATTAACAGAAGGGGCAATAGGGTGGCGCACGAGATTGCAAAGTTCAGTTTTATTAATAGGTCTGATGGTGTGCTTCTTAATAGCGTTCCGCCCTGTGTGGCTGAAGTTGTAATGGATAATTGTATGAACCTTTTTAATTAATTAATATATAGGAAGGGTTTTCAAAAAAAATTGACCCAGCTCCTTGGGTCCAAACACTTTGTTTGGTCTTTTGTACGCAACCTTTCACTGCATTTTTGCAAGGCATGTAAATTAAAGGTTGATGAGAAAAAGTAGATTTAGTATGGAATTAGAATCACGGTGGCCCATTTATACCAAAATTCGATAACACAAAAATATGTAAAAATATGAAATAGATAATACATGGTATTAGGGCATCTCCAATGCGAACCCTTTGACCACCCGCATCATTTCAAACCGAACGGTGCAAATGCATTTTACCATCCAATGTGGTATCCATTGGCCCGTGGATCGGTACAGACGTTTGTTTCCTGCAAAACGGAGGCAAACCAAGTGGGATTTGTGAGCATCGGGGTCGCTCCCATGCACGCGTCTATCACCATGGTCCCACCAAAAACCCTCCCCGCATCCTCTCCCGCATGAAGATGTTGCCGCGTATTCATTCCAGTCAACGCCGCACCAAAGCATCAGCGCCACATTCATGTCAGCCCATAACGAACACAACTTCTCAATGGAGCCCTCATTGAAGCGAAGCGCCGGCCGAGAGCGCCGCCCGCGCCATGTCTCAGTCACTTACGGTGCAATACACTTGGGTGGTCTCTCTGAGGGGAGCCAGGTAGTAGGCCCGCGTCAGGGCCTAGGAGCCCTAGCATAACCCCAACCAAAGGAGGGGGCCCGGAGACTAGGATAAGGATCATGAGACCATCTTGCAGTGCAAACCAAGATGGCGGCGGCGGGAGGCCGGTTAGATCCCTTGTAAACCCTAGCCCTCGTCACCGAGGCAAGGGGTATTCCCATCTACTTTCGTAGAACCATACTCTCGGTATACTCATACATCAACTCCATTGTAACCCCCTTGCACGAGGTGCTCCACCATCAATACAAATCAGAAGCACGATGTAGGGTATTAGTATTACTTCAATATGAGGGTCGGAATCTGGGTAACTGTTGGGGATCGTTGCAGAAATTAAAAAAATTCTACGCATCACCAAGATCAATCTATGGAGAGACTAGCAACGAGAGAGAGGGGAGTGCATCTTCATACCCTTGAAGATCGCGATGCTGAAGCGTTACAAACGCTGGATGAAGGAGTCGTGCTAAATGGCGATCCAGATCACGGTTGATTCCGATCTAAGCGTCGAACAACGGTGCCTCCGCGTTCAACACACGTACAACACGGTGACGTCTCCCACGCCTTGATCCAGCAAGGGGAGAGGGAGAGGTTGGGGAAGACAACTCCAGCAGCAGCACGACTGCGTGGTGGTGTTGGAGCAGCGTGGAACTCCGGCAGGGCTTCGCCAAGCACCGCGGAAGAAGGAGGAGGTGTTGGAGAGGGGGAGGGCTGCGCCATGGATGTCATGCGGCTGCCCTCCCTCCACCCCTCTATTTATAGGGCGAAGGGGGAAGGGGGTCGGCCCCTCTAGATGAGATATAGAGGGGGGCAGCGGCCAAGGGGAGGGAACTTGCCCCCCAAGCCAAGGGGGGCGCCCCCTTTAGGGTTTCCCCCAAACCCTAGGCGCATGGGCCCTAGGGGGCATGGCGCCCAGCCCACTTAGGGGCTGGTTCCCTTCCACATACGGCCCATAGGGCCCTCCGGGGCAAGTGGACCCCCGGAACCCCTTCGGTGGTTCCTGTACAATACCGGCAAACCCCCTAATACTTCCGGTGACCGTATGATGACTTCCCATATATAAATCTTCACCTACGGACCATTCCGTAACTCCTCGTGACGCCCGGATCTTATCCGGGACTCCGAACAACATTCAGTAACCACGTACAAACTTTCCCTATAACCCTAGCGTCATCGAACCTTAAGAATGTAGACCCTACGGGTTAGGGAGGCATATAGACATGACCGAGACATCTCTCCGGCCAATAACCAACAGTGGGATCTGGATACCCATGTTGGCTCCCACATGTTCCACGATGATCTCATCGGATGAACCATGAAGTCGGGGATTCAATCAATCCCGTACACAATTCCCTTTGTCTACCGGTATGATACTTGCCCGAGATTCGATCGTCGGTATTCCTATACCTTGTTCAATCTCATTACCGGCAAGTCTCTTTATTCGTCCGTAACACATCATCCCGTGATCAACTCCTTGATCACATTGAGCTCATTATGATGATGTCCTACCGAGTGGGCCCGGAGAGTGACAAATCCTAGTCTCCATTCGTGCCAACCCAACAGACACTTTCGGAAATACCCGTAGTGCCCCTTTATAGCCACCCAGTTACGTTGTGACGTTTGGCACACCCAAAGCATTCCTACGGTATCTGGGAGTTGCACAATCTCATGGTCTAAGGAAATGATACTTGACATTAGAAAAGCTTTAGCGAAGCATTTAACTACACGATCTTGTGATATGCTTAGGATTGGGTCTTGTCCATCACATCATTCTCCTAATGATGTGATCCCGTTATCAATGACATCCAATATCCATGGTCAGGAAACCATAACCATCTATTGATCAACGAGCTAGTCAACTAAAGGCTCACTAGGGACATGTTGTGGTCTATGTATTCACACATGTATTATGATTTTCGGATAACACAATTATAACATGAACAATAGACAATTATCACAAACAAGGAAATACAATAATAACCAAGGGCATATTTCCAACAGTAACTCCCTCGTGTGATCTCCCATCTGGTACTTGCGGCTGTCACAATCTGGTACTTACAGCTGTGTTCGCCACCCTACCGAGGGTACTTAAGGTTTTCTGTACCGTCAATCTCCGCACATGTTCATTGTCAGAGAGACTTGATCAGATGACTCTCTCGCATTCAAACCGGTTTCCCGTTTGTCTGTATGCCGACATTAAACAAGCGCAGCTGCCGAGAAATCCACTCTAACGCCCGCATTCACATAGCACGCCGCTTAGCCTGACCGACACCCGCATTCACACATCCTGTCACTTCGCTTGGTTGGCACCCGCTATTTATACGTGGTTGGGCCCGGCACGATCCACACTGCACCACACCTTCGCTCTCGACATACGTGGCTAGGCCCAGCATGATCCAGGCTGGCTTGCCGGCGAGCTTGCCAGAGAGCAGTGCCACCGCCCTTGTCGGTCCATGCTGTTATCACCTTGGAGCAGGCACGTGCGAACTTCGACGCCGTAATGGCGGAAGAGCTGCAGGCTGAAGGAAATATGCCCTAGAGGCAATAATAAAGTTGTTTTTATATTTCCTTATATCATGAGAAATCATTATTATTCATGCTAGAATTGTAATCGGAAACTTGATACATGTGTGGATACATAGACAAAACAACGTGTCCCTAGTAAGCCTCTGCTAGACTAGCTTGTTAATCAAAGATGGTTAAGTTTCCTAACCATAGAGATGTGTTGTCATTTGATGTACGGGATCATCCATTAGCTTAGCATATTGATCGTTCAGTTATATTGCTATTGCTTTCTTCATGTCATATACATATTCCTTTGACTATGAGATTATGCAACTCCCAGATAGCGGAGGAATTACATGTGTGCTATCAAACATCACAACGTAACTGGGTGATTATAATGATGATCTACAGGTATCTCCGAAGGTGTTTGTTGGGTTGGCATAGATTGAGATTAGCATTTGTCACTCCGAGTATCGGAGAGGTATCTCTGGGCCCTCTCGGTAATACACATCATAAGAAGCCTTGCAAGCAATGTATTACGGAATGAGTAAAGAGACTTGCCAGTAACGAGATTGAACTAGGTATGAAGATACCGACGATCAAATCTCGCGCAAGTAACATACCGATGACAAAGGGAATAACGTATGTTGTCATTATGGTACGACCGATAAAGATCTTCGTAGAATATGTAGGAACCAATATGAGCATCCAGGTTCAGTTATTGGTTATTGACCGGAGAGGTGTCTCGGTCATGTCTACATAGTTCTCGAACTCGTAGGGTCCGCACGCTTAACGTTCGATGACGATATTGTATTATATGAGTTATGTGATTTGGTGACCGAATGTTGTTCGGAGTCCCAGATGAGATCACGGACATGATGAGGAGTCTCGAAATGGTCGAGAGGTAAAGATTGATATATAGAACGATAGTATTCAGACACAAGAAGTGTTCCGGAGGGTACCGGGTACATATCGGGTCACCGGAAGGGGTTTCGGGCACCCCCGGCAAAGATATGGGCCTAATGGGCCAAGAGGAGAAATGCAGCAGCCAGCAGGGGCTGCTGCGCCCCCCATATGGGGCGCACCTTAGGGAAAGGGAAAGAGGGGAAGAGAGAAGGAAGGGGAGGGATTTGGCCTCCCCCTTCCTTCCCTCCTCCCTCCTCTTTCCTTCCCCATCCGGTGGATATGGTAAGGGGGGCTGAATTGGACAAGGCCCCCAAGTAAGATTCCTCCTACTTGGGGCGCCCCAAGGCTGTCCCCCTCCCCCTCCCACCTATATATACGTGGGGAGGGGGTGCCTAGAACACACACCAACAATTGTTAGCCGTGTGCGGCGCCCCCCTCCACAGTTTACGCCTACGGTCGTATTCTCGTAGTGCTTAGGCGAAGCCCTGCGTAGATCACTTCACCATCACCGTCACCACGCCATCATGCTGACAAAACTCATCTTCCTCGACACCTTTGCTGGATCAAGAGTTCGAGGGACGTCATCGAGCTGAACGTGTGCAGAACTCGGAGGTGTCGTACGTTCGATGCTTGATCGGTCGGAATGAGAAGAAGTTCGACTACATCAACCGCGTTGTCAAACGCTTCCGTTTTCGGTCTACGAGGGTACGTAGACACACTCCCCCCCCTCTCGTTGCTATGATCTCCTAGATAGATCTTGCGTGAGCGTAGGAATTTTTTTGAAATTGCATGCTACGTTTCCCTACACAGGCACCATTGGTGTGAGCGTTTCGATAGATGCTGAAGGACTAAAGCTACAACATCCAGCTCATCGACTAGCACCAACTTGTAGAGCAGCAAGTCGGTGACAAGTAGGAGAACGATGATGTCGTCGCAACCATGGTCGTGGAGGATCGAGGCTTCCTGGATGAGGAACGGGCGTTGTACCAGTCCACACGCAGACCCGCCACAAGCGATGGCGGTTTGTGTGTCCTGTGGGCGGAGAGGGACACCCTGTTCATGGAGATCAGCGCAGAGGCGGCCGAAGAGGAGGCGTAGGCGACTGCGGACGATGCCAGCTCCGCGTCAGCTGCGCTGGAACTGCACTTTGTGCCCAGCCGCCACGACCACGAGGCCAATCCATCCATGTCCGACACCATAGACACGGCAGACTCGAGTAAGAAAGAGTAGTATATAGGACGCTGCCACGGCTTGGGTCCCAGAAATGCTACTCCTATTCTTTCCCCCCGCGACTTCACTTCCCGGGGCTCACGTTTGGTGAGCTTACCTGACATGGGGAAGACAGGACATAGGAGACAGACTTCGCCATGGCCGACGGTCATTTAGATTAGTTTGAAAAAGTCTCGTCCGCTTTTGTTTAGTTGAAATGTGTCAAAGATGTATGATTTAAATGAAATTCATCCGATTTGCATAAATTTCGTCTGTTTTGTTCAAATTTGTTATGAAATGTATGCGGGCCTGGTTGGATGGCCGACCCGTGTATCACTGCCCACTCACAAATACAATGTCTGTTATAGGGGTTTGCGTTGGAGATGTCCTTACAAAATAAAATAAAAACAGGGCCAATAAAGACTAGCCCTTGACGAACATTTTTTAATAAAAGAAACAACCGTGAGCACCACACGTGAGCTGAGACTTGAACACGGGCGGGCTGGCCACGCACTCGCACGCCCAGCCTGTTCTCCATGGTACTACAAAATTGAAAGTCTAACCAAACGATGAAAACATTTTCTCATGAGTGAGTTTTGTAAATTTAACTAAATTTCTCTGTTCTCTTTAATTGATGGACTGTGCTAACGACCAGTCGACTGGTCGTTAGCGACAGATCCGCACAACTCCCCTCGATGGCTCCCGCTTCTCCCGTTTCGCACAACTTCCTTCGATGGCTCCCGCTTCTCCCATTCTCCCCCCGATTGACACTAATAAAAAAAGGCGAATTGAGAAAAAGTGCGCCACATGGGATTCGAACCTGCATCAGGTAGCTAGGGCATACCTAATACCATGACCAACAGCCATTACACCAACCCAGGCTGTTGTTCAATACGTGAAAATAAAAATCTTTTAAAACTCTTTTTCACCATTGTCAGATGACAAAAAGAAAGGTATTTTCTTGAAAAAAATCACTGCATAAATGATGATGTACTATACATGTGAATGTGTAGAGGGACTCCTCTATGACTTTTTATCGTGGTCGGTACATAAGTTATCAGTCTGCGATGTGTGAGTTACCATGTTATTCACACAAAAGTTATCGAGGGATGTTTTATCAACTCCCCAACCCCCCTCATCGCCAAAGTTATCGGGACACGGGTACATAAGTTATCATGTCTACGATGTGTGAGTTACCGTGATATTCACACAAAAGCTACCGAGGATATTTCATCAACTCCCCACCCTTGTAGCCAAAGTTATCGGGACACGGGTACATAAGTTATCAGGTCTACGATGTGTGAGTTACCATGCTATTCACACAAAAGCTACCGAGGATATTTCATCAACTCCCCTCGTTGTCAAAGTTACCGGGATGGGGTGCATTAGTTATCGATATGCAATGTGTGAGTTACCATGCTATTCATACAAAAAGTTATCGAAGGTATGTTTACACTATTTTTTGGGTCAAAAAGCTACTACGTTATTTGTACATCAGCTATCGGGACTACGATGTTTGAGTTACCATGCTATTGACACAAAAGCTATCGAGAGGATATTTCATCAACCCCCCTCCCAAACTTATCGGGATAGGGTGCGTAAATCATCAGTGTCCGCAATGTGTGAGTTCCATGCTATTCATACAAAAGTTCGTCAACTCCCCTCCCCTTCGGTCGCCAAAGTTATCGTGACAAGGATATACAAGTTATCGGGTTAGCGATGTGTGAGTGACCATGTTATTCACATAACAGTTACGGGTATATTTGATCAACTCCTCACGTAAAAAAGAAAAAAAAGCAACATGGAATGGTCAAATAGTATGGCGTGCATTTTTTTCAAGAATAAATGGTCCAAATTGAGCTGGTTAGTGTGTGTTTCACATTAGCTGCTAGGCATGAATTCAAATCCCATATTCAGCATGATTTTTTTGACTAAAAATGTAAAGAGGGCGTGCCAATAGATCTAGCACCTCAAAAAAATGACAGATCCAATTCAGAGAAAAATCGTGACAGCCAATGGCATAGTCTTCAGATTATTCCCACTAAATTCGCAACCAAAGTTAGCGAGTCGTTCACATTTTAAATCTTGAACAAAGAGCCACTACGCAATATATTCATACTCTGGGCACTTTTGAAAGCAACAAAGTCCGGGTGAGTTGGTTACCGTGGTGGGGCAATTGCAGGAGGTCGCGGGTTCGAATCCCGTCCTGTCCCTTTTTTTTCCTCGCGCACGTTGGCGACCGCACGATCAGGATCCGACGATGATGGCTTCGTACGCGCCTGTTGCAAACCATCTGCCAACTGGTGGTTAGATTTCTCGTGAATTGATTTGCCAATACAATTCCAAGTTGGTAACTGAAATTCACACGGATATTCCAAAATTGAGCGGCTTTTGGGCCTCGATGTTGAACCTATTCTCATGTGGCCATAGCAAAAAAAAAAAAAAAGTGAAAATGACCGGACCCAGTATAAATGAAGAAGGAAAGCGTAGATTGCTTTTTGTCCTCCTCCCAAAACTCCTCTTCCCCTTCTTCTTGCCAAGGAAGCAAACAGCAAGCGAGGGCGTGCGCAAATGGCGGATTCGTCGGCGCCGACGCGGGTGATGATGGCGGTGAACGAGTCGTCGCTCAAGGGGTACCCGCACCCCTCCATCAGCTGCCGCTCCGCCTTCGACTGGATGCTCTCCAAGCTCGTCCGCTCCAACACCGACGGCTTCCACCTCCTCTTCCTCCACGTCCAGGTCCCCGACGAGGACGGTACGTGCAACCCCGCGCCCCCCTCGTGCGTCCCGTGGAATGCCCCACGGGTGGATTTGCTTGCTTGCTGCGTGCTTGAGGTGCTCGACGGGATGCGCCGGTTCCCTCTCGGTCGGCGCAGGGTGGTGGTGGTGGCGTGGCCTTGGTATGCGATGCCGTCGCGATGTGGGCGGTGGCTCTTGTTCGATCACAGGGTATCTGTTCGTAGCACGCCCTAGTGGTTTCAGATCGAATGCGCAATGAGTTCTTAGCATTGATCCGTGCTATCCTTACTGCAATCCCACTGTTCCTGTTCACGGGATGCGTCTGCTGCTGCGACCTGTGTACTAGACTAGTGTTTTGGTGTGAATCACACGAACTGTCGGCAGAAGAGGGAGATTATACTTCTGATGCATCCGCTCGTAGCATTCTTTTTCGGCTGCATATAGTTGACACGGTACTTTATGGGGAGCTTGTTCTGTTTCAGGGTTAGTCAATGGCATGTACAATTGCAGTAGGCTACTCACACTAGCTGGTGGTTGGTGCCTTGTTGTTAGTTGTTGCGGCATCTGAATTAAGTGTACCACTACAAATGTCATGACCAGAAGCTGTGGCGAATGTACCAAGTGGCTCTGCTTTCATGGCCTGTTGTCTACCCTTGATAATGTACTGAACTGGACTGCTGGTTATGTAGTTTTTGCTGTTTCTGGATAGAGGGTACTGCATGAGTGGTGTGATACTAGTGCTTTGTAAGTTGTGTAAATGCAGATTGCAGAGGTTTTATATCATCTAATCTTAACAAACACATGTGGTGGTACTACACAGTGTATTTTTGAATGGAAGGCATACTGCACAGTTTAGAAGAGCATGTCATTTGATTGATGCGCCCCAGTTGGGTTCACTTATGAAGGCATACTGGCTTGGGCCTTTTCAGCCTACACCTTACCCGTTGAGATATTATCTACCACTCCTCAGCTGTTTCTGCTGCCCAGTATTATTTTCTGCCACACCTTGTTTTTCTCGTGTTTGAAGAAATGCCGCTCTTGCAGCAATATTTGGCTCGTAATACCTATTTATGTCTAGTATCCTATTTAGTCCATTTTGGGGTGGAAGAGTATCCTCTTGCCTTGCTATTATAACTGCACAATGTGCTATTTGCTTCATTCAACCGTTCTTCAGGAATACAATGACTATTTGTTTGTGGGCACTAAAGTTTTTCTTGTCATGCCCTTAAGAGGCGTACCTCCAGCAAAATCGTGGGAATAATTTTTTCAAAGTCAATTTAAATGATGTACAAGAAAGAAGAGTTGCCCTTCAATTTTATAGTAGGATGAGCGGAGAGAAAGAGCTCCAAAAATTAAGCTGTTTAATTTTACTTTGCAAAGGATTTCATGAATTAACGTGACAATAGTGAGTCTGCAACAGCTAGTCCTTTTGATTCCCATGGAATGGCTGGATGAAGGTAAAGGCACGTTGTGCCGTTATAATAGCTACTGCTGGGTATTACATATCCACATGAGTTGTTTACTAACTTTGGAATGTCCATCGAGTTGTTTACTAACTTTGCATGCTTCTTTTTCTCCATGTTTGCTATGTCATTAAACTAGTGTCTGCGACAAAATAGCTTTTGTGCTTTCCAGTGATTTAACCTGAATCTTTGTTCTGTTCTCGTGATTTTTGGACTAAAAGGCACTTCAGCTGATACTTGAAGTTCAGTAGAGAATGACCAAGAAAGCTTAGGGAGCACTTCTCTTGATGCCACTTAAAATGCTTTCCTGTCTTTGTCTTCTAAACCGTTCTTTTTTGTCACTTCTTCTTGCTGCTTGAAATAGCTCCTTGCTTGTAAGATAGCTGGGTAGTAAACTAACTCAGTCGGTGCTAGTGCTTTATGTTATAATATGGTATAGCTGATATCTGGTTAACAAATTGTTTGCATAGCAATCCTACCTGAGATGCACTGTCAGGCTCAGGGCCCATTTACTGTGGATGTTCAGCCTGAATTCTGATCAGTAAATCACTTCTTTTAGACTCATGTCACATGCATTTGCATGTACTCCCTCCGATCCGAATTAAATGATGCAGCTTCTATACAATGTCCAGTTTACATTGTATAGAGGCTGCGTCAATTAATTCGGATTGGAAGGAGTATCATTTTCTCCCAGTTTATCGTGAAACAGTACACTATGGAGTACCGAGTATTTGCTTAAACATTAGATATTTGGATTGTAAATTTTTATCTGCCTGATGTATTTATGATTTGTCTTTGTTGCCTATTCAAAAGGATTTGATGATATGGATAGTATATATGCATCACCGACGGACTTCCAGAGCATGAAGCAGAGAGACAAGATAAGAGGGATTCACCTACTTGAGTACTTCACTTGAATGCCATCGATTGGGGGTAGTTACATTTTGTTTTTTTCTCCAGTACTGTAGGCTCCGGTCAGGAACAGTTGCCATTTTGGTTCCTAACAGCTTATCAAATTATGCTGCAGATAAAATGTGAAGCTTGGACCAAACATGGGGATCCAAAGGAGGTTATCTGCCATGAGGTGAAGAGAGTCCAGCCTGATCTTCTAGTTGTTGGAAGTAGAGGCCTTGGGCCATTTCAGAGGTAATTTCAAATCACTTACCGTGTCAGGTTGAATATCGTATCAATTTTATAGAAGGGTGTATGAGTATTCTTCGTTGTGTGATAACATGGCTACATGTATATTCTGATAAAATGGTTCATCAGCTAGGTGTGCATCTCATCCAAACTAAGATATATATTCACTATCAACTTTCTTTGGAAAAATTGGGCCAGATCGGATGTACTGTATTGTTGATGGGGGCATTTGAACAGTTGATTTCATGATATCATTATGATATTACAGTATTGTGCCTCCTCTGTTTTTATTTTTCTGTTTGTTACCTTAGTATAGTGGCAGGTTAACGTTGCTGTATTCTGAAGGAAGCATACCGATCTTACTAACATGCCAAACACAGAAAATATCATTTTGCTAATTTTCATGCATGTTAGATGATTGTGTCAGAACAACTGTGTTTCTTTTACCAAAAGTTTGCAGTATTTGCGATAAGCATTGTACATGCAAGTATAGAACATCAGTTCTTGCATTCTGATCGTGTCAATTTTGGACTTCTGGTTATATAGTTATGATGGAGATCTCTAAGATGAGGGTTGAATAGAGGTACTCTGAATTAGATCTATTGGATAACCCACAACTATGTCTTACAGAACATGGGGAAATAGCCAACAGTTTTTTGTCCTCAAATTTGTGTTGATCACCTTGGTAACTTAATCAAAATGATTTCTATAATACATTATATTGGGAGCCGACTGTGAAATAGTTATTGTAGATAAAAACATTTGAATTTGGACGTTATTCTTTGATTTGCTGACCTTGAACTCAAATCTGAACGTACCACGATAAATCTGATACTGTTGAACTCTTTACATAGGTCTCTTTCGAATAAGTTGTATGCATTTTATCCTCTGGTTTGGCATACCAATCCTCCTTCCCAATTTGCCATCATGATATGCTTTTCTTAGAAAAAGAAGGTATCGTATTCCTTTCATTTTAGTGTAGAAAAAAAGGTAACCTGACATGGACTAGATGATCAGAGAACATGGTGCATTGTTATATGCCCATGCACCTTGTAGTGAAGTCCTACAGGTCTAGATTTAAGTTGTGGCCTTTCGAGTTGGTACGATCTGATCCTGCCATTCGCTCTGATTTGTGTTGGTGCTAAATACGGTCAAGTTCTGAAAGAAATTGCGAAGTGCATAGATGCAGGGTGTAAGTTCTTTACCACTTTGTGCGCATGCCTGCCCATTAAGAGGGATTTCGATATTCGTGCTCCCTAGACAAGATGCTGCCTTGTAAATCAAGCAACAGTAGAAGCGTGCCTAGCTATTGTGAAAAAGCCTATTGATAAACACTTTTTAAGTATTACTCTAGGAGAGCGTGCCACTGATAAAAGGACTCGATGATTTAACGTCCTAGTCGTACAGAACTAATCGTACCCCTTCCTCAAAAGAAATTAACCATGCCCCTGCCTATGATGTAAGCGGTCTATCTGTGTAGAACTAGTACTGTGATACACAGGCAACCTCGTGTACGTGTATGCTATTGCCCTACGTCATTGAGCTGTTTGGCTACTATTCAGGGTTATGTAGTTTGATTACAAATCTTGCCAACTCACTGTTTTCCTCCCAGTTTAAGAGATATATTTATGATGGGACGCAATTCTGCCATACATTACATCTCTGCAACACTTTATAGCACTGATGCAAGGGCATTTTTACTTTGCTATACTTGTTTTTTAGTTTCGAGGAATGGTGAAGTGTTCACATGGACTGATGCCATATGCTACGTTTGCACCCATAGCTGATAGCTGTGAGAAATGCGAATTTTCCACAACCTAATCTTGTCTTTCCAGAATAAGAGCGTGTGAGGGTTTTATCTGCCCAGAATATTTTTCAAATCCAAATGCATTCTATCATTGTTTGTGAATGCATCCTTATGATGCAACCTACTTCCTCCGTTCCCAAATGTAAGTCTTCCTAGAGATTCCAACAAATGAATACATACGGAGCAAAATGAGTGAATCTACACTCTAAAATATGTCTACATACATTCGTATGTTGTAGTCCATTTTAAATGTCTAAAAAGACTTATATTTAGTAATGGAGGGAGTATATACGTAAGGTTTCCTTTTTATGTTTTCAGGTACATTCGTTTTGTTCCTTCCTGTGTGACCACAATATATTTTATATGCAGCTTAGATTCTTCTTCTGACAAAGTGCACATCACTGAACTATGCCGTGTGACTTTTTTTCTGAACACTCCTATATTGTGGTCCATTCTTGCGGGTAAAGCAAAGCAGAATTTCCGCTTGAACTAAACGGCTGGTGTTTTTCGTTGCAGGGTTTTCGTGGGCACGGTGAGCGAGTTCTGCGTCAAGCATGCCGAGTGTCCAGTCATCACCATCAAGCGCAAGGCCAACGAAGCTCCCCAGGACCCCATCGACGATTGATGCTTTCGTGCAGCCGTGGCACTTGAGAATGGGGATGTTCTTCACTGCTTGATGATGGGTTTAATGTACAAAATACAATCTGGAAGTGACTGGGAACTGGTACAAACTTTGCAGAGCGCGCCCCAAAACTAGAGTGAAGAACGAAAACGCTATGATCGCCGATGGATCATGGATGCCTAGTAGTAAATGCCTAGCAGACACACTTTATCATATGATGAGATGCATCAAGCTGTGAACCTAAAAGCTACTGTGATGATCATGAACCGGGCTTTGCGGAGACGAACGTTCCACCCCTTATTTGCCCTTGCCTGACCGCGCCGTTGGCAGCCGCGGGGTACCTGAAACCGGCGTACTCCTTCGGCATGCCGGCCTGGGGATGGTTGTGGTGGTGGTGGTGCTGCGGGCGCCCTCTGTTGTCGGCCTTGGCGTCGGTCTTCCACGCCGCGGGCTTCCCCGGCGCGAACTTGATCTCGAAGCCGTCGTCCATGTCGTGGACCACCGCGCGGGAGCTCGGCATGGGCTTCATCGGCGGGTACTTGACCTCGAAGCCCTTCTCCAGGTCGCCGCCGACCGCGTTGGTGCCGTAGTAGTGCTGGTCGGCGTAGGCCTTCTTCTTGGAGAGCCGGCGGCCGCACAGCCGCCCCGCGACGCAGGCCACGACGGCGAGGAAGGAGATGACGCCCAGCACGGTGAACACCGGCGCGAAGGAGCCCCTGGACGTGGTGGCCGGCTGCGCGTGCATGATGGGGTTGGTGGTGGGGTAATACGGCATGGGCTGGGTCATGGAAGCCATGGCAGCCTCCTCTCTTCTCTCTGCTGCCTCTCAGCTCTGGAGAACTATTCTCTGTTCCTCAAGGAAGGGAATGGAAATGGCTTGCGATGGAGCGTTGGCTTCGTGGGTAGTGGTGTGGTCCTTTTATGATGGAGCGGGGCAGAGGCAGAGGCAGAGGCCCGGGTTTGAATTGAACAAAATTCCTTTTCGCCCTCGCACTCCAAGCGCCGGTATGATGATGTTGCATCGCCCATCTTTTCACTCATTCTTTTCTTTTTTTCCCTCTCGCTCTCTCGCTCGCCGCAGAGATCTTTGAACGCATCGGACCGCGAGAAAGGCGCGCGCTTTGGAGCAGTTCAATGCGCGGGCTTGGCACAACGTCTCCCTCGGCATGCAGCCCGGTTGGCCTCGCGCTCACGCTCTCACTGTAGCACAGTACTACTGTGCTGTGCTGCGCTGCTAGCTCTCTGCTTTTGCTTTTGGACGTTGCATTGGATCAAAGCAACCGTAGCAGCAGCGGCGAGCAGGAGCAGGCAGGGACATCACATCGCTTTGGCTTCTTTGATTGCTTTCCCCCTCCGCTTTAGCAGATTGTGGGGGCGCAGAGGAATGAGCACCTACTGCTTGACTAGCCACCTTTCTTGGGCATGCCGATCTAAAACGCCTCGCATATAATCAGACTCCGTGAGGTGACATCTTAGGCGTAGGGTTTGGTCTTGCTGTTCCATGATATTTGCTCGAATACGGTCTAGTGGTAGACATCTTCAGTGTGGGAGCCCTGGATGGTATTTTGGCAGCGTGTAAGAGGCACAATAATTCTGCCTAGGTACTACGTAGCAACGTGGACGTCGTTGTCACTCGAGCAGATGCATTCGTCTACTGATTGAGCCACGAGACGAGAAGCATGCGTCGCAAGGAATGCTCGACGGATGGAAATCGATAACCCTTTTGCCTACATACAGGAACAGAGGAACTGGACTACTGAACGGCGTAATGTAAAGCCCTTCAGATTACGCCAGCCTGCAAAATGTTCCACTTGGGCGACCGGCCGGAGGCGAGGACTGAACAGGATGCTTGCTTGCTACTACAGTAGTACATTTGATCTACGACTGCGCGGCGCCACAATTTGGTCGCGTCATGCGGAGCTGCCGCTGCTTTGCTCGGCCGGGCTGTCCTGCTCCTGTCCGCAGTCGCACTCGAGAGAGATTCCTGCCGCTGCCCGCTGCCAGGTCCCAGGTGTCGTGTCGCCACCCATGCCCGTGTTGTCACCCTCACCCAGGTACACGACGACGGCAAGAGAAAAAAGCAAAGCTACCGGCGTCCTACTGCTACAGTGCTAGTGCTACTACCTGTCACTTGCCAAGCAGCCAAGCCAGCGTCTAGACCCGACCCAGGGAGCACGTCCTCTGTTGAACCTGATTCACAAAATGGAAGGAGCGTTGTACTGGAGGTGCATTTTGTGTGCATCGTGCTGTACTGCCACGAACTGGGCAATGCGGGCACGAGGAGCTTCCCAGCCTAAAAGCATCTACAGCCGGTCATTCCAAACCCGCGTCAAACGTCCGAATAGATGGCCGATTAGTAACCGATCAGAAACAACCGACCAAGGCGGACACCTCAAACCCCTCCAAACATCACATCTGGGCTGACCGACACCCCTCATATCTAGCTAAAATATGGGGTGCGCATGAGAAGGCCCGGGCGTGACTGGGCGCGTCCCCGGCCCAGGCTGGCCCACCCGATCCCACATATATTTATCCTCATTCGCTCTCCGGACCAAATCCTAACCACTACACACCACTCCCCTCCACCACCCAACCTCTCGGCCAACGATCTCTAGCCTTCTCCGGCATGGCGGACAGCAGATTCGAGTCCTACATCTCCAAATTCGTCGACCTCGAGCTCGATCCCGCGCAACCCTAAGGAGGAGATGACTGTCCGCCTTGCGCTCCGCCGCTCACGGGAGGAGGCAACAACCGGTAGCGCTTAGACTCTTTGCGTCGGGAATACATTGTGTTCGCCCAAATGGCGCATGGATCCGCCGCGAGGTGTGTCACCGCTGCCTCACTGGAGGCGGTGCGGTCCGTCTGGAGTCCGAACGTTGTGGCAGACGCGCAACCCCTCCGTTGGCGCATCAAGTAGGAGGTGAACGCATGGGCGCCGTCCGACGAGAACATGGCGCAGCGTGCCCGCCGTGCGAGGCAGCGGGCGCTGGAGACGGCGGTAGCCCTCGCGGCAGTGGACGTTGGAGAGGCAGAGTCGCATTCTTCGGCGCCTCGACGGATGACCTGCAACCCCGGGCGCCGCAACCGCATCATGGTGGATGTCGCCGGCTCCTCCCAGTGCGGGTCCATCATTGATCTCACGTCCACCACCAGCATCAGGGCTCCGAACTCCGACGAGAAAGAGTAGGGCATGAGAGACGGCGGCGCCTTGAGTCCCGTGAGCCGGGCCATGTCACATGTCCTACTCTGCCTTGGCAGCGACCGGACCAACACTTTGAGGGGCGCAACCAGCTAAGGATATGGGCACGGCGGAGCCGGACGAGCTCCGCTATAATGGTATGGATTTAAGGTTGACGCGTTGACAAGCGTTTGAGGAATTGGATTTGCAAAGTCCGGTTGTAGATGCTCTAATCTCTTGCCAAATGTCTTGCACTAGCACGTTTTTTGTTTTTTGAACTTGATCTTGCCCTAGCACTTTGTACTACGGGTGGATTCTTTTTCTTTTCCTTTTGTACTACGGGTAGATTCTCCGGTTCCCTTTCCATTATATTTGTGTGGTTTAATTTGCGTGGGAACTCCTCGAGCCTGCCTGATAAAAGAGAAAACTGCTGACGCCTGAAATGGCGTGGTGGTAATCTGCATCCGTTCCTGGACTCCCTCCCAAGCTCCGTGCCGATGCTGAAGTAAACGTCGTCGCGATGGCGGAGCCTGAGGACGTAAGTCCACCATGAGGATGCCGCCGCCGCCAAGTCATCCTTACTTGAACAGATTGGTTTCCAAATCCATCCCCAACCATTGGACCGATGGCCTCGTCGGCGAAGGATCCGAAGAATCTTTATTCAGCGCCGTCATCGTCGCCGCCGAAGCAAAGACGGTGAACAATCTAAAAACCTAGATCACGAGGAAGTAAAAATGATCCACACACATGAAACCGGCGATCCCCCTCACCACCGACGACTGAGGTCCTCCAATGTGTACCCCGAAAACAAATATGGTATTTGTCCACGGACATGTCTGCAAAAAGAATAGTCGGCCATCCATCCAACCATGTCGGCATACATTTTAAAATAAATTTGAATAAATCACACAATTTTCATGCAAACAAGATGTACGTGTGGCCGTCCGGGCCAGTGGCACCACCGTCGTCCTTTGTGCCATCGTCATCGTTGTCTTCATCGTCAAAGTGGTCCTTTAAGTGGCGGAAGGGCGCATAAGCGCAACAGTCCTGCATGTCCGTTGCCTGGCACTCGCGGAGGAGGCGCTCCACTTCCTCATGCGTTGTGCGGAGGGCCGACGCCAACGATGGCCGAGGAGCCTTGTCGTGCCCTTGCCCCAGCCGTCGGCGACGACGGTCTCACTGCGGGACCACTCCTCGCTGATCTTGGTGAGCTCCCCGTTGAGGCGGCACAGATGCCACGCAACCATCTCTGCGGTGGTCAGTGACCAGTCGTGGGGCCAGGCCTCCACGAGGTCAGTGTCCCGCGGACCCAGGCCGACGCCTTCACGTCGCCTACCTGGCAGCCCTCTCCTCCGGCGCGCTAATGATCCATGGCAGGGAAGAGCCACCGCCACAACCATCGAGGTAGTGGAGGAGGCGCCCACGTGCCTTTGCAATCGCCAGTGGCACCTCCTCTTTCACGGACTTGCTATGCTTGTCAAGTTGTGATGGTGAAGCTGTTAGTGGATGCGGCCATATCGGCTATGCATTGTCTCCTTCCTCACGCGGTAGCAAGGAGGCGGTGCCGTCCCCTTCACACAGGCTGGCGGCGGCAGGGGCGGTGGCGGCCCACATTAGCGTAGCAATTGCTCGGTCTGTCGCTGGAACTCCTCGTCCGGTGTCGCCACCTCCTGGAGGAGGTGTGGCTGCTACGGTGACTGCTACGGCGGTTGGTCCTTATCATCAGAGGAAATGATGGTCTCCTTCTTCTCGAAGGTGCCGGAGGCCATTAAGGTTGAGGGGCTCGGAGACCGACTGCGGCGGCGCCTGCTGACTCTGGTAGGAATTGTTGGGATTCCCCCAAAGAGGAAGGGTGAAGTAGAACAACAACATTGTATTTCCCTCAGTTAGAGAACCAGGGTTATCAATCCAGTAGGAAGCTGCCAAGCTAACAAGTTAAACACCACTTGCACACAAACAAGATACAAACTTGCACCCAACATGGCAAGAGGGTTGTTGAGCCCCTTGTCTTGCTAGTTACAAGATTGAAAGTAAATAGTACAGATAGATAGTGGTAAAATAGCACGACAAATAAACAGATCAAATTGTGTAGAAGAATTTATTAATGGAGAATAGATCCGGAGGTCATAGGTTCACTAATCTCTCTCGAAAACAACAAGTAGCATGGTAAACAAACTACAGTTGGGCAATTGACCGAATTGCATATTCACGACTATGATCATTTATGGCATAATCTCATATAGGCATTACGTCTATGAGAAGTAGATCTGCTAGTCCAACTGCATCTACTACTAATACCCCACCATAAAAACACTATGCAGCATGTATCTTAAGGTATTAAGTTTGTAAGAAACAGAGTATCGCAATAAGCATGGTGACATAATATAGACAGGAAGAAGTCAACCAATATGACAAACCCCACTGTTTTATCCTAAGAGGCAACAATACAATACATGTCTTGGCCCTTATTGTCACTGGGTTAGAGCGCTGCAAGATTTAAGCCAGTACAAAGCACAACTACCTTTGAAGAAAAACACATTGAATTTGGCCAAAGAAGATAGATAGATCGAAGAGCATATAAAGCTATTTAATTATGCAACAACAAAACTTCAAAAGATTCAATTGAATCCAATAAACAATCTAACCATAAAGTGAAAATTCATCATGTCCCAACAAATACACGACCGATTACGTCGAATTGATCCCGACCAAATCACAGGAAGATGGTATTGAAGATCCAAAGACAGAGAGAATCATCTAGTTACTACTATGGACCCCAAGGTCCTAATGGAACTACTCACACATGATCATGGAGGTAGTAAGGTTGATGAAGATGGCTCTGGCAAAGGCTCCCCCCTCTAGCAGGGCTCCGGAATAGGCCTCCAGATGGATCTTCTCGGTAAAGAGACTTGCGGCAGCGATAAAATTATTCTGAAAAATATTACGAAGGGTTTCAGTATTTATAGGGATTTATGGCGGTGGAATTGGACTAAGGCGGTGTAGGGTGGCCCACACGGGCAGGTGGTGTGGCCTTCCGACCGCGTAGGGTGTCCATGTGGGCACCTAGCAGCTCTTCTCGAGGTCTCCCAAAGCTTCATGTGTTTCTTGTCGCCCAAAAAATCGTGTTAAGTCGACAACTTTAAGAAATGGTGTTCGGCCAGAAAACAGGAGCGAAGAAAATAGAGAGAGATCCAATCTCGGAGGGGCTCCCACCCCTCGCGAGCTCGGGAGACCAAGGACTAGAAGGGAAACCTTCTCCCATCCAGGGGGAGGGCAAGCAAGAAGAAGAAGGAAGGGGGCTCTGCCCCCCTCTCTCCTGGTGGCGCCGGAGCACCGTCGGGGGAACCATCATGACGGCGATCTACATGAACAACTTCGCCGCTGTCAACAACATCTCCCCCTCTATGAAACGGTGTAACCTCTCTCTTCCCGCTCTAATCTCTACTTGAAGCGGTGTAACCTCTCTCTTCCCGCCATAAAGGTGATCCTGTGTTTGAATTAAAGCAACTGCCTGGCACTCTGAAGTATGCTTATCTTGATGAGAAAAAGATATATCCTGTTATTATTAGTGCTAACCTTCCATAACACGAAGAAGAGAGATTATTAAAAATTCCGAGGAAGCACCGTTGTGCTATTGGATATACTCTTGATGATCTTAAGGGCATCTGTCCCACTCTCTGTCAACACAAGATTAATATGGAACCTGATGCTAAACCCGTTGTTGATCATCAACGACGATTAAATCCTAAGACGAAGGAAGTGGTAAAAATTTAAATACTAAAGCTTCTGGAAGCAGGTATAATCTATCCCATAGCTGATAGTAGATGGCTAAGTCCTGTTCACTGTGTCCCTAAGAAAGGAGGGATTACTGTTGTTCCTAATGGTAAAAATGAACTGATTCCACACAGAATTGTCACAGGTTATAGAATGGTAATTGATTTTAGAAATTGAATAAAGCTACTAGGTAAGATAATTATCATTTACCTTTCATTGATCAAATGGTAGAAAGACTATCAAAGCTACTAGAATGGTAATTGATTTTAGGAAATTAAACAAAGCTGCTAGAAAAGATCACCCTCTGCCTTTTATTGATCAAATGCTGGAAAGATTATCGAAGCACACAGACTTTTGTTTTCTTGATGGATATTCAGGTTTCTCTCAGATACCTGTATCACAACCTGATCAAGAGAAAACCACTTTTACTTGCCCTTTTGGAACTTATGCTTATAGACGTATGCCTTTTGGATTATGTAATGCACCTGCTACCTTTCAAAGATGTATGACTACTATATTCTCAGAGTTTTGTGAAAAGATTGTTGAGGTTTTCATGGATGATTTTTCCGTTTACGGAACTTCTTTTGATGATTGCTTAAGCAACCTTGATCGAAGTTTTGCAGAGATGTGAACAAACTAATCTTGTCTTGAATTGGGAGAAGTGCCACTTTATGGTGAATGAAGGTATTGTCTTGGGGCATAAATTTCTGAGAGAGGTATTGAGGTGGATAAAGCTAAAGTTGATGCAATTGAGAAAATGCCATGTCCTAAAGACATTAGTGGTATTCGAAGTTTCCTTGGTCATGCTAGTTTCTGTAGGAGGTTTATTAAATACTTCTCTAAAATTTCTAGGCCTCTTACTAATGTTTTACAAAAGATGTTCCATTTTTTTATGATGATTGTGCAGAAGCCTTCGAAACACTTACGAAAGCCTTAACTTCTGCACTTATTGTTCAACCACCTGATTGGAACTTGCCTTTTTAAATAATGTGTGATGCTAGTGTCTATGTTGTTGGTGATATTCTAGGACAAACAGTTGATAAGAAATTAAATGTTATCCATTATGCTAGTAAAACTCTAGACAGTGCCCAAAGAAATTATGCTACTACCGAGAAAGAATTTTTAGCAGTTGTGTTTGCTTGTGATAAATTCAGATCTTACATTGTTGATTCTAAAGTAATTGTTCACACCGATCATGCTGCTATTAAGGCTGTGTTTGGTTGAGCTGTAGATTCTGAAAAAGCTGTTGTGAGCTGTGAGAAAGCTGCTGTGAACTTTCAGCTGTGGGAAAGCTGAAAGCTGTTTGGTTGAAACAATTGTGAAACTGTAGCTTTGTCTGTGAATTGTCTGTAATGCCCCTGGATTAAGTGAACTAGTCATCAACCCGTACTAACGGAAATTGTAGAATAGTTAACCTAATAACCCATTTTTTCATGAAAATAATTACAATCTTTATGATGTCAAAATAGTAATTAAAGAGAAATACTCATACTGATACAGATTTTATTAGAACAATCGAAACCTTCCAGATGATTTGGCACTATATATGTAGACCAGAATGTGTGCTGCATGTAGCTCACCGGTGGACATATGCATACTACTGTACGAGACCGTATCATATCTCTGAAATTACCAGGCTCCTGTGCTAGACAGTGCTCTATCTCTGAAACTGCTAATTCTATCTCTGAAATTAGCACACAACAAGCAGAGCCAGCTGGAGTAGAGCAAGTGGCCGGCCGGACATGGACACGTACAAGCACTACTCGCACACCAAGCAGATCACGACGTAGTTGGCTGGATCAGAGACACACGCAGCCGGCTAGCTTGGTCGTTGGAAAGAAGACGAGGCGTCGAACTACGGCAGTGGCGACCTAGGACGGAAGAAGAGGAGATCTGAAAGTGCAACTATCCCTAGGTGGTTTTGGTAATTCATAACAACATATAGCTCATTGAGCTAATACTATTCCAAGATAAATATTTCAGGAAAGCTCAATGAATGGCATGGCATGGATGATGAAAGTGGATCCCTGAAAATTTTAGGGACAAAGGATTGGCTCAAGCTCAAAATCTCAAGACTCTTCATTTTACATTTTAGTGATCCAAGATCACATTGAGTCTATAGGAAAAGCCAATACTATCAAGAAGGGATGAGGTGTTGCTTAATGAGCCTTTTGCTCCATGTGCTTAGTGATATGCTCCAAAACCCTCCACTATTTTCTCACATCCACATATGACCTAAACCTAAAGTCAAACTCGGCCCTACCGATTCTTTCTATCCGGCGCCACCGAGTTCAGATGTCATAGCCACTGCCACAAACCCTAGGCAAATCGGTTTCACCGATAGGGATCTCGGTCTCACCGAGATGGGATTGTAATCTCTCTGTTTCCCTTCATAACTTTTCGGTCTCACCGAAAGAGCGAATCGGTCCCCCCGAGATTACAATGTAAACTCTCTGTTTCCCTTTTGTAACTTTTCAGTCTCACCGAAAGAGCAAATCGGTCCCACCGAGTTTACCTGACCAACTCTCTGGTTAGCTAATTACCAGAATCGGTCTCACCGAGTTTGTGTAATCTGTCTCACCGAGATTACGTTATGCCCTAACCCTAACCAAACCGGTCCTACCGAGATGCATGCCAGTCCCACCGAAAATCCTAACGGTCACTAGGTTTACTAAATCGGTCTGACCGAGTTTGATGATTCGGTCCCACCGAGTTTGGTAAATTGTGTGTAACGGTTAGATTTTGTGTGGAGACTATATATACCCCTCCACCTCCTCTTCATTCGTGGAGAGAGCCATCGAACAAACCTACACTTCCAACTTACCAGCCCGAGAGAGAACCACCTACTCATGTGTTGAGGCCAAGATATTCCATTCCAACCATATGAATCTTGATCTCTAGCCTTTCCCAAGTTGCTTTCCACTCAAATCTTCTTTCCACCAAATCCAATCCTGTGAGAGAGAGTTGAGTGTTGGGGAGACTATCATTTGAAGCACAAGAGCAAGGAGTTCATCATCAACACACCATTTGTTACTTCTTGGAGAGTGGTGTCTCCTAGATTGGCTAGGTGTCACTTGGGAGCCTCCGACAAGATTGTGGAGTTGAACCAAGGAGTTTGTAAGGGCAAGGAGATCGCCTACTTCGTGAAGATCTACATCACATCGAGGCAAGTCCTTCGTGGGCGACGGCCATGGTGGGATAGACAAGGTTGCTACTTCCTGGACCCTTCGTGGGTGGAGCCCTCCGTGGACTCACAAGAACTGCTACTCCTACGTGGGTTGAAGTCTCCACCAACGTGGAAGTACGATAGCACCACCTATCGTAACCACGACAAAAACATCCGTGGTTCCAATTGCGTTTGATTTCTCCAAACCCTTCCCTTTACATTATTGCAAGTTGCATGCTTTATTTTCCGCTGCCTATATACTCTTTGCATGCTTGCTTGAATTGTGTGAAGATTGCTTGACTTGTTCTAAAATAGCTAAAATCTGCCAAAGTCTAAAATTGGGAAAAGGTTAAGTTTTTATTGGTCAAGTAGTCTAATCACCCCCCCCTCTAGACATACTTCAATGTCCTACAAGTGGTATAAGAGCGTTGGTCTCCATTTGCTTTGATTTCCATAGCTTTTGGTGGTCATAGCCTTGGTTTCACAACCTAGGAGAGTATGGCGTCTAGCGAGGGAAATTATCACCGTAGAGGTCCTTACTTTGATGGCACTAATTTTGCTAGTTGGAAGCATAAGATGAAAATGCATATTCTTGGACATAACCCCGCCTGCTTGGGCTATTGTGTGTATTGGTTTGCAAGGTGAATTCTTTGATGGGAGAGAACCGAACCGTGAAGCTAGTGCGGATGAGTTGAAGATGTTGCAATACAACGCTCAAGCTTGCGATATCCTCTTCAATGGATTGTGCCCCGAAGAGTTCAACAAAATCATCCGTCTTGAGAGTGCAAAGGAAATTTGGGATACTTTGATTGATATGCACGAAGGTACCGACTCCGTCAAGGAATCCAAGTTGGATGTGCTCCAAAGTCAGCTTGACAAGTTCAAAATGAAGGATGGTGAAGGTGTCACTGAAATGTACTCTAGGCTTGCTCTCATCACAAATGAGATTGCCGGCTTAGGAAGTGAAGAGATGACCCATGATTCATCATCAAGAGGATCCTAAGAGAATTGGATGGAAAATATGATACCGTGTGCACATTGATCCAAGTGATGCCCAATTACAAAGATCTCAAGCCTACGGAAGTCATTGGAAGAATTGTTGCTCATGAGATGTCACTCAAGGATAAGGAGGAACTTCACAACAAGTCGAGTGGTGCTTACAAAGCCTCATGTGAAGCCCCACATCATCAAGTGAGAAACAAACCTTCAATGAGGAATTGAGCTTAATGGTGAAGAACTTCAACAAATTCTACAAGAGTAGAAGCAAAGAAAGAAGCTCTAAGTCAAGGTCCTACAATGACAAAAGATCTTCTAGTCGAGAGCTCACTTGCTACAATTGTGGGAGACCCGGACACTATTCCAATGAGTGTACGGCACCCTACAAAAGAAGAGAAGATTTTCCCCAGAGAAGAAGTAGAAGAGAAGAATCACCACCAAGAGAGAGAAGGAGTAGAGATGATCGTTATGAACGAAGACCGTCTCGGAGAAGCAAAGATTCGGAAAGGGAGGACAAGTCATCAAAGAGCTACACAAAACAAAGACATCAAGCTCATGTTGGTGAATGGGTATCCAGTTCGGACTCCGACCATCACTCCGAGAGAAGCTATCACTCCGACTCCGAATACACTCAAGAAGAAGGTGTTGCCGGTCTCGCACTTGTGTCAACCAACTCCTACGACATATTTGAATCACCAAATGAAGGAATTGGTAGATGCTTCATGGCCAAAGGTCCTAAGGTAACACACCCCGAGTATGTTGATGAAGATGACTTGCTAGGTGATGATGATTTACTTGTTGACAACTCTAGTGATGAATACTATGATGAAACGTCAATTAATCATGCTAATCAAGTTGAAACGAATGACAATGATAAGGACAAAATTGAGCATCTAACTAAAGAACTAAACACTCTTAAGTTAGCTCATGAAACTATCTTTGAAGATCATCGAGAACTTTTAAGGGCTCATGAGAAGTTACGCTTTGAAAAGCTCAATCTTGAGCAAGAGCATGAGTTCTTAAAGGCAATCAATGATGATCTTCGTAAGAAAAGTTCTTCTTACATTGCCAAGCGTTTACTCTTATCTACTTACATGCCTCAAGTCAAGCCTAGTAACAAGAACAAGAAAGATTCTTCTTCTAGTAGTAACAATCACAATGCCAAATAAAATATTGTTGCTTCTAGTAGTTCTCTTGATTCCACTAATGATCCTCTCAGCCAAGTTACACTTGAGCAAGAAAACAACTTATTGAAGGGAATTATAGAGAAAGGTGTATACAAGAGTCTTGCCGGGAGTAAGCAATTTGAGGAAATTGTACGCAAGCAAGGAAGGCACCGGAAGAATCAAGGTGTTGGTTTTGAACGAAAGTTCAATGCCAATGGAGTTGAGTGGGAAGAAGATCAATACCCCAAGACGAAGTTTGTTCCTCAACAAGAGAAGTATGATCCTACTTCCTTCAAGGGAACACAAGCTCAAGATGATCTTCCACCACAAGACCACAATAACAAAGGCAAGGACAAGCTTCAAGAGGAAATTGATGCATTTGAAGAAGCACCTAAGGCCTTGGTCAAGTGGATTCCCAAGACTACGTCAAGTTCTACTTCATCAAGTACAACTACTACACCAAGGATTCCCATCAAGTTGATGTGGATCCTGAAGAAGAAGAACTAGAGAGTTCTTGAGGGTGCCTCCGCCAACATTTTTCACTCATATCATTATGGCAAGGACAAGTGCAATCAACTTCCATATCTTGCACTAGTTCAAGGAGTCACAAACCCTCATGTTGGTAAGGCAAGGGACAAGGTAACCAAATGTTTTCATGGACATCATTTTGTGTGTGCATCACTTTATGTCTATGGATATCCTTGTTTGTTCCTTGTGGGACTAACCCATGTAGGTATTGAAAGTGCAACTCACTCCAAAGGATTGCTCCAAACGATCTACATCAACATTGAGCATCCACATCTTCAACACCTACATGAAGTCATCATCGACAAAACCCAAGGTTAGTTTATCCCTCTAAGGGGGATCTCACATCTAGGGGATCTTAACTCCAAGAATTGAGTCAAAGCAACTCTAATGATGTGAACACATAAATGCTTTATGTAAAAGTGGTAACCCCACTTGAGCTTAAACGATGAGTATGACCTATGATCAAATGTTCTCATTTGACTCCTAAGTCAATATACTCATATATAGATGACCTAGTGATTGCCAATTGTTTGATAGATGCTAGAATTGGTTGTGCATGCTTTGTCACATATCTCATTTGTCATTTTATTGTGTGAGCATGTTGGTTGCATATTTACTCATTCGAGGACATCCACTTGTTGTTTTGATTGCTTGGCTTTTCTTTCTTTGGCCAAGTGGATGAACAAGAATGCCTAAGAACCTTCTCTAGCTATCTATGCTTTTCTCGTCTCAAACTCTATTCATGCTACATCACAAAATTTGATCAAGTCAGATTCGAACCACTATGTGTGAGGAGCACTCGGAGTCCCCGATTCGTCATAGACTTAAACTTCCAAAACTTCTTTGTGATTTTTGGTATGACCGATTCCTCCATTTCGGTCATACCGAGATTACTAAGTTGATCTAGGTTTTCATCTCGGTGCAACCGATTTGTACTTTTCGGTCACACCGAGTTGCTATAACTGTTCACAGTTTTGCATCTCGGTGCCACCGAGTTGTACCACTCGGTCACACCGGCTGTGGTCGGGCTATATATATCGCGGGCAAAATTTGGAAAACTTTCTTCGAATCCTCTCGCCAGCGCATAGATCGCTTCCGCCAACGTGGTTCACGGATCGTCGACTTCGGCCGCCAGCCGCCTCGATCGCTGGTCTCCGCCAAATCAACGGAATTCTCCTCCGCCGTTGCCGCCGTAGCGAGTTCCCGCCGAACTAGGGTATGGACTCGATCACAGTGCTTTCCTCGTCCGATTCTGAGCACATTGTGAACATTATGCATCTTGCCACGATTGAATCACTCCTATCCAGTCAAATCAATCCTTAGAATGGTTGCGATTCGAAAATTTAGGGTTAGGTTTCCGCCAAAACCATCTCGGACCCACCGAGTTGAAAAACTCTGTCCCACCAATTTTGCTGATGCCATTGCACTTGTAAGTCTCGGTCTGACCGAGAATTACAAATCGGTGTGACCGATTTCTGAACTTTGTGAAACCCTAGCAGTCTCGGTGCCACCAAACTGTGACTCGGTCTGACCGAGTTCACTAGTTTAGGTTCCAAAATTGCTTCGGTATCACCGAGTTTGAAAATCGGTAGATCCGAAATGTTTTCAGTGGAAACTAAAACTAAGTTTTTTGAATCATTCTTTTGCAAAAATCTCTGCATTTTGTGATGCTCATCCACTCTACCTCATCTATAACTATTCACGCTGTGGTCGATCGGTTGGACAGCATGTCGCACTGCAGTGACAACCAGAACAAATCTGAAGAGCAGGTTCAATTGAGCGAGGGCACTAGTCCCTCAAGCAGCTCAGATGAGGGGAGCAGACGCACTCCGAGCAATTTTCCCAAGGCTGCCACTAGGTCAAGAAAGAAGAAGACCTCAGAGTTTGAGGATGAGGATTACGTGGCAGTTGAGGATGAGGAAAGCTCCAAGAAGAAAGTGCTCAAGAGGGAGGTCAGTTCATCTGCAATGAAGCCTGGTTTGAAAATCAAAAGGCCAAGAAAGTGACAACCAATGTCCAAAGCTAGAGTGTCTACTCAAGCTCCTTTGGAATCTCAACCCAAAGAGCCTCAAGGTCAAGAGGGAAAGAAAAGGAAAGAAAGGGTCAAGAAGACCATGGCAAGAGTGATAGGGAAGCCTTCCATGATGGAAGAGGAAGAAGAAGAAGAGGCTGCAGAGCCTGCACCCAAGGCACAAAAGCTGATGGGTGATGCTATCAAGTCAGGGGCTACAACTTCCAAGCCCAAAGCTGCCTCCAAGCCCAAGAATGCACCCAAGAGGAATACCAGGAGCATACCAGCAGCCGTAAAGAACAAGGCCCCATTGCCTGAGGTTGAAGAAGAAGAAGAAGAAGAAGGGCAGGTCCTAAGTGTTGGGGATATAACTATTTGTGTAAGCCGCCCAGGAGGGGCCGGGTTACGCAAGGAAGATTCACCAGAAGAAGCCCAAGACCAAGCATGAAGATGGCGGTTCAATAAAGGGCCTAAGGCCCACAGGCGACTTAAGGCCCTTTGTAGTAAACCGCCACAATGGCATGACTTGTATCATAAGGCAGATTTAACTAGTCACCGAGCCGGACATCGCCTATAAGCCGGCCGGGACTTCGTAAGCCGCAGGCGTCAACCCGTGTATATAAGGGGACGACCTGCTGGCGGCTTAGGGCAAGAAACAACCCATCGAGAGCCGGGCATAGCGTATCTCGCTCCCTGGTCATCGAAACATCAAGCAATACCAACCCAACTAGACGTAGGCCTTACCTTCACCATAAGGGGCCGAACTAGTATAAACCTCTCGTGTCCTTTGTCCCGGTTAACCCCTTTAAGCTTCCTAGTTGCGATGGCTCCACGACTAAGTCCTTGCACGAGGACATCTGCCGTGACAATTCCACGACAGTTGGCGCCACCGTGGGGCTAGCGACGGTGGATTTGAGTTCTTGAAGGGCAGCTTCAAGGGCTCAAGGGATAGGCGATGGGCGGATGACCAAGAGTCGTCGCGGCAAGATCTACATCGACAACGAAGGCTGGGGCCCCGAGGCCGACTCAATTGAGTACGGGTACCGGGTCCCCTTTGGCGGAATCCACGTCTTCATCGGCCAGATTGGTGAGCCAGGACCTGAGCCGGACAACTGCACCGACCTCGTCGAGACAGCTCAGCGTGCAAAACCCGCCCGGGTTCAACCCGTTATGCAGCGTGCCTTCGTGGGCTGTATCCACGGAGGGGAACTTCCTGAAGGATCTAAACATGGCGGAGAGACGGCCGTCCCATCGGATGATGATTCGTCCTCCGGTTCGACATATTCTTTGTATCAGGTCCAAGAGGGCATGCTTGGGGGCTGTTCTGACGACTCGAGCATTCCGGATTTCTATGAGCCGCCGAGCTGGGCAGGAGTCTTCATGGCTGGTACTCAACCCGGTCAAAACTCGACGGTTGCAACATCAATAACGTCCGGGTCAGGAGCGGCCGGGGTAGGAGGCCCTGTGCGCCCGCCGGCTCAGGTGCTGATGGATCTTATGGACAACTTGACGGCCCTGTTAACCACCACGGTTATTCCTGCAAATCCAGATGAGCATAACGCGAAGGTGGCAAAGGTGCGTGAGGAGATAGCCCTGGCCAAGGAGGCCTTGGCGGCTGAGGACACCAGGCTAGCTACGGAGTGGGTGGCTTTGGATGCACGGGCGCAGCGACTCAAATCGAGGCTTTCCAAATTTTAATATGAGTGAACGCATCCAATGAGGTGATGAGAAGGAGACATCGAAAACCCGATCCGTCGCCTCCGGTCTACGATCCTCGGAATCTTTTCACGACACCCGGAGCTGGTCCCAGCAATCCGCCCGAAGCCAATCAGTTTATGACACCTGGAGCTGGAGGGCCGGTTCAGCCCCGAGGGATGGCACCTCCTCCGGGAGTATGGCCCCGCCCCGATACATACCAACACCACCGGGCCACTTCTCCAACCCCATGGAGAACTTGATAGCAGCATCGGCGCGTCTGGCGGCTCTTCCAGTGGACGGTGATGACCCGACGGCGGTGGAAACCCGGAGGGCCACAGATCTTATTCGGACGGCCTTGACACAGCAGGAGACCTATTCTTACAGCAGGTACCTTATTCATTCAACTCCTCAGCCTTGGCTAGCACCTCGTCAAAACCGGAGCCCGAGTTACAGCAGGCACATGGAGTCAGAAGCTTTATCAAGAAACGCCCAGCGTCATAACCAGCCCGGTGGCTATAACCCGGTACAGGACCGATTGCGTCAAGAGGACGAACGGGCGGCTCAGTTAGCGGCTCAGCAGACGGCATATGAGGGTCTCCCAGAGTATCCGACGACTTCTGTTGGAGCAGGAGTGGCCACTAGAACCGGTGGTGTCCCTTGTCTGGTGCCGGCTCTACGGGATGTACGTCTGCCCAAGGATTTCAAGGGACCTCGAAAAGGTGCCGAATTACACGGCCGACTTACAGCCAGGAGCATGGATCGAAAGTTACGAGATGGCCATGGAGTTATTGGAGGTCAGTGATGCAGCAATGGCTAAGTATTTCACCATGATGTTAGATGGAACGGCCCGGTCTTGGTTGAAAAGTTTGCCTCCCAATTCCATCAGTTCATGGGCAGAGCTAAAGGCCCGGTTTATCCAGAACTTCAAGGACACTTGCAAGCGGTCTATGTCAATTGTGGACTTGACCAATTGTAAGCAGGAGGAGGGTGAATCCACAACTCATTGGAGTGCGCCGGGTCAAGGAAATAATACACTCATCTCGATAAGATGGATGCCGCTCTGCAAAGATTTATGCTCCATCGTAATTGTCACTTTGAGCCGCCGAGATGAAGTTTGGGCGCCTTAAGCGTGATTGCAATGATATGGGTACGCTGATGGCAGCCTTGGTCAAATACGCCGATTTTGATACTACCAATGATCCCGCATCTGAGGAGGAAAAGACAGGGAAGGGAAAGAAGAACGACAATGGAAAGGGTCAGCAGCATAACCCGGTAAGTCAAGGAGGCAACAAGCATAAGGCGGAGGGTAACCCAGAGTTTGTGGCCAATCCTAATGCACAAGGTAACAACCAGAAACGTAAGGGGAGACCACCCCCTCGATCTGGTGGCTCAGGCCCATCTCTTGAGCAGCTTCTGAATGAGCCTTGCCCAAGACACGGTACTCGGGAGAATCCCGCCACCCACTTAAGGAAGGACTGCGCGATCATGAAGGCTTTCAATAATTCCAACATGTTTGATGGCAATCACGGATCAGGCAGCGGTTCAGGAGCCGGTGGCTTTCATGGCCCGGGTGGCGGTTCAAGTTCCGGCTTTCAGGGAGGTCAAGGTGGCTATAATCAAGAGCCGGTCAAGGGGGACAGCAAGATCAACAACGAGTTATCGAGCCATCCAAAGCGGCTGAATGGTGGGCAATACCATGTGTTCACCACTAACTTGTGCAAACGTGACCAGAAGGTTCATAAGAGGGCTGTGAATTCTGTTGAGCCGGCGGTTCCCCGTTACTTGAGGTGGTCAGAGCAGCCCATCATATGGAGCAGGGAGGATCACCCCCTCCGGGTTGATAACCCGGGTCAGTTAGCCTTGGTGGTGGCCCCTCAGGTTGGTGGATATAAATTCACTAAGGTACTCATGGACAGAGGAAGCAGCATCAATATTCTCTATTATGAGACCTTTCGCCGCATGGAGTTGGTGATAAGGACTTGAGGACGTCCAACAACATCTTTCATGGGGTGGTACCTGGTAAATCGGCATATCCAGTTGGTAAGATCGAGCTGGAAGTAGCCTTTGGAGATGAATATGACTCCAGGGCTGAGAAACTGACGTTTGAGGTAGTCAAAATCAGGAGCCCGTATCATGCTCTGTTTGGACAACCGGCTTATGCCAAGTTCATGGCACGACCGTGTTATGTTTATTTGCATCTCAAGATGCCGAGTTACAAGGGCACCATCACTATGCATGGGAGTCGAAAGGTAGCCTTGGAATGCGAAGAAGGCGATGCGGCTTATGCTGAATCTGTTTGTGCTGAAGAGGAGCTGAAGTTTTATCAAACTAATGTTGACCCGGCGGATATGGCCTCTTTGAAGAAGCCAACTTCTGAGCAAGACTTCGGCGTTGAAATTTAAGTCGGTCACGAGACAAAACTGGTCGACTTCACTCCAAAGCGACTCTTCCAAGCGATTCAAAGATCGGCACCAATTTGGATCCCAAATAGGAAGGCGCGCTCATCGAGTTCATCCGTGAGAACCGGGATATCATTGCATGGAAACCTTCTGACATGCCGGGTGTCCCGAGAGAACTCGCTGAGCACACTCTTAATATTGATCCAAAGTATAAGCCGGTCAGTCAATTTCTCTGACGGTTCAATGAGGAAAGACGGAAAGCTATCGGGGAAGAGGTCGCTCGGCTCTTAGCGGCCAGGTTCATCCTGGAAGTTTTTCACCCGGAGTGGTTGGCTAACCCAGTACTTGTGCTCAAGAAGAACGACACCTGGCGGATGTGTGTAGATTCCACGGACTTAAATAAAGCTTGTCCGGCTGATCCCTTTGCTCTACCCCGTATTGATCAAATCATTGATGCTACAACGGGTTGCGAGCGTTTGAGTTTTCTGGATGCTTACTCTGGTTATCATCAGATCAAAATGGCAATTAAGGACCAGGAGAAGACGGCTTTCATTACTCCGTTTGGAGCCTTCTGCTATGTATCTATGCCATTTGGGCTCAAGAGTGCCCAGCGACTTATCGGTGTGTATGTAATTGTCTCCACAATCAGATTGGGCGCAATGTTCATGCTTATGTGGATGACATTGTGGTGAAGTTCAGAGAGAAGGAAACCTTGATATCTGATTTAAAGGAAACCTTTGACAATCTCCGGGTCTATAAGATGATGCTTAACCCGGACAAGTGTGTATTTGGTGTACTGCAGGCAAACTTTTGGGATTCCCGGTCTCAAACAGGCATTGAAGCTAAACCGAAGAAGATCAAGGCGATTACCTCTTCGGCTAAACCGGCGTGCATCAACGATGTTCAGCGACCGGCGGGTCATGTTCTTGCTTTAAGCGGTTCATAAGCGGTTAGGTGAGAAGGCTCTACCGCTGTATCAGATGATGAAGAAAACAGACACTTTTGTCTGGAGTGAGGCTGCTGATGCTGCCTTTGAAGATTTAAAGAGACAATTGTCTGAGCCGCCGGTTCTCGCGGCTCCCATTGATAAAGAGCCGGTGCTGTTGTATGTTGCTGCTAACTCACGAGCTGTTGGTGTTGCCATCGTGGTGGAGCGTAAGGAGGCTGGCAAGGAGCATCCGGTTCAACGGCCGGTTTATTACATCAGTGAGGTGCTCATAGAGTCCAAACAAAGATATCCGCATTGGCAGAAACTTGTTTATGGGGTGTTCATGGCAAGTCGGAAGCTAAAGCAAGATTTCCAAGGTCATCCTATAAGCGTAGTAAGTTACGCCCCTTTGGGGGACATCATCCAGAAAAGGGAAGCCACAGACGAGTCGCCAAGTGGGCCATTGAGCTTGGGCCTCACGGTTTGAAGTATATGCCACGTCTGACTATCAAGTCTCAAGCCTTGGTGGACTTTATCAATGATTGGACGGAGTTGCAGGCGCCAGAGGAGAAGCCAGATAACACGTATTGGACTATTCACTTCGATGGGTCCAGGCAGTTGGAAGGCTCGGGGGCTGGAGTCATTTTAACTTCTCCCCGAGGTGACAAATTTTGCTATGTGCTCCGGCTTATGTTTCCTTGTACTAACAATGCAGCTGAATACGAGGCTTTACTCCATGGCCTCCAGATGGCCAAAGAGATGAATTTGAGCCGGGTAAGGTGCTTGGGCGATTCAGACCTCGTTGCTCAACAGGTGTCAGGCACGTGGGACTCCAAGGATCCCCTTATGGTGGCTTATCATCGTGAAATTGATGCGGTGGCCGGGCACTTCAAAGGTTATCAAGTAGAGCACATTGATCGAAGGAAGAATGAGGCGGCTGATGCTTTAAGCCGGCTGGGGTCTCAGCGTAAGCCGGTGCCGCCTAACACCTTTCTTGACGTTTTGCATAACCCTTCCGTCGAGTGCCTACAGAGGAAGAGCTTGCAGTGCTGCACCGGAGGCGCGGTGGTGGCGGCTCTCCACGCCATCCTGCATTGGACAGTCCCATATTTTGCCTATATGACCCGGGGAGAGTTGCCTGAGGACGAGACCTTGGCAAGACAAATCATCAGGCGGTCCAAATCCATGACAATTGGTCATGGCGAGTTGCATCACCGCAACGTCACTGGGGCATTTCAACGTTGCGTATCGCCTGCGGAGGGTCAGGAGATACTTCGTGAGATTCATGAAGGGGATTGTGGTCATCATGCCGGTTCAAAATCTCTGGTGGCCAAGGATTTTCGTCATGGCTTCTATTGGCTGACGGCTCATGCTGATGCGGAGGATCGGGTCAGCAAATGTGATGGATGTCAAAAATGCTCACCACGAGCTCATATGTCGGCTCAAGAATTGAGGATGATTCCAATTACTTGGCCGTTTGCAGTCTAGGGGCTTGACATGGTTGGACCTTTTAAAAGGTCTAAGGATAAGAAGACACACCTATTGGTGGCAGTGGATAAATTCACCAAGTGGGTTGAAGCAGAGCCGGTCAGTAAGTGTGATGCAGCCACGGCGTTCGAGTTCATGAAAAAGGTGATCTTTCGCTTTGGCTTTCCACACAGCATTATAACTCGATAATGGTACTAATCTCTCCAAGGGTGCCATGGAAGAGTTACATCAACGAGAGCACATCCGCTTGATGTTTCGCCGTTGCTCACCCACAATCTAATGGTCAAGGTAAAGAGCTAATCAGGAGATCTTGAAAGGTATCAAACCCCGGCTCTTAGTTCCCTTGCAGCAAACTCCGGGTTGTTGGGTGGAGGAGTTACCCTCTGTGCTATGGAGCATCAACACAACGCCTAACAGATCTACAGGTTATACACCTTTCTTCATGGTGTACGGAGCAGAGGCGGTTCTTCCAAGTGATATCCGGCATGATTCACCCTGGGTGGTAGCTTACGTTGAGGCTGATAATGAAAAATCTCATCAGGATGCACTTGACTTGTTGGATGAGGAGCGAGACTTGGAAATAGCCCGCTCGGCGATTTATCAGCAAGACCTGCGCCGTTATCACAGCCGCCGGGTTAGAAGCAGAACTTTTCAGGAAGGCGATTTAGTGCTCCAGCTCATCCAGGATCAATCTGATATGCACAAGCTGTCCCCTCCTTGGGAAGGACCCTTTGTGATCAGCAAGAATCTCAACAACGGGTCATATTACCTCATCGATGTTCGAGAGCACGAAGACTCACGTAAGTCGGAGGAAGAGACCCGCCGGCCATGGAACATAGCGCATCTCCGGCCCTACTATACTTAAGCCACTGTCTCTCAGAGTATATTTCTTTTTTATTTTTTAGCAATGTATATATTATATAAAGCAATAAAGCAGGACCTCTTTTCTTTCTACCCTTCAAGGTTTATGTATCTTCTTTACCAGGTGGTGGAAACAACCAACAGGGAGCGGATCATATCTGAATCCGGCTTTCCCTATGGTCCGGCTTATGATCATATCTAAATCTAGCCATGGTCACTTGGGGGCTTCCTTTTCAAACATAGGTCGTATTCGAACCAAAGAGAACATAGCTGTCGATACCCAATTGATCGGCATACTGCCAAACCCACTTGGGGGCTTCTTGATCATATTTGAATCATAGCTTAACCCCTTTGGGTATGACGTGGATCATATTCGAATCAGCATCATTAAACAACTCTAATGGTCACTTGGGGGCTTCCTGTTCAAACATAGGTCGATTCGAACCAAAGAGAACATAGTAGCCGATACCCACTTGATCGGCATCGCCAAAGCCATTGGGGGCTATATGATCGTATCCGAATCTTAGCTTAACCCCTTTGAACGGTTCTACCGATCGTATTGAATCGAGGCCTTTGAAAATTAAGTTTATTTTACTCTATAAGGGTAAATAATATTAAGGGCCAGTAAGCAGATATCGTGCCAACTTTCGGAAGTTAAGTTTAACTGCTCGCTTTTGGGATCACATAAGCCGGTAAGGTAAGCTTCAATAAGATAGCAGGTATATTATTATGGTCATGATCATAAACCGGCTGTTTTTATGATGTTTTGGTTCATACTCCGGGTTATCATTATTCTATATGACCCCGGATGTGGTAAGACGCCAAAGGAATTCTGTTTTTTGTTTTATACACAGGATAAAGCAAAAAAGTTTTGGACGTCAAGGGACAATTCACATAAGCCAGCAGTATACAACGATAGTGGCTTGTGACAATATTAAGCACCACAAACATGCGTGAAGGCATGACAGAGTTAGGAGGTTTTTCTACCCTATTACAAGACTCCCCGAGTCTGAATAATGAAGCATCATTTTTTCAAAGACATGGCACCAGGCGGGTTACTCCTTTGGTGGGCTTGAAGATTCCGGGTTATCCTTCTCCGCCTCTTCGTCTGCTGTTTTGTCCTGGAAGGTTGACGAGGTCCAGTCAATGCCGCTTAAGGCTTCAAATTCAGCTTCATCATCTATTAAACTGGCCGGGTCAACTTCAGGAGCAAAGGTATGCTTACGAGTTGGAGGGATCCGGCTGACGTCATCATAACGCGGAGTTGGAATCCTTCGGTTCTCGTTGTCGTAACCCGGCTGATACTTAGTAAGATCAATATCATTGCCGATGATGGTGGCCACAGGACGTACGACTCTCACACAGGTGGTGAAGTCTGATTCATTGAATACAGAGCCATCCTCCTTCAAGCTGGGATATCCAAGAGCAACGTCTGCCAGGTCTAGCTCTGGAAGCAACGCTTTGGCCCGGATTAAGGCGGCTATGGCCCCAGCTCTAGCAGATGCCCGCCTTAGCTCCTGAATCCGTTGGGGTAACACGGCAAGCTATTTGAGAACATCCTGCAGGAGATAAGGAGCATCATTTGATAAAGCCACAACGGCCAAAGCACGTTGTGACCCGGTGTATAGCTGTTCCACCAGAGTGTACACCGCCTTAAGCTTAATCAACATATTCTCGCTTGTGTTTGTGCTCCTAGGGCCTGCGTTTATACATATAAGGTAAGCCGGAGATAATAATTGAAATAGTCATCAAAGAAACCATGGTGATGTTCACGATTATACATAGTAACTTACCGAAGATTGCTGAGACCATTTGAGATATCTGGCGCTTTAAGCCGGACAACTCGGCAGTTGCTTCGGCAAGACCTGCTTCTGCTGTCTCGGCCCGGGTCACAAGTGAGGCTTTTTCATCGGCCCAGATTTTCTTCTCCGCATCAAATTTTTTCTTCAACTTCTCTTGTTCAGAGATGCTGAATGTAAATTTGGAGTTGGCCTTTTAAATTTCAAGTTCTTGGGCTGCCAGACGAGTCTTCAAGTCAGCAATCTCCGATTCAAATTGACTGGTGGAGTCCTGCGATTGATGCCGGATTATAATTAAGGTTATGGTAAGATATCATTAAGTCCCAAGCACTTTGCAAGCAAAGACACTTGACACTTGGGGGCTAATGTATGCTGAAGAAAATTTTAATTTATAATGCTGGATTAAGTATATTAAAGTCTCAAGCACTTTACAAGTAAAGATACTTGACACTTGGGGGCTAATGTGTATCGCACGTTTTAAGTTATCATATTATGACCGGGTTAAATATCTTTTCTTTTAAACCGGATGAACTAACAGTAAGCAGGTATCTAAGTCTACAGCATATTTATTTATAAGCAGTAGACTTGGGGGCTGGTACAGTAAGTAAGATTTGGGAGAAATAGTATAAGCTATACCTCAGATTTGTGCTGTATTTGTTTCACCATGTCAATTTCCAGGTCGCAACTGCTATGCACTTGATTCAGATAGCCTGAGACTATATCACCAATGCTTAAGTGAGCATAATCAGCGATGTCCTGTTTGGTCTTCCGGTGTTTGACAAGTTCTTCTTTGGCAATACATCTGGCAAGGACAGTAGGCCGCCCCGGTTCAACATACTGGCTTTTCAAGATTTCAACTTCCGGGTCAGTCGTCTTGACCGGGCTAGGAATTTTCGGATTATCGGAATTGTTAAAAGTATCTTCGGCAGGTGGGTCAGAAGATGGCGTTGGAATTTCATGGGCCGGTTCAGGAGGCGATTGATGAGTAGAAGCATCAGGGGCAGCTGTACCGAGTTCCGGCTCAGTTGCTACCGGGTCTTTGGATGGCTTATTCTTTTTTGCCCTCTTACTGGGCTTCACCTGCACGCTGTGGACAAAACAGAGGGGTGAGTACAAAATATGAGTAAGGCAAAGCATAAGAATAACAAAGGTATATTACCTGTAAGGCAGTCTTGAAGGTCGGCATCTTTGGATTGCATAGACTCGCCAGAGGAAGGAGAGGTATCCTGATAATTGGAGTCAAATGAATTGAGAGGTTGACGAATTAAACCCGCCAAAGGATAAACAGGATGCAAAGCAGAGATGACCTCAGTCCGACGCTTCCTGCTCACATCGGGTAAGCCGGAAGAGAGCTCTGCATCCTTACTGGTCCGGGTTTGCCTCCGGCTTTCAAGCTGTTGTTGCTTCAAAATAAATTGAGGATCTTGATAAGCTAGAGGATGTGAAAATCTTACTTTCCGGGTCACCCGTCGGATTTTGTGCTTTGGCAAAGGCTCTGAGTTGGAGGAGATTATAGTTACCTCTTCGCCAGGAGCTTGGCTGTTCCTAGTATCCTCCTGAAAGGCGGAAATATCAATAAAATAATAACAAAGGAGTTAAGAGAGTTTGGGATTACCTCTTCCTCATCTGAAAAAAGAGTCATCCAATTTGAGCAAATTGGAGGCACTGGGTTTCTTCTTCTTTGAAGTTCCCATCTTGTCGGTTTTCCTTTCGGTCTTCTTGGCTGCCCTGGCTTGTTTGGCAGCCTCGTGGTCATATTTGACCTTCCAGAAATTATCACTGGCCTGTGGAAAAAGATAAAGAATTATAAGTACAAAGGAGGTAAGCATGTTAAAGAAATATTTATTAAGATTGGTAACTTACTACAGGGGTCGGGTTCTTTTTGCAGAAGGGAAGTAAACCGAAGGCATTGCTAATAACAGTGCCCCCCTTCATCAGTGACTGGGTTGTAGCATCCGCCACATCATCTGGTAAGTCGTCAGGACTATGACACATTGGGTCGTCCTTTTCGCCTGTATAAGTACACATTAAGCCGGAGCGGCGGCTTAATGGGAGTATTCGCCAAGTGACCCAGACTCGGACCAGATCGATGCTAGTTAAACCATTTCCCAAAAGAGCTTTAATCTTCTTGATTGTGGGATTAAGAGGCAGACGTTCAACAACGGTCAGTTTATCCGCCAGCAGATGGTTGGACTCAAGGCGCAGGGCGCGGAAGCCGGGCAGAGGCTTCTCATCAGCCGGAGAAGTGTCCTGAGAGTAGAACCATGTCTGGTTCCAATATTTTGGGTGACTCGGTAGCTCAGCATAAGGAAAAAGGCAGTCTCTTCGTCGCTGGATTGAAATACCGCCAAGCTCAAGACTAGGCCCGTTGGCACGTTCATTCTGCTGGTTCAAGTAAAAAACTTCTCTGAACAAAAGCAGACTTGGCTCCTGTCCCAGGTACACCTCGCAGAAGACTTGGAAATTGCAAAGATTTGACACGGAATTGGGTCAAATGTCTTGAGGTCTAAGGTCAAAGAAATTCAGAACTTCTATGAAGAACTTTGAGCCGGGAGGGGCAAATCCCCGGCTCATGTGATCCGTGAAAACTATCACCTCCCCTTCTTTGGGTTGAGGCTTTTCTTCAGATGGGCCAGGAACACGATAAGACATGACCTCCTTTTTTGGTAGATGGCCAGACTTCACAAACTCGGCCAATTTACTCTTGGTGACTGTGGATGGGACCCAGTTGCAGGTTACAGGAGTTTTGGTTGCCTTAGGTGCCATGACAACAGTTGGCCTATTACAAAATAAGAAGTTCCGGTTCAAATTTTAACCCGGGAGAAAATATCCAAATTACTGAAAGTAGCGACTTACAAAGGGGCCTAATGATATAGGGATAACTGGGCAACAATATTTAAGCCGCTACAAGCATTAAGAGCAGTTCAAAATTCTTAAAGATATGAGACGTAGGCAAGGTTCACAGATCAGTGGTATGCATTTAAACCGGACACCTGGACAGTTATGTTTAAGGGCATTTAACAGAAGAAGTTTTCCGGGTGATAAAAACAGGTTTCATAATCTTCTGCTATAATTTGAGATCAAAGGTCTGTTCTGCTAAGAAAGTTTTCTAGACCTAAAAACCGACGCAGATGTGTTCATAGGATCGAATGAGGCTTTTATACAGAGAAAGGGATCTGTTTTTATCCAAGACAAGTGTGAAAACAACTACCGCGGCTATTTTGTATCATTCTCAGATCGGAAGAGGTATCTAGGAGGAAAACTAACAAGGAGTTGGCTCCAATGGTGATGAACTCAGATGAACTCGAGGAAGCTCTAATGCAGATCTAAGCAAGGAAGGGAAGGGAACTTACGGATCTGGAGGGGTTGCGGAAGTTCGCCGACGTTTTCTGATCCGATTCAGGTTGATGCAGCGGCCTGGGGCGGTGAAGACAAGAAGCTTGACGGCGGCGGCGGTGGAGCTCGAGAGGAGGCAAGAGGAAGAAGATGACTGGAAGGAGGAAAATGGGAGACCTAGGTCGCGCCTATTTATAAGGAGAGGATAACTGAGATGGCGCGGGAAACGAGGAGATAAGAGTTATTATCCAGTGGCCCCGACGCCTCGGTTTTCGAAACAGTTAATAAAAACAGAGATCCGTTGGAGGATATGGTGGAATAAAAAAGGAAAGATGACGTCACGGCGGGTTAACACGGATCCAGAACATGATGTCATGGCAGGTTAAAGAAAGTCTTTTGCACAGTCAGAAGACTGGAAATTTATGTTTTAAGGTATTTTAAGATTGACATGAACAGGTTCAAATCAATCTGGGGCCTAATGTTCGGGATATAACTATTTGTGTAAGCCGCCCAGGAGGGGCCGGGTTACGCAAGGAAGATTCACCAGAAGAAGCCCAAGACCAAGCATGAAGATGGCGGTTCAATAAAGGGCCTAAGGCCCACAGGCGACTTAAGGCCCGTTGTAGTAAACCATCACAATGGCATGACTTGTGTCATAAGGCAGATTGAACTAGTCACCGAGCCGGATACTGTCTATAAGCCGGCCGAGACTTTGTAAGCCGCAGGGCGTCAACCCGTGTATATAAGGGGACGACCTGCTGGCGGCTTAGGGCAAGAAACAACCCATCGAGAGCCGGGCATAGCGTATCTCGCTCCCTGGTCATCGAAACATCAAGCAATACCAACCCAACTAGACGTAGGCCTTACCTTCACAGTAAGGGGCTGAACTAGTATAAACCTCTCGTGTCCTTTGTCCCGGTTAACCCCTTTAAGCTTCCTAGTTGCGATGGCTCCACGACTAAGTCCTTGCACGAGGACATCTGCCGTGACAATTCCACGACACTAAGGAAACTCAAACCCAAGATCCCAGACCACAACGATGCTCATCCTGTGGCTGAAAACATGAAGATCAGGAGAGATAGTGGGTTGAGGCTATGGAGAGAGATAGATCCATATGCCACGAGGAGAAGGACTGCTGTGGATTACAGGTTCCACACCAAGGAGCAGCAGGACTTTTATGAGACTGTCTTGCTGGATAAGAAGCCCATAGTTTGCGATATGAGATGGGTCAACTGGACCTACATGAAGGAGAACGCAGAACACTACCCTGGAGTTTATGACAGCTTCAGTGCTTGTGGAGTTGCTGATTTTGTTGGGCAGAAGCTCACCAACTAGAACGATGAACTTATCATGCAATTCTACTCCACAGCACACTTCTATCCAGATGGCAGGATAGTGTGGATGTCAGAAGGAACCAGATATCAGTCTTCCATAGAGGAATGGGCAAGTTTGATCAATGCCCCAAAGGAAAGTGAGGATGACCTGGACATTTATGGAAAGAAGAAAATGGATCATAGCACAATGTCACACATGTATAAGGGGATCCCCGATGATGCACTTGAGAACTTCAAGTTTGGATCAGTCCATTTACTGCTTTGTCGGGGCTGCCTACGATCAACTGGATCTTAAGGCATACTCTATTGCCCAAATCAGGTGACCATAACATGATTAGAGGACATGAAATCAATTTGCTTCATGTCTTTGATGTGCCTCAGAAATTCAAGGTCATGAGACTCATAGTCGAGACAATCAAGAGGACAGCAACAGATCAGAAGAGAAGCTGTGGATATGCCCCACAAATTCAGGAGTTGATAAACTCGAAGATGGGCACAGACAAGTATCTCTTGGATAAGGAACACATGGTTCTCTATCCTGATTTTGAGGACAATCGAGTTGTCATGACCGAGAATGAACCATCATCAGTGCAAGCTCAGGAGAGAAAGGAGAAGGCAAGGAAAGAGAAAGCTGCAAAGATGCCAACTCAAGCAGAGGCATCTGACTACTTTCTGAAGAACAAGCAGGAGCAGCTTGGTTACTTAATAGCATCATCTCTGCGGATTGAGAAAGGGCTGGCCACCCTAACTCAAAACCAGGAGAGCACGGAGAGAATCATGGAACAAAAATTCTATGATCTTGATGTCAAAGTGACTGAGATTCACCAGTTGTGGAGCGATTACAAGATGATATGCAGGAGAGGAAGGGCAAGACGACAACTGATGCATTTGCCAGAGTGCCTAGAGCTCACAGGTCAGCTTCAGTACCAACTCCAGACACCAGAGCCACTACTTCATCTCCAGCTACAGCTCCAGCTCAACCAGCTCCAGCTCCAACTTCTTCAGCTCCTACCACGTCTACTGATGCGTTCGTCCTTGGAGTCCTGTCTACACCACCACCAGAAGACCAAGCCTGAGAGACGACATAATACTATGCATTTTCTAGGAACTTTTTGGTAACTTGTTGCCAAAGGGGGAGAAAAATGTATAGATCATAGGCTTCAAGAGAGAGATTTGCTTTTGTTCCCTCTTGTCTTCTTGGTTGAACTTTTTTTTGCGTTTGATTGCTTGAGATACTATGCATTACCCGTGAGACATTGATGATCATGTGTTTGATCATAAGCTACACTTATGCCTTTTATGATATTATCTTATCTATCCTTATATGATCATTCACTGTGCTTGGTGATGAGTTAATGTATTCAATCATTATTATTTTGAGCGCTCCACCAAGATGTATGTGACATGGAAGAGTAACCCATGAGCCTAATTTCTTGTGCATTTGCAGTCCAAAGCAAATCTTTAGATATGCACAAATTTAGGGGGAGCTCTTTCTTATCACAAACCTCTCAAAGCGACGATGTTTTTCAATTTTATTATCATTTGTCGAAGCTTTGATCTATATGTTGTCATAAGTTACCAAAAAGGGGGAGATTGAAAGTGCAACTATCCCTAGGTGGTTTTGGTAATTCATAACAACATATAGCTCATTGAGCTAATACTATTCCAAGATAAATATTTCAGGAAAGCTCAATGAATGGCATGGCATGGATGATGAAAGTGGATCCTCAAAATATTAAGGACAAAGGATTGGCTCAAGCTCAAAAGCTCAAGACTCTTCATTTTACATTTTAGTGATCCAAGATCACATTGAGTCTATAGGAAAAGCCAATACTATCAAGAAGGGATGAGGTGTTGCTTAATGAGCCTTTTGCTCCATGTGCTTAGTGATATGCTCCAAAACCCTCCACTATTTTCTCACATCCACATATGACCTAAACCTAAAGTCAAACTCGGCCCTACCGATTCTTTCTATCCGGCGCCACCGAGTTCAGATGTCATAGCCACTGCCACAAACCATAGGCAAATCGGTTTCTCCGATAGGGATCTCGGTCTCACCGAGATGGGATTGTAATCTCTCTGTTTCCCCTTCGTAACTTTTCGGTCTCACCGAAAGAGCGAATCGGTCCCATCGAGATTACAATGTAAACTCTCTGTTTCTCTTTTGTAACTTTTTGGTCTCACCGAAAGAGCAAATCGGTCCCACCGAGTTTACCTGACCAACTCTCTGGTTAGTTAATTACCAAAATCGGTCTCACCGAGTTTGTGTAATCGGTCTCACCGAGATTAGTTATGCCCTAACCCTAACCAAATCGGTCCTACCGAGATGCATGTTAGTCCCACCGAAAATCCTAACAGTCACTAGGTTTAGTAAATTGGTCTGACCGAGTTTGATGATTCGGTCCCACCGAGTTTGGTAAATTGTGTGTAATGGTTAGATTTTGTGTGGAGGCTATATATACCCCTCCACCTCCTCTTCATTCGTGGAGAGAGCCATCAGAACAAACCTACACTTCCAACTAACCGGTACGAGAGAGACCCACCTACTCATGTGTTGAGGCCAAGATATTCCATTCCAACCATATGAATCTTGATCTCTAGCCTTTCCCAAGTTGCTTTCCACTCAAATCTTCTTTCCACCAAATCCAATCCTGTGAGAGAGAGTTGAGTGTTGGGGAGACTATCATTTGAAGCACAAGAGCAAGGAGTTCATCATCAACACACCAATTTGTTACTTCTTGGAGAGTGGTGTCTCCTAGATTGGCTAGGTGTCAATTGGGAGCCTCCGACAAGATTGTGGAGTTGAACCAAGGAGTTTGTAAGGGCAAGGAGATCGCCTACTTCGTGAAGATCTACCGCTAGTGAGGCAAGTACTTCGTGGGCTTACGACCATGGTGGGATAGACAAGGTTGCTACTGCGTGGACCCTTCGTGGGTGGAGCCCTCCGTGGACTCACAAGAACCGTTACTCCCACGTGGGTTGAAGTCTCCACCAACGTGGAAGTACGATAGCACCACCTATCGGAACCGCGACAAAAACATCCGTGTCTCCAATTGCGTTTGATTTCTCCAAACCCTTCCCTTTACATTCTTGCAAGTTGCATGCTTTATTTTCTGCTGCCTATATACTCTTTGCATGCTTGCTTGAATTGCGTGAAGATGGCTTGACTTGTTATAAAATAGCTAAAATCTGCCAAAGTCTAAAATTGGGAAAAGGTTAAGTTTTTATTGGTCAAGTAGTCTAATCACCCCCTCTAGACATACTTCAAGGTCCTACAAGATCGCCGCGGATCGCGACACCGACGGCCGCGTCATTGTCTCCGGGATGCTGGTCGCAGGAGGGACGCCAGAGCTGGGGGATGCGGGCAACCGGAGCTAGGGCCTGCTCGAGGGGCGGAGGGATGGGAAGGGCTCGATGACCGAAGTCTGGAGGGGCAGCGGGGAGGCGGAGGGTCCGACATGACGGGCAGCGCCGTGGCGGAGGGCCGGCCGGAGTGGCGGCAGCGGCTAGGAACCCGCCAAAGAAGGAAGCAAGAGGCTGCAAGTGCTGTTCGGTTGGGGGTGAGGGGGGGGGGGAAGAAATGAACCTGTACTGACTTGGGAGTGGCAGCGGGGTAATTTTTGCCCAGAATCTGATTCTCATAGCTGAGAAGTTGGGGTCGAGCCTGCTGCGAGCTGATGCCAAAACTACACTACCGAGAAGCTGCAGCTTTTCAGAATCTGCTGTGAGTTGCCGGCCCTTTGGTTCAGATTCTGCTTTTGCAAAGCAGAAGTTGGCTTTAGAAGCCGAACCAAACATAGCCTAAATACCTTATGGATAAGAAAGATGCTAAATCTAGACTCAATTGGTGGGTTCTTCTGCGACAGGAATTTGATTTACATATTACTGATAGGAAAGGAGCTGAGAACCCCGTAGATGATAACTTGTCTAGGTTAGAAAATGTTCTTGATGACCCACTGCCTATTGATGATAGCTTCCCCGATGAACAACTAACTGTCATAAATACTGCTCATAATACTCCTTAGTATGCTGACTATGCTAATTATATCGTTGATAAATTTATACCACCTAGTTTCACTTACCAACAAAAGAAAAAAATTTCTTCTGTGACTTAAGACATTACTTTTGGGATGACCCATATCTTTATAAAGGAGTAGATTGTATTATTAGACGTTGTATACTGATACGTCTCCAACGTATCTATAATTTTTGCTTGTTCCATGCTGTTATATTATCATTCTTGGATGTTTTAGAATCATTTTATAGCAACTTTGTATCATTTTTTGGGACTAACCTATTGACATAGTGCCCAGTGCCAGTTGCTGTTTTTTGCTTGTTTTTTTACTTCGCGGAATATCAGTACCAAACGGAGTCCAAACTCAGCGAAACTTTTTGGAGAATTTTTATGGACCAGATGGAACAACATGGGCCAAAGAAGTACAAGAGGGGTGCCCCGTGGGGGGCACAACCCACCTTGGTGCACCTGGGGGCCCAAGCGTGCCCTGGTGGGTTGTGCCCACCTCAGTGGCCTCCCGCACCGCCTCTTCGCCCTAGAAATTCCAAAATATTCCAGAACCGCCGAAAATAACCCTAGATCAGAAGTTCCGCCGCCACAAGCCTCTGTAGCCACGAAAAACCAATCTAGACCCCATTTTGGCACCCTGCCGGAGGGGGAAATCATCACCGGTGGCCATCTTCATCATCCCTATGGCCACCATGATGAGGAGGGAGTAGTCCACCCTCGAGGCTGATGGTTTGTACCAGTAGCTATGTGTTTAATCTCTCTCTCTCTCTCTCGTGTTCTTGATGGCACGATCTTGATGTATCACGCGCTTTGTTAACATAGTTGTTCATATGGTGTTTCTCCCTCTCTATCTTGTTGTGATGAATTGAGTTTTTCCTTTGAGATTTCGTTTTATCGGATTGAATATTTTTATTGATTTGAGAGCACTTGATATATGTCTTGCATATGAATACCCATGGCGACAATGGGGTATTATATTGATTCACTTGATATATGTTTTGGCACTCAACTCGCGGATTCCCGAGGTGACATTGGGGTAATCTATGCATAGGGGTTGATGCACGTTTCGTCCTTGTTTCTCCGGTAGAAATATTTGGGAACTCTTTGAGGTTCTTTGTGTTGGATCGAGTATTATGAATCTGAAATTGTTTGATGCATATCTTATAGTTAACTCATGGATACTCATGGTGACATTGGAGTATCTAGGTGACATTAGAGGTTGTTGATGTGTATCATATGGTGTTATTTTAGTACGAACTCTTGAATATATCGAACGGAAAGTATAACTCTGCATTATTTTAGTACAAACTCTTGAATAGATCGAACAGAAAGAATAACTTTAAGGTGGTTTCGTACCCTACAAACATTTTCTTCTTATGTTCTCCGCTAGATAAGAACTTTGGAGTGATTCTTCATCACACGTTGAGGGATGGTTATATGATCCAATTAGATTAGCATTGTTGAGAGATTGCACTAGCGAAAGTACGGACCCTAGGCCTCATTTTCAAGCATTGCACCGTTTGTGCTTCGTTTTATCAATTGCTACCTTGCTGTTTTTTATTGTTCTTATTACAGAAATCAATATCTACTATTATTACTACACTTGTATCACCATCTCTTCGCCGAACTAGTGCACCTATACAAATTACCATTGTGTTTGGTGTGTTGGGGACACAAGAGACTCTTTGTTATTTGGTTGCAGGGTTGTTTGAGAGAGACCATCTTCATCCTACGCCTCCCACGGATTGATAAACCTTAGGTCATCCACTTGAGGGAAAATTGCTACTGTCTTACAAAACTCTACGCTTGGAGGCCCAACACGAGTCTACAAGAATAAAGTTGCATAGTAGACATCATATACCTGAGCATGAACAAGAACAAATCCTACGGAAATGTCATTCCGAAGCTTATGGAGGGCATCATGCGGGAGATAGAAGTGTGCATAAGGTATTACAATCTGGTTTTTATTGGCCTACTCTTTTCAAAGATGCCCGTAAGTTTGTCTTGTCTTGTGATGAATGTCAAAGAATTGGTAATATCGGTAAGCGTAAGGAAATGCCTATGAATTATTCACTTGTTTTTGAACCATTTGATGTTTGGGGTGTTGATTATATGAGACATTTTCCTTCCTCTAATGGGTATACACATATTTTGTTGCTATTGATTACGTCACTAAGTGGGTAGAAGTTATTCCAACTAGCAGTTCTGATCATAACACCTCCATTAAAATGCTTGAAGAAATTATTTTCCCAAGGTTTGGAGTCCCCAGATATTTAATGATTGATGGTGGTTCACACTTTATTGATGGTGCTTTCCATAAAATGCTTGCTAAATATGATGTCAACCATAGAATTGCATCACCCTATCATCCTCAATGTAGTGGTCAAGTTGAACTTAGCAATAGAGAAATAAAATTAATATTACAAAAAAATTCAATAGGTCCCGAAAGAATTGGTCTAAAAAACTTGATGATGCACTTTGGGCCTATAGAACAGCTTATAAAAATCCCATGGGTATGTCTCCATAAAAATGGTTTATGGAAAAGCTTGTCATTTGCCTCTTGAGTTAGAACATAAAGCATATTGGGATATTAAAGAACTCAATTATAACTTCAATCTTGCTGGTGAAAAGAGATTATTTGATATTAGCTCACTAGATGAATGGAGAACCCAAGCTTATGAAAATGCCAAACTATTCAAAGAAAAAGTTAGAAGATGGCATGACAAAAGAATCCAAAAGCGGGAATTCAAAGTTGGTGAGTATGTTCTATTGTACAATTCCTATTTTAGATTTTTTGCAGATAAACTTCCCTCCAAATGGGAAGGGCCATATATCATCGGAGAACTTTATCATTCTAGAGCTATTTAGATCAATAATGCCGAAGGTGGTTAATGGGAAAAGGATTAAGCACTATATTTCATGTATGCTTATTAATGTTGAAACTAATATTATTCAAACCATGACACCGGAAGAACACATAAAAGAAACCTTCCAGAACACTCTAGAACCCTGAAAAGTAAGAGGTATGTGATAAGGTAAGTAAACGGACTCCGAAAATTCCGCAAAATATTTTCTGTCAGTTCTGGAATATTAGAAAAACTAAAAAAACAACTGGGAAGGCAACGCAAGTGCCCACAAGGCACCAGGGCGGGCGCGCCCTAGTGGGTAGTGGGCCCGTTGGGCACCTTCCTGACTCTGTTTTCCTTCCGTATACTTGTTTCTCAAGATAAAAAATCCCTATATATACCCCCGGACGACTTGACCACCGTATCGCAGAAAAATCCTCTGTTCTTGTTTTGTGCTGTTTTTCTGGCAGATTTGAAAATATTTCGTCTCAAGATTCAGAAGGAGAGAGCTATGTTGTTGATTATATCACAAACCCTACACTACTAGGGAAAACCTTATACACAGAATCTTATCAGCAGCGCGGTTTAAAAACAGGCGCTACTGCTAACTAGCAGTAGCGAGCTTAACTTAACCGTGCTACTAATAACTAGGTAGCAGTAGCGCTCTAGGTGAAACAAGCGCTACTACTATAGTTGCCACGGATTTGCCTCCAGGCTAGATATAGTAGTAGCGCTCTAGGTGAAACAAGCGCTACTACTATAGTTGCCACGGATTTGCCTCCAGGCTAGATATAGTAGTAGCCCCTTCCGTGGGCCTTGCTAAAGTACTTAGTAGCAGCGTTTTTACGCAAAAACTAAGCCGCTAAGTGTTGCACCTAATTAAGTTTAGTCCCATACTGCTAAGCAAACAAGGTGTTTACCATCTTAAATATGTTACTTCTCAAACTACCTCGAGCACTTGGTCTTCATTGAACTATATGTGTAGGATTTGTGGCTGCAATATGAATCCTCGCGTGTACCTATACATGTACAGTGAGGATTCATGTTGACTATTTAGATTCTACACAAAAAGATCAATGATGACCAATGTATATTTTTGATGCATGCTTAGACTTAGCAGTAGCGTGTTTCCATAAAACGCGCTATAGCTACTTTAGCTATAACGCGTTTCCTAAAGTGCGCTACTGCTAGTTCGACTTGACCACCCACCCGCTCAAAATTTTGCTAAGTCCTCCTTCCTCCCCTTGTTCCCCTATTCCTCTGTCGCCGCCGCCCGAGGCCACCCTCAACCTCACCGCCGCCGCCCGCCGCCGCTCACCGTCGCCGCCGCCTACCCCACCCCTCCGCTCTCGACCTCACCGCCGCTCTTGACCTCAATGTCGCCGCCGCCTCCCCCAATTAACCCCGCCGCCGCCTCCCGATCCCGAGCCCGCCCTCGCCGCCCCTACCTCTCCGTCGCCGAGCACCTCCCCGCCACCGTCTCTCCCCTCTCTGTAAGCCCCCCACCCCTCCCCCACTCCCGTTCTCTCTGCTTAGTTAGTACAAGATGTTTTTTTAGTAGTAGTAGATGTTAATTTAGGGTTTATAGATAATATTTTTTAGCAGTAGTAGATGTTAATTAGTAGTAGTGATGGTACTAGTTTACTATTGTATAATGTAGTTTATTTTTAGTGTTTTTAGTAAGTGTTTAAAATAATTAGTAAGTAAATTAATAAACTAGTTGAACTAGTTTAGTTTTAGTTGAACTAGTTTAGTAAGTAAATTAATAAACTAGTTGAATTAATAGAACTAATGTATTTTTAGTAAGATAATTAATATAACTAGTTGAACTACTTTATTTTTAGAAAGAATTAGTTTTTTCTATTTATAGTAAGTTTATATTTAGTAAGAACTAGTTGAATTAATAGAACTAGTTGAACATGTCATATTTGTTGTTATCTTTTTAGTTAAACAATTATTCGGGATGTCCCCGTCATTGACCCCCTCCGACCCCCTCCGACCTCGAGGTGAGACCAGCCAAATCTCCATGTATATCTTGTGTTGCTCAAATAGGATATGTGGTTGCCGAAGTGACCGGTCATGTTCAGGTTACACCTCCGAGTGGCCTATGTTTTTCCGGAGTGTTGATTAATTTCCGTTCCGGCAAATTTCAGGCGCTCGAATGTCCTTTTTTAGCAAAGGTCATGCCGGATTTTTCCGTGAATTCTGGCATGACTTGTGCTAGAATATGTAGGAAATATCGAGTGGCCTGGATTTTCTCGAAAAATAATGATCTAATTTAGGTTTTGTAGTACGTATATTTAATTGTACAAGTTTAATCTTTGAATTATGACCGTAGGAAATGTCGTACTCGAACGACGACAGTCTCCCGAGGGAGTGCAGCTGGTGCCACGACGATCGAGGTATGTGCGACAGGTTCGTTGAGCTGGACGAAGATCGGCGCTTCAGCATTAAGCTCGACGAGACCTTCGATGTTGAAACGGTACGCAACAACGACAAGTGTTTTTTTCGTAATTAAGCATGACTTCAACTATTTCAACATCTAATTTTCATCTTTTACAATTCGACTAGCTTATCCCATGCCATGCAAGACGCTATGTCTTGGAGAGGATGGGTTTTGAAGACCATGAAAATTTTCAAACAAAGAAAATACACCTAAGGACCCATCATGATATGGATTTTGAAGTAAATCTATACAATTCTCAGAGCATAACCCATTTTGGTTGCCAAAATTGGGAAGCACTTTGCAAAATGTATGGTTTTTATGAGGGTATGATTGTCACCATGGATCTTGGTGATCCTGACATCAAGCAAGACAATATGGACATTTGGGTCCTTGTTGATACGCTTCCGATTCTACCGCAATGTGAGTTTCTCAATCATAGTTATTAACTAATTTATATTGTTTATTTCAAAATAGTTGACAACTTATTTCCATTGACAGCTTATTTTGAATCTTCAAACAATGTGCGGAAGATGGTAGACAAAACCCACTACACTGATGGCTCCGAATTAACTTATAAGGAGAAAAGTCATCTGATCGCTTACTGTACTTATCTTGAGAATTACAATACCTATTATCGAACTCCTCCAAATTATGGTGAATACGTGCCACTAGTGCACGTGTTGAACCACGGTAACTTCTATGGAGATACCCTGGTAAGATTTTTTACTATTACGACATCCGTGCATCTTTTGCATACTTCTAAAACTAGTACATCATTGCTAACTATGAAGTTATTACTATGTTTTTCAACACAAAATCGCGATGGATTGTGCGCCTCATCTGATGTATCAGAATGGTCGCCTTGCAGTTATGAACATACAACCAGGTCAATCTAAGGAGCTCACCTGTGCATATCGGATTTCTAAAACTGGTGAACACATGCTAATCAAAGAATGGAAAAAATGTTTGGAGATTCGCAAGGAGGTTGAGGGAGTCCTGGATTAGGGGGTGTCCGGATAGCCGGACTATAACCTTTGGCCGGACTCCTGGACTATGAAGATACAAGATTGAAGACTTCGTCCCGTGTCCGGATGGGACTTTCCTTGGCGTGGAAGGCAAGCTTGGCGTACTGGATATGTAGATGTCCTCCCATTGTAACCGACTACTGTGTAACCCTAGCCCTCTCCGGTGTCTATATAAACCGGAGGGTTTTAGTCCGTAGGACGAACAACAATCATACCATAGGCTAGCTTTTAGGGTTTAGCCTCTCTGATCTCGTGGTAGATCTACTCTTGTACTACCCATATCATCAATATTAATGAAGTAGGAGTAGGGTTTTACCTCCATTGAGAGGGCCCGAACCTGGGTAAAAACATTGCGTCCGTTGTCTCCTGTTACCATCGACCTAGACGCACAGTTCGGGACCCCCTACCCGAGATCCGCCGGTTTTGACACCGACATTGGTGCTTTCATTGAGAGTTCCTCTGTGTCGTCATCTTTAGGCCCGATGGCACCTTCGATCATCAACAACGATGCGGTCCAGGGTGAGACTTTTCTCCCCGGACAGATCTTCGTATTCGGCGGCTTTGCACTGCGGGCCAATTCGATTGGCCATCTGGAGCAGTTCGAAAGCTACGCCCCTGGCCATCAGGTCAGATTTGGAAGTTTGAACTACACGACTGACGTCCGCGGAGACTTGATCTTCGATGGGTTCGAGCCACAGCCGAGCGCCGCCTGCCATCACGATGGGCATGATCTAGCTCTGCCGCCGAACAGTGCCCTGGAGGCCGCACCCGTGTCCGCTCTGACCCCTAGCTCGGAGCCGACTGCGCCAATCGAGGATGGGTGGCTGGACACCGCCTCCAGGGCTGCAATCTCTACCGTGATCGAGCCGAACACCAGCCTTGTCCTCTGCGAAGCTCGCGACTCCAAGGTGCCGGACTCCTCTCCGGACTCCGAACCTTCCGCGCCCCTGCCGATCGAATCCGATTGGGCGCCGATCATGGAGTTCGCCACATGGACAGCTTTTCAAGACTTCGCCCTTCGGCGACATTCTGAATTCACTAAAGTCTCTCTCTTTATCAGGAGAGCCCTGGCCGGACTATGGTCAACAAGGTTGGGATGCAGACGACGAAGAAATTCAAAGCCCACCGACCACCCACTTCGTAGCCACTATCGATGATTTAACCGACATGCTCGACTTCGACTCCAAAGACATCGACGGTATGGACGACGACGTTGGAGACGAACATGAACCAGCACCTATAGGGCACTGGACAACCACCTCATCTCACGATGTATACATGGTGGACACACCTAAAAGAAACGACGACGAGGAACAAAGGGGCATTAGCGAGGGATCGTTCCCTCGGCGATCAAAGCGGCGGCGTGGCGCGCTCTAAATCCCACCTCGGCAGAGACAACAGCCATACAGACCCAGCCACAGAAAGGGGCAAACCGGCGAGCATTTAACATGCCATCGAGCAACCGTCCGAACAGGGCAACTTGGATAAACAAACCGAACAACCCGTCCCGGCGAAGATAACGATCCGGACGACCTCACGCCCGGACAAGTTGCTGGAGTAGAAGAACCTCCACAAAGGCTCGTCGCCACTGCGCGTAGCCTGAAAAAGCAGAAGCGGAAGCTCAAAACAGCGGAAGATGCACTCAGAATTAGATGGAGCAAAGTACTCAACACCGCAGACAAATACGGCGATAGTCGCCACACAAAGAGCTATCCGAAGCGAAAATTACTGCAGGAATTTGATGAGGAGGCCTTAGAGCCCCCACAATCAAAAAATAAGGAAGCCACCCGGTCGGATAAACAACCCCATGGCCAACATAGAGCGGCACATGGCGCCAAGACACAAGCCGCAAGACGCGAGCCGCACAAGGATTCACATCAAAAATATGGCTCAGCCAGATCTATCTATGGGCCAAGAAAGCAAGCTCTAGTAAGCAATGCAACGCAACAAGTATCCGAACATCACGGCACACCCAAATATAGGGGTGCCACACACCCCCTATGTTTCACCGATGAGGTGCTGGACCATGAATTTCCAAAGGATTCAAGCCCGTAAACATAGAGGCATCTGACGAAACAATGAGACCACAGAGTGCGGATTGAGAATTATATCCTCCACATACACATGGCTAGAGGAGATGACCTCCACGCCATAAAATACTTACCCCTCAAGCTCAAAGGGCCAGTCCGGCATTGGCTTAAAAGCCTTCCCGAAAACACCATTGGAAGTTGGGAAGAGCTCGAGTATGCTTTTCGGGCAAATTTTCAAGGGACCTATGTCTGACCTTCGGATGCAGACGATTTAAGTCATATAACTCAACAACCCTTATAGTCAGCCCGAAATGTCTGTAACAGATTTCTTACTAAAAGAACCAGATAGTCGATTGTCCGGACGCCAAGCCTTAGCAGCTTTCAAACACAACGTTCGAGACGAATGGCTCGCCAGCACCTCGCCAAGAAAAGCCAAGAACAATGGCCGCATTAATAAGCCTCATGACCTGCTTTTGCTAGGAGAGGACAGCTGGTTGGCAAGATGCGGTACCAGCGACCCAAGTACATCCGAAGTTAGGGATGGAAACAGGAAACCGCGACGCAGCAAGGACCAGCGCCGGACCAAGGGAAACAGCCCGAAGAGCACGGCAGTCAACGCCGGATTCAAAAGCCCTCGGCAGAATCGGAAAAAAGCTGCCTCAAGGATAACAGGACGAGCTACCTAACCTAAACAAAGTCTTGCACAAGATATGCCAAATCCACAGTACTCCGGGAAGCACGCAAACCATACCCATAGAGATTGTTGGGTCTTCAAGAAATCCGCAAACTCAACGCCCGAACACAAGGGGCTCGACACACCAAGCGAGGACGATGGCGAACCCCACAAGCGAGCACCGGAAAACAAAAGAATTTCCCACAAGAAGTCAAAACAATAAACTCACTTCACGTGACAAAGGGAAAACAGCAGTGGCGCCCATAGAGATACGCGCCATACGGCCTATCGAGAGGAGTCCCGCTTTGGTTGTCAAAACCAATCACCTTCGACCATCATGATTACTCTAGAAGTATCCGAAACGCAGGCTGGACTGCCTTGATATTAGATCCAATAATTGACGGACTCCACTTTACACAAGTCGTAATGGACGGCGGCAGTGATTTAAACCTGCTATATAAGCACACAATCTGCAAAATGGGGATAGGCCCATCAAAAATTCGCCATAGCAACACTTCCTTTCAAGGGGTAACGCCAGGCCCAGATGCCCGTTGTACGGGTTCTCTCCTGCTAGAAGTTGACAACTTCCGCCGCGAAAAGCTAACCTTCCACATCGCCCCATTTACAAGTAGCTATCAAGCACTACTGGGACACGAAGCTTTCGCCCGCTTTAACGCAATACCACATTATGCATCTCTTATGCTTAAAATGCCCGGTCCGCGAGGCATCCTCTCATTAAAGGGAAATATCGGGTGTTCCTCGAGCGCGGAAGACTGTGCGGCTGCCTTGACAGCCACACACTAAACCGGCTTCACTAATCAAAGCACCTAAACAGGTCGTTCAGACCCCGGACATGGCTAGACGAGTCCGGCATAAACACTCTAAGGGCTACTAGCCGCATACCCCAAAGTACAAGGGCTCCGGCGCATGCACAACAAGAGACAATAAAGCTCAATTTTACCCATTTTTTGAATTATACTTTGTTTATTTAATATAACATACATTTTCGCACGGTCTTTTTCAACTAAATTCCTCTCTTTTACAGATGAACACCGTGCTACACCCGCCGAGATACGGCTGCGGAGACACAGTATGAGCGTGCGATGAGGGACCCGTTCCAAGGATCCTTTTTAGATTAAGACCCTGCGTAAACCTTTTTTACTGTCTCTTGTTGATATACATCCCCTGGTTTTTTGGTATAACCGAGGAGGAGGCTAGCGTCTTGGCATGTGGCCACGTCAGAATTTTGCGCGTACCTAGACACCAGGGGCTTATTACCAAGGGCGTCGTTCAGCCTGTTTTCATAAAGACCGAATAACTTAGGGAGTGTTCGGCATCGCGAGTTTGGCCTTATATGCATCAGCTCCGAATCATGTCTTTGGTCAAATGTTGGGTTTGCCCGGCTCCTGTATTTTGCTGTCTTACGTTCCGCTCTATCGGCTAAGGCGGCACCAGGAGAACTACTACGATTGTGCCCCGGTTCGGCCAGGCGAGCACCTTAGTAGAGAAAGCCGAAAACTGACTGTCATGATATAGCGTGAGACTGGTCAACCACTCAATGACCCGCCGGAATCTTTATGATTCCTCCGCATTAACGATGGGCTGTTTCCCGGCCAGGCACACACGCGCCCCGAATTCGGGTGAGCGCGGTGCCCCTAGGGGCTATATAGTAGCCCCACTATCAAACTCCTATGGCTAAGTGAAAGTGATAAAGCATTATTGTCCGGTTGCCTAGTTCGCTGCGCTATCACCTCCTTAATAGGACCAAGACGTTGGATCAAGTGTGAAAATGCGCCTTCTGCGAACACCACCGCATTATATGCGTGAAATTTGAAGCCGAAGACTGCCATCTTTCAGGTTATATATACATATACATTAACGGCCGCACGGGAGGGATTTTAATTCTTGAAGGCACAAGTATAAAAAGCTTTTATATTCCCTCGAAACATTGTTTTACAATAATACATGTTATTCAAACATAATATCCTTGAAACGCTGCGTCTCTATTAAGCAGCGCCTGCAGAACTTCCTGAAAATAGTGCTCGGTAGGTACTCGGCTCCCGTCCGAATCTTGGGATGCAACAGCAATGGCGTTCATCTCCGCCCAGTATGTTTTGACACCGGAAAGAGCCATCCGCGCACCCTCTATGCACGCTGACCTCTTCATTGCATTGATATGCGACACCGCACCAAGGAACTGCTGCATCAAGCTAAAATAACTCTTCGGCTCGGGCCTTTCCGGCCACAGATGACTCACGACATACTTCATGGCGAGTCTGGATAACCTATTCAGCTCCGCCCATGCGGCCAAACGATCGGTTAATGGAAGTGGGCGCTCTGGATTGTGGAACTGCGACCAAAAAAGCTTTTCCACTTCGTGATCCTTTTGATCTCGGAAGTGTTCGGCCGCGTCCGCGGCACTCGCCGCCAAGTCCAGATAAGTGTTCGCCGCACTCCACAGCCGGTCCAACGGAGCATATTTAGGATCCCCGAACTTCATCCGCAGCATAAAGGGCTTTCCAGCCGCGATATCTCCGGCCTGACGTAGCTCCTCCTTCATAGCTCTCATCGCAGGGCGAGTATCCTTGGCCTCGATAGTGGCCTTCTCCAGGTCCTTCTATTCCGCCCGATCTTCTTTTTCAAGAAGCCTGCAGCGGTCGGCAGCATTCTTCAACTTCACAGCCATCTCGGCCATTTCCTTTTTGCTTCGGCAGTGAGCAGCCTGTTCGGCTTTTAGCTCTTCAGTCGCCTTTAAGGCAGCCGCATCGCTTTTCCTGGCCTGCTCCTTGGCTCGGGCAAGTTCCGCCCGAAGGTTCTCCATGGCAGCGGCACCATCTGCATCAAGCATACATGTTGTAAGATGCGGGCATCAAGCTCCTCTGATCAGGTGTCTTCGGAGAAATTACATACCTTGTGCCTCATCAAGCCGCTTGTTGACAAGCGCGATGTCGGCATCTGCCACGTCAAGTTGCCGCTTTAGCTCCGCAAATCCATCAGTCCGGCTAGCCACCGAACACTTCGCCACCTACATAGGAAGGGCGACATATTATACCTGGGATTATGATCCTCGGCGCGCCGTCATTTTTGACAACGCACAGAGTCTTAGGGGCTACTATCTACACATGTCACATCTTATATATGCAGAACTGTCAAAAGGTACACCATTTCGCGTACCTCAAAACCTGTCAGTAAACTCCTGACGGCCTCGTACAACCTGCTCTCCGCGGATGAAATCCTTTCAATCACCGTACCCATCAACATACGGTGTTCTTATGAGATAGACGCTCGCCCGAGCAGATCCTTCAGCTCCTCAGACCGTGCACCGGACGGTGCCGAACTCGTCCGATGGACTTTTTCGAAGGCCGGACACGGAGGGCTTTGGGGGGCCATACGGCTGCCTTTTCGCCCCTGCCGGATTCGGAGAAACCCTCCGTGACGACACCTCAGTGTCGCCCGCCTCGCAAGGCGGTACGGCAGGGGGAGGCGTTCCGCTCTCCATCATCTCCGGACGAAGATCCCCTGAAGATGAGCTCTGCTGATAAGGGCTGAGATCCGAACTACAAGGTAAAATTTCAGTTATCTTCCTCAGAAATAGAACAGGGATGTCGCTCATTTTAAAACTCCCCTCTCTACTTACGGCTCGGTGGAGGGCTGATCCCCTTGGGGGCACGCAGTCTGCCGAGGCATCCCGGCAGCAGGACCCTCGGCGAAGATTTCTTCCGCTTTGAGACCATGGTCTCCGGGTCTTCGGAGGCGGTCCTCTTCTTCCCCTAGATAGAGGAATTCTCGATTCCTCCTTTCCTGACAGCCTCCTTTGGGGAGGCGGTAGCTTCCTTGTTCCCCCCTTCGCCTTCTTCCAAAGGCGCAACCTCCAGCATCCTGGTTAACATGGGATCCGGCGTGGTCTCAGGGAGGGGGGCCGGACACCTGATTAGCTTTGCTTTCGCTATCCACTCATGTTTAAGGGACAGTTCTTTTAAGGGCAATTTTATGATAAGTATACGAATAGCGTGTCCGGGTATAGGGCTACTTACTTGAGTATCCGGGTGATTGCAGCTCAGACCAGCGTTCTCGGTCGAGTCTGGACACATTGCTTGTGATCCGAAGAAAAATTTGTACATCTCCATGGGCGTCGCGCCCGTAAAATGTTGGAGGGCTCGTGGTCCCTCCGGGTTAAACTCCCACAGGCGCAGGGGGCGATGTTTGCAGGGCTAGGTGCGGCGAATCAACATGACCTGCGTCACTACAACCAGATTGATGTCTCTTTCTAGGAGATCTCGAATGCGGCCCTGCAACAAGGGCACGTCCTTGGGCGGCCCCAGTTAAACCCTTTGTTGACCCATGACGCTAGGCGTGGTGGGGACCCGAGCGAAAGGCAGGTGGCGCCACCCACTTGGTGCCCACAGGAGCTGTGATATAAAACCACTCTCGTTGCCATAAGCTGAACTCCTCTTGAAAAGAGCCCTCGGGCCATGGGCGTCGGCATTCTTGCTTATAACAACACCTCCGCACTCCAGCGTGCTGCCCCTCGATCATCTTCACTCTACTTTGAAGGTCTTAAGCCACAATCCCAAGTGAGGAGTAATCTGAAGGAAGGCTTCGCACACGACAATGAACGATGAGATGTGGAGGATGGACTCGGAGCCAAGTCGTGAAATTCCAACCCATAATAAAACAGGAGCCCCTCACGAAGGGGTCCGTCGGAAGCCTAGCCTCAAGGAAATGAGACGCGAACACCACGCTCTCGCCAGGGTTTGGGAGTGGGAATAACCTGCCCTTGAGCAGGCAGCCTATGCGGATTTCGCCGGTTAGATACAGCATCTCTTAGCTTTAGCACGTCTTCTTCCGTAGCGGAGGAAGGCATCCACCGACCTTGAAGGTCGTGGCGGACATCATCGAAGGTCCGAAGCGCCTGAATCTGGAGCTTTGGGTGTTGGAACTCGAGGCGAGAGGCGGATTCAATTGACATTGAAAGAAAGGAGTAGAGCCTTGGTCTCTTTATAAAGAGGTTGAATACCAAGAGCCCTCCCCGTGACCGTTTGGGACTCGCCTTCGATTGAGGAGACATACCAACGGGCACAATTGGGTTACCCACGCCCGTATTGATGAGAATCCCGGAATAAGGGGACACGATCTACTGCCGACAAGACGTGCCAAGGAAACCACCTCGCTAAGTGCGCTGAGGTGGGACAGTAAAAACGATTCGAATAAAGGCTTGGCCGTGGTGTGATGTCACGCTGCGGAATACGTCAGCAGGTTGGATTTGTGTAAATATTATTCTCTCTACGGTGGTATGTGGAACTTATTTTGCAGAGCCGGACACTATCCTTGTGTTCAAAATCTTCTATGAAGTATTCAGAGGAGGAACCCGCCTTGCAATGCCGAAGACAATCTGCGCCGGACTCGTCGTCATTGAAGCCTGGTTCAGGGGCTACCGAGGGAGTCCTGGATTAGGGGGTGTCTGGATAGCCGGACTATAACCTTTGGCCGGACTCCTGGACTATGAAGATACAAGATTGAAGACTTCGTCCCGTGTCCGGATGGAACTTTCCTTGGCGTGGAAGGCAAGCTTGGCGATACGGATATGTAGATCTCCTCCCATTGTAACCGACTCTGTGTAACCCTAGCCCTCTCCGGTGTCTATATAAACCGGAGGGTTTTAGTCCGTAGGACAAACAACAATCATACCATAGGCTAGCTTTTAGGGTTTAGCCTCTCTGATCTCGTGGTAGATGTACTCTTGTACTACCCATATCATCAATATTCATCAAGCAGGAGTAGGGTTTTACCTCCATCGAGAGGGCCCGAACCTGGGTAAAAACATCGTGTCCCTTGTCTCCTGTTACCATCCGCCTAGACGCACAGTTCAGGACCCCCTACCCGAGATCCGCCGGTTTTGACACCGACAGAGGTTCTTGGAAGTAACATTAAGCGAAAGGCAAGAATTGGAGACAAGATAATCTCCATTCTCCATAATGGAGAGTCAGGGGCTATCTTGTTTTTTGCTATTTTATCTTAGAGAATATAGTAGGTCCTAAGAGAATGTAGTAGGTCCTATGAGGTACAATATGTTTATTATGTGGTACAATGTGTTAGAGTTGTGATTACGACTAGTGACCAATTTGCTATGTGATGTCTCATTGATGAAAACGATGATCTTGAGGAGGTGTTATATGACAATGATGTATTATGATGATAAGTTGTTAATGATATGATGATGATGATGATATCATTGGGTGAAAGAACCGCGGATCAGTTTCAAGTGGATGGACATCCACTTGAAACCTAGTCCACGGTTCTTTCACCCCATGATGTAATAAGTCATTATGATGTAAAAAAAATCTCTAAATTCCTGTTGTATGAAAACTTGTGTAAAGGTGTATGAATACAACATGAAATAAAAAAGAAATAAAATACGAAATAATAGTAGCAACGCGGGCGGGGAGAAGCGCTACTACTAATTACCAGTAGCGCTCCTCTGGGAAGTCGCTACTGCTATACGTTAGCTGTAGCGCCTTATCAGTAGCGCACCATGCCGTGCCACTGATAGGCCTAAAACCCGCGCTGCTGCTAGGCTTTTCCCTAGTAGTGCTAAGGTATATGGGGAGGTGGATCATTACGATTGGACCACTGATGAGGAGGAAGACGTCAACATGGAGAAAACAAGGGATGATAGCTCTGATGAAGATGAAGATCCACTACCTCAACCTGGAGATAGGAACTTGGAGTTCAAGAAGTCAAGCCTCCCTAACAAAGGAAACAAACCTAAGGTTCAATTTATCCCATCCCGTTTTCTGCACGAGAGCAAGGCGACATTATGCAAAAGGGTATTAAAGCTTGAGCTAGAGAATGATGATCTCAGGGAGGAAATTTTTAGCCTCAGACGCAAGCTGGAGAAAAAGACTGCCTCCTCACCACCACCATCTTCATCGCCCAAGAAGAAGACTTGAGTACACGGGTATGGGCACTCCCCTTGGCTTGTGCGAAGCTTGGGGGAGATTCCCCGATATCGTATCACCATCACTTTTATTACCTTTACCTATCTTAGTTTCATCCCTAGCTATTTCGTGATTTAGTTGAATAAAAAGTTTAGTATGATCTACTTTCGAGTGCTAGTTTCATGATCTATCTGTCTATGTAATCGAGTGAGAGTTATATAATAAAGTTTAATTTCAGTTTTTGCTTCTTTACTTTTTATGTTCCAATCAAAATAAAGGGAAATAATGAAAAATATCATATGCTAATCTTATGGTAAGTAATGACATCACTTAAGGAAAAGTATAAGTGGTAAAATTTATTGAAAGTTGATAAACATAGTATTGGTCAATGATGTAATTCATGAAAGAATTAATAAGGGAAGAGAAGATTCACATGCAAATATACTATCTTGGACATCTTTTATGATTGTGAGCCCCCATTAAATATTTGATGCCAGATTGTTGATGTGGGACAAGGAAGACAACATAATTATTTATGTTTGTTCATATTCACATAGAAGTTATATTGTCATAGATCCTTTAACATGTGGTGCTTGCTCAATATCTTTGCTAGCCAAAATTCAGCACTAAGTAGAGATACTACTTGTGCATCTAAAACCCTTAAACCGAAATTCATGTTTTGAGAGTCCACCATACCTACCTATGGATGGAGTAAGATCCTTCAAGTAAGTTTTCATCGGTGCAAAAAGGCAATAAAAATTGCTCCTAAATGTGTTTGATCTTTTAGTGTAAGGGAAAATAAGCGTTGTATGAACTTGTGATGGCAAAGTAATAAAAGTGACAGACTGCATAATAAAGGTTTCTATCATAAGGGGCAATATAACGTGAGTTCTTTTGCATTAAGAGATTGTGCATACAAAACCAAAAAGCGCATGGCAACCTCTGCTTCCCTCTACGAAGGGCCTACCTTTTGCTGTTATGTATTTACTTTTTATGCAAGAGTCATCGTATTCTTCTCTATTCCTTTTTATTTTCTCTTTTTGCAAGTAGCGTGTGGTGGGGAAAGATCTAGGCACATATATCCAGTTGGATGTGAGTGATCATGATTTATTATTGTTGACATCATCCTTGAGGTGAATAAGTTGGGAGGCGAAACTATAAGCCCCTATCTTTCTATGTGTTTGGTTGAAACTTTTTGCTCATATATTGAAGGAAATATGCCCTAGAGGCAATAATAAAGTTATTATTTATTTCCTTATATCATGATACATGTTTATTATTCATGCTAGAATTGTATTAACCAGAAACATAATACTTGTGTGAATACATAGACAAACAGAGTGTCACTAGTATGCCTCTACTTGACTAGCTCGTTGATCATAGATGGTTATGTTTCCTAGCCATAGACATGAGTTGTCATCTGATTAACGGGATCACATCATTAGGAGAATGATGTGATTGACTTGACCCATTCCGTTAGCTTAGCACCTGATCGTTTAGTATTCTTCTATTGCTTTCTTCATGACTTGTACATGTTCCTATGACTATGAGATTATGCAACTCCCGTTTACCGGAGGAACACTTTGTGTGCTACCAAACGTCACAACGTAACTGGGTGATTATAAAGGTGCTCTACAGGTGTCTCCAAAGGTACTTGTTGGGTTGGCGTATTTCGAGATTAGGATTTGTCACTCCGATTGTCGGAGAGGTATCTCTGGGCCCACTCGGTAATGCACATCACTATAAGCCTTGCAAGCATTGTAACTAATGAGTTAGTTGTGGGATAATGTATTACAGAATGAGTAAAGAGACTTGCCACTAACGATATTGAACTAGGTATTAAGATACCGACGATCGAATCTCGGGCAATTAACATACCGATGACAAAGGGAACAACGTATGTTGTTATGCGGTTCAACCGATAAAGATCTTCGTAGCATATGTAGGAGCCAATATGGGCATCTAGGTTCCGCTATTGGTTATTGAACAGAGAAGTGTCTCGGTCATGTCTACATAGTTCTCGAACCCGTAGGGTCCACACGCTTAACGTTCGTTGACGATATACTATTTATGAGTTATGTATGTTGGTAACCGAATGTTGTTCGGAGTTCCGGATAAGATCACGGACATGAAGAGGAACTCCGAAATGGTCCGGAGATAAAGATTGATATATGGCATAATAGTGTTTGGACTCCGGAACGGTTCCAGAATTCACCGGAAGGGGTTCTGGATGTTTCCCGAAATGTTTGGGTACGAGAACACTTTATTTGGGCCAAAGGGGAAAGCCCACAAGGTTTTTGGAAAGTGCAAAAGGAAGTTTTGCAGAGTCCAGGGGCCAGACGCCGGGAACCCTGGCGTCTGGTCCTGGAGTCCGAGAAGGACTCTTGCCTTTCGGGTAAAACCGACTTTGTGGAGGCTTTTACTCCAAGTTTCGACCCCAAGGCTCAACATATAAATAGAGGGGTAGGTCTAGCACCCAAGACACATCAAGAAACACCAAGCCGTGTGCCGGCAACCCCGTCCCCTCTAGTTTATCCTACGCCGTAGTTTTCGTAGTGCTTAGGCGAAGCCCTACGGAGATTGTTCTTCACCAACACCGTCACCACGCTGTCGTGCTGCCGGAACTCATCTACTACTTCGCCCCTCTTGCTGGATCGAGAAGGCGAGGACGTCATCAAGCTGAACGTGTGCTGAACGCGGAGGTGATACGTCTCCAACATATCTATAATTTATGAAGTATTCATGCTATTATATTATCCATCTTGGATGTTTAATGGGCTTTACTATGCACTTTTATATTACTTTTGGGACTAACCTATTGACCCAGAGCCGAGTGCCAGTTTATGTTTTTCCCCTTGTTTCAGTGTTTCGCAGAAAAGGAATATCAAACGGAGTCCAAATGGAATGAAACCTTCAGAAAAGTTATTTTTGGAAATAAAGCAATACGGGAAACTTGGAGTGCACGTCAGGGGATCAACGAGGAGAGCACGAGGCAGGGGGGCGCGCCCACCCCCCTAGGCGCGCCCTCCACCCTCATGGGCCCCTCGTGGCTCCCCTTATCGACTTCTTTCGCCTATATATTCCCATATACCCTAAAACCTTCAGGAAACAGAATAGATCGGGAGTTCCGCCGCTGCAAGCCTCTGTAGCCACGAAAAACCAATCAGGACCCTGTTCCGGCACCCTGCCGGAGGGGGGATCCCTCATCAGTGGCCATCTTCATCATCCCGACGCTCTCCATGACGAGGAGGGAGTAGTTCACCCTCGGGGCTGAGGGTATGTGCCAGTAGCTATGTGTTTGATCTCTCTCTTTCTCTCTCTCTCTCTCTCTCTCTCGTGTTCTTGAGGTGGTACGATCTTGATGTATCGCGAGCTTTGCTATTATAGTTGGATCTTATGATGTTTCTCCCCCTCTACTCTCTTATAATGGATTGAGTTTTCCCTTTGAAGTTATCTTATCGGATTGAGTCTTTAAGGATTTGAGAACCCTTGATGTATATCCTGCATGTGCTTATCTGTGGTGACAATGGGATGTCACGTGATCTACTTGATGTATGTTTTGGTGATCAACTTGTAGGTTCAGTGACCTTGTGAACTTATGCATAGGGGTTGGCACACGTTTTCGTCTTGACTCTCCGGTAGAAACTTTGGTGCACTCTTTGAAGTTCTTTGTGTTGGTTTGAATAGATGAATCTGAGATTGTGTGATGCATATCATATAATCATACCCATGGATACTTGAGGTGACATTGGAGTATTGATACGTCTCCAACGTATCTATAATTTTTGATTGCTCCTTGCTATATTATCTACTGTTTTCGACATTATTGGGCTTTATTTTTCACTTTATATTATTTTTGGGACTAACCTATTAACCGGAGGCCCAGCCCAGAATTGTTGTTTTTTTGCCTATTTCAGTTTTGCGAAAAAGGAATATCAGCGGAGTCCAAACGGATTGAAACCTTCGGGAACGTGATTTTTAGGAAGAATATGATCCAGGAGACTTGGACCCTACGTCAAGAAACAAAAGAGGAGGCCACGAGGTAGGGGGCGCGCCTACCCCCCCAGGGCATGCCCTCCACCCTCGTGGCCCCCCTGTTGCTCCACCGACGAACTCCTTCCTCCTATATATACCTACATACCCCCAAACAATCAGAACAGGAGCCAAAAACCTAATTCCACCGCCGCAACCTTACATGCCACGAGATCCCATCTTGGGGCCTGTTTTGGAGCTCCGCCGGAGGGGGCATCCATCATGGAGGGCTTCTTCATCAACACCATAGCCTCTTCGATGAAGTGTGAGTAGTTTACCTCAGACCTTCAGGTCCATAGTTAGTAGCTAGATGGCTTCTTCTCTCTTTTTGGATCTCAATACAATGTTCCGCCCCTCTCTCATGGAGATCTATTCGATGTAATCTTCTTTTGTGGTGTGTTTGTTGAGACCGATGAATTGTGGGTTTATGATCAAGTTTATCTATGAACAATATTTAAATCTTCCGAATTCTTTTATGTATGATTGGTTATCTTTGCAAGTCTCTTCGAATTATCAGTTTGGTTTGGCCTACTAGATTGATCTTTCTTGCAATGGGAGAAGTGCTTAGATTTGGGTTCAATCTTGCGGTGACAGTAGGGGCAGCAAGGCACGTATTGTATTGTTGCCACTGAGGATAACAAGATGGGGTTTTTATCATATTGCATGAATTTATCCCTCTGCATCATGTCATCTTGCTTAAGGCATTACGCTGTTTCCATAAACTTAATACTCTAGATGCATGCTGGACAGCGGTCGATGAGTGGAGTAATAGTAGTAGATGCAGGCAGGAGTCGGTCTACTTGTCTCGGACGTGATGATATTCTCATAACTATGCTCAATTTTGTCAATTGCTCAACAGTAATTCGTTCACCCACCGTAAAATACTTATGCTCTTTAGAGAAGCCACTAGTGAAATCTATGGCCCCCGGGTCTATCTTCATCATATTAATCTTCCAACACTTAGTTATTTCCTTTGCTTTTTACTTTGCTTTTATTTTACTTTGCATCTTTATCATAAAAATACCAAAAATATTATCCTATCATATCTATCGGATCTCACTCTAAGTAAGTGACCGTGAAGGGATTGACAACCCTTATCGCGTTGGTTGCGAGGATTTATTTGTTTTGTGTAGGTGCTAGGGACTCATGGCGTAGCCTCCTCTTTGGATTGATACCTTGGTTCTCAAAAACCGAGGGAAATACTTACGCTACTTTGCTGCATCACCCTTTCCTCTTCAAGGGAAAACCAACGCAGTGCTCAAGAGGTAGCAAGTATCTAGGTGACATTAGGGTTTTGGTTGATTTTTGTCTTAAGGTGTTATTCTAGTACGAACTCTATGATAGATCGAACGAAAAGAATAGCTACGTGTTATTTTACTACGGACTCTTGAATAGATCGATCAGAAAGAATAACTTTGAGGTGGTTTCTTACCCTACCATAATCTCTTCGTTTGTTCCCCGCTATTAGTGACTTTGGAGTGACTCTTTGTTGCATGTTGAGGGATAGCTATATGATCCAATTTTGTTATTATTGTTGAGAGAACTTGCACTAGTAAAAGTATGAACCCTAGGCCTTGTTTCAACGCATTGCAATACCGTTTACGCTCACTTCTATCATTAGTTGCCTTGCTGTTTTTATATTTTCTGATTACAAAAACCTATATCTACCATCCATATTGCACTTGTATCACCATCTCTTCGCTGAACTAGTGCACCTATACAATTTACCATTGTATTGGGTGTGTTGGGGACACAAGAGACTCTTTGTTATTTGGTTGCAGGGTTGTTTGAGGGAGACCATCTTCATCCTACGCCTCCCACGGATTGATAAACCTTAGGTCATCCAGTTGAGGGAAATTTGCTACTGTCCTACAAACCTCTGCACTTGGAGGCCCAACAACGTATACAGGAAGAAGGTTGTGTAGTAGACATCAGGAGGTGCCGTACGTTCGGTACTTGATCGGGACGGATCGTGAAGGCGTACGACTACATCAAGCGCGTTGATAAACGCTTCCACTTACGGTCTACGAGGGTATGTAGACAACACTCTCCCCTCTCATTGCTATGCATCACCATGATCTTGCGTGTGCATAGCATTTTTTTTGAAATTACTACGTTCCTCAACAGTGGCATCCGAGTCAGGTTTTATGCGTAGATGTTATATGCACAAGTAGAACACAAGTGAGTTGTGGGCGATACAAGTCATACTGCCTACCAGCATGTCACACTTTGGTTCGGCGTTATTGTTGGATGAAGCGGTCTGGACCGACATTACGCGTACGCTTACGCGAGACTGGTTCTACCGACCTGCTTTGCACACAGGTGACTAGCGGGTGTCAGTTTCTCCAACTTTAGTTGAATTGAGTGTGGCTACGCCCGGTCCTTGAGAAGGTTAAAACAACACTAACTTGACGAACTATCGTTGTGGTTTTGATGCATAGGTAAGAACGGTTCTTGCTCAGCCCGTAGCAGCCACGTAAAACTTGCAACAACAAAGTAGAGGACGTCTAACTTGTTTTTGCAGGGCATGTTGTGATGTGATATGGTCAAGACACGATGCTATATTTTATTGTATGAGATGATCATGTTTTGTAACCGAGTTATCGACAACTGGCAGGAGCCATATGGTTGTCGCTTTATTGTATGTAATACAATCGCCCTGTAATGCTTTACTTTATCACTAAGCGGTAGCGATAGTCGTAGAATCATAAGTTGGCGAGACGACAACGATGCTACGATGGAGATCAAGGTGTCGCGCCGGTGATGATGGTGATCATGACGGTGCTTCGGAGATGGAGATCACAAGCACAAGATGATGATGGCCATATCATATCACTTATATTGATTGCATGTGATGTTTATCTTTTATGCATCTTATCTTGCTTTGTTTGACGGTAGCATTATAAGATGATCTCTCACTAAATTTCAAGCTAAAAGTGTTCTCCTTGAGTATGCACCATTGCGAAAGTTCTTCGTGCTGAGACACCACGTGATGATCGGGTGTGATAGGCTCTACGTTCAAATACAACGGGTGCAAAACAGTTGCACACGCGGAATACTCAGGTTAAACTTGACGAGCCTAGCATATGCAGATATGGCCTCGTAACACTTTGAGACCGAAAGGTCGGCGTGAACCATATAGTAGATATGATCAACATAGTGATGTTCACCATTGAAAACTACTCCATCTCACGTGATGATTGGACATGGTTTAGTTGATTTGGATCACGTGATCACTTAGATGATTAGAGGATGTCTATCTAAGTGGGAGTTCTTAAGTAATATGATTAATTGAACTTAAATTTATCATGAACTTAGTACACGATAGTTTTTTGCTTGTCTATGTTGATTGTAGATAGATGGCCCGTCTTTGTTGTTCCGTTGAATTTTAATGCGTTCCTTGAGAAAGCAAAGTTGAAAGATGATGGTAGCAATTACACGGACTGGGTCCGTAACTTGAGGATTATCCTCATTGCTGCATAGAAGAATTACTTCCTGAAAGCACCGCTAGGTGCCAGACCTGCTGCAGGAGCAACACCAGATGTTATGAACGTCTGGCAGAGCAAAGCTGATGACTACTCGATAGTTCAGTGTGACATGCTTTACGGCTTAGAACCGAGACTTCAACGACGTTTTGAACGTCATGGAGCATATGAGATGTTCTAGGAGTTGAAGTTAATATTTCAAGCAAATGCCCGGATTGAGAGATATGAAGTCTCCAATAAGTTCTACAGCTGCAAGATGGAGGAGAATAGTTCTGTCAGGTGAACATATACTCAGAATGTCTGGGTATAACAATCACTTGATTCAATTGGGAGTTAATCTTCTGGATGATAGTGTCATTGAAAGAATTCTTCAATTACTGCCACCAAGCTACAAGAGCTTCGTGATGAACTATAATATGCAAGGGATGGATAAGACAATTCCCGAGCTCTTTGCAATGCTAAAGGCTGCGGAGGTAGAAATCAAGAAAGAGCATCAAGTGTTGATGGTCAACAAGACCACAGTTTCAAGAAAAAGGGCAAAGGGAAGAAGAAGGGGAACTTCAAGAAGAACAACAAACAAGTTGCTACTCAAGAGAAGAAACCCAAGTCTGGACCTAAGCCTGAAACTGAGTGCTTCTACTGCAAGCAGACTGGTCACTGAAAGTAGAACTGTCCCAAGTATTTGGCGGATAAGAAGGATGGCAAGGTGAACAAAGGTATATGTGATATACATGTTATTGATGTGTACCTTAGTAATGCTCGCAATAGTACACAGGTATTTGATAATCTGGTTACATTGCTAATATTTGCAACTTCGAAATAGGGGCTACGGATTAAGTGAAGATTGGCTAAGGGCGAGGTGACGATCTTGGCGTGGGAAATGGTTCCAAAGTCGATGTGATCGCGGTCGGCACGCTACCTCTACATCTACCTTCGGGATTAGTTTTAGACCTGAATAATTTTATTTGGTGCCGCGTTGAGCATGAACATTAAATCTGGATCTTGTTTGATGCGAGACGGTTATTCATTTAAATCAGAGAATAATGGTTGTTCTATTTATATGAGTAATATCTTTTACGGTCATGCACCCTTGAAGAGTGGTCTATTTTTGTTGAATCTCGATAGTAGTGATACACATATTCATAATGTTGAAGCCAAAAGATGCAGAGTTGATAATGATAGTGCAACTTATTTGTGGCACTGCCGTTTGGGTCATATTGGTGTAAAGCGCATGAAGAAACTCCATACTGATGCACTTTTGGAATCACTCGATTATGAATCACTTGGTACTTGCGAACCATGCCTCATGGGCAAGATGACTAAAACGCCGTTCTCCGGAACTATGGAGCGAGCAACTGATTTGTTAGAGATCATACATACTGATGTATGTGGTCCAACGAATGTTGAGGCTCGCGGCGGGTATCGTTATTTTCTCACCTTCACAGATGATTTAAGCAGATATGGGTATATCTACTTAATGAAACATAAGTCTAAAACATTTGAAAAGTTCAAAGAATTTCAAAGTGAAGTGGAAAATCATCGTAACAAGAAAATAAAGTTTCTACGATCTGATCGTGGAGGAGAATATTTGACTTATGAGTTAGGCCTACATTTTAAACAATGCGGAATAGTTTCACAACTCACGCCACCCGGAACACGACAGCGTAATGGTGTGTCCGAACGTCGTAATCGTACTTTACTAGATATGGTGCGATCTATGATGTCTCTTACTGATTTACCGCTATCATTTTGGGGTTATGCTTTAGAGACGGCTGCATTCACGTTAAATAGGGCACCATCGAAATCCGTTGAGACGACGCCTTATGAACTTTGGTTTGACAAGAAACCAATGTTGTCGTTTCTTAAAGTTTGGAGCTGTGATGCTTATGTGAAAAGCTTCAACCTGATAAGCTCGAACCCAAATTGGAGAAATGTGTCTTCATAGGATACCCAAAGGAAACTGCTGGGTACACCTTGTATCACAGCTCTGAAGGCAAGACATTCGTTGCTAAGAATAGATCCTTTCTAGAGAAGGAGTTTCTTTTGAAAGAAATGAGTGGGAGGAAAGTAGAACTTGATGAGGTAACTGTACCTGCTCCCTTATTGGAAAGTAGTTCATCACAGAAACCAGTTCCTGTGAAACCTACACTAATTAGTGAGGAAGCTAATGATTTTGATCATGAAACTTCAGATCAAGTTACTACTGAACCTCGTAGGCCAATCAGAGTAATATCCGCACTAGAGTGGTACGGTAATCCTATTCTGGAGGTTATGTTACTAGACCATGACGAACGTACGAACTATGAAGAAGCGATGGTGAGTCCAGATTCCGCGAAATGGCTTGAGGCCATGAAATCTGAGATGGGATCCATGTATGAGAACAAAGTGTGGACTTTGGTTGACTTGCCCGATGATCGGCAAGCCATTGAGAATAAATGGATCTTCAAGAAGAAGACTGACGCTGACGGTAATGTTACTGTCTATAAAGCTTGACTTGTTGCAAAAGGTTTTCGACAAGTTCAAGGGATTGACTACGATGAGACTTTCTCACCCGTAGCGATGCTTAAGTCTGTCCGAATCATGTTAGCAATTGCCGCATTTTATGATTATGAAATTTGACAAATGGATGTCAAAACTGCATTCCTGAATGGATTTCTGGAAGAAGAGTTTTATATGATGCAACCGGAAGGTTTTGTCGATCCAAAGGGAGCTAACAAAGTGTGCAAGCTCCAGCGATCCATTTATGGACTGGTGCAAGCCTCTCGGAGTTGGAATAAATGCTTTGATAGTGTGATTAAAGCATACGGTTTTATACAGACTTTTGGAGAAGCCTGTATTTACAAGAAAGTGAGTGGGAGCTCTGTAGCATTTCTGATATTACATGTGGATGACATATTGCTAATTGGAAATGATATAGAATTTCTGGATAGCATAAAAGGATACTTGAATAAGAATTTTTCAATGAAAGACCTCGGTGAAGCTGCTTACATATTAGGCATCAAGATCTATAGAGATAGATCAAGACGCTTAATTGGACTTTCACAAAGCACATACTGATAACCCACAAGTGTAGGGGATCGCAACAACTTTCGAGGGTAGAGTATTCAACCCAAATTTATTGATTCGACACAAGGGGAGCCAAAGAATATTCTCAAGTATTAGCAACTGAGTTGTCAATTCAGCCACACCTGGATAACTTAATATTTGCGGCAAGGTATTTAGTAGCAAAGTAATATGATAGTAGTGGTAACGGTAACAAAAGTAACGGAAGCAAAAGTAATATATTTGGTGTTTTGTAGTGATTGTAACAGTAGCAACGGAAAAGTAAATAAGCGAGAACCAATATAGGAAAAGCTCGTAGAAAATGGATCGGCGATGGATAATTATGTCGGATGCGGTTCATCATGTAACAATCATAACATAGGGTGACACAGAACTAGCTCCAATTCATCAATGTAATGTAGGCATGTATTTCGAATATAGTCATACGTGCTTATGGAAAAGAACTTGCATGAAATCTTTTGTCCTACCCTCCCGTGGCAGTGGGGTCCTAATGGAAACTAAGGGATATTAAGGCCTCCTTTTAATAGAGAACCGGAACAAAGCATTAGCACATAGTGAATACATGAACTCCTCAAACTATGGTCATCACCGGGAGTGGTCCCGATTATGTCAGTTCGGGGTTGTCGGATCATAACACATAGTAGGTGACTATAGACTTGCAAGATAGGATCAAGAACACACATATATTCATGAAAACATAATAGGTTCAGATCTGAAATCATGGCACTCGGGCCCTAGTGACAAGCATTAAGCATAGCACAGTCGCAACAACATCAATCTCAGAACATAGTGGATACTAGGGATCAAACCCTAACAAAACTAAGTCGATTACATGATAGATCTCATCCAACCCATCACCGTCTAGCAAGCCTACAATGGAATTACTCACGCACGGCGGCGAGCATCATGAAATTGGTGATGGAGGATGGTTGATGATGACGACGGCGACGAATCCCGCTCTCCAGAGCCCCGAACGGACTCCAGATCAGGCCTCCCGAGAGGTTTTAGGGCTTGGCGGCTCCGTATGGTAAAACGCGATAATTTCTTCTCCTTTATTTTTTCTCCCCGAAAGCAAATATATAGAGTTGGAGTTGGCGTCGGAGGAGCTCCAGGGGGGCCACAAGGTAGGGGGCGCCCCCCACCCTCGTGGACAGGGTGTGGGCCCCCTGGTCTTCATCTTTGGCAAGGATTTTTTATTATTTTCAACTAGACGTTCCGTGGAGTTTCAGGTCATTCCAAGAACTTTTGTGTAGCGACCCGACCCGAATGGATCAAGTCTCTGTGCTTTCGTGTCATCCCTGGATCGGTATGCTGACACACACAATACTCGAAGGATTTATAACAGAGGTAAATCACATGTATAAAATAACGTAAATACTATTACCTCAATCCAAAAATATAGCGGAAGCAACAAGGTTGTGGATTCCCATCAACATCAACGGCAAAGTTGAGTATAGGAAATCGTAACCCTAACGTATCACTTACTCGTCAGTTCGAAAATTACGCAACATGAAAAGTTGCAGCCCGAAACGGGTTGACACATGGAATATGCTGGCAATGTAACACATAGAGAGTAATGAAGGAATAGGCTATACTACATGCATATATGGCTGGTGGAAAGCTCTATGGTTACAGTTTTTGCGAAAAGCCAATTTTTCCCTACTTCAAAGGAATAAATTTTATTTAACTATCATGGTGGTTGTTAAACATTGAGAATGGTTGACGACATCCCCAATCCCAATTAAAAGTACTCATTAAACCCAAACAAATTTTATTAAGTAACGTGATGAGATCAACAGGATATCCAGGTACTAGATACTCAAAATTGTCCATGACCGGGGACACGACTAATCATGATTAGTTTATACACTCTGCAGGGGTTTGCGCACTGTTCCCCACAAGACTCGATCGCCTCCGCTTGGGTCTCGCACTACATGGTGTTTGAGAGACGGATGACCGAGACATAGTCTTCGTAAGCGCTTAGCACCTTACATGTGGGTAGACCGTACCAACCTACATCCCCTACATCAGCTAGCCTACCCGTAAGAGTTCGCACAACTTAGTCAACTACGCCAGAGCCCATAATTGGCTTGTGGCTGCACACGGAAGTTTCTAGTTTGAAAAATCTCATGATCCCTTAGAGCACGGGTGGCGGTCCGAAGAAATACAGGCAAGTCTGATAGAAACCAGGTGCCTCAATCCACCCAGATGTGTGTTTAGGTTGCCACCTTAGATAAACCATTAATTAACAATCTCACATCTGTCATGGATATTCACTCACCCAATCCACGTCTACTAGCATAGCATGGCAAATAAGCAAACGTAGAAGTAACTCCCAAGGTTTCATAAGTAAAAGCAGTAATAGGTACTACCTCAATCTACTTCCCATCCCACAATTTAATTAGATCCTAAACATGCAAGTGTTTGGGGGTTTGATCTAATGCATAAAACTGGGTAGTAGAAAAGCATGATCAAAGTGTTACTTGCCTTGCCGATGATCCATGAGTCCTAGAGATTCAAGTAACAAGCGGCGCACCGGTGATCTAACGCAGACAAACAACAAGCATACAATAAGCACTCATCTAATGCACGGGAAATCTCGAATAAAAGATCTAACCAGATAGTTCAACTTAAGAACCCTGGTTGCAAAAGAATCGAATCAAATAAAGCATCGAAAGTCGGAACTCGACAGAGAACGACTCGGTTTAGCAAATCTGAAATTAAGTCAAAATTTCACAGTAGCAAAACTCTGTGAAAGTAGGTTGGTCGGAACGGCGGTTTCGTTACGAAACTCCAGGCGCTTGAATCACCTGATTCCGATATACGAGCAAGAAATAAAACAGATTTGAAAATCAGATCGGAAATCGAATCAGAAAAATAACGGATTAAATCCGATTAAAAGAAAAACGACGAACGGATTAAATAACGGACGTTCGTTAACAGAACTAATCCAACGAACGCGTTCATTGAAACGAACGGGTCGGTGAATGTTCGTTAATTAAGAAAACCAAAAAAAATAAAACCAATCTAGGTTTTTTTTTAAAAAAAACCGAACATCTTTCTTTTCTTTTTTTTTAAAATAAACCGGATCGGGTTTTTAGGGGAAAACCGGATCGGCGGGGCGGCGAGGTCGGCTACCTCCGGCGGTTCTTCGCCGGCGAGGTCCCATGGCCCGAGGGGGGGCGGCGGTCCGCGGGCCTGGGAGGCGAGGGCGGCGGGGTTCGGCTGGCGGGCGAGGAACGGCGGTGGCGGCGCCTTGGGCGCGGCGGCGCTGCTTGGGGCGGCGGGCGGCGGGTGAGAGAGAGGCGGGGGTATTTAAGAGGGGAGGCGGCGGGGTGGCTTGGGAGGGGCTGGCCGGGTGGAGTCGGACTCGGCCGGGAGGCGTCTTGGTGGGGCACCGCGGGAGGGAGAGGGAGGCGGCGGGCGCTGGGCCGGGCCTGGCTTATTGGGCCGGCTGGGCCTTGGCCCAGGGGGGGGGCGCGTTTTTTTTTAATTAAAACAAACGAATTAAAAAAAATACCAAATGAACTCCGATTTAAATAAAACAAATTTTCCCCGACTCATAAAAATGAGTCGAACAAAATGAACTTTAAAAACGGTAAACATGCATAAATTTTTAAAATGCTCATTTTTGCCTAAGCAAAATAAATCTTCCAAAACCAAAATTTTGATTTATTTATAATATCTTCATTTTTCCTAAATGTTGGGAAAGTCATATTATTCCCTTCTCTTAATTTTTTTTATAGGAAAAACTTTATGAAGATAATTAAATAAATCCAATGATCCTATTTTCAAAATTTGAGAAATCCCAAATAGGAAATAATGAAACTTCCAACTCATATTTCATATGTTTTGAAGAAGTCATTTTATCTTCGCTCGTGAAAATCATTGAGTTGCATAAAGTTTCAGAATTGGAAATATTTTCCAAATGAAATTCAAATATTTTCAACACCCTTGTCATTTAAATAAATGGAAGAAGTCATGTCATCTTCTCTCCGTGGTTTTGTGATGAAAAGAATTTGAATTCTCAAGATCATAAAAGCAAAATGAAAGTTTGGGAAAGTCCTTTTATTCCCTCTCATTTAACTTTCAAAAGTTTCAAATTCACTCACTTTGGTCAATCAATCAAACAATCAATCAAATCTATCTATTTGTTTATAACATTCCAAAATTTAGAATTTTGGGATGTTACAAACTACCACCCTTAAAATGAATCTCGTCCTCGAGATTCGGAGAGGCTAGCAAGAAATAGGTTAGAGTTTGGGGGTCTTCTCAAAATCCATCGATCATCTCCGGGGTCTCGGGTGCTACCACCCTTAAAAACATTGTTACGGTTCCATCAAAACTCAGATACTCCATCCTTATTGCTGACAATGTCGGTCTTCTCAGATCGTAAGGAAAATTCCTTCTCTGGGATCTTCCAGTAGCGGCATAACCTTTTCCTCAATACTTTTGTCTTTTACTCCTTGGTAAGGTTATCCCGAAACTGGGTCTTCATAGCTGACGGGTCTGGCGCCAAGGCTAAACAACTATCGATATCTCATGGTGGTCAACAAATTATGGTTTTCTCTTGCAGAAAACGGGTCTGGGTTGAACCTCACCGTATAACCTACGGTTGGCAACAACTGCCGTGTACAAGGGAAAAACAATACCTATACCTTTCTAAGGTTTAAACAAGGATTAATATCTTCTTATCTCTGCTAAAGTTAAGTCACTCAGATTTACCATCCCGTATAGCAAAGCGAATAATAAGAGTAAGTCGGTATGGTGATCAATCCATCCCGCACCCAAATCATTACCTTGTACATGGTTTAGCGAATCTCGCATTCTAACACTCGGTCATCCTCACAAGCATTGCAGAATTTCTCTTGTCGACGAACCAAGTTCGGAAAATCCATTGATTCTGCAGGCCAAACAAACATCTATCGTTCCTTAACAACTCTCAGGTTTTGCGTAAACTCCTATAGAATCGCCGGTTGATACAAGTCGTAACTCTTCCAGGGTTTTTCCTTCAGCAAGAGTGTGCTTGCTTCTTGGCAAGTCCTGGGGCCTGTGGGTTATGGGCCCACCTCATCACTTGTAAACCTTGAACTCATCATCTGGGCAACTGGTCATTATCCCAACATCCAACTTCCTGGCATACTTAATTCCATCCAATTGTACTGTCCTTCTTCCTTCTATTGGCACCAAACTAAGACGTGATTACTCAGACTCATCATGGAATTTCCATTGATCCATATTTCCAACATCATACCTCCTTTATATCCAATAACACTTCATCTCTTCATCCTCGTGGGATGTCCCACATACCGTGATAAAACTTATACTTGAAATCCATACTCCACTTCGTGGAACCTCATTATCCTTTCCAGGTCAAGCGCCCTTACAAGGAAATATTGGCCATCTCTGCATGGCACTTCTTCAATCGGGAAAACGTGAAACACATCATGAACTCCACAGCAGTCCTTGGTGACTTCAACTTGTTAGCCTATTCTCCCATACGCTCCAAAACTCGGTATGGTCCTACAAATCTCGGGGCTAACTTTCCCTTAACTCCAAATCGTTTAACTCCTCGCAGAGGTGGCACACAAAGATATGCTCTATCTCCAATTTCAGACTTCCTCCTTGCGTTTTTGAGTATGCATAACTCTTCTGCCTGGACTGAGCTATCTTCAGTCTATCTCGAATCAACTTAACATTCTCTTCTCACTCCTTGATCACATTTGGTCCAAACAACTGACGGTCTCCAACTTCATCCCACATCAACGGTGTCTGGCTCCTTCTCCCATACAAAGCTTCAAAAGGGCCTTCTTCAAACTGACTTGGTAACCTTTGTTGTATGAGAACTTCGCGTAAGGTAGATTATAATCAGTACTAGATCCGAAATTTAGCGCACACGCTCTCAACATGTCCTCCGGTATCTGATTGACTCTCTTGATTTATCCATCATCTGCGGATGGAAGGTTGTATCTTGAACTCTAGCCTAGTACCCAAAGTGCAGTGCAGCCGATTCCAAAACTTTGAGGTAAACTGTGTTCCTCTACGATGGTCCTCGGAACTCCATGCAGACATACGATCCTTGTCCAATATATCTTGGCCAACTTCGCACTTGTATAGGTGGTTTTCTCTGGGATAAAGCGAGCCACTTTGGTCAAGCGAATCAAATACTACCCAGATAGAATCATGTCCCATTTGGGTTACGGGAAATCCGGTAATGAAATCCATGCCAAGCTTATCCTACTTCCATTCGGGTATCGGCATAGGCTGCAATAATCCTGCTGACTTACGATGCTCGCTTTTACTTTCTCGACATACATCACTTACGACTACATACTCCATAATATCCTTCTTCATACCAGTCCACCAGAAACACTCCTTCAAATCCAAATACATCTTGGTGTTTCCAGGGCGAATCAAGTATGGTGAGTCATGAGCCTCCTGAAGTATTAACTTCCTGATCTTTGCATTATTGGCACATATATACACTGTCCTCAAACCATAAGGTGTCATGCTCATCCTTACGAAAACCTTTGGCTTTTCCTTTGCTCATCATCTCTTTTACCTCAGCAATCTCTTTGTCATCCTTCTGAGCTTCACGGATCTTTTCCAACAATGTAAACTGAACTTCCATTGCTGCAACTAAACCTTTGGGAACAGTCTCCAATCGAAGTTCCCTGAAAATCCTCGGCTAACTCCTTTGATAATCCTCCGATTATGAGGGTATTCGTCCTTATTTTCTTTATGGTTGTGTCCTATTTCTCCACAAAGCTTGTATGCACAAGGTTTCTTCATATCCATTCCATAAGGCTTCAACCACGGGACACAAACCGAGACTTTAGCAAAGTCAACTTAAATTCTTCCCAAGTGGTTACTCCCGCCACATTGATGGTTTGGTACATCCTCCACTAGATAGCAGCACCTCTTTCAAAGCAATCAAGAGCATCTTTGGGTCATATCCTTTCCGGCTATAGGGTTATTCTCCATGTGATCCTCCATGTTCTGAATCCATCGGTCTGTCTCCAATTGACTCATTGGTCCAAACAATACAAGCTCATCTCCATCCATCCTCTAATGGGTCCGTGGGTTTGGGGTGGGATAAGAGAGATCGAGAGGGATGCACACAATACAAACAATGGTTATGAAAAGACAGATTTTATTGTGGCTGTCGGAAAAACATCAAACAAATGACAGCTCACAATCGTCGCATCTAACGCATGTATGTAACAGGGGTTAGGTCTTCTAAGGGTCAATAAATCTTCAAAGTCGTCAAACTCTTCCAATCTTGATCATGTCTCTGATGGCTCTTTCTGATCATGCTTGTCCTTCTCAAGTTCTTTTGCCAGATCATCTCTGTTGACGCGAAGTCTCTCGCGGCGTCCTTCAATATTTCTGGAGTTACGTTCCAACTGCCGATTTCAACATCCTTGACATGATCCATGATCCTACTGTCCTTCGATTCTTGTCAAATCTCCGGTATCTCGATGTTTTGCTCCTTCATCTTGTCTACTTTCAGCTTACGGGTCCCGAGTTCTTCACGAACCGCTTCCTTATCAAATACCGCTTCCTGCAGATCCACCTTAAACTTCTTCATGTAATACTCCGGATCCCGGTGATACACCAGCTAAAGTTAAAACTCCAACGCTTGGTCGATAGATGCTCCATCATCCTTCTACCATCCAATCCTTCCATGCATCTACATGCTTAACTTCGCACGGTGACAATGGCATAAGTGGCAATAACACCATGGCCAGCCGTGTCTATTCCCATGTTACTGCCATGAGCTTTTATTCCATAGTTGATCTCTCATGTCTTAGGGTTTTCTTGATAAAAACTTTGAGTTCCTAACTCTCCATGTTCCGGTCTTTCTCCGATACACCTTGATCTCGGGTATTGACAGCTTCCATAGTCTGTCAAGTTCCATAAGGGGTGCCTTCCTAGGTCATACAAATCCGGAAATTCTTCAAAGCCTTCAAATTCTCCTAGTCTTCGGAGTCTTCACCGTTGTAGTTTCCATTTACACGGTAATATCCTCTTCATTTCAAATGGTCTTAGTTGTCCGAAATCTTGTCTCCTTGGAGTGGTCTCATCAGTCAAATCTTCGAGTGGTCAATAGGGAAAAGGGGTATGGTCTCACTAAAAGGGAATATTTGAATAAGCTCAGAAGAGAAGAGAGGTAAAAGATCTTTTTGAAAATGAAGTTGTAGAGAAAAATCTTTCCTATGGGCTTGTCGGTTTCTAGGGTCACGTCCTCTGATCAACATGTGCTCGATACCATCTTGTAGCGACCCGACCGAATGGATCAAGTCTCTGTGCTTTCGTGTCATCCTCGGATCGGTATCTTTGACACACACGATTACTCGAAGGATTTATAACAGAGGTAAATCACATGTATAAAATAACGTAAATACTATTACCTCAATCCAAAAATATAGCGGAAGCAACAAGGTTGTGGATTCCCATCAACACCAACGGCAAAGTTGAGTATAGGAAATCGTAACCCTAACGTATCACTTACTCGTCGTTGCGAAAATTCTCGCAACATGAAAAGTTGCAGCTCGAAACGGGCCAGCACATGGAATATGCTGGCAATGTAACACATAGAGAGTAATGAAGGAATAGGCTATACTACATGCATATATGGCTGGTGGAAAGCTCTATGGTTACGCTTTTTTGAAAAGCCAATTTTTCCTACTTCAAAGGAATAAATTTTATTTAACTATCATGGTGGTTGTTAAACATTGAGAATGGTTGACAGCATCCTCAATCCCAATTAAAAGTACTCATTAAACCCAAACAAATTTTATTAAGTAACGTGATGAGATCAACAGGATATCCAGGTACTAGATACTCAAAATTGTCCATAACCGGGAACACGGCTAATCATGATTAGTTTATACACTCTGCAGAGGTTTTGCACTTTTCCCCACAAGACTCGATCGCCTCCGCTTGGTTCTCGCACTACATGGTGTTTGAGAGGCGGATGACCGAGACATAGTCTTTCGAGCGCTAGCACCTTACATGTGGGTAGACCGTACCAACCTACATCCCCTACATCAGCTAGCCTACCCGTAAGAGTTCGCACAACTTAGTCAACTACGCCAGAGCCCATAATTGGCTTGTGGCTGCACACGGAAGTTTCTAGTTTGAAAAATCTCATGATCCCTTAGAGCACGGGTGGCGGTCCGAAGAAATACAGGCAAGTCTGATAGAAACCAGGTGCCTCAATCCACCCAGATGTGTGTTTAGGTTGCCACCTTAGATAAACCATTAATTAACAATCTCACATCTGTCATGGATATTCACTCACCCAATCCACGTCTACTAGCATAGCATGGCAAATAAGCAAACGTAGAAGTAACTCCCAAGGTTTCATAAGTAAAACAGGTAATAGGTACTACCTCAATCTACTTCCCATCCCACAATTTAATTAGATCCTAAACATGCAAGTGTTTGGGGGTTTGATCTAATGCATAAAACTGGGTAGTAGAAAAAGCATGATCAAAGTGTTACTTGCCTTGCTGATGATCCGCGAGTCCTAGAGATTCGAAGTAACAAGCGGCGCACTCCGGGTGATCTAACGCAGACAAACAACAAGCATACAATAAGCACTCATCTAATGCACGAGGAAATCTCGAATAAAAGATCTAACCAGATAGTTCAACTTAAGAACCCTGGTTGCAAAAGAATCGAATCAAATAAAGCATCGAAAGTCGGAACTCGAGAGAGAACGACTCGGTTTAGCAAATCTGAAATTAAGTCAAAATTTCACAGTAGCAAAACTCTGTGAAAGTAGGTTGGTCGGAACGGCGGTTTAATTCTGAAACTCCGGTAGCTTGAATCACTGATTCCGATATACGAGCAAGAAATAAAACAGATTTGAAAATCAGATCGGAAATCGAATCAGAAAAATAACGGATTAAATCCGATTAAAAGAAAAACGACGAACGGATTAAATAACGGACGTTCGTTAACAGAACTAATCCAACGAACGCGTTCATTGAAACGAACGGGTCGGTGAACGTTCGTTAATTAAGAAATCCAAAAAAAATAAAACCAATCTAGGTTTTAAAAAAAAACCGAACATCTTTCTTTTTTTTTAAATAAACCGAATCGGGTTTTTAGGGGAAAACCGGATCGGCGGGGCGGCGAGGTCGGCTACCTCCGGCGGTTCTTCGAGGTCCCAGGGCCTGTGGGGCGGGGTCCCGCGGGGTCGGGAGGCGAGGGGGCGGGGTTCGGCGGGCGCAGGAACGGCGGGCGTGGCGGCGCCCTGGCGGCGGCGCTGGCTTGGGGCCAAGGGGGTGGCGGGGGTGAGAGAGAGGCGGGGGGTATTTAAGAGGGAGGGCGGCGACGGGTGGCTTGGGAGGCCAGGGCGCCGGGGTGGAGTCGGACTCGGCCGGGCGGGAGGCGGCGGCGGGGCACCGCAGGAGGGAGAGGCGGCTGGGCTGGGCCTGGGCACAGCTTGGGCTGGGCCGGGCCTTAGCCCAGTAGCGTTTTTTTTTAATTAAAACAAACGAATTAAAAAAAATACCAAATGAACTCCGATTTAAATAAAACAAATTTTCCCCGACTCATAAAAATGAGTCGAACAAAATGAACTTTAAAAACGGTAAACATGCATAAATTTTTAAAATGCTCATTTTGCCTAAGCAAAATAAATCTTCCAAAACCAAAATTTTGATTTATTTATAATATCTTCATTTTTCCTAAATGTTGGGAAAGTCATATTATTCCCTTCTCTTAATTTTTTATAGGAAAAACTTTATGAAGATAATTAAATAAATCCAATGATCCTATTTTCAAAATTTGAGAAATCCCAAATAGGAAATAATGAAACTTCCAACTCATATTTCATATGTTTTGAAGAAGTCATTTTATCTTTGCTCGTGAAAATCATTGAGTTGCATAAAGTTTTAGAATTGGAAATATTTTCCAAATGAAATTCAAATATTTTCAACACCCCTTGTCATTTAAATAAATGGAAGAAGTCATGTCATCTTCTCTCCATGGTTTTGTGATGAAAAGAATTTGAATTCGAAGATCATAAAAAGCAAAATGAAAGTTTGGGAAAGTCCTTTTATTCCCTCTCATTTAACTTTCAAAAGTTTCAAATTCACTCACTTTCAGTCAATCAATCAAACAATCAATCAAATCTATCTATTTGTTTATAACATTCCAAAATTTAGAATTTTGGGATGTTACATTTTGTTTCTGCACATAAATAACACCATGGCAATTCTGCTGAAAACAGCGTCAGTCCGGGTTAGTTTCATCCAAATCATGCAAGTTACACTACTGGAATCAGCTACTTTGCCATCTGCCAGCTCTTTGCCGTCCGCTAGCGGACGACAAATAAGCTCTTTGCCATCAGCTACCCAAAAGCAGACGGCAAAGAACTGGCTGATGGCATAGAAAGTCTTTGCTATCTGCCAGTTCTTTGCCGTCCGCTAGCTGACGGCAAAGATTCTTTCCCGTCGGCTAGCAGACGGCAAAGAGGGAGGGGGGCCCCACTGAGGAGCTGTTTAAAAAATACTTAACGGCCCCCCTCTTTGCCGTCTGCTAGCGGACGGCAAAGAGCAAAAAAGCGGACGACAAAGAGGGCGGACAGCAAATATTTAACATATCTACGCCCCACCCCGCCCTCCCTCTCTGTTTCTCTCCCTGCTCCCATACGCGCGCCGCCGCCCCCACCACTCGCCGCCACCTGGTCGCCCCACCGCCCCGCCGCCCCACCGACCATCCCCCCCCGTCGCCCCACCGCCCCGCCTTCGCCGCCCTGCCGTCTCGGCGCCGCCGCCCCCCGCCCCCGCCGCCCGGGCAGTGCCGCCCAGCCGCCCGCCCCCTCCACCGCCCCACCGCCGCCCGACGCTGCCGCCCCAGCCCTGTAGCCTCGCCGCCTACCGTCTCGGCCTTGCCGCCTCGGCGCCTGCCCCACGCCGCCGCCCGCCGCCCGGCCGCCCGCCCCTCCTCCACCTGGCCACCTCCTCCACCGGCCCTGCCCCAGGTGAGCTCTACCTCCTCTTTTTTTTCCTGTTTTTTTAGTTTTAGGTTTATGTTTAGTTTAGATTTAGATTTAGTTTTAGTTTTAGTTTTAATTTTAGTTTTAGGTTAGGTTTAGTTTTAGTTTAGTTTTAGGTTTAGATTTAGCTTTTTCCTTTTTTTCTGTTTTTTTAGTTTTAGGTTTATGTTTAGTTTAGATTTAGTTTTAGTTTTAGTTTTAGTTTTAGATTTAGGTTTAGTTTTAAGTTTAGGTTTAGGTTTAGGAAAGAAGAAGAAGAAAAAAAGAGGAGAGGAGGAGAAGAAGAAGAGGCAAAAGGAAAGGAAGAAGAAGAAGAGGAGGAGGAGAAGAAAAAAGAAGAAGAGGAAAAAGAAGAAGAAAAAAGAGGAGAGGAGGAGAAGAAGAAGAGGAAAAGAAAAGGAGGAAGAAAAGAAGAAGAAGAAGGAAAAAGGAAGAAACGGAAGAAGAGGAAGAAGAAGAAAAGGAAAAAGAGAGGGGGAAAAACCCGACCCGACACGGCACCCCGACCCCGACCTGGCACCCCGACACGACACCCCGACCCCGACACCCCGACCCCGACACCCCGACCCCGACACCCCGACCCCAAGCCTGACCCGATCGACACTCGATCATGACACCGACACGATCCCGACTCACCCAAGACTCGACTGACACCCCGACCCCGAGACCGACCCCGACCCCGACACCCCGACCCCGAGCCTGACCCGACACCCCGACCCCGAGCCTGACCTGACCCGACACCCCGACCCCGACAACCGACCCCCTGACCCCGACACCCCGACCCCGACACCCCGACCCCGACCCCGACCCCGACACCCCGACCCCGACCCCGACCCCGACACTCGACTCGAGCTCGACATGTGCAACGGCCATGTATGAGCTCCTTGTGGTAAGTTTCTTCTGCAGATTGCTAGTCTTAACATTTGAGTCTCATTACTAACTAGTATGACTCTGTTGTGAAAACCAAATGTGCGATCTGTAATGCGAGAAGTCCGGTCGAGACCGCTCACGATGCCGTTGATTGCTCCCGGGAGCACGGTGAGTTTAATTAGAATGGACATTACTTGCTAGTCTTAACATTTGAGTGTCATAATGCCAACAAGACATTGGAAATGATCTTTGGTGCAGCTTAACTCCGTAAAGCATCGCACGATCCTTCTCCGACTACTGGCCATGAGCCAGCCCGCTCGTACACCTCCCTAATCACGGTAAGTTTCTCTAGTGTTTTGCTTAACAAATGCATAAAGACCTAGACTTAGCTTTATTTCCTCCAACATGCTTACCATAATGACCTAGAGTTAGCTTTTTTTTTCCTCCAAAATGACTTAATATGCTTACTGACCTCATAAACCATCAATTCTACCTAAGTTAGCTCTAAAACGATATGTACTTAGGTTACTTATGTCAAAAATTGCATAATTAGCTTAGTTAGCTCATAAACGATCCATTTTACCTAAAGTTAGCTCTAAAATGACTCATTTTACCTTAGTTAGCTTACAAGTGATCCAATTTATCCAAGTTAGCTCTAAAATGACCCATTTTACCTAGATTAGCTCCTAAATGATCCATTTTACCTACGTTAGCTTTAAAATAACCCATTTCACCTAGGTTAGCTCCAAAATGACCCATTTCACCTAGATTTGCTCCTAAACGATCCATTTCACCTAAGTTAGCTAAAAACGATCCATTTCACCTAAATTAGCTCATAAATGATCCATTTCACCTAAGTTAGCTAAAAAACGATCCATTTCACCTTAGTTAGCTCAAAAACGTGGCATTTCACCTTATTTAGGTCATAAACGACTGATTTCAACTAAGTTAGCTCATAAAAGCTCATAAATGATCCATTTCACCTAAGTTATCTCAAAAACGATCCATTTCACCTTACTTAGCTGAAAAACGATGCCCTTCACCTTAGTTAGCTCATAAACGACCCATTTCAACTAAGTTAGCTCATAAATGATCCATTTCAACTAAGTTAGCTCATAAACAACCCATTTCAACTTTGTTAGCTCATATATGATCCATTTTACCTAAGTTAGCTCATAAATGACATATACTTCTTGTTCTAGTCTTATTCTTGTTCTAGTCACCTATTTCTAACTTTCTTATTTACCATTTTGCAGATTTCATTCACTTCATGGAAGCTAGCTTGCTATGATGGAGTGCTTGCTTTTCCTTTGATGAAACTTTGCATTGTATCTAGCTTGCTATGATGGAACTTGATATGTTGACGAAACTTTGCATTGTAATATGTATATGGATGGAACAATGTGTATGGATGGAACTTGCTTATGTATGAATGGATGAAACTTATGTCTTTGGATATGTGATATGATTGTCGTTAAATAGCCCTGTGAAATAAATCTATAAATGTCATATATATTATCTGTGAAAAATGATGTATTTAAAAAAAAAAAGAAAAAAAGAGACAATATGCAGCCTCTTTGCCGCCACCGACGGCAAAGGGCTCTTTGCCATCGGCAATGACGGCAAAGAGGCCACGTGGTGCAATCAAGCTTCTGGGAGGCTGACCAATTTGGTCGGTTGCCCACGATGGTGACGGCACGAGCTTTGCCGTCTGCAATGGACGGCAAAGGCCTGCCGTTAACCACCTAACGGAGTAACAACGCATTTATTGCCGTCCGCCTTCTTTCTTGTCCGCTGGCGATGGCAAAGGCACCTTTGTCGTCATTGCTCAAGCGGACGGCAACGCAGCTCTTAGCCGTCCCCTACTTTGCCGTCCCCTTTTTGCCGTCAGGTGGTCGATCAAAGGTCTTTGCAAATCCGCCATCCTTGCCTTTGCCGTCCGCCGTGGCAGATGGCAAAGTAGCTGATTCCTGTAGTGTTAGAGTTCAAAACAAGGGCAAAAGTGTTTAGAAAAGTAGATACGACGGAGACGTATCAACTCCCCCAAGCTTAAACCTTTGCTTGTCCTCAAGCAATTCAGTTGATAAACTGAAAGTGATAAAGAAAAACTTTTACAAACTCTGTTTGCTCTTGTTGTTGTAAATATGTAAAGCTAGCATTCAAGTTTTCAAAGAAAGATTATGACTAACCATATTTGCAATAACTCCCAGGTCTCATGTTTACTCATATCAATAGCATAATCAACTAGCGAGCGATAATAATAAATCTCGGATGACAACACTTTCTCAAAACAATCATAATATGATATAACAAGATGGTATATCGCTAGCCCTTTCTGAGACCGCAAAACATAAATGCAGAGCACCTTTAAAGATCAAGGACTGACTAGACATTGTAATTCATGGTAAAAGAGATCCAATCATAGTCATACCCAATATAAATTAATAGTAATGAATGCAAATGACAACTGTGCTCTCCAGCTAGTGCTTTTAGTAAGAGGGTGATGACTCAACATAAAAGTAAACAGATAGGCCCTTCGCAGAGGGAAGCAGGGATTTGTAGAGGTGCCAGAGCTCGGTTTTGAAATAGAGATAAATAATATTTTGAGCGGCATACTTTCATTGTCAACATAACAACTAAGAGATGGCAATATCTTCCATGCTACACACATTATAGGCGGTTCCCAAACAGGATGGTAAAGTTTATACTCCCCCTCCACCAACAAGCATCAATCCATGGCTTGCTCGAAACAACGAGTGCCTCCAACTAACAGCAGTCCCAGGAAGAGTTTTGTTTGCAATTATTTTGATTTAGTTTGCATAAAGCATGAGACTGGGCATCCCGGAGACCAGCCATTTTCTCGTGAATGAGGAGCGGAGTCCACTCCTCTTGAGAATAACCCGCCTAACATGGAAGATAAGGGCAACCCTAGTTGATACATGAGCTATTCGAGCATACAAAACAGAATGTTTATTTGAAGGTTTAGAGTTTGGCACATACAAATTTACTTGGAACGGCAGGTAGATACCACATATAGGAAGGTATAGTGGACTCATATGGAATAACTTTGGGGTTTAAGAGATTGGATGCACAAGCAGTATTCCCGCTTAGTACAGGTGAAGGCTAGCAAAAGACTGGGAAGCGACCAACTAGAGAGCGACAACAGTCATGAACGTGCGTTAAAATTAATAAACATTGGATGCAAGCATGAGTAGGATATAATCCAGCATGAACATAAATATCGTGAAGGCTATGTTGATTTTGTTTCAACTACATGTGTGAACATGTGCCAAGTCAAGTCACTTAAATCATTCAAAGGAGGATACCACCCCACTATACCACATCACAACCATTTTAATAGCATGTTGGCATGCAAGGTAAACAATTATAACTCATAGCTAATCAAGCATGCCACAAGCAACTATGATCTCTAATTGTCATTGCAAACATGTTTATTCATAATAGGCTGAATCAGGAACGATGAACTCATCATATTTACAAAAACAAGAGAAGCCGAGTTCATACCAGCTTTTCTCATCTCAGTCTGTCCATCGTATATCGTCATAATTGCCTTTCACTTGCACAACCGAACGATGTGAATAATAATAAGAGTGCACGTGCATTGGACTAAGCTGGAATCTACGAGCATTCAATAAACAGGAGAAGACAAGGCAATATGGGCTCTTGGTTAAATCAACAATACTGCATATAAGAGCCACTTCAACAATTTAATTATGGTCTTCTCCTATCGACCCCCAAAGAAAAAGAAAAGAAATAAAAACTATTTACACGGGAAAGCTCCCAACAAGCAAAAGAAGAATGGGAAATCTGTTTGGGTTTTCTTTTTAATTATTACTACTACAGCAAGGAAAGTAAACTAACTAAAAGTTACTACTAATTTTTTGGTTTTTCTTAAGGTTTATTAAACACACAAGAAGAAAGCAGGAAAAGGGAAATAAACTAGCATGGATATTTCAGTGAAAGAGTATGAGCACCGACATCTAGCAATGAGTGTGTGTGAACATAAATGTAATGTTGGTGGGAAATACATACTCCCCCAAGCTTAGGCTTTTGGCCTAAGTTGGTTTATTGCCAGGGATGGCCTGGCGGATATCCGTAGGTGTAGCTGGGGTCGTACTGCGATACAGTGGCTATCGCCTCATGAGCTGCAGCATGGCGTCGAGCTGCCTCCGCTCTCCTCTCGTACTCATCTGCCTCCTCTCTGGTAATAACATATCTTCCTTTTGCCTGATAATCAAAGAAGGCAGGATCAGGGAGAGTAATACGGACAACATGCCGTTTGTCAAAGATTAGTCGATACTGGAGAGGTGATTCATTCCTCTCAATAAACTGATGATGGACCATAGAATTATAATCTAAATAAGTAGGAGGCAACTCCTTATCATCCTCACGAATGTCCACATCAAGATAATCAGCTAAGCGGGTTGCATAAATTCTTCCAAAGAAATCTCCATTAATCTATTATGATACAACCTACATGCAATAATGGCTCCCAAATTATAAGATTGGTCTCCCAACCCAGCACTCCTAAGAATACTGAGATCAGGGACACACATGTGGCATGCTTCATCTTTACCATTTATGCATCTACCTATGAGGAGAGCAAAATAATGTATAGCAGGAAAGTGAATGCTCCCTATGGTAGCTTGTGCTATATCTCTAGATTCCCCTACGGTTATACCAGCAAGAAAGTTTCTAAATTCAGATTTACGGGGATCACTAATACTACCACATTGTGGGAGTTTGCAAGCAGAAGTAAAATCCTCTAAGTCCATGGTATAAGATTTCTCATAAAGATCAAACAGGACAGTTGGAGAATTACGTGAAGATGAAAATTCAAACCTCCTCACAATGAGCTAGTGAGATGATGGTACTGGGGGCATTTGTCTGCCTCAAAGCTCACGAGATTGGTGTTACGCAAATATGCGTTAAATTCTTCCTTGATTCCCGCTTGATCCATAAAATTTTCTGAAGGCCACTCACAAGGCCGCACCGGGGCATCTCTTGGTGGCTCCTCGTCAGCATCATGTATGGCAAGCCTGGGTCCTTGCTTCCTTGAAGAACCCCCTTGGAACATTTTCCTAAACATATTTCTTCCTCTGAAAAATTTCTGAATTTTTTAGTAACTTCAAACAAAAGTGAACCAAACTCAACAAAATTGATAGCAACTACTCCTACAAGTGCCTAGAGGATATATCATGCATTAGAACTACTTGGAACCATATAAATTTGACATGCAAGCTCAAGAACATGGTCACCTAGGCAGCACAAATTTGCAATGAATAAAGCACTAGAGCAAAAACTAATTGGAGCAATGGAGGAGTCACATACCAAAGAACAATCTCCCCAAGCAGTTTTGTGAGAGGTGCTTTGAGCGAGGAGATCGAAAATCACAGCAAAGTGAGCTAGAACTCATGCTTGAGCTATATATTCGTGTTTGTGGGAGGAAGAAGAATTGTATGGGTGCAGGAATAAGTGGAGGAGGGCCACCATGGGCCCACGAGGTAGGGGGCGCGCCCTGGGGGGGTAGGGCGCGCCCTCCACCCTCGTGCCCAGGTGGTTGACCCCCCTGGGCTGTTCTCAGTTCCATAAATCCTCAAATATTCTAGAAAATATCATATTTCAATTCAAGGCATTTGGAGAACTTTTATTTTTGGGGTATTTTTATATTGCACGGATAAATCAGAAAACATACAGAAAAATATTATTTTTTACTTTATTTCAACTAAATAACAGAAATTATAAAGAGAGTACAGAAGGTTGTGCCTTCTAGTTTCATCCATCTCATGCTCATCAAAAGGAATCCACTAACATGGTTGATCAGGTCTTGTTAACAAAGTCATTCCGAATAACATGGAACCGGAGAAATTTGAATAACACTATGTTACCTCAACGGGATATGCACATCCCCAATAATAAGAATATCATATTTCTTCTTGACAAGATTTAAGAGGAAATTCAAAACCTCCAAATATAATTGATGGAATTTTTCCAATAGAGTTGATACTATGGACTTGAGGTTGTTTCCTTGGAAAGTGTACCGTATGCTCATTGCCATTAACATCAAAAGTGACATTGCCTTTTTTGCAATCAATACAGCCCCTGCAGTATCCAGAAAAGGTCTTCCAAGAATACTAGACATACTATCGTCCTCGGGAATATCAAGAATAACAAAGTCCGTTAAAATAGTAACGTTTGCAACCACAACAGGCACATCCTCACAAATACCGACAGGTATAGCATTTGATTTATCAGCCATTTGCAAAGATATTTTAGTAGGCGTCAACTTATTCAAGTCAAGTCTACGATATAAACAGAGAGGCATAACACTAACACCGGCTCCAAGATCACATAGCAGTTTTAACATAGTTTGTTTTAATGGAGCATGGTATAGTAGGTACTCCTGGATCTCCAAGTTTCTTTGGTATTCCACCCTTAAAAGTATAATTAGCAAGCATGGTGGAAATTTCAGCTTCCGGTATCTTTCTTTTATAAGTGACAATATCTTTCATATACTTAGCATCATGATTCATTTTGAGCATATCAGTTAATCGCGTACGCAAAAAAGATAGGTCTAATCATTTCAACAAAGCGCTCAAAATCCTCATCACCCTTTTTCTTGGATGGTTTGGGAGGAAAAGGCATGGGTTTCTGAACCCATGGTTCTCTTTCTTTACCATGTTTCCTAGCAACAAAGTCTCTCTTATCATAACGTTGATTCTTTGATTGTGGGTTATAAAGATCAACTACAGGTTCAACTTCTACATCATTATCATTACTAGGTTGAGCATCATCATGAACATCATCATTAACATTTTCACTAGGTTCATGTTCATTACTAGATTGTGTTTCAGCATCAGACATAGAGATATCATTTGGTTCTCAGGTGATTCAGCAATAGGTTCGCTAGAAGTTTGCAAAGTCCTATCATTTTTCTTTTTATTCCTTTTAGAAGAACTGGGTACATCAATATTATTTCTCTGAGAATCTTGCTCAATTCTCTTAGGGTGGCCTTCAGGATACAAAGGTTCCTGAGTCATTCTACCAGTTCTAGTAGCCACTCTAACACCATAATCATTTTTCTTACTATTCATTTCATTGAGCAAATCTGAGCCTTAAGTACTTATTCTACTTGAGTGGTAACCAGAGAAGCATGTTTGCTGACAAGTTTAAGTTCACCTCTAACATTAGCCATATAATCACCCAAGTGTTTAATCCTATCGGAATTGTATTTCAATTGTCTACCAAAATAAGCATTGGAATTTTCTTGTTTGACAATAAAATTATCAAACTCTTCTAAGCATTGTCTAGCAGACTTATAATGAGGAATATCACCTTCATCAAATCTATAGAGCGAATTTACCTTTACTACCTGTGTCGGGTTATCAAGACCATGAGTTTCTTCAATAGGTAACGGATTAAGATCATATGTTTCTTCAACAGGTGGTAAATTAAGACCATGTATTTCTTCAATAGGAGGTAAATTCTTAACATCTTCAGCTTTAATACCTTTTTCTTTCATAGATTTCTTTGCCTCTTGCATATCTTTAGGACTAAGAAATAGAACACCTCTCTTCTCCGGAGTTGGTTTAGGAATAGGCTCAGTAATTGCCTCGGGAGCTGGCTCAGAAAGTGTCCAATTATTTTCATTTGTCAACATATTATTCAATAGAATTTCAGCTTCATCCGGTGTTCTTTCCCTGAAAACAGAACCATCACAACTATCCAGGTAATCTTTGTAAGCATCGGTTAGTCCATTATAAAAGACATCAAGTATTTCATTTTTGTTAAGAGTATGATCAGGCAAAGCATTAAGTAACTTGAGAAGCCTCCCCCAAGCTTGTGGGAGACTCTCTTCTTCAATTTGCCCAAAGTTGTATATTTCCCTCAAAGCAGCTTGTTTCTTATGAGCAGGGAAATATTTAGTAGAGAAGTAATAAATCATATCACAGGGACTACGCACACAACCAGGATCAAGAGAATTAAACCATATATTAGCATCACCCTTTAATGAGAACGGAAATATTTTAAGGATATAAAAGTAGCGAGATCTCCCATCATTAGTGAACAGGGTGGCTATATCATTTAATTTAGTAAGATGTGCCACAACAGTTTCATATTCATAGCCATGAAAAGGATCAGATTCAACCAAACTAATTATATCAGGATCAACAGAGAATTCATAATCCTTATCGGCAACACAGATAGGTGAAGTAGCAAAAAGGTGGTCAGGTTTCATTCTATCTTTAAGGGATTGCTTATTCCATTCAACTAATAACCTCTTGAGCTCAGATCTATCTTTGCAAGCTAAAATAGTCATGGAAGCTTCCATATAAAAACATAACCCTCGTGAATAACATGCCTATCTTCATCATCACTTTCATCAATATAATCAGTTTCAATAATTTCTTTCTCTCTAGCCCTAGCAATTTGTTCATCAAGAAATTCACTAAGGGCACAGAGTATCAAGCGTAGAAGTAGTTTCATCATAAGTATCATGTATAGCGAAGTGGCATCATCAATAACATGCGACATATCGTAGCGAATAGCGAAGCGAGGTTTAGGTGTCGCAAGCTTACTCAAAATGAAGGTGAATCAAGTGCAGAGCTAGATGGCAGTTCCTTACCTCCCCTCGTAGTTGAGGGATAAATTGTTGTCTTAGCGTCTTTCAAGTTCTTCATAGTGTCCAGCAGATATAAATCCCAAGTGACTCAAAGAATAGAGGTATGCTCCCCGGCAACGGCGCCAGAAGGTGAATCAAGTGCAGATATAAATCCCCTACACTTGTCGCAAGCTTACTCAAAACAGAAGGTGAATCAAGTGCAGAGCTAGATGGCAGTTCCTTACCTCCCCTCGTAGTTGAGGGATAAATTGTTGTCTTAGCATATTTCAAGTTCTTCATAGTGTCCAGCAGATATAAATCCCAAGTGACTCAAAGAATAGAGGTATGCTCCCCAGCAACGGCGCCAGAAATTAGTCTTGATAACCCACAAGTGTAGGGGATCGCAACAGCTTTCGAGGGTAGAGTATTCAAACCTAATTTATTGATTCGACACAAGGGGAGCCAAAGAATATTCTCAAGTATTAGAAACTGAGTTGTCAATTCAGCCACGCCTGGATAACTTAATATCTGCAGCAAGGTATTTAGTAGCAACGTAATATGATAGTAGTGGTAACGGTAACAAAAGTAATGGAAGCAAAAGTAATATTTTTGGTGTTTTTTAGTGATTGTAACAGTAGCAACGGAAAAGTAAATAAGCGAGAACCAATATAGGAAAAGCTCGTAGGCATTGGATCGGTGATGGATAATTATGCCGGATGCGGTTCATCATGTAACAATCATAACATAGGGTGACATGTAACTAACTCCAATTCATCAATGTAATGTAGGCATGTATTCGAATATAGTCATACGTGCTTATGGAAAATAACTTGCATGACATCTTTTGTCCTACCCTCCCGTGGCAGCGGGTCCTAATGGAAAGTAAGGGATATTAAGGCCTCCTTTTAATAGAGAACCGGAACAAAGCATTAGCACATAGTGAATACATGAACTCCTCAAACTATGGTCATCACCGGAGTGGTCCCGATTATTGTCACTGGGGTTGCGGATCATAACACATAGTAGGTGACTATAGACTTGCAAGATAGGATCAAGAACACACATATATTCATGAAAACATAATAGGTTCAGATCTGAAATCATGGCACTCGGGCCCTAGTGACAAGCATTAAGCATAACAAAGTCATAGCAACATCAATCTCGTAACATAGTGGATACTAGGGATCAAACCCTACCAAAACTAACTCGATTACATGATAGATCTCATCCAACCCATCACCGTCCAGCAAGCCTACGATGGAATTACTCATGCACGGCGGTGAGCATCATGAAATTGGTGATGGAGGATGGTTGATGATGACGACGGCGACGAATCCCCCTCTCTAGAGCCCCGAACGGACTCCAGATCAGCCCGCCCGAGAGGTTTTAGGGCTTGGTGGTGGCTCCTTATCGTAAACGCGATGATTTCTTCTCCTTGATTTTTTCTCCCCGAAAGCAAATATATAGAGTTGGAGTTGGCGTCGAAGGAGCTCCAGGGGGCCCACGAGGTAAGGGGGCGCGCCCCCCACCCTCGTGGACAGGATGTGGGCCCCCTGGTCTTCTTCTTTGGCAAGGATTTTTATTATTTTCAACTAGACATTCCGTGGAGTTTCAGGTCATTCCGAGAACTTCTGTTTCTGCACATAAATAACACCATGGCAATTCTGCTGAAAACAGCATCAGTCCGGGTTAGTTTCATTCAAATCATGCAAGTTAGAGTACAAAACAAGGGCAAAAGTGTTTGGAAAAGTAGATACGTCAGAGACATATCACATACCTTGACAAAGTTTTGAAGAAGTTCAAAATGTATCAAGCAAAGAAAGGGTTCTTGCCTGTGTTACAAGGTGTGAAGTTGAGTAAGACTCAATGCCCGACCACTTCAGAAGATAGAGAGAAGATGAAAGATGTTCCCTATGCTTCCGCCATAGGATCTATCATGTATGCAATGCTGTGTACCAGACCTGATGTGTGCCTTGCTATAAGTTTAGCATGGAGGTACTAAAGTAATCCAGGAGTGGACCACTGGACAACGGTCAAGAACATCCTGGAATACTTGAGAAGGACTAAGGATATGTTTCTAGTTTATGGAGGTGACAAAGAGCTAGTCGTAAATGGTTACGTCGATACAAGCTTTGACACTGATCTGGACGGTTCTAAATCGCAAACCGGATATGTGTTTACATTGAACGGTCGAGTTGTTAGTTGGTGCAGTTCTAAGCAAAGCATTGTGGCGGGATCTACGTGTGAAGCGGAGTACATAGCTTCTTCGGAAGCAGCAAATGAAGGAGTCTGGACGAAGGAGTTCATATCCGATCTAGGTGTCATACCTAGTGCATCGGGTCCAATGGAAATCTTTTGTGACAATACTGGTGCAATTGCCTTGGCAAAGGAATCCAGATTTCACAAGAGAACCAAGCACATCAAGAGACGCTTCAACTCCATCCGGGATCAAGTCCAGGAGGGAGACATAGAAATTTTCAAGATACATACGGATCTGAATGTTGCAGACCCGTTGACTAAGCCTCTTCCACGAGCAAAACATGATCAGCACCAAGGATCCATGGGTGTTAGAATCATTACTGTGTAATCTAGATTATTGACTCTAGTGCAAGTGGGAGACTGAAGGAAATATGCCCTAGAGGCAATAATAAAGTTATATTTTATTTCCTTATATCATGATAAATGTTTATTATTCATGCTAGAATTGTATTAACCGGAAACATAATACTTGTGTGAATACATAGATAAACAGAGTGTCACTAGTATGCCTCTACTTGACTAGCTCGTTGATCAAAGATGGTTATGTTTCCTAGCCATAGACATGAGTTGTCATTTGATTAACGAGATCACATCATTAGGAGAATGATGTGATTGACTTGACCCATTCCGTTAGCTTAGCACTTTATCGTTTAGTATTCTGCTATTGCTTTCTTCATGACTTATACATGTTCCTATGATTATGAGATTATACAACTCCCGTTTACCGGAGGAACACTTTGTGTGCTACCAAACGTCACAACGCAACTGGGTGATTATAAAGGTGCTCTACAAGTGTCTCCAAAGGTACTTGTGGGGTTGGCGTATTTCGAGATTAGGATTTGTCACTCCGATTGTCGGAGAGGTATCTCTAGGCCCACTCGGTAATGCACATCACTATAAGCCTTGCAAGCATTGTAACTAATGAGTTAGTTGTGGGATGATGTATTACAGAACGAGTAAAGATACTTTCCGGTAATGAGATTGAACTAGGTATTGAGATACCGATGATCGAATCTCGGGCAAGTAACATACCGATGACAAAGGGAACAACGTATGTTGTTATGCGGTTCGACCGATAAATATCTTCGTAGAATATGTAGGAGCCAATATGGGCATCCAGGTTCCGCTATTGGTTATTGACCAGAGAAGTGTCTCGGTCATGTCTACATAGTTCTTGAACCCGTAGGGTCTGCACACCTAACGTTCGTTGACGATATAGTATTTATGAGTTATGTATGTTGGTAACCGAATGTTGTTCGGAGTTCCGGATAAGATCACGGACATGACGAGGAACTCCGGAATGATCCGTAGATAAATATTGATATATGGGATAATAGTGTTTGGACTCCAGAAGGGTTCCAGAATTCACCGGAAGGGGTTTTGGATGTTTCCTGAAATGTTTGGGTACGAGAACACTTTATTTGGGCCAAAGGGGAAAGCCCACAAGGTTTTTGGAAAGCGCAAAAGGAAGTTTTATGGAGTTCAGGGGCTGACGCTGTGGTCCTCGGCGTTCGGGTCCGCATAATCGGAACCCTGGCGTCTGGTCCTGGAGTCCGAGAAGGACTCTTTCCTTTCGGGTGAAACCGACTTTGTGGAGGCTTTTACTCCAAGTTTCGACCCCAAGGCTCAACATATAAATAAAGGGGTAGGGCTAGCACCCAAGAAACACCAAGCCGTGTGCCGGCAACCCCGTCCCCTCTAGTTTATCCTCCGTCATAGTTTTCGTAGTGCTTAGGCGAAGCCCTGCGGAGATTGTTCTTCACCAACACCGTCACCAGACTGTCGTGTTGCTGGAACTCATCTACTACTTCGCCCCTCTTGCTGGACCGAGAAGGCGAGGACGTCATCAAGCTGAACGTGTGCTGAACGCGGAGGTGCCGTACGTTCGGTACTTGATTGGTCGGATCGTGAAGGTGTACGACTACATCAACTGTGTTGATAAACGCTTCCCCTTACGGTCTACGAGGGTACGTAGACAACACTCTCCCCTCTCGTTGCTATGCATCACCATGATCTGGCGTGTGCGTAGGATTTTTTTTGAAATTACTACGTTCCCCATCATATATATGATGTGAGTGTTAGCAATCATAAAATACTAAATGATGGTTGAGTATGTGGACTTGCGAAGAGGCTCCAATATGAGACCCTTCATGAAAATATGATTAACTGTAGTTGCAAAGTTGACTGAGAACATAGTTTGTTAGTTTTCAATAAAGTTTATGCTTTCTACTTCGATGTTGTGATAAATTGTTACTTGTGCATGAAAGGTCTATGATAATTTTTTATGATAAAGCTTGTTGCTGTTATAATAATAAACATGATGCTACTATGTATGTATTTTGTTTTTTCGACACCTCTCTCTCTAAACATGTGGACATGATTTTTGATACCGGCTTTCGCTTGAGGACAAGCAAAGTCTAAGCTTGGGGGAGTTAATACATCCATTTTGCATCATGTTTTCCTACTGTTATTTATAGTGTTTTTATGCATTATAACACTTCGTGGAGTAATTCTAATGTCTTTTCTCTCATAATACGCAAGGTTTACACAAAGAGGGAGAATGCCGGCGGCTGGAATTCTGGACCTGAAAAAGCTATGTCAAAGATACGTATTCTCCACATCTCCAAATGAGCTGAACTTTTATGGAGAATTATTTTGAAATATATAATAAATATTGAGAAAAGAACCACCAGAGGGGGCACCCTGGCGCCCACAAGGCACCAGGGCACGCCACCCCCACCAGGCGTGCCCTGGTGGGTAGTGAGGGTCCAGGCCCACCTCCAGTGCCCATCTTCTGGTACATAAGGTCTTTTGACCTAGAAAAAAAATAAGGAGATGACTTTCACGATGGAGCTCCGCCGTCTCGAGGCGGAACTTGGGCAAGAGCACTTTTGCCCTCCAGCGGAGCGATTCCGCCGGGGGAACTTCCCACCCGAAGGGGGAAATCAAAGCCATCATCATCACCAACAACCCTATCATCTTTGGGAGGCCAATCTTCATCAACATCTTCAACAGCACCATCTCATCTCAAAACCTAGTTCATCTCTTGTGTTCAATCTTTGTATCAAAACCTGAGATTGGTACCTGTGGGTGACTAGTAGTGTTGATTACATCTTGTAGTTGATGCTAGCCAGTTTATTTGGTGGAAGATTATATGTTTAGATCCATTATGCTATTTATTATCCCTCTGATCTTGAGCATGAATATTATTTGCGAGTAGTTGCCTTTGTTCTTGAGGCCTGATGCGGCTAGAAGCTACGTCGGTATTTCCCCAAAGAGGAAGGGATGATGCAGCACAGCAGCGGTAGGTATTTCCCTCAGTGATGAAACAAAGGTTACCGAACCAGTAGGAGAACCAAGCAACACAATGTAAACAGCCCCTGCACACGAATAACAAATACTTGCAAACCGACGTGTAAAAGGGGTTGTCAATCCCTTTCGGGTAGCGACGCCTCAAGATAGGCAAACAAACGTGAATAAATTGTAGTAGATTGATAGATCGAATGCCAAATAAAATAAATAAAAATAAATTTCAGCAAGGTATTTTTGTATTTTTAGTTTAATAGATCTGAAAATAAAAGCAAAGGAAAAGTACATCGCAAAGGCTAATAATAAGAGAAAGAGACCCAGGGGTCGTAGGTTTCACTAGTGGCTTCTCTCGAGAAGAATAGCAAATGTAAGTAAACAAATTACTGTTGGGCAATTGATAGAACTTCAAATAATCATGACAATATCTAGGCAATGATCATTATATAGGCATCACATCCAAGATTAGTAGACCGACTCCTGCCTGCATCTACTACTATTACTCCACACATCGACCGCTATCCAACATGCATCTAGTGTATTAAGTTCATGGGGAAACGGAGTAATGCAATAAGAATGATGGCATGATGTAGACAAGATCTATCTATGTAGAGATAGACCCCATCGTTTTATCCTTAGTAGCAACGATACATACGTCGGTTCCCCTTACATCCGGGATCAAGCACCGTAAGATCGAACCCACTACAAAGCACCTCTTCCCATTGCAAGATAAATAGATCAAGTTGGCCAAACAAAACCCAAATATCGAAGACGAAATATGAGGCTATAAGCAATCATGCATATAAGAGATCAAAGAAACTCAAATAACTTTCATGGATATAAAAAGATAGATCTAATCATAAATTCAAAGTTCATCCGATCCCAACAAACACACGGCAAAAAGAGTTACATCATATTGATCTCCAAGAGACCATTGTATTGAGAATAAAACGAGAGAGAGGAAGCCATCTAACTACTAACTATGGACCCGAAGGTCTATAAAGAACTACACATGCATCATCGGAGAGTGATACGTCTCCGTCGTATCTACTTTTCCAAACACTTTTGCCCTTGTTTTGGACTCTAACTTGCATGATTTGAATGGAACTAACCCGGACTGGCGCTGTTTTCAGCAGACTTTCCATGGTGTTATTTATGTGCAGAAACAAAAGTTCTCAGAATGACCTGAAACTCCATGGAACATCTTTTTGGAAAATATTAAAAATATTGGAAGAAAAATCCACGTCAGGGGGCCCACACCCTGTCCACGAGGGTGGGCGGGGGGCGCCTGCCCCCCTGGGCGTGCCCCCTACCTCGTGGGCCCCTTGACGCTCCACCGACCTCAACTCCAACTCCATATATTCACTTTCGGGGAGAAAAAAATCGGAGGGAAGGATTCATCCCGTTTTACGATACGGGGGCACCGCCAAGCCCTAAAACCTCTCGGGAGGGCTGGTCTAGAGTCCGTTCGGGGCTCCGGAGAGGGGGATTCATCGCCATCGTCATCATTAATCATCCTCCATCACTAATTTCATGATGTTAACCACCGTGCATGAGTAATTCCATCGTAGGCTTGCTGGACGGTGATGGGTTGGATGAGATCTATCATGTTATCGAGTTAGTTTTGTTAGGGTTTGATCCCTAGTATCCACTGTGTTCTGAGATTGATGTTGCTATGACTTTGCTATGCTTAATGCTTGTCACTAGGGCCCGAGTGCCATGATTTCAGATCTGAACCTATTATGTTTTCATGAATATATGTGAGTTCTTGATCCTATCTTGCAAGTCTATAGTCACCTACTATGTGTTATGATCCGCAACCTCAAGTGACAATAATCGGGACCACTCCGGTGATGACCATAGTTTGAGGAGTTCATGTATTCACTATGTGCTAATGCTTTGTTCCGGTACTCTATTAAAAGGAGGCCTTAATATCCTTACTTTCCATTAGGACCCGCTGCCACGGGAGGGTAGGACAAAAAATGTCATGCAAGTTCTTTTCCATAAGCATGTATGACTATATTCGAATACATGCCTACATTACATTGATGAATTGGAGCTAGTTCTGTGTCACCCTATGTTATGATCATACATGATGAACCGCATCCGACATAATTCTCCATCACCGATCCAATGCCTACGAGCTTTTCACATATTGTTCTCCCCTTATTTACTTTTCCGTTGCTATTGTTACAATCACTACAAAACCCAAAAATATTACTTTTGCTACCATTACTTTTGTTACCGTTACCACTACTATCATACTACTTTGCTACTAAATATTTTGCTGCAGATACTAAGTTATCCAGGTGTGGTTGAATTGACAACTCAACTGCTAATACTTGAGAATATTCTTTGGCTCCCCTTGTGTCGAACCAATAAATTTGGGTTGAATACTCTACCCTCGAAAACTGTTGCGATCCACTATACTTGTGGGTTATCAAGACTATTTGCTGGCGCCTTGCCGGGAAGCATAGCTCTATTCTTTGAGTCACTTGGGATTTATATCTGCTGGTCACTATGAAGAACTTGAAAGACGAGAAAACCAAAATCTATCCCTCAACTACGAGGGGAGGTAAGGAACTGCCATCTAGCTCTGCACTTGATTCATCTTCTGTTTTGAGTAAGCTTGCGACACCTAAACCTGCTTCTGCTATTCGTTCTGATATGTCGCATGTTTTTGATGATGTCACTTCTGTTATGCATGATACTTATGATGAAACTACTTCTATGCTTGATACTACTTTGCCACTTGGTGAATTTATTGATGAACAACATGCTAGGGTTAGAGAGAATGAAATTATTGAAACTGATAATATTGATGAAAGTGATGATGAAGACTCTCCCCCTAATAAATATGAATCGCCTGTTATTCCTAAGGGTTGCGTTTTGGAAAAATAAGCTGCTATAGCTATTTTAGCTTGCAAAGATAGATATGAGCTCAAGAGGTTATTAGCTAAATGGAAGCAGCAATCTCTTAATTCTAGAATGAAATCTAACCCTGCTTTTGCTACTTCACCTATATGTGTTACTGATAAGGATTATGAATTTTCTATTGATCCTGATATAATTACTTTGGTTGAATCTGATCCTTTTCACGGCTATGAATCTGAAACTGTTGTGGCACATCTTACTAAATTAAATGATATAGCCACCCTGTTCACTAATGATGAGAAATCTCACTATCTATATATCCTTAAAATATTTCCGTTCTCATTAAAGGGTGATGCTAAGATATGGTTTAATTCTCTTGATCCTGGTTGTGTGCGTAGTCCCTGTGATATGATTTATTACTTCTACGCTAAATATTTCCCTGCTCATAAGAAACAAGCTGCTTTAAGGAAATATACAATTTTGTGCAAATTGAAGAAGAGAGTCTCCCACAAGCTTGGGGGAGGCTTCTCCAATTACTTAATGCTTTACCTGATCATCCTCTTAAGAAAAATGAAATACTTGATATCTTTTATAATTGACTAACTAATGCTTCCAGAGATTACCTGGATAGTTGTGCTAGTTCTATTTTCAGGGAAAGAACACAGGATGAAGCTGAAATTCTATTGAATAATATGTTGACAAATGAAAATAATTGGACACTTCCCGAGCCAGCTCCTGAGCAAATTCCTGAGCCTATTCCTAACAACTCCGAAGAAAAGAGGTGTTCTATTTCTCAGTCCTGAAGATATGCAAGAGGCAAAGAAATCCATGAAAGAAAAGGGTATAAAAGCTGAAGATGTTAAGAATTTACCTCCTATTGAAGAAATACATGGTCTTAATTTACCGCCTATTGAAGAAACATATGTTCTTAATCCTTTACCTATTGAAGAAACTCATGGTCTTGATAACCCGACACAGGTAGTAAATGTAAATCCTCTCTATAGATTTGATGAAGGTGATATTCCTCACTATAAGTCTGCTAGACAATGCTTAGAAAAGTTTGATAATTTTATTGTCAAACAAGAAAACTTCAATGCTTATTTTGGTAGACAATTGAAGTACAATTCCGATACGCTTGAACACTTGGGTGATTATATGTCCAGAGTTAAAGGTGAACTTAAACTTATTAGTAAACATGCTTCTATGGTTACCACTCAAGTAGAACAAGTACTTAAAGCTCAAAATTTTCTCAATGAATTGAATAGTAAGAATTATGATTATGCTGTTAGAGTGGCTACTAGAACCGGTAAAATGACTCAGGAACTGACGGTGTCCTGGACTAGGGGGTACTCACCACGTCATCTCCCGATCTGTTAGATTGGGCCGAGGACCCCCATGGCTGTATACTCATGGGCGGTCCAGGACATTGCCGCATACAAGGAAGATTCCGCAAGACTTGGTGATCAAGACAAGGACTCCTCCCCCTTTGGCGTGTTCGGCTAGGGACTCTTGTTATCCTAGGCCTCGGTGCATTATATAAACCGAGGCCAGGGTAGTCGATAGAGATATACAACAATCATACCATAGGCTAGCTTCTAGGGTTTAGCCTCTACGATCTCGTGGTAGATCTACTCTTGTACTACCCATATCATCAATATTAATCAAGCAGGAGTAGGGTTTTACCTCCATCGAGAGGGCCCGAACCTGGGTAAAAACATCGTGTCCCTTGTCTCCTGTTACCATCCGCCTAGACGCATGCAGTTCGGGACCCCCTACCCGAGATCCGCCGATTTTGACACCGACATTGGTGCTTTCACCGAGAGTTCCTCCGTGTCGCCGCCATCGGAAGGATGCCTCATCCCGTCTTTAAAGACGGCACTGTTGCTAAAGGAGCTTTGGCTATCGGCCAAACTCTCCGGCTAGGCGGTTTTCTTATGACCACCTGTTCGGCCGCCGCGCCGACGATGACTTCTCGGGTCATCGAAAGCAATCTTCACGTCAACTCGGAACTCGCCGAGCAGTTAGATCCGACGGAGCTCTCTTCCTTAAACGTGCTCCTGGATCGCATCGCCGCCCTGGGAGTCGCTACAGACTATGATAAGATTGGGCCTAAACCCGATCTGAGAGAGATTAACTCTCCCCAGGTCACCCATCACGTTGTTGTGGTGGAGGAACAATGCGGCGACCCTTCATCTATCTTAAGGACTAGCTATGTCTGGATTCCCAATCCCTCCAAGCCGGTTACCCGCGGAGGGGAGGACGTCACTCAAGACCTGAACTTAGAGTCAGGCAACGGGCTAGATTCATTGGACAACATCCAAGAATCCAAACTTCCGAGTTCGGAAACTCCTTGGCCCTTGAGTCTCAGAACGGGCTAGATTCATTGGACAACATCCGGTGGTCAACTTCTTCGGATCATCATCTCGGCAAGCCGAACAAGAGTCCGGCATCGCGAAGGATAAATCATCACCTACATCGCCGCCCCACGGATTACACGGAGCGGGCATACCGTCATCGCCGCATGGTCGCTTCATCAAGCCGGCATCGACCACGTCACGACCTGCATCGGCAGGGCCGCACTATTGCTTCTTCAAGCTGGTGTCCATCACGCCGACCTACTTCGACATCTCGGCTGGACCAAGGGCTTTGCCATCTCTTCATCAACCTACTCCAGACACTTCGGCGTCGCTAGCCGACCAGCTCCGTCACGTTAGCTCGCCCGAGGGCTTTGCCTCAGCGAGCCAACCTTTGCCAGCATTGCCATGCCGTCGTTTTATCGCCCATCAGGCAATGGGTGCGCGGATCGAGTCCCAATTTTGGGAATAACCTTCCTTCGGATTGCTTCAACAAATAAACCAGGTGCTATTAATCCCAGTATTTTTTGCTTGTTTGGGTTCATTTTTCCCAAGGAATTATTACTCTGGTTTGTCCATGATATGTACACAGGTCTATCAAATGGTGGCTGCATTAACAATAGTCGCATGGTGGTTCGGTCAGTTTCCGTACATAGTCCGGCGAACGCCGCATCCGGAGCTCGGACCGACCCGTGAATTCAGGCTTTGCCACGCCTTTACCGCATCACGCCGACGCCCTGCATCGACATTGACTTTGGCGCCAGGCCATATTTCTTTTATTACTCACTTTGCATAAATTATTTATTATGCAACGATTTTTTTAATTATCATTATTAATATTATCTCCGGTTTGCACCATTTTTGTGCACAGGAAAATGATCCGGGGACTTCGGCGTCACTCTGAAGGTCTGCATTGACCGTGCTATGTCACCACTTCGGCGTGTCGAGCTCTCCGCTCCGCCACCTCGGGACCGGCTTGGGGAACGGAACCTTGTCCCGTATCAAGCTCGGACCGCGTCATCAATACCGAACACATTAACCAGCTAAGTCGCTTTCATGCTCAAAGCTTTAATTTCTAACTTGTGTTCGTTTCGACCAAGCATTATACTTTTTTGGAAAAATGTTGCTTGTAAAAAAAATTCTTGTCCAAACTTTGTTTGTGACGCATAAATTCAAATAACCAATTCATTTGGGGGCTTCCTTCATGAAGCTTTTCCTCTTGCTTATGATTATACTTGTACGGCTTCGTTCCTTGTTCGTGTATTACGCCACAATATGCACCATATTGACTTAAGCGATTTCCAAGCTGGGTTGCCTCGCTCCTGTGTTTACCCCTACATTCCCGATTGTTCGGCTAGGGAGTAAAGGAGCACCTCTGCGATTGTCACGATCGGGTCATCCGAGCGGACCTCGACTGGGTGAAGACGAAAGCTAGCGCTCTTATAGTTTTCAATGATGGTCAGCACACAACGGAACTCATGAGTACAAAAAATCTATTGCACAAGTCTCATAATAATAATGAGCACCGAAGAAAGGTATCGGTGGGGGTACTATTTTCTTTGAAGATGCTTCTTACACTTCACAGTAATATAGCATAAGTTCCCTGTGCGTGCTTTGTCTTTTACAACCTTATGGCCTAATTGCCTGGTTATTGGAAACACCGTCGATATTCTCGACAGATGGAGTACATAACACTTTTCGGTCCTTGACCGAAGAGGGAGAAGCCGACGGTCGGTTAAGACGCGTTTAAAGTTCGGTTGAACATAGATATGATATAAGTACTTCGGTACATGCAATGATTCTTTTACCCAAGTCACTTGGGGGCTCTTAAATTTATATGAGCCGTTTTATGATAAGTGTTCTTCTTCTTAGTCGTTGCAAAGTTTTATTATTATTATTATTATTATTATTATTATTATTATTATTATTATTATTATTATTATTATTATCTATCACTCCTTTTTTCGACACGAGCGTGTGTGGTCACTAGCCGGGAGCCTAATTTCTCTCTCAAAGCCGCTAGAGTTTATTTTGCTAAACCGGCCTAATGAGAAGTACTCCGCCCTCGGGATAGGAGGTTGAAGCCGTAGGCTGACCCGCTTGAAGTCTTGAGATAGGATGTATCATGTTAAAGCGCGACAGAAGCACTTCTTTTGCTAAGGCCAATTTTTGGATTGGCACCGAACACTTGATCTCGTTCGGACGTCAAATTTTTACTGACGTTTTTTAAACTATTTGTGTGTTTTCAGCACAAGTCTCGCAGTGCAACGCCGGACACCTTTAGAGATTCGGCAAAAACATTCTCGGATATTGCTATATATGCATCGGTTTCGAATTGTGTCTTCGGTCAATAGTTGGGTTGCCTGGCTCCTGCGCTTGCCTCCTACGTTCCGCTTTGTTCGGATAGGTGTGCAAAGGGAGAACCACTGCGATTGTGCTTCCAGCTCACATGGTTAAGCACCTCAGTGGAGAAAGCCGAAAACTGACTGTCACAATAAGCGTAAACTGGTCAGCGATCCGATGATGGTGTTAAACGACGGGCCATTCATAACAATGGCCGAAGTGTTTACGGCTTAACCTCGACTGTCGCCGAACACTACCGGGGGCAATTAACTGGCCTCCCAAACTAAATCCTCGAGATTTTGCCCTTACATTGGAGCTGGGGTTTCATGATCATGCTTAGCATGACAACCCAAAGAAAGGAACCGATAGCGGGACTATTTTCTTTCGAAGACATTTCTTCTGTTAAACAGTAATATAACATATCTCTCTGCGTACCTTTGTTTATAGAACCGTATGGCCAGATTGCCTTGTTTGTTGTAAATCTTTGCCCTCATAAAGGCTTTATAAAGTAGTACAAACACTCCTCGGCTATTGGCCGAGGAGGTGGAAGCCGATGGTCGGTCAACAAAGTTTTGTACAATGTGGATCCGAGCATTAATGACGTAAAGTACTTGGATACATAGAGTCATTACACATAATTTTTGATTTTACTATGGATATCAATCCTTAATTCGGCCACCCGTGCCCGCATTAAGGCTCGGGGGCTACTGGGCTTCGAGCTTATTATTTACAAATATTAAAGGGGCACATCGATCCCCTGATCTGGTGTTGCCACCCGACCAGTGTCTCGGGGGCTACTGCATTGCCTGTCCAATGCAGAAAATTTTAAGTGTAATGCAGTCTCCGGGGAGATTTTGATCCTAAGGTTGGTCGGCAGCACCCAACCTGAGTCTTGAGGACTGAGCACGCCGCTTTTTGTGTCCCGAAGTATTCTGCCGAGCTAGGACTTGATCCTCAGACTGATTTTGCAAATCAACCTGAGTCTCAACGGCTACGGGGATCAGCGCTCTTATGTCATGCTTCATGTGCATCTCGGGTTTTAGACCGATACCCACCTTGAGGGCTACTGGCTATGTATCTCGGCAGAGAATAAATTGCACCAATCAAAAATATTGACAGAAATCGGCCCACATTCGGGGTGGTGCACCACCTCGGAAGCAGTCCGGCATAGAGCTCGGGTGCTAGTGGCTAGCTCCATAGAGGGCATTTCCGGCATTAAGCTCGGCTAAACTCCTTCAAACTTCTTTGAACCAAGGTGATTTACGACACCTCGGATACAGTCCGGCGTTGGAGCTCGGATACATAGTCCGGCGTTGGAGCTCGGATACAGTCCGGCGTTGGAGCTCGGATACATAGTCCGGCGTTGGAGCTCTGATACATTCCGGCATTAGAGCTGGGAAGCAGTCCGGCGTTGGTGCTCGGCTGCAAAAGATACCTCGAATGCAGTCCGACGTTGGAGCTCGGACGCAAGAGGACGCTGCCGCCCGGGAACAACTTCAAACCCGAGGTGTGGCATAAAAATAACAAGGCATTGATAAAGGCCGGAAACTTAAAGGGGCTCCTCGGATACCCGACGTGTAAACTCGTCGAATGCATTTCGGCGATCCTCAAGATCGAAGATGAGAAGAACCAGTTTTCAAGACCGACGACTGAAGATGAAGAACGGTTCGGAAGAATCAAGGAGCGTTCCTAAACTTGAAGACCAGTTCAGGGGGCTACTGACGGTGTCCTGGACTAGGGGGTACTCACCACGTCATCTCCCGATCTGTTAGATTGGGCCGAGGACCCCCATGGCCGTATACTCATGGGCGATCCGGACACCGCAGATACAGGGAAGATTCCGCAAGATTCGGCAATCAAGACAAAGACTCCTCCCCCACCGGCGTATTCAGCTTGGACTCTTGTTATCCTAGGCCTCTCATGCATTATATAAACCGAGGCCAGGCTAGTCGATAGAGATATACAACAATCATACCATAGGCTAGCTTCTAGGGTTTAGCCTCTCTGATCTCGTGGTAGATCTACTCTTGTACTACCCATATCATCAATATTAATCAAGCAGGAGTAGGGTTTTACCTCCATCGAGAGGGCCCGAACCTGGGTAAAAATGTAACATCCCAAATTTCCTATTTGGAATGTTTTACAATTATAGCTAAGCATCATATGCATCCTGTTTGAATTTGAATGCCATTTGAAGTTTCAGAGAATTTTGAGTTTTGAATTTGAATTCAAACTTTGGCAAGTGGGAAACATTTCAAAAACTAAGCACGATAAATACTTGATCAAAAGTATGAGAGGAGTAAACATGACACTCCAAAAAAATATCGGAGGAAAAACATTGCCAAAGTTTTGGATTCAAATCTGAATTTTATTTGAATTTGAAAAAAATGGATTTTTATAAAGTTTGGATTTTGCCTTTGGAAAAATGTTCAAATGATAGGGAATATTCCCCTGATCATTTTGGTATATATATACCCTATATAAAATATTTATAGATTTTCTTTTATTTCTGTTTTGGTTTTATCAAAAAAATAAATTCAAAAAAAAATAGAAAACCCCCCCAGGCGCCAGCCAGGCCCCCTGCCCACCAAAGACTGAACCCCTGATCGCCAGGCCCACCGAACCGCCCGATAACGGCCGAGCCAGCCCAATGAGCCAGCCCATCTCCCTCGGCCGAACCCCTCCCGATCGGTCGCCTGCTCGCCTTGCCCCCTCTCTCTCTCACCGATCATGGGACCCACCCCTTCTTCCTCCCCGCCACGCCACGCTGTCGCCGCCATGCGGATCGCCGGATCGAAGGATCCGGGATCCCGATTCCCTCCCGATCGCCTTCCTTCCCGACGAGGCCCCGCCCTATAAAACCCGTGCCCCGCACCCCATTTCCCCCCCTAGCCCTCGCCGGAGCCCCTCCCCTCTCTCTCACGCGCTCGCCGGAGCCGGAGCTCCCGCCGCCGCCATTTCCGCTGCCGCCGCCCTACACCTTCCCGACCCCACCGAGACCACCTCCGGACTCCCTCGCCGACCACACCTCCCGTGCCCTCGCTCGAGCTCTAGAGCCACCGAGCACTGCCGCTGCCGATCACCCGAACGCCACCGCCGCCTCGAGATCGCTACCAACCGCTCCGACCACCCCGATCTCCCCGACCCCTCCGAAGCTTCCCGAGCTCCCCGCACCTCCCAGGCCACACCCGACCTCCCGACGCCTTGAGCCTCGCCGCACCCTCGCCGTCGCCGCCGCCGCCGTCGGACGCCGGTAAGTCACCGGAGACCCCCTCCCCCGTCCGATGCACGATGAACGGCCTAGATTAGAACCCCGAAGGGGTATTTCTTTTTATAAACACTTGGGTTCGGCCGGTTTAGTTCTGATTTATTAGTTAGGTTTTTAGTATTTAGCCGCCCGCTTTTAGTTTTAACCCGAGGCCCGTTTAGACTATTTGACGCTCAGGGGCACAGATAGGCCCATTAGGCCTTTTCTTTTATTTTGATTTTCTCGCTTTTAGCAGAATAGTTTCGCTTTTGAAAAATTGATATCTTTTATTCTGTTTATTATTTTTAGATGATTCTTTTTTTGTTGGATTGAAAATTTTATTTAATTTCTGTAGAATATATATTTAGCTATGTTAAAATTAATTAAAATTGCTTTAATTTACTTTTAGTCAGAATAGTAAATCTGCTATAACTTGAGTTAGAAAAATTATTTTTGCATGATTCTTTTGTCCCAACTTTATTTTGACATTGCCAAACCATAGAAATTAATTTTGGTATTTTAGGATTAATAAATAATTAGTTTAAGCAGAATCTTGTTAATCCTAATTAATTAGCTAGCTACTGTTTTCCTATTAATTTAATTAGTAAATAAATTTATTTTTAACATGTGATTGATTATTCTAGGATAGTTTCTGTCACTTTATAGGATGAACTTTTATAAATAAAAGTTTTATTTTATTTTTCTTAATAGAAATTGGATTAGGCCTAATAGGAGTTTCGTATTAGATTTTAAATTAATTCTTTTTGCTCCTAGTTGCTTAATGCATCCTTCTCTGTTAAGTTAACATAAAACCATGATTAGGTTATGTTAGAAAATTTTTGTTATATAAAACTATTTTAGTTGTTGCTTGAAGTAGGAAAAACTTTGAATTGGTTTTCTTTGAGTTTTCCTTTGGATTTGGTTTTGATTCGTTTGATTTTGATGTGTTATGTTGCTATTGCTATGCTATTGTGTTATGTGGTCCTATGCTATGTGCTTATTGTGATTATTTGTTTGTCTCGGTAGAATTTTCCGGAGTGCGGAGTTTGCTACTACGAATCCCTAGTTTTCGAAGATCGTCAACAAGGCAAGTTCACTTTGACCATGCTTTCATACCTATGTTTTATTGCATTTAGTGACATCTTTGCAATCACCCCTCAGTAGTGTTATTGAATCCTTGTAGTCGAGTAGTATGCATGAGGTAGGAACCCATCACCCTGTTACCAAGCCCGGGACAATATTTTATTTTGATGCTACGCTATAGTAGACGGGGTTTGGTATGAGTGCACGAGAGTGGTGTGAAGAAGGAGGACTCTACGTCAATGACGACAACTCCATGATGGAATCTACAAGGACTGCACCTTCAAGACCTCAAGACTTCAAGACTCGAGACAAGAATTCAATACACACTCTTTGGGTGAAGGACGGTTGACGGGCACCTGGAGAACCCAGTGGTTGGCCGGATGCATGGAGAAGCGCCATGACATCTGCGGAAAGCTTCACCCAGACTCAAAGAGACGGAAGAATACTTGATGACCGGAAGCTTACTCCGTGCAACCGCAAGTCATTATGGGCTCGGCTTGGTTGACCTTAGTAGTGACTCTGGCTGGGACGGTACTAGCAGATGTAGAACTACGGTAGGATGGGATGAGTACCGGACAAAGTGGTCGAGGAACTCTTTGGAAGACCATGTTTCGTCATCTTGTTCTCAAACACTCAAGTGCGAGAACGTAAAGAGAGGGATCGAATCTTGCGGGTAAAGTGTACAAACCTCTGCAGAGGGTTATAACCTAATCGATTAGCCGTGTCCCGATTCACGGACAATTTGAGCATCCGGACTTGGATCTATCTCGGAACTCTCAACACCGGATTGATAACTTAATTATGGGCAACATATGATGAATTTTTGGGCTATGAGACATCGGTTGGCGGAACCATGTCATGATAGAAAACTCCTTAGTACAGACTTCATTCTATTCCTTTGATGTAGGTAAAATAAAATCAGCATTTACGCAAACAAAATTCAGATCTGAGCCATAAAGCCATATTGCATATAGTATAGTTTTATCATCTGTTTATTCATGTTGTGATCTTGCGGTACATTCAATGTCTTGACCTACACGGCATCGCAACGTATCATGTTGCGGATATTTCCTCGACGAGTAAGAGTTAAGCAGGGTTACGGTCTACACTCAACCTTGCCGATGGCGTTGATGGGACTCCACACCCGTTTGATTTGTTTCACCGAGTATTATGAGGTATATATCAGTTTTACGTTATTTATGCATGTGATTGCACTTTGATATATACATTGATGTACTGTGTGCAAAGATACCGATCCGTGGATGGCACAAGAATACGTAGGCTTGACCGTCTGAGGTCGGGTCGCTACAAAAAACATCGTGTCCCTTGTTTCCTGTTACCATCCGCCTAGACGCACAGTTCGGGACCCCCTACCCGAGATCCGCCGGTTTTGACACCGACAGGAACCTTTGTATCCTGAAGGCCACCCTAAGAGAATTGAACAAGATTCTCAGAGAAATAATATTGATGCACCTAGTCCTTCTAAAAAGAAGAAAAATAAAAATGATAGGACTCTGCATGCTTCTAGTGAACCTATTGCTGAACCACCTGAGAATCCAATGATATTTCTATTTCTAATGCTGAAACACAATCTGGTAATGAACATGAACCTAATGAAAATGCTAATGATGATGCTCAACCTAGCAATGACAATGATGTAGAAATTGAACCTGCTGTTGATCTTGATAACCCACAATCAAAGAATCAACGTTATGATAAGAGATACTTTGTTGCTACGAAACATGGTAAAGAAAGAGAACCATGGGTTCAGAAACCCATGCCTTTTCCTCCCAAACCATCCAAGAAAAGGATGATGAGGATTTTGAGCGCTTTGCTGAAATGATTAGACCTATCTTTTTGCGTGTCACGATTAAGCGATATGCTCAAAATGAATCCTTATGCTAAGTATATGAAAGAAATTATTACTAATAGAAGAAAGATACCGGAAGCTGAAATTTCCACCGTGCTTGCTAATTACACTTTTAAGGGTGGAATACCAAAGAAACTTGGAGATCCAGGAGTACCTTGTATACCATGCTCCATTAAAAGAAACTATGTTAAAACTGCTTTATGTCATCTTGGAGCCAGTGTTAGTGTTATGCCTCTCTCTTTATATCGTAGACTTGATTTGAATAAGTTGACACCTACTGAAATATCTTTGCAAATGGCTGATAAATCAACTGCTATACCTGTCGGTATTTGTGAGGATGTGCCTGTTGTGGTTGCAAACGTTACTATTTTAACGGACTTTGTTATTCTTGTTATTCCCGAGGACGATAACATGTCTATTATTCTTGGAAGATCTTTTTTGAATACTGCAGGGGCTGTTATTGATTGCAATAAAGGCAATGTCACTTTTCATGTTAATGGTAATGAGCATACGGTACACTTTCCAAGGAAACAACCTCAGGTTCATAGTATCAACTCTATTGAAAAAATTCCATCGATTATTTTTGGAGGTTTTGAATTTCCTCTTCCAACTGTCAAGAAGAAATATGATACTCCCTCCGTTCCTTGATATAGGTGTATAGATTTTTGAGAAAAAGTCCAAAATATAAGGTGTATTGCGTGGCATCACTCATTTGGATAATTTTTAAGGGATTTGATTACATTTTCTTATATAGGGAATGCTCCTCTATTTTCTCATGTCAATTAGTCAGGTGTAATCTCTCCCAAAACTTGTGAAATTTTCCCTCCACATGCATTCTTTAATTTCCGTGCCAAAAACTATACACCCTATATTTAGGAACGGAGGGAGTATTATTATTATTGGGGATGTGCATATCCCCGTTGAGGTAACATAGTGTTATTCGGGTCCCATGTTATTCGGAATGAGTTTGTTAACAAGACCTGATCAACCTTGTTAGTGGATTCCTTTTGATGAGCATGAGATGGATGAAACTAGAAGGCACAACCTTCTGTACCCTCTTTCTAATTTCTGTTATTTAGTTGAAATAAAGTAAAAATAGTATTTTTCTGTCTGTTTTCTGATTTATCCGTGCAATATAAAAATATATCCCGAAAATAAAAGTTCTCCAAATGCCCTGAAAATGGAATATGATTTTTTTATGGAATATTTGAGAATATATGGCACTAAGAACACAGCAGGAGGGGCAAGCACCTGGCCACGAGGGTGGAGGGCGCGCCCTACCCCCTAGGCGCGCCTCCCTGCCTTGTGGGCCCATGGTGGCCCCCTTCCACTTATTCTTGCACCCACACACTCCTTCTTCCTCCCAAAAAAATCACCATCCAGCTCAAGCACGAGTTCTAGCTCATTTTGCTGCTGTTTTCGATCTCCTTGCTCAAAGCACCTCTCACAAAACTTCTTGGGGGGATTGTTCCTTGGTATGTGACTCCTCCATTGGTCCAGTTAGTTTTTGTTCTAGTGCTCTATTCATTGCAAATTTGTGCTGCCTAGGTGACCATGTTCTTGAGCTTGCATGTCAAATTTATATGGTTCCAAGTAGTTCTAATGCATGATATAGTCTCTAGGCACTTGTAGGAGTAGTTGCTATCAATTTTGTTGAGCTTGGTTCACTTTTGTTTGAAGTTACTAAAAATTTCAGAATTTTTCAGAAAATAATGACGAGATTTTTGAGGGGCTCATTGAGCCGAAGCTCGAAGGAAAAGCACAGAGGCCCAAATATAATTTGCCTCGCACCACGGAGGTTCGGCCGTGTGAATGGCCTTCCGATGATTTCTTGAGAGAAGCCGGATTTACAATGATTTTTATGAATTGGCTGAGAATGCAGGCCTCACCGACTTCCTCCGCGACCAACGTCAACGGTATCTCTTACTCACCAATACTTTTGTGCAAAACTTCTACTATTATCCTAAGGAAACACCTCCTTCAGTAGAGTTTCATTTATATGATGTTGCTAAGAAGATGCCACTAGATGAATTTTGCAAGATTTGCAAAATACCTTTTGAGGGTAGTTTAGAGGAACCACATCGTAAAGATGTGGACGGGTTTATTGACACTATTACTATGGGGGAAACTAGGAAGGTTTCCGATGCAAGAATTACTAGCATACATTTTCTTGTTTTACGCTACTTTGCCATATTTGCTAGTCGTTGCTTAATTGGTCGTGGAAACTGTGGAAACCTTAGTGTTCCTGATATTATCATTTTGTTCCATGGTTTATTCTGCGATAACACTGTTAGTATGGGCGGTATTATTGCTAACCGGTTAAGTTTGAACCGTACAAAGGGTCCCATCTTTGGAGGTATTTATGCTTCACGCCTTGCTGCACATTATAACATACCTATTAGGCACTATGAAAAAGAAGAAAAATTGCTGCCCAATGCTTATTTAGATTATAAGAGTATGATAGCGCATGACTTTATTGTTAAGAATAGGGAAGGGGCTCTTAAATACAAATTATTCTTTGATAAACATCACCCTGAGACTATTACCTTGCCTGCTCCCTCCTTGTTTAATTTATCTACAGGTCCGTATCTCGTTCCGTGGGCGGCCATTCACGCCTACCGGAACCCGACACTAGCCACGGAGCCGAAACCACAATTTGAGCCTCCACGACAGTCTAACTACCAGTGGGATCCGGAGATGATTTCCAACCAGTGGCAATTAGAGTCTTCTTCATCTCAGTACGACCCCGAATACAACTACGGATATCCGCCAGGCCATCCGTGGCAATAAACCAACTTAGGCCAAAAGCCTAAGCTTGGGGGAGTACGTATTTCTCACCGACATTACATTCATGTTCACACACTCATTGCTAGTTGTCGGTGCTCATACTTTTTCACTGTAATATCCATGCTAGTTTATTTTATTTTTCTTGCCTTCTTCTTGTGTGTTTATTAAACCTTAAGAAAAACCAAAAAAAATTAGTGTAGCTTCTAGCTAGTTTACTTTTCTTGCTGTAGTAGTAATAATTAAAAAGAAAAACCCAAAAAGATTTCACGTCCTTCTTTTGCTTGTTGGGAGCTTTCCCATGTAAATAGTTTTATATCTTTTCTTTTCTTTGGGGGTCGATAGGAGGAGACCATAATTAAATTGTTGCAGTGGCTCTTATATGCATTATTGTTGATTTAACCAAGAGCCCATATTGCCTTGTCTTCTCCTCGTTTATTGAATGCTCGCAGATTCCAAATTTAGTCCAATGCACGTGCACTCTTATTATTATTCACATCGTTCGGTCGTGCAAGTGAAAGGCAATTATGATGATATATGATGGACTAACTGAGATGAGAAAAGCTGGTATGAACTTGACCTCTCTTGTTTTTGTAAATATGATTAGTTCATCGTTCCTGGTTCAGCCTATTATGAATAAACATGTTTGCAATGACAATTAGAGATCATAGTTGCTCGTGCCATGCTTGATTAGCTATGAGTTATAATGGTTTACATTGTGTGCCAACATGCTATTAAAATGGTTGTGATGTGGTATGATGGGGTGGTATCCTCCTCTGAATGATTTAAGTGACTTGACTTGGCACATGTTCACGCATGTAGTTGAAACAAATCAACATAGCCTTCACGATATTTATGTTCATGGTGGATTATATCCTACTCATGCTTGTACTCAATGTTCATTAATTTTAATGCATGTTCATGACTGTTGTCGCTCTCTAGTTGGTCACTTCCCAGTCTATTTCTAGCCTTCACTTGTACTAAGCGGGAATACTGCTTGTGCATCCAATCCCTTAAACCCCAAAGTAATTCCATATGAGTCCACCATACCTTCCTATATGCGGTATCTACCTGCCGTTCCAAGTTAATTTGTATGTGCCAAACTCTAAACCTTCAAATGAAATTCTGTTTCGTATGCTCGAATAGCTCATGTATCAACTAGGGTTGTCCGTATCTTCCATGCTAGGCGGGTTATTCTCAAGAGGAGTGGACTCCGCTCCTCACTCACGAGAAAATGGCTGGTCACCGGGATGCCCAGTCCCATGCTTTATGCAAACTAAATCAAAATAATTGTAAACAAAACTCCCCCTGGGACTGTTGCTAGTTGGAGGCACTCGTTGTTTCGAGCAAGCAATGGATTGATGTTTGTTGGTGGAGGGGGAGTATAAACTTTACCATTCTGTTTGGGAACCGCCTATAATGTGTGTAGCATGGAAGATATCGCCATCTCTTGGTTGTTATGTTGACAATGAAAGTATGCCGCTCAAAATATTATTTATCTCTATTTCAAAACCGAGCTCTGGCACCTCTACAAATCCCTGCTTCCCTCTGCGAAGGGCCTATCTATTAACTTTTATGTTGAGTCATCACCCTCTTATTGAAGAGCACTAGCTGGAGAGCGCAGCTGTCATTTGCATCCATTACTATTAATTTATATTGAATATGACTATTACTGTATCTCTTTTACCATGAATTACAATGTCTAGTCAGTCCTTGATCTTTAAAGGTGCTCTGCATTTATGTTTTGCGGTCTCGGAAAGGGCTAGCAAGATACCATCATGTTATACCATATTATGATTGTTTTGAGAAAGTGTTGTCATCCGAGATTTATTATTATGGCTTGCTAGTTGATTATGTCATTGATATGAGTAAACATGAGACCTAAGAGTTATTGTGAATGTGGTTAGTCCTAATCTTTGCTGAAAACTTGAATGCTGGCTTTACATATTTACAGAAACAAAAGCAAACTGAGTTTGTAAAAGTTTTTCTTTCTCACTTTCAGTTTATCAACTGAATTGCTTGAGGACAAGCAAAGGTTTAAGCTTGGGGGATTTGATACGTCTCCGTCGTATCTACTTTTCCAAACACTTTTTCCCTTGTTTTGGACTCTAACTTGCATGATTTGAATGGAACTAACCCGGATTGGCGCTGTTCTCAGCAGACTTTCCATGGTGTTATTTATGTGCAGAAACAAAAGTTATCGGAATGACCTGAAACTCCACGGAACATCTTTTTGGAAAATATTAAAAATACTGGAAGAAAAATCCACGTCAGGGGGCCCACACCCTGTCCACGAAGGTGGGGGGCGCGCCTGCCCCCTGGGTGCGCCCCCTACCTCGTGGGCCCCCTGACTCTCCACCGACCTCAACTCCAACTCCATATATTCACTTTCGGGGAGCAAAAATCAGAGGGAAGGATTCATCGCGTTTTACGATACGAAGCCGCCGCCAAGCCCTAAAACCTCTCGGGAGGGCTGGTCTGGAGTCCATTCGTGGCTCCGGAGAGGGGGATTCGTCGCCGTCGTCATCATCAACCATCCTCCATCACTAATTTCATGATGCTCACCGCCGTGCGTGAGTAATTCCATCGTAGGCTTGCTGGACGGTGATGGGTTGGATGAGATCTATCATGTAATCGAGTTATTTTTGTTAGGGTTTGATCCCTAGTATCCACTATGTTCTGAGATTGATGTTGCTATGACTTTGCTATGCTTAATGCTTGTCACTAGGGCCCGAGTGCCATGATTTTAGATCTGAACCTTTTATGTTTTCATGAATATATGTGAGTTCTTAATCCTATCTTGCAAGTCTATAGTCACCTACTATGTGTTATGATCCGGCAACCCCGAAGTGACAATAATCGGGACCACTCCCGGTGATGACCATAGTTTGAGGAGTTCATGTATTTACTATGTGTTAATGCTTTGTTCCGGTACTCTATTAAAAGGAGGCCTTAATATCCCTTAGTTTCCATTAGGACCCTGCTGCCACAGGAGGGTAGGACAAAAGATGTCATGCAAGTTCTTTTCCATAAGCACGTATGACTATATTCGGAATACATGCCTACATTACATTGATGAATTGGAGCTAGTTCTGTGTCCCTATGTTATGATCATACATGATGAACCGCATCCGGCATAATTCTCCATCACCGATCCAATGCCTACGAGCTTTTCACATATTGTTCTCCGCTTATTTACTTTTTCGTTGCTACTGTTACAATCACTACAAAACCCAAAAATATTACTTTTGCTACCGTTACTTTTGTTACCGTTACCACTACTATCATACTACTTTGCTACTAAATATTTTGCTGCAGATACTAAGTTATCCAGGTGTGGTTGAATTGACAACTCAACTGCTAATACTTGAGAATATTCTTTGGCTCCCCTTGTGTCGAATCAATAAATTTGGGTTGAATACTCTACCCTCGAAAACTGTTGCGATCCCCTATACTTGTGGGTCATCAGAGAGGCACCAATGGAAGTGGTGAACCCCTTCGTGTTGGTGTCTAGACTGGATTTGGTGGTTCTGGACTCTGCGGCGGCTGGAATTAATTTTCGTCGACTCCCCTAGGGTTTTTGGAATATTGGGGTATTTATAGAGCAAAGAGGCGATCCGGGGGGCACCCGAGGTGGGCACAACCCACCAGGGTGCTCCTGGGCCTCCTGACGCGCTGGTGGGTTGTGCTCCCCTCGGAGCACCCCCCAGGCGCTGCCTTGGCCCATTGGGTGTCTTATGGTCCATAAAAAATCTCCGTGAAGTTTCGTTGCATTTGGACTCCGTTTGGTATTGATTTCCTGCGATGTAAAAAACATACCGAAAACTACAACTGGCACTTGGCACTATGTCATTTGGTTAGTACCAAAAGATGATATAAAATGAATATAAAATGATTATAAAACATCCAAGATTGATAATATAACAGCATGGAACAATAAAAAATTATAGATACATTGGAGACGTACCAGCATCCCCAAGCTTAACTCCTACTCGTCCTCAAGTAGGTAAGTGATAAAAACAGAATTTTTGATGTGGAATGCTGCCTAACATGTCATCTCATATTCTTTTGTTTATAGCATGGACATTTGGACTTTTATGTGATTCAAAGCAATAGTCTAGTTTTGACATGATAACTTAAATACGCAAGCATATCAACAAGCAACCATGTCTTTGAAAATATCAACGCTAAAATAAGCTATCCTTAGTCCATCATGCTCAATCATTGATCCATTCATGAAACACACTCGCATATTAACTACACCCAATGCTCAAGTACGATCATAGTGCCTCCTAGTTGGTGCTTTTACAAGAGAAGATGGAGATTCAAATTCAAAATAAAAATTGCATAAAGTAAAAGAAAGGCTCTTCGTGAAGGGAAGTAGGGATTTGTAGAGGTGCCAGAGCTCAAAGCTAAAAACTTAGAGGTAAAAACATTTTGGGAGGTGTGCCTTTCCCACTAACGAAAATGACTTAGAATTCCCAACACTTTCCATGCTAGATATATCATAGGCGATTCCCAAACATAAATTAAAGTTTATTCCTTTTTCCACCATACTTTCACTTTCCATGGCTAACCGTATCCACGGGTGCCTTCCATACCAAAACTTTCCAAGGAATTTATTATTTGACAACATAAAGTAAATTCATTTTTCATTTTCAGACCGGGCATCCCTAATACCTTTGCCTTACTCTCGTGCAATGACAAGTGAATAAACACTCATCATGAGAATAACACAACTAGCATGGAAAATATTAGCCACCCCTCACCGCTCCACGAGCGGTATGAACACACAAAAAAGAAGTTTATTTTGAAAATTAAAGATGGCACATACAAATTTTCTTAGAATGGCAAAAGAATACCGCATATAGGTAGGTATAGTGGACTCATGTGGCAAAACTGGTTTAAAGGTTTTTGGGTGCACAAGTAGTGATCATACTTAGTGCAAAATGAAGGCTAGCAAAAGATTGAGAAGCGACCAACCAAGAAACGAATAATCTCGTAGCGAGCACTAAGCATAATTAACACCAAATAATGCACCACAATTAGGATATAATTTCATTGCATAATTATTGACTTTCGTGCTTGCATAGGGAATCACAAACCTTAACACCAATATTCTTACTAAAGCATAATTACTCATCAACATGACTCACATATCACATCATCATATCTCAAAACTATTACTAAGAATCAAGTTTATTTTGTCCAATGATCTTCATGAAAGTTTTTATTATATCCTTCTTGGATATCTATGACTTTGGAACGAATTTTCATATGTTGTTTTTGATAAGCTCAAACAAATATAAGTGAAAATCATGAGCATAATATTTCTTTCTCTCAAATTAATTTAAGTGAAACAAGAGAGAATTTCTTGAAAATTTTACTAACTCTCAAATAAATCTAAGTGAAGCAAGAGAGCATTTCTTCAAAAATACTAAAGCACACCGTGCTCAAAAAGATATAAGTGAAGCACTAGAGCAAGTCCATAGCTCATAAAAATTTAAGTGAAGCATAGGGAGAAATTCTAACAAGTCATGACATAATTTTGGCTCTCTCAAATAGGTGTGTCCAGCAAGGAATCAAGACTTAAAACACAAAATAAAACAAGCAAAGACTCTTATCGTACAAGACGCTCCAAGCAAAACACATAGTATGTGACGAATAAAAATATAGCTTCGAGTAAAATACCGATGGTTGTTATAAGAAAGAGGGGATGCCACTCGGGGCATCCCCAAGCTTAGTTGCTTGCTCTCTTTTGGATAATAGATTGGGATGCTGGGGCATCCCCAAGCTTATGCTCTTCTTACTCCTTATTCCTTCATCCATCGTAAGATAACCCAAAACTTGAAAACTTCAATCACACAAAACTCAACAAAAATTTCGTGAGATCCGTTAGTATAAGAAAGCAAATCACTACTATAAGTATTGTAGCAAACCAATTCATATTTTGTTCTTGCATCATATCTGCTGTATTCCAACTTTTCTATGGCAAAAACTCATCAAAGAAAACCATGGAGCCATTAAAACAAGCACACAACGCAAAGAAAACAGAATCTGTAAAAAACAGAACAGTCTGTAGCAATCTGAATTGTTCGTATACTTCTGTAACTCCAAAAATTCTGAAACAATTAGGACTATGTGAGAAATTTGTATATTAATCTTTTGCAAAAATAATTGGCATTTTATCATGATCTGGTCTAAAAATAAGAATTGTTTTCGTGTGTGCAAAATTTTCTGTTTTTAGCAAGATCAAACAACTATCACCCAAGAAGATCCTACAGGATTTACTTGGCACAGACACTAACTAAAACACAAAAAACACAATCATAACAGTAGCATAATTGTGCAAACACTCAAGAACGGAAATCAAAAAGCAAAAATAAATTCTATTCACTGGGTTGCCTCCCAACAAGCGCTATAGTTTTACGCCCTTAGCTAGGCATAAAGCAAGGATCTAAGTTTTTTCATCCTTGTTTAGAGATCCATAAGATGCCCTCATGATTTTATGGTGGTCTAATTCTTGTTCTAGGGAAGTGTTCCATACCCTTCCTCAAAGGAAATTGGAACTTAATATTGCCTTCTTTCATATCAATCACGGCACCGATAGTGCATAAAAACGGTCTACCAAGAATAATTGGACAAGACGGATTGCAATCAATATCAAGAACAATAAAATCTATGGGCCCATAATTCCTATTTGCAAGAATAAGAACATCATTAATTCTTCCCATAGGCTTTTTAATAGTAGAATCCGCCAAGTGCAAATTCAAAGAGCATGATTCAATATCGGTAAGACCAAGCACATCACATAAAGATTTAGGAATGGTAGAAACACTAGCACCCAAGTCACAAAAAGCAAAACACTCATAATTTTTAATCTTGACTTTGATAGTAGGTTCCCATTCCTCATGCAATTTTCTAGGAATTGAAACTTCTAATTCCAATTTTTCTTCCAAGCTTTCATCATAGCATCAACAGTATGTTTAGTAAAAGCTTTATTTTGTTCATAAGCATGGGGTGAATTTATCATGGATTGCAAAAAAGATATACAATCAATCAAAGGAAACTATCATAAATAAAGTCTTTGTAATCCAAAAGAGTGGGCACATCACTAGTTAAAGTTTTGACCTCTTCAAACACACTTTTATCAATTTTCTCAACAAGATTTTCACCCTCCGAATTATTGGGACGCCTTCTGGCTAAAGTTGACTCTTCTCCAGTCCCTTTTTCACCAATCTTAACTTTACTAAACAAGGAATCAATATAAGAAACACCAGTCATTTTAAGATCTTCACCACTTTTACGAAAGTAATCACTAGAAAACGCATTTTCTAAAAATTCTCTTTTAGCTCTATGCATAGCGGTTCTTTTCTTACTTTCATCCATAGAAACATAAAGAGCTTTAATTGATTCATCAACCTTAGGAACAAAAATTTTCATCTTGAAATTTTCCACGTCATGAGAAATTCTATCAACACTTCTAGACAAATTATCAATCTTATTCAACTCTTCTTCTATGGTAGTGCTGAAAACTTTTTGCGTGTTCAGAATTTTTTAATATTATTCTCAAGATCACAAGTGTTCCTGTTATTATTATAAGATTGATTTCCATAGGAATTACCATAATTATTAGAGGAATTACTAGGAAAAGGCCTAGGATTAAAATTACCTCTATAAGCATTGTTGTTGAAATTATTTCGAGAGATAAAATTCACATGTATGGCATTACTATTTTGCTCAATCAAAGTAGACAAATGAATATTATTGAAATCAATAGGAGCACTTTTACTAGCAACCAATTTCATAAGAGCATCAACTTTTTCACTCAAAGAAGAAATTTCTTCAACCGAATTAACTTTTTTACTAGTAGGAGCTCTTTCGGTATGCCATTGTGAATAATTTGCCATGATATTATCAAGAAATTTGGTGGCTTCACCCAAAGTAATTTCCATAAAAGTACCACCCCTGGCGGAATCTAGAAGATTACGAGAAACAAAATTCAATCCCCCATAAAAATTTGTATGATCATCCAAAGATTTAACCCATGAGTTGGGCAATTCCTTAGCATCATTTTCATCCTTTCCCAAGATTGTGCAGCATGCTCATGTTCAAGTTGCTTGAAGTTCATGATCTGGGTTCTAAGGAAAATAATGTTTGCGGGTGGAAAATACTTAGTGATAAAAGCATCTTTGCACTTATTCCAAGAATCGATACTATTGCGAGGCAAAGAATAGAACCAAATTTTTGCAGAATCATGCAAAGAAAACAAAAATAATTTCATCTTCACAACATCATTGTCCACATCTTTTTCTTTTGCATATCGCATAACTCCATGAATGTATTAAGATGGGACGCGGCATCCTCATTAGGAGTACCGAAAAATTGATCATTCATAACAAGATTCAGCAAAGCAGTATTAATATAACAAGATTCTGCACTAGTGGCGGGAGGAGCAACCAGAGTGCCAATAAAATCATTGTTGTTGGTATTTGAGAAATCACACAACTTGGTGTTCTCTTGAGTCATGAATAAGAGGCAAATGGGGGAAACGGCGAACGAAAAAGAGGGGCGAATAAATTGGCAAATATTTATGAAGTGGGGGAGAGGAAAACGAGAGCCAAAGGCAAATAAAATAAATTGCGAGGAGATGCGATTTGTGATTAGGAACCTGGTATATGTTGAAGATCCTCCCCAGCAACGGCGCGAGAAAATCCTTTTGATGCGGCTGGAAGCTACGTCGGTATTTCCCCAAAGAGGAAGGGATGATGCAGCACAATAGCGGTAGGTATTTCCCCCAGTGATGAAACCAAGGTTATCGAACCATTAGGAGAACCAAGCAACACAACGTAGACAGCCCCTGCACACAAATAATAAATACTCGCAACCCAACGTGTAAAAGGGGTTGTCAATCCCTTTCGGGTAGCGGCGCCTCAAGATAGGCAAATGGACGTGAATAAATTGTAGTAGATTGATAGATCGAACGCCAAATAAAATAAATAAGAATAAATTGCAGCAAGGTATTTTTGTATTTTTAGTTTAATAGATCTGAAAATAAAAGCAAAGGAAAAGTAGATCGCAAAGGCAAATAATAAGAGAAAGAGACCCAAGGGCCGTAGGTTTCACTAGTGGCTTCTCTCAAGAAAAATAACAAATGGTGGGTAAACAAATTACTATTGGGCAATTGATAGAACTTCAAATAATCATGACGATATCTAGGCAATGATCATTATATAGGCATCACGTCCAAGATTAGTAGACCAACTCCTGCCTGCATCTACTACTATTACTCCACACATCAACCGCTATCCAGCATGCATCTAGTGTATTAAGTTCACGGGGAAATGGAGTAATGCAATAAGAACAATGACATGATGTAGACAAGATCTATCTATGTAGAGATAGACCCCATCATTTTATCCTTAGTAGCAACGATACATACGTGTCAGTTCCCCTTACATCCTTTGGGATCAAGCACCGTAAGATCAAACCCACTACAAAGCACCTCTTCCCATTGCAAGATAAATAGATCAAGTTGGCCAAACAAAACCCAAATATCGGAGAAGAAATACGAGGCTATAAGCAATCATGCATATAAGAGATCAAAGAAACTCAAATAACTTTCATGGATATAAAAAGATAGATCTGATCATAAACTCAAAGTTCATCTGATCCCAGCAAACACACCACAAAAAGAGTTACATCATATAGATCTCCAAGAGACCATTGTATTGAGAATCAAACAAGAGAGAGGAACCCATCTAGCTACTAACTACAGACCCAAAGGTCTACAAAGAACTACTCACGCATCATCGGAGAGGCACCAACGGAAGTGGTGAACCCCTCCGTGATGGTGTCTAGATTGGATCTTGTGGTTCTGGACTCTGCGGCGGCTGGAATTGATTTTCGTCGACTCCCCTAGGGTTTCTGGAATATTGGGGTATTTATAGAGCAAATAGGCGGTCCGGGGGGCACCCGAGGTGGCACAACCCACGAGGGCGCGCCTGGGCCTCCTGGTGCGCCCTGGTGGGTTGTGCTCCCCAGGGAGCACCCCCAGGCGCTGCCTTGGCCCATTCGGTGTCTTCTGGTCCATAGAAAGTCTCCGTGAAGTTTCTTTTGCATTTGGACTCCGTTTGGTATTGATTTCCTGCGATGTAAAAAACATGCAGAAAACAACAACTGGCACTTGGCACTATGTCAATAGGTTAGTACCAAAAAATGTTATAAAATGATTATAAAACATCCAAGATAGATAATATAACAGTATGGAGCAATCAAAAATTATAGATACATTGGAGACGTATCAAGGCCATGGGAGAAGTCATGTTGCAAGTAATCATGTGAATTTGATATGTGTTCGCTATTTTGATGATATGTATGTTGCGATTCCCTTAGTGGTGTTATGTGAACGTTGACTACATGACACTTCTCCATCTTGGGGCCTAAGGGAATGCATTTTGGAGTAGTTATTAGATGATGGGTTGCTCGAGTGATAGAAGTTTAAGCCCTAGCTTATGCGCTATTTCGTAAGGGGATGATTTGGATCCACGCACTAACCGTTGCGCGGGATAATTGTTTATGGGACCCTCAGCGACATATGATTTCTTCCGAAAGATCTTTCAAATGTCACAGTTTAGAGATGCGGCGCGGAGACTAGTAGATATCTTGCCGGTCAGGTGAAGCTAGACCGCCCTTGCAACATGCAGCAGTGGTTAGAACTACCTTCATGCTTAGGATGTAGACCAGCATGCTGACCTCTCTGGAGACCCTAGATAGGACTATGGCGTGTCGTTTGCTCGAGGCCGGGCATTACCCATAAAAGTGTGTCCGGCCAGAGGTAATTGAGTGTATCGGGAAATGTGGTGCACCCCTGCAGGTCCATGACAATAGGACGCTTGGATATATGAGAGTATCCCGATCTTATACAACTTGAACCAGATACTTGATGAAATACATTGCTCAATAAACATGGAATGCCCGCGGATCCTTTCTCGTTGGGAGTCGAGTAAGGATCTCATGGTATTGTATCATAATGTTAATTATAAGTTGGTAGAGTATATGCTCATACTCCTTCGCTTGCTGCAAGTTAATCTGCTCTTCTCTCTTCTATTGCTGCAAGATGGTAGCCTTTGTGACACATAGAGCTTCCCCCTCTAGTTCTGGCATTTCTGTAGTATAGTCCATAGATATACCCCATTCCTTTGATACAGATACATATGTAGTATAAATCTGATGTAAGTCTTGCGCGTACTTCAGATGAGTACTAACCGTTGCTTTGCACTCCTTTTCTTCTACCTGGTTGCTGCTATCAGATAGTAGTGCCCCGGATGCAGGTTCATCATTTATGATTACTACATGGAGGTCGACGACCAGGAGTAGTTAGGAGGTCCTAGGCAGGAGGCCTTGCCTTTTCGATCTAGAGTCATTGTTTGTTTTTGCCTTCTTAAGGCACCTTTGTAATTGCCTGTAGTCAGACCTAACTCTTGATGTAATATCGGGTCTTGCAACCCTGGCTTGTAATGTACTGTCTATTTGTTTAATTTGAGTCGTAGAGTTGTGTTGTGATATTATACCAAGATCACTAATCTTGATCGTGCATGTTGCGTGGATGTTTAGTGCACGATTAATTTCGGGGCGTCACATAACAGCACCCTAGCACTGGTCTACCCACATATCAATTTATCAAAACACTACTAGGGTAAACCTTATACACAGAATCTTAGCAGTAGCGCTGGATAAAATGAAGCGCTACTGCTATTTAGTAGTAGCGCATTGCAGTAAAAGGCGCTACTGCTATTTTGTTAGCAGTAGCGTGTTTTAGCAAAACATGCTGCTGCTATGTTTGAACTGGGCGCACATGGCTAGCCCCACTTAGCAGCAGCGCGTATACTTACCCGGCGCTACTGCTATGCTCTATAGTAGTAGCGCTTTTCTCTAACTTGGCTTCTACTAACCCTACCTTATCGTCCCCGTGCGGCCGACCCTCTCACTCTCCCCCTCACTCACTCTCCCCCGCAACCCTCGTCATCCGCCGCTGCCGTTCCCCGACCACCGTCGTCGCCCACCGCCGCGGACGCTCCTGCTCCTCCGGAACTGAGGTAGTCCCTCCATCCCTCCTCCCCTCCCTCCTCCTCCCACCACGCCCTCCTCCTCCGACCGCCCCCTCCTTCCTCCTCCTTCGACCACCCCCTCCTCACTCCTCCTCCGGCCGCCCCTCCTCCCTCCTCCTTTGGCCGCCCCCTCCTCCCTCCTCCGATCCCACCGCCCTCCTCCTCTCTCCTCCCTCCTCCTCCTCCCTCCTCCCACCCCTCCTCCCTCCATCTCTGTTTTTTCTGTTTTTTACTGTAGTTTTTTACTATTGTATAATGTAGTTTTTTACTGTTTTTTAGAAAATGTTTAATAGAATTAGTAAGAAAATTAATAGAACTAGTTGAACTAGTTTATTTTTAGTAAGAACTAGTTTATTTCTATTTATAGTAAGTGCTTAGTTGAATTAATAGAACTAGTTTATTTTTAGTGAGAAAATTTAGGTATATGATATTTGATTATCTAATTAAAATTTTACTATAGAACTAGTTTATTTTAGTAAGAAAATTAATAGAACCAGTTTATTTCTAGGTGTATTTAACATAATTCTAGGTTGATTCGTTTTGAAGTGGACATGCCATATTTTGAACATGTCACATTTTTTGTTATTTTTTAGTTAAAGCAATTATTCTCGCATCGACGTCGATGATGCCTATCTCGCATCCTCGTCGTCGACTCAGCGGAGGAGGCCTGCTTGATCAGAGGGTCCATGTCTTGGACTGGGCTCCGCCGGTCTGGTACTGGGACGTGCTACCTTCCGGGGGCGCAGCTTGGTGAGGAGCCAGCACATCGTTGACCTGAACCTTCTTTGGTGGCGGTCGCATGGGCCAGTGATGGTGCGGAGGCTTTCGGACCCCGCGGAGGTGATACGTCACCGTGTCAGCGAGGACGACGAGCACGTCCGTCGCTACATGGTTGCGTTGGAGGGCATGTTCAACAATACCTGGCAGGTTCTTCAGGGATCTCACTGGAGCTATGATCCTGTGATGGTTCCTTCTCTTTGGGTGTCCACCGCCCGCGCCGATACCCGTCGTTCGCTAGGGTTTTAGCTGTATTAGTGATGTTATATGTATGATACTATTTGAGATGTATTAGTGATAATATTCAATGATGTATGGATGCAAGAGACGATTTAGTATTGCTTATTGAATGCATGCCAATCTGAATACTAATTTATTTTATGATTTAGTTTTGCTTATTGAATGCTCAAATTGGAGAACAACTCCTATTTTGAATGCTCAAATTGGAGAGAAGTATGCAAGGCGTATGCACTTGATTAGTTGATAGCTTATAGGGTTTTTGTTTTTGCATAAATCAAGGAGCCCTCCATCATCCTGCCGTCGTCCCGTCACCGACCCCCTCCGACCTCGAGGTGAGACCAGCCAAATCTCCATGTCAATATGAGTCCTATAAGATATTTTGAATTTTTTTTCATATTTTCAACCATTGAAATGCAATGACCATCAAGTTTGAATGCTCATATGATGTAGATATTAATATGTATATCTTGTGTTGCTCAAATAGGAATGTGCTTGCCCAAGTGGCCGACCATGTTTGCAGGTGACACCTCCGAGTGGCCTATGTTTTGCCGGAGTGTTGATTAATTTCCGTTTCAGCAAATTTCAGACGCTCGATATGTCCTTTTTTAGCAAAGGTCACGCCGGATTTTTCCGTGAATTTTTGCATGACTTGTGCTAGAATATGTAGGAAATATCGAGTGGCCTGGATTTTCTAGAAAGATAAATAAACGGCATTTCTGGTTGACTTTAAGTCTGTCGAGGCTCCATACATGAAATTCAACAAATGAGTGAGGGAGAAAGTCTGCACCATATATGAGAGAAGAAGAATCCTGACTGTTGTCGTGGGGGTCGTTTTTCCTTGTTCTCCTTGTGCTAGACCTTTGTTATGCACTAGGGGAAGGAGGAATAACGACCATCACCGACGGTCGAAAAATCAGTGAGGGAGTTTGTCCACCATATATGAGTGAGGACGAAGAATCGCGACTATTGTCGTGGGGGTCGTTTCTCCTTCTTCTCCTTCTGCTAGACCGTTGTTATGCACTAGGGGAGGGAGGAGTAACGACCATCACCGACTGTCGCAAATGTCAGAGAGGAATCGGTGAGGGAGAGTCTCCACCATATATAAGAGGACGAAGAATCTCGACTGTTGTCGTGGGGGTCGCCGCTCCTTCATTCCCCTGTGCTAGACATTTTAGTGTAATGCACTTGGGGACGAAAGGAGGAGCGACCATCACCAACGGTCAAATGTATACACCACATGAGCTGAGAGTTTTCAAGAAAAGACTCGACAGACCGATAGTCAACCCGTGATGAATAATAATGATCTAATTTAGTTTTTGTACTACATATATTTAATTGTACAAGTTTAATCTTTGAATTATGAACATAGGATATGTCGTTGTTGGACGATGAAAGTCTCCCGGGGGAGTGCGACTGGTGCGGCGACGACCGGGGTCTGTGCGATAGGCCTCACCTGGACGAAGGTCGGCGGTTCAACATTAAGCTCGAGGAGACCTTCGATGTTGAACGGTACGCAACGACGACAAGTATTTTTTTCGTAATTAAGCACGACTTCTGCTACTTCAACATGTAATTTTCGTCTCTTACAATTCGATTAGCTTATCCCATGCCATGCAAGACACTGTGTCTTGGAGAGGATGGATTTTGAAGATCATGAAAGTATGGAAACAAAGATAATTCATCTAATGACCCATCATGGTATGGATTTTGATGTAAATCTACACAATTCTAAGAGCGTATCCCATTTTGGTTGCCTGAATTGGGAAGCACTTTGCAAGACGTATGATTTTCATGAGGGTATGCTTGTCACCATGGATCTTGGTGATCCTGACATCGCCCAAAACAATATGGACATTTGGGTCCTTGTTGATACGCTTCCAATTCTACCGCTATGTGAGTTTCTCAAACATAGTTATTAAGTAATTTATATTGTTTATTTCAAAATAGTTGACATCTTATTTCCATTGATAGCTTATTTTCATTCTTCAAAGCACGTGCGGAAGATGGTAGACGAAACCTACTACACCGATGGCTCAGAATTAACTTATCAGGAGAAAAATCATCTAATCTCATTTATTACTGATCTTGAGAATTACAATATCTATTATCAAACTCCACATTATGGTCAATACGTGCCACTAGTGCACGTGTTGAACTCTGATAACATCCATGGAGATGTCATTGTAATTTTTTTACTATTACGACATCCGTGCATCTTTTGCATAAATTCTTCTCAAACTCAACTACATTGCTAACTACGAAGTGATTACTATGTTTTTCAACAAAAAATCCCGAAGGATTGTGTGCCTCATCTGATGTTTCCGAAAGGTCGCATTGATGTTATGAACTTACGGCCAGGTCATCCTACGCATCACTGTTGTTCATATCGGATTTCTAAAACCGATGAAGACATGGCAATCAAAGATTGAAAAAAATGTATGGTCAATCATAGGGAGCTACTTGGAAGAAACATTGGGCGAAGCACAAGAATTGGAGACAGGATAATCTCCATTCTCCATAATGGAGAGTCAGGGCCTATCTTGTTTTATGCTATTTTACCTAAGAGAGGGTAGTAGGTCCTATGAGAGAGGAGTAGGTGCTGGGTACAATGTGTTATTATGTGCTACAATGTGTTAGAGTTGATGATGATGAGGAGGAGTTGTGATTATGACTAGTGACCAACTTGCTATATGATGTCTCATGATGAAAATGATGATCACGAGGAGGTGTTATATGACAATGATGTATTATGATGATAAGTTGTTAATGATATGATGATGATGATGATGATGATGATGATGATGATGATGATGGTGGTGGTGGTGGTGGTGGTGATTTATTATATCATTGGGTGAAAGAACCACAGATTAGTTTCAAGTGGATGGACCCATCCACTTGAAACTAGTCCATGGTTCTTTCACCCAGTGATATAATAACTCATTATGATGTAAAAACAATCTCTAAATTGCTACTGTATGAAAACTTGTATAATGGTGTATATGAATACGACATAAAATGAAAAAGAAATAGAATATGCAATAATAGTAGTAGCGCGGGTGCAGAGGCGCGCTGCTAGTACTTACCAGTAGCGCATTATGAAAAAAGCGCTACTACTAAGTACGTATAGCAGTAGCGTGTGTTGACCAACACTACTGCTAACCTTTAGCTGTAGCACCTTATCAGTAGCGCGGCACCCCGCGCTACTGATAGGCCAAAAACCTGCGCTACTGCTAGGCTTTTCCCTAGTAGTGAAATAGTGAACACGAATCAGCTAAACATGATGAACGTGACTAGATGAAATTTTCATGTGTCCTCGAGAACGCTTTGCTTAGTATAAGAAGTACTTCCGACTTGTCCTTTGTAATAAAATAATTAGGCCACTTTGCTACACTTTATTACTTTGATTACTTGTTACTTTCTATGAATGATCTTGCTGTCAAACTATCTAGTACTAGACGATGCCCCGCGCATTGCGGTGGGATTTTGTATGAAATAAAAAATGTGCGGAACTAATCATCTAGCTAATGTCTTTACAATTTCTCCTATAGTAAGATAATTTTTATTAGTATTTTACAAATAAATAAATAAAATGAATAAATATCTCAATCTATGTATATGTTCAAAGTTAGATGAAAACAACAAAAAATATGCATGCACGACTCACTTTTCTTCCATATAGAGCACTCAAGTATGAGGCTATAAGCTGCATGCTTGCGTCAGTTTATTTTCTTGATTAAAACACTCGTAGAGGTAGTTACTGTGAGCATATGCATGCATGCGTCAGTTACCACATGTGGTGGGTGCCGTAGCTCTGAGTGTGTAGAACAGATGGACATTATTGATTGATCTAGTATATCCAAGGGCTAATTTTTTTGGGTGATGTGGTTGAAGGAGAAGCGAGAGAATTCCTAATAGTGGGGACTAGCTATTTAGATATAGTATATTACTACTCTACAACACTTGTAGAGGATACCTTCTTGAAACCGCTTATCAATTCCTTCCGCTCCTCATTGGGTTCGACGCTCTTAGTTATCAAAATAATTATGATTGATCCCCTATACTTGTGGGTCATCACCATGGAGGCAGCAAGGTTGATCAAGATGGCTCTGGCAATGGCTTCCACGTTCGTAAGAGCTCTGGAATAGGCCTCCAGATGGGATCTTCGCAGAATAGGGGCTTGTGGCGGCGATAAAATTCTTTTGAAATACGACGAAGATTTTCAGTATTTATAGGGTTTATGGCGATGGAATTTTACTAAGGCGGTGAAGGGGGGCAAACGGTTAGGTGGCGACCCCACCTGGCCACACGGGGTGTCCGTGTGGGCCCCTAGTAGCTCTTCTCGTGATCTCCTGAAGCTTCGTGTGTTTCTTGTGGCCCAAAAAATAGTATTAAATGAGCAACTTATTTTGATCTTTGTAGATATTGATTTCCCGCCAAACAAAAAACAAGTAGAACACAGGAACTGATACTGAACACTAAATTAATATGTTACTCTACAAAAATAATATAAATTGTATAAAAATTGTATAAAAGTGATAGTATAGTAACATAAAATAATAAAAAATTATAGATACGTTTGAGACGTATGAGCGTCATGATCCGAAGGGAGATCTGGAGCTGCCACTGCCAACTGGTGTGGAGAACCATGACATCAAGATGGTGTGGATCTGAACAACGACAGAGCAGGGAGGAGCGAAGAATGTGGGAGTGGAGAGGAAAAAGAGTGGTACTATTCGTGTGGACGGCGTCAGAGCCCTACTTAAATAGGTGCGACTAGGCCAGGCGAAGGAACGTGAAGCCACAGAAAGCCAGATTCAATGCGGCATGGACAGAGTAGGCTTCTTCGTCGCCCCATCGACATTGAAGTGGGGCTACTCACACGTCTGATCGAGTCGCTCTGACCGGCATCAATGTCATGGTGTCACGTCCACTCTGGAGCGGCGCTGACCGACATGAATGTATGGCCACCGCTTCATGCAAAAAGGATTTTCTAGTCGGAGTTGTTTTTGGGTGAGACCAAGAAGGCGGCGTATGTGGCAATGGTGCACACGCTCGGAAAGCCACCCTGGTTTGCATCCAATATGCAAGAAAACAAACGTGTGAACTAGTCTATGGACCGATGAGGTACCGCGTTGGATGGCAAACCGTGTCCGAACCGCTCGGTATGGATTGTTTGTGGGTCTGTATTTGAGATGCCCTTACCAGGATTGTATGTTCCTGTGTGGATTTAGCTACCTAGATAGATTTGTAATGTTGTATTCTTATGTTGACGAGCAGTTTCAGGGGATATTTTTTCTCCAGGGAATTCCATATATGGTGCCCTGATGTTGATGTGGTAAGAACTTGGGGCAACGGTATATCCATTTCAGACTCCATGTATTCAGGGGGTATATATTTTTTATGCGGGATTCTGTGTAAATACTATGTGCAGTCTAAGTGAAACCCCTTCATCGGATTGAAAGTGTTTTTCTGATCCTGAACTCAAATGCTTCTTGGTGAACAGTGAAATATGAAAAACAAGAAAATAAATTTATAATTCTGTTTTTTACAACAAATATTTCTTGGTTTTCTGCATGCGTGCAATTTTTTGTGATGGAATAACATTCATGGATGTCTGGCCTTTTTGGGTGTTTTTTTGTCATTTTCCAAGCCTACAGAAACGTGATTTCATCGCGAAAATTTACATGCAGGATGATAATTCAACAATGTTTGTTGCCAAAAATACTCACATTTTTAAAATTCAAAATTTTATTTATTTGATTTTGAAGGAAATATGCCCTAGAGACAATAATAAAGTTGTTATTTATATTTCCTTATATCATGATAAATGTTTATTATTCATGCTAGAATTGTACTAACCGTAAACTTAGTACATGTGTGAATACATAGACAAAACAGAGTGTCCCTAGTATGCCTCTACTTGACTAGCTCATTAATCAAAGATGGTTAAGTTTCCTGACCATAGAAATGTTTTGTCATTTGATGAACGGGATCACATCTTTAGGAGAATGATGTGATGAACAAGACCCATCTGTTAGCTTAGCATGTTGATCGTTTAGTTTTATTGCTATTGCTTTCTTCATGACTTACACATATTCCTTTGACTGTGAGATTATGCAACTCCTGAATACCAGAGGAACACAATGTGTGCTATCACACGTCACAACATAACTGGGTGATTATAAAGATGCTCTACAGGTGTCTCCGAAGGTGTTTGTTGGGTTGGCATAGATCGAGATTAGGAGTTGTCACTCCGAGTATCGAAGAGGTATCTCTGGGCCCTCTCGGTAATGCACATCACTATAAGCCTTGAAAGCAATGTGACTAATGAGTTAGTTGCGGGACGATGCATTACGGAACGAGTAAAAAGACTTGCCGGTAACAAGATTGAACTAGGTATGAGGATACTGACGATCGAATCTCGGGAAAGTAACATACCGATGACAAAGGGAATGATGTATGTTGTTATGCGGTTTGACCAATAAAGATCTTCGTAGAATATGTAGGAACCAATATGAGCATCCAGGTTCCACTATTGTTTATTGACCAGAGATATGTCTCGGTCATGTCTACATAGTTCTCGAACCCGTAGGGTCCGCACGCTTAACGTTCGATGACGATTTGTATTATGAGTTGTGTGTTTTGGTGACCGAAGTTTGTTCGGAGTCCCGGATGAGATCACGGACATGACGAGGAGTCTCGAAATGGTCAAGAGGTAAAGATTGATATATCGGAAGGTAGTATTCGGACGCCGGAAGGGTTCCAGAGTGTATCAGGTACATACCAGAGTACTAGAGGGGTTATCGGAACCCCCCGGGGAAAGATATGGGCCATATGGGCCATAGGAGGGAGGCTTACCAGCCCACAAGGGGCTGGTTCGCCCCCCGCAAGGGAGGAGGCCGAATTGGTTGAGGGAAGGGGCGCCAGCCCCCTTTCCTTCTCCTACTCCCTCTCCTTCCCCCTTTCCACCACTAGAAAAAAAGACACATACGTGACATTTTGGGCCGAATGATTTTTTTTTCTGTCATGCTTATGACACTTCTATGACGATAATTGTGACAAAACCTGGTATCATCATAGATGTGATGGGCTCCTACTTCTATGACAAAAAATCATGACAGAAAATGGGCTTTTCGTCCTGGGCGGGCTGGAGACGCAGCTGCATGACATTCTTTGGGCCGTCCATGACGGAAAAAACCATGGTAGAAGCGAGGGCGAGGAAAATATCGGGGAGTTCCCAGTTATGTTGGGTGTGTCGGGGGCTGAGCGATGCGTGTTTCTCTCGTACACGTACGCGCATGGGTGCAAGGCGTTGGGCTCTAACTGAACCCGAGCGAGGCGTTCGCCTACTGAACCCGAGCGATTGCATTGCAGGCTACACGTTACTGAACCTGAGCGATCGATCGATGGCTATTAACTGAACCCGATCGAGCAATTCCTTCGCTACTGCTGCTAACTGAAGCCGATCGAACCTGCTGCCTCTAGATGAACAGTGAGCATTGTTGGGGGGGGGGGGGTGGATGAACAGTTCCCGGTGGGGGGGTTGGATGAACAGGACCCCATGGTAGTAGAGGCCGTTGCCGCCGGATGAACAGGACCCCGATCGAGCGAGCCGGTTGAGGGGTGGATGAACAGGACCCCATGGAGGGCTGGTTGAACAGTAGCCGATAGAGGGATGGATGAACAGTAGCCCGTGGAGGGGTGGTTGAACAGGACCCCATGGAGAGGGTTGTTTGAACAGTAGCCGGTGGAGGAGCGCCGGTGGAGGCTGGATGAACAGGAGCCCGTGGATGAACAGTCGTAGGTGGAGGCTGGAGGAGGTCGACGGTGGATGAACAATAGCCCGTCGACACTGGAGGAGGTCGACGGTGGAGATGAACAGTATCCCGTGGAGTCCCGTTTTGCGGTACGCCACACCCCTCCCGATGAACAGGACCCCCATTTCGACCGTAGCGCTCCAACACAAGTCAGTTTCCTCCGTTTTGCGGTACGCCACACCCCTCCCGATCAACAGGACCCCGTTTCGACCGTAGGAGGTCCAAGAGAATTTCGCCTCTGTTTTGCGGTACGCCAGACCCCTCCCGATGAACAGGATCCCGTTTCGACCGTGGCCGGCCGAGCACAAGGCCGTTTCCTCCATTCTGCGGTACGCCAGGCCTCGTTTCCATCGGCTATTCCGTCCAAGCCTGTTGGCTCCCGATGAACACGACGATGCATTCCGTTCTGACCCAGCCGGTTGGCTCTCTATGAACACAATGATGATGCAGTTTCTCCGTTCCGACCCAGCCATGTACACGAGCCCTCGCCGTACGTATGCGCGAGTAGGCATTCGAGACCCCGCCCATATGTATGTATGTGGTCGTATTTACTTTCGTGCACCCTTGCCGCTGTACGTACGTGTACATGCTACGTGCGCGCCTCTACATCGACCAGTATGTACGTACACGTTCGTGACCAGAATGACAACGCTACGTACGCTTTGACCAGGTGGGTCTCGACTGTCAGGCACTTCCTTGCGTGCGAAGATGTAGCTGGTGGGTCCCAGCAATCAGGGGGGCGAATCATTTTTTTTTGCCCGTAATATGGACGCACTTTATTGCGTGTGAAGATGTAGCTGGTGGGTCCCAACAGTCAGGGGGGAACATTTTTTTCGTGAAATACGGTGGCCCGTCTGGTGGGTCCCTGTTGTCAGGTGGAGGAATCATTATTTTCCGCGTAATAAGGAGGCACTTCCTTGATGCGGCCGTGGACCCAGCTGTCAGCCTCTCCATGTACAGTACTCTTCCGATGGAAATTGTTCCTTGACCACATTGACCACGCCACGCCGAGAGCACCAAGGCGATGGACGACGGCGAGGCCTAGGAAGGGGATGACGCGGAGCCGGGGAAGATGCGACAGTGGATGCCCACGCGGAGAGGAGTACGAGGGTTCACTGGTTCGGCTTCGGTGCGAGGTTGCCGTCGCCGCAGAATAACAGGGGGTGTGGGTGAGTGGAGGGATGGCCTAGCCAACGGTGGGAATAGTAGGGGCGGTGAGGCCTCATGCGGCAAAGACCCGGCCACGGAGGCGGGAGCATCTTGGCGACCGACGCTGCTTTGGGCGGCTGGAGCAAGAAGACCAGAGGTTGAAGAAGCACTACGGCCGTTGGATGGACATCGTACGGTCACTGGAGCTAGAATCGTTCATATTGACTAAGTTGACAAAGCCCTCCGTCCCCATCAACTTAGTGGGCCCACAAGATAGCCTCCCACTATGCTGGGTCCCAGCTAGCAGGGGGAGTATTCATTTTGTTATGCGTAATAAGGAGGGACTTCCATGCGTGCGAAGATATAGCTGGTGGGTCCGACCTGTCAGTGTGGGGATCTTTTTTTCATGAAATACGGGGGCCCTTCCGGTGGGTCCCAGATGTCAGGTGGAGGAATCATTATTTTGCGTGTAATAAGGAGGCATTTCCTTGTGTGCGGCCGTGGACCCAGCTGTCAGCCTCTCCACGTACAGTTCACGTCCGATGGATGTCGTTCGTTGACCACTTTGACCACGCCGCGCCGAGAGCACTAGGGCGATGGATAACGGCAAGGCCTAGGAAGGGAACGACACGGAGCCGGGGAAGACTCAGAAGTGGTTGCCCACGCGGTGGAGAGTACGAGGGTTTACTGGTATGGCTGCCGTCGCCGGAAAATAACAGGAGGTGTGGGTGAGTAGAGGAATGGCCTGGCCAGCAATGGAGTAGGGTGGGGCGGTGCGGCGGCTGTGCGTGACATAGTAGCCCACAGGGAGGCGGGAAGCGAGCAGTCCACCGGCGCTGGTTTGGTAATTTGGAGCAAGAAGATCGAGATACTAAAGAAGCAGACGGCCGTTGGATTAACACCCAACAGAGCTTCTTTGCTAGAATCGTTGTGGACTAAGTTGACAAAGCCTTTCAGTACCGCCAACCTAGTAGACCCACAAGTTAGCCTACAAATCTGTCCCAAACAGCATACAACCCGAAATTTCTAGCCAGATTCAAATTAATTTAAAAACTAAACATACCTTAATTTAAATCCAACGAAATTTTACCCTCACAAAACAATGAAATTTAAAATATCAAAATCTGAAAGAAAAAAATATTTTGGAACTAATTGCTTGTTTGCTGTATTTTTTCATTTTACAGCCCATTTATTATTACTTATAGCCCATTTCTTATTACTTATAGCCCATTTTCTGGGCGAAATGCATCCCTCCTCGTCTTGAAAGATTTTCAGCCCAGCAGGGCGTAGAAAAGCAAGTAAGCCTACGTTGGTTATTCTGCAAAAAAAGGAAACAGATAATTAGGTTCCACTCACTACGTCAACTAAAGCAACTGCATCTGGAGCACTTACCAGGGAAAATCGATCATAATATATATCAATACCCTCTAATATATATCAATATTCCCCTTCTTTTTTCTATGCAAAAAAAATTCTATGCAAAAAAAAAGATATAGTAAAGTAAGTGATTCCATAAATTTACGCAGTTGCAAACAAAATAGCTGGGCTAGCCATTTTCAGAAAGGAAAAAAACAAACTGGGCTGGTCATGTGCTAAACATATGAAATAAAAGCACAGGTTAGGCAGGCCCACGACTCACAACCCGATTGATACCCTTCTCCGTCCGAAAAAACAAAATTACTGCCTTTCTTTGGGTCCCTCATCATCCTCACCATGTGCAATCATCTCCTTATTCCTCTTAGTTGTTGACCATGTTGACAACACCAGAGGGCGGCGCCACGGCGAGTGAACCAAGGCGGAGGACAATGGTGAGGCCTCAGACAGGAACAAACAGGAGCCAGGGAAGATGCGCAGAGTTTTAGGGTGCGATGTGGCCATGATGCGTGCGCGGCAGCACAACCAGCCGTGGGAGGCGGGAGCAGGCTATCCCGCCAGCGCTGGTTTAGCTTTGGTGGCTGGAGGAAGAAGAAACTGAAGAAACACGACATACGTTGAATGTCAATCCAACGGTCAAGGTTGGCACAATCGTTTGTTGACTAAGCCGACACCAAGTAGCATACTTTTTTATATATAGGAAAAGAAGAAAAACTTGGCTCGTTCGCCTGATAACATTCCTGAAACTGCGACCGTTCGATCTTGCATCACAACTAAAACTACGAGGAAAATATGTTCATCTGCCGTCCTCCTCCCAGGGAACATTCACCACATAAGTGACTAGCACCCTTGGTTTTCAACCAAGAGGCCTTGGTTTCGAGTCCCAGGAACTCTCAATTTCGTCCTCCTTCCTTCCTCAAAAAAAGGAAAATTGAAGACTTGAGAAGGCGTACAGAATAAGCTAGTGTACCAGTAAAGAGGCATTGCTAAGTTTTAGAAAAAAAAGAGACGTGCTCCTGTAGCTGGTTTGAATCCAAACCTAGACTATAACTATATATGGTTCTATGCTACTCTACAAGTAATGAAAGTGACATATCCAACATTCGCTTCTCCTCTTCTCTACTTACTCTGCCTAGCATCAGAAGCTCTGGCCGCAGCAACCATGTCCGATGGCTGCTCGTCCACCTACTCTTTAGCAGGCAACAACCATATATGCGCCAAGTCGCCACCCGTTCCATCGCCTATGGGTCTCATCACACCCTGCCAAGACACCTTGACGGTTGCTCATCGCAACCCGCTGCTGTTGGTGTGGTGCCACTGCTGCAAATCACACAGAGTCATCCGTCATGTCTCAACCACAATCCTCAACCCTGGCCGAGTCTTATACAAATTTCCGAATCATGGGGTAATAATATGTTTAAGTGTTGTTCTGCTGCTTTCAGTTGCTGATTTTTTTAATAGTTTGGTTGATCATCTTCCAATTTGATTCATGCAGAAAAGGGAAGATTCGTGTGATTTGTATTTCTGGGAAGTTGCTGATGTGGGGGAATGCAACTATGCTGATTATTTGGTTAGCTGAGGAATCCCAATACCAGCAAGTTGGGGTGTTGGACAAGTAACTGAAGGAACGGCGGAAGAGGAAGATCTGAGCAGAAGGTTAAAGATGCAGTTCCTACGATCATGGCCAAGCAATTTCTTTGAACGGCCTTGACAAAGCAATGAGGAGATGAAAGAGCTTGTGAAGATAATGGAAAAAACAATGTGCTTTCTGAGGGATGATTGTCTCTTTATTTGCGGTGTATGTAGCACTTTCGTGATGTATTCAAGGCTATGACATGAGCACTTTCTTTGAAACTAGTAATGAATGAAACCTATGTAGCGGGCGTAGTGTTGTGAACATCTAATGATTTCTATTAACGGAAATCAGGGGGGTATCCCCTTTTGCTCATAAATAAATAAATGGCAGAGGCCCTTTTGGTAATAAATAAATAAATTAGCAGAGGCCCTGTCGGGTTAGCTTTGTTCCCATTCGAAGATGTCGAGCAAATTGCAGTCCAACAACAAACTATGTCATCAAATTCAAGTTTCACAGCCAAATATGAGTACAACTAAACAACAATGTCATCATGGTTTAGTCGTCATACAATCACCAAACACAAATCAACATACATAACAAGTGATGTTCTCACAGCAAAATACTAAACAACACGTTCATCAGGTTTGATTGTCATAGCAAACACAATTTCACATAGTAGATAAAAAACGTCTTCTGACAGGCAAATACGACAAAAGCAATCTAATCATCATCCGCAGCACCAGCGTCAACATCTTCGCCATGTGTATCAGTCTAAATCGTAATTCCCCACAGTGTCATCTTCTTCTTCATCCACAATGTCCTTGAACGTTGGCTTCTTCTTGATCAACTCTTGTATGTCCACAGCACGACAGGCAATCTTTTCGCCAGCGTCATTGACATGATGGTTCTCAAAGATATTAGGAACATCTGTGGAATCTTGTACATGAGGAGCAGTGTAAGCATCATCTTGTTGTGCAAATTCATTAAACGAATTCCTCTGCTCAAACCTTTGCAATACTCTCCGATCGCCGCTACGTGCAAATGTGTCTTCCAAGAAAAATATCTGTGTTGCTTGATTTGCCAAAATAAAAGGCTCGTTGGTGCAGTACGCCGCCTTGACATTGATGGATTTGAAATAATCATCAGCTCTGGGTTTTGCGATCACGGAAAATAGGTTATACCAACGATAGCACAATGAACCACACACCGATGATCCTCGAAACTGGATATATCACTGCAAGCTGAACAATATACATTATGTTAGCATACATTTCAGTTGTCTCTCTCATATCGTATCCGCGCTCATGATGGCACTTTGTTTGTGTCTTCACCGCCTTCGGCGTGCAAGGGTGTTGTAGCACACATCTCCAACAACGCAAGATTCATAATGTCCTACCCGAGTATCAGGACCCATTGCTAGTGCGTAAAGGGCATCATCAACTGCCTACCCATCCTCCCGCATCTTCTTAACCTATGTTTAGAAAATAGACAAGCTGATCATCTTATGTACTCAATATATTAAAAAACTGACAGTGCAATTCAAAAGCTTACATGGCTCTTGAACCATTTCGCAAATCCTGCCGTAACCAGTTTGTCAATGTTTCTTGGATTTTGCGGATGCTGCACAACATAGTGATCGCATCAAACATCTAAATATATAAGAATGTGTTGCAAGTTTAGTAGATTACGATGTATAAGCTGCAGTACTTAGCACTTACTTGATATAAGGTAGTATCTCAGGACAGTTATTCAACACATACCAAACCATTTTGTCCAAATCTTTAGGTTTGTCCTCTTGTTGACTCTTCCTGTAACTCGAACAGAATAATCGAAAACATTGAGCCCGGGATTGTCTTCACCCACCTCTTTGCTAAGCTGATCAATTTGTTTCAATGTATTTTGAGCAGAATGTCAACGCTTCTGTAGCAATGTAGGCCTCTACAATGGAACCCTCGGGTCCAGCTCTGTTCCTAACATAGCCCTTGAAAGTGCCTAGCCACCTTTCAATAGGGTACATCCAACCATACTGTACTGGACCTCTAAGTAGTGCCTCATCAGGTAGATGAACAGCCAAATGCACCATCACATCAAAGAAGGCTAGAGGATATATCTTCTCAAGGTCGCATAGGATAGTTGGTATCTTATCTCTAAGACGCTCCAAAGCATCTATCCTGATATCTCTACCACAGGGTTCCTTGAAGAATTGTCCCAACTCTGCAACTGCTCTGTATAAGTCAGGGCGGCCCAATCCTCTAAGGATAACAGGTAAACCCTTTGAAGTAGGACGTGACAGTCATGAGTTTTCAACCCTTGTACCTTGTTTTCACCTGCACTGACTCTCCTTTCGGGGTTGGAAGCAAATCCATGTGGGAATCTCACATGTGACAGGACCTCGCAGAATTCTTTTCTTTTTACCTTGTCGAAGACGTACACAGCTGGTGCCATATCCCGTGGTTTACCTTCATCTTCCACCTGCAAATCCTTTCTGATACCCAGGTGTGTCAAATCAATCCTAGATTTTAAGATATATTTCGTCTTGCCTTCAATATTAAGAAGTGTGCCGATAATGCTGTCACATATAAATTTCTCGATGTGCACCACATCAATATTATGCCGCAGATCCAAATCTTTCCAATACTCCAAGTCCCACAAAGTGGACCTACGGGTAAACAATAATCTCTCTTCGGCCCTGCCACGCTTCCTTTTCCTGCTACCATTACCAGGATGGTTTCACAGTGTAATATGCGACCTTCTCTAATTCCACTTGCAACTCATCAGCGGTGAGCCTCTTTGGCGCATCACGGTTTTCATGCTTTGCATTGAACACATGTCTTCGGTATTTTGTAGGACGCGGCTTGTCCTTGGCAAGGAAACGGCGGTGTCCAATGTAACATATCTTGCTAAGTATTGTGTATGACAGCGGATTCCTGTCACAGCGAACACATGCATTGTAATCATGTGTCATTCGCCCTAACATAGTGCCCAAAGCCAGATAATCATGGATGCACAAAATTATAACAACACGCAGAAAGAAATCAGCTGGTGGGCTGCTATATAGGTCTCTAGTGAGAACACCCCTCCATAGTTGTTGAAGTTCATCCACAAGAGGCTCCATGAATAAATCAAAATCCTTTCTAGGACTTTTTGGACCTGGGATGAGCAAGGCCATCATGTAGTTTGATTCTTTGGTGCAGACATTTGGAGGCATGTTGTAAGGGATAACAAGCATTGGCCACATGCTATATGTGGCGCTCTGGTGGCCAAATGGGTTAAATCCATCTGAAGCTAAGCCAAGTCTAATGTTTCTCGGGTCAGCAGAAAACTTTTTGTGTTTCTGATTGAAGCTTTGCCACTCACTACCATGAGATGGATGACTCATTACATTCTGATCTCTGTACTCCTGGTTCCTAGAATGCCACAATACATCCTCTCTTGTTTCAGCATCATGAAACAACCTCTGCAATCTTGGTATAATTGGAAAATGTCTCAGAACATTACGAGGAATCCTCTTCACAGCATCGCCATCTTTCCATCTTGATGATTTGAATTTCAGGCATTCACTTAAGTTGGCATAATCCTTCCGGAATAGAACACAATTATTCTTACAAACATGGATCATATCATATCCAATTCCAACTGCACGAAGGAAATTCTTCATTTCTTTGTAGATGTGTGGCAGCTCAGGGACGATCTCGGGAAAGATTTGCGGAAAGCAGCCAACATCGCATCGAATGATTTGTTGGTCATCCGCTCAGATGTCTTCACCTGGAGAAAGGTGACCATAGCTGAGAATACTGACAGCTTATTTCCTAGGGTGACAGCCACGTTGCATTGTTCCAACATGCGGGCCCGCCGTTTTTCTTCTTCAGGTGCAAGTTCACGAAATACACGAGCATTTCATAGCATTGTTTCAATGTTGGTCATACTCACTGGCTCCGCCACTACCACCTCCTCCTCCTCTTCCACCTGAGCATCAGGTAGATCAAGATGGTGATCTGCTGCTTCCACATAGTCAGTAATGTTGACGTTCATAGCTTCACCATGATGAACCCACCTAGTATATGTGACCGACATCCCATTCAAGTGTAGATGATTTTGCACAGTTGACTGGGGTCTTGTAACTGAATTCATACAACTGCTACACAGCCAAAGCACATCTGATTTCAGACCACCGTACTCAACTCTGATAGAGTTCATGACGTTTTCAATCCCCTCGACATATGCAGCGGAGAATCTTCGAGCTGAAGTTATCCAAGTCCTGTCCATCTGTTAGACGTACAAATTAGTTCTTCTACTAGATATTACAGGAAAAACATATATGCTTTTTCATGAAGTCCAAAAAAATACATAGGTCGATGTCTAAAGCTATGGCAAGATGTTTGGACGAGCAGATCTAAGTAACGAAATATATGTAAAGCTAATTCAGCAAACAGATTTGAGTGCTAAATTATGGCAGGCTGTTTCAAAGCCAATGAGGCCGAGCACACAGCCATTGAACTATCGAAGGCCATCGCAGCAACAAAGATCGAGTATAAAATGGTGTACAGCTATTTCACCTAACAGATTGGCTACTAGACCATGGCAATCTACGTCACAATAAATATATGGAAGGATATTTTAGCAACTAATCGGGCTTGGCATGCCATCTCAACTAAGCAGATTGAGTGCAGAACAGGGCAAGGAAACTTCTTAAGCAGAGCATATTGACTGTAAACTACTTCCGCAAATAGTGAGATTAACAACGTCTATCAGCTAACATTCAGCGCTACACCGACATGCACGGGGCCTCAGTCTAGAATGCGCGTACCATGGGAGAAGCTGACCGCCGTGCGTCTCCACACGAACGTCGCCAGCGGTGGCGGCGCTGACCGTTGTGCGCCTCCACAAGAACGTCGCCAGCGGTGGCGGCGCGACTAGAGGACGGCATTCTACGAGAGCGTATTGTGGCAGCGAGAGGATTGCCTTTCGTCCCCTTGACGAACCGCGGTGCCGACGTATCAGCGCGGCGAGGAGGCAGCTTTGGCGGAGCGAATGGAGTGGAGGGGGACGGGGGGAGGGGGTTTGGGGAATATTATTGGCTAGTTGGCCGAGGGCGGTTGAATTTGGGGGGGGGGGCGGTTTGGGGGGGGGGGGGCTTTTAATTCGGTGGGCGGGGGGAGTTTGGCGCATGGTCGGTTTCTCCAAGTGCAGTCCCACGTGTCAGTGAAGAGGCAAGCCAAAGCGTGTTCCGTTTGCGTGAGCCGTGTGCAGGACCGAACGTGTGTGGGGTGCAATGCGACCGCCATGACGAAGTCTTTGAGTGTACCGCCTTTTTACCTTTTAAACTAGGTGCTTCGCCCCCTAAAAAAACTTGGTGCTTCACGCGATCCATCGATACTACTACTAGTAATCTGGTAATCCCGACTAAAACGGCGCGGCCGGGTCTTTTCCCGCGCGATATGCTGGAAGGTTGGCTTAGTTGGGTTTTTTAGGACGAGTAATGCTACACCTACGTAATCCTAGTTACGTAATTACGTAATGTGAAACGTGTGAGCTGTTGATTGTAGATTGGGGGGAGGGAGGGGTCCACCACCATAAAAATCAGGGAGGAGAGAGAGAGGCAATTTACGTTAACCCTATCATAGGTTCCCGTAGATGTAGAAAGATGTGAAATGCGTGAATGTGTAGTGGACGTACTAGTGGAGTGCCTAAGATAAATTGTGTATGTAGACCCTATGTGTTTATTTACTTCGCATGTTAGCTTTGTCTCGGTTCAACAAAAAGCAGAGTTGGTGATGATGGTGTGCCTGCCATCCTGCAATATAGGTCGTCCGATCTATATCTAACGGATAGGAAGGAAACTATGACAATTTACCCGCACTCCTCTCCACATTTGCAGATAAGGCCTTCCCTCGTTCATCCTTTTCTCCCACAATATCTTGATGTTCCGTGCAACACACGGGCATCTTGCTAGTACTCCTACAATATACTCCCTCCATCCCATAATATAAGAACTTTTTCAAGCTTACATAGCTTGAAAAACGTTCTTATATTATGGGACAGAGGGAGTACTATATTATTGTGAAAGTTCATATACATCGGCCGAGATTAATGCAAACACGGCAGATTTTCATTACATTTCGAACTTTTATAGGACAGAAAAATAAAAGAAACCCGGCCCTAAACCTATTCTACGACGGCGACTGTCGGTGTCAAAAACGGCGGATCTTGGGTAGGGGGTCCAAGGATGATGGTAACAGGAGACGGGGGGACACAATGTTTACCGGGCCCTCTCTATGGAGGTAATACCCGACTTCCTGCTTGATTGATCTTGATGAATATGAGTATTACAAGAGTTGATCTACCATGAGATCGTAGTGGCCAAACCCTAAAAGTCTAGCCTGTATGACTATGGTTTTCTCCCCCTCCTCCGGACTAAGTCCTCCGGATTATATAGACACCGGGAGGATCTAGGGTTACACAAAGGTCGGTTATAGAGAAAGGAATCTACATATTTGATCTCCAAGCTTGTCTTCACGCCAAGGAGAGTCCCATCCGGACAGGGGTAGAGTCTTCAGTCTTTGTATCTTCATAGCCCATCAGTCCGGCCCACGACTAATAGACCGGACGCCCAAGGACCCCTTAGTCCAGGACTCCCTTAGTAGCCCCTGAACCAGGCTTCAATGACGAGGTGTCCGGCGTGCAGATTGTCTTCGGCATTGCAAGGCGGGTTCTCCTTCCCGAGTACTCCAAGATAGTCTTTGAATGCAATGAACGTGTCCGGATCTGCAACACAAGTACCACACACACAGCCGTAGAGAGTTTAATATTTCACGAGTCCCATCGGCTGACATCTTTTTGCGAGATGACATCATGTCTGTCCTGTCATAATTTCAAACCGCTTTTCGTCTGTCTCTCCATGTTTCGAGACGCGGTTGCCATTGGCACGTCTTGTCGAAGCAGAGATCATGTCCCCTTATTGCGGGATTCTCATCAATATGGGTGTGGGTAACCCAACTGTGCCGTTTACACAGCCCTTGGGAATCCCCTTTCTTCACCCACGCCTCCTCTCCCATTCTCGAGCTCCAGCGCCCAAGTTCCCATCTTCTCCATCTCAAGGAAGCACTCGATCATGTTCGGATCCATAGGCCAAGGCAAGTGGATGGTCTCCTCCGTCAAGGAGAAGGATATCACCCAGCTTCGGGCGGCCGGGTACCTGGCGAAAGGAATCGTCCACCATTTGCCCTCCAAGGGGCAAGTCATCCCCACCCCGAAGCCTACCGAGAGGGTAGTTTTCCTACCTCACTTCGTCCATGGATTGGGGTTTCCACTTCACCCTTTTGTTCGTGGACTGATGTATTATTACGGGCTAGATTTCCAAGATCTAGCCCCGAACTCCTTCATCAACATCTCGACACTTATTGTCGTGTGCGAGGCCTTCCTCCGCATCCATCCCCACTTTCGCCTATGGCTCAAGGTCTTCAACGTGAAGTCGAACATGGTGGATGGTCAGCACGCGGAGTGCGGAGGCGCCATGGTGAGCAAGATGCCCAACGTCACTTGGCCCATAGGCACTTTCTTGGAGACTGTCAAGGAGTGGCAGAAGCAGTGGTTCTACATCACAGAGCCACGCGACGCCACTTGGGCGGCGGCTCCCGAGTTTAAGGCCGGAGCTCCAATGCGGCTCACCTCTTGGACGGAGAAGGGCCCCAACTGGTTTGCATCAGACGAGCTGATAGCGCGACAAACACGTATTTAGAGCATGGTGGATAAAAACATCAAGCTCATCGACGTGATCCAGGTGATGCTGGTTCGCCGGATTCTCCCCTGCCAACGTCGAAGCATCCCTTTATGGGAATTCAATCCAGAGAAGCACCAGACCCTGGGAGGGCTCTTCGGAACTACTCATGAAGATGCCTGGAAGTTGCTCTTCAAGGGCAAAGAGAAGCCGCCGGTCATAGATTCAGACCGTGGGCATGATCACACCCATCCCGCCAATGAGGTAAGTTCTTTAAGGCGTACCTTCTACTTGTTTGTTCAAGGAGGATGTCTAACCTTTGCTGTGTCTTTTTTATGCGTGGACGGAGAGAGCGGAGTGGATCCATAGTTCGGCTCCGCTGCCCGAAGAGCCAGTCATCCTGCTCCTGGCGAAGATGCTGGTTCCGGCACCCTATAGGCCGCCGGAAAAGAAGGCCAAGAAGAAGGCCAAGGGTGGCCCCCGTCGCAAGGGTGCTTCGGACGTGACGTCCGAGGACGAAGTGAGCCTTTCCTCCACCGCTGAGGACGACGAAGATGAGGAGGAGGAGAACAACCCACCCCCTGATGAGGGAAAGAAGAAGAGGGCGGCCTCCACGAACCTGGAGGCGGAGACGTCCAAGAAGGGGAAGGGCTCCCTCGCGGATAACTCCGCATGGGATGTCGACAGCAGTCCGGCATGACGCTCCCGCACTAAGCCTCGGGCTGCATCATAAGTGCTAAGACTCACACATACCCACAGATCCAGCCTTTCCTCTTCATTGTATTGACATGATTAGTTATGCTATTGCAGTCTGGCCCACGACAGCTCCCAGCGATCCTCGTCACGAGGTTCGCTAGATTCAAAGGCGATGGCCAGCGAGTCGCCGCCGACCGCTCACTCCCCCAAGGCCAAGGACGACACAAAGGTGTTGTCCCGAAGGACTTTCCCAGGCCGGGGAGAGGTTCAGGAGGCGCCAGAAGGCGAAGCCTCCGTCGCCGGACACCAGGGGGAGTCAATCCCCATGGAGACTGGTGATGAGGGCCGTATTCAATTTGGCCCTCAGCCGAACTCGATTCTGAAGACCGATACGGCTCCGGAATCCGACATGCAACCTCCTTCGAAAGAAGGGGGTATGCCTATTCCGCCGGTGACCCCTGTCCAACCAGGGGCGCCGCATAATCTGCTGGAAGCACTGCGAGGCGCTTCCATTGTGGATGAGCACCGTGTTCTTATGGGCACGGTAATCGAAAGGGTTCAGTCCACCAAGAGCAGACTAACCGAAGCCTGCAGCAGCCTGCTGACAGGTTTTGAGGTAAGCAACGGAAAGAGAGAAGATCCCAATACAGACAGTAGCCCCTCAGACACTGTCCGATGTTCGGAAAGAAAAGCCGGACAGAGGATCAATCCCTTATTGCAGGAAACTAACTAAATATGTCTGAAATGAATACGCAGGCGTCGCTGTTGGCCGCGGCCTCGCATACTGCCAAAGTCTCCGGACTGAAGCGGAGACTGGAGCAGGCCGAGGAGGAGCTCGGCCAGGTGAGGAGGCAGCTCCAAGAAAAACAAGGTATGTGATAACCCGTTATATATTCGAAAAGAGTAAAATGATGTATATTGACCGAAGTGTCATGATGTGTATAGAAGCAACGACCGAGGTCAAGGCCCTCAGAAAGGCCCTGGCTGAAGCCGAGGGGAAGGCTGTCAAGGAGCAGGCCGCCGTAAGAAGCTCAAGGCTCGGGTCAACGAGGTCCAGGAAGAGCTCCAGGACGCGGTAAGGAAGTGCGAGACCTTGGAGCGCGATGCGTCGGCTCAAGAGACCGGACTCTCCAAGGCTTGACAAAGCGCAAAGACGGCCTGGAATGAGGCCCAGGGGGCCCTCCAGGAGATCAAGGAGGCCAGGAAGATTGCGGCGGGTAAGGCATTTAGTATGCAAAGCAAGAATGTGAAGAGGAAGTATCTTTTACTAACCCGGATTCGAAGTTCTCCAGGGGCTTTTGCGGACTTGCCGTGCAGCGTGTCAGACGCTGCGGAGTTCTTCAGGGCCGAAGAAGGGAGCTCGACGGAGAAGTTGTTCTGGTCACAGTACCTTGCGCCCGAACATCCATTACCCTTCACCGATCAGCTGAAACAGCTGGTCAAGCTGCATAGGGTGGCCGAACTAGCCATGAAGGATTTGATAATCCGGTTGTGGCCTGCCGAAGCTATACCCAGCAGTTATTTCGGCCTTGTGAAGCGGCTGGTGGATGCCTGTCCTCGGCTGGACGTCGTCAAGTGGTCGTTCTGTATCGGGAGCGTGCGTCTGGCCTTCGCTTATGTCAAGGTATGGTGGGCGAAGATGGACGCCATCAAGTTAGCGACCGAGGGGCCGCCTGAGGGCAAGGAGCACCGTACACCTGAGCGATACTTTGGAGACATCCTGGAGGGGTCTCGCATTGTGGTGACGCAATGTGCGAAAGACATTATTTTTGAATGAATATAGTCATGTTGTCTCGGCCTTGTATGATCAAACAGAGTTGTTATGTAATATAAAAAAATTACCTCCTATGCGGCTGTGTTGTATGAAATCTGAGGGTTGGCGCCGGCTTCCCCTTTACGTAGGTAGTACGGGGGTGTTCGGGATGGAATCTAAACACTCTTTATCCAATTATATGGTCCTTGAAGGAGTTGTTTAGCGCAACGAACCAGGCAATCAGACTATGCGGCTTTAGCACCCTCACTTAGCCATGGGAGTTTGACAATAGAAGTGTTGGCGCAGCCCCTAGTATCCGAACTAGAGTGTAATAAGCGCCTGATCGGGTTAGTACCGATCCCTCGCATAATGCGGAAAAAATCTCCAACGATTTGAGACCTCCGAAGAGCCGACCGGCTCTCGCCGCATCATGACAGTCAGTTTTCGGCTTTCTCTACTGAGGTGCTCCTTCGGGTAAACCAGGGCACAATCGCAGTAGTTCTCCCTTTACTACCTTAGCCGATATAGCGGAACGTAATGTAGCAAGCATAGGAGCCAGGCAACCCAACTATTGACCAAAGACATGATTCGGAGCCAATGCATATAATGCTAAATTCGGGGTGTCGAACTATACTGTAAGGAGTGTTCGGACTTTGTTGCCATATTGCGGGGCGCTATAAAGCCCCCGGCGAATGTGAAACATACGAGGGTGTACGGCTACTATCTGATAAGGTTACGCACAGAAGAGAAAAAGAAAAAAAGAGAGAGAACAGAAAGGGCGCAAAGGTGATAAGCTGGGGCCCTAAAGCTCGGGCAACAAACTGTTTACATTGTAATTTTATGAATACGTTAAGGCGCATTGATACAAGTAGTGCGGTAAGCAACAACCTATTTGACATGCCATGACCAAGGGAGAGTTGTGTGTGGGTCCTGAAAACAAGTAGGGTGATCGTTAAAGAAAACACCTAGAAATTCCACGGTACGCTTGTGCTTCTTGCCAGCTTGGTGTGTTTATCCTTTGAGGGGATCGGTGATCTAGCCCTCAGGGAAAGCCTGCGGAAAAAAGGACCTAAAAAGGGGAAAGAAAAATAGTGAAAGTATATGTGTCCGGGAGCGGTCGAGCCGTACTATGGATCACAAGGTAGGTATGCCTCCGTCTATGCCCATGGTATTTTGAATGCGTAATTATGTACGCGCGGTACGAATGCCGTCCCTTGATTGGGGCTGGGATGGAGGCAGAATTGCTAGTCGAGCTCTTGACGAGCCGAGCTGTCCTGCTGCAGAATGGTCCGGACCCTCTTAATGGTGTCCAGGGGCTTTGCAGCCCAATTAAGGTTCTGCTTGAGAAGGCCGCTCTGTACTTCTGCTGCTAAGGCAGCGGTGTGCTCTTCTGTATGGAGGGAGCGTTCCGTGTTTCCATTAACTATTATGACGCCGCATGGCCATGGCATCTTGAGCTTGAGGTAAGCATAATGAGGCACCGCATTGTATCGAGCAAATGCGGTTCGTCCGAGCAATGCGTGATAGCCGCTGCGAAAAGGAACGATATCAAAGACTAACTCTTCGCTTCGGAAGTTGTCCGGAGATCCGAAGACAATCTCTAGCGTAATTGAGCCCGTGCAGCGGGCCTCTACACCTGGTATGACTCCTTTGAAGGTGGTCTTTGTGGGCTTGCTCCGTGATGGGTTAATGCCCATTTTGCACACTGTATCCTGATAGAGCAGGTTCAGGCTGCTGCCGCCGTCCATAAGGACTCGCGTGAGTTGAAATCCGTCAATTATTGGGTCAAGGACCAATGCGGCTAAACCGCCATGACGGATACTGGTCGGATGGTCCCGTCGATCAAAAGTGATCAGGCATGATGACCATGGATTAAATTTTGGGGCGACTAGCTCTATCGCATAGACGTCCCTGAGCGCGCACTTGCGCTCCCTCTTAGGGATGTGTGTAGCATTGTCAGGACCCCGATTCCAAGTCACATCGATCTAGCCGGTAACACCTCATATCACTTTGTGGCCTCACGCACGGTATTCCAATGGGTGTCGCCTTACCATGGCCCGGGACCGTTTGCGCCTTTTGGCTCACGTATATGATAGTGTCGCTAGCATCCATATGATAGAGAACCCGGGCCGACATGGCTAGTCGTGAACCCAAAGCGGCGCTAACCCATGGGGACAGGCATACATGAATCACGTCGAGCATGTCGGTCATCAACGTGTGAATCCGGGCTGTAGCACTGGGCTAACAGGACTCCGGTAACCCGAGCTATAGCAGGCTAGGCAGGACTCCAGATGTCACCGCGTGACATTTCCCGAAGAACGTATACAGGAATGAAGTGAAACACATGCGGCCAGTCCAAGTGTCGAGCGGTAGTCTTTGGGCTAGCAGGACTCCGGTGAACCGTCAGAAGCGGACTACTATTGCTCAGAAGCACTAGACTACATTTCCCCATATGAGAGGCTGCCAAGGATAAACAACTAGATTGCCGGATCCCACACATACCAAGCATTTCAATCATGCACACAATATGCTCGATATGTGTAAATACAACATGGCTTCACAACATAACTCTATGACTCAAGTATTTATTCATTAGGTTCCGAGGAGCGAGATATTACAAACATGGGTCTCATGACCCAACACTGAGAGCATACAAGTCAAAGCACAAGCGGAAGCTTAACATGTCTGAGTACAAACATCTACAAACGAAAAAGGCTGAGAAGTTCGGCTATCTACCGAGATCTGCCGAGGGCACAAGATCGTAGATGAGGTAACAAGCTAAACGTCAAGTACACGCTGAACTACTAGCGAGACTGAAATCTCTACGCAAAACATAAAATAAGCAAACATGAGTACAAATGTACTCAGCAAGACTTACATCGTAACTAACTACATATGCATCATTATCAACAAAGGGGTGGTGGGGTTTAAATGACAAGCCAGCTTTGACTCGGTGGCTATCCTGAACTATGACTGCAAGTAACTCTTTTGAGGTGGCACACACGAGTCCACATATTCACCATAACAATACACCACTATGGATCCGCTCCCGTCTCCCTACGAGAACGCCATCCATAGCACTCACGCTTATCTTGCGCATTTTAGAGTATCCACTTTCACTTGTCTATGAACTGTACAGCAACCCGAAGTCATTTTCATGCGACACGGCTATTCGAATAGATCATATTAACCATGCAGGGGTGTACTTCTTCACACACGCTCTCGCCACTTACCACCATGTACATCTCGTGTATCTCGGCAACCTTCAAGCGGAAGCCTGGCGAGGGAATCGGCCACGACCTGACTAACCACACAAGTCTCTTGTCCAGGTTTATCGCCTATTCGGGTTCCATCTGCAAGGAGATCCGGCCGGGGTGTCGCTCACGGCCCAAAACGATGTGAGCAGGGTTCCCGAGACACCAAACGGGCGCCCGGTACACCATGCCATGGTGTATCTACCGCAACATAGCCCACCCCTAGGGTCAGCGCTACGCACGGCCCCCAACACATATCCTACAAACACCAGAAACTAGTTGCAACTCCTGGACAGAGATCGAGGCGACTAATAAGCCGAGAGGGGTCGAGTTAGGAACCCAATGTGTGGTAGTAACTGTTTCATGGATCACAAACATGTAACTTCAGTTCTCGAGGACGGCTGCAATGAGACAACCCACCATGTACTCCTACATGGCCTCTCACCGCTACCTTTACCAAATCGTGTTCACACACTTAGCTCTCAACAAAGAGGACATGTTCACACACCTCCGATTCATCCCCGATGAATCGGACTGACTCAACTCTAAGCAAAGCAGTGCATGACAAACAAGCATGAATGAGTAGGCACACCAGGCTCAAACAACTCCTACTCATGCTAGTGGGTTTCATCTATTCTTGTGGAATGACAGGTCATGCAGAGGATAAAGGGGTTCAGCTACGCAGCAGCAATGTGAGATGAATCGTTGTTGTCCTAATGCAGTAAAAAGAGCAGGAGCGAGAGAGTGGGATTGTATCGGAATGAACAAAGGGGTTTTGCTTGCCTGGCACTTCTGAAGATAATATAGCTCTTCATCGGTGTCATCGAACTCATCGTCGGAACATACGTCTACTGAGGGGGAACAACCACCGACTAGCAAAGAAGGAACACAATCAATGCAATGCACATTCACATGAATGACATGTCATGTTAAGGTACTGAATTCACCTAATGCAATATCTAGCCAAGTTAATTGAAGTGGAACTCAAACAAGATCAAATTCCAACTCCAAATGTTATTTCATAAACTGCCCTAATCATCAATTGTCCTATTCAGTGAGGTTAACTTGTTCAAACATGCATGGTCATGGCATAAACAGATTCTTCATAATTTTCTGATCATTTTTCATATATAACTTATTTCCATTGGAGTTATAGATTATTTTCTATGAATTTTAGAAGTTCTAAACATTTTCTGAAATTTCCAAGTCATTTAGAATTAGAAATAATACAGGAAAATGATTACTGCGTCAACATGACGCATCGCACGACGTCGGCCAGGTCAACAACGCCAGATCCAGTCAAACTCGACGTGGTGGGACCCACACATCGCTGTCCTGTGGCTGGTTTTGGGTGGATGACAGGTGGGCCCGGTCAACGCTGACTAGGCCATGGTCAGAGCTGACACGTGGGGTCCACGGCATTAGCACTAATCTAACAGAAAAATTAGACTAACCTAATTAGGCTCAGGGGCCCACATGGCATTGGCTCAAGGGGGTGTTTAGAGTGGTCATTAGCAGCTAATGAGACGGCCACGTCAGCTCGCTGGCGTTTAACCGCCGGTGACAACCGACAACGGAGGCACGCCGGGACGGCTGCTCCGGCGCCCATTCTCCAAGCGGAGGGGTTCTACAGGGAGCTCGCGCTCGTGCGCATCCAATGGAGCAAGCCAGAGGAGCTGGGGTTAGCTGTGGCATCGGCAGCAGCGAGGGAGGCGGCGGGCGGAGCTCTCGGCCAAGGCGGGGCTATGGCCTAGAGGTTGAAAGCGACCAGGGGAGCAGGGGAAAACAACTCGGGGCTCACCGCGAGTCCGTTGGGGTGGTCAGTAGGCTCGAGGACGTCCTGTCGGCGGCGAATCAACGACGGCGGTGATCGAATGCAGAGGACGAGGACGACGGCGTAGTCGGCGTTGCAGCGCGTCCGGTGATGCGTGACTCGACGGAGAGGTTCGATGCGAGGATACGGAGCTCGAGGTCGGGTTGGGTAGGCGAGGCGGTGGCTGTGGCCGCGGTGGTTCAAGACGGCGCTGCAGCGACCACTTCGGTCGTCGCGTGGGAGAGAGAGGGAGAGTGAGCGAGGGGGCAGAGTGAGCGAGGATGATGGTAACAGGAGACGGGGGACACAATGTTTACCCAGGTTCGGGCCCTCTCTATGGAGGTAATACCCTACTTCCTACTTGATTGATCTTGATAAATATGAGTATTACAAGAGTTGATCTACCATGAGATCATAGTGGCCAAACCCTAAAAGTCTATCCTATATGAATATGGTTTTCTCCCCCTCCTCCGAACTAAGTCCTCTGGTTTATATAGACACCGGGAGGATCTAGGGTTACACAAAGGTCGGTTATAGAGAAAGGAATCTACATATTTGATCGCCAAGCTTGCCTTCCACACCAAGGAGAGTCCCATCCAGACACGGGTAGAGTCTTCAGTCTTTGTATCTTGACAGCCCATCAGTCCGGCCCATGACTAACAGGCCGGACGCCCGAGGACCCCTTAGTCCAGGACTCACTCAGCGACCGGCGTCCTCCATCTGCGATCTCCATGTACGGGGGCGGGGTTCAAGACCCGTGAAGTGAAGGTGCGGTCTTCGGCGAGGAAGAGTAGAACATGGGAGACGGACCGGCCAGTTGGCACACCATGCCCTGCCGCCTCCCATGCCCTACTCATCCTCGGAGGAGTCCCGACCTCGGCGGTGCCGGGACGTTGACGGCGGCAAGTAGGATGCGTGGTCGACAAGGTTCTCCGTCGTCGGCCACCGCCAGCGGTCGTGATCGCATCGCGTCTGCCACGCCGCTATTAAGGCCACGAGCGCCGACTTGAGCGAGGGCAGCGACCTCGAGCTACATCCCCGAAGACAAGCTCTCCCATAGAGCGTTCGCGCTCGCGGTCATGGCAGATGTGGTGCCAGGTAGAAGGACGATGCGCTATGGTGTGGATGTTAGCTGGGCGTTGCCGCTTTAAGTAGCGCATTCCGGTGAGGCCAAGCGTCCGGGTGTGTCATTAAGTCGATGGAGTTGGTTCCTTGGGCACCGAGCCTCTTAACAACAGCATATGGACGGACGACATGATTGCGGGCAGCTGGCGCCGGCTGGGAACGCACCGCACAATGGCGCGAGGGTTTTTGGTGTGCCAGGGTAGTCAACTGCGGTCGTGGCAACGTTGGAGATGCCCTTTGCTCACATGCGACCCCACATGTCATTGAAAACGCAAGATGACCCGGCATGGTCTCAGGTCCTGGGGATGCAGTTGGTCGCGCTACACCACTCCGCGAACGCGTCATGGCGCGCGCGCACTTCGGTGCCCCGTGCATCCTAGATGAGCCGAGTGTTAATCTGCTGGTCGTGCCACAACAGTAACGCCACTAAAACCGACCGTGTAAAGCGATGATGAGCGTGTCGCTGCCGCATGCCTCATTTGAACATTCTGCCGAGTATCATTCGCATGTGGTCCTAGACCATGCTTGTTCCAATGTTGTAATTTGTCCGACATGCATGCAAACAAACGGTTCGTTTAAAGTTTCACTTTGTCTCCACTACGTGTCACTTCCCGTCTGAGTTTTGACATCCCATTCGGTTCATGCCCCGACACATCTTGACGAGATCGATTGATGTTGAGAGATCAATTGTGTGTCATGCAAGGAGATAAAGGTTTGGTCTATTTCTATGATAGAAATGACCGGGGGGGGGGGGGGTCTGTGGGGATCAGTGAGAGTATATTGTATGTTCATAAGCGAAACGAACGTTTTGTACCCACCCTAGTCCTCTTTCAATCGATCTCCGGACCCCAAGATGAAATCGAGAGAGAACGAGTGGGTGCATGTGTTATACCTAAGGCGGATTCAAAATTTTGAACCGGTGATCATAGCATCCACAAATCATATATAAAGGGTATTCAATGTTCGTTTCGCTTTTGAACGTACAATATACTCCCTCCGATCCTTTCTAGCTAGTTTACATATAAGTTTGATGTGTAGTCAAAGTATCTCTACTTTGATCAAACTTGCAGAAAAAGTATCAACATTCAACAACGCCCAATCAATATTGTTAGATTCGTACGTACTCCTAGATTTGTATTCAAACAGAGATGGTTTCCAATTTGTTTTCAACCACGTGAATGTGCTTGTTCTCGCGCATGCTCTTCCTACTAGGATTTCGCCACGTATAGCCAGTCCAATAGTAACTTTTTTTAAGCTCCTGTCCAATAGTACTAGTGGAGTACTGACAACATCCGTAGTAGAGTATGCAGTGCTCATAGTACTCCCTCCTTCCATTTATATAGGAGAGAATTCCTTATTTGGCCCTTTCTTAAAATTTGCTTCCCTATTTGGCCCAAAATAAAATTTTCTTCCATATTTGACACCCAAAGTAGATTTTGTTCCTTATATGACACTTCTATCTATTTTAGGCCCTGATGGTGGTAAGTGTGTGGTGAAAATACCATTTTCCCCTAGTGGATTGTGTGACTATCCTAGATGTAGTAAAAAAGCAATTCGTTCACTCATGTTTTAGGGGGATGTGCAACGGATGATGTGCATGTATATGTACACTCCAATATTTTGCTCCACATTGATGCCATGAGTTGCGGTGGTCAAACTGGTCGAGTACTTTCCGGCCGTAGACTGCATGTGTGCAACTTGGTTCCGTCGAGACATGAGCTAGCTGATTCGGCAGGAGTAGAGGGGCGCATACACACCAAGCAGGCAGGCAGGAAGGTGAATTGATTCCACGTGAACCTAAGTACTAGTACATCTATACATGCACGTACACACGATCGTCACGTACAAAGCTAACCTCCCCTGTTCGTGGTGTCCGATCGTCGTCGTCCTTGTTTGTCGGTCGCACGTGTATGGTATTGTATAAAGGGATCCCTTGTAATAATCATAGATGCTAGTACAAGTTCTATAGACGTTTTGTATGGCCTTTACACGCACATACCAAATACCTAAGCAACAAAACATTGGAGCATACATATACACGTGCAGCTTCGGTTCATGTGCACTGATTGCTTTTCTTAATTACATCCAGCATAATTACACAATACACTAGTGGCAAAATGGTCTTTTCACCTCACATTTAACATTGTCAGTGTCTAAAATGGACGGAAGTGTCATATAAGAAACAAAATGTACTTTGGGTGTCAAATAGAGAAGAAAATTTTATTTGGGCCAAATAGGGAAGTAAATTTTAAGAAATGGCCAAATAAGGAATTTTATCTTTATATAGGGCCTATGTGGAGGAGTGAGATGTGAAAAGTAAGGGGAGTGAGCTCTCATGCAAGAGCCTAGCTATATACGCGTTCCTAGTTAAATACAATAAATATGAAGAAAGAGATAGAGAGGAGATGGAAAAAAGTACTAATACAATAGCCAACCTTATATTTTTTTTGCGAGAAATAGCCAACCTTATAGCCCACACTACTGTATGAGTGCATATAGATGACATGGCAGTTCCTTATAGCCATCGGCTGGCTATATTATTAACCATGCTCTAATGCGTTTTTCAAAACCGCCTTTGGCTATTGACAAGATTAATAGTACATGAGATGTATAATCTGAAAATTATATCATTAGAAGCTCCTTTCACATACGAATTTGACTGTATGCTTTGTGTAAGTTGCATGTCATATATTATTACTCTAGCATTTGGTTAGAGTTAGCCTCGAAAAACGCATTAGGCCCTGTAGATGGAAGGAGGGAGTAGTAGTGGAAGTGGATCCTCTGACATAGGTATCCCTGCCTTACCCTCCTTTCGTCACTTCTTGGCGGACCCCATGCTTGCTAGGCCCCGCATGTCGGTTACTCAATGGGTTCGCCACGTCGAGGATCCTCATCCATAGTATACTCCCTCAGTTTTTATTTACTCCGCGTAAAACAGAGGGAGTGGTAGTATAAATGACGCGGGCGGGGGAGGGGGAGGGACGTCGGTTTTCTCTCAACTGCGGTCCCACAAGCGAGCAAAAACACAAGAAGAAGCGCATTCCATTCGGTGAGCGACGTGAGGGTCCAGCGTGCCGGGGTGAACGCGAACGCGACAAGAGCGATGTACAGTCAAAACCGATTGACCGGTCGTCACCGGAACACTATTCACACCAGAACCTTCGCTGCTCGGCCTACGCTAGCCACTGCCCCAAAACCACACCTCCTCTCCAGCCCATTCCCCCACCTTTCGATCCCCTAGATCGCATCAGCGTCCCCTAGTTCGCTGGAAAGCCATGGTGCGCTGCAAGATCACGTACTACAAGATGCTGACGTCGGAGCGCCGCGCAGAAATCGCGGCGGCGGTCGGTGCTACAGACCTCCGTTCCCAAGCTCGCTTTGCGGTGGGCCAATCCCCGAGTTCTCTGGATCCAAGCTATGAGGAGGAGGAAGCTGATCCAATGTTCATGGCGGAGGTCACGACGCAGAATGCCCCCGATGGGTATGAGATGATGGACATCGACTTCGTGCCGACGTCCGGGTCTTCCATGGTGCAGGCGGACCAGCGGTTCAACCTGGCGATACTAAAGGAGGACCGGGAGGCAGAGGCTCAATTCGACACGGAGCGTGCGCATGCCGCTGCCATCGAGGCTCTCCTGCAGGCGGAACCGGATGTCGTGGATGTGAACTGGGCGGCGGAGGCTCAACTTGAGGCGGAGCACGCGGATGCTGCTGCTATCGAGGCCCTCCTACAGGCGGAACCGAACGTCCTGGACTTGAACTGGGTGGCGGAGGCTCAACTCAACGCGGAGCGCACGGATGCCGCTGCCATCGAGGCCCTCCTGCAGGCGGAACCGGACGTCTTGGACTTGAACGAAGCGGTGGAGGCTCAACTTGACGCAAAGCACGCGGATGCCGCTGCCATCGAGGCCCTCTTGCAGGCGGAACTGGATGTCCTCGACTTGAACCGAGCGGTTCTCTCGTCCGTGCAGAGCGCCCGCACGCTCCGCATGAATGAGTAGCTGGAGACCGAGGACAACCACGGTGCGGAGACACACGTCGGCAACTATGGCTGGTTCGCGCCGGCAGCCAAAGACGACGAGGCCGCCTCGTTCCACGAGCAGTGATAGTTTTTCTTTATGTTGTTGTTTTTATGGATCTTTTGTTGTGTAAAAACATATATTGTTATGCAAGTCACCTGACTTTCATCATTTGGGTCAGTCTACCATTTCAGACGGTTGGATGAATATGCTACGTCTCCTAACCCTTCTTCCTCGCCTCTTCTTCTTCCCCAACAGACCACCCCATGGGCCGTACGGATCCTCCCCAACATGTCGTTGGATAAACATACTGTATGAACAAAAATTATGTGTCAGCGGTAGGATGGCTGAGTTTGGTTTGTTCACATGCGGTAGCACGTGTCAGTGAGGGCGCTGTCACATCCCTAGATCTGGTTTGCACTAGGCTAGCCCTTCATGTGTGCTTCATGTTTAAATTTCTCAGAAACTTGAAATGGGGATGACAGAAACCCCCAGCACCCCCTGAAAACAACTAGGGTTTTCTAAAATCTTTTTCAATGAACCTGAAATGCCCTTCTAAAATGTTCATCATCTTTGCCCTGGTCTTAAATCACTCACAAAAATGGTGCACAATTTTCTAGGTCATCTTAGGGTCACTGGATTAAATCATATGTTATTTGCATTTGGACATTTAAATGCTATAAAATATTTTAAATGTCCAAATAATCATAAACCAAAATGTTTCCTGTTGGATATATTCCATACAGTGGGAATGAGAAGTTTCATGATTTTTGAGTTAGATTTAGTATTTTAATTAAAGCCCTGAAGTTACAGAATAAAAGAAAACATGAACAAAACCCGAAAATAAGAGAGTGAGAGAGAGAGAGAGGCTACTAACCTTGCCTCACCCGGCACAGCCCACCTGGCGGCCCAGCTGGTGGCCCAGCCCACTGGCCTCCCCCCTGTCATCTTCTTCCCCTGCCAGGAGGACAAGCGCGTGGGTCACCACTCAAGACGCACGCCTGCCACCTCACGCTTGCCGCCGCCTGGCCTCCTCGGATGACGCCACGCAGCCCCCTCCCGACCACTCTCTCACTCTCCCCGAGCTTCTCCCTTCCTCTGCTCTTTTCCCTCTCGTGCCCGAGCGCCGTCGTCGCCGCCGCTCGCTGTTGTCGTGGCCACAGCCACTTCCCCGCCTCGCCGATGTGCTCAGAAGCTCTGCCGCGACCCCCTCTTCCTCCCCACCGAGCCATGCCCCGCTGGAAGCCCTGCAGCGACGTTCCCGACCTCGTCTTCAACCTCTGGCCGCCGGCGATCTCATCGGGGATTCGCGAGCTCCAGCCCTCCCCGGCCTCGCCGTTGCCTCTGCTGGAATCACCGTGAGCCCCTGCCCTTTCCCCTCTCTCCATGTGCTCGTCCGTGCCTTCTAACCACCATGGTCATCGGAGCCGATAGCTCCTCGCCGCCGGCCATGTCGCCACCGTGGCCACGGCCGTGCAAGCTTGCACCCGAGCTCACCACTGCACTCAGTACATCCCCACGAGTCGAACACGGCCACCCGCTGCTCCTGGCGTAGCCTGTAACGCCATTTTGAGAAACGGCTGAACTCCGGCCACCGCCCAAGTGGTCGCCGCCGTTGTTTCCGGCCACCGCAGCACCTCCCACTGCCACCACTCGACGCGCGCGAGCTCCAGCTACTCGTAGATGGGCTCCGCCATTGATGTGGTCGCCGGAGGAGCAATTCCGAGCACCTCCGCCGCGTTTGGCCTCGTCGGCGTCGAGTCGCCGGCGGGTTTGACCCTTCTTTACCAGGGGTTTGACCTCCCCTGACGTGTGGGCCCAGGCGCCTGTTTAATTAGTGTTAGGTTTAGTTAGTGTTAATTAACTTAGCTAATTAGATGAGCCACTGACATGCGGGCCCCGCCCTGCTAATTAACCTAGGATTAGGAGTAACTAAAATTAGTTAGTCTAATGACACTGACACGGGGGACCCACTGGTCAGGTTTGACCTGGACCGTCCCCGTTTAACTGCTGACGTCACCCTGACGCAATGCTGACACAATAAATCATTTACTGGACTTATTCTTATACAGGAAATTCCAAAAAATGTTATAAACTTCAAAAATATAGAAATTAATCTGTAACTCCAAATGCAAAGATTTATATATGAAATTTGATCAGAAAAATTCAATCTTTCCATCTGTACTGGTTTCATGCATGTCAGAACACTTTAACCTTGCTGTTTAGACGAAACAAGCTAATGCATTAATATGACTTCATATCATGGGCTTTCATTTGAAACTTTGATTCAAATGGACCCAAACCAACCTATTTTAGAATGCATTAGCCAAAACACACCCATATTGCCATGTCATAGCATGCATCATATTTTTGCATATTGCCATGTGATGATTGTGTTCCGATGTGTCTTTCGTGGTAGGTTCTGCCTCCGAGGATACCCACGAATATCCGACTGAAGGGCAGTATCCTACTACCACTCCGTTAGGCAAGCAAGCCCCCTTGTTCATTTCGATACAATCCCACTCTCTCGCTCCTGCTCTCTTTTACTACATTAGGACAACATCGATTCAACTATTACATGCTGCGGTAGCTGAACCCCTTTTCCTCTGCATGACCTGTCATTGCCACAGTAAATAGATGAAACCCACTAGCATGAGTAGGAGTTGTTTGAGCCCTGATGTGCCTACTCATTCATGCTTGTTTGTCATGCTTGCTACTGCTTAGAGTTGAGTCGGGTCTGATTCATCGGGAATGAATTGGAATGGTGATGAACATGTCCTACTGTGTGTGAGCTAAGTGTGTGAACACGATTTGGTAAAGGTAGCAGTGAGAGGCCATGTAGGAGTACATGGTGGGTTGTCTCACTAAAACCGTCCTTAGGAACTGAGTTCTGTGTTTGTGATCCATGAACAACTACTACCACACGTTGGGCCCTGAAATATGACCCCGCTCAACTTATTAACCGCCCTTGTCCTCTGTCCAGGAGTTGCGACTAGTTTTTGGTGTTTGTAGGATATGTGTTGGAGGTCGTGCGTAGCGGTGACCCTAGGGGTGGGCTATGATGCAGTAGATACACTGTGGCATGGTGTACCGGGCGCCCGTTTGGTGTCTCGGGAACCCTGCACACATTGTTTGGGGCTGTGAGTGAAACTCCGGCTGGATCTCCTCGCGGATGGAGCCCGAATAGGCGATAAACCTGGACTAGAGACTTGTGTGGTTAGTTAGGTCGTGGTCTACACCCACGTCGGCTTTCGCTTGAAGTCTGCCGAGCACATGTCGTGTGGAGACGCTAAGTGGTGGAAACATGTGTGAAGAAGTACACCCCTGCAGGGTTATAAATAATCTATTCGAATATCCGCGTCCACGGTAAAGGACTTCTGGGTTGCCTATAACAGTTCATAGACAAGTGAAAGTGGATACTCTAAAATGCGCAAGATAAGCGTTATTGCTATGGATTGAGTTATCGTAGGGACGGGAGGCGGATCCATAGTGGTGTATTGAAATGGTGAATATGTGGACTCGTGTGCGCCACCTCAAAAGAGTTACTTGTATTAGTAGTTCAGGTTAGCCACTGAGTCAAAGCTGGCTTGCTGCAGTTAAACTCCACCACCCCCTTTGTTGATACCGATGCATATGTAGTTAGTTCTGATGTAAGTCTTGTTGGGTACATTTGTACTCACGTTTGCTTAATTTATGTTTTGTAGAGAGACTTCAGTCTCGCTAGTAGTTCCGCGTGGACTTCGATGTTTAGCTTGATACCTCAGCTGCGATCTTGTTCCCTCGACAGGATCTGGTAGATAGTCAGGCTCCTCAGCCTTTTTCATTTGTAGATGTCTGTACTTAGACAAGTTAAGCTTCCGCTTGTGCTTGTTGCTTGTATGCTCTGTATGTTGGGTCATGAGACCCATGATTGTAATACTTGGCTCCTCGGAGCCTAATGAATAAATGCTTGAGTCGTCGAGTTCTGTTGTGATGCCATGTTGTATTTACACATATCGAGCATATTGTGTGTATGATTGAAATGCTTGGTATGTGTGGGATCCGACAACCTAGTTGTCTATCCTTGGTAGCCTCTCTTATGGGGAAATGTAGTCTGGTGTTTCCACGGAGCTATGGTAGTCTGCTACATCCTGGTTTACCGGAGTCCTGCTAGCCCGATTACTCGCCCTAACACTTAGATCGGGCGACATGTGATCCACTTTGTTCCTGTGTCTGTCCCTTCGGGGAAATGTCACGCGGTGACTTCCGGAGTCCTACTAGCCTGCTATAGCCCGAGTTCCCGGAGTCCTATTAGCCCAGTTGCTACAGCCCACATTCACACGCTGATGACCGACACGTTCGATGCTGGTTCATGTATGCCTGTCCCCGTAAGTTAGCGCCACTTTGGGTTCATGACTAGTCATGTCGGCCCGGGTTCTCTGTCATATGGATACTAGCGACACTATCATATACGTGAGCCAAAAGGCGCAAACGGTCCCGGGCCAAGTAAGGTGGCACCCGTGGGAATACCGTGCGTGAGGCTGCAAAGTGATACGATGTGTTACATGCGGGGTCCTGACAGGCGCGTTCCCTTGGTTGGGTTTGCGGCATGCAGGAGCGACTGTATGAGGGTGCGGTGTGACCGCGGCGTGCAGGAGCGACCATGTGAGGGTGCGGTGCGACCGCGACAGCCGTGCGCAAGTGTACTTCCTTTTCATTTTGAAACTTTAGGCAAGCTTGGCAAAAATGTGTGGCGAAGTATGGCAATGCAAGGCCTAGATCGAAACAGGATAAGTACGTACGTACTAGGAGTACTAGTGTTATAAAAGAAAGGTTGGGTTTTCCTTCGCGGGATTAATCGATACAAATCCTTGTTTGACGTGTCAATTAATGCGTATTTTTTCTCCAAAGCCCAAAGAGCTAACCATCTCACTCCTCATCGCTTGATTAATGCAGCGCCATGCAAACCAACCTTCTCACTTTCGCATGCATGCAAGGGTATATTAATGTCCTTGGTTGCTAGTACGAGGCAAACCCCATCAATTTTGCCTCGATTAGTGTTAGTGGCCTTTTGCAAATTGTAATTTTGATATACTGGCCTTGTGTACAAAAAAATGGAGGTAGTAACTATTTGACTTCCTTCCCCATTGCAGTGACATCGACGATATCCCGAACGTTGTGGTTTGGTGAAGTGTGTTCGACGGAGAACACCATTGAGGGAGACCATGGTAAGTCGTTCGCAAGTGCCACCTGCAAGCCGAGACAACCGTCTTATTTGCATCCAGGAAGTCCGTTGAACCAAAGGACGCGTAAATGTACTAGTACTACTAGTACACAATAAGCGCCGTCTGCCCAAATTTTAGTGCGATGAGGTGTTTTCGAAGAAGACGATGGAGAAGCGGAGTCGGCGAAGAGTGAAATGATGGTTGCTTCGTCGCGCTTTGTGATTTGACGCCTCAACGCTTTGTGATTTGTGATAGAAGGGACAGGGGAGTAGACTCAGGTGCTCTATACTGTACATGCGTCCAAGCACGGGAGAAAGAGGAGAGACGTTGCATTTTTTATTCCTTCAATCAATCAATCGAGGAGCTTCGGTTCCATCTTTTGGCTTTGGCAAGACCGTCCACAATGGTTCCCATCGATGCCAAAAGCTATTTTCACATTTGGCTACACATTGTGGATGCCCTTAATCGCACCACTTGGTTTTGCTCCTGTGTGCTATCTATACAAATCTCAATTATATTGATCTAAAAAATTATAGAATCAAGATTAGTAAAAAGGAGGTGATTTTGGCGCATGGATGGCGGGGGGGGTTATTATTTCTAGAGGACGTTGGCCTGGCGGTTTGCTAACATGCGGTCCCACGTGTCAGTGCTTTACCAAGCCGATCCGCGTCCCACATGATGCAGAACAACGGCAGAAGCAACACGTGGTTAACTTGAAGAAGATGAGGGAGAAGCGGATTCAGCAACGAGTAAAATGATGGTTGCTTCGTCCCTCCAACTTCTTTTTTTAGCATTATTATTACTTCGTCCCTCCAACTTAACTGCGAGAAAGGTGCAGCTTTGTGATTTGACGCCTCATTGCTCATTACTACGCCGGTGCCATGACTGGGGTGCTTCACCCCTGCTGCTCTGCACTGTATTTCGGTATGGCACGTTGACCCGGTTGCTTGATGTCCCACATGTCGGCGAAAGGGACTAGAACATTTATGAAAGCAAGCGCTCCACTCTTATGACGGAGGAGTACATGACACAATGGCCCAGTGAACTGTCACTTGTAATGTATAGTACTATAGTTTGCTGTTCCGCACGATCCATCGATACAAAACCGATTAAACAGGAAAGGGCGAGATTTTTCCCGCGCGGTAGATGATACTGGTCATACATTTCAAAGGCAATTTTAACTGAATAATTAAGTAACAATATGATATCTAGTAAAACTAAAAACACAGATGATTTATTTTGTTAGAGTGTAGTAGTAGTGTTGTATTGCATAGTTGTTAGATGTAACATGCCAGAACGTGCAGAGAAGTAGTTTTGGAGGACCTACAGAGAGAAAAGCGTAATACGGTCACCGAACTTCAGAATACGCTTATTACGGTCATTATATACATTTTGTGGTGATTATACGGTCACTTGCTCACCGTTCAGCATCGGATTGCACTTTGTTGACCGGCCAAATAGTCTGCGTGGCACCATGTTGACTAGTTAAATTGACCACGTTCCTTGTTGGTCCCACCTGCCAGTTCGCATAGGAATAAGGTCAGATAAACACAAATTTACACAGGCGCGACAAGACTCCCACCCGTGCGTGGGAATCACCTGGTTGTGTATGTGTCTGTCAGGGCCTGATGTGTGCGCATGCACGTGTAGGTTGAGCACTTAAGCATGAGAGTGTGCGTTGGTTGTGTGGTGTGTGCATGCATGCGTGCATGTGTGCGTGTGAGTGTTGCGTGCGTGCGTGTGTGGCTGTGTGTGCACGTATGAGTGGTGCGTGCGTGCGTGGCTGCATGTGTTCGTTTGAGTGTTGCGTGCATGCAGTTCGTGCGCATGTGTGTGTGTGTGTGTATAATCACCACACCAGCTCACGTGGTGTTAAGCAGACGGCTCAAAGATACCAATACAAGGCCACCTTATGCATTGTGCCTGCGGTCATGACTTCGAACCACCATCCAATATATTTTTGTCGTTTGTTTTCATTCTTACTAGCAAGATGCCCGTGCGTTGCACGTAACATCAAGATGCATTTGTATTACTAGTTTATCTTGTGAGAGAAAAGGATGAACGAGGGAGGGCCTTATTTGCAAATGTGGAGAGGTGTGTGGGTACCTTTTTGCAAAATTGCCATAGTTTCCTTCCTATCCATCAGATATAAATCGGACGGCTTATATTGCAGGATAAAGGTGCACACCATCATCACCAACTCGCTTTTTTTATAAGAGTGTAGATGTAGAGTAGATACAAGCCGACAGGTTGGCCCAATGGTAGTGAGATAATGTGATGCAACACTAGAGGTGCCACGTCGAGCGTTTAACTGGTCAACTAGTCGTGTCTTGAGGAAATATAGAGCTGTATGGAGAGCCCGTCACTGTATAATAACCACAAAACGTAAATGGTGACCGTAATGAGTGGATTCTGAAGTCCAATGTACGTATCATGCTTTCGCTTCAAATACAATGATCGTCAGTGTATATATCGCGAGAGAAAGATGAAACATGCATGAATGTGCTTTGAGGGGCTTACTTTTAGAGGACACGGAGATAGTTTGTGTGCATACGTGAAAGGGGCGAGAGGGGTGTGTATGCGATGGAGAGAGAGATGCTCTTCGCTTTTCTTTATTATGACTAACTTTATATATAGTATAAAAATATAAAAATTCACAGTCTTGGAATAAATATCATTGTGGGCACCATGCAATGCAAATTAACGTTCATACTCCTCCATATAACTTTGTAATGTTGTATATATGTAGAAATTCTAAAATAACTTTTTGGCCACACTTTATTCAAAAGGAATGTTGTATGCGAAATAAACGTGAAGAGAGGGCTTTTTAGATCAATGGGGTACATGATGTAACATGTGTGAATGTGTAGTTGATGTATTTGGCAGGGCCTAGAGAGGTATGTGTGTGTATTATGTATTCGAGAGAGGCATGGATAGAGGGGCCAGCGGGGGGAGGGGGCGTGGGAGAGATAACACGAGAAATGAGAGAGGTCTAGAGAGAGAGACGAATATGATGTCACGGCGAGAGATTCCCTTGAGTGTGTATATGCAAGGGGGGAGTGGATAGAGGCACGAGGAGATTTTTCTTGTGTGGTGTCTGTATTGGTATGTGTGGGTGTGAGAAGATAACGAGACCTGGGGGCAGAGGGTATGTCACCGTGTGAGGTCCGGTGGGTCGAGGTGAGGCCCTTGGTTCGGTTCCGTCCTGCGCCACATTGGTCGGCCCGTGACGCATTTAGGGAGACCCATGGATGACTAGTCGTACAAGACAAAGATAGCAGAATTATGAAGGACTCTGTGTCCACTAACAAAGCCGGCTAGGATATGTAACCCTAGGTTCTCAGACTAAGGTAACCCCTTATCTCTGATATTACTATTCATCCAACCTAACTTTAAGGGGCATCCTATAGAATGCTTTGCTGGAATCATACTCATCGATTAGGAAGAGAGGTGTGAGACAATGCGTGAGAGACAGGCCTAAAGATAATGTGCGTACAGGAGACACGTAGGCAGGTCTATGTATATAGAAAGGGTCGATGGGGATTGTGCGTGTGTATGCTTGTGAGAGGAAGAGTGCTTGTGATAAAGGTTAGTGAAAACAGTCGTAAATGGTTACGAGAGGGAGGGAGGGTTATATCGAGAGCATGTCTGCGAGAAAGACACCTAGGGAGAGAGTGTGTGCACATGCATGAGAGACCACCGATGGAGAGTGAAACTACACGTAAAAGACTGATTTACACATTGATTAAAGATATAAATTGTATCCAAATATTAGGATGGGATCATGATATTTGCAATTCACGAAAGGATCGGTCATTGATCCATCAGACATCTAGATTCTATCGAATTTGAGCATGTCTATGTTATTATTCGACATAATTGATCCACATAGTTAGTATTTTGAACTCCAGACAATGCATCGCTTTAGCAATCGAATATAAACATGAGTATAGTTCATGTTGTGTGTGTAAAGCACATTATACATACGAAAGTTACACAATGAACATTATAAATAGCTAGCTATGAACTAGCATACATTTGAATTCAACTTAAGGTGGTTTAAAAAATCGAATTCAACATGAAGTCCATTCAATTATTTGAATTCGATATCATGGCATTTGTAAATCATACCTAAATTATGGGGGCACCAATCTTTGCTCCGATTTTGTACATAATAGCATATATAGTCGTGTACAAAATAGATTCAAATTTAGCTCCTCCATTCCAAAATAATCGTAGTTATAGGATTTTCAAGTGTCAAAATTTCAAAAAGAAGCGGATAATTTAATGAGGTTTTCAAACATACAAGGTCAAATTTAACATTGTCTATTTAGGTCAATCCTCAAAGTTCAAGAGTACTCTAAATGTGAATGCTTCTATTTCAAAATTTCAAACAAAGCGCCAAAAGAGCCTCTACTCGCCTGAAACCGTGTGAGACCAATGTTTGGTAGTAGAAGGAAATTACTTTTCTAACTCCGACCCGTGAAACCTACCGGCCCGACGTCCAAAGGTCTAAAGCGGGGTAGGTTTGTAGCTTCATCTAGACGCCACGCAACCGCCTCCAAGAAACATTCATACACAATGGCCGCCTAAGCACACATTCGCGGTAAATCGCTCCGCCCACTATTTGGGACACCTGGGATTACCATCCTACCATGACCGGCAGAGGGTCCGAAATTTAAGAGGGGCAAAGTTTGTACTTTCCCCAAATTTCAAACAAGCGTCCCCATCTGCTCAAAAAGCCGAAAACAAGCGCGTCCCTGCATCAAACATGGTTCTCCCTTAGCTCCCCGTCCGATTCCCCATTCAGACTCCGTGGGCACCAAAACTACCTCTCCGCCACTTGCTGAAACCCGGCGTCCTCCGTCCGCCACCCCATCCCACCCATCAACCGCCGCCCTCCTCCATCACGCCGGAGCCGATACCCTGACGTCGTCGTCCACCGCAACCACAACCACAATGCTTCCACAGCTAGTAGTTGAAGCCGAGGCCGAGCCGTCCGTACCCGAGCCAGTTCAACCACGCCGTCCTGTGCCTCACCGCTGCCGCTCCAACTTCGCCACCGTCCACCGCACCGGAGCTGTTCCTGCTACGCCGTCCTTCGCCGCCTTGGATCTGCTTCCCCTCCGCTGACATACGGCCATGGCAACACAGTCAAAAATTTGGCCATGGGTTAGTCCAAGGTTGCACCCTCCTCCAAAACATCGGTTCCCCCATCAAAAAGAAGAAGATCGCCACGACATATGGAGGAGACCACACTGGCAATCGGGAATGGTACTCCTCTTCCCTTATTCGTGCAAATCTTATGTGTCTGCTTGCACAGTATTCGTCCCACAGAAGACACTAGTTGACCGCTTCTTCTTGATACTAGATGTTCCTAGTAACTCGCGATGCACAAGGTTTCTCCTCATATACTATTTCACCTTAGCTAGAGGTCCGTCGCCCCCCTGGATTTCAATTCCTGGTCCGTTGATTCCCAATTAACGGAAGCATTCCCCGGCGTAACAGGCCCTAGTCCGCCTAGTACGCTGGGGAAGTAGCGCCTTGGTGTTTATCTTAGGGGTGTGTGGGGCCTAGAGCTGCTGGCGCCCGATCTGGAGGTCGGCCGGAATTAAAGGGATGGCCTGGGGCGCTGCCAAGCACAGAGGTGGTGTGAGATCGAGGGGAGGGCGGGGCGGCGGAGGTGGGTCTGGCCGGTGGTTGCTTGGCGGTTCGAGAAAGATCGTCAATAGTGATCAAGGAGGTAGATTTAAGGCCATCTGCCTGCCTTATAGATCGGACGGTTCATTAAAAATCGATCGCCTATTTATTTTTAGTCGATCGTTATCTTGATAGGACCACATGTGGTGGTGTCTTTGGAGGAGTACCTGCATTTCCCAGCCATCCCTGTGCTCATATATTACAAAATCATACGGAGCAGAATCTAATTTTGTTTTCCATGCAATGTTGTAGAGCTATCATATGTCTCTTGTCATTTATTTTTCAGCCACCTGCTATCTGCTACTTTTACAGTGCACTAGTTCTGCACACACTTCACCCATACTCTCACTATTGTGTTTTTATGCAAGGGTATTTCAGACTCTGCTGCCTTCACAGAAGCAAAAAAGAAAAGAGAGAAGTTGCTCCAGCGTGGGACGCGGATAGGCAAGACACATTTCAGCCTTATAAAGGGTGCAGTGTCAGCAGATGGAGACGGTAAATGTAGCTCTGGAGTTGATGACCTCGCTCGCTGAAGGAAATATGCCCTAGAGGCAATAATAAAGTTATTATTTATTTCCTTATTTCATGATAAATGTTTATTATTCATGCTAGAATCGTATTAACCGGAAACATAATACTTGTGTGAATACATAGACAAGCAGTGTCACTAGTATGCCTCTACTTGACTAGCTCGTTGATCAAAGATGGTTACGTTTCCTAGCCATAGACATGAGTTGTCATTTGATTAACGGGATCACATCATTAGGAGAATGACGTGATTGACTTGACCCATTCCGTTAGCTTAGCACTTGATCGTTTAGTATTCTGCTATTGCTTTCTTCATGACTTATACATGTTCCTATGACTATGAGATTATGCAAATCCCGTTTATCGGAGGAACACTTTGTGTGCTACCAAACGTCACAACGTAACTGGGTGATTATAAAGGTGCTCTACAGGTGTCTCCAATGGTACTTGTTGGGTTGGCGTATTTCAAGATTAGGATTTGTCACTCCGATTGTCGGAGAGGTATCTCTGGGCCCACTCGGTAATGCACATCACTATCGCCTTGCAAAGCATTGCAACTAATGAGTTAGTTGCGGGATGATGTATTACTGAACGAGTAAAGAGACTTGTCAGCACGAGATTGAACTAGGTATTGAGATACCTACGATCGAATCTCGGGCAAGTAACATACCGATGACAAAGGGAACAATGTATGTTGTTATGCGGTCCGACCGATAAAGATCTTCATAGAATATGTAGGAGCCAATATGGGCATCCGTGTCCCGCTATTGGTTATTGAAAAGAGAGGTGTCTCGGTCATGTCTACATAGTTCTCGAACTCAGAGGGTCCACACGCTTAGCGTTCATTGACGATATAGTACTATGAGTTATGTATGTTGGTGACCGAATGTTGTTCGGAGTTTTGGATGAGATCACGGATATGACGAGGAACTCCGGAATGGTCCGGAAGTAAAGATTGATATGTGGATAGTAGTGTTTGATCTCCGGAAAGGTTCCGGAATCCATCGGAAGGGGTTCCGGATGTTTCCCGAAATGTTTGGGCATGAGAACACTTTATCTGGGCCAAAGAGGAAAGCCCACGAGGTTTTTGGAAAGCGCAAAGGAAGTTTTATGGAGTTCAGGCCGAACACTGTGGTCTCGGCGTGCAGGTCCGTATGCCGTGAACCATGGCGTCTGGCCCTGGAGTCCGAGAAGGACTCTTGCCTTTCGGGTGAAACCGACTTTGTGGAGGCTTTTACTCCAAGTTTCGACCCCAAGGCTCAACATATAAATAGAGGGGGTAGGGCTAGCACCCAAGACACATCAAGAAACACCAAGCCATGTGCCAGCAACCCCGTCTCCTCTATTTTATCCTCCGTCATAGTTTTCATAGTGCTTAGGCGAAGCCCTGCGAAGATTTTTCTTCACCAACACCGTCGTGGTGCCGGAACTCGTCTACTACTTCGCCCCTCTTGCTGGATCGAGAAGGCGAGGACGTCACCGAGCCGAACGTGTGCAGAACTCGGAGGTGCCGTGCTTTCGGTACTTGGATCGGTCGGATCGTGAAGACGTACGAGTACATCAACCGCGTTGATATAACGCTTTCGCGTACGGTCTACGAGGGTACAAAGACAACACTCTCCCCTCTCATTGCTATGCATCACCATGATCTTGCGTGTGCGTAGGATTTTTTTTTAAATTACTACGTTCCCCAACAGTGGCATCCGAGCCTGGTTTTATGCGTAGATGTCATATGCATGAGTAGAACACAAGTGAGTTGTGGGTGATATAAGTCATACTGCTTACCAAAGATGTCATACTTTGGTTCAGCGGTATTGTTGGATGAAGCGGCCGGGCCGACATTACGCAGCGACGCTTATGCGAGACTGGTTCTACCAACGTGCTTTGCACACGGTGGATGGCGGTGTCGGTTTCTCCAACTTTAGTTGAACCGAGGTGTATACGCCCGGTCCTTGCGAAGGTTAAAACAGCACCAATTTGACAAACTATCGTTGTGGTTTTCATGCGTAGGTAAGAACGGTTCTTGCTAAGCTCGTAGCAGCCACGTAAAATTTGCAACAACAAAGTAGAGGACGTCTAACTTGTTTTTGCAGGGCATATTGTGATGTGATATGGTCAAGACATGATGCTAAATTTTATTGTATGATATGATCATGTTTTGTAACCGAGTTATCGGCAACTGGTAGGAGCCATATGGTTGTCGCTTTATTGTATGCAATGCAATGCATACTGTAATGCTTTACTTTATCACTAAGCGGTAGCGATAGTCGTACAAGCATAAGATTGGCGACGACAATGATGCTACGATGGAGATCAAGGTGTCGCGCCGGTGACGATGGTGATCATGACGGTGCTTCGGAGATGGAGATCACAAGCACAAGATGATGATGGCCATATCATATCACTTATATTGATTGCATGTGATGTTTATATTTTATGCATCTTATCTTGCTTTGATTGACGGTAGCATTATAAGATGATCTCTCACTAAATTTCAAGATAATAGTGTTCTCCCTGAGTATTCACCGTTGCCAAAGTTCGTCGTGCCCAGACACCACGTGATGATCGGGTGTGATAAGCTCTACGTCCATCTACAATGGGTGCAAGCCAGTTTTGCACACGCAGAATACTCAGGTTAAACTTGACGAGCCTAGCATATACTGAGATATGGCCTCGGAACACTGGGACCAGAAGGTCGAGCGTGAATCATATAGTAGATATGATCAACATAGTGATGTTCACCATTGAAAGCTACTCCATTTCACGTGATGATCGGTTATGGTTTAGTTGATTTGGATCACATGATCACTTAGAGGATTAGAGGGATGTCTATCTAAGTGGGAGTTCTTAAATAATATGATTAACTGAACTTTAATTTATCATGAACTTAGTCCTGATAGTATTAGCATATCTATGTTGTAGATCAATAGCTCGCGTTTAGCTCCCCTGTTTTATTTTTTGATATGTTCCTAGAGAAAACTAAGTTGAAAGATGTTATTAGCAATATGCGGATTGGATCCGTGATCTGAGGATTATCCTCATTGCTGCACAGAAGAATTATGTCCTTGATGCACCGCTAGGTGACAGACCTATTGCAGGAGCAGATGCAGACGTTATGAACGCTTGGCTAGCTCAATATGATGACTACTTGATAGTTTAGTACACCATGCTTAACGGCTTAGAATCGGGACTTCAAAGACATTTTGAACATCATGGACCATATGAGATGTTCCAGGAGTTGAAGTTAATATTTCAAGCAAATACCCGAGTTGAGAGATATGAAGTCTCCAACAAGTTCTATAGCTAAAAGATGGAGGAGAATAGCTCAAGCAGTGAGCATGTGCTCAGATTGTCTGGGTACTACAATCCCTTGAATCAAGTGGGAGTTAATCTTCCAGATAAGATAGTGATTGACAGAATTCTCTAGTCACCACCACCAAGTTAGTAGAACTTCGTGATGAACTATAATATGCAAGGGATAACGGAAACGATTCCCAAGCTCTTCGTGATGTTGAAATTGACGAAGGTAGAAATCAAGAAAAACATTAAGTGTTGATGGTTGACAAGACCACTAGTTTCAAGAAAAGGGCAAAGGGAAGAAGGGTAACTTCAAGAAGAACGGCAAGCAAGTTGTTGCTCAAGTGAAGAAGCCCAAGGCTGGTCCTAAGCCTAAGACTAAGTGCTTCTACTTCAAAGGGACTGGTCACTGGAAGCGGAACTGCCCCAGTTATTTGGCAGATAAGAAGGATGGCAAAGTGAACAAAGGTATATTTGATATACATATTATTGATGTGTACTTTACTAGTGTTTATAGCAACCCTTAGTATTTGATACTAGTTCAGTTGCTAAGATTAGTAACTCGAAACAGGAGTTGCAGAATAAACAGAGACTAGTTAAGGGTGAAGTGACGATGTGTGTTGGAAGTGGTTCCAAGATTGATATGATCATCATCGCAGACTCCTATACTTTCGGGATTATTATTGAACCTAAATAAATGTTATTTGGTGTTTGCGTTGAGCATGAATATGATTTGATCATGTTTATTGCAATACGGTTATTCATTTAAGTTAGAGAACAATTGTTGTTCTGTTTACATGAATAAAAACCTTCTATGGTCATACACACCAACAAAAATGGTTTGTTGGATCTCGATCGTAGTGATACACATATTCATAATATTGAACCAAAAGATGCAAAGTTAATAATGATAGTGCAACTTATTTGTGGCACTGCTGTTTAGGTCATATTGGTGTAAAGCGCATGAAGAAACTCCATGCTGATGGGATTTTGGAATCACTTGATTATGAATCATGTGATGCTTGCGAACCATGCCTTATGGGCAAGATGACTAAAAATCCGTTCTCCGGAACAATGGAGCGAGCAACTGGCTTATTGGAAATAATACATACTGATGTATGCGATCCGATGAGTGTTGAGGCTCACGGCAGGTATCGTTATTTTCTGACCTTCACAGATGATTTGAGCAGATATGGGTATATCTACTTGATGAAACATAAGTCTGAAACATTTGAAAAGTTCAAAGAATTTCAGAGTGAAGTGGAAAATCATTGTGACAAGAAAATAAAGTTTCTATGATCTGATCACGGAGACAAATATTTGAGTTACGAGTTTGGTCTTCAATTAAAACAATGTGGAATAGTTTCACAAATTCGTGCCACCTGGAACACCACAAAGATAATGGTGTGTCCGAACGTCATAACCGTACTTTATTGGATATAGTGCAATCTATGATGTCTCTTACCGATTTACCACTATCGTTCTGGGGTTATGCATTAGAGACCAGTTGCATTCACATTAAATAGGGCACCGTCTAATCCGTTGAGACGACACCGTATGAACTATGGTTTGGCAAGAAACCTAAGCTGTCGTTTCTTAAAGTTTGGGGTTGCGATATTTATGTGAAAAAGTTTCATCCTGATAAGCTCAAACCCAAATCGGAAAAGTGCGTCTTCATAGGATACCCAAAAGTTACTGTTGGGTACACCTTCTATCACAGATCCGAAGGCAAGATATTCATTGCTAAGAATGGATCCTTTCCAGAGAAGGAGTTTCTCTCAAAAGAAGTGAGTGGGAGGAAAGTAGAACTTGATGAGGTAATTGTACTGCTCCCTTATTGGAAAGTAGTTCATCACGTAAATTTGTTCCTCGTGACTACTACACCAATTAGTGAGGAAGCTAATGATGATGATCATGTAACTTCAGATCAAGTTACTACCGAACCTCGTAGGTAAACCAGAGTGAGATCGCACTGAGTGGTACGGTAATCCTATTACGGAGGTCATGTTACTTGACCATGACGAACTTCATTTAACTATGAGGAAGCGATGATGAGCCCAGATTCCACGAAATGGTTTGAGGCCATGAAATCTGAGATGGGATCCATGTATGAGAACAAAGATGGACTTTGATTGACTTGCCCAAATGATCGGCGAGCCATTGAGATTAAATGGATCTTCAAGAGGAAGACGGACGCTGATAGTAGTGTTACTATCTACAAAGCTAGAATTGTCGCAAATTTTTTTTGACAAGTTCAAGGTGTTGACTATGATGAGAGTTTCTCACTCGTATCTATGCTTAAGTCTGTCCGAATCATGTTAGCAATTGCCGCATTTTATGAAATCTGGCAAATGGATAAACAAAACTGCATTCCTTGATGGATTTATTAAAGAAGAGTTGTATATGATGCAACCAGAAGGTTTTGTCAATCCTAAAGGTGTTAACAAAATGTGCAAGCTCCAGCGTTCCATCTATGGACTGGTGCAAGCATCTCCGAGTTGGAAAATACCCTTTGATGAGTTGATCAAAGCATATAGTTTTATACATACTTGCGGTGAAGCCTGTATTTACAAGAAAGTGGGTGGGAGCACTACAACATTTCTGATAAGTATATGTGAATGACATATTGTTGATCGGAAATAATGTAGAATTATTCTGCAAAGCATAAAGGAGTGTTTGGAAGGAGTTTTTCAAAGAAAGACCTCGGTGAAGCTGCTTACATATTGAGCATCAAGATCTATAGAGATAGATCAAAACGCTTGATAAGTTTTTTCAATGAGTACATACCTTGACAAGATTTTGAAGTAGTTCAAAATGGAACAGTCAAAGAAAGAGTTCTTGCCTGTGTTACAAGGTGTGAAATTGAGTAAGACTCAAAGCCCAACCACGGCAGAAGATAGAAAGAGAATGAAAGTCATTCCCTATGCCTCGACCATAGGTTCTATAAAGTATGCCATGCTATGTGCCGATCTATTGTATACCCTACACTGATTTTGGCAAGGAATGCGATAGTGATCTAGGATTAGATCCTTTGGACAGCGGTCAAAATTATCCTTAGTAGAATAAGGATATGTTTCTCGATTATGGAGGTGACAAAAGGTTGGCGTAAAAGGGTTACGTCGATACAAGTTTTATAATCGATCCGATGACTCTAAGTCTTCATCTGGATACATATTGAAAGTGGGAGCAATTAGCTAAAGTAGCTCCGTGCAGAGCATTGTAGACAAAGAAATTTGCAAAATACATACGGATCTGAATATGGCATACCCGTTGACTAAACTTCTCTCACAAGCAAAACATGATCACACCTTAGTACTCTTTGGGTGTAAATCACATAGCGATGTGAACTAGATTATTGACTCTAGTAAACCCTTTGGGTGTTGGTCACATGACGATGTGAACTATGGTGTTAATCACATGGTGATGTGAACTATTGATGTTAAATCACATGGCGATGTGATCTAGATTATTGACTCTAGTGCAAGTGGGAGACTGAAGGAAATATGCCCTAGAGGCAATAATAAAGTTATTATTTATTTCCTTATTTCATGATAAATGTTTATTATTCATGCTAGAATTGTATTAACCGGAAACATAATACTTGTGTGAATACATAGACAAACAGTGTCACTAGTATGCCTCTACTTGACTAGCTCGTTGATCAAAGATGGTTACGTTTCCTAGCCATAGACATGAGTTGTCATTTGATTAACGGGATCACATCATTAGGAGAATGATGTGATTGACTTGACCCATTCCATTATCTTAGCACTTGATCATTTAGTATTCTGCTATTGCTTTCTTCATGACTTATACATGTTCCTATGACTATGAGATTATGAAACTCCCGTTTACCGGAGGAACACTTTGTGTGCTACCAAATGTCACAACTAACTGGGTGATTATAAAGGTGATCTACAGGTGTCTCCAATGGTACTTGTTGGGTTGGCATATTTCAAGATTAGGATTTGTCACTCCGATTGTCGGAGAGGTATCTCTAGGCCCACTTGGTAATGCACATCACTATAAGTCTTGCAAGCATTGCAACTAATGAGTTAGTTGCGGGATGATGTATTACGGAACGAGTAAAGAGACTTGCCGGTAACGAGATTGAACTAGGTATTGAGATACCTACGATCGAATCTCGGGCAAGTAACATACCGATGACAAAGGGAACAACGTATGTTGTTATGCGGTCTGACCGATAAAGATCTTCATAGAATATGTAGGAGCCAATATGGGCATCCAGGTCCCGCTATTGGTTATTGAAAAGAGAGGTGTCTCGGTCATGTCTACATAGTTCTCGAACCCGTAGGGTCCACACGCTTAGCGTTCATTGACGATATAGTACTATGAGTTATGTATGTTGGTGACCGAATGTTGTTCGGAGTTTTGGATGAGATCACGGATATGACGAGGAACTCCGGAATGGTCCGGAAGTAAAGATTGATATGTGGATAGTAGTGTTTGATCTCCGGAAGGGTTCCGGAATCCATCGGAAGGGGTTCGGATGTTTCCCGAAATGTTTGGGCACGAGAACACTTTATCTGGGCCAAAGGGGAAAGCCCACGAGGTTTTGGAAAGCGCAAAGGAAGTTTTATGAGTTCAGGGCGACGCCAGTGGTCCTGGCGTCGCCCTGGAGTCCGAGAAGGACTCTTGCCTTTCGGGTGAAACCGACTTTTGTGGAGGCTTTTACTCCAAGTATCGACCCCAAAGCTCAACATATAAATAGAGGGGTAGGGCTAGCACCCAAGACACATCAAGAAACACCAAGCCGTGTGCCGGCAACCCCGTCTCCTCTAGTTTATCCTCCGTTATAGTTTTCTTAGTGCTTAGGCGTAGCCCTGCGAAGATTGTTCTTCACCAACATCGTCACCACACCGTCGTGCTGCCAGAACTCATCTACTAATTCGCCCATCTTGCTGGATCGAGAAGGCGAGGACGTCACCGAGACAAACTTGTGCAGAACTCGGAGGTGTCGTGCTTTCGGTACTTGGATCGGTCGGATCGTGAAGACGTACGACTACATCAACCGCGTTGATATAACGCTTCGCCACGATCTCACGAGTGCGTAGACAACACTCTGCCCTCTCGTTGCTATGCATCACCATGATCTTGCGTGTGTGTAGGAATTTTTTTGAAATTACTATGTTCCCCAACACTCGCAATGAACCACCATCCCAGGTGCTTGCTTTAACTTCGCGGTGTCATATGTGGTTGCATGTTGCATATGGTGTCTAGCTTGTGTTCGAAAGGCCGAAGTGGGTCTTTATTAAGATAAGGAAATATATTTTTTTACATGAACCACCATCCCGGGAGCACCAAAAGTCAAATAGCTAGTCAGAGCCTTTGGCCGAGCGATGACAAGCCCGGCCGCAGCAGGCATCACACGGAAGCCAACTAAAAAAGCCACAATGGTGGCGAAGCACCCGCCTCCCACCGGGCTCTCGGGTCCTAGATGATCATGCTCACCACTCCAGCCGGATGTCTAGCTTGTATTGCTTCCAATTTGGTTAAATTGCATCTGCTTAGCTTACACACTATACCTTTGAATATGACATGCCTTCCTGTTTTTGGTACATACTAGTACATCTGTCTATTAACCATGTTCTTACATCAAACTAATTTTCTTGTGTATCCCTCATCAATCACTTATGATGAGGCAGTCAGGCTAGTGGACTACTGTGAGAAAAGATCCTCATTTAAAGAATGCAACGTCAGCCTCCCCACATGATTCTCAAGAAACGGCAAGGCTAGATGAAGATAGTGAACGTAGCTCTATAGTTGATTACCGCATTTCCCCTACACTAGCATCGCAGGTGCTTGCTCTAACTTGGCAGCGTGATATGTGGTTGCATGTTGCATATGGTGTCTAGATTGTAATTCTTCCGATCTGGTTAAATTGCATGTGCTATTCTGCTTAATTTATACATTATACCTGTTAATGTGACATGCCTTCCTGTTTCTAGTACATAGTACATCTGTCTATTAAGCATGCCCTTACATAAAACTATTGTTTTTTGTATCCCGCATCAATCAATATGACGAGACACCTTTAGTATATGAGTGTGATATTAGTTGCATCTTTAGCATGCGCTGCTTCTAATTTGTTGAAATGCCATTTATGATGGGACGCTTTTAACTTGGCAGAGTCATATTGGTTGCATCTTTCATGTGGTGTCTAGCTTGCATTGCTTCTTATTTGTTGAAATGGTTTCTGCTTACTTTACACAAACAGTTGTGAATATGCCATGTCGTCCTGTTTTTCGTATTCCATCCTGGTATCATGTGTTTGCCTTACATCAAAGTAGTGATTGTTAGTATCATGCATGAATGAGTTTTGAAGAGTGAATTTTCTTGCTTTTTCTTGCCGGTTTTACTTGACAATTCAAAATCAATAAAGCGGAAGGAAGTTAGGAAGGCAGCGGATAAGGGTGCTCCTTCCAAACTGAGGGCCTCTACAGATCCTACTCCTCCATTCCCCTAAGATGTTTTGCAAGACAACACATGCATAGTCACTCAACGTAGCCGTGTTGATGATGAGCACGTCTCCCCTAGTGCATCGTCACAGGTGCTCCCTCTAACTTGGCACTGTTATATGTGGTTGCATGTTATGTATGATGTCTAGCTTGTATTGCTTCTAATTTTGTTGAATTCCATCCGCTTACTTTACACATTATACTTGTGAATAAGACACGTGTTCCTGTTTCTAGAACATAATATTTGTCTATCACACCATGTTCTTACATAAAAGTACTACTGTTGTGTAACCTGCAACAATCACTTATCATAAGACACGTTTGACTTGGGAGTGTGATATAGGTTACATCTTGCATTCTTTTCTAGCTTGTACTACTTATAATTTGTTGAAATGGCACTTATGACAAAACAGTTTTAACTTGGTAGAGTGATATTCGTTGCATCTTTCATATGGTGTCTAGCTTTCATTGCTTCTAATTTGTTGAAATGCCTTCTCCTTAGTTTACACATCAGAAGTTGTGAATATGCATTGTTTTGAATATTCAATGGAACTTATGTCGATCGACCTTTAACTTGGTAGTGTGTTGTTGTTTGCATCTTGCATATGATTTATTTCTTGTACTGCTTCACATTTGTTTAAACGCCATTTATGATGAGACGCTGTTAACTTGGTAGAGTGATATTTGTAGCATCTTTCATATGGTGTCTACCTTCCATTGCATTGCTTCTAATTTAGTGAAATGTCTTCTGCTTAGTTTACACATCATAGTTCTGGTTATCTCATGTCGTCCTGTTTTTCGTACATATTACATCCTCCTATCAAGTGGTTGTCTAACATAAAAGTTCAGTTTGTCTGTATCACACATCAATTTGTTCTGAAAAACTATTTTTTTTTCTTGTCGGCTTGACTTAACATGGCATAGAGAAAGAGGAAGCAACACAGAATGACAGGGAAAGGGAAGCGGAAGAATCCTGCAGATTCTGCTGGTACTGATGATGCCATAGAAGGTCAAAGTCCAGCAGAAAATTGTACAAACAGGGTATCCCGTGCTACACGAGCTGCAGAACAAGCCAAACAGAAAAAAATAGCTACCACCAAACAAGCGAGACAGCCCTAGTTGTTGCAACACCTTCCACAGTACCACCAAATGCACGATTTACTCGTTGGTCAACTCAACTAGCAAAGACGTTCCCAAGCTCCCTTGCCACCTGACACTACTTCCAAAGCACTCTTGACACAAGATGAGTTGGCAAGATCAGATGAACTTTGTGAGCTTCAACAGCAAGAAGGTAGTTGTTGGAGTCACGTTATAGTTGCATGCTTCTTTATATGTAGTCCCACAGTTTGATGTACACTAACACTTCCTATGTTTGTTGTTGGACTAGCACCTAGGCGCAAGAGGAAACAAACATCAGGGATAATGCTCGATAGGTTAACTAAATCTAGAGGAGGAAGAATGGAGATCCGTTTTGAGGCAAGTTTAAAAAGGCCGCGTGATGCTACAGAGTCAGCCAAGTTAGTATCACTGGCAGCGGTTGCCATTAGGTGTCATGTACGTATCCTCCCAACATGGATTCAAAGACAGAATGACAAAGACGAAACCCAGTTCAACACCTTCCTCAACTATTTATCTCAGTAAGTATGGTTATGTATGGAAACTAGTAATATTTCTTACTCATCCCATACTTTCTAGGTTCTTGATAATGAGACTCCCATAATTTTCAAAGCAGACGAGGTTCAAGTTGGATAGCCAAGATGATGCAACCAGACAAGCTTGCACCCATGTTTTCAATTACGCTCATGAGAGTATCGGTATAACTTGAGGAAAACTCACTTTGAAGGCAAGGCTAACGGTGAACTTGCCCAAATATCTCCAAAGTGGAAAATATATCGGATGAAGGCGGAGAGGCCTCGTTAAACACCGGTGCGATCCGAAGTATCAGGTACATTATATATATGTGATCATATCACATGTTTAAGTCCTATTTACGCATGTGCCACACAAATCTATCTTCTTGTAGGTGAACTGTTCAAAGAACAAGGCCAACCGTACGAAAGTGAAATTCCAACAGACGACCGGATCTCATAGCTATATTGCACACTACGAAGCTCTTGTAATTAGTTGTTGTTTCACTCTTTTCACTGTACCATATTATCAAATCTATATTGACTTGTACCAAATGCAGAGGAAAGCCCGCAAGGACCAAAAAGTACCTGAACCAAATGTTGTGGAAATCTTCAAGGACTGTCACACTAGCAAGACAAAGGGCATGACTACACCAGTCAAAGCCGCTGTTGTAAGTCCTTAATCCTCATGCCTTTTAACTACTACTTACTCTAACTTGTGCCTTGAACTGCATGGTTTGCACCCAATGTCTATTACTCTTTTCAATTTTATACACAATTGTCTTAGCGTATCATTGCACCTTACAAGGTTTAAAAGAGAGGAGTGATGTTCCTTTGATCTTGACTTGTAATCTAGTTCCGTGCTGTACTTGCCCACACAACGTTACAATTGCATGTTTGTCTATTCTCAGTTGTTTTGTGATATGAATGATGTCATAGTATGCTTACCGTATCATAAACTTTGTCTCCTTATCCATAGCTGTCAATACAATGTGAAGAAATAGACAATACATTAGCCATGGTACATGATCATATGTTTGGAACATGGTTTTATTATGTACTTTGTAGTAAAATACAACTAATATTTTACATGGGTTCACCAAAATAAGTTCTGTATATAGACCAAAGCTATTTTGTTTGGTTTTGCTGCCTCCTTAATATCTTACATTACGGTACTACTAATGTAAAAACTCAACTTTTCAGCAAGCTATGGAAAAAATGGTGGAACAGCCACCTTCTGAAGGTGGTGAGGCAACTATAACCGCAATGTCACCTCTTGCTGCAGTGGGTCAGTACCTATCCACTAACAATGCCAAAATCACGTTCCTGCGTAATACTGGGTTGGTTGTTAAGGCAATGTCGTCCAAACTGCCTCATGATCAAGATATGCAAGCTCAAAACAATGTTATATCTACGCTTCAGACACAAGCCCATTCCCTAACAGAGACCCTTTGTGAAACAAGGACAGACATTGTTCGATGTCGTCAAGATATGCATGGTTTTGAAACTAGACTATCAGACATTTGCTATGTTGTTCAGGAGCCTAGGAGAAATGAAGGTGAAGGTTATGGTGCTCCATCGGACAATACAGCATGAAAACGTAATACCAGTCAAATGAACTAAGCTTCAACTTACGGTGGTGCATTTATACGCCAGATCGTTAGCTTTTATGCCAACCTTCCTTTTGTTTTATAGTTGTAATTTGTTTTTGTGATACAAAATTTGTTCTTAACGTGCAGCCACCGGCTGAAGAAAACAGCAAGCCATTTTTGTATAGTGTAGGGTTTTCCCTATATTTGCACTGGTGGCAATCTTTGATGCCCAGTGGATGTAATCTGTGCAATCGCCTTAATAGCCTAGCATTAGTTTCAGGCTTATTTATTTCCTAGTCTTCTTTTTCCCTGGTTTGCTAGAGGCCGCAACAACCATGGGCCATATACGGACCGTGGTAACCTTGACCCTGCTACGAGCCGTAGGATCCATGGGCCTCCTACGGGCCGTCGATAAATGGGCCTCCAACAGGGTCGTAGACTCGGTGGGCCTCGGGCCGTCAGATAAATGGGTCTACATGGGCCGTAAACGGGCGTAATTGGTATCGGCCCAGTAGGGTAATGGGCCGTTAACAGGCCGGAGGACAGCAAAGGCTTAAATCTGTCACAAGCATAACGGGTCGTTAATGGGCCAAAATATAGGACGGGCTGGAAACGGCGCAACGGGCTAACAGGCCAGAAACGGGCCGACTCTTGCCACGGGCCGAATTTGGCCCATTAGGGAAACAGGCCAGTAAAGGGCCGAAAGTAATCGAGGGCCGGAAAGGAGCCCAAGAACGTATGGGCCTTCAGTAGGCCGAAAGCTAACACGGGCTGGAAACGGCCCATGTGAATCATGGGCCGTTAGCGGGTACAAAGAAATTTACTGTTCATTATGGGCTAGAGTCACCGTGGGCCTCTAAAGGGCCTAAAGATATGAAGGCCTCATATGGGCCGAAAGACGTTGTGCGCCATACATGGGCCAAAAGTGAAACGGGCTGGTGTTATATTCGACGGCCCACATGACGTTGTTGGGCCGATTTCGGGTAGACCCTAACGGGCCATGAGTTACCGGGTCGTAAAATGGGCTATTTGCGAAGATACCGTTAATAGGCTTTTCATGGGCCAGCCCGGTAACTTTTGACCAAGTCAAACGGGTCGGCCTTTGTAAGCTAAATGGGCCAGTGGTGGGCCATCGCACGTGTCGACATATCATAGGCGCCTATCTGACCCACTGACGAGCTGACACGTGTTTCCTTTGGCCAATCAGAATTTTACACGTGGAAATTTCCCATTGGATTGGGCTGTTAACGGGTTATCGGATCCAAAACCGAACCCGATAGCTTAACGGCGACCTGTTATGGTGGATGCCACGTATCGGTCACCCTTGAGGAAAGCACTTCTGTGACACGCGATTTATCGTCATGGAAGTGGACACTTCCGTGATGATAATTTTGGTAATGTCATGGAACACTTGTACGACAGCACAGGTATGACTATCTTGATTCTGTCATAAAATCGTCAAGGATGTACATGCATGACAAAAAACGTGACCTACTGTGACAAACACGTATCATCACGGAAGTGTATTTTTTTGTAGTGCACCTCCATGGATGAGAAGGAAAAGAAGGGGGGCAAATCCTACTAGGACTAGGAGTCCTAGTAGGACTCCCCCCTTATGGTGCGCCCCCTAGGGCCGGCCTCCTCCCTCTCCCTCCTTTATATACGTGGGAAGGGCACCCCTTGGAGACACAACAATTGTTCCAAGCCATGTGCAGCGTCACTCTCCACAGTTTGCTCCTTCGATCATATTCACATAGTGCCTAGGCGAAGCCTTGAGCGGATCACATCACCATCACCGTCACCACGCCGTCGTGCTGACAAAACTCTCCCTCGACCCTCTGCTGGATCAAGAGTTCGAGGGACGTCATCGAGCTGAACGTGTGCTGAACTAGGAGGTGTCGTACGTTCGGTACTTGCATCGGTTGGATCGTGAAGACGTTCGACTACATCAACCGCGTTAACCTAACACTTTCGCTTTCGGTCTACGAGGGTACCTGGACACACTCTCCCCCTCTTGTTGCTATGCATCTCCTAGATAGATCTTGCGTTTGCGTAGGATTTTTTAAAATTGCATGCTTCATTCCCCAACAGATTTGGTTGTCCTCATTAGATGTTTCCCCTCGAAAGAATAAGAATGTCATCCCTCGTGAATATTTACATTGGGGGGGGGCAGGTGTTAAAAAGTTCAAGGACTCTTCACTCTTGTTGGCGAGCTGTCGTGCTCCTAGGGGCCCCGTCCTTTCAAGTTTGAAAGCTATTGGATTTGTATGACCCCGTTCATAGACATTGTCGAGAGCATATCGAATCGATCTCTTATAATTTAGATGAGCAAATGGTTGGGTATCTTTAACTCTCTATAATTTAATGGGTTAAAGGGTAGCTGTCTCTAGCCAATCCCTTATATTTTACTCTTTATATAAAGTCTCAATTCTTTTAGTATTGTCACATACATTTCAAACTACTGGAAACTATTTTATCAGTCATTCGAATGATTTAAATTCAATATACATAACAAATCAACCATGAACATGTATATAGTTGCACGGATCGAGCAATTCAAATTAAAACATGCTTAGAGTTCATCCAGAAGGCACCAGATCGATCAAGTTTGATCCAAATTCGCCACCAAATAGCATGTCTTATGCCGTGGATCAAGCCCAACCAAAGGCACGTAACACGAAATCAAGCACCATCACCATCAAAGAAATAATGACCACCTCCAAGGCCTCCAAAATCACCATCTCCAAGTCCACCACCATCCCATGGCCACCACCACCATCACCTCCTTGTCCACAATCATCCTCATATCCACCACCATCATTCCGAAGAAAGATCTCCGTTTGGTTCATGATCTCTACACGAGTGAGCTCCCAAAACCTTTTTGACATGGCATCCACCATGGTTGGGTTCACAAACATGATAGCATATTCTTCGGATGTCTTCTCTTTCACAAGTCTCTCCTCCTCGAGTGCAAGCCTACACTCCTCCGCCTTCAACTTCCTCTCTTCGGCCGCCAACTTGGACCTCCATTTCTCACCCTCCACGGCTCATCCCACCTTGCCACCTTCTTCTCTTTTCGTTTGACCACCAATGATTGATTGGTCATGATCATAGCCATAAGCTCTTCCTTGTAGGTGTCGCCGAAGATCCCTCTCTTTTTTATCTCTTTTGCAATCTTATTATCATCCGACCTCTTGTTGGGATTATCATCCACCTCATTATTGGCTTCAATGGATATGCTAATCCTTGACCTCTTCGGTGTGGTCTCGGAGTTCCTCCTAATCATTTTTCAATATTGGCAAGTTCTTTGTAGCAATGGTGCAATGTGAGGCCCTTTCCATCGTTCTTCTTATTGTGTTGCTTGTATAACTCTTGGATGATAGACCTATACACCGAGATTTGCACCCCACTCAGTGGTAAATTGTTGACTTGATCAGTACAGCTGGACCATCAATTGCATTGCTCTTTGATGGTACCCCAACGGTGCCAAATAGAGCCTTGGGTGCTGTTTGATGGGACTTCCACAATGGTGCTATATTAATCTTCAATCCTACCCCAAAACTTCTCTTTTGATTGATATATGCCAACCGATGCATCAAGTGACACATTCGTCCAAGCATAATACAAAGCAACATCTTCATCTTGGCAATAGTTGTGTGTCCTCAACTTTCATGGTGCCTTCACGCCTGATTGTGTCTCAATGGGATCACCGACTTCCTCGGCCTCCTCCTCCACTTAGGGACGATAATCGTCCTCGGCCTCCTCTTGTTGAGGAAACATTGAATCTTCATCGCGTAGATCATAGAGGCCAAGCATGTGTGACTCTTCCAATTGAGAAAAGAATTCAGTTGCATTCAACTTCACACTACAAGCTCATCACCATACGACCGCAAGCAATCACCAATGCATCAGCCGAATAGAAAAGGTACATATTTTTTACCTTGATGGCATTTCATAGACCACTTGGCGGCCACGGACCTTGGCGGAGGCCGGACTTTCTAGACAAGGGGGCGTAAAGGTGGCCAGAGACGGGGTACGAGCCATCAGAGTCGCCCTCTTCTTCTTCTTCACCTCCCCCTCGGTGAGTGTTGCCGGCTTCCTCGTCCACTTACCAGCTGCTAAAGCAGCGGGAGGACAACCTCCCATCCTCGGGGCCGCTGCGGCTTTCTTTCAGTTTCTTCTTTTCTAGTTTTCCTGGGTCTTTCGAAATTTTTTATTTCAAAAAAGTGCAAATTACAAAAAAGTTCAAATGTTCAAAAATGTTCGGTTTTTTTACAATTATTCACCTTTTCAAATAATATTTATGATTTATAAATTGTTCACGGTTTTCAAATACACATTTTAAAAAAATTCATGAACAATTTTCAATTTTCGTATTTTTTGTCAAATTCATGGATAATTTTAAAATTCACAAACATTCAAAAAAAGTAAACAATTTTGTAATCTCGTTCAATACATAATTTTAAAATTCAAGATTTTTTTTTTCAAATTTGTAGATATCCTTCACTGAACAATTTTTTATTTGCACCAACTTTTTAAAAACAAAAAACACCGTTTGCCATTTTTTGTTCTCGCAAGGCAGCACCAAAATACCCGGCAACTATATCTCGCGTCAAGCGAGATAGATGGTATGCTCGTCTGAATTGTTTCCGCAACATGTAGCTACTGGGCCGGCCCATTTCCAACTTCCCCCCGTGCTTTCGATACACTCGGTCGCTTGCTTCTTCCATTTATTCTGTTTTTTTCCTTTCTTTTAAATTTTCTTTCGGGTTTTCTGTTTATTCGTTGATTTTCTTTGCTTTATTTCTGCTTCATTTTTGCACAGATTGTTTTTGTTTCCTTGATGGTTTTCACTGCTTTTTGTTTGCTTTATTTTCTTTCTTCATTTTTCTTTCTTTCTTTGTTTTCAATGGTATTCTTTATTTTTCTTTGTTTTCATCGATTTTCTTCGTCTTTCTTTGTTTATATCTCAATTTTCAATGATTTCATTCTTTTTGCATTGGTTTTATTTGGTTTTCATTTTTTATTGGGTTTACTTGTTTCTTGGTTGATTTTAATCGATTTCTCTTTTTTTCAACCCATGTCAACTTTTTCAGTACACACACTTTTTTAGTATATCATAAACATATTTTATATACATGTTTAGCATTTGTGAAACACATGATCAAATTTTATGGTCAATATTATTTTTTATGTTTACTTTTTTCGTAGAAATTCGACATTATATCACATATATAGGGTGGGCATAAAAACCGAGTAACCGAATGCCGAACCGAAACCGATTCCGAAGAAACCGAATTTTTGGTTTTTGCTGTTGGTACAGTGAAAATCGGTTTTTACTTGTGAAAACCGAAATTAAATTACTCGCTTCGGTGGTAACCGTATAACCGAAACAAAAAACCGTATATCTAAACCATTTTTAGTACATGTTTAACATTTTTCAAACATAATATTAGCATTTTAGAATACATGGTCAACCTTTTTGAATATACGGGGAATGTTTTTTTGAATGGCAATAAACATTTTTACACATAGAATGTATATTTTTCGTATTCAGGAACAATAATACCCCCCCCCCCCCAACATACACACACACATATATACATGTTTAGGATTTCTTTAGTATTTCCCGCAAAAAAAAGGATTTCTTTAGGTACAGAATTAAACATCTATAAATATATTTTTTTGAAGTCTAATTTTATTTAGTGTACAATGTACATTTTTATACACCGGGAACATTTTATTTATACAAGTATAACATTTTTTAAATACATAGTCAATATTTTTTACATACATATTTTATTTGTTTTTTAAACATGGCATATATTGTTTCTGTACACACTTAACATTTTTCAAATGGTTGATTAAATTTTTTCTACATATTTGATTAATGTTTTTCAAATTCTTGGTTAACATTTTTTAAATAAATTTTGTACATTTCCACATACACGAGTAACAATTCCTCTATATACATTTATCATGTTTCAAATGCTTGGTTAGCATTAAAAAATTATGTAATGTGTGTGTGTGTGTGTGTGTGTGTGTGTGTGTATGTGTGTGTGTGAATATTTTCAAGTGTATAGTGGTCAAAAAAATATTTTCAAGTATAAATAAATAAAAAGCAAAAAAAAAGGGAAGAGGCATGTGGCCTGGCGCCGGACGCGAGCTCACGCTAGGTCTCGATATAAGCGAGATGGCAGATCCTTTGCATGCTAAGCGTTTGCTGCTTCGTTTTGTTTGTTTTTTCTGTTGCTTTTTTGTTTTGCCTTTTCTTTTTGGTCATTTCTGGTTTTTTGTTTGTTTGGTTCTTTATTTCTTTTTATTTTCCATTTTATTTTGATAATATTTGTTGAGTAACATTTTAATACACGGTGAACAATTCGTTAATATATGATGAATTTTTTATTTAGTTTTTTAATACACAATGAAAAATTTGTTAGTGGTCATTGTATATTAAGAAAATATTCACCGTATATATTACAAAATAGGTTCAACCTATGTTTCCAGAAAAAATTCAGCGTGGATTTAAGATAAGTTCACTATATATTAGAAAAAGGTTCACCATGTATTATACGAACGTTGATCGTATATTAGAAAAATATTCACTATATATTAATAAATGTCATTGTGCATTATAAAAAGTGGTCACCATCTTTCCTACTTATAAAGGTTAGAGTTGATTGTGAGTTCACATATGGAAACAACAACGTTCACAAGTAAACCACGTACATCTACCTACACTGGGAATACCAACCTTCCAAGAACATAATAAACAAATCTATTTGTAGTCACATGTGCGACCTAACAGAAATAAACAAATACACTACTACTTTCATGTGAGACCAACACTTATAGAAGGCACAATTAACAAATGTAGAAATGGGACTTCAACTCAATATGATGCTCTTGTTTGTCAATTTTTCTTCCCAACCAAGTTATTTTAGTTTTATATCACTGAACAGAGTGAACAAATTGTAATTCTAAAATGATGATAGATCTTGTCCTCCTATTCGATCCATGATCTTGTGCAGTCAACTTACCAATGTCTATTCTTATACGTTTCAACATTCGAATGTTTTGTCTGACAAAGGACGTACTATGGTTACCCAAGATTCTCTAATGTTTGCGTGATCTTTTGTTGTATTTTTTCTTTTTAATCATGAACACCACACAAAGGCCGCATAATGCGAACGTATTTTCATGATTTCCTAAGCCAGTGGCCTAACTCCTTGTATTTTATAGTTTGGTAGCAACGTACATGCATTGCGCTAGTATATTAAGAAAATGTTCAAACTATAATACAAAATTGTCCAATATACATTGAACTTTTTTGTGATATACACTGACTTTTTAAAAATGCACATTGAACATTTTTGTGATAAACGCTGAACATTTTTTTGATATATGCTGAACATTATTTTAGTACACAATGAATTTTTTTATACAATGAACATTTTCTTAATATATGGTGAACATTTTGTTAACTGTACGATGAACATTTTCGTAATGCATAGTGAACTTTTTCATAATGTACAGTTAACCATGTTTTTCATATACGATGAATATTTTTGTAATAGGAGGTGACCTTTGAATATAACACACAGGAAAGAGAAGAAGATATAAAAAAGAAAAGAAACGAAAAAGAAAAAAAAATGAAAGGAAAAAAGGAACCAAAACAAAAAGAAACAGAACAAAACCAGTGAAGACCGGACAAAACATTGCAAAGAACCGGAAGCAAAAAAACACAGAAGAAAAACGAAGGAAACAACGAAGGAAGCTGTAGCGAACGGATAAAACACGGACCCTGTACATGGGCCGGCCCACCCGGTGGCTCACCTCAGCGAAAGGTCAACCTTTTGACGCTAACGGGCGTCAAATAGGTTCTGCCAATGTGGCGTGGGCGGCGCGGCTGCAAGCGGCGCTTTATGCGCCGGTCTAGGGAATTGGCACCCACTGGCGTACCTCGTGGGCCGGCCCGGAAAGGTTTCGAGCACCGCCGTTTTAGGTCCGCAGGCTACTAAGCGCTAGTGATTGGTTACAGCGCGAAACTTTTATGAACAACTGTACCTGCGCTACCCTAAAAAAAAGTACCTGCACTATTTCTTGCACACATATTTCTAGAAAAAACGTTATTCTTACTTTAAAAAAATTCCATTCATTCAAGAAAGTTCATGAATTAGGAAAAAGTTTATTTACTCAAAAAAATCATGAATTAGGAAAAAGCATTTATTCAAAAAAGTTCATCAATTTGAAAAAAATCCATAAATCTTGTAAAAAGTTCATCAATCTTTAAAAGAAGTTCAGACATTTGAAAAAGAAGTTCGTCGTAATTGAAAAAACTTCATCGAACTTGAAAAATAGTTCATAGAACTTGACAAAAAGTGCAGCGATTTGAAAAAAGTTCATCGATGTTGAAAAATGTTCATCAATTTGGAAAAAGTTCATCGATTTTGATAAAAAGTTCATTGATCTGAAAATAGTTCATCGAATTTGAAAAAGGTTCATCAAACTTGAAAAATAGATCATCGAACTCGACAAAAAAGTTCAAATATTTGAAAAACTTCATCAATGTTGAAAAATGTTCATCAATTTGGAAAAAAGTTCATGAATTTTGGTAAAAAGTTCATCGATCTGCAAAAAGTTCATCGATTTGAACTTTTGAAAAAACGTTCATCGATTTAAAATAAAGTTCACGTATTTGGAGAAAGAAGTTCAGAAATTTGAAACCAAAAATTCACGCACTTAGGAGAAAAGAAGAAAGAAAGAAATAGAAAAGAAAAGAAAAAAGTTGAAAAAACTGAACAACACTGTTTCCAGGAAAAAAGGAAAAAAAAGGGTTTAAAAGGCTGTATATAAACATAAACAGGTGGCCTGGTTGAATGGTTATGACTGCACTGATATAGTCACGAGAAAAAGGTGAATATGGGCCGGCCCAGCTCAACGGGAGGGTGTGCGTCCGATTGCGTAAATACCTAAAACGGGCGCTTAAGGCACCGTTTAGGATTTGCACTCACAACGAGCGATATCACCTTTCGGCAAAAAGTTGGCAGGCCGACACGTTTGCTTGATTTCTAATGTCGTTTTGTGAAGTATAGTTTCAAAGATCAATTTCAAGGTATGAGAGACTCCCTCAAAGAAAAGAAGGTATGAGATAGCTAACCGGACTTGCAGTTCGGCGTCTAATGTCGTTGTAGAGAGAAAATATTACGTAGTGATTACTGTGGCATTAACCCGTTCACTTTTTTTAATTTTTGGCTTATTTTTTCTAGTAAAGAGAAAACCGACTTATTACAACGAAAGCACAATTGTATATGGATGCAGTTTGGGTCAAGTTAAATGTCTGTATAATTTAATTCCTCGTTAATAGAACGTCCGTCCGTTACAATGAGCTACATTCACGACTGAGGGAGTCCTAAACTAGGGGGTGTACGGATAGCCGAACTATCATCTTTGGCCGGACTCCAAGACTATGAAGATACAAGATTGAAGACTTCGTCCCTTGTCCGGATGGGACTTTCCTTGGCGTGGAAGGCAAGCTTGGCGATACGGATATGTAGATCTCCTACCATTGTAACCGACTCAGTGTAACCCTAACCCTATCCGGTGCCTATATAAACCGGAGGGTTTTAGTCCAGAGGACGAACAACAATCATACCATAGGCTAGCTTCTAGGGTTTAGCCTCCTTGATCTCGTGGTAGATCTACTCTTGTACTACCCATATCATCAATATTAATCAAGCAGAGTAGGGTATTACCTCTATCGAGAGGGCCCGAACACGATAAAAACATTGTGTCCCTTGTCTCCTGTTACCATCCGCCTAGACGCACGCCTCGGGACCCCCTACCCGAGATCCGCCGGTTTTGACACCGACATTGGTGCTTTCATTGAGAGTTCCTTCAGATCGTCACATATAGGCCCGATGGCTCCTTCGATCATCAACAACGACGCGGTCCAGGGTGAGACTTTTCTCCCGGACAGATCTTCAGATTCGACGGCTTTGCACTACGGGCCAATTCACTTGGCCATCCGGAGCAGATCGAAGCTATGCCCCGCCATCAGTCAGTTTGAAGTTTAAACTACACGGCCGACATCCGCGGAGACTTGATCCTCGACGGATTCGAGCCGCAGCTAAGCGCCGCACTATCTCGATGGGCATGATCTAGCTCGCCACGGCAAAGGCCCTAGAGGTCGCACCAAAGATCCGCCCGACCCTTAATTCGGAGCCGGATTCCCCGATCGAGGACGAGTGGTTGGACACCGCCTCGGGGCTACGATCTCAACGGCGATTGAGCGAACTCCATCCCTTTCGCTGCGAAGACCGTGACTCCAAGGTGCGGACTCATTTCCGGACTCAACCTCCTCATACCGCCAATGAATCCGATCGACGCCGGTTATGGAGTTCACCGCCGCGGACATCTTTCAGCACTCGCCCTTTGGCGATATCCTGAACTCACTAAAGTCTCTCTCTTTATCCGGAGAGCCCTGGCCGGACTACGGACAAGAAGGTTGGGATGCAGACTACGAAAAAAATTCAACGCCCACCCACCACCCACTTTGTAGCCACTGTCGACGATTTAACCGACATGCTCGACTTCGACTCCGAAGACATCGACGGTATGGACGACGATGCCGGAGACGACCAAGACCCAGCGCCTACAAGGCACTGGAAGGCCACCTCGTCATACGACATATACATGGTGGACATCCCAAAAGATGGGAACGGCGATGGAACGGCGGAGGATGACCCCTCCAAGAAACAACCCAAGCGCCGACGTCAGCGGCGCCGCCCTAAATCCCGCCACAGCAAAAACGGTGATTCCGGCACGGGATATAATAACACTCCGGACAGTGCCGAAGACAACCCCCTCCAGCAGGATTCAGCGCAGGAGGAGGAAGAAGCAAGACCGCATGACAGTGCGGCAGAAAGAGAGGTAGAGGACGATAATTATGCGCCCCTCCGAAGATGAGGCAAGCCTCGACGACGGCATTTAATTTGTCGTGCTCGAGGACCCCGCCGAACAGGAGCGCTTTCAAACGCAGGCTTATGGCCACGACAAGCAGCCTCAAGAAAAAGCAGCAGACTTCGAAATGACCAAGATTTGCTAGGCGACAAATGGATGAAGTCCTTGCACCAAGAGTATGAACTCGAACGGCCCTCCAAGAGATACCCCAAACGCAGGCTGCTACCCCAATTTGAGGAAGCAGCACCCAAACCTACATCACCGGCCAAGATGATGCGGCCGACCGCCACCCCGTGGTCGCGACAGAGAGGCCTCCAGACCCTCCATTCAAGCCGTACTCCGGCGTCGCTCGAAAAGTACCAAGGCACGGGGAAACGCGCCAGACCTGCGAGACATATTGGAGGACAAGGCAAGGCAAACAAGATCGATCTACGGATCGCATGGGCTCCCCACGACACGTGACGATAACCGTCATGCCGGATACAAAGAACTCCGCCGGGCGAACACGATGAGACAAAGCTCATATGAGCTACGCCGTGATATAGCCCAATCTGAGGCGCCAAGACACCCACTATGCTTCACAGATGAAGTAATGGATCATCAGATCCCCGAGGGCTTCAAACCCGTAAACATCGAATCATACGATGGTACCACAAATCCTGCGGTCTGGATCAAGGACTATCTCCTCCATATCCACATGGCCCGCGGTGATGATCTACATGCCATCAAATACCTCCCACTCAAGCTTAAAGGACCAACTCGGCATTGGCTCAACAAATTGCCAAAGAAAATCAATTGGTTGTTGGGAGGACCTGGAAGCCGCATTCCTTGATAACTTCCAGGCACATATGTGCGACCACCAGATGCCGATGACCTCAGCCACATAATTCAAAGAAAGTAAGAATCGCCGGACAATTCGACACGGTTCCTAACCAAGAAAAATCAAATCGTTGATCGTCCGGATGCAGAGGCCCTTGCAGCCTTCAAACATAACATCCGAGACGAGTGGCTAGCCCGCACCTAGGACAGAAAAGCTGAAATCCATGGCAGCCCTCACCACACTCATGACCCGCTTTTATGCGTGGGAGAGGACAGCTGGCTAGCTCAGAGTAACAACTTGACCAAAAACCACGGTAGTTCGGATACCAAGGACAAGAATGGCAGGTCGCGTCATTAACAAGAACAAGCGCCGCATTAACGGTGATAATGTCAAGATTCGGCAACAATGCCGGATTCAGAGGCTCTAAACCGGTCGGCGGAAGAAGCCATTCAAAAGAAATACCAGGCCCGGCCCAACTTGGACCGAATACTCGATCGCTTGCGGATACATGGCACCCGAAAACCAGCCAACCACACCAACAGGATTGTTGGGTGTTCAAACAAGCGAGCAAGTTAAGTGCCGAACTCAATGACAAGGCTGCATAGCGATGACGAGGAAGAGCCCCGCCGAACAATAGAGGACAGAAGGGCTTTCCCACACTAGTGCGGACGGTGAACATGATATACGCAACCCACATACCCAAAAGGGAGCGGAAGCGTGCACTAAGGGACGTATATGCGATGGAGCCAGTCGCCCCAAAGTTCAACCCATGGTCTTCCTGCCCGTTCACCTTCGATCGAAGGGACCACCCCACTAGCATTCATCATGGCGGTTTCGCTGCATTGGTTCTTGACCCAATTATTGACGGATTTCACCTCATCAGAGTCCTGATGGACGGCGGTAGCAGCCTGAACTCGCTTTATCGTGATACAAGGCGCAAAAATGGGCATAGACCCTCAAGGATTAAACCTACAAAGACGACCTTTAAAGGCGTCATACCGGGTGTAGAGGCCAATTGTACAGGCTCGATTACACTCGAAGTGGTCTTCGGATCCTGGATAACTTCCGGCGAAGAGTTAATCTTCGACATAGTCCCGCCCGCAGCTATCACACATCGCTTGGACGAACCGCATTTGCAAAGTTCAATGCGGTGTCGCACCACGATACCTCAAGCTCAAGATGCGGGCCCTTGAGGAGTAATCACGGTCAATGGAAACACCGAACACTCTCCGAACGGAGGAGCACACGGCGGCCCTTCGCGCGGAGGTGCAAAGCAGCCTCACAGCAATTCTCGAGTCCGCCACTAAACGTCCGGACACCGCCAAGCGCCCGTAGTAACCTACAACAAGACCGCTGGCACGGTTCAAGCATCGCGTAGTAATCCGGCTAACCCCAGCCCTCGCGAAATCGCTGAAGCGATTACTCTGGCGTACATAACTACGCTCTGGAGATACCATGGGCATAAGGGAAGGGCACGACCACTGACGCCTGCACGCGGCTCAACCGCACTGTGGGCTCCCAATTGTGTCATTCTTTTCTTTTTTCTTTTTTCCTTACTTTCAGGACTCCGCTTTTCCGAAGTCCCGTCCGCACTAGAATTGCCGAATACACGATGCAACAGCCAGGAAGCGTAAAATCGCGTCGAGTGTCCAGTGGTCTCTATTACGAGCATTATACCTGTTTTACATACCATCCCGCAGCTTACCCCTGGAGGGGGACATATTAAATAGTCCCATCCCTTGCTTATCGCACAATTTGTATCGTTATGCTTTTATTTGCAGTTTCTTTTTAATAACCAATATATAGCTCTTGCCTATTATTGCATTCTTTCACATTATATATGTTCATTTATGACATTGCGCAAACGTACAATTTGGCACGGCCAATACACTAGGGGCTTAAGTACCCCAAAATTATGGTGTGATAAGTCCGAACACTTTCACAAGTGCGGCACCCCGAACTTATAGCATTATATGCATCGGCTCCAAATCATGTCTTGGGTCAATAGTTGGGTTTGCCCGGCTCCCATGTTTTGGTACCTTATGTTCCGTTATATCGGCTAAGGTAGCACTGGGAGAACTACTGCGATTGTGCCCCGGTTGAGCTGGGTTGAGCACCTCAGTGGAGAAAGCTAAAACTGACCGTCATGATAGGGCGAGAGCCGGTCGCTGTTCGAGAGGTTTCTTCGAGTCCCTAAAGACTTATGCCGCTTAGAGCGAGGAACCGGCATTGTCCGGCCAAGGCGTGGATAGCGCCCCGAACTCGGTCTTCCGAATACTAGGGGCTTCGCCGAAATTTAAAATTATAGAATTCTATGGCTAAGTGAGAGTGTTCAAGCAATATAAGTCCGGTTGCCTTGTTCGTTGCGTTGAGCGCCTCCCTTGATGGACCCAAGAGTGGGAACAAGAGCGCTCAAGTTTATCCCGAACACCCCAGCACTCGTGGCATGGAAGCTGAAGCCAACGACTTGCCATCTCTCAAATTTGATAAAGGGCCGCACAGAAGGTAATATTTTAAATTAACAAGCGTTTCTTAGCGCATATGAACAAGTTTTCAGCGTACAGGATAACAAATGCGAGTCTATTCAAAAATTACATCTTTGGAGCACTCATCCGCTATACGGCGGGCACCCTTCAGGACGCCCTCATAGTATATTTCGGGCATGCGATGCTCCTTGCCCTTCGGTGGCCCGTCCGTCACAAGCTTCTCCGCATCCAGCTTGCCCCAGTGCACTTTAGCACGGGCAAGGGCCCGACGGGCACCTTCGATGCAGACGGAGCGCTTGATGACTTCAATCCATGGACAAAGGCCCACCACCGCTGCACTAACCCGAAGTAGCTCCTGTGCATGGCTTCCAATGGCCACACCAACTATGAGGCCCTTCATGGCCTGTTCGGCGACCTTAGGAGCTCGACCAGCCGCTTCAGCTGGTTGCTCGAGGCACCAGACGGTCGGCCTCAAAGATACTGAGACCAGAACACCTTCTCGCCGAGCTCCCTCCTTGGCGCAGTAGAACGCGGCAGCATCGACACACCACGGGCAGATCGGCGAACGCCTCTGGAGAGCTCGGACTCGGGTAAGTACTAGATAATTGACTTTTACATTCTTGCTCTGCATAAAGAATGCCTTACCCGCCGCGATCTTCTTTATTGCCTCAACCTCCTGGAGGGCTTTTTGGGCCTCGGCCTTAGCAGCTTTGGCACTCTCAAGAGCCAAAGCAAGCTCGGACTCTCGGGTCTTCGAGTCACGCTCCAAACCCTCGTATTTTTCCACGAGAGCCTGGAGCTCTTGCCGCACCTCCGCCAGCTGCGCCTCCCCCTTCTCTCGCTCGGTGCGCTCCACAGCCGCTTTGTTTCATGGACACCGCCTCCTTGTGGTCGCCACCTCGCTCGTGGCCCCTGCAGTACCCATGTTATTCTTGTTATTTTTTGCAACCAAATCCTTTCTATAAGGTATTTCTTTAATAAGGTATTACTTACCTTCCTTGTCCTCGAGCTGCTTCTTGGAAAGGCCGAGCTCGTTCTCGGACCACTCGAGGCTCTGCTTCAATGCATTGACCTCCATGATCGGTGCTTGGCAGAAGTCGGCAGCAGCCTGCATTCGCAAATTGACATACTTATGTTAGACTCCTGCATATATCTTTTTAGATCCTTAGTCCGGCTTTTCTTTCCGAACACCGAACTAAGCATCTGGGGCTACTGTCTATGCGGTAATATTTTTACATATTCTAAACTCACCTCAAAGCCTGTTAGAAGGCTGGTACAAGCCACCAGCCCGCTCTTGGCGGATCGAACTTTCTGGATCACCACACTCATAACAAAGGCGGTGCTCCTCCTCGATGGAGGCTATTAAGCGCCTCGAAGTTATCCGGTGCCTCCGGTTGGACGGAGGACACCGGCGTCTTACCCTTCCTACGAAGGACCGCTTGCGGACTTTGAAACCGCTGAAGGTTCGGTATGGAGTCCGGACGAGGTCGGGCTTAGAGCCTGGGGCTCTCGCCCCCACGCTGGAGTCCGGGAGGTTGCCTTGCGGGCGCCTCCTGCGCCACCTCCTCTTGACCAGGCCCCCTTGGGGCCCCACCTCGGCGTCGTCTGCAGCGTGGAGGTGAGGAGGCGGCCGGAAGTGAAGTACTCTCCATTTCCGACGAACTCAGGGACCCGCTCGACGAAGCGGCGAACTCGTCCTTGGGCGGGCTGCATGATTGTTCGGCATTAGAGAACACTATGCAATGAAAAAAACCATGGGTATCCGGACACTTACGATCTCGCCAGGGGCTTAGCCCTTGTCGGCCACTCCTCCTCGTCGTTGTCGGCTTTGGTGGAGAAGTCCGGATGAAGGGTCCTTCCCTTCTTGGACCCTCCGGCCTCCCGGTTGGGGCGGCCTTCCTTTTCTTCTCTCTCACTGGGAGAGGTTTCTTTTTCCTCCTCCTCTTCCTTAGAGGAGGATTACGCCTCAGAGTTGTCGGGCGGTGAGTCTGACAGCACCTGGCGCCGGGAGCTCCTTCGAGTTCCCGTGGCCTCCTTCTTAGCCTTCTTCTCCGGCACCACGTGAGGTATCGGAGCCAGCAGCCCTGTCAATCGGGCGTCCGCTGGGTCTTCTGGCAAGGGAGCCGGACAGTTAATCTGTCCGGACGTCTTCACCCCCCTGTCCAAAGGTTAGGGAGTTTTAGATCCCGCATAGAGTCAAACTATAAAAAAGAGTCCCATAAAGGGTAAAATAACTTACCTCGCTGGCTTGACGCTGCGAGCTGAATTCGCGATCTTGATGGCGGATGAGGGAGCCTCGGCGCCTTGAACATCACCTTCCGTGCATCTTCGCACGAGTGTCGAAGAGCCTTTTCAGAGTTGAGTGTTGTGCCGGATCAAACTCCCATGATTTGAAGGCCCGTTGTTGGCATGGGAGAATCCGGCGGATGAGCATCACCTGGATTACATTGACAAGCCTGAGATTCTTGTCCACCAGGTTTCGGACGCAGGTTTTGAGTCCGGACAGCTCGTCCGAATTCCCCCACGTCAGGCCCGTCTCTTTCCATGATGAGAGCCGTGTGGGGAAGCCAGATCAGAATTCGGGGGCCGCCGCCCATTGAGAGTCGCGCGGCTCGGTGATGTAGAACCACCCCGATTGCCACCCCTTTATGGTCTCCACAAAGGAGCCCTCGAACCGTAGGACTTTGGCCATCTTGCCAACCATGGCGCCTCCGCACTCCGCTTGGCGGCCGCCCACTACCTTCGGCTTGACATTGAAGATCTTCAGCCATAAGCCGAAGTGGGGCTGGACGCAGAGGAAGGCCTCGCACACGACGATGAACGCCGAAATGTTGAGGATGAAATTCGGGGCCAGATCATGGAAGTCCAGGCCGTAGTAGAACATGAGTCCCCCGGACAAATGGGTGAAGTGGAAAACCTAGTCCGCGGAGGAAGTTGGGGAGAAACACCACCCTCTCATGGGGCCTGGGGGTTGGAATGAGCTGCCCCTCGTCGGGTAGCCGGTGCACGATGTTGCTGGACAAGTATCCGACGAATATAAGGAATATAAGGAATATAAGGAATAATAAGGAATATAAGGAATATAAGGAATAATAAGGAATAATAAAAATTACATCCAGATTCTTAAACCAGGTAGCGATGACTACAAGAACTGAAGCAAGCCAAATGTGCGCCATCGTCATTGCCCCTCCCTCGCCTGAGCCATGCAAAACGTCTTGTACTAGACAGTCGAGAAGTTGTCGTGCTAAGTCCCCATAGGACCAGCGCACCAGAACAACAATCATCGCTGATGAAGAGATGCGTAGATCAGAAGGATCCAACATGAAGACACACGAACGTAGACGAACGAACACCAGATCCACCAAAGACAACCACTGACAGAATCCTGCGAGATCCATTGGAGACACACCTACACACGCCCTCCAACGATGCTAGACACACCACGGAAACAGGGGTAGGAGGGGAGAATTTTATTCCATCTTCAGGGAGCCACCTTCGTCTCGTCTTACTAAGGAGGACATAAACCCTAACAAAACCAAAAGAAACATCTAAAAAATGAGACCTCCCGCCGGCAAGGGTCAGGATCCATCGTGCCCCATGGCCCTAGGGCTCCAGAGACGAGGCAGATCGACGGCGGCACCTGAGGGAGACAAAGCAACCCTAGCTTTTCTGGAGGAGGCGGCCGCGGCCGCATAAAATATATTCTAGTTCATGTTCTTTCTTTCTGACCCCAATTAAAAATGTTTTTTGGAATGATATGTGAATGGATTAAGTTACAACCATACTAAAATATCAGGAGCAAAAAACATATTTATCGAAGACCATTTCTACAATACATTCGACATGGAAGTTATGAAGCCTGGCAAATTGAGGACTATCACAATGGTGACTTACCATCAAATCCCATTGACGAGGACATGACTACTTGGATACGATCAAAAATATTGCATACATGCATGTTTATGAGGTGATTTCTAATAGAAGTTATGCAATAATTTATTTATGTTATCGAGGACAAAAATAATTAACCAACTTTTGTGTCATGTCTAATTGCGGGTGTATTGGACATCTGTACAAACCACGTGTGAAGATAAAGCAAAAGGAAATGGTTATGAGTATTCAAGAAGTCCTGTCACGCGGCTTTGGTCCAAGAGAAGACAGAGACCAAGTCCTCCAAAATTTTGTACTCAGATTCAGACTGCACAGACACACCTGACTTCAAACGCTTAAATCTTTTGCATCCGGACTCCAAATTGGGTGAATATTTTTTTGTTGGAACACTTATCTCGTGACTTTCCAACACAGTTGGATTCACCTTCAAATTCATCTCGAGCGTGTATATATAACCAAACACAGTCCAATGCTATAGCAGAATCCGTGTCAAACTACAAGTCAAACAGTGTTGCGTCACCTCCACTTGGGCCATGTACGACATATGGTTGAATTTAGGATGCCTTGGGACGTCCTTCCACCCCTTGGCAGTCACCCCTTAGTCTTATATAAGTAGATCAACCCCCTAGCTTTTCCTTGGGATTTGTTTAGTTAAAAGTTAGTCATTGCAACTTTGTGTACTATGTTTGTGTCCAATGACCAGGCGAAGACCACTTTCGGATCTCCACTTCATCAATACTTCATATATATTCGCAATATTCAAATTGCTTTATCATATTCTTGGTCGTTCTTCGATTGTTTGCAGGAATATACATTCGTGGTCAGGCTGATCGTGCTTCCCGCACTGTCAGTAACCTTTAGGAGATTGGTTTAGAAATTGCTAAGGCTCAACATCGTGCACGTTTGTAGTCAGATCATCGAAATCGGCTCCACCAAATCAATAGTTATAATCTCATCGAAACATCGGGACACCCTCACCTCTATCAAGTGAGCAATCTGAATATTGCGAATATATATGAAGTATTGATTAAGTGGAGATCCGAAAGCGGTCTTGGTCTGGTCGTTGGACACAAACGAAGTACACAAAATTGCAATGGCTAACTTTTAACTAAACAAATCCCAAGGAAAAAAAGCTAGGGGATTGATCTACTTATATAGCACTAACGGGTGGCGACCAAGGGGACACCGTTTGACTTGTAATTTGAGTCGGATTCTGCTGCAGCGTTGGACTATTTTGGTGATATCTCCACGCTCCCGATGAATTTGAGGGTGAATCCAACTGTGTTGGCAAGTGCACGATATGAGCTTTCCTACAAATGATTCACCCAATTCGGAGTCCGGATGCAAAAGGTTGTAAGTGTTTGAAGTCAGATATGTCTGTGCAGTCCAAATTTGAGTCCAAAACATGGGGGACTTGGCTCTGTCTTCTCTTGGACCAAAAGCAATGTGAAAGGCCTTCTTGAACAACATCTAATCATCTCCTTTTTCTTTATCTTCACACGTGGTTTGTACAAGCGTCCAATACACCTGCAATTAGACATGACATAAAAATCGGTGAAGTGTTTTTTCCTGGATAACATAAAGTAAATTATTGCATAACTTGTATTAGAAATCACCTCACAAATATGCATGTATGTAATATTTTTGGTCGTATCCAAGGTAGCCATGTCCTCATCACCCAATTATATTTCAGAACGTGGTTGTCCTACCAGTATGTACCTGCATAATCTCTCACCCCTTCCTCCCTCCATCTCTCCCTCCCTCCATTTCTCCCCCTCTCTCCAATACACCCAAACCATATTTTCTTTACATGTTTACAGGTCAGGAGAACTTCACATTTTGCATCTCTGACATGGTCGTCCACATACTCTCGAATCTAGGTGAGTTAGTTAATCCCACTAGCGATTAAGAACGGTTATCGATTCTTGTTGCCAATAAACTTAGAAGAAACAATCTAAATTAATAACTGCCACATTTATTAAGAGATAGAGGGAAAAGGTTAAAAGATAAAAAAGATCATTACATATACACTTACAACTTTAGATTTTGCAGCATCAAATATATTTGAAAAATTGATCATGTTGGCGGTTCGTATCAAGTTTCTGGAGTGCCACCATCCTAATCTTCTTTAACACGCAGAAGGATAGAAGGGTGTTCTCCAAGGAGTATTGAAATAGCCACCCCCTTGTTTTTACAAGATCAATTTATACTGCAGTTGTTTATAGTTACAGCAAAGTATTATGAAATGGGTGTGCAATATATCATCAAGGCATTTTGACGAGTGTGTTTCACTTGCTTGAAGGATGTGATGTTACCTATAGGGAATCAGTCCTATTCTACCCACAGTAGGGTTGTTGAAAGCACAAGTGCTCCCTGGGTGATTTTGGTAATTAATGTCAACATATCTCTTGTTGGACTAATACTTCTACCTAGTATGTTTCAGATAAGTTCAACAATGGAGTGGCATGGACTAGAGGATGTGGAACCCCTTCAAAATGCTGAAGACAAAGGATTGGCTCGAGCTCAAGGCTCAGGACTCTATATTTTCTATTTTAGTGATCCAAGATCTCATTGAGTCCATAGGAAAGCCAATACTAATAAGAGGGGATGAGGTGTTTCTTAATGGCTTGCTTGCTCAAAGTGCTTAGTGATATGCTCCAAAGCACTCAACCACTTTCTCACATCCACATATGTCCCAAACCAAAAGTCAAACTCGGCCCCACCAAAAAGTTCATATCTGGAGCCACCGAGTTCAATTGACATAGCCACTGCCAGAAACCCTAATCAATTCGGTCTCACCGATAGGGATCTCAGTCTCATCGAGATGGGATTGCAAACTCTCTGTTGCCTATTGCGATAATTTCGGTCTCACCGAAATTTGCAATCGGTCGCACCGAGATTGCAATGCAAACTCTCTGTCACCCCTTCGTAATGTTTTGGTCTAACCGAGATGATCAAATCGGTCCCACCGAGTTTGCCTGACCAACTCTCTGTTTGTCTCTTACCAAAATCGGTCTCACCGAGTTTGTGTAATCGATCTCACCGAGATTATGTTATGCCCTAACCCTAACAAAATCAGTCTCAACGAGTTGACATGTCGGTCCCACCGAAATGCCTAACGGTCACATTATGAACCAAATTGGTCTGACCTAGTTCTCTGAATCCTTCCCACCGAGTTTGGTGATTTGTGTGTAACAGTTAGATTTTGTGTGGAGGCTATATATACCCCTCCACCCACTCTTCATTCGTGGAGAGAGCCATCAGAACATGCCTACACTTCTGACACATATTTTATGAGAGAGAACCACCTGCACTTGTGTTGATGTCAAGATAGCCCATTCCAACCACATAAATCTTGACCTCTAGCCTTCCCCAAGTTGCTTTCCACTCAAATCTTCTTTCCACCTAATCCAAATCCTGTGAGAGAGAGTTGAGTGTTGGGGAGACTATCATTTGAAGCACAAGAGAAAGGAGTTCATCATCAACACACCATTTGTTACTTCTTGGAGAGTGGTGTCTCCTAGATTTGCTAGGTGTCACTTGGGAGACTCCGTCAAGATTGTGGAGTTGAACCAAGGAGTTTGTAAGGGCAAGGAGATCGCCTACTTCGTGAAGATCTACCCTAGTGAGGCAAGTCCTTCGTGGGCGACGACCATGGTGGGATAGACAAGGTTTCTTCTTCGTGGACCCTTCGTGGGTGGAGCCCTCCGTGGACTCGCGCAACCGTTACCCTTCGTGGGTTGAAGTCTCCATAAACGTGGATGTACGATAGCACCACCTATCGGAACCACTGATAAAAAATCTCCGTGTCTCCAAATTGCGTTTGCACACTCCAATCCCTTCTCTTTACATTCTTGCAACTTGCATGCTTTACTTTCCGCTGCTCATATACTCTTGGCATGCTTGCTTGATATGTATTGTGAATGTTTAAACTTGTGCCAAAACTCTACTTTAACCTAAAGAACTTAAAAACTACAACTTTTCTTCTTAGAGTCTATTCACCCCCCTCTAGAAGCCTCTTCTCGATCCTTTCAGTTGTACCGCCATGACGTACATGTTGTTCACTCGCTTGAACACATTCTATGCCATTCCCATCAGTGTTGCCTGTGTGTTGCAACAGAGATATATGTATTATGCATTGATTATGTTTATAATTACTCTTGTCTTTAGTTTACCTTGAGAATTTATGTTGGAACTGAATAATTGTTAATTCATTCCGAAGAGTGTGTAAAATCATTATCTCTAGGTTATGTTTAATAAGCGCTGGTTGTCCTTATAAAGTCTAAAAACAATGGTTATTCAAAATATTGTGAGAATATGTTTTATGGATTTGCCCCTATTGTCGATCATTTATTCATTATGAATCTTGAATGTGAAAAGATATCTATAGCATTAATGCTAAACGTCTTAAGAAGACTGATAAATATCGCTTACATGTGACACTGCCGTCTTGGTCACATCGAAAAAAACACATGCAAAAACTTCATAAAGATGAAGTATTTATATATTTTGATTTTGAATCATTTGACATATGTGGAGCTTGTCTGATGAGTAAAATGACTAAGACGTTGTTCACAAGTCATTCTGAATGGGCACATGAGTCGTTGGAAATAATACATAATGACGTATGCAGTCCGATGATCATATCAGCATGTGGTGGATACTTATAATTCGTAACATTTATTGATGATTTGAGTAGATATGGTTATATTTAGGTTATGAAACATGAGTCTAAAACATTTGAAAAAGTTCAAAGAACTTCTGAATAAAGTTGAGGATCATCATGACAAAAGATAAAAAAATGCGATCAAATTGTAGTGGGAAATATCTAAGTCATGAGTTTAGCAAATGTCCAAGTGATCATGGAATTGCTTCACAACTTACCGATCTGCTTTTATCATTTTTTGGGATACACACTTGAAACAACAACATATACACTAAACAGAGCACTGTCAAAGTCTACTGAGACGACACCATTTTGTCGCATCTCAAAATTGGCATGGTGTCGGTGTACAAAAGTAGGGGCTTTTCTGTACCCCTTTAATTGTGCATGGACAGTCGTAGCCACACCTGCAGCCATGCTTGGCGGGGCAGAGGAAGGAAAGGTACGAGACTGCCAAAGCAGCACTCAAGCCAGAGGCATGAAGAGCAAAGGGGCAAGATGGACTTCCCCCAGCAACACCCTTGCCGGGGCGGCCTACAAAACCCCGACAAGAGCCTTGCCGGGGCAACTTGCCCAACACCAGCAAGGCCGCCACCCTTGAGCCTGAGAGTTCTGACACCATCGACAACGTCGATACCAAGATTCAGGGGCGCCTGCGTGGTGGCATGTAGATCTTTATGAAGACCAAAGGCATGCGAGTCTACATAAGAACCAGAAAACGAAGACCCCCAGCAAGATCCTTGCTGGGGATGGTCGCGAGACCCCGGCAAGACCCTTGCCGGGGGCATCTGCGGGGCCACGGCCAGGCCCGCATCTACCAAAGTTCCGCTGCCCCGCGGCCGTTCCGACACGGCAACCAGCCCGCCTACTAGGCAAGCTGTAAGTGCATCTAGTGCCACCCCTAGTTGGTTTTGGAGTATTGACGACAAACCTGGTTGAGGGACTAATGTGTTTGTGAGAATTGCAGGATAACACAGGTAGTAGTCCCTCATTTGATTCGGTTTACCTACCGGAGATGACCCCTAAAAATGTATGAAGACATTGACGACAATGGTGGTATATGAAGATATTCACATTGAAGACTATGACATGAGAAGACATTGCGTGAAGACTATGGAGCGCGAAGACTTAGTTGTTTCGTTGTTTCCTTTTCTTCTTTGTTGAGTCATAGGAACCACCGTCTTTGTTAAGTGGGGTCCCAGTGAACAAAGTCAGAGTGACTGAAGTGATGCTCAACCAAAATCCTATGTCTTCGAGCAAAGACAATGAGAGCAAATCTTATCCAGAGCTGGATGAGTCATCTTTACTTGTGGCCCAAGTAAAGTTGCCGTGTGTGTTTGAAATCTGACCGTTGGAACACGTGTCAGTTCCTTAGTGACCCAGGGTCATTTCGGACAAATCAGGTCGGGTTTCCTAGTGGCTATAAATAGCCCACCCCCTACACCATAAATGGTTGGCCGCTCAGAGTTAGTGCACGGCTTTTGTCGTTTGAGAGCAACCCACCTCCGAAGCCTTTGAGAGAGAGAAATCCTTGCGACGACAAAGCCCAAACACCCAGAGCCAAAGAGTTAGGCATCAATGAAGTCTTTCTGTCCGCGTGACCTGAAGACTTGTTACACTTGAGGATTGTGAATCCTCCAGCCGGTTAGGCGTCGCTTCTGAGCATCCAAGAGTCATTGTGGATCGCTGGTGAACGAAGTCTGTGAAGGTTTGGAAGTCTACCTTGAAGACTTACCAGAGTAATTGGGCGAGGACTGGGTGTCCTTAGCTCAAGGGGAATAAGGTGAAGACGCGGTCTTCTGAGTTGAATCTCAGCCTCCCTAACCAGACGTACAGTTGTCACAGCAACTGGAACTGGTCCAACAAATCATGTGTCCTCAACAAGTGACTGGTTCTATCCTCTCCCTCTCTTTACTTAAAGTTTGTCTTCGTGAAGTCATTGCCTATTTGCTTTACCTATTTGTCTTCACTGTTTGACTACTATCGTTGTTTGGCTTCATACCATCTTCCATCCTGATCCTTACTACCTAGCTGCTACTAGTCTTCATGCTTTCACTTCATTGCATACTTGACTATGGCTTGCTTAGTGTAGATTACCTTCCGCTGCATATCCATAGAATCATTTCTATTGTTTGTCTTCGAAACTTCCATGTTTTGAAGACTTCCATAAAAATCGCCTATTCACCCCCCTCTAGTCGATAACTAGCACTTTCAATTGGTCTCAGAGCAAGGTACTCCCTTGTTTTGTGTGATTCGGTTTAACCACCTGGAGTTTAGCTATGTCGACTGCAGGGATGACCAAAGTCTCCGTTGCTTGCCCCGTCTTCGATGGAACTGAGTATCCCTACTGGAAGAATAAGATGCGCATGCATCTTGAAGCCATTGATGTCGACCTCTGGTATGTCGTCAAGAATGGTGTTCCCAAGACTGGTGAAGGTGTCACCCCTGCTGATGTCAAGAAGTTCATTCAACTGGATTCTACTGCCAAGAACATCATCTGTGGTCATCTGACCAAAGGACAGTATGGCCATGTGAGTGCTCTGGAAACGTCGAAGCTAGTCTGGGACTGGCTCTCCAAGGTCAACGAAGGCGTCTCAACCCAGAGAGATCAAAGGATCAGTGTTCTTCGCAACCTCTTCAACCGCTTCAAGAGAAACGACAATGAGAATGTCCAACTCACATTTGATCGCCTCACTGACATCACAAATGAGCTTCATGCTCTTGGCGCCACTGAGATTACCAAGCATGAAATCGTCAAGACACTACTGAGATCACTTGACAGCTCTTTCGACATCCTTGCCCTCATGATACAAGAACGCATACGACTTCAAGACACTCGATCCGTCTGATATACTTGAGAGGCTCAACACACATGAGTTCCAGCTATCCGAGAAAAGAGATATCTATGGTCCCAACTACGGCCGAACTCAAGGCTTTGAAGGCAAAAGCTGCTTCCTCATTTGAAGAAGAATCATTGCGATTCGATGATCCACGAAGACATTGGAAAGGAACTTGCTATGCTTGTGAAGAAGTTCCAGAAGTTCACTAAGAAGAAGGGCTTCCGAAAGTCTTCATGATCCAGCTCAAGAAATGATGAAGCTTCCACTCATGACTACAAGAAGAGAACATGTCACAAGTGCAAGAAACCTGGACACTACATCTCTAAGTGTCCACAGTGGGACAATGAGAACAAGAAGAAGAATAAGAAGAGCAAGGAATATGATTCTGATGACAACAAGAAGAAGAAATCCTTAAAGTCTTCTTCCAAGTCCTCATCCAAGTCTTCATCTCATAAGAAGAGCTCATCTGGCAAGGCTCGTGCTTTTGTTGGCAAGGAGATGGATTCAGAGGAGGAGTCTGCTTCAGAGGAGGCGGAGGTGGAGTCTGAGGAGGAGTCCGACCCTGGTGTTGCAAGTCTGGCTCTAGCTACAGCCTACGTTGCCAAGTCAATCTTCAACACTGAAGACAATGGCTCCGTCACCAATGTTGAAGCTAATGACAAGGACGACTCTGCTCCCACCTACTGCTTCATGGCACGTGGTGCCAAGGGTATGACACCTCATGCTTCAGAATGGATTATGGACAGCGGATGCACTAATCATATGACTGGTGATCGAAGTCTTCTCATGGACTCAACTTTACGTCCATCTGACAAAAGTCACATCACATTTGCTGAAACTGGTAAAAGCAAGGTATTGGGTCTAGGTAGAGTTGCAATCTCAAAGAATCAACACATGGATAAAGTGATGCTTGTTGAATCCCTTGGTTTCAACTTAATGTCTGTCTCAATGCTTTGTGACTTGAACATGATTGTAATATTTGGAAAATATCATTGTCTTGTACTCATGGAATCTGACATGTCTCTAGTCTTTGAAGGGTACCGGAAAGATGATCTATACATGGTAGATTTCTCAGCAGGGCCACTGACTTGTCAGATGTCTTCTTGCAAAAGCTTCAGAGTGTTGGCTCTAGCATCGGAGGCTAGGGCGTGCTGGCATGAGGAACTTACACACTCTCGCCAAGAAGAAGCATGTCACAGGCATCGAGGGCGTCAAGTTCAAGAAGGATCACTTGTGCGATGCGTGCGAAGCTGGAAAGATGACTAAGGCCAAGCATCCCTCGAAGACAATCATGACGACATCTCAACCCTTCGAGCTGCTACACATGGACTTATTTGGCCCTACTCACTACTCTACTCTCACTACAACTGCTTGTCTCTATGGCTTCGTCATTGTTGATGATTATTCAAGATATACATGGGTTCACATAATTCTCTAGAAGATTGAAGTGCAGGATGTCTTCAGACGCTTCGCCAACCATGCCATGAACAACTATGACGTCAAGATCAAGCATATCAGGAGTGACAACAGCGCTGAGTTCAAGAACACCGACCTCGATCTTTATTTGGATACATTGGGAATCACTCATGAGTTCTCAGCTCCGTACACACCTCAACAGAATGGCATCGTTGAGCGCAAGAATAGAACCCTCATTGAGATGGCTCGAACGATGCTCGATGAATACAAGACACCAAGAAAGTTCTGGCCTGAAGCTATTGATACTCCATGCCATGTCATCAACCGTGTTTATCTTCACAAGCTTCAGAAGAAAACATCCTATGAACTCCTCACTGGTAAGAAGCCAAACGTCAGCTACTTCAGAGTATTTGGTGCTAGGTGCTGGATCAAGGATCCACATCACACTTCAAAATTTGCACCAAAAGCACATGAAGGTTTTATGCTTGGTTACGGAAAGAACTCGCACTCCTACAGAGTCTTCAACCTCTTTCTCTATAAAGTGGTTGAAACTGTGGATGTCTTGATTCGATGAGACTAATGGCTCGCAAAGAGAGCACCGCAAATGTGCTAGATGAAGTTCCACCCAAAGGAATCCATCAAGCTAATGGGAACTGGTGAAATCATGCCGTCTGAAGCACAAACTGAAGAGGAACTTATCATTTCTGCACCTAATCAACCTGAAGACAATGCTCAGCCTGAAGACAATCCTCCCAACGATGACAATGATGAACAAGAGCAAAATCTTCATCCAGTCCATCCTCGTGTTGCAAATGAAGTACAGATTGAGAAGATAATTGATAGCATAAATGCGCCTGGTCCACTCATTCGTTCAAGAGCAACACAACTAGCAAATTTCTGTGGGCACTTTGCTTTTGTCTCAATATCTGAACCCAAGAAAGTTCTTTGAAGCCTTTATGGAACCTGAATGGATTCAAGCTATGCAAGAAGAGCTTCAACAGTTCAAGCTGAACAATGTCCGGGAACTTGTCAAGCGTCCCCGACCTCGCAAGCACAACATAATAGGCACAAAATGGATATCTCGCAACAAGCAAGATGAGCATGGCCAAGTTGTCGAAAACAAGGCTCGCCTCGTTGCTCAAGGATATACTCAAGTTGAAGGGATTGACTTCGATGAAACATTTGCTCCTCGTGGCTAGGCTTGAAGCTATTCGCATCATCGCTAGCCTATGCTAACCATCACAACATCTTGCTATATCAAATGGGTGTGAAGAGTGCATTTCTCAACGGCAAGATTGAAGAAGAAGTGTATGTTGCACAACCTCCTGGCTTTGAAGATCCAAAACATCCTGATATGGTGTACAAACTAAACAAAGCACTGTATGGCCTCAAACAAGCCCCTCGTGCTTGGTATGACACGCTCAAAGACTTCCTTAAGAGCAAATGCTTCAAACCTGGTTCCCTGGATCCCACACTCTTCACGAAGACATATGATGGTGAACTATTTGTGTGCCAAATATATGTGGATGACATTATCTTCGGCTGCACCAACCAGAAATACAGTGATGAGTTTGGACACATGATGCAAGAGCAATATCAGATGTCCATGATGGGTGAGCTGAAGTTCTTCCTTGGTCTTCAACACGTCAAAGAAAGAAATGGCATCTTCATATCTCAAGAGAAATACCTCAAAGATTGCCTGAAGAAGTTTGGAATGCAAGACAGCAAAGGTTACACGACGCCAATGCCAACAAAGAGTCATCTGGTCCTGACGCTAATGGTAAAGAGTTTGATCAAAAAGTATATCGCTCCATGATTGGTTCTTTATTCTATTTATGTGCATCTTGGCCAGATATTATGCTTAGTGTTTGCATGTGTGCTCGCTTCCAAGCGGCACCAAAGGAATCTCATCACTTAGCTGTGAAGCGAATTCTTCGATATTTGGCTTACACCCCAACATTAGGATTATGGTATCCAAAGGGCTCAGAGTTTGATCTAGTTGGATTCTCATATGCTGATTATGCTGGTGACAAGGTGGATCGCAAGTCTACATGAGGCACATGTCACTTTATGGGACGATCACTTGTCTGTTGGTCTTCAAAGAAGCAGAACTGTGTATCACTCTCCACTGCTGAATCTGAATGCATTGCTGCTGGATCTTGCTGCGCTCAACTTCTATGGATGAAGCAAACTCTCAAGGACTATGGCATCCATCTGAAACAAGTACCACTCTATTGCGACAACGAAAGCGCCATCAAGATTGCCAACAACCCAGTTCAGCACTCGAAGACAAAGCATATTGAAATTTGTCATCACTTTCTCAGAGATCATGTCATGAAGGAAGATATTGATATCATACACGTCAACACTGAAGAGCAACTGACAGATATCTTCACAAAGCCCTTGGATGAGAAAAGGTTTTGCAAGTTACGGTGTGAGCTAAATATCTTGGAATCCTCAAATGTCCTGTGATCAGGCACACATCCTAACACTTATGCATGTTGATGACTTAGATGTGCAACACACAAAGTAGAGTATATCTTCAATCAATGAAGACGTACATTCTGAGTGTGAATACATTAACGCGGAATTTGACTTCGGAGCGCCACGATAATTGTGCACCGTGTCTGGGTCTAATACTTCCTATATGGTGGGTAACGCCACCACCAAATTCTTCTGTTTGAAGTGTTTTTTTCTCATAGCGTTACATTTGCTATGTCTTCACATTTGGTTTGTCTTCAATATCATCGTGTCTTCTTGATTATCTTCACTATGTTGACTTGGTTGCATTCTGATATATATAAGTATTTTGTCCTCTACAGTATTCACTTATAGCTATGTCTTCTCATTTGAATCTTTTGACCTAAGTGAATGTGATCGGACCCTAATCTCTCTATGCTTTCTACCTCAAACTCTATCTATCCAAATCATATGCATTCTGTTGAAACTGTCGAATGTCTTCTCTGCATCCTTGTCAGCAGAAGATACAGAGACAAACATTAAATCTGTCTTAAATGCTCAATTCTTATTACCTAAAACCCGGAGAAGCTGGAACGACCATCCGACAGTCCAGGCGGGCGTGGGAACGTGGGACAACTCCAAGTATGTTGCATGTTCGCCACGTGTCCCTCAGATGTGAACCGCCAGGGGCACCTGCGTAATTGCACTGTGCCGTCCCTTTCCCTATAAATGCAAGTCCAATCGCTGTCAAAATCTCTCTTCCACCTCTCCACCTCGACAAACCCTAGCACCACCGCTAGCTCTCGACGACGCCGGCCATGAAGCACTTAGCTGCCGCGACCTCTCCGACGCCGTCTTCATGCCGGCCGCGAACATCGTCTTCTCCGCCACCGTCGTAGGTGTCCTCCGTCGCCAAGTTAGGGCACGTAAGATCGAACTGCTCGGCCTCCTCTTCTACTCCGTCTAGCAGTTCATCGTGTGGTAAATAAAAACTCATGAATGCCATCCGACATAATTATCCATCACTGATCCAATGCCTATGAGCTTTTCACATATTGATCTTTGCTACGTTACTTTGCTGTTGTCACTGTTATAATCACTACAAAACTGATAATATTACTTTTGTCACCGTTACCATTACTTCCATTCAACTTTGCTACTAAAAACTTTGCTGCAGATATTAAGTGTTTTAGGTGTGGTTGAATTGACAACTCAACTGCTAATACTCGTGAATATCCTTTGGATCCCCTTGTGTTGAATCAATAAATTTGGGTTGAATACTCTAGCCTCGAAAACTGTAGCGATCCCCTATACTTGTGGGTTATCAAGACCTTTTTCTGGCGCCGTTGCTAGGGAGCATAGCTCTATTCTCTGAGTCACTTGGGATTTATATCTATTGATCACGATGAAGAATCTGAAAGATAACAAAACCAAGATTTTTCCCTCTACTACGAGGGGAGGTTAGGAACGACCATCTAGCTCTGCACTTGATTCACATTTTGTTTTGAGTAAGCTTGCAACACCGTCACCTGCTATTAATTCGGATATGTCGCATGCAATTGATGATGCTACTTCTGCTATGCATGATGCTTATGATGATACTTTGCTTGATAATACTGTGCCACTGGGCGAATTTCTTGATGAACAACTTGCTAGAGCTAAAGATATTGAGAATAATCAAACTGATGATATTTTTGAAATTGATCGCTTTGAAACACCTGTTAGACCTAGCACTCCTAGATATGAATTTCCTGTTATACCTGAGAGTTATGTTATGGATGGAGAGGTAGCTAGGGACTTTCTTGCTTTTAAGGATAGACATGGTCTTAAGAAATTGCTATGCAAGTGGAAAGGAAAATATTTGAATGCTAGAATGCTAGAATGCAATATGATCCTAAGCTTGCTACTTCACCTATCTTTGTTACTGATAAGTATTATGAATTATCTGTCGATCATGAGTTAATTACTTTGGTTAAATCTGATCCTTTCCATGGTTATGAATCTGAAACTGTTGTGGCACATCTTACTAAATTGAATGATATAGCCACCTTGTTTGCTCATGAGGAAAAATTTGCTATTACTATATTCTTAAGTTGTTTCCTTTCTCGTTAAAGGGTGATGTTAAGATCTGGTTTAATTCTCTTGCTCCTGGTTGTGTGCATAGTCCCCAAGATATGATATACTATTTCTCTAAAAAATATTTTCCTACTCATAAGAAACAAGCCGCTTTACAGGAAATATTTAATTTTGTGCAATCTGAAGAAGATAGTCTCCCACAAGCTTGGGGGAGGCTTCTCCAATTACTTAATGCTTTGCCTGATCATCCTCTCAAGAAAAATGAAACACTTGATATCTTTTATAATGGACTAACCAATGCTTCTAGGGACCACCTAGATAGGTGTGCTGATTGTGTTTTTAGGGAACGAACTATTGAACAAGCTGAAGTACTATTGAATAATGTATTGAGTAATGATAATGATTGGACTCTTCCCGAACCACCGCCTAAGCCAACTCCAAAGAAGAGAGTCATTCTATTTCTCAGTCCTGAAGATATGCAAGAGGCAAAGAAATCCATGAAAGAAAAAGGTATTAAAGATGAAGATGTTAAGAATTTACCACCTATTGAAGAAATACATGGTCTTAATACTCCGACACAGGAAGTAGAGGTAGATTCTCTCTATAGATTTGATGAAGGTGATATTCCTTATAATAAGTTTACTAGTCAATGCTTGGATGAATTTGATAACTTTGTTGTTAAACAAGAAAACTTCAATGCTTATGTTAGTAGACAATTGAAACGTAATGCTTATATGCTTAATTGCTTGGGTGATTATATGTGTAGAACTGTTAATGATCTCAAGATTATTAATAAACATGCTTCCTTGGTAAAAACTCGAGTAGAACAAGTTCTGAAGGCACAAAATGATTCGCTTAATGAGATGAACAATAAATCAAATGATCACGCTGTTAGAGTTATGACTAGAGGTGGTAAAATGACTCAGGAACCTTTGTATCCTGAGGGCCATCCTAAGAGAATTGAGCAAGATTCTCAAGGAATTAATTCTGATGTACCTAGTCCTTCTAGTAATAGAAAGAAAAAAGAAAACTGATAGGACTTTGCATGCTTCTAGTGAACCTACTATAGACAGACCTAAGAACCAAAATGATATTTCTATTTCTGATGCTGAGACACAATCTAGTGATGAACATTAACTTAGTAATAATAATAACGATGATGTTCAAGTTGATGCTCAACCTAGTAATGATAATGATGTGGAGATAGAACCTGTTGTTGATCTTGATAACCCACAACCTAAAAATAAAAGATATGAAAAAGGAGACTTCATTGCTAGGAAACATGGTAAAGAAAGAGAGCCATGGGTTCAGAAACCCATGCCCTTTCCTCCTAAACCATCCAAAAAAAAGCATGATGAGGATTTTGATCGCTTTGTTGAAATGCTTAGACCTGTCTTTTTGCGTATGCGTTTGACATGTCTCCTTATGCTAAGTATAAGAAAGATATTGTTACTAATAAAAGAAAGATATCAGAAGCTGAAATTTCCACCATGCTTGCTAATTACACATTTAAGGGTAGAATACCAAAGAAATTAGGATACCCTGGAATACCAACTATACCTTGCTCCATCAAAAGAAACTATGTTAAAACTGCTTTATGTGATTTGGGAGCCGGTGTTAGTGTTATGCGCGCATTTTTCTTTATATCGTAGACTTGATTTGAATAAGTTGACACCAACTGAAATCTCTTTGCAAATGGTCGATAAATCAACTGCTATACCCATCGGTGTTTGTGAGGATGTGCCTGTCGTAATTGCAAATGTTACTATTTCAATGAACTTTGTTATTCTTCATATACCCGAGGACGACAATATGTCGATCATCCTTGGTAGACCCTTCTTGAGTACTGCAGGGGCTGTTATTGATTGCAACAAGGGCAATGTCACTTTTCATGTTAATGGTAATGAGCATACGGTACACTTTCCGAAGAAACAACCTCAAGTGAATAGTATCAAGTCTATTGGAGAAATTCCAACAATTGTTATTGGAGGTTTTAAATTCCCTCTTCCTACAGTCAGAAAGAAATATGATATTCTTATTGTTGGGGACTGATGGGAAATTGGTAGAACTTCAAATAATCATGACGATATCCAGGCAATGATCATTATATAGGCATCACATCCAAGATTAGTAGACCGACTCCTGCCTGCATCTACTACTATTACTCCACACGTCGACCGCTATCCAGCATGCATCTAGTGTATTAAGTTCATGGAAAAACGGAGTAATGCGATAAGAACGATGACATGATGTAGACAAGATCTATCTATGTAGAGATAGACCCCATCGTTTTAGCCTTAGTAGCAATGATACATACGTGTCGGTTCCCCTTCTATCACTGGGATCAAGCACCGTAAGATCGAACCCACTACAAAGCACCTCTTCCATTGCAAGATAAATAGATCAAGTTGGCCAAATAAAACCCAAATATCGGAGAAGAAATACGAGGCGATAAGCAATCATGCATATAAGAGATCAAAGAAACTCAAATAACTTTCATGGATATAAAAAGATAGATCTGATCATAAACTCAAAGTTCATCGGATCCCAACAAACACACCGCAAGAAGAGTTACATCATATGGCATCTAACTACTAACTACAGACCCGAAGGGCTACAAAGAACTACTCACGCATCATCGGAGAGGCACCAATGGAACTGGTGAAACCCTCCGTGATGGTGTCTAGATTGGATCTGGTGGTTCTGGACTCTGCGGTGGCTGGAATTGATTTTCGTCGACTCCCCTAGGGTTTCTGGAATATTTGGGTATTTATAGAGCAAAGAGGCGGTCTAGGGGGCACCCGAGGTGGGCACAACCCACCAGGGCGCGCCTGGGCCTTATGGCGCGCCCTGGTGGGTTGTACTCCCCTCGGAGCACCCCCAGGCGCAGCCTTGGCACATTAGGTGTCTTCTGGTCCAAAAAAATTCTCCTTGAAGTTTCGTTGCATTTGGACTCCGTTTGGTATTGATTTCCTGCGATGTAAAAAACGTGCAGAAAACAGCAACTAACACTTGGCACTATGTCAATAGGTTAGTACCAAAAAATCATATAAAATGACTATAAAATTATTATAAAACATCCAAGATTGATAATATAACAGCATGGAACAATAAAAAATTATAGATACGTTGGAAACGTATCAACATCCCCAAGCTTGACTCCTAGTCGTCCTCGAGTAGGTAAGTGATAAAAACAGAATTTTTGATGTGGAATGCTGCCTAACATGTCATACCTATTCTTTTCTTTATAGCATGGACATTTGGACTTTTATGTGATTCAAAGCAATAGTCTAGTTTTGACATGATAATTTAAATACTCAAGCATATCAACAAGCAACCATGTCTTTCAAAATATCAACGCTAAAATAAGCTATCCCTAGCCCATCATGAAACACACTCGCATATTAACTACACCCAATACTCAAGTACAATCATATTACCTCCTAGTTGGTGCTTTTATAAGAGAAGAGGAGACTCAAATTCAAAATAAAAATTCCATAAAGTAAAATAAAGGCCCTTCGCAGAGGGAAGTAGGGATTTGTAGAGGTGCCAGAGCTCAAAGCGAAAAATTGAGAGATAAAAACCTTTTGGGAGGTGTGTATTTCCCACCAACGAAAACGACTTAGAGTTCCCAACACTTTCCATGCTAGATATATCATAGGCGGTTCCCAAACAGAAAATAAAGTTTATTCCTTTTTCCACCATACTTTCACTTTCCATGGCTAACTGTATCCACGGGTGCCCTCCATACCAACACTTTCCAAGGAATTTATTATTTGACAACATAAAGTAAATTCATTTTTCATTTCGGGACTGGGGATCCCTAATACCTTTGCCTTACTCTCATGCAATGACAACTGAATAAACACTCATCGTGAGAATAACACATCTAGCATGGAAAATATTAGCCACCCCTCACCGCTCCGCGAGCTGTACGAACACGCAAAAGAGAAGTTTATTTTGAAAATTAGAGATGGCACATACAAATTTGCTTAGAACGAAAAAACAATACCTCATATAGGTAGATATAGTGGACTCATGTGGCAAAACTGGTTTAAAGGTTTTTGGATGCACAAGTAGAGATCATACTTAGTGCAAAATAAAGGCTAGCAAAAGATTGAGAAGCAACCAACTAAGAAACAAATAATCTCATAGGCGAGCATTAAGCATAATTAACACCGAATAATTCACTACAAGTAGGATATAATATGATTGCATAATTATTGACTTTCGTGCTTGCATAGGGAATCACAAACCTTAACACCAATATTCTTACTAAAGCATAATTACTCATCAACATAACTCACATATCACATCATCATATCTCAAAATATTACTAAGAATCAAGTTTATTTTGTCCAATGATCTTCATGAAAGTTTTTATTATATCCTTCTTGGATATCTATCACTTTGGAACTAATTTTCATATGTTGCTTTTCATAAGCTCAAACAAATATAAGTGAAGATCATGAGCATAAAATTTCTTTCTCTCAAATTAATTTAAGTGAAGCAAGAGAGAATTTCTTGAAAATTTTACTAACTCTCAAATAAATCTAAGTGAAGCAAGAGAGCATTTCTTCAAAAATACTAAAGCACACCATGCTCAAAAAGATATAAGTGAAGCACTAGAGCAAGTCCATAGCTCAGAAAAGATTTAAGTGAAGCATAGAGAGCAATTCTAACAAGTCATGACATAATTTTGGCTCTCTCAAATAGGTGTGTCCAGCAAGGAATCAAAATTTAAAACACAAAATAAAACAAGCAAAGACTCATATCATACAAAATGCTCCAAGCAAAACACATAGTATGCGACGAATAAAAATACCGCTTCGAGTAAAATACCGATGGTCGTTAGAAGAAAGAGTGGATGCCACTTGGGGCATCCCCAAGCTTAGTTGCTTTCTCTCTTTTGGATAATAGCTTGGGATGCCGGGGCATCCCCAAGATTAGGCTCTTATTACTCCTTATTCCTTCATCCATCGTAAGATAACCCAAAACCTGAAAACTTCAATCACACAAAACTCAACAAAACCTTCGTGAGATCCGTTAGTATAAGAAAATAAATCACTACTATAAGTACTGTTGCAACCAATTCATATTATGTTCTTGCATTATATCTATTGTATTCCAACTTTTCTATGGCAAAAACTCATCAAAGAAAACCATAGAGCCATCAAAACAAGCACACAATGCAAAGAATACGGAATCTGTCAAAAACAGAATAGTCTGTAGTAATCTGAATTGTTCGAATACTTCTGAAACTCCAAAAATTCTTAAAAAATAGGAAGGCCTGAGAAATTTGTATATTAATCTTCTTCAAAAAGAATTGGTATTTTATCACGCTCTCGTAGAAAATAAGAATTGTTTTCGTGAGCGCAAAAGTTTCTGTTTTTTTAGCAAGATCAAACAACTATCACCCAAGAAGATCCTATAGGTTCTACTTGGCACAAACACTAACTAAAACACAAAAAGCACAATCATAATAGTAGCATAATTTTGCAAACACTCAAGAAAAGAAAGCAAAAATCAAAAATAAATTTTATTCATTGGGTTGCCTACCAACAAGCGCTATAGTTTTACGCCCTTCGCTAGGCATAAAGTAAGGATCTAAGTTTTGCCATCTTTGTTTCGATATCCATAAGATGCCCTCATGATTGATTCATATGGTGGCCTAATTCTTTATCTAGGGAAGTGTTCCATACCTTTCCTCAAAGGAAATTGGAACTTAATATTGCCTTCTTTCATATCAATCACGACACCAATAGTGCGTAAAAAGAGTCTACGAAGAATAATTGGACAAGACGGATTGCAATCAATATCAAGAACAATAAAATCTATGGGCACATTATTTCTATTTTCAAGAATGAGAACATCATTAATTCTTCCCATAGGACTTTTAATAGCAGAATCTGCCGAGTGCAAATTTAAAGAGCATTCTTCAAGATTGGTAAGACCAGGCACATCACATAAAGATTTCAGAATTGTGGAAACACTAGCACCCAAGTTAGACAAAGAAAACCACTCATAATTTTTAATCTTGACTTTGATAGTAGGTTCCCATTCATCATGCAATTTTCTTGGAATTGATACTTCTAATTCCAACTTTTCTTCTAAAGCTTTCATCATAGCATCCATAATATGTTTAGTAAAAGCTTTATTTTGTTCATAAGCATGGGGTGAATTTATCATGGATTGGAACAAAGAAATACAATCAATCAAAGAGCAACTATCATAATTAAAGTCTTTGTAATCCAAAAGAGTGGGCACATCACTAGTTAAAGTCTTGACTTCTTCAAACCCACTTTTATCAATTTTCTCAACAAGTTCTTCACCCTCCGAATTATCGGGATGCCTTCTAGCAAAAGTTGACTCTTCTCCAGTCCCTTTTTCATCAATCTTAATTTTACTAAACAAGGAATCAATAGAATAAACACAAATCATTTTAAGAACTTCATCACTTTTGCGAAAGTAATCACTAGAAAATGCTTTTTCTAAAAATTCTATTTTAGCTCTAAGCATAGCGGTTCTTTTCTTACTTTCATCCATAGAAACATAAAGAGCTTTAATTGATTCATCAACCTTAGGCACAAGAATTTTCATCTTGAGATTTTCCACATCATGAGAAATTCTTTCAATACTTCTAGACAAATCATCAATCTTATTCAACTTTTCTTCTATGGTAGCGTTGAAAACTTTTTGCGTATTGATAAATTCTTTAATATTATTCTCAAGATCAGAGGTGTTCCTATTATTATTATAAGATTGATTTCCATAGGAATTACTATAATTATTAGAGGAATTACGAGGTAAAGGCCTAGGATTAAATTACCTCTATAAGCATTGTTATTGAAATTATTTCGAGAGATAAAATTCACATCTACGACATCACTATTTTTCTCAATTAAAGTAGACAAAGGAATATCATTAAAATCAGTAGGAGCACTTTTACTAGCAACCAATTTCATAAGAGCATCAACTTTTTCAATCAAAGAAGAAATTTCTTCAACCGAATTAACTTTTTTACTAGTAGGAGCTCTTTCGGTATGCCATTGCGAATAATTTTCCATAATATTATCAAGCAATTTAGTGGCTTCACCCAAAGTAATTTCCATAAAAGTACCACCCGCGGCGGAATCTAAAAGATTACGAGAAATAAAATTCAATCCCGCATAAATTTTTTGTATGATCATCCAAAGATTTAACCCATGGGTTGGGCCATTCCTTAGCATCATTTTCATCCTTTCCCAAGATTGTGCAACATGCTCATGTTACAGTTGCTTGAAATTCATGATCTGGGTTCTAAGGGAAATAATTTTTGCGGGCGGAAAATACTTAGTGATAAAAGCATCTTTGCACTTATTCCAAGAATTGATACTATTGCGAGGCAAAGAAGAGAACCAAATTTTTGCAGAATCACGCAAAGAAAATGGAAATAATTTCATCTTCACCACATAATTGTCCACATCTTTTTTATTTTGCATATCGCATAATTCCACAAAGGTATTAAGATGGGAGGCGTTATCCTCATTAGGAGTACCAGAAAATTGATCTTTCATATCAAGATTCAGCAAAACAATATTAATATCACAAGACTCCACACTAGTGGTGAGAGGAGCAATCGGAGTGCCAATAAAATCATTGTTGTTGGTATTTGAGAAATCACACAACTTGGTGTTCTCTTGAGTTGATAACTATGCAACAAGATTGCACTCAAAAACAGATCCGGCAAGAAAATGGCGAATGAAAAAGAGGGCGAATAAAATGGCAAATTTTTGTGAAGTGGGGGAGAGGAAACCGAGAGGCAAATGGAAAATAATGTAAATTGCGAGGAGATGAGATTTTTGATTAGGAACCTGGTATATGTTGAAGATTCTCCCTGGCAACGGCGCCAGGAATCCTTTTGATGGCGGCTTGAAGCTACGTCGGTATTTCCCCAAAGAGGAAGGTATGATGCAGCACAGCGGTGGTAGGTATTTACCTCAGTTATGAGACCAAGGTTATCGAACCAGTAGGAGAACCAAGCAACACAACGTAAACAGCCCCAGCACACAAATAACAAATACTCGCAGCTCGACGTGTAAAAGGGGTTGCCAGTCCCTTTTGGGTAGCGGCGCCTCAAGATAGGCAAATGGACATGAAATAAATTATAGTAGATTGATAGATCGACACCAAATAAAATAAATAAGAATAAAACGCAGCAAGGTATTTTTGTATTTTTGGTTTAATAGATCTGAAAATAAATGCAAAGGAAAAGTAGATCGCAAAGGCAAATATATGAGAAAGAGACCCGGGGGCCGTAGGTTTCACTAGTGGCTTCTCTCAAGAAAAAATAGCAAACGGTGGGTAAACAAATTACTGTTGGGCAATTGATAGAACTTCAAATAATTATAATGATATCCAGGCAATGATCATTATATAGGCATCGCGTCCAAGATTAGTAGAACGACTCCTTCCTGCACTTACTACTATTACTCCACACATCGACCGCTATCCAGCATGCATCTAGTGTATTAAGTTCATGAAAAAACGGAGTAATGCAATAAGAACGATGACATGATGTAGACAAGATCTATATATGTAGAGATAGACCCCATCATTTTATCCTTGGTAGCAATGATACATATGTGTCGGTTCCCCTTCTGTCACTGAGATCAAGCACCGTAAGGTCAAACCCACTACAAAGCACCTCTTCCCATTGCAAGATAAATAGATCAACTTGGCCAAACAAAACCCAAATATTGGAGAAGAAATATGAGGCTATAAGCAATCATGCATATAAGAGATCAAAGAAACTCAAATAACTTTCATGGATATAAAAAGATAGATCTGATCATAAACTCAAAATTCATCGAATCCCAACAAACACACCGCAAAAAGAGTTACATCATATGGACCTCCAAGAGAACATTGTATTGAGAATTCAGCAAGAGAGAGAAAGCCATCTAACTACTTACTACGGCCCCGAAGGTCTACAAAGAACTACTCATGCATCATTGGAAAGGCACCAATGGAAGTGGTGAACACCTCTGTGTCGGTGTACTAGAGTAGGGGTACCCTAGTATCCCGAACTCGTGCACGGGCAGTTGCAGCACCCCGCGGCAAGGTTTGCCTGGTCACCGCCAAGATCCTCCTTGGTTCCTTTGGAGCCATTCAAGAACAAAGTATTTAACCAAGAAGACAAGGCCCGGCAAGAGGAGCTTGCCGGAAGGCCACTCAAGGCACGCAGAAGACGAGAACCCGGCAAGAGGAGCTTCGGGAAGGCTCGGAGAGCGACAAGCCTCCGGATGCGACAAGGATTCAGCCGCGGCAAGGCACTTGCCGCAGCAGGCAACCTCTCTTCATCTCCGCTCCAGCTCATCCACCAACGTGTCGCCATGGGACCATTCCATGCACGCGTGTCAAGAGGCTGTGCAGCCGGTGGGAGCAGCGATAAGCGGCGGCCGACAAGCTTGCCATCGTGGCGGCGGTGGCGCTCTGACGGTCCTGTTGCCTTTGTTTAGGCGACAGGGACGGGCATTTAATGCTTTTGTCCCTTGTCGTCAGGGTTAGGTAGAGTACACTGTACACTGCACAAGTAGGTGTACCAACTACTGTTTTTCTATTTGTACCCCCACCTACGTTGCCACCTGTCGGAGACCCCTTGAGCATATAAAAGGAGGCCCAGGCGCAACGTAGAGGGGGTCTGCCCGATTCCAACGTAACCAGAGAACACTCACGCTTAGGTCTTGTAGCTCTCATCGCTCCCTAGCAAGAACACAATACAAATCAGACAAGCAGCGGTAGGAGTGTTATCTCTCGGAGAGCTCCGGCTTGGGTAAATTGCTCATGTGCTTCGCCTCGATCCGCTCTTCGTGCGATCTCCGCCCCCCTCCGAACCAAAAGGGACTCAGTCCGCCGGTCCCATAGGTGTCCGTGGGTCCGATCATCCTCCCCGACACTCTGTGATGGTGTCTAGATTGGATCTGGTGGTTCTGGACTCTGCGGCGGCTGGAATTGATTTTCGCCGACTCCCCTAGGGTTTTTGGAATATTTGGGTATTTATAGAGAAAATAGGCGGTCCGGGGGGCACCCGAGGTGGGCACAACCCACCAGGGCGCGCCTGTGCCTCCTGGCGCACCTTGGTAGGTTGTGGTCCCCTCGGAGCACCCCCAGGCGCAGCCTTGGCCCATTAGGTGTCTTCTGGTCCAAAAAAAATTCTCCATGAAGTTTCGTTGCATTTGGACTCTGTTTGGTATTGATTTCCTGCGATGTAAAAAACATGCAGAAAACAACAACTGGCACTTAGCACTATGTCAATAGGTTAGTACCAAAAAATGATATAAAATGATTATAAAACATCTAAGATTGATAATGTAACAGCATGGAACAATCAAAAATTATAGATACGTTGGAGACGTATCAGGGACATGCATATCCTTGTTGAGGTAACCTAGTGTTATTTGAAAATTCTCCCGTTTCATGTCACTGGGAAGAAGTTTGTTCATAAGATTTGATCAACCTTATTAATAGATTCCTTTTGATGGGCATGAGATGGATGAACTTAGGAGGCACAACTCTCTATACCCTCTTTTTACTCTCTGTTATTTAGAATAAATAAAGTAAAAATGTTATTATTTTTTCTGATTTCTGAATTATTCGTGCAATAAAAAAGTGACCAGAAAATAAAAGTTCTCCAAATACCCTGAAATTTTAGTATGAATTTTTGTGCAATATTTAAGAATTTTGGCACTGAGAACACCTCAGGGAGGTGCACCAGTGGTCCACAAGTCCACAGGGCGCGCCTATTGGGCTTGTGGGTCCCACATGGGCCCCCTCACTTATGTCAGCACCCATCCACTTCGTCTTCCTCCAGAAAAATCATCCCGTTGCTCAAACTCGTGTCCTAGCTCATCTTGCTGCCATTTTCGATCTCCTTGCTCAAAACTGTTTTGGGGGATTGTTCATCGGTATGACTCCTCCAATGGTTCAATTAGTTTTTGTTCTAGTGATTTAGATATTGCAAATTTTGGCTGCTGTGGTAACCATGTTCTTGAGCTTGCATGTCAAAATTATATGGTTCAAAGTAGTTTTATTACATGATATAGCATTTAGACACTTGTGGGAGTAGTTGCTATCAATCTTGTTGAGTTTGGTTCACTTTTATTTTGAGTCACTAAAAATTTCAGAAATTTTCAGAGGAAAGGAAACCATGAAGAGGTGGCTAAGGGGCTCTTCAATCCGGAGTTCAGGAGAAAATGAGAATGAGGAGAATAAGAAGTCTAAGTATAACCTTCCTCGCACCACGGAGGTTCGACCGTGTGAATGGCCAAGTGGTGCATTCTTGAGGGCGGCTGGAATTTATGATGATTTCTATTACTTGGCGGAGAATGTCGGCATCACCGACTTCGTCCACTGTAAGTGTGACCAATACCTCCTACTCACTAATACCTTCGTGCAAAATTTTCACTTTCATTCTAGGAAGGATCCTCCCATGGTAGAATTTCACTTATATGATGTGCCTAAGTGAATGACACTTTATGATTTTTGCAATGTTTGCAAAATACCTTATGAGGGCAGCGTCAGTGAACCGTGTCATAGAGACGTGGAGGACTTTATTGCTGAAACTGTTGTCGGGGAAAAGAGAGGGGTGTCGGAAGCGAGAGTGGCTAGCTTGCATTTTTCCTGTTTTACGCTATTATTCATTATTTGCGGGGAGATGTTTGATTGGTCGTGGGGAGAGTGGAGGCCTTAGTGACCCTGATCTTGCTATTTTGCGCCATGCCTTATATTCTGAGAGAACTTTTAGTTTGGGCGCTGTAGGATCAAAAGTATGCCTAGAGAGGGGGGGGGGTGATTAGACTACTTGACCAAATAAAAATCTAGCCTTTTCCCAATTTTAAATCTTGGCAGATTTTAGCAACTTAGCACAAGTCAAGCAATCAACCTACACATGCAATTCTAAGAGTATAGCAGTGGAATGTAAATCATTGCATATGAAGGTAAAGGGGAGGAGTTCGGAGGGAGCAAACGCAATGTGGACACAGAGATTTTTGGCGTGGTTCCGATAGGTGATGCTATTGTACATCCATGTTGATGGAGACTTCAACCCACAAAGGGTAACGACTGCGTGAGTCCACGGAGGGCTCCACCCATGAAGGGTCCATGAAGAAGCAACCTTGTCTATCCCACCATGGCCATCGCCCATGAAGGACTTGCCTCACTTGGGTAGATCTTCACGAAGTAGGCAATCTCCTTGCCCTTAAAAACTCTTTGGTTCAACTCCACAGTCTTGATGGAGGCTCCCAAGTGACACCTAACCAATCTTGGAGACACCACTCTCCAAAAGGTAATAGATGGTGTGTTGATGATGAACTACTTGCTCTTGTGCTTCAAATGATAGTCTCCCAACCACTCAACTCTTCTCTCACAAATTTGGATATGGTGGAAGGATGATTTGAGTGGAAAGCAACTTGGGGAAGGCTAGAGATCAAGATTCTTGTGGTTGGATTGGAATGTCTTGGTGTCAACACATGAGTAGGTGGTTCTCTCTCAGAAAATAGATGCTGGAACATTCTGATGGCTCTCTCCACGAATGGAGGATGGGTGGAGGGGTATATATAGCCTCCACACAAAATCTAACCGTTACAGACAATTTACCAAACTCGGTGGGACCGAATAGTGAAACTCGGTCAGACCGATTTAGTTCAGAACATTAGGTTTTTCAGTGGGACCGACATGATCAACTTGGTGGGACCGATATGTTAGGGTTAGGGCAAAACTTGATCTCAGTGAGACCGATTTCAGTAATAGGCAAACAGAGAGTTGGTCAGGCAAACTCGGTGGGACCGGTCGCTCATTTCGGTGAGACCGAAATGTTACGAAAAGGAAACATAGAGTTTGCATTACGAACTCGGTGGGACCGATCGCTCATCTAGGTTAGACCGAAATGTTCTAAAGGGAAACACAGAGTTTGCAACCCCATCTCGGTGAGACCGAGACCCCTATCGGTGAGACCGGACTGATTAGGGTTTCTGGCTATGGCTATTTTAAATGAACTCGGTGGCGCCGGATGGATCAAATCAGTGGGGCCGAGTTTGACTTTAGGTTTAGGACATATGTGGAAATGAGAAAGTGGGTGAGGGCTTTTGGAGCATATCACTAAGCATTTTGAGCAAGCAAGCTATTAAGCAACACCTCATCCCCTTTTAATAGTGTTGGCTTTTCCTATGGACTCAATGTGATCTTGGATCACTAAAATGAAAAATGTAGAGTCTTGAGCTTTTGCCAATATGTGTCCTTAGCATTTTGAGGGGTCCACATCTCTAGTCCATTCCATGCCAACCATTGAACTTTCTGAAATGATTACCTTGAAAGAATATTAGTTCAATGAGCTATATGTTGTTAAGAATTACCAAAACCACCCAGGGATTAGTTGCACTTTCAATCTCCCCCTTTTTGGTAATTGATGAAAACATATAGATCAAAGCTTCGACAAATGATTATAAGAATGAAATACATCGTCGCTTTGAGAAGTATGTGATAAGCAAGAGCTCCCCCTAAATTTGTGCATTATTTAAAATTTTTCTTTTGAATGCAAATGCACAATCGATTAGGATCATGGTTTACTCTTCCATGTCACATACATCTTGGTGGAGCGCTCAAAATGATAGAATATGAAACATGCACTCATCACCAAGACAAAGTGTGAATGATCATACATGAGAGATAGATAATATCAACATTCAAGCACAAACATTAAAGTATGATATGATCAAGCACATGACCATACAAGTATCTCACACACACACAAAAATAAAGTATCAACCAAGCAAACAAGCAAATAAGTAGCACGAGATGGCAAAAAGAAGCATAGCTCTCTCTCTCTCTCTAAGCCTATGATCTATACACTTTCTCCCCCTTTGGCAACAAGTTACCAAAAAGCTTAAAAATGCATAGTGTCTGTCACAGGCACTGATGCAGACCTCTGTCTTCTGGGCACCCTTTGATAAGCATCAGTGGTGGCCTTTTCACTTCTATCCTCAAGCTCTTCTTGGATCTTCTCCACAGAAGTTTGAATTTCTGTCACCTTGACATCCAAGTCATGAAGTTTTGTCTCAAAAATTCTCTCAAGACTCTCTTGATTTTGAGTCAGCGTGGCCAATCCATTCTCAATCCTCAAAGTAGCCTGAATGAGAGAGCCAAGTTGGTCTTGTTTGTACTTGAGAAATACTTGGGATGCCTCTTCAACATTTGGCATCTTGGCTGCCTTCTCTGCTTTTGCTTTTTTCTCTTCTCCTGAGCCTCTACTGATGTAGGATCTCAAGCATCCATGACAACTGTGTTGTCCTCAAAATCAGGTCTCAAGGGAAGGTGCTCTTTATCCAACAGATACATGCCTTTGCCCATTTTGGAGTTGATGAGCATCTGAATGTGTGGAGCATACCCCCATGATCTCTTTTGGTCTGCTGCAGTTCTCTTGATGGTTTCAACTATCAAGCTCATCACCTTGAATTTCCGTGGCACATCAAACAATTGAAGCAAGTTGATGGAGTGGCCTCTGATCATCCTGTGATCTCCTGATTTGGGCAACAAGGTGTGCCTCAAAATGGTGTTTATGGTAGCCAGTCCAGACAACAGATAGTACACTGAGCCTAGCTTGTGTGTTTCCAAGGCCTTGTCAGGTATCTCCTTGTACATGTTGGCCATGAAGTTGTGATCTTTCTTGCGCTTGGAATAGACATCAATGTCATCCTCAGCTTCTTCTAGAGCATTGATGAGCTTGGCCCACTCAGAAACAGTAGACTGGTACCTTGTACCCTCAGACATCCAAACAATTTTTCCATCTGGGTAGAAGTGAGCTGTTGAATAGAACTGCATGATAAGCTCATCATTCCACTTGGTCAATTTTTGACCCACAAAGGTGTCAACTCCATTGAGTCTGAAGCTCTCATGTACTCCATGGAGTGGTCTTCATTGTTGTCAATGTATTCCCAATCCACCCACTTCATGTCACACACAATGGGCTTCTTATCCAATAGAATTGTCTCATAGAAGTCCTGATGTTCCTTTGTGCGAAATCTGTAGTCCACAACATTTCTTCTCCTTGTAGCATAGGGGTTTGATTGTCTCCACAATCTGAGACCTGCATCCTTCCTCTCTTTCATGTTTTTTGCCACTGGATGATTATCATCATGATCAGGGATCTTTGGCTTCAACTTTCTGAGCACTTGGGCTTCCTCTTCTTCTTCCACTTCAGGAACTGGGCCATGTTTTTCTCACTAGCAGGAATATTTTTAGCACTTCTATTTGGTGCAGACTTGGGGGCATGAGCAGTGGCTTTGGGGGCAGTCTTGGGCTTTCATGAAGCAGCCCCAGACAAGTATAGGGGATCACAACAATTTTCGAGGGTAGACTATTCAACCAAATTTATAGATTCGACACAAGAGGAGCCAAAGAATATTTGAAGGTATTAGCAGCTGAGTTCTCAATTCAACCACACCTGGAGATTAATTATCTCCAGCAAAGTGATCAGTAGCAAAGTAGTTTGATAGTTTTGACAGTAGTAACAACAGCAATGGTAATAGTAACAGTGATAGCAGTAATTTTGTAGCAAGTGTAACAGTGATGACAACAGTAGTAACTTAGCAGAAACAATATAAGATAAATTCGTAGGCATTGGATCGGTGACTTGTTGGATGATATTCATCATGAGACAGTTATAACCTAGGGTGATACTGCATTAGCTCTAGTTCGTCGATATAATGTAGGCATGTATTCCGTAAATAGTCATACGTGCTTATGAAAGAACTTGCATGGCATCTTTTGTCCTACCCTCCCGTGGCAGCGGGTCCATATTGGAAACTAAGGGATATTAAGGCCTCCTTTTAATAGAGAACTGGAACAAAGCACTAACACATAGTGAATACATGACCTCCTCAAACTACGGTCATCACCGAAAGAAGTCTTAGTTTCTGTCATTCCGGGGTTACCGGATCATAACACGTAGTAGGTGACTATAACTTGGAAGATCGGATCTAAAACATGGATATAATTATGATAACATGAACGGTTCAGATCTGAGTTCATGGCGCCCGGGCCCAAAGTGACAAGCATTAAGCATGGCAAAGTCATAGCAACATCAATCTAAGAACATAGTGGATACTAGGGATCAAGCCCTAACAAAACTAACTCGATTACATGATGAATCTCATCCAACTCCTCACCGACTAGCGAGCCTACGAAGAAATTACTCACTCCCGGTGGGGAGCATCATGGAATTGGCGATGGAGAAGGGTTGGTGATGACGAAGAACGAAGATCCCCCTCTCCGGAGCCCCAAACGGACTCCAGATTTGGCCTCCCGATGAAGAACAGGAGGTGACGGCGGCTCCGTCTCGTGGATCGCGATAATTCTTTCTCCCTAATTTTTTCTGGAAAAATAGGATTTTATAGCGTCGGTTCCAGGGTCTGCGGGGCCACCAGGTGGGGACAACCCACCTGGGCGTGCCAGGAGAGGGGGCGCGCCCTGGTGGGTTGTGCCCACCCAGGGCCCCCTCTCCGGTAGGTCTTGGCTCAAGAAATTCTTATTTATTATATAAAAATTCCTTGCAAAGTTTCATTCCATTCCGAGAACTTTTATTTCTGCACAAAAACAACACCATGGTAGTTCTACTGAAAATAGCATCAGTCCGGGGTTAGTTTCATTCAAATCATGCAAATTAGAGTCCAAAACAAGAGGAAAAGCATTAGGAAAAGTAGATACGTTGGAGACGTATCAACTCCCCCAAGCTTAAACCTTTGCTTGTCCTCAAGCAATTCAGTTGATAAACTGAAAGTGGAAAAGAAAAACTTTTATGAACTCTTTTGCTCTTGTTTGAATCAATAAGCTTAAACAGCACCCAGGTTTTTCAGCCAACATTATAACTAACCATGCCGACAGTAACTCTTAAATATTATATTGACTCATATCAATGACATAATCAGCTAGCGAGCAATAATAAGATATCTCAAACGGCAACACATTGTCAAAACAACCATGATATAATATGACAATAGTGGTATCTCTCTAGCCCTTTCTGAGACCGCAAAACATAAAATGCAGAGCACCTCCAAAGTTCAAGCAGCGACTAAACATTGTAATTCATGGTACAAAAGATCTAGTCATGATGCACCCAACATTAGCTACACACAATGCATAAGTCATGACAGCTGAGCTCTCAGGTTCTAGCGCTTGTTTCGGAAGGTGATGACACAACATAAAAGTAAATATAAAGTCCCTTCGCAGAGAGAAGCAGTGATTTGCAGAGGTGCCAAAGCTCAAGTTTTAAAACAGAGGTAAATGATATTTTGAGACATTCACCCTTCTCATTTACTTCATGACCATCAGTTATCAATATCTTCCATGCTAAGCACGCTAGTTGCGTTTCCCAAGCGATAAAAGTAAAGGTTTACTCCCCCTCCACCATCAATCACACTCCATGGCTTGTCCGAAACAACGGGTGCCGTCCATACCAACAACAGTCCCAGGGGAGTTTTGTATAATTATTTGCATTTTTTAGTTCGGGACTGGGAAACCCTATTACCACCCTTTTCTCGTGCGATGGTGAGTGAATAAACACTTGACCTGAGAATAACCCACTTAGCATGGAAGATACCGACCACCTCCTATCATTCCATGAACGATCCATGCACACAAAAAGGATATTTATTTGAATTTTTTTAGGTGGCACATGCAAATTTACTTAGGACGGCAGGGTAATACCGCATATAGGTAGGCATGGTGGACTCATATGGAATAACTTTGGGTTCAAGGTTTTTGATGTACAAGCAGAGTTCCCACTTAGTATAGGTGAAGGCTAGCAATTAGACTGAGAAGCGGCCAGCTAGAGAGCAACAACGGTCATAAACATGCATTATGCATAAGTAACATTGGACACTAGCATGAGTAGGATATGAACACCATGAACATAAATATTATAGAGGCTATTTTGGTTTTGATTCAACTACATGCATGAACATGTGCCAAGCCAAGCCACTCGAACATTCAGAGGAGGATACCATATCATCATACTACGTCACAATCATTTTAATGCAATCTTGATATCCAACATAAATCATTATCCACTCATAGCTACTTATGCATGGCATGAGAAACTATAATCTCTAATTGTCATTGCAAACATGTTTAATCATAATGGGTTAAATCATGGATACTAGGTTAAACATATTTACACAAATAGAACAAGTCGAGTTCATACCCATTTCTCTCTGCCACGGCCAGTTCATCGAATATTGTCATTATTGCCTTTCACTTGCACGGCCGAACGATATGAAAATAATAATTGTGCAAGAGTGCCATGGACTAAGCTGAAATCTGCAAACATTTTATTCAACAGGAGAAGACAAGGTAAAATGTGCTCTTTGTTAGATCAACAGTTATTCATATGAGAGCCACTCAATATTTTCATCGTGGTCTTCTCCTCTGTACAACTCAAATAAAAAGAAAAGAAATTCAGAGAAACACACTGAAATATTTTTGGAGTTTTTGGTTTTCTTGAACAAGGAAATAAAAGGGAAAAGCAAAAACAAGAAAAACTATTTACACGGGAAAGCTCCCAACAAGCAAAAGAAGAACAAGGAAATCTTTTTGGATTTTCTTTTTAGTGCTAATACTAAGCATGCATAGAAAGTAAACTACTACAACTATTTTTTTGGTTTTTCTAAAAAAAATTCAAACACACAAGAAGAAAGCAAGAAAATAAATCTAATCATGGATAATACAATGAAAAAGTGTGAACACCGACAAATGGAATAAGTGGGCATGAATGTAATGTCGGTGAGAACACGTACTCCCCCAAGCTTAGGCTTTTGGCCTAACTTGGTAGTCAATCAATAGCCTGGATGGTAGTAGGGGTGCTGAGGAGCGGACATCCACTCATCCCACTGCTGAGGCTCCTCCTCTGCCTCTGCAGCCTCAGCATTACGATAGGCGATGATGTCCCCAGGCATAATCCTATATCCGCCCCTGGCAACAGAATCAAACAAAGCAGGTGGAGGCAATTGAATAATATCACGAGTTTTAATGCCAAAAACCGGGTTATAAGGAATAGGGATATTAGGATAATCTCGTGCGAGAAAATGATGGTGTTCCATGGTTGCGCAATCTAAGTAAACCTTGGTCAGAGGGTAATCATGAGGGCGTATCTCAACATTAAAGTTGGCCGCCAAACGAGTGGCAAAAATCCCACCATGTATTTTACCATGGGATTTATTAAGATGGAGGCGACGAGCCACAATAGCTCCCAAGATATAAGTGTTGTCGCCCTCTAATGCACGATGTAAAACAACAAAGTCGGGTGTACTGAGCGCACCTACTTTCTCTCTAGCAAGCAAACACTTAGCAACAAATAAAGCAAAATAATGTACGGCAGTAAAGTGTATGCTAGCGGCAGTGGTAACTGACACCCCTCTCTCATCTCCCACTGTCAAAGTGCGATAAAAGGCCTCAAACCCAGCCGGCCTAGGCTCGGCTAAGTTCCCATCAGAAGGGATCGTGCATATGTCACAAAATTCAGTAAGTGGTATCGGATGGTTTCAGCATATATATCAAAGCTCACTTCAGGAGGATTATTCCTATGCAGGAAAGTAAAACTTTGAACAAAGATGTTTGTGAGTATATGATGCTGGTCACACTCATCTGAGATGAAGTCGGTGAGGCCGACATTAGCATCATATTGTGAGAACTCTGGCAGGATTCCAACCTCTTCTAGGAATGGGGTATGCGGCCATTCACACGGCCGTACTTCCGCCAACCTCCGAGGATGGAGATCACTATCAGATGACTCCCCAATAACACCCTTGGAGTTCTTCTTAGAGCCAAACTTCCTAAAGATATTCATGGTTTTCCTATGAACAAAATTCTGAAATTTATTAGCCCACAAAATTTTCTCAACAAAACTTCACAAAAATGATACCAACTACTCATAGGGATACATAGAGGCCGTAGCAAGCATTCAAACTACTTAGAATTTTAAGAATTCAACATGCAAGGTCATCTACAGCATCACCAAGAGTAGCTAATTATTCAAAATATAAACCACTAAAACAAAAATTAATTGGACAAATGGTGGAGTCACATACCAAGCATAAATCCCCTGAACAGTTTCGGAAACGGAGCTTCGAGCAAAGCGATCTAAATCCGCGGGTTTGAGAGCAAGAACATGGGAGAGAGAGCGATGGAGATTTTTTTCTGGAAATAAGTGATGATGTGGGATGAAGAGGTAAGTGAAGGGCCCACATGGGGGCACAACCCACCAGGGCGCGCCTGGGGGTCCTGGCATGCCCAGGTGGTTTGTGCCCACCTAGTGCACCTCCCTCTGATATTATTTGCACCAGAAAATCTTAAATATTCAAAAAAAATTGTATTAAATTTTCAGGGCATTCTGAGAACTTTTATTTTTGGGTCATTTTTTATTGCACGGGAAATTCAGAAAACAGACAAAACATGGCATTTTATTTTATTGAACTAATGGAAACAAAGAATAAAAAGTAAGGACAGAAGGTAGTGCTTACTAAATTCATCAACTTCATACCTCTCAAAAATGATTCATTAATAAGGTTGATCAAGTCTTATTAACAACCACTTTCGATTAGCATGAAGCCGAAGAACATTTGTAAATCACTAAGTTACCTCAATGGGGATATGCATTTCCCCAACAATAAGCATTTCATATTTATTTTTGAAAATAGGTAGAGGTATTTGAAAACTTCCAATAGTGATTGTCGGAGATTTTTTAATAACATTAATACCATTCGCTTGGAATTGTTTCTTCGGAAAGTGCACCGTATGCTCATTACCATTGATTTGAAAAGTGACCTTGCTTTTATTGCAATCAATAATAGCCCCTGCAGTATTCAAGAAGGGTCTACCAAGGATAATCGACATGTTGTCGTCCTCGGGCATCTCAAGTATAACAAAGTCAGTCAAAATAGTAACATTAGCAACAACAACGGGCACATCCTCACAAATACTGATTGGTATGGCAGTTGATTTGTCAGCCATTTGCAAAGATATTTCAGTAGGTGTGAGCTTATTCAAGTCAAGTCTTTTATATAAAGAGAAAGGCATAACACTAACACCTGCTCCTAAATCACACAAAGCAGTTTTCACACAATTCTTTTTGATAGAGCAAGGTATAGTTGGTATACCCGGATCTCCAAGTTTTTTCGGTACTCCATCCTTGAAAGTATAATTAGCAAGTATAGTGGAGATTTCAGCTTCCGGTATTTTTCTCTTATTTGTGATGATATCTTTCATATACTTTGCATAAGGAGGCATTTTCAAGATATCAGTCAAGCGAGTACGGAAAAAGACTGGCCTCAACATTTCAGCAAAGCGTTCAAATTCTTCATCGTGTTTCTTTTTAGTTGACTTGGGTGCAAAAGGCATAGGTTTCTGAACCCATGGTTCTCTTTCTTTACCGTGTTTTCTAGCCGCAAAGTCTCTTTTATCATATCTTTTATTCTTAGGTTGTGGGTTATCAAGATCAACAAGTGGTTCTATCTCAACATCATTGTTTGGTTCTTTATAATTTGGCTGAGAGTCTTCATGAATCTCATCTTTATCTTTTTCATTATCAGAAAGTGAGTGTTCATTACCAGATTGAGTTTCAGCTCAGAGCTAGAAGTTTCATTATCATTATCAGGAGGTTTTTCTATTTCAGGTTCACTAGCAGCATGCAAAGTCCTATCATTTTTCTTTTTCTTTTTCTTTCTAGAAGGACTAGGTGCATCAATGTTAACTCTTTGTAAATCTTGTTCTATTCTTTTTGGGTGTCCCTCAGGATAAATTTGTTCCTGAGTCATTTTACGTCCTCTAGTTGCAACTCTAACAACAAAGTCATGCATATTATTATTCATTTCATCAAGTAATTCTCTTTGAGATTTAGCAACTTGTTCTAATTGAGTTTGAACCATAGAAGCATGCTTTCCAACACCTCTAACATCATTTGAGATTCTAAATAACAAGTCACTCAAGCAAGTAATCATATCAGAATTATATTTCAATTGTTTCATAACATTTGCATTGAAGTGATCTTGTTTTCTAATATAGTTTAACTCATAAAGGCATTGGCTAGGATGCATATTGTGAGGATTTTCATTATCATTCAACTTCATTAAAGAATTTACCTCTACCACCTTAGGCATTGGTGGTGTATTAAGCCCATGTATTTCTTCAATAGGAGGTAAATTTTTAACATCCTCAGCATTAATACTTTTTTCCTTCATAGATTTCTTTGCCTGTTGCATATCTTCAGGACTGAGATATAATATACCCCTATTCTTCGGAGTGGGTTTAGCCGGTGGTTCGGGAAGAGTGCAATCATCATAATTTTTCAATATGTTATTCAATAATTCTTCAGCTTGTCCAACAGTTCGTTCCCTGAAAACACAACCAGAACAACTATCTAGGAAGTCCTTAGATGATCGGTTAGTCCATTATAGAAGATATCAAGTATTTCATTTTTCTTAAGAGGATGATCAGGCAAAGCATTAAGTAACTGGAAAAGCCTCCCCCAAGCTTGTGGGAGACTCTCTTCTTTAGTTTGAACAAAATTAAATATTTCCTGCAAAGCAGCTTGTTTCTTATGAGCAGGAAAGTATTTTTCAGAGAAGTAATAAATCATATCCTGGGGACTACGCACACAACCAGGAGCAAGAGTATTGTACCAAGCTTTAGCATCACCCTTTAATGAGAACGAAAATAATTTGAGAATAAAGTAATAGCGAGTCTTCTCATCATGAGTAAAAAGGGTGGCTATGTCATTCAACTTAGTAAGATGTGCCACAACAGTTTCAGTTTCATAACCATGGAAAGGATCAGATTCAACCAAAGTAATTAACTCTGGGTCGACAGAGAATTCATAATCCTTATCATCAATAAACATAGGTGAAGTAGAAAACTTAGGATCACATTTCATTCTAGCATTCAAATATTTTTCTTTATACTTGCACAATAGTTTCTCTAGATCATCTCTATCCTTACAAGCAAGAATATCTCTAGTTGTCTCCTCATTCATAACATAACCTTCCGGTACCTTAGGCAATTCATATATAGGAAGGCTAGTTCTAGCAGGTGTTTCAGGAGATTCAGTTTCAAGCTCATCATCAGATTCAACAACATCATGTTGTATTACTCTAGCAATTTGTGCATCAAGAAAATCACCAAGTGGCACATCATCATTATCAAGCAGGGTACTAGCATCATCATAAGCATTATCCATAGCAGAAGTAGCATCATCAATAACTTGCGAAATTTCAAAATTAATAGCATGTGGTGGTGTTATAAGTTTACTCATAACAGAAGCTGAATCTAAAGCAGAACTGGATGGCAGTTCCTTACCTCCCTCCTCCTTGACGGAAATATCTTAGTCTTAGGATCCTTCGGATTTTCATAGTGATAAATTGATAATAATCCCAAGTGACTCAACAAATATAGCTATGCTCCTCAGCAACGGCGCCAGAAAAAGGTCTTGATAACCCACAAGTATAGGGGATCACAACAATTTTCGAGGGTAGACTATTCAACCCAAATTTATAGATTCGACACAAGGGGAGCCAAAGAATATTTGAAGGTATTAGCAGCTGAGTTCTCAATTCAACCACACCTGGAGATTAATTATCTCCAGTAAGTGATCGATGTAAAAGTAGTTTGATAGTTTTGATAGTAGTAACAACAAAGCAATGGTAATAGTAATAAAGTTGATAGCAGTAATTTTGTAGCAAGTGTAACAGTGATGACATCAGTAGTAACTTAGCAGAAACAATATAAGATAAATTCGTAGGCATTGGATCAGTGACTTTTTGGATGATATTCATCACGAGACAGTTATAAACTAGGGTGATACTGCACTAGCCCTAGGTCGTCGATATAATGTAGGCATGTATTCCGTAAATAGTCATACGTGCTTATGAAAGACCTTGCATGACATCTTTTTTCCTACCCTCCCGTGGCAGCGGGGTCCATATTGGAAACTAAGGTATATTAAAGCCTCCTTTTAATAGAGAACCGGAACAAAGCACTAACACATAGTGAATACATGAACTCCTCAAACTATGGTCATCACCGGAAGAAGTCCCGGTTTCTTTCACTCCGGGGTTACCAGATCATAACATGTAGTAGGTGACTATAACTTGCAAGATCGGATCTAAAACATGGATATAATTAAGATAACATAAATGGTTCAGATCTTAGTTCATGGCACCCGGGCCCAAAGTGACAAGCATTAAGCATGGCAAAGTCATAGCAACATCAATCTAAGAACATAGTGGATACTAGGGATCAAGCCCTAACAAAACTAACTTGATTACATGATGAATCTCATCCAACTCCTCACTGACCAGCGAGCCTACGAAGGAATTACTCACTCCCGGTGCGGAGCATCATGGAATTGGCGATGGAGAAGGGTTGTTGATGACGAAGAACGAAGACCCCCCTCTCCGGATCCCCAAACGGACTCCAGATCTGGCCTCCCGATGAAGAACAGGAGGTGACGGCGGCTCCATCTCGTGGATCACGATAATTCTTTCTCCCTGAATTTTTTCTGGTAAAATAGGATTTTATAGCGTCGGTTTCGGGGTCTGTGGGGCCACCAGGTGGGGACAACCCACCTGGGCGCGCCAGGAGAGGGGGGCGCACCTTGGTGGGTTGTGCCCACCCAGGGGCCCCTCTCCGGTAGGTATTGGCTCTAAAAATTCTTATTTGTTATATAAGAATTCCTTGCAAAGTTTCGCTCCATTCCGAGAACTTTTATTTTTGCACAAAAACAACACCATGGTAGTTCTGCTGAAAACAGCGTCAGTCCGGGGTTAGTTTCATTCAAATCATGCAAATTAGAGTCCAAAACAAGAGGAAAAGCGTTAGGAAAAGTTTAAAGGATCGATATGGTTGACTAGAGGGGGGGTGAATAGGCAACTAACAATTTTAAGCTTTTCTTTACCAATTTAAACTTTGCAATAATAAAGGTTGTCTAGATGTGCAACTAGGTGGACAACCTATATGATGCAACAACACACGCACACGAGCAAACAAGGATAGGAACACAAATAAGCTTGCACAAGTAAAGGGATAAGATAACCAAGAGTGGAGCCGGTGGAGACGAGGATGTGTTACCGAAGTTCCTTCCTTTTGAGGGGAATGCGTCTCCGTTAGAGCGGTGTGGAGGCACAATGCTCCCCAAGAAGCCACTAGGGCCACCGTAATCTCCTCACGCCAAGCACAATGCAAGAGCCGTGATTCCACTATTGGTGCCCTTGAAGGCGGCGAATCAACCTTTACAAACAAGGTTGGGGCAATCTCCACAACTTAATTGGAGGCTCCCAACAACACCACGAAGCTTCACCACAATGGAATATGGCTCCACGGTGACCTCAACCGTCTAGGATGCTCAAACACCCAAGAGTAACAAGATCCGCAAGGGATAAGTGGGGGAATCAAATATCTTGTGGTGGAAGTGTAGATCCGCCCTTGTCACCCAATCCCGAGCAAATCAACAAGTTTGATTGGCTAGGGAGAGAGATCGAGCCAAAATGGAGCTTGGAGCAACAATTGAGCTTAGAGAGAGAAGAGGTGGTCAACTAGAGGTTGAAGAAGCCCCTTATATAGTCGTGGAAAAAATCCAACCGTTATCCACTTAGTCAGCCCGCGACGCGCGGTACTACCGCTCGGTAGCGGTACTACATGAGCCGCAGACGGTACTACCGTGGTGGACCACGCAGTACTAAGAAGAAGCAGACAAGCCGGGACTAGCTCGACTAGGGCAGTACTACCGCTCAGGCGGTACTACCGCTCCCCTTACGGTACTACCGCAAGGCGTGGAGTCACGACTGAGAAGGGCGCGGATGAAATAAATTACATCCGTGCCAACTTCTGAAAGCTGCGGTAGTGCGAAAATCCGACGCGGTACTACCGCTCCTCGGGAGCGGTACTACCGTAGCGTGTGCCTACTACCGTGATTCTACGGTACTTGGTAGGAGGGCCACGGTACTACGACTCAGGGGAGCAGTACTACCGTGGGCCCCCGCGGTACTACCGCGCTGGACGAGCGGTACTACCGTGGTGGGCGCGGATGTAAAAAATTACATCCGCCCCTACTACCGCACCGGAGCGGCACTAGGCCTGGGAGCCGCGGTACTACCGCTCCTAGGGAGCGGTACTACCGTGGCACCCCGTGGTACTACCGCGTGTACCTGCGGTACTACCGCAAGTACAGTGGCAAATGTCAGAATTCCGCACAACCAAGATAACGAGTGGAAGCTCCAAAGTGCAGGGAAAGGAGGGACAAGTGTACGTGTTGATTCCGCCCTAACCTTTCCGACGCGGACCCCCTCTTAATAGTACGACTCTCCTACGACTCAAATCCACCAAAACGAAATGTAGGACGACGCTGTCTTCAATAGTCTCCGAGGGGCACCGAATCGTCTCGAGCCTAGAGATGAACCATCTGAGGAACTCAAAGCATACGATTAGTCCGCAAAAGTATCGTCATCAATCACCAAAACACTTACGGGATAAATATGCCCTTACAATCTCCCCTTTTGGTGGATTGATGACAATACGGGATTTGCACAAAGATACAATAATATAGAGCAAGAGCAAACCCTCCTCTCCAAAATATAGACGGGCTCCCCTAGATGTGTGCACTCAGGATGAATGCTTTGGACTGCATAGCACACGATCTAGGATCACCACTCCCCTATATTTTAGAGACAAAGGTCAGAAGAATAACATCTAAGCAACATATAACACGATATAACATAAGCTTGCTAAGATAGATAGAGTGCATATGTCTTACACCATAAGAAGGAAAAGCAACTAAAAACGAGGTTCAAACGATTAAAACGAGGTTCAACCGGAAACGCAATAAACACACCAAACACGAACACAAGACTACAAGAATCCTCGCTCTCTCCCCTTTGGCATCGAGACGCCAAAAGGCAGAGAGGACACCTACACACAAGCGGTGGCTTAGGTAGAGGGAACTCGTCCCAACCCTCTCCGTCGAGACTCCTCGGCCAGCGAGGATGGACTCCTCGACGTCCTCCTCGTAATCAGTCCACTTGTAGCCTTGCTTCGCCATCCACTCGGCCTCCGGGGTGATGTGCTCCTCAGATCCTCCGACACATCCTCACCATAGAGCTTCAAGATCTTCTGTCCCCGATGACTCTCCTTGGATGCCACATGAGTCCTCAGACGCCCCTTGGCTTGCATGCGAGAAAAGAGTCTTCATCTTGTCCTTCACCGTGGCCCAAGAAGGCATAGAGGAGCTCTGGGAAGGCCTAGCAGCATGGCCTTCATCAACATGCTCGGCGCCAAAGATCCTCCTCTCCAACGGCAGCCCTAGGCTGCAGACGCCTCAAAGACGAGTAGTAGTGTTGGCCCAGTTGGGTTTGACACCTTGAGCAGAGATGGGGTCATGGCGAATCCAGTCAGGGGCAAGGAACTCCTCACCAGGGAACATCTTGTCCCAAGTCCTCGAGATCAGCAGAAACAGATATGGACCGTATATAGGCACCTTGCGGTTGAACACGGCAAACCGAAGCTCATACCACATGATGTGTGAGATATCAAGTGGCTGAGTCTGAGACACACGAGCCTCCTCGCAGATGAGCATCATATCCACCATATAGGCATGAACCTTGTCCTTGTCACCAATGCGGGGGAACAAGGAGTTGCGGAAGATGCGGTACATGATATCCAAAAAGGAGTTGAGCACCAAACCTATCTTGCCACTTGGAAGTGTCTTCTCAACATAGAACGGTGCAAGCCTGTCCTTGTTGGCGAGTCGGGGTTGGCATGGGGACGAACACCTACGGGGAGTCAAGGCCGTCATCAGGAACTTGGAGCAGATCCATGAACTCCTTCCTGTAGCGATCGACCACGGCCATTTGTCATCCAGGTCATTCTCCTTTCCTCATTGGGGTGAAAGTAGGCGAAGCAAAAGAACTGACCAATGAGCTCGTGGATCATAGTCAAGGTGAAAGGAGATGATATGGTCAATGCCAAACTGCTCCACCAAGTCCAGAGCCTCTCCAAAGTAGGCACGGAACTTCTCCTTCCTCAAGTGATGCATGTCAATCCACTTCACATCCACATAGGTATTCTCGCTTGTTCTTAATGACGTCCAGATAGATGTTGGTTTGATGCTTGTTCAGAACAGCTCACAGCCCTGGCCCGAGGAACGAGGGGTCACGACGGATCCATGTTCCGGAGGCGGACGTAGTCGTAATGGGGCATCTCATCCATGCTCTGGAGGGCTCCTTGACCTTGGTGGCGCTTGTCTTGACATGGCGCTTGGGGCGTAAGAGGAGCCCTACAGTGCGTCACGGGGGTTCTTGCGAGACGCTTGGAGCGGTGTCACGGCTGGGATTGGACTGGCGAGAGCCACCACCGAACCACACACGCAAAGCACCAAAACGCAAGAAGATCAATGCAAAGGCCACGAAAAAAGCACCACGAAAACCATAGGAGACATATGAGAAAGTTGGCATGCGATAGGTGTGAGGCATGAGGACGGCCACCGCTCATTACTAAAGAAGTAGTACTGCTCCGCACGCCGTAGTATCTTGGGTCACGGTAGTACCGTGGTCGAGCGGAAGTAAAGTCAGTGCCAGACAGTATGCCGGTAGTACCACACCCGTGGGCGGTAGTACTGCGTCGTAGTACTGCTATTGTAGGGCGGTAGTACCGCCGCAATGGATCCAACTGTCGATTTGAATCTGAAAAGAACCAAAACAATGGCGGTGCTACAAAGGATCGATCAGATCTAGCGCATGACAACAATACACATATAAATCCTATGCAATACTACACTCCTTCATCCTATTCTTGCAGAGATTAGGCCTATCAATCTCAAGAACACACAAGCCTCCCCAAAACCTAGAAACGCCAAACACCAACAACAAGGAGAGGGAATTGGGAAAAACACAGGTCCATAGCAAGAGCACGCGGTGGAGAACGATCCCACCGGTCGGAATCACGGGAGGGCAGCCGGTGAAGGAGATCCGGCGAGAGATGCCGGCTCCGTTCTTGAGCAAGGGAGAGAAGGAGGCGATGCGGGGAGAAGGTAGCGAATGGGTATGGGGGAGTTAGAACTCCTCCTGCCCGTCCTTAACCCCTCGCCATGAACCGTCATGGTAGTACTGCATGACTCATCAGCGGTAGTACCGCTCGGGCGGAAGTTCCGCACCGAGGCGGTAGTGGCGCTTCGACCGGGCGGCGATAAAAATTACTGCCGTGAGGTTGCGGTGAGTACCGTGCTCCATAGCGGTAGTACCAAGTGGCTGGCTCTAGTACCGCAGCTGGTAGCGTAGTACCGTGAATCTCAAGTCACCGCATGATTCAAAAACGAAAAAGGGTCTTTGCAATGAATTTTTTTTTCACACACAAGAAACCACAAACTCAACCACAACCTAGAGGCAAAAGACAACAAGAAACCACCAAATGACAAGGCCTCTCAAGGAGAGAGGGCGGTGGCCGAAGCCACCTATGTTTGAGTAGGATGGTATGGCACATGAAGAATTATCCTTGGGCCCATGACCAAAACTTCGTCTTTGGAACACAAGTACCATAAAAATGGCTAATGTGAAAGAGGTGATCGATTTACGATAATGGGGGAGGGAGAGTTCATTGAGAGAACAATACTCCCCTATGTCCATGCCTACACCTAAACTAGACAGCAAGTTGAGTGTGGTGGGGAGTGCACGGCTCAAGTCACATTGCTCAAATCAATGATATTTAGCTCATGCCTTAACTCGCGAAATCTTGCTTCATCTAAGGGCTTCGTGAATATATCTGCAAGGTTATCCTGAGTGTTGACATACTTGAGCTCGATCTCTCCTTGCCTAATGTGATCCCGGATGAAGTGATACTGAATCTCGATGTGCTTCGTCTTGAAGTGTTGCACCGGGTTGAGAGAAATCTTGATGGCACTTTCATTATCACACCAAAGAGGCACTTTGTCACAAATGACACCGTACTCCTTTAAAGTTTGCCGCATCCATAGGAGTTGAGCACAACAACTACCGGCCGCCACATATTCCGCTTCGGTGGACGAGAGAGACACACAACTTTGCTTCTTGGAAGACCAACTTACCAAGGAGCAACCAAGAAATTGGCACCCTCCTAAGTGGACTTCCTATCCACTTTGTCTCCGCCCAATCGGAACTGTAAATCCTTCAAGCTTGAAGTTTGCTCCTCTTGGGTACCATAAGCCAAAGTTTGGGGTATGAGCCAAATATCGAAAGATTCGCTTGACCGCCACAAAATGACTTTCCTTCGGTGCAGCTTGAAACCGTGCACACATTCCCACACTCAACATGATATCCGGTCTAGATGCACAAAGGTAAAGCAAGGATCCAATCATGGAGCGATATACCTTTTGATCCACCGCTTTACCATTGGGATCAATGTCAAGTTGGCACTTGGTGGGCATTGGTGTAGTAGCCGGCTTGACATCACTTAGCTTGAATCTTTTGAGCACGTCTTGAGTGTATTTGGCTTGGTTGATGAAGGTTCCTTCTCTTCTTTGTTTGATATCGAAACCAAGAAAGAACTTCAACTCTCCCATCGAAGACATCTTGAACTTGGAGGTCATGAGAGCGGCAAATTCCTCATTGAAAGCTTTTTTAGGAGAACCAAAGATAATATCATCAACATATAGTTGGCATACAAACAACTCCCCATTGACCTTCTTAGTAAAAAGAGTGGGATCGATTTGCCCCACTTCAAAACCACGATCTTGTAACAACTCGGTAAGGTGGTCATACCAAGCACGTGGGGCTTGTTTAAGTCCATAGAGTGCCTTATCGAGTTGATATACATGATCCGGGAAGTAGGGGTCCTCGAACCCGGGGTTGCTTGACATAGACCAACTCATTAATGGGACCATTAAGAAAAGCACTTTTTACATCCATTTGTTGCAACTTAAAGTTGTGATGGGAAGCATAAGCAATCAACAAACGAATGGATTCAAGGCGAACAACGGGAGCAAAGGTTTCACCGTAGTCGATACCCTCGACTTGGGAGTAGCCTTGTGCTACCAATCTTGCCTTGTTGCGTAATGATGTTCCCATGAGCATCTTGCTTGTTCTTGAAAATCCACTTGGTTCCAATGACGTTGTGGTTCTCCGATGGCCTTGGCACCAATCTCCACACCTTGTTGTACTCAAAGTTGTTGAGTTCTTCATGCATGGCATTGAGCCAATCCGAGTCTTCGAGCGCCTCATAGACCTTTTGAGGTTCAACACAAGAGACAAATGCGTGATGTTCACAATAGTTTGCCAATTGTCTACGAGTGCTTACCACTTTTCTTAGGCTTCCAACCACATTCTCCATGAGATGGCCTTTGGTAGTGAGTTTGGAAGCAATCTTGGCGGCACGACGTTCTAAATCCTCCTCGGAAGTGCGATGAGGAGAGGTCACTTGATCATCTTGAGCGCCTGTCTTGAGCATGACCTTCATCTTGAGCATGCTCGGGGAAGAGAACTTCGACCTTGGGCATCATTTAAGGTGCTATCATCATCTTGAGCACGATCTTGCCCTTGGTCTTGTTCTTGAGGTTGAGGGCCTTCACTTTGATCTTGAGCGTGTGGGCTTTGGGTTGGTGATGGCTCCACTTGAGTGGAGCATTGTCCTTCTCCTTCGGCCACAAGGGGTTCCTCAATGGGTAGGATAAAGCCAATTCCCATTCTTCTTATGGCTTGGGGAGGAATTTCATCACCTACATCACAAGTGCCACTTTGCTCCACTTGGGAGCCGTTATTCTAATCAAACTCCACGTTACACGTCTCCTCAATAAGTCCCGTGGATTTATTGAGGACACGGTAAGCATGAGAGTTTGTAGCATAACCAACAAATATGCCCTCATGAGCTCTAGCTTCAAATTTAGACAAACGAACACCTTTCTTGAGAATGAAACACTTACACCGAACACCGGAAGTACTTGAGGTTGGGCTTGTTGCGGTGAGTATCTCATAAGGAGTCTTGTTCAAGCCTTTGCGGAGATAAAGCCGATTGGATGCATGACAAGCGGTGTTGATGGCTTCGCCCAAAAGTTGTATGGAGACTTGAACTCCGCCATCATGGTCCTTGCCGCATCCATCAACGTCCGGTTCTTTCTCTCCGCCACACCATTTTGTTGAGGGGTATAGGGTGCGAATATTGATGCTTGATTCCCTCATCACTAAGAAACTCATCCAAGGTGTAGTTCTTGAACTCGGTGCCGTTGTCACTTCTTATAGTCAAGATTTTTGCATTATGTTGACGTTGAGCTTCATTTGCAAAGTCGATGACGGTTTGTTGGGTCTCACTCTTCCTCTTGAAGAAATATACCCAAGTGTATCTCGAATAGTCATCCACGATCACCAAGCAATACTTTCTTCCTCCAAGACTATCAAATGATGGTGGCCCAAAAGATCCATGTGAAGGAGCTCCAAGGGTATCTTTGAGTATATGATAGTCGTGGGAGGGTGAGCCTTCTCATGAAGCTTTCCTTCAATACAAGCAATCGCAAGCACGGTCTTTGGCAAAACTAACATTTGTTAGTCCACGGACATGGTCCCCCTTGAGAAGACTTTGCAAAGATCTCATATTGACATGGGCTAAACGGCAATGCCAAAGCCATCCCACGTCAACTTTAGCCATTAGTCATGTCGCGGTCTTAGTGGGTCGCTCCAAAAAGTTAATCACATAGAGACCATTTTCGACATGCCCAACAAAGGCTACTTTAAGAGTCTTGCTCCACGAGAGGGCCACGGTATCAATGTCAAAGAAAGTAGCATAACCCATGACTGCAAGTTGACGAACGGAAAGCAAATTGTATGCAAGGGACTCAGCAAGCATGACTTTCTCGATCGTAAGATCATGAGAAATGACAACCTTGCCGAGACCCAATACCTTAGAATGTGATGCATCACCCCACTCGACATTGGTGGGCATAGATGGAATCTCTTGCACGTCCACCACCATGTCCTTGCTCCCGGTCATATGATTTGTTGCTCCACTATCGAGCAACCATGATCCCCCACCGGAAGCAAACCCCTACAAGAGATCAACGCTTGGTTTTAGGTACCCATTTGGTAATGGGTCCTTTGATGTTAGTAACGAGGGTCTTAGGAACCCAAATAGACCATTCAATGTACTCATAAGAAGAACTAACAAATTTAGCATAAACATGCTCATCACTAGCACGGCACAACACATAAGAGGGGTTAAAGTCGCCGGCTATGTTCATGGGGATGACGTTGTCCTTCTTGACATTGCCACCCTTTGCACGGTTCTTCTTCTTCTTGAAGCACCCTCTCCCTCCCTCACAAAAGTTTGCTTGAGAGGGGAGGTTGCTTGGTCTTGTCATTCTTCTTCTTGCTCTTGGGCTTGGGCGCGAACCCAATCCCCTCCTTGGCCACAACTTCCTTTTGATTACTCAAAAGGTCGTTAAGGTTCTTATCACCTTGAATGCATGTGACAAGGCCCTTTTCAAGTTGCTACTTCAACTTAGCATTCTCCTCAACAAGATGCACATGCTCACAACAAGGGTTAGTAGCATTTGCATTATCAATCAATATCATATGAGGAAAGGTGGCTTTCTCCTTGGTTAGCTTCACTTGGAGTTGATCATGAGACTCTTTGATACTAGCATGAGCACCCTTCAAGACTTTGTGAGCCTTGTCGAGAGTGTCAAGTCCTCGTTGAGTCTAGCAAGATCAACTCCAAGCTTTGCCTTCTCGGAACTAAGCACACGAGACACAACAAGAGCATGATCAAGGTCTTTCTTTAATTTAGCGTGATCATCGTTGTGTGACTCCTCAAGAGCCAAACGAAGACCACGCTCTTCCTCAAGAGCATTGGAAAGATCCGAAATCTCATCGGCATAGTCACGACTATGCCCTTCCATCTTAGAAATGGTTTCTTCATGAGTCTCGATCATGACATTGGCTTCACCAAGTTGTTCCAAGAGAGCAACGAAGTGCATCTTGGATTTCCCTTTGAGTTTACTCATAAAGATCTCAAATTCATTTTCCTCTACACTAGTCCCCTCATGTTCATCAATGCAATCCGTCAAAGAAGAATGATTGATGATGGTAGTTTTGATGTTGTGGGTTACCTTATTGGTGGCTTTAGCCATGAGGCACTTGGCGGTGATGCTTTCATTGGGTGAACCGAAGAGAGACACCCGAGGAGTCATTGCAATGGCCACGGAGGCCATGGAAACCGGTTCACCATCCTCATCATCATCATCATCCTCATTGTACTCTTCTTGAACCACCAAAGCTTTGTGAGGAGTCTTCTTTGGGAAGTTGCTCTTGTTGGGAAAAGACTTGGCCTTGTCCTTACGGATGAGCTTGCCACCATTGTCTTCCCTCTTCTCATATGGACACTCCGCAACAAAGTGACTCACATTTCCACAATTGAAACACGTCCTCACTCGTTGCTTGCCCTTAGAGCCACTTGAATTGCTCTTGTTGAAGTTGGGCCTTGAGTTCTTCTTTCTCCAAAATTGTCTTGAAGCAAGGGCCATGTGTTCATGATAATCATACTTAGTATCTTCGAGGTTGCTCTCTTCTTCTTCCTCCTCTCCATCTTCTTCGACACAAATCTTGGCCTTCAAAGCGAGGTTGGGCTTCTTTGTTCTTTGAGAGCGAAGCACCGCATTGTCGGCGGTCTTGTCCAATATGCTCATAGCCACAAACTCATCCAACACATCACTTGAGGACAAGGTGTGGAAGTCCGGTCGTTGACGGATGACGGAGGACATGGCTTTGTGGTAGGGCATCATTGCCTTGAGAAATTTGCGCTTGATCCAGTTGTCATCTATGTCCTTACTTCCATGATCCCGGAGGGAGACGGCAAGCTTGGTTACTCTCCGATAGAGCTCACGAGGTTCTTCTTCTTCCTTCATTGCAAACTCATCGGCTTCATCTTGGACCACTTCATAATTGGAGCGTTGAATGCTTGCGCTTCCTCGATACATGGAAACCACCTTGAGCCAAGCATCTTTGGCACGGGTGTAAGGCCGGAGATGAGGGAGGTCTTCGGAAGGATTGCTTCTTGGATGATGAAGAGAGCATTCTCATTGAATTGATGGTCCACGACCTCTCTAGGAGAGAAATTGCTCGGATCATGCAGATAGAAACCTTCTTCAATGATTCTCCAAAGGTTAGTGTTCACATGATTTAAATGACGCTTAAAACGATAAACCCAAGAATCAAAATCCTCCTTTTTATAAACCTTAGGTGGTGGACCGGCATGATTCAAATGAGTGGAAGGAATCGGTCCACCATAAACGGGAGGTTGCACATGGGCGAAGATGCCGGTGCCATTCTTACCACTAGACGAGGGGGCTTTCTCACTATTAGCTTCCCCCTTGTCGGAGTTAGCATCCGCTCCCGTGTTGGCGGGATCACCCACTTTCACGGGTGTGGTGGAAAGTTTAAGCCCTTCTAGGAATTCCTTAAACATGTCCTTGACCTCGCTCGTCATGGAATTTTTCAATGTGTCCAACGCCACATTGAATTCCTCACGAGAGATCGAGGTACTCCCATCTTCGTAGATGATGTCGGATTCAAGACCGGAGTGCTCCCCACATCATCTCTGACGTCAACTCATACTCTACGGACGGTGAAGTCCTTAAAAGAGACGAGGCTCGATACCAATTGAAAGGATCGATATGGTTGACTAGAGGGGGTGAATAGGCAACTAACAATTTTAAGCTTTTCTTTACCAATTTAAACTTTGCAATAATAAAGGTTGTCTAGATGTGCAACTAGGTGGACAACCTATATGATGCAACAACACACGCATATGAGCAAACAAGGATAGGAACACAAATAAGCTTGCACAAGTAAAGGGATAAGATAACCAAGAGTGGAGCCGGTGGAGACGAGGATGTGTTACCGAAGTTCCTTCCTTTTGAGGGAAAGTACGTCTCCGTTAGAGCGGTGTGGAGGCACAATGCTCCCCAAGAAGCCACTAGGGCCACCGTAATCTCCTCACGCCCTCGCACAATGCAAGAGCCGTGATTCCACTATTGGTGCCCTTGAAGGCGGCGTAGAACCTTTACAAACAAGGTTGGGGCAATCTCCACAACTTAATTGGAGGCTCCCAACAACACCACGAAGCTTCACCACAATGGAATATGGCTCCACGGTGACCTCAACCGTCTAGGATGCTCAAACACCCAAGAGTAACAAGATCCGCAAGGGATAAGTGGGGGGAATCAAATATCTTGTGGTGGAAGTGTAGATCCGGCCCTTGTCACCCAATCCCGAGCAAATCAACAAGTTTGATTGGCTAGGGAGAGAGATCGAGCCAAAATGGAGCTTGGAGCAACAATGGAGCTTAGAGAGAGAAGAGGTGGTCAACTAGAGGTTGAAGAAGCCCCTTATATAGTCGTGGAAAAATCCAACCGTTATCCACTTAGTCAGCCATGACGCAGCGGTACTACCGCTCGTGGGCGGTACTACCATGAGGCCACGGTACTACCGTGGTGGACCACAGTACATCAAGAAGAAGAAAGACAGGCCGGGACTAGCTCGACTAGGGGCAGTACTACCGCCAGGCGGTATTACCGCTTCCCCTTACGGTACTACCGCAAGGTGGGAGTCACGACTGAGAAGGGCACGGATGAAATAAATTACATCCGTGCCAACTTCAATAAACTGTGGTAGTGCGAAAATCCGACGCGGTACTACCGCTCCTCGTGAGCGGTACTATCAGAAGGCTGCGATGCCTACTACCGTGATTCTACGGTACTTGGTAGGAGGGCCACGGTACTACGGCTCGGGGAGCAAGATACCGTGGGCCCCAGCGTACTACCGCGCTGGCCGAGCGGTACTACCGTGGTGGGCGCGGATGTAAAAAATTACATCCGCCCCTACTACCGCACCGGAGCGGCACTAGGCTTGGGAGCCGCGGTACTACCGCTCCTAGGGAGCGCTACTACCGTGGCACCCCGCGGTACTACCGCGTGTACCTGCGGTACTACCGCAAGTACAGTGGCAAATGTCAGAATTCCGCACAACCAAGATAACGAGTGGAAGCTCCAAAGTGCAGGGAAAGGAGGGACAAGTGTACGTGTTGATTCCGCCCTAACCTTTCCGACGCGAACCCCCTCTTAATAGTACGGCTCTCCTACGACTCAAATCCACCAAAACGAAACGTAGGATGACGCCGTCTTCAATAGTCTCCGAGGGGCAACGAATCGTCTCGAGCCTAGAGATGAACCATCTGAGGAACTCAAAGCATACGATTAGTCCGCAAAAGTATCGTCATCAATCACCAAAACACTTACGGGATAAATATGCCCTTACAAAAGTAGATATGTTGGATCTGTATCAACTTGCTAGTTGAGCTTGCTCTTGAGTTGATGCTCTAGCTTTTGACATGGGCACTCTCTTGGCAGGGGCTTTCTTGTGCAAACCAAGCTTGATTGAAGCTGCAGTGCCAAATTATTTCTTGACAACTTTCTTCTTGGAGCTGACCTCCTCCTCAACAGCAACATAATCTTCATCCTCAGAATCTGAGTTTGTCTTTCTCCTTGTCCTGGTTGCTGCTTTGGGCAAGTTGCTTGGGGTGCTTATGCTACCCTCATCATAGCTGCCAGAAGGACTAGTGCCCTCACTCAGGTTAACTTGTTCTGACTGTCACTCTGATCTGACGTAGCTGACACTACAAACTAAAAGCTGACCCTGCAAATAGATGTAGTTGAGATAGATTGGATGAGCATCACAAAGTGCAGAGATTTTGCAAAACAATTGAGTCAAAAACTTAGTTTTAGTTTTCGACAGAAAGCATTTCGGAGCTACCGATTTGTTAAACTCGGTGAGACCGAAGCAACATTAGAGTCTAAACTAGTGGAATCGGTCAGACCGAGACACAGTTTGGTGACTTCGAGATTGCTAGGGTTTCACTGAGAGCCGGACTCGATCACACCGATTTGTAAGTTTTGGTCAGACCGAAAATCACAAGTGCAATGTGATAACCCACAAGTATAGGGGATCGCAACAGTTTTCGAGGGTAGAATATTCAACCCAAATTTATTGATTCGACACAAGGGGAGCCAAAGAATATTCTCAAGTATTAGCAACTGAGTTGTCAATTGAGCCACACCTGGATAACTTACTATTTGCAGCAAAGTATTTAGTAGCAAAGTAATATGATAGTAGTGGTAACGGTAACAAAAGTAACGGTAGCAAAAGTAATATTTTTTGTGTTATGTAGTGATTGTAACAAGAGAGTAACGGAAAAGTAAATAAGCGAAGAACAATATAGGAAAAGCTCGTAGGCATTGGATAGGTGATGGAGAATTATGCCGAATGCGGTTCATCATGTAACAATCATAACATAGGGTGACACAGAACTAGCTCCAATTCATGAATGTAATGTAGGCATGTATTTCAAATATAGTCATACGTGCTTATGGAAAAGAACTTGCATGACATCTTTTGTCCTACCCTCCCGTGGCAGCGGGGTCCTAATGGAAACTAAGGGATATTAAGGCCTCCTTTTAATAGAGAAACGGAACAAAGCATTAGCACATAGTGAATACATGAACTCCTCAAACTATGGTCATCACCGGGAGTGGTCCCGATTATTGTCACTTCAGGGTTGCTGGATCATAACACATAGTAGGTGACTATTGACTTGCAAGATAGGATCAAGAACTCACATATATTCATGAAAACATAATAGGTTCAGATCTGAAATCATGGCACTCGGGCCCTAGTGACAAGCATTAAGCATAGCAAAGTCATAGCAACATCAGTCTCAGAACATAGTGGATACTAGGGAACAAACCCTAACAAAACTAACTCGATTACATGATAGATCTCATCCAACCCATCACCGTCCAGCAAGCATATGATGGAATTACTCACGCACGGCGGTGAGCATCATGAAATTGGTGATAGAGGATTGTTGATGATGACAACAGCGATGAATCCCCCTCTCCGGAGCCCCGAAGGGACTCCAGATCAGCCCTCCCGAGAGGTTTTAGGGCTTGGCGGCGGCTCCGTATCATAAAACGTGATGAATTCTTCTCTCTGGTTTTTTTCTCCCCGAAAGCAAATATATAGAGTTGGAGTTGAGGTCGGAGGAGCTCCATGGGGCCCACGAGGTAGGGGGGCGCGCCCTAGGGGAGGCGCGCCCCACCTCGTGGACAGTGTGTGGCCCCTGGTCTTCATCTTTTGCAAGGATTTTTATTATTTCCAAATAGGCGTTCCGTGGAGTTTTAGGTCATTCCGAGAACTTTTGTTTCGCACATAAATAACACCATGGAAAGTCCATCGAAAACAACGCCAAGACGGGTTAGTTCCATTCAAATCATGCAAGTTAGAGTCCAAAACAAGGGCAAAAGTGTTTGGAAAAGTAGATACGACGGAGACGTATCAACTCCCCCAGGCTTAAACCTTTGCTTGTCCTCAAGCAATTCAGTTGATAAACTGAAAGTGATAAAGGAAAACTTTTACAAACTCTGTTTGGTTGTAAATATGTAAAGCCAGCATTCAAGTTTTCAGCAAAGATTATGACTAACCACATTTGCAATAACTCTTAGGTTTCATGTTTACTCATATCAATAGCATAATCAACTACCGAGCAATAATAATAAATCTCGGATGGCAACACTTTCTCAAAACAATCATAATATGATATAACAAGATGGTATCTCGCTAGCCCTTTCTGAGACCGCAAAACATAAATGCAGAGCACCTTTAAAGATCAAGGACTGACTAGACATTGTAATTCATGGTAAAAGAGATCCAGTCATAGTCATACCCAATATAAATTAATAGTAATGGATTCAAATGACAGCTGCGCTCTCCAGCTAGTGCTTTTTAATAAGAGGGTGATGAGTCAACATAAAAGTAAATAGATAGGCCCTTCGCAGAGGGAAGCAAGGATTTGTAGAGGTGCCAGAGCTCGGTTTTGAAATAGAGATAAATAATATTGAGCGGCATAGTTTCATTGTCAACATAACGACCAAGAGATGGCGATATCTTTCGTGGTACACACATTATAGGCGGTTCCCAAATATAATGGTAAAGTTTATACTCCCCCTCCACCAACAAGCATCAATCCATGACTTGCTCGAAACAACGAGTGTCTCCAACTAGCAACAGTCCCAGGGGAAGTTTTGTTTGCAATTATTTTGATTTAGTTTGCATAAAGCATGGGACTGGGCATCCCGGTGACCATCCATTTTCTCGTGAGTGAGGAGCGGAGTCCACTCCTCTTGAGAATAACCCGCCTAACATGGAAGATAAGGGCAACCCTAGTTGATACATGAGCTATTCGAGCATACAAAATATAATGTTTATTTGAAGGTTTAGAGTTTGGCACATACAAATTTACTTGGAACGGCAGGTAGATACCGCATATAGGAAGGTATAGTGGACTCATATGGAATAACTTTGGGGTTTAAGGGATTGGATGCACAAGCAGATTCCCGCTTAGTACAAGTGAAGGCTAGCAAAAGACTGGAAGCGACCAACTAGAGAGCGACAACAGTCATGAACATGCATTAAAATTAATAAACATTGGATGCAAGCATGAGTAGGATATAATCCACCAAGAACATAAATATCGTGAAGGCTATGTTGATTTTGTTTCAACTACATTTGTGAACATGTGCCAAGTCAAGTCACTTAAATCATTCAAAGGAGGATACCACCCCACTATACCACATCACAACCATTTTAATAGCATGTTGGCACGCAAGGTAAACCATTATAACTCATAGCTAATCAAGCATGGCACGAGCAACTATGATCTCTAATTGTCATTGCAAACATGTTTATTCATAATAAGCTGAATCAGGAACGATGAACTAATCGTATTTAAAAAAACAAGAGAGGTCGAGTTCATACCAGCTTTTCTCATCTCAGTCAGTCCATCATATATTGTCATAATTTCCTTTCACTTGCACGACCGAACGAAGTGAATAATAATAAGAGTGCACGTGCATTGGACTAAGCTGGAATCTGCAAGCATTCAATAAACAGGAGAAGACAAGGCAATATTGGCTCTTGGTTAAATCAACAATAATGCATATAAGAGCCACTTCAACAATTTAAACATGGTCTTCTCCTATCGACCCCCAAAGAAAAGAAAAGAAATAAAACTATTTACACGGGAAAGCTCCCAACAAGCAAAAGAAGAACGGGAAATCTTTTTGGGTTTTCTTTTTAATTATTACTACTACAGCAAGAGAAGTAAACTAACTAGAAGCTATTACTATTTTTTTTTGGTTTTTCTTAAGGTTTATCAAACACACAAGAAGAAGGCAAGAAAAAGAAAATAAACTAGCATGGATATTACAGTGAAAGAGTATGAGCACCGACATCTAGCAATGAGTGTGTTAACATAAATGTAATGTCGGTGGGAAATACATACTCCCCCAAGCTTAGGCTTTTGGCCTAAGTTGGTTCATTGCCAAGGATGGCCTGGCGGATACCCGTAGGTGTAGCTGGGTCGTCTTGAGATGAAGAGGACTCGATCGCCATCGGTGGCAGTCATCTCCGGATCCCAAAAGTAATTCGACTATCGTTGAGGCTCAACTTGTGGTTCTGGCTCCCGGGCTGGTGTAGGGTTCCGGTAGGCTTGAATGGCCACCCAAGGAACGAGATACGGACCTTCAGATAAATTAAACAAGGAAGGAGCAGGCAAGGTAATAGTCTCAGGGTGATGTTTATCAAAGAACAATTTGTATTTAAGCTCCCCTTCCTTATTCTTAACAATAAAATCATGTGCTAACATACTCTTATAATCTAAATAAGCATTGGGCAACAATTTTTCTTCTTTCTCATAGAGCCTAATAGGTATATTATAATGTGCATCTAGGCGTGAAGCATAAATACCTCCAAAGATGGGACCCTTAGTACGGTTCAGACTTAACCGTTTAGCAATAATGCCGCCCATACTAACAGTGTTATCAGAATATAAACCGTGGAGAAAAATGATAATATAAGGAACACTAAGGTTTCCCCAGTTTCTGCGACCAATCAAGCAACGACTAGCAAATATGGCAAAGTAGCGTAAAACAGGAAAATGTATGCTAGTGATTCTTGCATCGGAAACCTTCTGGTTTCCCCCACATTTATGGTGTCAATAAACCCGTCCACATCATTGCGATGTGGTTCATCTAAGGTACCCTCGAAGGGTATTTTGCAAACCTCGCAAAATTCATCTAGTGGCATCTTCTTAACAACATCATATAAATGAAACTCTACTGAAGGAGGTGATTCCTTAGGAAAATAGTAGAAGTTTTGCACAAAAGTATTGGTGAGTAAGAGATACTGATGACATTGGTCGCAGAGGTAGTCGGTGAGGCCAACATTCTCAGCCAATGAATAGAAATCATCATAAATCCCGGCTTTTCTCTAGAAATCATCGGAGGGCCATTCACACGGCCGGATCTCCGCGGTGCGAGGCAAATTATATTTGGGCCTCTGTGCTTCTTCATTTTGCTTTTCCTTCGAGCTTTGGCTCGACGAGCCCCTCAAAAATCTCTTCATTATTTTCTGAAATATTCTGAAATTTTTAGTAACTTCAAACAAAAGTGAACCAACCTCAATAAAATTGATAGCAACTACTCCTACAAATGCCTAGAGACTATATCATGCATTAGAACTACTGGGAACCATATAAATTTGACATGCAAGCTCAAGAACATGGTCACCTAGGCAGCACAAATTTGCAATGAATAAAGCACTAGAGCAAAAACTAATTGGACCAATGGAGGAGTCACATACCAAGGAACAATCTCCCCAAGCAGTTTTGTGAGAGGTGCTTTGAGCAAGGGGATCGAAAATCGCAGCAAAATGAGCTAGAACTCGTGCTTGAGCTGGATATTGGTGTTTGTGGGAGGAAGAAGGAGTGTATGGGTGCAGGAATAAGTGGAGGAGGGCCACCATGGGCCCACGAGGCAGGGGTGCACGCCCTGGGGGGTAGGGCGCGCCCTCCACCCTCGTGGCCAGGTGCTTCCCCCTCCTGCTGTGTTCTCAGTGCAAGATATTCTCAAATATTCTAGAAAAATCATATTCCATTTTCAGGGCATTTGGAGAACTTTTATTTTCGGGGTATTTTTATATTGCACGGATAAATCGTAAATGCATGTAAAAATACTATTTTTTACTTTATTTCAACTAAATAACAGAAAGTGGAAGGAGGGTACAGAAGGTTGTGCTTTCTAACTTCATCCATCTCATGCTCATCAAAAGGAATCCACTAACAAGGTTGATCAGGTCTTGTTAACGAACTCATTCCGAATAACATGGAACCGGAGAAATTTCGAATAACACTAGGTTACCTCAACGGGGATATGCACATCCCCAATAATAAGAATATCATATTTCTTCTTGACAGTAGGAAGAGGAAATTCAAAACCTCCAAATATAAATCGATGGAATTTTTCCAATAGAGTTGATACTATGAACTTGAGGTTGTTTCCTCGGAAAGTGTACCGTATGCTCATTACCATTAACATGAAAAGTGACATTGCCTTTGTAGCAGTCAATAACAGCCCCTGCAAGATTCAAAAGGGTCTTCCAAGAATAATAGACATACTATCATCCTCAGGAATACCAAGAATAACAAAGTCCGTTAAAATAGTAACGTTTGCAACCACAACAGGCACATCCTCACAAATACCGATAGGTATACCAGTTGATTTATCAGCAATTTGCAAAGATATTTTAGTAGGTGTCAACTTATTCAAGTCAAGTCTACGATATAAAGAAAGAGGCATAACACTAACACCGCCTCCAAGATCACATAAAGCAGTTTTAACATAATTTCTTTTAATGGAGCATGGTATAGTTGGCACTCCTGGATCTCCAAGTTTCTTTGGTATTCCACCCTTAAAAGTGTAATTAGCAAGCATGGTGGAAATTTTAGCTTCCAGTATCTTTCTCTTATTAGTGACAATATCCTTCATTACTTAGCATAAGGATTCATTTTGAGCATATCAGTCAATCGCATACGCAAAAAGATAGGTCTAATCATTTCAGCAAAGCGCTCAAAATCCTCATCATCCTTTTTCTTGGATGGTTTGGGAGGAAAAGGCATGGGTTTACGAACCCATGGTTCTCTTTCTTTACCATGTTTCCTAGCAACAAAGTCTCTCTTATCATAACGTTGATTCTTTGATTGTGGGTTATCAAGATCAACAGCAGGTTCGATTTCTACATCATTATCATTACTAGGTTGAGGATCATCATGAACATCATCATTAACATTTTCACTAGGTTCATGTTCATTACCAGATTGTGTTTCAGCATCAGACATAGAGATATCATTTGGATTCTTAGGTGGTTCAGCAATAGGTTCACTAGAAGTTTGCAAGTTCTATCATTTTTATTTTTCTTCCTTTTAGAAGAACTAGGTGCATCAATATTATTTCTCTGAGAATCTTGCTCAATTCTCTTAGGGTGGCCTTCAGGATACAAAGGTTCCTGAGTCATTCTACCAGTTCTACTAGCCACTCTAATAGCATAATCATTTTTCTTACTATTCTTCATTGAGCAAATCATTGAACCTTAAGTACTTGTTCTACTTGAGTGGTAACCATAGAAGCATGTTTAGTAATGAGTTTAAGTTCACCTCTAACATTAGCCATATAATCACCCAAGTGTTTAATCATATAAGTATTTTGTTTTAATTGTCTACCAAAATAAGCATTAAAATTTTCTTGTTTGACAATAAAATTATCAAACTCTTCTAAGCATTGTCTAGCAGACTTATAATGAGGATTATCACCTTCGTCAAATCTATAGAGAGAATTTACCTTTACTACCTGTGTCGGGTTATCAAGACCAGGAGCTTCTTCAATAGGTAATGGATTAGGATCATAAGTTTCTTCAACATGCGGTAAATTAAGACCATGTATTTCTTCAATAGGAGGTAAATTCCTAACATCTTCAGCTTTAATACCTTTTTCTTTCATAGATTTCTTTGCCTCTCGCATATCTCCAGGACTGAGAAATAGAACACCTCTCTTCTTCGGAGTTGGTTTAGGATAGGCTCAAGAATTGGAGCAGGAGCTGGCCTGGGGGTGCCTAATTATTTTCATTTGTCAACATATTATTCAATAGAATTTCAGCTTCATCCAAAGTGTTCTTTCCCCGAAAATGTAACCGGCACAACTATCCGTAATCTCTGGAAGCATCGATTCGCCCATTATAAAAGATATCGAGTATTTCATTTTTCTTAAGAGGATGATCAGGCAAAGCATTAAGTAACTTGAGAAGCCTCCCCAAGCTTGTGGGAGACTCTCTTCTTCAATTTGCACAAAATTGTATATTTCCCTCAAAGCAGCTTGTTTCTTATGAGCAGGGATATATTTAGCAGAGAAGTAATAAATCATATCCTGGGGACGACGCACACAACCAGGATCAAGAGAATTAAACCATATTTTAGCATCACCCTTTAATGAGAACGGAAATATTTTAAGGATATAAAAGTAGCGAGATCTCTCATCATTAGTGAACAGGGTGGCATATCATTTAATTTAGTAAGATGTGCCACAACAGTTTCAGATTCATAGCCATGGAAAGGATCAGATTCAACCAAAGTAATTATATCAGGATCAACAGAGAATTCATAATCCTTATCGGCAACACAGATAGGTGAAGTAGCAAAAGCAGGGTCAGGTTTCATTCTATCTTTAAGGGATTGCTTATTTCATTCAACTAACAACCTCTTGAGCTCAGATCTATCTTTGCAAGCTAAAATAGCTGCGGAAGCTTCCATATCAAAAACATAACCCTCAGGAATAGCAGGCCTATCTTCATCATCACTTTCATCAATATAATCAGTTTCAATAATTTCTTTGTCTCTAGCCCTAGCAATTTGTTCATCAAGAAATTCACTAAGGGGCACAGTAGTATCAAGCATGGAAGTAGTTTCATCATAAGTATCATGCATAGCAGAGGTGGCATCATCAATAACATGCGACATATCGTAATCTAATAGCGTAAGCAGGTTTAGGTGTCGCAAGCTTACTCAAAACAGAAGGTGAATCAAGTGCAGAGCTAGATGGTAGTTCCTTACATCCCCTCGTAGTAGAGGATAAATTATTGTCTTAGCGTCTTTCAAGTTCTTCATAGTGTCCAGCAGATATAAATCCCAAGTGACTCAAAGAATAGAGCTATGCTCAAGAACGGGCGCTTTTAAATTAGTCTTGATAACCCACAAGTATAGGGGATCGCAACAGCTTTCGAGGGTAGAGTATTCAACCCAAATTTATTGATTCGACACAAGGGGAGCCAAAGAATATTCTCAAGTATTAGAAACTGAGTTGTCAATTCAGCCACACCTGGATAACTTAATATCTGCAGCAAGGTATTTAGTAGCAAAGTAATATGATAGTAGTGGTAACGATAATAAAAAGTAACGGAAGCAAAAGTAATATTTTTTTGTGTTTTGTAGTGATTGTAACAATAGCAACGGGAAAGTAAATAAGCGAGAACCAATATAGGAAAAGCTCATATGCATTGGATCGGTGATGGATAATTATGCCAGATGCGGTTCATCATGTAACAGTCATAACATAGGGTGACACAGAACTAGCTCCAATTCATCAATATAATATAGGCATGTATTCCGAATATAGTCATACGTGCTTATGGAAAAGAACTTGCATAACATCTTTTGTCCTACCTCCCCGGCAACGGTGCCAGAAATTAGTCTTGATAACCCACAAGTGTAGGGGATCGCAACAGCTTTCGAGGGTAGAGTATTCAACCCAAATTTATTGATTCGACACAAGGGGAGCCAAAGAATATTCTCAAGTATTAGCAACTGAGTTGTCAATTCAGCCACACCTAGATAACTTAATTTCTGCAACAAGGTATTTAGTAGCAAACTAATATGATAGTAGTAGTAACGGTAACAAAAGTAACGGAAGTAAAAGTAATATTTTTGGTGTTTTGTAGTGATTGTAACAATAGCAACGGGAAAGTAAATAAGCGAGAACCAATATAGGAAAATCTCGTAGGCATTGGATCGGTGATGGATAATTATGCCGGATGCGGTTCATCATGTAACAGTCATAACATAGGGTGACATAGAACTAGCTCCAATTCATCAATGTAATGTAGGCATGTATTCCGAATATAGTCATACGTGCTTATGGAAAAGAACTTATATGGCATCTTTTGTCCTACCCTCCCGTGGCACCGGGGTCCTAATGGAAACTAAGGGATATTAAGGCCTCCTTTTAATAGAGTACCGGAACAAAGCATTAGCACATAGTGAATACATGAACTCCTCAAACTATGATCACTACCGGGAGTGGTCCCAATTATTGTCACTTCGGGGTTGCCGGATCATAACACATAGTAGGTGACTATAGACTTGCAAGATAGGATCAAGAACACACATATATTCATGAAAACATAATAGGTTCAGATCTGAAATCATGGCACTCGGGCCCTAGTGACAAGCATTAAGCATAGCAAAGTCATAGCAACATCAATCTCAGAACATAGTGGATACTAGGGATCAAACCCTAACAAAACTAACTCGATTACATGATAGATCTCATCCAACCCATCACCGTCCAGCAAGCCTACGATGGAATTACTCACGCACGGCGGTGAGAATCATGAAATTGGTGATGGAGGATGGTTGATGATGAAGACAGCGATGAATCCCCCTCTCCGGAGCCCCAAACGTACTCCAGATCAGCCCTCCCGAGAGGTTTTAGGGCTTGGCGGCGGCTCCATATCGTAAAACGCGATGATTTCTTCTACTTGATTTTTTTCTCCCTGAAAGCAAATATATAGAGTTGGAGTTGGCATCGGAGGAGCTCCAGGGGGCTCACGAGGTAGGGGGTGAGGGAGTCCTGGATTAGGGGGTGTCCGGATAGCCGAACTATCACCGTTGTCCGGACTCCTGGACTATGAAGATACAAGATTGAAGACTTCGTCCCGTGTCCGGATGGGACTTTCCTTGGCGTGGAAGGCAAGCTTGGCGATATGGATATGTAGATCTCCTACCGTTGTAACCGACTGTGTAACCCTAACCCTATCCGGGTGTCTATATAAACCAGAGGGTTTTAGTCCCAGAGGACGAAGAACAATCATACCATAGGCTAGCTTCTAGGGTTTAGCCTCTCGATCTCATGGTAGATCCACTCTTGTACTACCCATATCATCAATATTAATCAAGCAGTGAGTAGGGTATTACCTCCATCGAGAGGGCCCGAACACAGGTAAAAACCTCGTGACCCTTGTCTCCTGTTACCATCCGCCTAGACGCATAGTTTGGGACCCCCTACCCGAGATCCGCCGGTTTTGACACCGACATTGGTGCTTTCATTGAGAGTTCCTTTGTGTCGTCATCCTTAGGCCCGATGGCTCCTTCGATCATCAACAATGACGCGGTCCAGGGCGAGACTTTTCTCCCCGGACAGATCTTCGTATTCGGCGGCTTTGCACTGCGGGCCAATTCACTTGGCCATCTGGAGCAGATCGAAAGCTACGCCCCTGGCCATCAGGTCAGATTCGGGAGTTTGAACTACACGGCCGACATCCGTCGAGACTTGATCTTCGATGGATTTGAGCCACAGCCAAGCGCGCCACACTGTCTCGATGGGCACGATCTAGCTCTGCCGCCATCAAAGTGCCTCGAGGCCGATAAGCGTCCGCTCCGACCCTTAGCTCGAGCCGACTCCGCCGATCGAGGACGAGTGGTTGGACACCGCCTCGGGCTACGATCTCTCTGGCGATTGAGCGAACTCCATCCCTGTCCTTATGCGAAGACCGTGACTCCAAGGTGCCGGACTCCTCTCCGGACTCAACCCCACGCCCTTGCCAATCGAATCCAATTGGGCGCCGGTTATGGAGTTCATCGCCGCGGACATCTTTCAAAGACTCGTCCTTTGGCGACATCCTGAATTCACTAAAGTCTCTCTCTTTATCCGGAGAGCCCTGGCGGACTACGGTCGGGAAGGTTGGGATGCGGACGACGAAGAAATTCAACGCCCACCCACCACCCACTTTGTAGCCATCGCCAAAGCTTAAACGACGTGCTCGATTTCGACTCCGAAGACATCGACAGTATGGACGACGATGCTGGAGACAACCATGAACCAGCACCTATAGGATGCTGGACAGCCACCTCATCCAACGATGTATACATGGTGGATACACCTAAAGGAAGTGACGGCGAGGAACAACGGGACATTATGAAGGATAAATCCCTCGAAAAGCAGTCAAAACGGCAACGTAAACGTCGCACAAAGTCCCGCCTCGACAAAGACGGCAGCAGCACATACCTAGCCATAGAGCAGGGCGAACCGGTGGATGACGAACATGCTACCGAGCAACCGTCCGAACAGGACAACTTGGATAAACAACCCGTCCCCGGCGAAGATAACAGCCGGACGACCTCATGCCGGACAAATTGTTGGAGCGGAAGAACCTCCACAAAAGGCTCATCGCTACTGCGCGTAGCCTGAAAAAGCAGAAGCGGAAGCTCAAAACAGCAGAAGATGCACTCAGAATCAGATGGAGCAAAGTGCTCAACACCGCAGAGAAATACGGCGACAGTCGCCAAACAAAGAGCTACCCGAAGTGCAAATTACTGCCCGAATTCGATGAGGAGGCCGAGAGCCCCGCAATCAAAGAACAAAGAGGCCGCCGGTCGGATAGACGACCACATGGCAAAGATGGAGCGGCAAGCGGCGCCGCACACAAGCCAAGACGCCGATCCGCATAAGGATTCGCATCAAAAGGATGGCCCAGTTAGGTCCATCTATGGGTCGAGAAAGCAAGCTCTTCCAAGCACTGCAACACGCCAATTATCCGAACATCACGACACACCCAAATATAGGGGTGCCGCACACCCCCTGTGTTTCACCGATGAGGTGCTGGATCACGAATTCCCGGGGATTCAAACCCATAAACATAGAGGCATCTGACGGAACAACAGACCACAGTCTGGATTGAGGATTACATCCTCCACATACACATGGCTAGAGGAGATGATCTCCATGCCATAAAAATACTTACCCTCAAGCTCAAAGGGCCAGCCCGGCATTGGCTCAAAAGCCTCCCCGAAAATACCATTGGAAGTTGGGATGAGCTCGAGGATGCTTTTTCGCAAATTTTCAAGGAACTTATGTCCGTCCTCCGGATGCGCACGATTTAAGTCACATAACTCAACAACCCGGAGAGTCAGCCATAGAATTGGAACAGGTTCCTTACCAAAAAGAACCAAATAGCTGACTGTCCGGACGCCAAGCCTTAGCAGCTTTCAAACACAACGGCCGAGACGAATGGCTCGCAGACACCTCGCCAGAGAAGCCGAGAACCATGGCTGCATTAACAAGCCTCATGACCCGCTTATGCTGGAGAGGATAGTTGGCTGGCAAGATGCAGTACCAATGACCCAAGTACATCCAAGTCAGGGATGGAAATGGAAAACCACGACGCAGCAAGGACCAGCGCCGGACAAAGGGAAACAGCCCGAAGAGCACGACAGTCAACGACGGATTCAGAAGCTCCCAGCAGAATCATAAAAACCTACCCCTCAAGGACAACAGCGACGAGCTATCCAACCTAAACAAAATCTTGGACAAAATATGCCAAATCCACAGTACTCCGGAAGCACGCAAACCATAACCACAGAGATTGTTGGGTCTTCAAGCAGTCCGCAAACTCAACGCCGAACACAAGGGGCTCGACACACCAAGCGAGGACGACGACGAACCCCACAAGCAGAGCACCGGAAAACAAAAGAATTTCCCGCAAAAAGTATAAACAGTGAACTCACTTCAAGTGACAAAAGGTAAAAATAGAGCGGCGACCATAGAAATACGCGCCGCACGGTCTATCCCAGCAGAGTCCCAACGATGGTTGTCAAAACCAATCACCTTCGATCATCAGGACTATTCCGGAAGTATCCGGAACGCAGGATGGACTACCTTGATATTAGATCCTATAATCGACGGACTCCAATTTACACAAGTCCTAATGGACGGAGGTAGCGATCTAAACCTGCTATATCAGGACACAATCCGCAAAATGGGGATAGACCTAACCAAAATTCGCCATAGCAACACCTCCTTTAAAGGGGTAATGCCAGGCCTATATGCCCATTGTACGGGCTCCCTACTGCTAGAAGTTGTGTTCGGCTCATCCGACAACTTCCGTAGCGAAAAGTTAACCTTCCACATCGCCCCATTCGAAAGTAGCTATCAAGCACTACTGGGGCGTGAAGCTTTCGCCCGCTTTAATGCAATACCACATTATGCATCTCTTACACTTAAAATGCCCGTTCCACGCAGCATCATCTCGTTAAAAGGGAGTATTAAGTGTTACTCGAGCATGGAAGAACGTGAGACTGCCTTGACAGCCCCACACCAATCCGGCTCCGCTAATCAAAGCACCTGAATAGGTCATTCGAACCCCGGACATGGCTAGACGTGCCCGGCGCCTACTAGCGGCATACCCCCGTACAGGGGGCTGCACGCATGTACAACCCGAGACAATAAAGCTCAATCGTATTCACTTTTCAAACCGTACTCTGTTTATTTAATATAAAGTACATTTTTCGCACGATCCTTTTTTCTTTCCAACTAAGTTCTTCTCTTTTACAGATGAACACCGTGCTACACCCGTCCAGGATACGGCACAACGGAGACACAGGCGCAGACATGTAGTAGGGACCCGTTGCAAGGATTCTTTTCAGATTAAGACCCTGCATAAACCTTTTTTATTGTCTCTTGTTGATACACATCCCCCAGTTTCCTGCTATAACCGAGGAGGAGGCTGGCGTTTTGGCATTGGTCGCACCAGAATGTTTGCGCGTACCTGGACACCAGGAGCTTAGGGCATTATTCTGCCCGTTTTCATAAAGACCGAATACCTTAGGGAGTGTTCGGCGTCTCGAGTTAGGCCTTATATGCATCAGCTCCGAATCATGTCTTTGGTCAAATGTTGGGTTTGCCCGGCTCCTGTGTTTTGCTGCCTTACGTTCCGTTCTATCGGCTAACGCGGCACCAGGAGAACTACTGCGATTGTGCCCCGGTTCGGCCAGGTGAGCACCTCAGTAGAGAAAGCTGAAAACTGACTGTCATGATATAGCGTGAAACTGGTCAACCACTCGATGACCCACCAGAATGTTTAGAATTTCGCTGCATTAACGAAGGACCGTTTCTCGGTCAGGCACATACGCGCCCCGAATTCGGGAGAGTGCGGTGCCCCTAGGGGCTATATAGTAGCCCCACCATCGAACTCCTATGGCTAAGTGAAAGTGATAAAGCATTATAGTCCGGTTGCCTAGTTTGCTACGCTATCACCTCCTTTACAGGACCAAGATGTTGGATTAAGTGTGAAAATGCACCTTTTTGCAAACACCCCCGCACTATGTGCGTGGGGGCTGAAGCCGAAGACTGCCATCTTTCAGGTTATATACACATATACATCAACGGCCACACAGGAGGTGTTTTAATACTTGAACGCACAAGTATAAAAAGCTCTTATATTATATTGAAACATTGTTTTCACAAATCGTACATGTCATTTAAACATAATATCCTTCGAGCACTGCGTCTCTATTAAACGAGCGCCCTGCAGGACTTACTCAAAATAGTGCTCGGCAGGTACTCGGCTTCTGTCCGAATCCTGGGATGCAACGTCGGTGGCCTTCATCTCCGCCCAGTATGTCTTGACACGGGCAAGAGCCATCCGCGCACCCTCTATGCATGCTGACCGCTTCATTACATCGATATGCGGCACCGCACCAAGGAACTGCTGCAACAAGCCAAAATAACTCTTCGGCTCGGGCCTTATCAGCCACAAATGAGTCACGACAGCCTTCATGGCAAGTATGGACAACCTATTCAGCTCAGCCCATTCGGCCAAACGATCGGTTAACGAAAGTGGACGCTCCGGACTATGGAACTGCGACCAAAAAAGCTCTTCCATTCCGTGATCCTTTTGACCTCGGAAGTGTTCGGCCACGTCTGCGGCACTCACCGCCAAGTCCAGATAAGCATCCTTCCCAGTCCCCAGTCGGTCCAATTGAGCGTACTTAGGATCCGTGAATTTTCTCCGCATCAGAAAGGGCTTTCCAGCCGCAATATCTCCGTCCTGACGTAGCTCCTCCTTCATAGCTCTCATCGCAGAGCGAGTATCCTTGGCCTCGGTGGCGGCCTTTTTCAGGTCCTCTTGTTTCGCTCGATCTTCTTTTCCAAGAAGCTCGCAACGGTCAGTAGCATTCTTCAATTTCACGGCCATCTCGGCCATTTCTTTCTTGCTTCGGCAGTGAGCAGCCTCTTCGGCTTTTAGCTCTACGGCCGCCTTCAAGGCCGCCGCATCAGTTTTTCTGGCTTGCTCCTTGGCTCGGGCAAGCTCCGCCCAAAGATTCTCCATAGCAGCGGCACCATCTGCATTAAGCATACATGTTGTAAGGCTTGGGCGTCAAGCTGCCTTACCAGGTGTCCGCGGAGAAGTTGCATACCTTGTGACTCGTCAAGCCGCTTATTAACAAGCGTGATGTCCGCATCCGCCACGTCAAGTTGCCGCTTTAGTTTGGCAAATTCATCAGCTCGGCTAGCCACCGGACGCTTCGCCACCTACATAGGAAGAGCGCATATAATACCTGGGGTTATGATCCTCGGCGTGCCGTCATTTTTGACACCGCACCAAGTCTCAGGGGTTACTATCTATACAGGGCGCATTTTATATGCAGACCTGTCAGAAGGTACATCATCTTGCGTACCTCAAAACCCGTCAGTAAACTTGCGACGGCTTCATGCAATCCGCTCTCAGCGGATGAAATCCTTTCAATCACCGTACCCATTAACGTACGGTGATCTTCCGAGATAGACGCTCGCCCAAGCAGATCCTTCAGCTCCTCCGACCGCACACCCGTTGGTGCCGGACTCGTCCGGTGGCCTTTTCCGAAGGCCGGACGCGGAGAGCTTTGAGGGGACATACGGCTGCCTTCCGGCCCCGCCGGATTCGGAGAAGCCCTCCGCGGAGACACCTCAGGGTCGTCCGCCTCGCATAACAAAGACTGACGGGAGGCGTTTGCTCTCCATCATCTCCGGATCAAGATCCTCAAGATGAGCTCTGCTGTGAAGGGCTGAGATCCAAACTACAAGGTAAACTTTGGTTACCATCGTAAATAAAAGCAGGGATGTCTCTCTTTAAAAAATGCCCCCTTTACTTACAGCATTGGAGGGCTGATCTCCTCGGGAAATAGTGCAGCCGGGGCATCTCCTCATTGCAGGACGCTATGGTGAAGATTTCTTCCCTCGCCGAGGCTTTGGTCTCCGGATCTTCAGAAGCGGTCCTCTTCTCCCCTTGGAGGGAGGGATTCTCGATCCCCCCTTTCTTGATAGCCTCCTTCACGGAGGTAGTGGTTCCCTTGTTCCCCCCTTCGCCTTCTTCAAAAGGCGCAGCCTCTAGCATCTTGGTTAATACAGGATCTGGCATGGTCTCAGGGAGGGGGGCCGGACACCTGATCAGTTTTGCTTTTGCTATCCACTCCTGTTTAAAGGATAGCTCTTTTAAGGGCAAGTTTATGATAAATATGCGGATAGCATGTCCGGCACAGGACTACTTACTTGAGTATCAAGGCGATTGCAGCTCGAGACCTGCGTCCTCGATTAAGTCCGGACACATTGCTTGTGATCCGAAGAACAGTTGGTACATCTCCACGGGCGTTACGCCCGTAAAATGTTGGAGAGCTCGTGGTCCCTCCAGATTAAACTCCCACAGGCGGAGGGGGCGAGTTTGCATGGCAAGGTGCGACGAATCAGCATGACCTGCGCCACTATGACCAGATTGATCTCTCTCTCTTGGAGGTCTCGAATACGGCCCTGCAACAGAGGTATGTCCTTGGACGGTCCCCAGTCGAGCCCTTTATTGACCCATGACGCCCACCGCAGTGGAGGACCCGAGTGGAAGGCAGGTGGCGCCACCCATTTGGTGCCCCTGGGAGCGGTGATGTAGAACCACTCCTGTTGCCATAAATTGAGCTCCTCTTGAAAAGAGCCCTCGGGCCATGGAGCGTCCGCATTCTTGCTTATAACAGCCCCTCCACTCGCCTCGATGCCCTTTGATCATCTTCGGCTCCACTTGAAGGTCTTGAGCCACAATCCGAAGTGAGGGGTAATGCGGAGGAAGGCTTCACATACGACAATGAACGACGAGATGTGGAGGATGGACTCCGGATCCAAGTCATGGAATTCTAGCCCATAATAAAACATGAGCCCCCTCAGAAAAGGGTCCGTCGGGAAGCCTAAACCCCGAAGGAAGTGAGACACAAATACCACGCTCTCACCAGGCTCGGGAGTGGGAATAACCTGCCCTTGGGCAGGTAGCTTATGCGAAATTTCGCCGGTTAGATACCTGGCGTCTCTCAGCTTTAGCACATCTTCTTCCGTGACGGAGGAAGACATCCATGCCGTGCAGGTCGGAGCCGGACATCGTTGAAGGTCCGAAGTGCCTAAATCTGGAGCTTTGGGTGTTGGAACTCGAGGCGAGGGGCGGATTCAATTGAGATTGAAAGAAAGGAGCGGGCCTTGGTCTCGTTATAAAGAGGTTGAATACCAAGAGCCCTCCCCGTGACTGCTCGGGACTCGCCGATGGAGGAGGCGTGCTAACGGCATGACTGGGTTACCCACACCCGTATTGATGAGGATCCCGGAATAAGGGGCACGATCTCCGCCTGATAAGGCGTGCCAAGGAAACCGCCTCGCTAAACGCTACCGAGGTGGAACAAGAAAAAGATTCGTATAAAGGTTCGGCCGTGGTGTGATGTCACACCACGGAATACGTCAGCAGATCTATGCAAAGGTTATTCTCTCTACGGTAGTATGTGGAACTTGTTTTGCAGAGCCGGACACTATCCTTGTGTTCAAAATCTTCTATGAAGTACTCGGAGGAGGAACCCGCCTTGCAATGCCGAAGACAATATGCGCGCCGGACTCGTCGTCATTGAAGCCTGGTTCAGGGGCTACTGAGGGAGTCCTGGATTAGGGGGTGTCCGGATAGACGAACTATCACCGTTGGCCTGACTCCTGGACTATGAAGATACAAGATTGAAGACTTCGTCCCGTGTCCGGATGGGACTTTCCTTGGCGTGGAAGGAAAGCTTGGCGATACGGATATGTAGATCTCCTACCATTGTAACCGACTACGTAACGCTAACCCTATCCGGTGTCTATATAAACCGGAGGGTTTTAGTCCGTAGGACGAACAACAATCATACCATAGGCTAGCTTCTAGGGTTTAGCATCTCTGATCTCGTGGTAGATCCACTCTTGTACTACCCATATCATCAATATTAATCAAGCAGAGTAGGGTATTACCTCCATCGTGTGGGCCCGAACCTGGGTAAAAACATCGTGTCCCTTGTCTCTTGTTACCATCCACCTAGACGCACAGTTCGGGACCCCCTACCCGAGATCCGCCGGTTTTGAAACCGACAGGGGGCACGCCCTAGGGGGGGGGGGCACCCCCACCCTCGTGGACAGGGTGTGGTCCCCCTGGTCTTCATCTTTGGCAAGGATTTTTTATTATTTTCAACTAGACATTCTGTGGAGTTTCAGGTCATTCCGAGAACTTTTGTTTCTGCACATAAATAACACCATGGCAATTCTGCTGAAAACAACGTCAGTCCGGGTTAGTTCCATTCAAATCATGCAAGTTAGAGTCCAAAACAAGGGAAAAAGTGTTTGGAAAAGTAGATACGACGGAGACGTATCACGGAGTCACCCTTAAGAACTCTCTAGTTCTTCTTCTTCAGGATCCATATCAACTTGATGGGAATCCTTCGAGTCGTAGTCATACTTGATGAAGTAGAACTTGATGTAGTCTTGGGAACCCACTTGACCAAGGCCTTCGGAGCTTCTTCAAATGCATCAATCTCCTCTTGAAGCTTGTCCTTGCCTTTTAGCTTGTGGTCTTGTGGTGGAAGATCATCTTGAGCTTGTGTCCCCTTGAAAGAAGTAGGACCATACTTCTCTTGTTGAGGAACAAACTTCGTCTTGGGGTATTGATCTTCTTCCCACTCAACTCCATTGGCATTGAACTTTCGTTAAGAAATCAACACCTTGATTCTTCCGGTGCCTTCCTTGCTTGCGTACAATTTCCTCAAATTGCTTACTTCCGGCAAGGCTCTTGTAAACACCTGTCTCTATAATTCTCTTCAATAAGCTATTTTCTTGCTCAAGTGTAACTTGGCTATGAGAATCATTAGTGGAATCAAGAGAACTACTATAAGCAACAATATCCGATTTAGCTTGATTATTGTTACTACTAGATGAAGAATCTTTATTACTCTTGTTGCTAGATTTTACTTGTGGCATGTAAGTAGACAAGAGTAAACACTTGGCAATGTAAGAAGAACTTTTCTTACAAAGATCATCATTTATTGCTTTTAAGAACAGATGCTGTTGCTCAAGATTGAGCTTTTCAAAGCGTAGCTTCTCATGAGCCTTTAAAAGCTCTCGATAATCTTCCAAGGTAGTTTCATGAGCTAACTTAAGAGTGTTTAGTTATTTACATGGACACTCAATCTCCTTCTTATCATCGTCATTCGTTTTATCTTTATTAGCAAGATTAATAGCAAGGTCATCATAGTTTTCATCACTAGAGCTCTCAACAAGTAAATCATCATCACCTAGCAAATCATCTTCATCACTATTGAAATCAACATACTCGGGGTGTGATACCTTTGTGCATTTAGCCATGAAGCATCTTCCAATTCCTTCATTTGGTGAGTCAAATATGTCATAGGAGTTGGTTGACACAAGTGCTAGACCGGCAACACCTTCATCTTGAGTATATTCAGAGTCGGAGTGATAACTTCTCTCGGAGTGATTGTCGGAGTCGGAGCCGAATACCCATTCACCAACATGAGCTTGATGTCTTCGTTTTGTATAGCTCCTTGATGACTTGTCCTTTCTTTCCGAATCCTTGCTTCTGCGAGAGGTTCTTCGTTCATAACGATCATCTCTACTCCTTCTCTCCCTTGGAGGTGATTCTTCTCTTTTGCTTCTCCTTTTAGGTGAGTCTTCTCTTCTTTTGTAGGGAGTCGTATACTCATTGGAGTAGTGTCCGGGTCTTCCACAATTTTAGCAATTACGCTCATGACTAGAAGATCTTTTGTCATTGTAGGACCTTGACTTGGAACTTCTTTCTTTGCTTCTACTCTTGTAGAACTTATTGAAGTTCTTCACCATTAAGCTCAATTCCTCATTAAGGCTTGTTTCGCACTTGATGATGTAGGAGCATCACATGAGGCTTTGTAAGCACCAATAGACTTGTTGTGAAGCTCTTCTTTATCCTTGAGTGACATCTCATGAGCAACAATTCTACCAATGACTTCTGTTGGCTTGAGATCTTTGTAATTGGGCATAATTTGGATCAATGTGCACACGGTATCATATTTTCCATCCAAGGCTCTTAGGATCTTCTTGATGATGAATCTATCGGTCATCTCTTCACTTCCTAAGCCGGCAATCTCATTTGTGATGAGAGAAAGCCTAGAGTTTATTTCAGAGACACCTTCACCATCCTTCATTTTGAGCTTGTCAGGTTGACTTTGAAGCACATCCAATTTGGATTCCTTGACGGAGTCGGTACCTTCGTGCATATCAATCAAAGTAGCCCAAATTTCCTTTGCATTCTCAAGATGGCTGATTTTGTTGAATTCTTCGGGAAACAATCCATTGAAGAGGATATTACAAGCTTGAGCATTGTATTGCAACATCTTCAATTCTTTTGCGGTAGCTTCACGATTCGGTTCACTCCCATCAAAGAATCCACCTTGCAAGCCAATACACACAATAGCCCAAACGGCGGGGTTATGTCCAAGAATATGCATTTTCTTCTTATGCTTCCAACTAGCAAAATTGGTACCATCAAAGTAAGGACCTCTACGGTGGTAATTTCCCTCGCTAGACGCCATACTCTCTTAGGTTGTGAAACCAAGCCTATGATCACCAAAGGTATGGAAATCAAGGCAAATGGAGACCAAAGCTCTGATACCACTTGTAGGATCGAAAGTATGTCTAGAGGGGGGGGTGATTAGACTACTTGACCAAGTAAAAATCTAGCCTTTTCCCAATTTTAAGTCTTGGCAGATTTTAGCAACTTAGCACAAGTCAAGCAATCAACCTACACATGCAATTCTAAGAGTATAGCAGCAGAATGTAAATCATTGCATATGAAGGTAAAGGGGAGGAGTTTGGAGGGAGCAAACACAGTGTGGACACAGAGATTTTTGGCGTGGTTCCGATAGGTGGTGCTATCGTACATCCACGTTGACGGAGACTTCAACCCACGAAGGGTAACGGCTCCGCGAGTCCATTGAGGGCTCCACCCACGAAGGGTCCATGAAGAAGCAACCTTGTCTATCCCACCATGGCAATCGCCCACAAATGACTTGCCTCACTTGGGTAGATCTTCACGAAGTAGGCGATCTCCTTGCCCTTACAAACTCCTTGGTTGAACTCTACAATCTTGATGGAGGCTCCCAACTGACACCTAACCAATCTAGGAGACACCACTCTCCAAAAGGTAATAGATGGTATGTTGATGATGAACTCCTTGCTCTTGTGCTTCAAATGATAGTCTCCCCAACACTCAACTCTCTCACACAGATTTGGATATGATGGAAGGATGATTTGAGTGGAAAGCAACTTGGGGAAGGCTAAAGATAACAGGTTCGTGAAGTATATATAGAATTTTTATCTTGGGGGATAAGCATACGGGAGAAAAATGGAGTCCGGAAGGTGTCCCAGGTGGGCACAACCCACTTGGGCGCGCCAGGCTGCCTGGTGCGCCCTAGTGTCTTGTGCCCACCAGGGGACGCTTCCTGGGAGTTTCTTTATTTCCAAAATTCTTAAATATTCCAAAACTGATAAAAAATATTTTTGCGGATTTTTCGGAGTCCGCTTACTTACCATATCACGTACCTCCTTATTTTCATGATTCTAGAGTGTTCCGGAAGGACTCTTTTATGTGTTCTTCCGGTGTCAAAGTTTGGATAATATTACTTTCAACATTAATGGGCGTACTGAGATATAATGCTTTATTCATTATCCATTGACAACCTTTGGGTTAGTACCTTCGGAATTATTTATTATGATGGCTCCAGACCGGTAAACCTCCTCGATGACATATGGGCCTTCCCATTTTAAGAGGAGTTTTCCTGCAAAGAATCTGAAATGAGAGTTGTACAAAAGAACATATTCTCCGACTTCAAACTCACGCTTTTGGAATCTTTTGTCATGCCATCTTTTAACTTTTTTCTTTGAATAATTTTGCACTTCCATAAGCTTGGGTTCTCCATTCATCTAATGAGCTAATATCAAATAACCTATTTTCACAAGCAAGTTCGAAATCATAATTGAGTTCTTTAACTACCCAATATGCTTTATGTTCTAACTCAAGAGGCAAATGACAAGCTTTTCCATAAACCATTTTATAAGGAGACATACCCATAGGATTTTTATATGCTGTTCTATAAGCTCAAAGTGCATCATCTAATTTCTTAGACCAATTCTTCCTAGAACTATTTACAGTCTTTTGCAAAATTAATTTTATTTCTCCATTGCTGAGTTCAACTTGACCACTAGACTGAGGATGATAAGGTGATGCAATTCTATGGTTAACATCATACTTGGCAAGCATTTTATGGAAAGCACCATGAATAAAGTGAGAACCACCATCAGTCATTAAATATCTAGGGACTCCAAACCTTGGGAAAATAACTTCTTTAAGCATTTTAATAGAGGTGTTGTGATCAGCACTACTGGTTGGAATAGCTTCTACCCATTTAGTAACATAGTCAACAACAACCAAAATATGTGTATACCCATTAGAGGAAGGAAAATGTCCCATATAATCAAATCCCCAAACATCAAATGGTTCAACATCAAGTGAATGATTCATAGGCATTTCTTGACGCTTACCTATATTACCTATTCTTTGACATTCATCACAAGATGAGATGAACTTACGGGCATCCTTGAAGAGAGTAGGCCAATGAAATCCAGACTGCAATACCTTATGAGCAGTTCTATCTCCAGATGATGCCCTCCATAAGCTTCGGAGTGACATTTCCGTAGGATTTGTCCCTGTTCATGCTCAGGTACACAATGTCTAATAATACCATCTACTCCTTCTTTATAAAGATGTGGGTCATCCCAAAAGTAATGTCTTAAATCATAGAAGAATTTTTTCTTTTCTTGGTATGTAAAGCTAGGTGGTAAATATTTAGCAAGAATGTAATTAGCATAGTCAGCATACCAAGGAGTACTATTAGCAACATTTATTGCAGCTAACTGCTCATCAGGAAAACTATCATCAATAGGTAGTGGGTCATCAAGCACATTTTCAAGCCTAGACAAGTTATCAGCTACGGGGTTCTCAGCTCCTTTTCTATCAATGATATGTAAATCAAATTCTTGTAACAAAAGAACCCAACGAATAAGTCTAGGTTTAGCATCTTTCTTTTCCATAAGATATTTAATAGCAGCAACAATTACTTTAGAATCAACAATATAAGGTATAAATTTATCACAAGAAAACACCACTGCTAAGAATTCTTTTTCAGTAGTAGCATAATTTCATTGAGCACTGTCTAGAGTTTTACTAGCATAATGAATAACATTCAATTTTTACCAACTCTTTGTCCTAGAACAACACCAACAACATAATCACTAGCATCACACATAATTTCAAAAGGCAAGTTCCAATCATGTGGTTGAACAAATAGGTGCATAAATTAAGGCTTTCTTGAGTATTTCAAAGGCTTCTAAACAATCATCATAAAAAACAAAAGGAATATCCTTTTGCAAAATATTAGTGAGAGGCCTAGAAATTTTAGAAAAGTCCTTGATAATTCTCCTATAGAAACCAGCATGACCTAGGAAACTACGAATACCTTTTATATCTTTAGGACATAGCATTTTCTCAATTGGATCAACCTTAGCTTGGTCCACTTAAATACCTCTTTCAGAAATTTTATGACCCAAGACAATGCCTTCATTTACCATAGAGTGACACTTCTCCCAATTCAAGACAAGATTTGTTTGTTCACATCTCTGCGAAACTCGCTCAAGATTGCTTAAACAATCATAAAAAGACTTCCCATAAACAGAAAAGTCATCCATGAAAACCTCAACAATCTTTTCACAAAAGTCAGAGAATACAGAAGTCATACATCTTTGAAAGGTAGCAGGTGCATTACATAAACCAAAAAGCATACGTCTATAAGCATAGGTTCCAAAACGACAAGTAAACATGGTCTTTTCTTGATCAGGTTGAGAAACAGGTATTTCTGAAAAGCCAGAATATCCATCAAGGAAGCAAAAGTATGTGTACTTAGATAATCTTTCAAGCATTTGATCAATAAAAGGCAAGGGGTAATGATCTTTTCTAGTTTCTTTATTTAATTCTCTAAAATAAATTACCATTCTATAGCTTGTAAAATTTCTTTGTGGAATGAGCTCATTCTTATCATTAGGAACAACAGTTGTACCCCCTTTCTTAGGGACACAATGAACAAGACTTATCCATCTACTATCAGCTATAGGATAGATTATACCTGCTTCCAGAAGTTTTAATATTTCCGTTCTTACCACCTCTTTCATCTTCGGATTTAACCGACGTTGGTCATCAACAACGGGTTTAGCATCAGGTTCCATATTAATTTTGTGCTGACATAGAGTGGGAGTAATGCCCTTTAAATCATCAAGATTATATCCAATAGCAGCTCGGTGCTTCCTTAGAACTTTAAATAATCTTTCTTCTTCATGTTCTGAAAGGTTAGCACTGATAATAACAGGATATATTTTCTTTTCATCAAGATAAGCATATTTCAAAGTGTCTGGCAATTGTTTTAATTCAAACCCAGGATCACCTTTAGGTGGAGGAGGACCTCGCAGAGTTTCAATAGGCAAATTGTGTTTAAGTAGAGGACGTTGTTCAAAGAAAATATTATCTATTTCATTTCTTTCATGCATATATGTAAATCATTTTCATGGTCTACCAAATATTGTTCTAAAGGATCAGTAGGTGGCACAGCAATAGAAGCAATACCAATTAATTCATCCTTACTAGGCAATTCTTTTTCATGAAGATTTCTACTAAACTTGGAAAAATTAAACTCATGAGACTCATTACCAAAGCTAACACCGACAATTTGTTTCTTACAATCTACCTTAGCATTAATTGTGTTCAAGAAAGGTCTACCAAAGATAATGGGACAGAAGTCATCTTGTGGGGAGCCAAGAACAAGAATATCAGTAGGGTATTTTATTTTCCCACACAAGACTTCGACATCTCTAATAATCCCAAATGGTGATATGGTGTCTCTATTAGCAAGTTTAATAGTAACATCTATGTCTTCTAATTCTGCAAGTGCTATGTCTTTCATAATTTCTTGATATAAGGTGTAAGGAATAGCACTCACACTAGCACCCATGTCACATAAGCCGTGATATCAGTGATCTCCTATTTCAACTGAGATGACAAGCATGCCCACAACAGGTCTATGTTTATCCTTTTTATCAGGTTTAGCAATTCTAACTTCTTCACAGAAGTAAATAACATGCCCATTCATATCTTCTTCCAAGAGATCTTTAACCATAGCAACGCTAGGTTCTACTTTAACTTGTTCATCAGGTTTAGGTGTTCTAATATATCTTTTGTTTACCACAGTTGAAACTTTAGCATGTTCCTTTATCCTAATAGGAAAATGTGGTTTCTCAATATAAGCAGAAGGGACAACTGGATCAACATTATAAAGTATAGTTTCTTCTTTAATTGGTACCAGTTCTTTAATTTCTTCTTTAATAGGTGGGTGATATTTAAACCACTTCCCTTTAGGGAGTTCAACATGAGTAGCAAATGATTCACAAAGGACGCTACTATCTCAGAGTCAAGTCCATATTTAGTGCTAAACTTTTGAAAAGCATTGGTATTCATAAAGGATTTAACACAATCATACATAAATTTAATACCTGACTCTTTACCTTCGTCGAGTTCCCAATCTTCAGAGTTGCGTTTAATTCTTTCCAAAAGATCCCACAGGAATTCAATAGTCTTCTTCATAAAAGAACCAGTACAAGAAGTATCAAGCTGGTTTGATCATTACGAGAAAGCCGAGCATAAAAGATATGAATAATAATTTCTCTTGAGAGCGCATGATTGGGGCATGAATATAACATTGAATTAAGCCTCCCCCTAGCTAGAGCGATACTTTCTCATTCACGAGGCCAAAAATTATAGATATAATTCCGATCACGATGAACTAGATGCATAGGATAATTTTTTTGATGGAACTCCAATTTCAAACGATTCCAATTCCATGATCCAATATCATCGCATAGCCTATATCATGCCAATGCTTTCCCCTTCAAAGATAAAGGGAAAACCTTTTTCATCACTTCATCTCCAGGTAAACATGCAAGCTTAAACAATGCACAAATTTGTTCTACATATATCAAGTGCATATCAGGATGTTGATTCCATCTCCTGCATAAGGATTAGCTAGCAGTTGTTCTATCATACCGAAGGAATTTCATATTCAATATTTTCAGTAGGTGCGATGGGTTGAGGGTAGCTAATTGTGGTTCCGGACGAGGTGAAGATACCCCGAACAAACCCCTCAAAGGATTGTTTTCCATAGTAACAAGTGACAATAAATTTCAGCATAATATATAAATGTTTCCTTACCAAATTCCACTTACCGAAGGCGCTTCACTCCCCGGCAATGGCGCCAGAAAATAGCCTTGATGACCCAGAAGTATAGGGGATCAGTTGTATCTCTTTTCGATAAGTAAGAGTGCCGAACCCAACAAGGAGAAGAAGGAAATGAAAAGTAGTTTTCAGTAAGGTAATGTCTGCAAGTGCTGAAATTGTAAGTAGCGGAGTAGTTTGATAGCAAGATAATTTGTAAAGAGCAAGTAACGATAGTAGTAAAAGTGCAGCAAGGTAGCCCAATCCTTTTGAGGCAAAGGATAGGCCAAAACGGTCTCTTATGGTAAGCAAAGCGTTCTTGAGGGTACACGGGAATTTCATCTAGTCACTTTCATCATGTTGGTTCGATGTATTCGCTACTTTGATAATTTGATATGTGGGTGGACCGGTGCTTAGGTGATGTTCTTACTTTAACAAATCTCCTACTTTTGCTTAACCCCCGGCAAGCATCTGCAACTACGAGAAAAGTATTAAGAATAAATTCTAACCGTAGCATTAAACTTTTGGATCCAATCGGTACCTTACGGAATGGCGCATAAACTGGGGTTTAAGCTTCTGTCACTCTCGCAACCCATCATCTAATTGCTACTCCACAATGCATTCCCTTAGGCCCAAATATGGTGAAGTGTCATGTAGTCGACGTTCACATGACACCACTAAGGGAATAACAACATACATACTATCAAAATATCGAACAAATATCAAATTCACATGATTACTTGCAACATGATTTCTCCCATGACCTCAAGAACAAAAGTAACTACTCACAAATGATAAGCATGTTCATGATCAGAGGAGTATTAAATAGCATAATGGATCTGAACATATAACCTTCCACCAAATAAACCATATAGTAATCAACTACAAGATGTAATCAACACTACTAGTCACCCACAAGCACCACTCTATAGTTCCGGTAACAAGATTGAACACAAGAGATGAACTAGGGTTTGAGATGAGATGGTGCTATTCAAGATGTTGATGGAGATTGCCCTCCCCAAGATGGGAGATGAAAGTGCGTTATATCGACTAGAGGGGGGGTGAATAGGCGATTTTTAGAGAATATTACAAATTCTTCACTGAGGAATTTGCTGGTGAGGAAATTCCTTAGCGAAGAAATACAGGCAGCGGAATAAGTACTCGAAGTAAGCATAACAGGTTACACGCAAGGTCATCATGATGAAATGAAGACAATCACAGTGTGAAACGTAATCACAGGATAACACAAGATGAAGACAAATGGTGAAGAAATTGGGCGAGGAAATTGAGAAAGTCTTGATCAAAGTCTTCAAACACAGATATGACAAACACTCAACACAGTTATGAGGAAATGAAAGGGTTGAGGAAATAGAACCGATTAGGTTGGTGAAGACAATGATTTGGTAGACCAGTTCCAAGCTGCTTGTCTCGGTTGTACGTCTGGTTGGAGCGGTGAGTATTTAAACTCGAGGACACACAGTCCGGACACCCGATCCACCGAGCACGCAGCTCAGACACCAAGTCCTCACCGTATTCTCCTTGAACTAAGGTCACACAGACCTCGTCCAATCACTCGTGGTAAGTCTTGAGCGACTTCCAAACCTTCACATACTTGGTCACTCGGCGATCCACAATTCCTCTTGGATGCTTCTAGACCGTGACGCCTAACCGTCTGGAAGAAGCACAGTCTTCAAAGGTAAAAGCGTCGGATCCACGCTGGATCAATTTCTTGATGATGCTCAATCACTTTGGGTTTGTTGGGGTTTGGTTTTGGGTTTTCCTCACTTTGGGTTTTCCTCACTTTTGGGTTTTTCCTCACTTTTGGGGTTTTCCTCACTTGATGATTTTCGCTCAAAGTCCTCGAGAGGATGGGTTGCTCTCAAATGACAAGTGTCAAGTTCTCTCGGAGCAGCCAACCAACTAGTGGTTGTAGGGGCGGCTATTTATAGCCTAGGGAGCAGCCCTACATGATAAGACATAAATGCCCTTCAATGATATGACCGTTAGGTGGATAAGATATTTTGGGACGGTGGCGCAAGACATAAGATCGGAAATTTGACTTTCAAATTCCTCGGGGCTATCATGTTCCTCCTTTGTGTAGGCAATTACTGGCGAATTCCTAACTCCTCGATCGAACAAATTCTCGGCGACTAGAAGAGCTTCGTCTACATCCTTGAAGAAATTGACTGAAGCGTATGAGATTTCCAAAAGCTTCACTCGAAGGGATTGGTAGGTGAGGATTTTGAGTTGAGCATCAAATGGAAATTTTCCTTAGTATTTCCTCGACCCCTTTAACAAAGACGGTGTTTCCTATGACTCAAGAAGGAGAAAATGAAACTACGAAAACAAAAGTCTTCACGCTTCATGTTCCTCAGCGAATACCAAGTCTTGAGGATCACACCAATTTCTTCACTTTCAAAGTCTTGAAAGTCTTGAATATCAAATTCTTGATTGAAGAAATTCATTTTAGGGGTCGACTTTCTCTGTAAATATCAAACTCCTCATAGACTTATATACCGTGTACACTAACAAAAGCATTAGTTACTTAACCTATAAGTCTTCAATTCACCAAAATCACTAAGGGCACTAGATGCACTTACAATCTCCCCTTTTGGTGATTGATGACAACATAGGTTAAGTTTTCAACGAGGATAAATATATGAAGTGTAAACATCGATAATGAGGATTTTGATTGCAAGATATAGAAGAACTCCCCGAAGATGTGCATAGTGAGGAATTTGCTTTTGAGGCAATGCACATTTGAAGAATTGAATCATGGAGATCTCCTTTATATCTTGTAATTCATACACGCATTTGACATATAATATGAAGAATTTGAAATGCATGATGAAATATGGTGCTTGATGAAATTCAGCATGAGGAATCATAGCACATAAAGTATCGAGCACAAGTAGATTTGCTATGAAGCATAGTGCAAAATCATAATGCATCAAAAGTATCAAAGCACCATAGGGTTTAAGATTACAACTCGATCCAATAAAAGTTCGTAAGAACGAGAGTTGTAACTTAATAAAATACTGTATATAGACAAAAACTAGACCCGCTTGAAGACTAACTCAAATTTCTCCCCTTTGTCATCGAATGACCAAAAGGATCGAACCGAGGACTAACGCTCTTGAGGAACATCAAGTTGAAGACGGAGCGCCAAGCGTTGTCGGGTTGTTTGTAGAAGTAGGACCAGCAAAGGTGTCTTCCAAATCTTCATTTTCATCAGTGTCGCGAGATGAAGAATATGAGCTGGCCAACAAGGAAGGAACTTTGACCTTCTTGAATTTCTACCGAGGAGGAGCAGACCAGTCAAAAACTTCCTTTATACCCATTGATGTCAGTTCATCTTCATTATAGACATGTGAAAGAACAGCCCAGGAGCGCTTGAAGGTTTCATGAAGATAGTAGTGGTTTTTCTTCACTGCATTGTGAGTAGACGTCATATTGTAAAGAAGAGTACCAAACTGACGTTTGACCCACTTATGATTGCGATCAACCTTCGATGAAGACCGAGGAGTAATTCACGATCGATCATCACCCCGGTGCGCTTCCTTGAGGATTTTGCTTGACCGAGGTATTTGTCTTTGAGTCATGGGTGGCGAGTCATCATTGGTGGAGTAGGATCTTTGCTTAAACTGTCCATCCAATGGACGAATGCCTTCATCTATCACAGCAGCAGCCTTTCCCTTTTCATCGCTTGAGGCAATTGGCCGTTTGAGGACTTCAATAGGGGGCAGGTAGCTGCAGTGGTTTAAAGTATCAGCCTTGTAATTCAGTGAAGATCTTGACCTGATGAATCTCATAATCCAAGGCGCATAAGGTTTCAGCTCAAAAGGTGACATGGCAATGTTAGCCAGAGTCCTCATGAAGAAATCATGGAAATTGACGGGAACGCCATGGATGATGTTGAAAAGCATATTCTTCATGATGCCAACGACTTCTTCATCGTTCGAGTCGTGGCCTTTGATAGGACTCATAGTCTTCGTCAAGATTTGATAGACGGTCCGACGTGCACCATCAAGCGGAGGACTGAGTGGTAGAGCACGAAGCAATTCAATTGCAGGTGCCTTGTAGTGAGTGTTTTCAGTCATCCAATCTAAGACCCATGAATTGATATCTTCAGCATCTCCTGTGATATGCAGGGTTGCATAGAACTGAAGAATTAGCTCTTCGTTCGATCCACAAATATCGGTCACGAAGCTTAGAAGTCTGCGCCGTGAAGAACACAGAGGATCTGGCTCAAAGCTGGCAGTGTCTCCATATCCACATGAGGAATATGAGCATGATCGAAGATTTTATCCTTGTTGAAAAGCACCGAGGAATAGAAGTTGGCTTGACCGGCAGTCCGTAAGCGCCTCTTCCTAATTCGAGCAGAATCATAAGGATTATATTCGATGAAGAACACGTGCTCGGCAAAGAAATCTTCAGCCTTGAACTTTTGCTTGGTTGAGAACGGATTCTTCCGCTTGGGCAGAGGGGTGTCTGTGATTTGCATCACCACCTCAGAATCACAAGTTCAGTTTCTTAGAGGAATTACTTGCTCCTCAACTTGTGCAGTCCCGAGGAATAGCAAAGAGCAGTTTCATCAAAGACTAGTGGCTGGAATTTCTTCATGCACGTAACCAGTGGGTTGATTTTCTCGAGAGTCTATTTGGACAGTTTGTGCAGGGAGTGAGGAACTTGTTGGAGCGGAGTGAAGAGAGGAGTATTGGGATGCTGATTTTCCCAAAAATCATCATTGAACACCGTGTGGTGCATCCAATATCCACATCTTCATCTTCAATTTCCTCAGCACCAACTTTGAGGAATTTCATAGATCGATGAGGGAATAATCGGGGTTGAAGGGATGGCATCCACTTCAATTTCTTCATCAAGCTGCTCGACGAAGCGCAGACGGATGTTCTTCATCGGATCCGACTGGGATCTCAGATTCTTCTCCAAAAGGAACAACTTCCTTTGAAGGAATGGAGGAAATTGGAACAGCATCAATTGGTTTTGAATGAGCTGGTCATTGGCTTCATTTTCTTCACACCAAGAATCTGACGCAATGATGCTTTCCTTTTCTTCACAAAGCAGCTCGCTCAAGCCTTGGTTTTCTTCACATCAAAAGCAGATGGAAGAATTGGAGTTGGAGTTGGTGCAGGAGGAGCTGAGGAATTTGGTTCATTTTCTTCAGGAGCAACTGATGCAGTTCCCTTGTCTTGAGCAATTTCTTCAGGCGCACCACTAGTGGGTGCCCTGACAATTTCTTCAGCGGCTGGGATGAGATCATCAGCCCTGGAATCAACATTTTCTTCAAAGAGGCTGAACCGAGGCTTCACCGAGGAATTTCAAGTTGCAGTGTGTAGCAACACTTGTGAGATTCTTCGTCGATTGGCGAATCTGTCCTTGGCTCCTTGCCAATCAGCATTGAACGAATCAAGTTTTCTTTGAGGTGTTGAATTTCATCTGGACTTGGAGAAGCTCCTCAGGTGTCATCTTGACAATGTTTTTCTTCAGGAACTTCTCCTTCCTGTATTGAGCCTTTTTGATTTCCCTCGCCTTTTCATACTTCCATTTTTCTTCAGCTATGAAGTGAGTCAACATATGACTTTGAACCAGGTGTCAAGTGAAGATCAGGCAGAGGGGTATTGGGATCATCGTGCCAGAGATCAATAAAGTCGAGGACTATCTTCGGGTCCAATAGCAGTGGCACAGATGTACCTTTGGCTCTAGCGGCCCTTGCTTGTCGGTCTCTGATGATTTCTGCGAGTTCTTCATCAGATGCCTCATCCTCAGATGGCACATGGAATGCAACCAATTTCTTCGTCGGGCTAGGCCGAGGACCTCGACCATTGTTGCTTTGGTCTTCAAATTGAGTCGGACGATTGAAGAATTGGGAGCTGCCGAGAACTTGCAGAGATGCTCGAGGCAATTGAAAATCCAGCAGTCCGTTGACATGTAGCTAGGTGCACAGTGAACCAAGGTTTTGACGGAGCTGTTGAGGACTTTGGTGGGCAGCAGCAGTTTGAGGAATTTGCTTGGAAGGTGCTGCAGAGGAACTTGGCCGTGAGGGCGCAGATGATGAAGCACTTGGCTTATGAGCAGGCTTCTTTTGCATTGATTTCCTCGGTTTGACCGAGACCTCGATGTGATAGCAGTGGCCAGAATCCTCATTGAATTTCTTCACTGCTTCCTTTGCTTGCTTAGCCAATTTTGCTTGGCGTTTAGCCCATTCCTTAGGAAAGTCCTCACCGCGTTTGATGCTAGTGGGATCAGCTATTTGGCGGTGCCAAAGGAGCTCTTGGGCATGGAGGGTTAAGAGCGAATTTCTTCATGTACTTAGGAGTTACATATCTATATTCCCTCCATTCCCGTGCCCATCTCCGTTCAATCTTACGAATACGCACCTTGCGTTGATTTTTACTTTCTTCATCACGGAGTGCGATGAGTAAAGCATATATATCCTCGTGGATTTCAAACGCTGTCATAACCTCTGGTTTCTTTCCTCCCTTCTGCGGCTTCTTACCATGCCATTTTCTTGAGTTGAGGAAATTGAACAAATGAGTTTTCTCAAGAAGTGTGCAGTTTTTCTTCGAGGAACGCTGCAAATGAGTTAAGTTGATGAGAACCTAGGGATTCAAAGAATGACATTTGTACCTGTGAACAGAGTATAGGTGCGAGGAATTTGGAGAGGTCATATGCGTTCTCAGAAGGTTTTTCAAAAGGAACAAGTTTGAGGATTTTGACCAGATGAGCCTTGAAGAATTTCAATAAGCGTTCTTTATCTTAGGTTCCAGAGTTGTATAGATCGAAGATCCACACAATTGAGGAATCTTGAAGAAAATCATTGCTTAGAGAAATGAGTCAAGAGATTTGAGGTGTTCATATGTGTGAAGAATTTGAAATAAACACCTTTGAAGATTTTGAAGAGAATTTCAGAATCAAAGCGAGTAATAAAAGTACTCTTAATTACCGGAAGTGAAGAACACGACGAACTGAGATGAACAGTTTAGAAGTTCGTCTGTTCAGATCTTCTCCGCCCTAACTTGGCAGAGGAAATCAGCTACGGCGACGGCGGAGTGAAGAAATTCCACGGTCGGCGCGAGTATGTCGGCGAAGAGGTCAAGGCAGTGAAGCTTTTCCTCACCGGCGACGATGGAATAGCGGCGGCGCTAGGGTTTCGAGGAGCTCGAGCGGGAGAGAGGAGTCGAGCGAAGTAAAAGAGTGAGGAAGGAAGAGAGGGGTATTTATAGCCACGGTGAAAAACGGATCGTCCGAAGATTTAGGACGAACATGCCCCTGACCACTTCCCTTCTCACGACATGTGTCACCCACGCATCTTGTGTAGTGGAGATCGTGTACGATCGTGGGTGAATATAATAATGCATCGTGGGATGCGGAACGGTTTGAGCGGTAAAAGCAAAGGTTTGAAAAAGATTCGTTTTAAAGTTCCGTTCGCAATTTCTTCACCGTCAAGGACACAGTGAAGATTTTGAACGAGTTTCAAAGTAGAACGCACATGAAGAATTTGTGAATGGATTGGGTTGAGTATAGCATAGAGGGGAAGGGTCCGATCACATTCACTTAGCGTAAAACGCGATTTGAGGAAATAGCCATAAGTGAATGTAGAGGACATAAATCCATATAGCCAATGAAGAAAGACGACGGAAATAGTGAAGAATTTGCAAAGTTGAAGAATTTGAAAAACTGAAGAATTTCAAAAATTTGAGGAAAAACTCAAATTGAAGATTTTCAACTTTGGTGGTGGCGTGACCCACCGTATAAGAATGATGATTTCAGACACCGCATACAATTGTCGTAGGGTTCTGAGAATCAAATTCTTCATTAATTTCTTCACACTTAGAGTGTTATTCTTCATTGATTGAAGGAAACGCTTTCTTCATGTGTTGCACATCTAAGTCATCAAATTTGCATAAGTGTTAGGATGTGTGTCCTTTTCAAAGAACATTTGAAGATTCTAAGATATTTAGCTCACACCACAACTTGCTAAATCTCTTCTCATCCAAGGGCTTAGTGAAGATATCAGCTAGCTGTTCTTCAGTCTTCACGTGCTCGATGGAGATATCGCACTTCAACACATGATCACGAAGAAAATGATGACGAATTTGAATGTGCTTTGTCTTGAATGCTGAACTGGGTTGTGAGCAATCTTGATGGCACTCTCATTGTCACGATGAGAGGCACATTCTTCACGTTGATGCCATAGTCCTTGAGGGTTTGCTTCATCCATAGTAATTGAGCACAACACGAGCCAAGAAGCAATGTATTCAGCTTCCGCAAGGGATGCGGATACGCAGTTCGCTTTCTTCGAGGACCAACGGACCAAAGATCGTCCGAGGAAATGACAAGTACCAGATGTTGACTTGCGGTCCACACGATCACCAAAGATAGTCGAGTCGAATATCCAATGAGATCAAAAGTAGAGCCCTTGGGGTACCATAATCCTAGTGTTGGTGTGTGAGCTAGATATCGAAGAATATGCTTCATGACCTTATGGTGTGATTCCTTCGTGTAGCTTGAAATCGGGCACACATGCAAACACTAAGCATTATATCTGGCCTAGATGCACATAAATACAATAAAGAACCAATCATGGAGCGGTATACCTTGTGATCAAGTCAATACCATTTTCATCGATTGGCATAGATGGCCATTTGTGGGCATAGGAATTTTAACACCTTTGCGGTCTTGCATGCCGAATTTCTTCAGGACATCTTTGAGGTATTTCTCTGAGATATGAATATGCCATTGTGTTGTTGATTTAATTTGAAGACCTAAGAAGAATTTCAACTCTCCCATCATAGACATTTGATATTCTTCACTCATCATATAGGCAAATTCATCACTATAACGTTGGTTAGTACAGCCAAAGATAATATCATCAACATATATTTGGCACACGAAAAGTTCACCATCATAAGATTTAGTAAAGAGAGTAGGATCGAGTGAACCGGTGTGAAGCCATTCTTCACGAAGAATTCCTTCAATGTATCATACCACTTGAGGGGCTTGCTTGAGGCCATAGAGAGCCTTATTTAGTCTCAAGACTTTGTCGAGGATTCTTTGGATCTTCAAAACACGGTGGTTGAGCAACATATACTTCTTCCTCAAGCTTACCATTGAGGAATGCACTTTTCACATCCATTTGATATAAAGTGATATTGTGATGGTTAGCATAGGCGAGTAATATGCTTGAATAGACTCAAGTCTAGCAACAGTGCAAAAGTTTCATCGAAATCAATTCCTTCAACCTGCGTGTAGCCTTGAGCTACTAGTCGTGCCTTATTCCTCACCACAAGACCATTTTCATCTTGCTTGTTGCGATAGATCCACTTTGTGCCAATGATATTATGCTTGCGAGGATCTGGACGTTTGACCAGTTCCCTGCACGTTGTTGAGCTCGAATCGATGTAATTCCTCTTGCATGGCCTGAATGGCTCGAAATGCTTCATCTACCTTAGTGGGCTCTGTGATAGAGACAAAAGCATAGTGCCCACAAAAGTTAGATAGATGTGAAGCTTTTGAGCGAGTGAGAGGACTGGCGCTTCAATGTCATCGATGATCTTGTCAACTTGCACTTCTTTTGCAACGCGAGGATGAGCTGGTTGTCTTCGAGGAATTTGATCATTTTCCTCGGCACCATTTTCTTCAAAGATTATCTTCAGTGCATCAGCTCGACGTTCTTCGTCTGAGGAATGAATTCTTCAAAGTTTCTTCAAGAGGAATGATATCCTCGGTTGCCTTGAACTGATAGAATCCTCGGTGCTTGGTTCGTCTAACATAGAAGGTAGGTGCTCTCTTTGCGAGCCATTAGTTTCATCGAACCGCACATCTACGATGTCAACAATCTTGTGAAGAGTGATGTTGAAGACTCAGAGGTGTGCGAGTCCTTTCCGTAACCAAGCATAAAACCTTCATGTGCTTTCGGTGCAAATTTAGAGGTGTGGTGAGGATCTCTAATCCAGCATTTAGCAATCAAGACTTTGAAATAACTTACATTGGGTTTCTTGTCGTTGAGGAGTTCATAGGCAGTCTTTTTGAAGAATTTGTGAAGATATACTCTGTTGATGATGTGGCACGCAGTGTCAATTGCTTCAATCCAGAAACGACTAGGCGTTTTGTACTCATCAAGCATAGTGCGAGCCATCTCAACAAGAGTTCTGTTCTTGCGCTCCACGACGCCATTTTGCTGAGGAGTATAAGGAGCAGATAACTCATGAGTAATACCAAGTTCATCGAGATAGTCATCAAGACCGGAGTTCTTGAACTCAGTTCCATTGTCACTCCTGATGTGCTTGATCTTCACACCAAAGTTGGTTGAAGCCCTCGAGGAAAATCGTTTGAAGATTTCCTGCACTTGATTTTTGTAAGTAACAATGTGTACCCAAGTGTAACGAGAGTAATCATCAACAATAACAAAGCCATAAAGGGATGCATCATTAGTGACGGCTGAGTAATGATTGGGACCAAAGAGGTCCATGTGAAGCAATTCGAAGGGACGAGTAGTGGTCATGATAGTCTTCGCTGGATGCTTGGCCTTGGTCATTTTTCCAGCTTCACAGGCTCCGCATAAGTGATCCTTGAGGAATTTGACATTCTCAATGCCAATTACATGCTTCTTCTTCGCAAGCGTGTGAAAATTCCTCATGCCTGCGTGACCAAGTAAGTCGTCGATGCCATAGCCAGCCTTATACGAAGCTTTTGCAAGTAGACACACGGCTGGTTGTGGTCCCGTGGAAAAATCAACAATATACAAGTCTCCTCTCCTAAAGCCTTCAAGACTTTGGAATTGTCACTTCCATAATCACAACACAACGATACTTGCCAAAGATAACAACCATATCAAGATCACAAAGCATTGAGACTGACATGAGGTTATATCCTAAAGACTCAACAAGCATGACTTTGTCCATGTGCATGTCCTTAGAGATAGCAACCTTACCAAGTCCCAATACGACTTTTGCCTTTGTCAAAGAAAGATGATATGCTTCAGATGTGACGGTGTTAAGGGAGCATCCATCAATAGATTCTTGTCACCAGTCATGTGATTTGTACATCCACTATCGAGAACCCACTCAGTGGCTTTGGGTTGATCATCCTGCAGATGAATTAGTACAACTTACGATCTCATATACTTCATCGGTGAAGAATATGATATCAAATTCATTAGATGAATTTCATCGGTCAAGATATCTGAGATAAGCGGTATGAGGACGTGTGAAATGAAAGTTCATTTCATCATGTTTAGCCTCAAGTCCCTTTTCGAGCAATTTGTCGTGCCCCCAAAGAAATTCTTGGGACGTTAAGGCACGCCCGAGACACGACCGCAGAAAATATTAGTTCTTTTTCTTTACCACCCACATCTGAAGGGTGGCAAAGAGTTCATCATTCTCATGAGCACCATATGAGAATGGTGGCATAGAGGCCAAACCATTTCGTTTCACATAAGAGGGGTTAGGGTAAGCATATGAATAAGCGAGAGAAATTCTTCGAGGACTTATGAACATATTGGTTTGAAGAATAATGCACATATTCATAGCCCTTAGCTCTACCCTGCGAAACAGAGTTATTAGCACGATGATAATCATATGAGGACTTTGATCCTTTTGAGGAATTTGATCCACGTGAGGAATTTGGTCCGTATGAGGACTTGGATCCATATGAAGAATTTGGTCCATCTGAAGAATTTGATCTGGGGTTCCTTTTCTTCACAGGTGGTGTCATGAGGACATTCACCTGAAGACTTTCAAGACATTTCTTGGGAACCCAGATTTTCTTCATAGGGGGACCGTTCCTGCAGTTAGTGCCAATATATCTAGCAAATACTTCACCATTCTGATTTTTGAACAGTTTATAGTTTGAGTCGAATGACTCATCAACAGAATGAGGAAATTCACATGTAAAACCAGATAAGGTAGATGGATCAACTGGAGGTCCTTAGCAGCAACCCATGAGGTTTTGAGGTACTGCTTTCGGGGCTTCCCAAAGATGTTCCATCGGCATTTAATTTCCTCTCAAATGCGATACCCTCTTTCCTAGGGTTTACATTGAGGATCTGCTTTTAAGCACATCACAAAGAGTCGATGCCCTTTGAGGCTTTTGTACATGCCTGTCATGTACAATTCCTTCAATCCTGCATCGTCAGTGATACTAGCAATGTCCTCAGATGAGGAATTAGTGATTGCAGAGGCAGGTGAAGAATTTGTAACAGTTGAAGCATTTGAAAATTCAGGTGAAGAATTAGCAGTTTCACGTTCAATGCACTTTAAGCATGGAGGAACAAATTCTTCTTGAGAAGCGCTGATTTGTTGAGCAAGTAATGAATCGGCGCCTTCAAGATCTTCATAACTCGCTCTTAGCTTCTCAAGATCTTGCTTTCTTTGAAGAAATTCATAAGAAAGTTTCTCATGATCGATAAGAGAGTGTTATGATGACCTTGAAGGTTATCAAGCTTAGATCAAGTCTTTGAAGATTTTCGATCGGGGCTTGAGTGCGATCCATTTCTTCACCTAACATATCATCACTCTTATCTAGCATGTTTTGAACCTTTTCAAAAGCCCTTTGTTGTTTTATAGCAATCTTAGCAAGTTTAGAGTAGCTGGGCTTAAGATCCTCATCGATTCATTTTCACTTTGGATTCAGAGGAGGTGAAATTGAGTACCTTGGCACCTTTTGCCATGAAGCAATAGGTGGAACGTAGTCATCATTTTCCTCATCGGGTTTGTCGGTGGAGTCGGTTTCTTCAGCGTTGAAGATGGACTTGCTAACATAGGCGAGCAAGAGCCAGACTAGCCACACCAGATTCGGATTCTTGGACTCCTCCTCTTCCTCATTTTCCTCAGATTCGGCTTCAGAGTCCATTTCCTTGCCAATGAATGCCCGAGCCCTTTTGGAGCTGCTCTTCTTGTGAGAAGAAGGCTTTGAGGATTTTGATGATGAAGATTTTGATGATTTCTTCTTCTTCTTCACGTCATCAGAACTGTAATCCTTGTGTTTCTTCTTCTTCAATTCCTTTTCCCAATCGAGGACAATCTTGGATATAGTGACCAGGTTTCTTGCATTTGTGGCAAAGTCTTCGCTTATAGTCACTAGATGAAGAATCACCGCTTCTTGAGGATTTTCCAAAACGACCACGCCTTTGTGAATTTCTGGAATTTCTTCACGAGCGGTGCTAGCTCTCGCCAAATTCTTCAGGATCTCCAAGGCTACTAGCGAGTCTTCACTCTCGATTCAGATTCAGCCTTGGCCTTCGTGGCACGTGTTTTTCCATAGCCGTAACCATAGAGATCTCTCTTTCAAAGAATTTGGAACTCGTGAGTATTTAGCCTTTCGAGGATATCGGCAGGATCAAGAGACTTGTAGTCAGCTCGTTCTTGTATCATCGGTGCGAGTGTCAAATGAGGAATCAAGCGATCTTAGCAATTTCTTCACCACCTCATGGTCGGTGATGTCATGGCACCCAAAGTGCTTGAAGCTCATTTGAGATGTCGGTGAGGCGATCGAAGGTTTGTTGAACATTTTCATGATCGAGTCTTTTGAAGCGGTTGAAGAGATTCCAAGAACATCAACTCGAGAGTCACGCTGAGTTGAAACACCTTCATTTACTTTGGACAGCCTGTCCCGGATGAGTTTGGCAGATTCCAAAGCACTCACTCTTCCATATTGACCTTTGCTCGAGATGGCCACATATGATATTCTTCGCTTGAGAATCGAGTTGCTTGAATCTCTTCACATCAGCATCATTCGGAGAAAGTGTGACCGAGGAAACACCTTTTGTCACAACATACCGTAGATTGTTGTCAATTGCTTCAAGATGCATTCGCATTTTGTTCTTCCATGAGGGGTAGTCCGTCCCATCGAAGGTAGGACACCTGCTGAGACCTTGATCATACTGCGGTCGACATAACTAAAACTCCGGTGGTTAAACCAAAATCACACAGAACAAGGGAGTACCTTGCTCTGATACCAATTGAAAGTGCGTTATATCGACTAGAGGGGGGGTGAATAGGCGATTTTTAGAGAATATTACAAATTCTTCACTGAGGAATTTGCTGGTGAGGAAATTCCTTAGCGAAGAAATACATGCAGCGGAATAAGTACTCAGAAGTAAGCATAACAGGTTACACGCAAGGTCATCATGATGAAATGAAGACAATCACAGAGTCTGTAAAACGTAATCACAGGATAACACAAGATGAAGACAAACAGATCAAGAAATTGAACTGAGGAAATTGAGAAAGTCTTGATCAAAGTCTTCAAACACAGATATGACAAACACTCAACACGATTATGAGGAAATGAAAGGGTTGAGGAAATAGAACCGATTAGGTTGGTGAAGACAATGATTTGGTAGACCAGTTCCAACTGCTGTCTCGGTTGTACGTCTGTTGGAGCGGCCGAGTATTTAAACTCGAGGACACAATCCGGACACCCAACATCGAGCACGCAGCTCAGACACCAAGTCCTCACCGTATTCTCCTTGAACTAAGGTCACACAGACCTCGTCCAATCACTCGTGGTAAGTCTTCAGCGACTTCCAAACCTTCACATACTTGGTCACTCGGCGATCCACAATTCCTCTTGGATGCTTCTAGACCGTGACGCCTAACCGTCTGGAAGAAGCACAGTCTTCAAAGGTAAAAGCGTCGGATCCACGCGGGATCAATTTCTTCAGTGATGCTCAATCACTTTGGGTTTGTTGGGGTTTGGTTTTTGGGTTTTTCCTCACTTTGGGTTTTTCCTCACTTTTGGGTTTTTCCTCACTTTTGGGGTTTTTCCTCACTTGATGATTTTCGCTCAAAGTCCTCAGAGGATGGGTTGCTCTCAAATGACAAGTGTCAAGTTCTCTCGGAGCAGCCAACCAACTAGTGGTTGTAGGGGGCGGCTATTTATAGCCTAGGGAGCAGCCCTACATGATAAGACATAAATGCCCTTCAATGATATGACCGTTAGGTGGATAAGATATTTTGGGACAGGTGGCCAAGAAGCAAGAACGGTCGGAAATTTGACTCTCAAATTCCTCAGGGCTATCATGTTCCTCACTGTGTAGGCAATTCGCACTGGCGAATTCCTAACTCCTCAGTCAGAACAAATTCCTCAGTGACCAGAAGAGCTTCGTCTCTGTCACTGAAGAAATTGACTGAACTGTATGAGATTTCCAAAAGCTTCACTCGAAGGGATTGGTAGGTGAGGATTTTGAGTTGAGCATCAAATGGAAATTTTTCCTTAGTATTTCCTCGACCCCTTTAACAAAGACGGTGTTTCCTATGACTCAAGAAGGAGAAAATGAAACTACGAAAACAAAAGTCTTCACGCTTCATGTTCCTCAGCGAATACCAAGTCTTCAGGATCACACCAATTTCTTCACTTTCAAAGTCTTGAAAGTCTTCGAATATCAAATTCTTGATTGAAGAAATTCATTTTTAGGGGTCGACTTTCTCTGTAAATATCAAACTCCTCATAGACTTATATACCTGTGTACACTAACAAAAGCATTAGTTACTTAACCTATAAGTCTTCAATTCACCAAAATCACTAAGGGGCACTAGATGCACTTACAGGAGAGTTGTTGGTGACGATGATGACGATGATTTCCCCCTCCGGGAGGGAAGTTCCCCCGGTGGAATCGCTCCGCTGAAGGTCAGAAGTGCTCCTACCCAAGTTCCGCCTCGAGACGGCTGCTCTCCGTCCCGAAAGTCCTCTCCTTATTTTTTTCTAGCTCAAAATGACTAATATACCAGAATATGGGCACCGGAGGTGGGCCTGGGTGAGCACAACCCACCAAGGCGATCCTGGTCTCCCTGGCGCGCCCAGGTGGGTTGTGCCCACCTGGTGGGCCCCTCTTGTAGTTATTTGCTTCAATAATTCTTAAATATTCCATAAAAAATCTCCGTGAAGTTTCAGCTTGTTTGGAGTGGTGCAGAATAGGTGGCATGACATAGCTTTTCCAGGTCCAGATTTCTAGTTGTCGGAATTCTCCCTCTTGGTGTATAGCTTGCAAATTATGAGACAAAAGGCATTAGAATTACTCCAAAAAGCATTATTATGGATAAAAACATTATAAATAACAGTAAGAAAACATGATGCAAAATGGACGTATCAAAACTTTGCTGCATATATTAAGTCTTTCAGGTGTGGTTGAATTGACAACTCAACTAATAATACTCGTGAATATTCTTTGGATCCCCTTGTGTCGAATCAATAAATTTGGATTGAATACTCTACCCTCAAAAACTGTTGCGATCCCCTATACTTGTGGGATATAAGTAATCGGTGAATTGCTATGATTAGTTTAAGTTGCGTGTGGTTATGTTGCTGTCCTTTGGTGCCCATCATATGAGCGCGCGTGTGGATCACACCATAGGTTTAGTTGTATGTTGATAGGACTATGCATTGGAGGGCAAGAGTGAGAGAAGCTTCTTCCTACCATAGAAATTGATTCATACGGGATTGAAGGGGGACTAATATAGCTTAATCCTGTGGTTGGGTTTTACCTTAGTGAACTTTGGTAGTTGCGGATGCTTGCTAATTAATAGTTCCAATCATAAGTGCATCGAATTTCAAGTAAGAGATGACACGCTAGTAGTGGCCTCTCCCACATAAAAACTTGCAATCGGTCTAGTAACTTAGCCAATTGCTTAGGGAAAATTCTGCAAATCCTGCCACCACTTTCCCAGACTCGCTATACCAATTTAATTGTACTTCTATTTTCACATTCTTTATTATCTTGCAAACCTATCCTTTTACACCTACAAAGTACTTCTAGTTTTATTACTTGTTTCTAGGTATAGCAAACATTGGTGTGCATAGAGTTGTATCGGTGGTCGACAGAACTTGAGAGAGTTCCTCATTGGGATGGACACTCTTACTTATCAAAAACGGCTGCAAGCGATCCCCTATACTTGTGGGTTATCAAAGACCCATAAAATGTAAATGGACTTTAAAAAGAAAAACAGACGAGGATGGTAACTCTACTATCTATAAAGCAAAACTGGTTGAGAAAGGGTTTTTGCAAATTGAGGGAGTTGGTTATGATAGAACTCGCTCTCACCAGTAGATATGCTAAAGTTTGTTCGGATTATGATGACAATTGTAACATATTTCAACTACGAGATATAGCAGATGGATGTCAAAAGCTACTTTTCGAAATGGAAATCTTAAAGAGGATGTATATATGATACAACCAGAAGGTTTTGTCGATCCTGTAACATCCCAAATTTTCAATTTGGAATGTTATACTTAGGTCATCCATGCATATAATATTTTATTGCATCTTTGTTCCGCAATCCTCGAAATCCTAAGCAACTCAAGGACCCTCAGAGAGAGTTGGGGATTTTCCGGATTTCATATTTGATTTTTTTATCGAATATTGAAACGAGGATCTTTGATTTTAATTATTTTCTCTCCGAAAAATATTTCATAATAAAAATAAATGAGAGGAGATAATATGACTTCTCCAAAACAATTGAAATATTGGAGGAAAAATTTTAAAATCATTTGTTGGATTTTATTTGAGTTTATTTGCATTAGAAAAATTGCATGTTTTCAAAATTGCACTTTAGGGCCAAGAAAATGTTCATCTCGTTCTATATATTTCATTTAGACGGTGAAAATTTGTTTTGGAATTTTTAGATTATTATTTTATTTTATAGGATTTATTTCCTGTCATGGAATTAATTAAAAATTCCCTTGGCCGGGCCTAAGGCCCAGTGAGCCAGCCCCTGCCGCCGCCGCCTCCTGCTATCGCGCGCCTTGACCCGCCGCCCTTTCGAGTCCGAGCGGACTCCGCCTCGCCGCCGCTGCCCCTCCTCCAAGCAAGCTGCCTCCTTATCGGCCGCCACCCCCGCCCAAACCACCACCGCCGCCGTCGCCGAGAGCCACCGCCGCCCGCGCTAGCCGCCTTGAGCCCCGCCGCCCGCCCAGACGCCTCGCGGACCCCCTCATGGGAGGTATCCGCCGTTCGTACTTTGTTTTTTAAAAACAGTTCGGTTTTTTAGAAACCCTAGTTTTCGGTTTTTTAAATAGATCGGTTTTCCCCGGTTTATTTATTTAGCGAGCGTTCGCTCGTTTGTTCATTTTAACGAACGCATTCTTCGTTTAGATCGAGATAACGAACGTTCATTCGTTAGTCTGTTCGTCAGTTTTTCTTTTTCTCGGATTTATTCCGCGATTTTTCTGATCGCGATTTCTGATCCGATCTTAGTTTCTGTTTATCGTTTCGCTCGTTAGTCGGAATCAGGCAATTCAAGCGCCTAGATCTTCGTCTCGAGACCCTCTTTCTGTCTAATCAACTTAAACAAGATTTTTATACTGTAAAATTTTACCTTAGTTTAGAGTAGTAAACGGATCTTGTTTCTTTCGCCGTTTGAGTTTCGTTGCTCCGTTTGGTTTGATTCTTTTTGCGAACCGGAGTTCTTAAGTTGAACTCTCCGGTCAACCTCTTTTATTTGAGTTTTGCTTGTGCATCTTTGCTTGTTGCTTATGTATGTTATTGTTTGCTTGCGATAGAATTCCCGGAGTGCGAAGCGTGCTACTACGAGTCTCTAGGATTCACGGATCGTCAGCAAGGCAAGTAACACATTGATCATACTCTTTTCATACCCAGTTTTTATGCATTAGTTCAATCCTCAAACATTGCATGGTTAGGATGTCTTTAACTTGTGGGTTGGGAAGTAGTTGTCGAGGTAGAACCTATTGCCCTGTTACTACCAAACCCTTGGGAGTTACTTCTATGTGTTGCTTATATTGCTATGCTATGCTCGTAGATGTGGTTGGGTTTGAGTGAATCCATGACAGATGTGAGATTGTTAATTAATGGTTCAACTTAAGGTGGCAACTTAAAATTAACATCTAGGTGGACTGAGGCACCTGGGGAACCAAGTGTTGTTTGTTTTATTTTTTTGGAAATCCCGGGGTACCCGTGTGATCTTCCTATGGACCGCCACCCAAGCTTAAAGGGAACTGAGATGATTCATGCTAGAAACTTCCGTGTGCAGCCACAAGCTACTATGGGCTCTAGCATAGTTGAGTAGGTTACGTGAAGCTCTTGAAGAGGTAGATCAACATGTAGTGGGTTTTGTAGGTTTGGTATGGTCTACCCGGAGTAGAGAGTTAATGTTTCTGAAAGACTGTGTCTCGGTCATCCGTTTCTCAAACATCATGCAGTGCGAGAAATCAACGGAGGCGATCGAGTCTTGTGGGGAAAAGTGCGCAAACCTCTGCAGAGTGTACAATCTAATCATGGTTAGCCGTGTCCTCGGTTATGGACAATGTTGAGTATCTAGTACTTGGGTTATCACATGTATCTCATCACTCTTAATTAATACTGTTGGGTTGTTAACTACTTTAATTGGGATTGAGTTGGGGTTATACCTTCTCGATGTTTCAACCACCATGATAGTTAAATTAAAATCTATTCCTTTGTTGTAGGGAAAAATTGGCTTTTCAAGAAAACTATAACCATAGAGCTTTCCACCAGCCAAATATGCATGTAGTGATAGCATTATTTTGTTCTTGCTCTACTGTGTTATATTGCCAGCATATTCCATGTGCTGACCCATTTTCGGGCTGCAACATATTATGTTGCAGACTTTTTAGACGAGGAGTAAGGTTCGTTAGGTCGTTGCCGTGCAGCTCAGCTATGCCGTTGGAGTTGATGGACTCACTTTATCTTCCAAGCCTTCATTTGTTATCGCATTAGATGGCTTTAAGCCATATTTTGTAATAAGTTCTCTTTTGAGACATTCGATGTAATAAGTGTGTGATTGCTACTCTGTTATAAATCCTTCGAGTAATCGTGTGTGTCAAAGATTATCGATCCAGGGATGACACTTGAAGCACAGAGACTTGACCATCTCGAGGACGGGTCGCTACAAGATGGTATCGAGCACACATCGAGTGTAGGACACGACCACTAAGATAAACCATAGGTCACTTTTCTCTACTCATTTCTGACTCCTCTCCATTTTTCCACTCTTTAGGATGACGGAGATGAAGAACAAGTTCGCACAACCGGATGAAGACACACCTTTTGGACGCCACTTGAAGGAAGTCACTAGGTACTTGAACATTGGAATACCAAGCTTCACCGGGACGTACAACGCCACCTTACCAGAAGAGGAATGCTGGATGATTCAAGTACAAGTTCCAGGAAGGACGTTCTCGCCAACTTCTAAACCCATAGAATTTTCTTTCGAAGCACCCACTTGGAGTCTAGGCAAGAGCATGGCAGCTCACATTACCATGGGACGTATTGGAGACGTCTACAATAGGGAGCTTAAGGACACCATCTATCAAATATGTGGGCGCCGAGACAAGCAATGGGAAGTAATCAGCACCAAGAAGGATAGATCCATTGCAGCTTTCATCCAGGAGCTAAACCAGCACATTCGACGTCAGGAGAACCAAATGTGCGCAGATATGATGGAGTTGAAGAAGCCGAAGACTAGGATCATCGAGCTGGAGGAAGAACTCAAGTTTACACGCGATGGATATGAGGAGGAAATCAAGACACTACTGGAGAAGAACGACGACCTGGTTAAGAAGATCAGAGTATTCATGGGAGGACCAGCACCGGATGAAGAAGACGACGACCCCACTTGCCCGGACAACTACATCATCATCGATTTACACCGATTCCGATCCAAGTGATGATGACTACGAAGACGGTCGGAGCAGACATCATGGAGTCTTCCACCGATCAAAATTTCTAGATGACCACCATATATTAGTAGTATTTCCCCCATGTATTTAGTAGCAGTTGAGCACTTATGCGATAGTTCTAGACCGTTTGTATGCCCTTGCTTGATTGATTGAGTGAAATGATTGTGTTTGCCTCATGTGCATATGGGTAGTGCTTTCCCGTTAGACCCTTTTTCTATTCTAATCTCTTCCATCTAAACCCATAAGATGCCTCCGAGACGTGACACCGGTTTTGCTTTCCCACCGGAGCTCACCCAGTTGATCCAAAGAATGAATGCTTTGATGCAATTGCTAGTTCGTAACTGAGGCAACAACAACAACAACAATAACCCGCCGCCAAAGTGGACAACCTAGCCTGCTTTTCTAAGGTTATAGCCGGTGTTTTCCAAAGAGTAATCGAGCCAATAGTTGCCGATGATTGGCTATCTGTATCGGAAGGGAGTTGACCACCGCAGTTGCACAGATCTTGAGAAGGTGCGCTTTGTCAAGACATCAATTGGATGGACCAGCAGCCTCATGGTGGGAGAATTACACGGCTACTTTTCCTATAGCCAATGTCACTTGGGACCAGTTTCAGCAAACTTTTCGCACATCCCATCTCTCAACTGGAGCCATGCGGATGAAGAAGCACGAGTTTCGCAACTTACGCCAGGGGAACCGTACTGTGGCTCAGTACGTGGATGAGTTTAGCAAGTTATCACGCTATGTCCCTGATGATGTGGCCACAGATGCCGTGAAGCAGTAGAAGTTTATGGAAGGGCTGAATGATGAGATGAGCATGTAGTTGATGGTGGCAACTTTCAACAACTGCCAGGAGTTGGTAGATAAGGCCCTTATGATTGAAGGGAAGCAGCAGCAGATTGAGAGCTGAAAGAGGAAGTATGTACAAGGTAAGTATAACTCAGGAGCTCAACATAAGCCTCGCTTAACCCCGAACTCGGGAGGACTTGTTCATAACCATGGAGGTCACAACCACACTGGAGGAGGATCGCATAACCACAATGGTGCCAAGAACGGAAATGGGAACGGAGTTAATAACAACCAGAACCGCTCCAACCCAGCTACACCCGCCAAAATAGACCTAAGTCAAGTTACTTGCTTTAAGTGCGGAAAGATAGGGCACTATGCCAATGATTGCCCTGAAGGAAGGAATGGAAACAGAAATGGGAGCGCTGAGAAGAATCCCAATCCATTCAATAAAGGACAAGGGAACCACATCAACGTGGAGGAGGTTGAGGAGCAGCTGGACGCGATAATAGGTAAGTTTTTGGTTAAGTCATTTACCGCTCTTGTTCTTTTCGATACTGGTGCATCGCATTCATACATATCTAGGGGATTTATGGATAAGTTTAAATTACCAACCCAAACCCTTAGGACCCCTCTTTTAGTAAGCTCGCCTGGAGCAGAGTACATGGCTAGCCAATGGTGCAACCAGATACCCCTAACCATTGGCACACATGTTTTTCCGTCTGACCTAATTATCTTGGAGTCGCAAGGATTGGATGTGATATTAGGTATGGACTGGATGTCAAAGTATGGAGGAAGCATTGAATGTGCTAGCAAATCAATTTACCTCACCACCCCAGAAGGAAAAAGGATTAAATATGTATCTAGGCATGCGCCTAGGAGGAGCCAAGTGAATTCCCTCACGGGAGTTGTTCAGGAGGAAGTGCTTGTTGTAAAGGATTACCCGGATGTTTTCCCAGAGGAGTTACCAGGCATGCCACCGGATCGAGACATCGAGTTCCTGATAGAGCTATTGCCAGGCACAGGGCCAATATCCAAGAGACCCTATCGGATGCCCGCAAACGATCTAGAGGAAATTAAGAAGCAGATCAAGGAGTTATTGGAGAAAGGTTACATTCGAAGGAGTTCATCACCTTGGGGAGCCCCAGTGCTTTTGGTTGAGAAGAAGGATAAATCCCTAAGGATGGTTGTTGATTACCGAGCCTTGAATGAAGTAATGATTAAGAACAAGTACCCACTGCCAATGATCAATGATCTGTTTGATCAGCTGCAAGGACCCAAGGTGTTCTCGAAGATCGATCTACGATCGGGATACCATCAGTTGAAGATTCGAGAGAAGGATATACCAAAGACAGCGTTCACCACGCGGTATGGATTATACGAGTATACGGTCATGTCGTTTGGACTGACTAACGCCCCTGCCTATTTCATGAGCATGGTGAACAAGGTGTTCATGGAGTACTTGGACAAGTTTGTTGTGGTGTTTATTGATGATATTATGGTATACTCGAAGAAGGAAGAGGAGCACAAGGAGCATTTGCGTTTAGTTCTCGAGAAACTCAGGGAACACCAGTTATACGCCAAATTCAGCAAGTGCGAGTTTTTGTTGAAGGGAGTTTGATTTCTTGGGCATGTTATATCAGGAGAGGGTATAGCAAAGGATCCCAAAGAAGGTTCGGGCCAACATCGAATGGTTGGCACCCACTTCAGTTAGCAAGATCCGCAGTTTCCTTGGACTCGCAGGATACTATCAGAGATTCATTGAGAATTTTTCCAAGATTGCTAAGCCAATGACTGAATTACTGAAGAAGGATACTAAGTTTAAATGGACAGAAGATTGCGAGGCAAGTTTTCAGGAATTGAAGAAACGTTTGACTAAAGCCCCAGTGCTAACACTGCCAGATATACATAAGGAGTTCCAAGTTTATTGCGATGCCTCTCGCTTAGGACTTGGATGTGTGCTTATGCAGGACGGAAGAGTTGTTTCGCATGCCTCACGACAACTAAAACCCCATGAGTTGAACTATGCCACACATGATTTGGAGTTAGCAGCCGTAGTGCATGCATTGAAAACCTAGAGGCATTATCTTATTGGAAATCGTTGTGATGTGTACACGGATCATAAGAGTTTGAAGTACATTTTCACGCAAAAAGAGCTGAACCTTAGGCAGAGGAGATGGTTGGAGCTTATAAAGGATTATGACATGAAGCTGCACTATCATCCAGGAAAGGCCAATGTCGTAGCAGACGCTTTGAGCCGGAAGAGTTATGCTAATATCCTTTAAAGTAAGGGATTGCCGAAGGAGTTAGCTGAGGATATCATGGAACTTCGGTTGGAGATTGTTCCAAGAGGTTTCATTGCGACAATGGAGGTTCAGTCGACATTGTCCGACAAGATTCAAGAAGCTCAGAAGAATGACAAAGAGATTGCCGAAATAAAGGAGAAGATGAGTAAAGGAAAACCCAAAGGTTTTCGCGAGGATGAGCACGATACCTTATGGTTCGAGGAACGAGTTTATGTGCCCAATGACCCAGAGATCAGGAAGTTAATACTTCAGGAGGCTCATGACTCACCATACTCGATACACCCCGGAAACACCAAAATGTATTTGGACTTGAAAGAACGTTTCTGGTGGACTGGTATGAAGAAGGATATTGCCGAGTATGTAGCCGTATGTGATGTATGTCAGAGAGTGAAGGCAGAGCATCAGAAGCCAGCAGGACTATTATAGCCTATGCCGATACCCGAATGGAAGTGGGAAAAACTTGGCATGGATTTCATCATGGGATTGCCCAGGACCAAAGCAGGATACGATTCAATACGGGTAGTAGTGGATCGCTTGACCAAAGTGGCTCACTTCATCCCAGTGAAAACAACCTATACAAGTGTGAAGTTGGCCAAGATATGTATGTCCAGGATCATATGTCTGCATGGAGTTCCGAGGACCATCGTATCAGATAGAGGAACACAATTTACTTGAAAGTGTTGGCATCAGTTACACCAGACTTTGGGAACAAGATTGGAGTTCAAGACAAAGATTTCACCCGCAGATGATGGATGCACCGAGAGAGTCAACCAGATTCTGGAGGACATGTTGAGAGCCTGTGCGCTAGATTATGGATCTAGTTGGGATGAAAATTTGCCTTACGCGGAGTTCTCGTACAACAATAGCTACCAGGCCAGTTTGAAGATGGCACTGTTCGAAGCTCTGTATGGACGCAGATGCAGAATGCTGTTGACGTGGGATGAGGTAGGAGACCGACAGATGTTTGGACCAGACTTGATCAAGGAGTCTGAGGAGAAAGTTAAACTGATCCGTGATAGACTGAAGATTTCTCAGTCCAGGCAGAAGAGTTATGCAGACACGAAACGCAAGGAGGTAACTTATGAAATTGGAGATAGAGCATATCTGCGAGTATCACCCTTGCGAGGAGTGAAACATTTTGGAGTTAAGGGAAAATTGTCCCCGAGATTTGTAGGACCGTATCGTGTTTTGGAACGGATGGGAGAAGTTGCCTACAAGCTTGAATTACCAGAAGGATTGTCAGGAGTTCATGATGTGTTCCATGTTTCACAGTTGAAGAAGTGTCATGCTGAGATGGCCGATATACCGTTAAGAGATACAGTACCCCTGGAGGAATTTCAGTTGGATAGTTATTTTACTTATGAGGAGAAGCCAGTGAAGATTCTTGACTTTGCCAGCCGAGTCACCCGCAGCAAGGTTATTAAGTTTTGCAAGGTTCAGTGGAGCCACCATACCGAGGAGGAAGCCACCTGGGAACGACAGGATGATATTCGCAAGGACCACCCGCACCTATTTTCTAGCCAACCCGAATCTCGAGGACGAGATTCATCTTAAGGGTGGTAAGTTTGTAACATCCAAAATTTTCAATTTAGAATGTTATACATAGGTCATCCATGCATATCATATTTTATTGCATCTTCGTTCCGCAATCCTCGAAATCCGAAGCAACTCAAGGACCCTCGAAGAGAGTTGGGGATTTTCCGGGTTTCATATTTGATTTTTTATCGAATATTAAAACGAGGATCTTTGATTTTAATTATTTTCTCTCCGAAAAATATTTCATAATAAAAATAAATGAGAGGAGATAATATGACTTCTACAAAACAATTGAAATATTGGAGGAAAAATGTTAAAATCATTTGTTGGATTTTATTTGAGTTTATTTGGATTTTATTTGCATTAGAAAAATTGCACGTTTTCAAAATTGCACTTTAGGGCCAAGAAAATGTTCATCTCGTTCTAAATATTTCATTTAGACGGTGAAAATTTGTTTTGGCATTTTTAGATTTTTATTTTATTTTATAGGATTTATTTTCTGTCGGCGGAATTATTTAAAAAAAAGTTCCCGCGCCCGACTGGGCCTAAGGCCCAGCCGAGCCAGGCCGGCCCGCAGCCGCCGCCGCCTCCCGCTTCATTGCCGCCGTTCGGACCCGGAGTCCGAGCCGGACTCCGCCGCCGCTTGCCCCTCCTCCAAGCAAGCCGTCCCTCCTTATAAGCCGCCACCTCACCGCCCAAACCACCACCGCCACCGCCGCGCCGCCTCACAGCCGGCTAGCCGCCGCTGCCGAGCCCCGCCGCCCGCCTCACCGCCGACCTCACGCCGGAGGTATCCGCCAGATCCGCCGCCGGTTTTTTTAAAACCGTTCATTTTTTTAGAAACCCTAGTTTTCGTTTTTTAAATAGATCGGTTTTCTCCGGTTTATTTATTTAGCGAAGCTCGTCATTGCTCGTTTGTTTTCACGAACGCGTTCTTCGTTTAGATCCAGATAACGAACGTTCGTTCGTTAGTCTGTTCATCAGTTTTTCTTTTTCTTTTTCTCGGATTTATTCCGCGATTTTTCTGATCGAGATTTCTGATCCGATCTTAGTTTCTCTTTATCTTTTCGCTCGTTAGTCGGAATCAGGTGATTCAAGCGCCTAGATCTTCGTCTCGAGACCCTCTTTCTGTCTAATCAACTTAAACAAGATTTTGATACTGTAAAATTTGACCTTAGTTCAGAATAGTAAACGGATCTTGTTTCTTTCGCCGTTTGAGTTTCGCTGTTCTGCTTGGTTTGATTCTTTTTGCGAACCGGAGTTCTTAAGTTGAACTCTCCGGTCAACCTCTTTTATTTGAGTTTTGCTTGTGCATATTTTCTTGTTGCTTATGTATGTTATTGTTTGCTTGCGATAGAATTCCCGGAGTGCGAAGCGTGTTACTACGAGTCTCTAGGATTCGCGGATCGTCATCAAGGCAAGTAACACATTGATCATACTCTTTTCATACCCAGTTTTTATGCATTAGTTCAATCCTCAAACATTGCATGGTTAGGATGTCTTTAACTTGTGGGTTGGGAAGTAGTTGTCGAGGTAGAACCTATTGCCCTGTTACTACCAAACCCATGGGAGTTACTTCTACGTGTTGCTTATATTGCTATGCTATGCTCGTAGACGTGGTTGGGTTTGAGTGAATCCATGACAGATGTGAGATTGTTAATTAATGGTTCAACTTAAGGTGGCAACTTAAAATTAACATCTGGGTGGATCGAGGCACCGGGGAACCCATTGTTGTTATTTTTTGAAATCCCGGTACCCGTGTGATCTTCCTATGGACCGCCACCCAGGCTTAAAGGGAACTGAGATGATTCAAGCTAGAAACTTTCGTGTGCAGCCACAAGCTACTATGGGCTCTAGCATAGTTGAGCAGGTTACGTGAAGCTCTTGAAGAGGTAGATCAGCAGGTAGTGGGTTTTGTAGGTTTGGTATGGTCTACCCGGAGTAGAGAGTTAATGTTTCTGAAAGACTGTGTCTCGGTCATCCGTTTCTCAAACATCATGCAATGTGAGAAATCAACGGAGGCGATCGAGTCTTGTGGGGAAAAGTGCGCAAACCTCTGCAGAGTGTACAATCTAATCATGGTTAGCCGTGTCCTCGGTTATGGACAATGTTGAGTATCTAGTACTTGGGTTATCACATGTATCTCATCACTCTTAATTAATATTGTTGGGTTGTTAACTACTTTAATTGGGATTGAGTTGGGGTTATACCTTCTCGATGTTCAACCACCCTGATAGTTAAATTAAAATCTATTCCTTTGTTGTAGGGAAAAATTGGCTTTTCGCAAAACTATAACCATAGAGCTTTCCACCAGCCAAATATGCATGTAGTGATAGCATTATTTTGTTCTTGCTCTCTTGTGTTATATTGCCAAAGATATTCCATGTGCTGACCCATTCTCGGGCTGCAACATATTATGTTGCAGACTTTTCAGACGAGGAGTAAGGTTCGTTAGGTCGTTGCCGTGCAGCTCAGCTATGCCGTTGGAGTTGATGGACTCACTTTATCTTCCAAGCCTTCTGCTGTTATCGCATTAGATGGCTTTAAGCCATATTTTTGTAATAAGTTCTCTTCTGAGACATTTGATGTAATAATAAGTGTGTGATTGCTACTCTGTTATAAATCCTTCGAGTAATCGTGGTGTGTCAAGATTATCGATCCAGTGGATGACACTGAAGCACATAGACTTGACCATCTGAGGACGGGTCGCTACAGATCCTAAGAACGTCGAAAGGTGTGTAAGCTTCAAAGTTGTATCTGTGGTTTGAAGCAAGCATCAAGGAGTTGGAATCAACATTTTGATGGAGTGGATAAAGAGTTTGCCTTCATTGAAAATGATGAAGAAGCTTCTGTACACAAGAAGTTTAATGGGAGCTCAGATCATTTGTAAATCTTATGTGTGGATGACATATTGTTGATTGGAAATGATGTGAAGTTTCTTGGCACAACAAAAGATTCATTGAAAAGTGTGTTTTCGATGAAAGACTTAGGTGAAGTAGCTTATATGTTGGGCATTAAGATCTATAGAGATAGATCAAGACGTCTAATTATGTTAAACCAAAGCACGTACATTGGCAAGGTTTTAAAGAGGTTTAAACTAGAGAATGCTAAGAAAAGTTTTTTTCTCCCAATGTCACATGGCACGACACTTAGCAAGAATCGAAGTCCTAAGACAGTTGATAAGAATGTGCAGATGAGTGGAGTTCCATATGCTTCATCAATTAGATCCATCATGTATGCTATGATATGTAAAAGATAATATGTTTCTTATACGCTAAGTGTTAGTAGCAGATACCAAAGTGACCCTAGGATGGCTCACTGTGCAGATGTTAAAACATTAGTGATAAGTACCTCAGGAGAACAACGGACATGCTTCTTGTCTATGGCGGAGATGAAGAGATCATTTTACATGGTTATACTGATGCTAGATTCATGATTGATATAGGTGACTATAAATCTCAATAGGGCTATGTTTTCACTCTTAATGGTGGTGCGGTGGTTTGGAAGAGTTCCAAACAAAACACTGATGTGGATTCTACGTCAGAAGCAAAGTATGATGTTGCTTCAGTTGTAGTGATCCGACTTCAGACGGTCAAATCTCCGTGTATAAGTGTCATCCCTAGATCGGTAATACTGACACACACAATACTTGAAGGATTTATCACAGACTTATTACATCGAATGTCTCAAAAGAGAACTTATTACAATAATATGTCTTAAGGCCATCTAAATAAGATAATTGCAGAAGCATCGAAGGTAAATGAGTCCATCAACTCCAATGGCATAGCTAAGTGCACGACAACGACCTAGCGCACCTTACTCTTCGTCTAGAAAGTCTGCAACATGATATGTTGCAGCCCGAAATGGGTCCGCACATGGAATATGCTGGCAATATAACACAGTAGAGCAACAAACAGGTAAATGCTAACACTACATGCATATATGGCTGGTGGAGGCTCTATGGTTGTAATGTTTTGCGACAAGCCAATTTTTCCCAACAACGAAGGAATATTTTTTTGTTTAACTATCATGGCAGTTGATAAACATTGAGAATGGTAAACCCATCTCAATCCCAATTAAATAGTAATTAAAAAACGAGCAAATTAATTTAGAGTGATGAGATCAACATGATAATCCAAGAACCAGGTACTCAAGATGTCCATAACCGGGGACACGGCTAATCATGATTAGCTTGTACACTCTGCAGAGGTTTGCGCACTTTTCCCCACAAGACTCGATCTCCTCCGTTGGCTTTCTCGCACTACATGGTGTTTGAGAAACGGATGACCGAGACACAGTCTTTCAGAAACATTAACTCTTTACTCTGGGTAGACAGTTACACCTACTTTCCCGTACATCTGCTAGCCTACCACTGAAAGAGGTCATGCAACATACTCAACTATGCTAGAGCCCATAATAGCTTGTGGCTGCACACGGGAGTTTCTAGCATGAATAATCTTCTGATCCCTTTGAGCCTAGGTAGCGAACCAAAAGACAATGATTACTCACAATTATAGGAGATCGCAACAATTTTCGAGGGTAGAGTATTCAACCCAAGTTTATTGATTCGACACAAGGGGAGCCAAAGAATATTCTAAAGTATTAGCAGTTGAGTTGTCAATTCAACCACACCTGGATAACTTAGTATCTGCAGCAAATTGTTTAGTAGCAAAGTAGTATGATAGTAGTGGTAACGGTAACAAAAGTAATGGTAGCAAAGGTAATATTTTTGGTGTTTTATAGTGATTGTAACAGCAGCAACGGAAAAGTAAGTAAGCGAAGAACAATATGTGAAAAGCTCGTAGGCATTGGATCGGTGATGGAGAATTATGTCGGATGCTGATAACCCACAAGTATAGGGGATCACAACAGTTTTCGAGGGTAGAGTATTCAACCCAAATTTATTGATTCGACACAAGGGGAGCCAAAGAATATTCTCAAGTATTAGCAGTTGAGTTATCAATTCAACCACACCTGGATAACTTAGTATCTGCAGCAAAGTATTTAGTAGCAAAGTAATATGATAGTAGTGGTAACGGTAACAAAGGTAACAGTAGCAAAAGTAATATTTTTGGTGTTTTGTAGTGATTGTAATAGTAGGAACGGAAAAGTAAATAAGCGAAGAACAATACGTGAAAAGCTCGTAGGCATTGGATCGGTGATGGAAAATTATGCCGGATGCGGTTCATCATGTAACAATCATAACATAGGGTGACACAGAACTAGCTCCAATTCATCAATGTAATGTAGGCATGTATTCCGAATATAGTTATACGTGCTTATGGAAAAGAACTTGCATGACATCTTTTGTCCTACCCTCCCGTGGCAGCGGGGTCGTAATGTAAACTAAGGGATATTAAGGCCTCATTTTAATATAGAACCAGAACAAAGCATTAGCACATAGTGAATACATGAACTCCTCAAACTATGGTCATCACCGGGAGTGGTCCCGATTATTGTCACTCCGGGGTTGTCGGATCATAACACAAAGTAGGTGACTATAGACTTGCAAGATAGGATCAAGAACACACATATATTCATGAAAACATAATAGGTTCAGATCTGAAATCATGGCACTCGGGCCCTAGTGACAAGCTTTAAGCATAGCAAAGTCATAGCGACATCAATCTCAGAACATAGTGGATACTAGGGATCAAACCCTAACAAAACTAACTCGATTACATGATAGATCTCATCCAACCCATCACGGAGCAAGCCTACGATGGAATTACTCACGCACGTAGGTGAGCATCATGAAATAGGTGATGGAGGATGGTTGATGATGACGACGGCGACGAATCCCCCTCTCCGAAGCCCCGAACAGACTCCAGATCAGCCCTCCCGAGAGGTTTTAGGGCTTGGCGGCGGCTCCATATCGTAAAACGCGATGATTTCTACTCCTCGATTTTTTTCTCCCTGAAAGCAAATATATAGAGTTGGAGTTGGCGTCGGAGGAGCTTCAGGGGGCCCACGAGGTAGGGGGGCGCGCCCTAGGGGAGAGGGCGCGCCCCCACCCTCGTGGACAGGGTGTGGGCCCCCTGTTCTTCATCATTTGCAAGGATTTTTTTTATTATTTCCACATAGACGTTCCGTGGAGTTTCAGGTCATTCCGAGAACTTTTGTTTCTGCACATAAATAACACCATGGAAAGTCTGCTGAAAACAGCGTCAGTCCGGGTTAGTTCCATTCAAATCATGCAAGTTAGAGTCCAAAACAAGGGCAAAAGTGTTTGGAAAAGTAGATACAACGGAGACGATCAACTCCCCAAGCTTAAACCTTTGCTTGTCCTCAAGCAATTCAGTTGACAAACCGAAAGTGATAAAGAAAACTTTTAGAAACTCGCTTTGCTCTTGTTGTTGTAAATATGTAAAGCCAAAGATTCAAGTTTTCAGCAAAGATTATGACTAACCACATTTGCAATAACTCTTAGGTCTCATGTTTACTCATATCAATAGCATAATCAACTAGCGAGTCATAATAATAAATCTCGGATGACAACACTTTCTCAAAACAATCATGATATGATATAGCAAGATGGTATCTCGCTAGCCCTTTCTGAGACCGCAAAACATAAATGCAGAGCACCTTTAAAGATCAAGGACTGACTAGACATTGTAATTCATGGTAAAAGAGATCCGGTCATAGTAATACCCAATATAAATTAATAGTAATGGATGCAAATGACAGCTGCGCTCTCCAGCTAGTGCTTTTTAATAAGAGGGTGATGACTCAACATAAATGTAAATAGAAAGTCCCTTCGCAGACGGAAGCAGGGATTTGTAGAGGTGCCAGAGCTCTGTTTTGAAATAGAGATAAATAATATTTTGAGCGGTATACTTTCATTGTCAACATAACAACCAAGAGATGGCGATATCTTCCATGCTACACACATTATAGGAGGTTCCCAAACAGAATGGTAAAGTTTATACTCCCCCTCCACCAACAAGCATCAATCCATGACTTGCTCGAAACAACGAGTGTCTCCAACTAGCAACAGTCCTGTGGGGAGTTTTGTTTGCAATTATTTTGATTTAGTTTATGCGTAAAGCATGGACTGGGCATCCGGTGACCAGCCATTTTCTCGTGAATGAGGAGCGGAGTCCACTCCTCTTGAGAATAACCCGCCTAACATGGAAGATAAGGGCAGCCCTAGTTGATACATGAGCTATTCGAGCATACAAAACATAATGTTTATTTGAAGGTTTAGAGTTTGGCACATACAAATTTCGGCAGGTAGATACCGCATATAGGAAGGTATAGTGGACTCATATGCAATAACTTTGGGGTTTAAGGGATTGGATGCACAAGCAGTATTCCCGCTTAGTACAAGTGAAGGCTAGCAAAAGACTGGGAAGCGACCAACTAGAGAGCGACAACAGTCATGCACATGCATTAAAATTAATATTGGATGCAAGCATGAGTAGGATATAATCCACCATGAACATATCGTGAAGACTATGTTGATTTGTTTCGACTACATGTGCGAACATGTGCCAAGTCAAGTCACTTAAATCATTCAAAGGAGGATACCACCCCACTATACCACATCACAACCATTTTAATAGCATATTGGCACGCAAGCTAAACCATTATAACTCATAGCTAATCAAGCATGGCACGAGCAACTATGATCTCTAATTGTCATTGCAAACATGTTTATTCATAATAAGCTGAATCAAGAATGATGAACTCATCATATTTACAAAAACACAAGAGGTCGAGTTCATACCAGCTTTTCTCATCTCAGTCAGTCCATCATATATTGTCATAATAGCCTTTCACTTGCACGACCGAACGATGTGAATAATAATAAGAGTGCACATGCATTGGACTAAGCTGGAATCTGCGAGCATTCAATAAATAGGAGAAGACCAGGCAATATGGGCTCTTGGTTAAATCAACAATAAAGCATATAAGAGCCACTTCAACAATTTAATCATGGTCTTCTCCTATCGACCCCCAAAGAAAAGAAAAGAAATAAAAACTATTTACACGGGAAAGCTCCCAACAAGCAAAAGAAGAACGGGAAATATTTTTGGGTTTTCTTTTTAATTATTACTACTACAGCAAGAAAAGTAAACTAGTTAAAAGCTACTACTATTTTTTTGTTTTTCTTAAGGTTTATTAAACACACAAGAAGAAAGCAGGATAAAGAAAAATAAACTAGCATGGATATTACAGTGAAAGAGTATGAGCACCGACATCTAGCAATGAGTGTGTGTGAACATAAATGTAATGTCGGTGGGAAATACGTACTCCCCCAAGCTTAGGCTTTTGCCTAAGTTGGTTCATTGCCACGGATGGCCTGGCGGATATCCGTAGGTGTAGCCGGGGTCATACTGAGATGAAGCGGCTATCACCTCCTGAGCTGCAGTGTGGCGGCGAGCTGCCTCCGCCCTCCTCTCATACTCATCTGCCTCCTCTCTGGTAATAACATATCTTCCTTTTGCCTGATAATCAAAGAAGGCAGGAGCAGGGAGAGTAATACGGACAGCACGACGTCTGTCAAAGATTAAGCGATACCGGAGAGGTGATTCATTCCTCTCGACAAACTGGTGGTGGACCATAGCATTATAGTCTAAATAAGTAGGAGGCAACTCAATATCATCCTCACGAACGTCCACACCAAGAAAATCAGCTAAGCGGGTTGCATAAATTCCTCCAAAGAAATCTCCATTAAATCTATTATGATGTAACCTATGTGCAACAATGGCTCCCAAATTATAAGATTTGTCTCCTAACACATCACTCCTAAGAATACTAAGGTCAGGGACACACATATGACATGCTTCATCTTTACCATTTATACACCTACCTATGAAGAGAGCAAAATAATGTATAGCAAGAAAATGAATGCTCCATATGGTAGCTTGTGCTATATCTCTAGATTCCCCCACGGTTATACTAGCAAGAAAATTTCTAAATTCAGATTTGCGGGGTTCACTAGCACTACCCCATTGTGGAAGTTTGCAAGAAGTAGTAAAATCCTCTAAGTCCATGGTATAAGATTTTTCATAAAGATCAAACAAGACAGTTGGAGAATTACGTGAAGATGAAAATTCAAACCTCCTCACAAATGAACTAGTGAGATAGTGGTACTGGCGGCATTTGTCTGCCTCGAAGCTCACAAGATCAGCGTTACGCAAATATGCGTTAAATTCTTCCTTGATTCCCCTTCGATCCATAAAGTTCTCTGAAGTCCATTCACAAGGCCGCACTGGAGCGTCCCTTGGTGGCTCATCGTCAGCATCACGCATTGCAAGCCTGGGTCCTTGCTTCCTTGAAGAACCACCTTGCAACATTTTCCTAAGCATATTTCTTCCTCTGAAAAATTTCTCAAATTTTTAGTAACTTCAAAAAGTGAACCAAGCTCAATAAAATAGATAGCAACTACTCCTACAAGTGACTAGAGCCTATATCAAGCATTAGAACTACCTGGAACCATATAAATTTGACATGCAAGCTCAAGAACATGGTCACCTAGGCAGCACAAATTTGCAATGAATAAAGCACTAGAAAAAAACTAATTGGACCAATGGAGGAGTCACATACCAAGGAACAATCTCCCCAAGTAGTTTTGTGAGAGGTGCTTTGAGCAAGGAGATCGAAAATCGCAGCAAAATGAGCTAGAACTCGTGCTTGAGCTGGATATTGGTGTTTGTGGGAGGAAGAAGAAGTGTGTGGGTGTAGGGATAAGTGGAGGGGGGCCACCATGGGCCCACGAGGTGGGCGCGCCAGGGGTAGGCGCGCCCTCCACCCTCGTGGAGTGCTTGCCCCTCTGTTGTGTTCTCGGTGCGATATTCTCAAATATTCCAGAAAAAATCATATTCCATTTTCAGGCATTTGGAGAACTTTTATTTTTGGGGTATTTTATATTGCAGATAAATCAGAAAAGCAGACAGAAAAAAACTATTTTTACTTTAATTCAACTAAATAACAGAAAGTAGAAAGAGGGTACAGAAGGTTGTGCCTTCTAGTTTCATCCATCTCATGCTCATCAAAAGGAATCCACTAACAAGGTTGATCAAGTCTTGTTAACAAACTCATTCCGAATAACATGGAACAGGAGAAATTTCGAATAACACTATGTTACCTCAACGGGGATATACACATTCCCAATAATAAGAACATCATATTTCTTCTTGACAGTAGGAAGAGGAAATTCAAAACCTCCAAAATTAATCGATAGAATTTTTCCAATAGAATTGATGCTGTGGACCTGAGGTTGTTTCCTCGAAAAGTGTACCATATGCTCATTACCATTAACATGAAAAGTGACATTGCCCTTGTTGCAATCAATAACAGCCCCTGCAGTATTCAAAAAAGGTCTTCCAAGAATAATAGACATACTATCGCCTCGGAATATCAAGAATAAAAAGCCCGTTAAAATAGTAACGCTTTGCAACCACAACAGGCACATCCTCACAAATACCGACAGGTATAGCAGTTGATTTATCAGCCATTTGCAAAGATATTTCAGTAGGTGTCAACTTATTCAAATCAAGTCTACCATATAAAGAGAGAGGCATAACACTAACACCGACTCCAAGATTACATAAAGCAGTTTTAACATAGTTTCTTTTAATGGAGCATGGTATAGTGGGTACTCCTGGATCTCCTAGTTTCTTAGGTATTCCACCCTTAAAAGTATAATTAGCAAGCATGGTGGAAATTTCAGCTTCCGGTATCTTTCTTTTATTTGTAACAATATCTTTCATGTAATTAGCATAAGGATTCATTTTGAGCATATCAGTTAATCGCATACGCAAAAAGATAGGTCTAATCATTTCAGAAAAGCGCTCAAAATCCTCATCATCCTTTTTCTTGGATGATTTCGGAGGAAAAGGCATGGGTTTCTGAACCCAAGGTTCCCTTTGTCTACCATGTTTCCTAGCAACAAAGTCTCTCTTATCATAACGTTGATTCTTTGATTATGGGTTATCAAGATCAACAGCAGGTTCAATTTCCTCATCATTATCATTACTAGGTTGAGCACCATCATGAACATCATCATTAACATTTTCATTAGGTTCATGTTCATTACCAGATTGTGTTTCAAAGATCGTAAATAGAAATATCATTTGGATTCTCAGGTGGTTCAGCAATAGGTTCACTAGAAGCATGCAAAGTCCTATCATTTTTCTTTTTCTTGTTTTTAGAAGGACTAGGTGCATCAATATTATTTCTCTGAGAATCTTGCTCAATTCTCTTAGGGTGGCCTTCAGGACTAAAAGGTTCCTGAGTCGTTCTACCAGTTCTAGTAGCCACTCTAACAGCATAATCACTTTTCTTACTATTCAATTCATTGAGCAAATCATTTTGAGCCTTAAGTACTTGTTCTACTTGAGTGTTAACCATAGAAGCATGTTTAGTAATGAGTTTAAGTTCACCTTTAACTCTAGACATATAATCACCCAAATATTCAAGCGTATCGGAATTGTATTTCAATTGTCTACCAAAATAAGCATTGAAGTTTTCTTGTTTGACAATAAAATTATCAAACTATTCTAAGCATTGTCTAGCAGACTTATAGTGAGGAATATCACCTCCACCAAATCTATAGAGAGAATTCACCTTTACTACCTGTGTCGAGTTATCAAGACCATGAGTTTCTTCAATAGGTAATGGATTAAGATCATATGTTTCTTCAACATGCGGTAAATTAAGACCATGTATCTCTTCAATAGGAGTTAAATTCTTAACATCTTCAGCTTTAATACCTTTTTATTTCATAGATTTCTTTACCTCTTGCATATCTTCAGGACTGACAAATAGAACACCTCTCTTCTTCGGAGTTGGTTTAGGAATAGGCTCAGGAGCTGGCTCAGGAAGTGTCCAATTATTTTCATTTGTCAACATATTATTCAATAGAATTTCAGCTTCATCCGGTGTCCTTTCCGAAAACAGAACCAACACAACTATCCGTAATCTCTGGATGCATCGGTTAGTCCTTTATAATAGTTTTCATGTATTTCTTTTTTCTTAAGAGGATGATCAGCAAAGCATTAAGTAACTTGAGAAGCCTCCCCAAGCGTGTGGAGACTCTCTTCTTCAATTTGCACAAAGTTGTATATTTCCCTTAAAGCAGCTTGTTTCTTATGAGCAGGGAAATATTTAGCAGAGAAGTAATAAATCATATCCTGGGGACTACGCACAAAACCAGGATCAAGAGAATTAGACCATATCTTAGCATCACCCTTTAATGAGAACGGAAATATTTTAAGGATATAAAGATAGCGAGATCTCTCATCATTAGTGAACAGAGTGGCTATATCATTTAATTTAGTAAGATGTGCCACAACAGTTTCAGATTCATAGCCACGAAAAGGATCAGATTCAACCAAAGTAATTATATCAGGATCAACAGAGAATTCATAATCCTTATCAAGAATACGTATAGGTGAAGTAGCGAAAGCAGGGTCAGGTTTCATTCTAGCATTAAGAGATTGCTGCCTCCATTTAGCTAATAACCTCTTGAGCTCATATCTGTCTTTGCAAGCTAAAATAGCTAAAGCAGCTTCTTTTTCAAAAATATAACCCTCAGGAATAATATGTGACTCTTCATCATCACTTTCATCAATATAATCAGTTTCAATAATTTCTTTCTCTCTAACCCTAGCAATTTGTTCATCAAGAAATTCACTAAGTGGCACAGTAGTATCAAGCATAGAAGTAGTTTCATCATAAGTATCATGCATAGCAGAAGTGGCATCATCAATAACATGCGCCATATCAGAACGAATAGCAAAAGCAGGTTTAGGTGTCGCAAGGTTACTCAAAACAGAAGGTGAATCAAGTGCAAAGCTAGATGGCAGTTCCTTACCTTCCCTCGTAATTGAGCGATAAATTGTTGTCTTAGCGTCTTTCAAGTTCTTCATAGTGACCAGCAGATATAAATCCCAAGTGACTCAAAGAATAGAGCTATGCTCCCGGCAACGGCGCCTTGAAAATAGTCTTGATAACCCACAAGTATAGGGGATCGCAAAAGTTTTCGAGGGTAGAGTATTCAACCAAAATTTATTGATTAGACACAAGGGGAGCCAAAGAATATTCTCAGGTATTAGCAGTTGAGTTGTCAATTCAACCACACCTGGATAACTTAGTATCTGCAGCAAAGGGTTTAGTAGCAAAGTAGTATGATAGTACTGGTAACGGTAACAAAAGTACCGGTAGCAAAGGTAATATTTTTGGTGTTTTATAGTGATTGTAACAACAGCAACGGAAAAGTAAATAAGCGAAGAACAATATGTGAAAAGCTCGTAGGCATTGGATCGGTGATGGAGAATTATGCCGGATGCGGTTCATCATGTAACAATCATAACATAGGGTGACACAGGACTAGCTCCAATTCATTAATGTAATGTAGGCATGTATTCCGAATATAGTCATACGTGCTTATCGAAAAGAACTTGCATGGCATCTTTTGTCCTACCCTCCCGTGGCAGCGGGGTCCTAATGGAAACTAAGGGATATTAAGGCCTCCTTTTAATAGAGTACCGGAACAAAGCACTAGCACATAAAGAATACATGAACTCCTCAAACTATGGTCATCACCGGGAGTGGTCCCGTTATTGTCACTTCGGGGTTGCCGGATCATAACACATAGTAGGTGACTATAGACTTGCAAGATAGGATCAAGAACTCACATATATTCATGAAAACATAATAGGTTTAGATCTGAAATCATGGCACTCGGGCCCTAGTGACAAGCATTAAGCATAGCAAAGTCATAGCAACATCAATCTCAGAAAATAGTGGATACTAGGGATCAAACCCTAACAAAACTAACTCGATTACATGATAGATCTCATCCAACCCATCACCGTCCAGCAAGCCTATGATGGAATTACTCATGCACGGCGGTGAGCATCATGAAATTGGTGATGGAGGATGGTTGATGATGACGATGGCGACGAATCCCCCTCTCCGGAGCCCGAACGGACTCCAGATCAGCCCTCCCGAGAGGTTTTAGGGCTTGGCGGCGGCTCCGTATCATAAAATGCGATGAATCCTTCTCTCTGATTTTTTCTCTCCGAAAGTGAATATATGGAGTTGGAGTTGAGGTCGGTGGAGCGTACGAGGTAGGGGGGCGCGCCCCCACCCTCGTGGGCAGGGTGTGGGCCCCCTGACGTGGATTGTTCTTCCGGTATTTTTCTTATTTTCCAAATAGATGTTCCGTGGAGTTTCAGGTCATTCCGAGAACTTTTTTTCTGCACATAAATAACACCATGGAAAGTCTGCTGAAAACAACGTCAGTCCGGGTTAGTTCCATTCAAATCATGCAAGTTAGAGTCCAAAACAAGGGCAAAAGTGTTCGAAAAAGTAGATACGATGGAGACGTATCAGACAACACAGGTATATCCCCAGGTGCCCGCAACCAATCCACCCAGATGTGTATTTAAGTAGCCACCTTAAGTTAACCATTATTTAACAATCTCACATCTGTCATGGATCACTCAAACCAAACCACGTCTACGATCATAGCATAGCAATATAAGCATAACGTAGAAGTAACTCCCAAGGGTTTGATAATAAAAAGGCAATAGGTTCTACCTCATCATCTGCTTCCCAATTCCCACATGTTAATCACATCCTAATCATGCAGTGTTTGAGGATTGTAACTAATGCATAAAAACTAGGTATGAAAAGAGTATGATCAATGTGTTACTTGCCTTGCTGACGATCTGCAAACCCTAGAGACTCGTAGTAGCACGCTTCGCACAACGGGAATTCTACCGCAAAGAAACAATAGCATACGTAATCAATCAAGCATAGATGCAAGGGTAAAACTCAAATAAGAAGATCCAAATCTGAAGGTCCAACTGAAGAGCTTCGATTTGCAAAAAGTATCAATCAAATCGCAGCTACGGAACTGAAACTGCAGTCAAAAGAACTTCGAATTCAAATCTGCTGGAAACCAAATTTTAAATTTGATTAACCAGAAAGAGGGGTTCGAGCGACGATTTTGGCATTGGTTTCACTGGATTTGGACGAACGGTTAAAAAGTTGCGAGGGTTTGAAGTTCAGGGGCTAATCTGCGATAAAAAATCACGGATAGGTCCCTGGCCGAAAAAAATAAAAATAAAAAACTACGACGCGAACGTTCGCTAAGAGAGGCAAACAGGCGAATTGTTCGTTAAAACGAACTGACGAAAGAACGTTCGTTAATTAACCTAAACCAAAGAAAAACCGAGAAAACCGAACCGATCTAAAATAAAAAAACAAGTTAGGGTTAATAAAACCAGGCGGTTTTATACCGGTTCACCGGAAAAAACCGGCGGGTCGGCGGGGTCAGGGCTGACAGACGACGAGGCGGCTCGTGAGGCTCAAGTGGCTACGGCGGGCGGCGGCTGCGGCGTGGTGTGATGGTGGTGGTGCGGTCTGGGGGAGGCGGCGGGGGTGGTGGTATTTAAGGAGGAGGGTGGCGAGGCTGGCTTGCGGGATGGGAGACGCGGACGGCGTGGCACGGCCGGACACTGGCGAGTCCGCCTCGGCCACGATTCGGGAAGGAGGCGGCCTTGAGGCCAGGCTGGGCCTTGACCCGATTCGGTCCGGGAACTTTTTTTAACAAAAATAAATTCCGCCGAAAAGGAAAAATACAAAAAATACAAAAAATTCAAAAAATGCCAAAAATAATTTATACCGTCTAAATAAAATATTTAGAACATAGTGAACATTTTTGTGGCCTAAATGTGTAATTTTTGAAAAATGCATATTTTTCCTGATTCGAAAAAAATAGCAAATAAAACTCCAAATAAATAATTTATTTTATTTTAACATTTTCCTCCAATATTTATTTTATTTTGGAGAAGTCATATTATCTCCTCTCCTTTATTTTTATATTTGAAATATTTTGCAGAGAAAAATAACTAAAACCAAAATGATCCTATTTTCAAATTTGAGAAAATTCAAAGATGAAAATAATGAAATCCCCAACTCTCTCCGTGGGTCCTAGAGTTGCTTAGAATTTCTAGGATCAAAACCAAAATGCAAATAAAATATGATATGCATTTGATGGCTTATGTATAACATTCCAAATTGAAAATTTGGGATGTTACAAACCTAAGATGAATCTCGCTCTCGAGATTTGGGTGGCTTCATCCTCGGTATGGTGGCTCCACTAAACTTTGCAAAACTTGATAACCTTGCTGCGTGTGACTCGGTTGGCAAACTCGAGAATCCTGACTGGTTTCTCCTCGTAGGTCAGATCACTATCCAACTGAATTGCTTCCAGGGGCACTGTATCCCTCAGAGGAATATCAGCCATCTCAGAATGTCACTTCTTCAACTGGGAAACGTGAAACACATCATGAACTCCTGATAGTCCTTCGGGTAACTCCAACTTGTAGGCCACTTCTCCCATACGTTCCGAAACTCGGTATGGCCCTACAAATCTCGGGGCTAACTTTACCTTAACTCCAAAGCGTTTAACTCCTCGCAGAGGTAACACTCGAAGATATGCTCTGTCTCCGATTTCATAGACTACCTCCTTGCGTTTTGAGTCAGCATAACTCTTCTGCCTGGACTGAGCTACCTTCAGTCTATCTTGAATCAACTTAACCTTCTCTTCAGACTCTTTGATCAAATCCGGCCCAAACAACCGACGGTCTCCAACTTCATCCCACATCAACGGTGTCCTGCACCTCCTTCCGTACAAAGCTTCGAAAGGTGCCATCTTTAAACTTGCCTGGTAGCTGTTGTTGTATGAGAACTCTGTGTAAGGCAAATTATCATCCCAACTAGATCCATAATCTAGCGCACAAGCTCTCAACATGTCCTCCAGAATCTGATTGACTCTCTCGGTGCGCCCATACATGCTGCGGATGAAAGGTCGTACTAAACTCTAGTTCGGTACCCAAAGTTTGGTGCATTTGGTGCCAAAACTTTGAAGTAAACTGTGTTCCTCTATACGTCTGATGGTCCTTGGAACTCCATGCGAGACATACTATCCTGGTCATATATATCTTGGCCAACTTTGCACTTGTATAGATGGTTTTCACTGGGATAAAGTGAGCCACTTTGGTCAAACGATCCACTACTACCCAGATAGAATCATATCCCGATTGGGTTCCTGGGTAATCCGGTGATAAAATCCATGCCAAGCTTATCCCACTTCCATTCGGGTATCGGCATAGGCTGCAGTAATCCTGCTGGCTTCTGATGTTCTGCCTTCACTCTCTGACATACATCATATACGGCTACATACTCAGCAATATCCTTCTTCATACCAGTCCACCAGAAACGCTCCTTCAAATCCAAATACATCTTGGTGTAACCAGGGTGTATCGAGTATGGCGAGTCATGAGCTTCCTGAAGTATTAACTTCCTGATCTCTGCATTATTGGGCACATAAACACGGTCCTCAAACCACAAAGTGTCGTGCTCATCCTCACGAAAACCTTTGGCTTTTCCTTTGCTCATTTTCTCCTTTATCTCAGCAATTTCCTTATCATCCTTCTGAGCTTCTCGAATCTTTCCCAATAATGTCGACTGAACCTCCATCGCTGCGACAAAACCTCTAGGGACTATCTCCAAATGTAGCTCCCTGAGATCTTCGCCTAACTCCTTTGGTAATCCCCCGCTTACAAGGGTATTGGCATAACTCTTTCGGCTCAAAGTGTCTGCTACGACATTGGCCTTGCTTGGATGATAGTGCAACTTCATATCATAATCCTTTATAAGCTCCAACCATCTCCTTTGCCTGAGATTCAACTCCTTCTGAGTGAAAATGTACTTCAAGCTCTTATGATCCGTCTACACATCACAACGGTTTCCAACAAGAAAATGTCTCCAGGTCTTGAGCGCATGAACTACAGCTGCTAACTCCAAATCATGCATGGCACAATTCAACTCACGCGGTCGAAGTTGATGTGAGGCATATGAAACCACTCTTCCGTCTTGCATAAGTACACCTCCAAGTCCTAAGCGAGAAGCATCACAATACACTTGGAAATCCTTGCATATATCCGGCAGAATCAGCACTGGGGCTCTAACCAAATGTTTCTTCAGCTCCTGAAAACTTGCCTCACATTCATGTGTCCACTTAAACTTAGTGTCTTTCTTCAACAAATCCGTCACGGGCTTCGCAATCTTAGAAAAATTCTCAATCAATCTCCGGTAATATCCCGCGAGTCCAAGAAAACTACGGATCTCTCCAACTGAGGTGGGTGCCAACCATTCAGTGACCGACTGGACCTTGGTGGGGTCTACTGCTATACCTTCTCCTGATATAACATGTCCAAGGAATCCAACTTCCTTCAACCAAAACTTACATTTGCTGAACTTGGCATATAACTGATGTTCCCTAAGCTTCTCGAGAACTAGATGTAAGTGCATCTAGTGCCCCTTTGTGATTTTGGTGTATTGAAGACTTATAGGTTAAGTAACTAATGCGTGTGTGAGTGTACACAGGTATATAAGTCTATGAGGAGCTTAATATTTCTGAGAGAAAGTCGACCCTAAAATGAAGTTCTTCATCTGAAGACTTTGATATTACGAAGACTTTCCGAAGACTTTGAAAGTGAAGAAATTGGTGTGACCTTGAAGACTTGGTATTCATTTGAGGAACATGAAGCGTGAAGACTTTTATTTTCGTAGTTTCATTTTCTCTTTCTTGAGTCATAGGAAACACCGTACTGTTAAAGGGGGTCGAGGAAATACTAAGGAAAAATTTCCATTTGATGCTCAACTCAAAATCCTACACCTACCAATCCCTTCGAGTGAAGCTTTTGGAAATCTCATACAATTCAGTCAATTTCTTGATGTGAGACGAAGCTCTTCCGGTCGCCGAGAATTTGTTCGGCCCGAGGAGTTAGGAATTCGCCGATGTGAATTGCCTACACAAAGGAGGAACATGATAGCCACGAGGAATTTGAGAGTCAAAATTCCGATCATTCTTTATCTTCTTGGCACCTGTCCCAAAATATCTTATCCACCTAACGGTCATATCATTGAAGGGCATTTATGTCTTATCATGTCGGGCTGCTCCCTAGGCTATAAATAGCCGCCTACAACCACTAGCTGGTTGGCTGCTCCGAGAGAACTTGACACTTGTCATTTGAGAGCAACCCATCCTCTGAGGACTTTGAGAGAAAATCATCAAGTGAGGAAAAACCCAAAAGTGAGGAAAAACCCAAAAAACCAAACCCCAACAAACCCAAAGTGATTGAGCATCACTGAAGAAATTGATCCTGCGTGGATCCGATGCTTGTTACCTTTGAAGACTGTGCTTCTTCCAGACAGTTAGGCGTCAAGGTCTAGAGCATCCAAGAGGAATTGTGGATTGCCGGGTGACCAAGTTTGTGAAGGTTTGGAAGTCACCTGAAGACTTACCACGAGTGATTGGACGAGGTCTGTGTGACCTTAGTTCAAGGAGAATACGGTGAGGACTTGGTGTCCTGAGCTGCGTGCTTTCGGATCGGGTGTCCGGACTGTGTGTCCTCGAGTTTAAATACTCGGCCGCTCCAACCAGACGCATAACCGAGACAATGATTGGAACTGGTCTACCAAATCATTGTCTTCACCAACCTAACTGGTTCTAATTCCGCAACCCTTTCATTTCCTCATTACTGTGTTGAGTATTTGTTCATATATGTGTTTGAAGACTTTGACTGAAGACTTTCTCAATTTCCTCATTTCAATTTCTTCAGTCTGTTTGTCTTCATCCGGTGTTATCCTGTGATTACGCTTTCTGTACTCTGTGATTGTCTTCATTTCATCATGATGACTATGCTTGTAATCTGTTATGCTTACTTCTGAGTACTTATTCCGTTGCAACTAGTTCTTCGCTAAGGAATTTCCTCACCGGCAAATTCCTCAGTGAAGAATTCATAAAAATCGCCTATTCACCCCCCTCTAGTCGATATAACGCACTTTCAATTGGTATCAGAGCGAGGTACTCCCTTGTTACGTGTGATTTTGGTTTAACCACCGGAGTTTTAGTTATGTCGACATAGTATGATCAAGGTCTCAAAGAGGGTGTCCTACCTTCGATGGGACGGACTACCCCATCTTGGAAGAACAAAATGCGAATGCATCTTGAAGCAATTGACAACGATCTACGGTATGTTACGACAAAGGTGTTTCCTCGGTCACACCTTCTACGAATGATCTTGATGTGAAGAGATTCAAGCAACTCGATTCTCAAGCGAAGAATATCATATGTGGCCATCGAGCAAAGGTCAATATGGAAGAGTGAGTGCTTTGGAATCTGCCAAACTCATACGGGACGGGCTGTCCAAAGTAAATGAAGGTGTTTCAACTCAGCGTGACTCTCGAGTTGATGTTCTTGGAATCTCTTCAACCGCTTCAAAAGACTCGACAACGAAAATGTTCAACAAACCTTCGATCGCCTCCTTGACATCTCAAATGAGCTTCAAGCCTTTGGGTGCCCTTGACATCACCGACCGTGAGGTGGTGAAGAAATTACTAAGATCGCTTGATTCCTCATTTGATACTCCGCACCGATGATACAAGAACGAAGTGACTACAAGTCTCTTGATCCTGCCGATATCCTCGAAAGGCTAAATACTCACGAGTTCGACTTCTTTGAAAAGAGATCTCTATGGTTACGGCTATGGAAAACACGTGCCACGAAGGCCAAGGTGTGTCCGAATCTGAGTGAAGACTCGGTAGTAGCCTTGGAGATCCTGAAGAATTTGGCGAGAGCTAGCACTGCTTTCGTGAAGAAATTCCAGAAATTCTCAAGACGTGGTCGCTTTGGAAAATCCTCAAGAAGCGGTGATTCCTCATCTAGTGACTATAAGAGAAGACTTTGTCACAAATGCAAGAAACCTGGTCACTATATCCAAGACTGTCCTCGATGGGAAAAGGAATTAAGAAAGAAGAAACACAAGGATTACGATTACGATGGCGTGAAGAAGAAGAAGAAATCATCAAAATCTTCATCATCAAAATCCTCAAAACCTTCTTCTCACAAGAAGAGCAGCTCCAAAAAGGCTCGGGCATTCATTGGCAAGGAAATGGACTCTGAAGCTGAATCGAGGAAAATGAGGAAGAGGAGTGCAAGAATCCGAATCTGGTGTGGCTAGTCTAGCTCTTGCTCGCTTATGTTAGCAAGTCCATCTTCAACACTGAAGAAACCGACTCATGACAAACACGATGAGGAAAATTATGATTCACGCTCCCACCTATTGCTTAATGGCAAAAGGTGCCAAGGTACTCAATTTCACCTCCTCTGAATCCAGTGAAAATGAATCTGATGAGGATCTCAAGCCCAGCTACTCTAAACTTGCTAAGATTGCTATAAAACAACAAAGGGCATTTGAAAAGGTTCAAAACATGCTAGATAAGAGTGATGATATGTTAGGTGAAGAAATGGATCGCACTCAAGCCCCGGTGAAAATCTTGAGAGACTTGGTCTAGGCTTGACAACCTTCAAGGTCATCATAACACTCTCTTATCTGATCATGAGAAACTTTCTTATGAATTTCTTCAAAGAAAGCAAGATCTCGAGAAACTACGAGCGAGTTAAGAAGATCTTCAGAAGGAGCGCGATTCATTACTTGCTCAACAAATCAGCGCTTCTCAAGAAGAATTTTTTCCTCCATGCTTAAAGTGGATTGAACGTGAATCTGCTAATTCTTCACCTGAATGTTCAAATGCTTCAAGCTGTTACAAATTCTTCACCTGCCTCTGCTATCACTAATTCCTCATCCGAGGACATTGCTAGTATCCTTGACGATGCACGGGGTGAAGGAATTGTACATGACAGCATGTACAAAAGCCTCAAAGGGCATCAGACTCTTTGTGATGTGCTTAAAAAGCAGATCCTCAATGAAACCCTAGGAAAGAGGGTATCGCATTTGAGAGGAAATTAAATGCCGATGGAACATCTTTGGAAGCTTTGAGCAGTACCCCAAAACCTCATGGGTTGCTGCAAAGGGACCTCAGTTGATCCATCTACCTTATCTGGATTTTAAATGCGAATTTCCTCATTCTGGCGATGAGTCATTTGACTCCAACTATAAATTGTTCAAAAATCAGAATGGTGAAGTATTTGCTAGATATGTTGGCACTAACTGCAGGAACGGTTCCCCTATGAAGAAAATCTGGGTTCCCAAGAAGTGCCTTGAAAGTCTTCAGGTGAATGTCCTCATGACACCACTAGTGAAGAATAGGAACCCCAGATCAAATTCCTCAAAAGGATCAAAGTCCTCATATGATTATCATCGTGCTAACAACTCTGTTTCGCAGGGTAGAGCTAATGGCTATGAATATGTGCATTATTCTTCAAACCAATATGTTCATAAGTCCTCGAAGAATTTCTACCTTATTCATATGCTTACCCTAACCCCTCTTATGTGAAGCGAAATGGTTTGGCCTCTATGCCACCATTCTCGTATGGTGCTCGCAGAATGATGAACTCTTTGCCACCCCTTCAGATGTGGGCGGTGAAGAAAAGAACTAATCTCTTCTGCAGGGTCAGGTCTCCGGGCGTGCCTTAACGTCTGAAGAATTTCTTTGGGGGCTGACAAAATTGTTCGAAAGGGCCTTGAGCTAACCATGATGAAATGAACTTTCATTTCACACGTCCTCATCTTGCTTATCCGAATCTTGGTGATGAAATTCATCTAATAAACTTGATATCATATTCTTCACTGATGAAGTATATGAGATCGTAAGTTGTACTAATTCATCTGCAGGATGATCAACCCAAAGCCACTGAGTGGGTTCTCGATAGTGGATGTACAAATCACATGACTGGTGACAAGAATCTATTGATGGATGCTACCTTATCACCGTCACATCAAGCATATCATCTTTGCGACAAAGGCAAAAGTCAGGTATTGGGACTTGGTAAGGTTGCTATCTCTAAGGACATGCACATGGACAAAGTCATGCTTGTTGAGTCTTTAGGATATAACCTCATGTCGATCTCAATGCTTTGTGATCTTGATATGGTTGTTATCTTTGGCAAGTATCGGTGTGTTGTGATTATGGAAGCTGACAATTCCAAAGTCTTCGAAGGCTTTAGGAGAGGAGACTTGTATATTGTTGATTTTTCCACAGGATCACAACCAGCCATGTGTCTACTTGCAAAAGCTTCAGAAGGCTGGCTATGGCATCGACGACTTGGTCACGCAAGCATGAGGAATTTACTGCACGCTTGTGAAGAAGAAGCATGTCATTGGCATTGAGAATGTCAAATTCCTCAAGGATCACCTATGCGAACTGTGAAGCTGGAAAAATGACCAAGACCAAGCATCCAAATGAAGACTATCATGACCACTACTCGTCCCTTGAATTGCTTCACATGGACCTCTTTGGTCCCAATCATTATTCAAATTGTCGTTAATGAAGCATCACGATATGGCTTTGTTATTGTTGATGATTACTCTCGTTACACATGGGTACACATTGTTACTTACAAAAATCAAGTGCAGGAAATCTTCAAACAGTTTTCCTCGAGGGCTTCAACCAACTTTGGTGTGAAGATCAAGCACATCAGGAGTGACAATGGAACTGAGTTCAAGAATTCCGGTCTTGATGATTATCTTGATGAACTTGGTATTACTCATGAGTTATCTGCTCCCTATACTCCTCAGCAAAATGGCATCGTGGAGCGCAAGAACAGAACTCTTGTTGAGATGGCTCGCACTATGCTTGATGAATACAAAACGCCTAGTCGTTTCAGGATTGAAGCAATTGACCCGCGTGCCACATCATCAACAGAGTATATCTTCACAAATTCTTCAAAAGACTGCCTATGAACTCCTCACGGACAAGAAACCCAATGTAAGTTATTTCAAAGTCTTGATTGCTAAATGCTGGATTAGAGATCCTCACCACAACTCTAAATTTGCACCGAAAGCACATGAAGGTTTTATGCTTGGTTACGGAAAGGACTCGCACACCTCTGAGTCTTCAACATCACTCTACACAAGATTGTTGACACTTTGTAGATGTGCGGTTCGATGAAACTAATGGCTCGCAAAGAGAGCACCTACCTTCTGTGTTAGGCGAACCAACACACGAGGATTCTATCGGGTTCAAGGCAACCGAGGATGTCATTCCTCTTGAAGAAACTGCTGAAGAATTCATTCTGTCTGTGAAGAACGTCAAGTCGATGCACTGAAGATAATGATGAAGAAAATGGTGCCGAGGAAAATGATCAAATTCCTCGACGACAACCAGCTCATCCTCGCGTTGCAAAAAGAAGTGCAAGTTGACAAGATCATCGATGACATTGAAGCGCCAGTCCTCTCACACGCTCAAAAGCTTCACATTTGTCTAACTTTTGTGGGCACTATGCTTTTGTCTCTATCACAGAGCCCACTAAGGTAGATGAAGCATTTACGAGCCGGAGTGGATTCAGGCTATGCAAGAAGAATTACATCAGTTCGAGCTCAACAATGTAAAGGAACTGGTCAAACGTCCAGATCCTCGCAAGCATAATATCATTGGCACAAAGTGGATCTATCGCAACAAGCAAGATGAAAATGGTCTTGTGGTGAGGAATAAGGCACGACTAGTAGCTCAAGGCTACACACGAGTTGAAGGAATTGACTTGATGAAACTTTTGCACTGTCGCTAGACTTGAGTCTATTAGCATATTACTCGCCTATGCTAACCATCACAATATCACTTTATATCAAATGGATGTGAAAAGTGCATTCCTCAATGGTAAGCTTGAGGAAGAAGTATATGTTGCTCAACCCCCAGGTTTTGAAGATCCAAAAAATCCTGACAAAGTCTACAGACTCAATAAGGCCCTCTATGGCCTCAAGCAAGCCCCTCGGGTGTGGTATGATACATTGAAGGAATTCTTCGTGAAGAATGGCTTCACACCCGGTTCACTCGATCCTACTCTCTTTACTAAATCTTATGATGGTGAACTTTTGTGTGCCAAATATATGTTGATGATATTATCTTTGGCTGTCTTGACCAACGCTATAGTGATGAATTTGCCTACATGATGAGTGAAGAATATCAAATGTCTATGATGGGAGAGTTGAAATTCTTCTTAGGTCTTCAAATTAAATCAACAACACAATGGCATATTCATATCTCGGAGAAATACCTCAAAGATGTTACGAAGAAATTCGGCATGCAAGGCGCAAAGGTGTCAAAATTCCTATGCCCACAAATGGCCATCTATGCAATCGATGAAAATGGTATTGACTTGATCACAAGGTATACCGCTCCATGATTGGTTCTTTATTGTACTTATGTGCATCTAGGCCAGATATAATGCTTAGTGTTTGCATGTGTGCCCGATTTCAAGCTACATGAAGGAATCACACCATAAGGCTGTGAAGCATATTCTTCGATATCTAGCTCACACACCAACAATAGGATTATGGTACCCCAAGGGCTCTACTTTTGATCTCATTGGATATTCGACTCTAACTATGCAGGTGATCGTGTGGACCGCAAGTCAACATCTGGTACTTGTCATTTCCTCGGACGATCTTTGGTCCGTTGGTCCTCGAAGAAGCATGTAACTGTATCATCGTCCACCGCAGAAGCTGAATACATTGCTTTGGCTCGTGTTGTGCTCAATTACTATGGATGAAGCAAACCCTCAAGGACTACGACATCAACGTGAAGAATGTGCCTCTCTATTGTGACAATGAGAGTGCCATCAAGATTGCTCACAATCCAGTTCAGCACTCGAAGACAAAGCACATTCAAATTCGTCATCATTTTCTTCGTGATCATGTGTTGTAGGGCGACATCTACATCGAACGCGTGAAGATGAAGAACAGCTAGCTGATATCTTCACTAAGCCCTTGGATGAGAAGAAATTTAGCAAGTTGCGGTGTGAGCTAAATATCTTAGAATCTTGAATGTTCTTTGAAAAGGACACACATCCTAACACTTATGCAAAATTGATGACTTAGATGTGCAACACATGAAGAAACGTTTTCTTCAATCAATGAAGAATAACACTCTAAGTGTGAAGAAATTAATGAAGAAATTGATTCTCGTAACCCTACGACAATTATGCAGCGGTGTCTGAAATCATCATTCTTATACGGTGGGTCACGCCACCACCAAAGTTGAAAATCTTCAATTTGAGTTTTTCCTCAGTTTTGAAATTCTTCAGTTTTTTTTTAAATTCTTCAACTTTGCAAAATCTTCACTGTTTCCGTCGTCTTTCTTCATTGACTATATATATATATATATATATATGGATTTATGTCCTCTACAGCATTCACTTATGGCTATTTCTTCAAGTCGTTTTTTTCTGCTAAGTGAATGTGATCGGACCCTTCCCCTCTATGCTATACTCAACCCAATCCATTCACAAATTCTTCATGTGCGTTCTACTTTGAAACTCGTTCAAATTCTTCACTGTGTCCTTGATATTTGAAGAAATTGCGAACGGTACCTTAAAACGAATCTTATCCAAACCTTCGTTTTTGCCGCTCAAACCGTTCCGCATCCCACGATGCATTACGTTATTCACCCACGATCGTACACGATCTCCACTACACAGTACGTGGGTGACACATGTCGTGAGAAGGGAAGCGGTCAGGGGCATGTTCGTCCTAAATCTTCGGACGATTCGTTTTTCATCGTGTCTATAAATACCCCTCTCTCTCTCCCTTCCTCACTCTTTTACTCCGCTCGACCTCTCTCTCCGCCGAGCTCCTCAAAACCCTAAGCGCCGCCGCTACTCCATCGTCGCCCGATGAGGAAAAGCTTCACCGCCTTGACCTGCGTCGCCGACGTACTCGCTACCGACATGAAATCTTCACTCCACCGTCGCCGTAGCTGTCTTCCTTAGCCAAGTTAGGGCGTGGAAGATCTGAACGGACGAACTTCCCAACTGTTCTTCTCAGTTCGTCGTGTTCTTCACTTCGGGTAATTAAAAGTTACTTTAATTACTCGCTTTGATTCACAAATTTTCTTCAAATTCTTCAAAGGTGTTTATTCCTCAAATCTTCACACATATGAACACCTCAAATCTCATGACTCGTTTCTCTAAGCTATGATTTTCTTCAAGATTCCTCAAAATTCTTCAAGGCTCATCTGGTCAAATCCTCAAAACTTGTTTTTTTAACCTTCTGAGAACGCATATGACCTCTCCAAATTCCTCGCACCTATACTCTGTTCACAGGTACAAATGTCATTCTTTGAATCACTAGGTTCTCATCAACTTAACTCATTTGCAGCGTTCCTCGAAGAAAAACTGCACACTTCTTGAGAGAACTCAATTGTTCAATTTCCTCAAGCGAAGAAAATGGCGAGATGGTAAGAAGCCCTGAAGGGAGGAAAGAAACACGAGGTTATGACTGCGTTTGAAATCCACGAGGAAATATATGCCGACTCATCGCACACCGGATGAGGAAAGCAAAAATCAACGCAAGGTGCGTATTCGGAAGATTGATCGGAGATGGGCTCGGGAATGGAAGGAATATAGATATGTAACTCCTAAGTACATGAAGAAATTCGCTCTAAATCCTCCATGCCCAAGAGCTCCTTTGGCACCTGGACAAATAGCTGATCCCACTAGCATCAAACGCGGTGAGGACTTTCCTGAGGAATGGGCTAAACGCCAAGCAAAATTGGCAAAGCAAGCAAAGGAGGCAGTGAAGAAATTCATCGAGGATTACTGCTGCTATCGCCACAGAGGTCTCGGTCAATCCGAGGAAATCAATGCAAAAGAAGCCTGCTAATAAGCCAAGTGCTTCATCATCTGCGCCCTCACGGCCAAGTTCCTCAGCAGCACCTTCCAAGCAAATTCCTCACACTGCTGCTGTTCCATCAAAGTCCTCAACAGCTCCGTCAAAACCTTCAGTTCCTGTGCACCTAGCTACATGTCAAAGGACTGCTGGCTTTTCAATTGCCTCAGGCATCTCTGCAAGTTCCTCAGCAGCTCCCATTTCTTCATCTGGCCCGGCTCAGCTGAAGACCAAAGCAACAGCTGGACGAGGTCCTCGGCCTAGCCCAACGAAGAAAATGGTTGCATTCCATGTGCCATCTGATGATGAGGCATCTGATGAAGAACTCGCGGAAATCATCAGAGACCATCAAGTAAGAGCCGCTAGAGCCAAAGGTACATCTGTGCCACTGCTATTGGATCCGAAGATAGTCCTCGACTTTATTGATCTCTGGCACAATGATCCCAATAACCCTCTGCCTGACCTTCATTTGACACCTGGACAAAGTCATATGTTGACTCACTTCATAGCTGAAGAAAAATGGAAGTATGAAAAGGCGAGGGAAATCAAAAGGGCTCAATACAGGAAGGAGAAGTTGCTGAAGAAAAACGTTGTCAAGATGACACCTGAGGAGCTTCTCCAGGTCCAGACTGAAATTCAAAACCTCAGCAAAACTTGATTCATACAATGCTGATTGGCAAGGAGCCAAGGTCAGATTCATCAACCTGACGAAGAAACTCACAGATGTTGCTGTCCCAATGCAACATGAAATTCCTCAGGCTGGAGCCTCAGCTCAGCCCTCTTGAAGAAAATGCCACACCGGCCGATGACGTTCAGCCTGCCGATGAAAACGTTGATTCCGGGCTGATGATCCCATTCCAAATTACCGAAGAAATTGCCAGGGCACCCACTAGCGGTGCGCCTGAAGAAATTGCTCAAGACAGAGGAACTGCATCAGTTCCTCCTGAAGAAACTGCACCAAATTCCTCAGCTCCTCCTGCGCCAACTCCAACTCCAATTCTTCCATCCGCCGATGTGAAGAAAACCAAGGCTTGAGCGAGCTGCTTTGTGAAGAAAAGGAAAGCATCAGCTGCGTCAGATTCTTCGGCTGCGAAGCAAATGAGGCCAATGACCAGCTCATTTGAAAACCCAATTGATGCTGTTCCAATTTCCTCCATACCATCAAAGGAAGTTGTTCCTTTTGGAGAAGACTATGAGATCCCAACCGGATCTGATGAAGAACATCAATTTGTTGCTTCGTCAGAGAAAATTGATGAAGAAATTGAAGTGGAAGCAATCCCTTCAACCCCAGTTATTTCCTCATCAGACCATGAAATTCCTCAAGCTGGTGATGAGGAAACTGAAAATGAAGAAGTGGATATTGGATGCACCACTCCAGTGATAAATGATGACTTTTGGGAAAGTCAGCATCCCAATACTCCTCTCTTCACCCCGCTCCAACAAGTTCCTCACTCCCCTGCACAAACTGTCCAAATAGACTGCAAGAAAATCAACCTTTGGTTACGTGCATGAAGAAATTCCAGCCACTAGTCTTGATGAAACTGCTGTCTTCGCTAATCCTCGGGCTGCACAAGTTGAGGAGCAAGAAATTCCTCAGTGAAGAAACTGAACTTGTGATTCTGAGGTGGTGATGCAACTCACCGACACCCCTCGCCCAAGCAAAAGAATCCGTTCTCAACCAAGCAAAAGTTCAAGGCTGAAGATTTCTTTGCCGAGCACGTGTTCTTCTTGAATATAATCCTTATGATTACGCTCGCATTAGGAAGAGGCGCTCGGACTGCCAGCCAAGCCAACTTCTATTCCTCGGTGCTCTTCAACAAGGATAAAATCTTCGATCATGCTCATATTCCTCATGTGGATATGGAGTCATTTGCCAGCTTTGAGCCAGTCCTCGGTGTTCTTCACGACGCAGGACTTCTAAACTTCTGACCGATATTTGTGACTGGAATGAAGAGCTAATTCTTGAGTTCTATGCAACCGTGCATATCACCGGAGACGCGAAGACGTAAATTCATGGGTCTTAGATTGGATGACCGAAAATACTCACTACAAGGCACCTGCAATTGAATTGCTTCGTGCCCTACCACTCGATCCTCCGCTTGATGGTGCACGTCGTATCTATGAAGAAAAAGAAATTTCAAATCACAATAAGCAAGAGCTGATGAAGCCTTTGAAGCCAAGGCAGGCACCAAGAACCAAATTCCACGTCAAGGAATAATAATATGTGCCTCGGACAGTCTATCGGATTAAGACGAATACTATGAGTCCTAACAAAGGTCACGACTTCGAACGATGAAGAAGTCGTTGGCATCATGAAGAATATGCTTTTCAATATCATCCATGGCGTTCCCGTCAATTTCCATGATTTCTTCATGAGGACTCTGGCTAACATTGCTATGTCACCATTTGAGCTGAAGCCTTATGCGCCTTGGATTATGAGATTCATCAGGTCAAGGTCTTCACTCAATTACAAAGTTGATACTTTGAACCACTGCAGCTACCGCCTCGATTGAAGTCCTCAAGCGGACGATTACCTCGGTGATGAAAAGGGCAAGGCTACTGCTGTGATAGATGAAGGCATTCGTCCATTGGATGGACAGTTTCACAAAGCAGCATCCTACTCCACCAATGATGACTCTGCCACACATGACTCAGCCGCAAATACCTCAGTCAAGCAAAATCCTCAAGGAATTGCACCCAGGGTGATGACTGATCGTGAATTACTCCTCAGTCTTCATCAGAAGGTTGATCGCAATCATAAGTGGGTCAAACGTCAGTTTGGTACTCTTCTTTACAACATGACCTCAACACACAATGCAGTGAAGAAAAACCACTACTACCTTCATGAAACCTTCAAGCGCACCTGGGCTGTTCTTTCACATGTCTATAGTGGAGAAGAACTAACTTCAATGGGTCTCAAGGAAGAATTTGACTGGTCTGCACCTCCTCCGAAGAAATTCAAGAAAGTCAAAGTTCCTTCCTTGGTGGCCAGCTCCTATTCTTCATCTCGCGATACTGATGAAAATGAAGATTTGGAAGACATCGCTGCTGGTCCTACTTCAACAAACAACCCAGACAATGCGGGCGCTCCGTCTTCAACTTGAAATTCTTCAAGAGCGTTAGTCCTCAGTTTCGACCCTTTTGGTCATTCGATGACAAAGGGGGAGAAATTTGAGTTAGTCTTCAAGCGGGTCTAGTTTTTGTCTATATACGATGCTTTATTAAGTTACAACTCTCGTTCTTACGAAACCTTTTATTGGATCGAGTTGTAATCTTAAACCCTATGGTGCTTTGATACTTTTGATGCATTATGATTTCGCACTATGCTTCATAGCAAATCTACTTGTGCTCTGATACTTTATGTGCTATAATTCCTCATGCTGAATTTCATCAAGCACCATATTTCATCATGCATTTCAAATTCTTCATATTATATGTCAAATGCGTGTATGAATTACAAGATATAGGGGGAGATCTCCATGATTCAATTCTTCAAATGTGCATTGCCTCAAAAGCAAATTCCTCACTATGCACATCTTCGTGGGGAGTTCTACTATATCTTGCAATCAAATTCCTCATTATCAAGATTTACAATTCATATGTTTATCCTCGTTGAAAACTTAACCCATATTGTCATCAATCACCAAAAGGGGAGATTGTAAGTGCATCTAGTGCCCCTTTGTGATTTTGGTGTATTGAAGACTTATAGGTTAAGTAACTAATGCGTGTGTGAGTGTACACGGTATATAAGTCTATGAGGAGCTTAATATTCTGAGAGAAAGTCGACCCCTAAAATGAAGTTCTTCATCTGAAGACTTTGATATTACGAAGACTTTACGAAGACTTTGAAAGTGAAGAAATTGGTGTGACCTTGAAGACTTGGTATTCATTTGAGGAACATGAAGCGTGAAGACTTTTGTTTTCGTAGTTTCATTTTCTCTTTCTTGAGTCATAGGAAACACCGCATCGTTAAAGGGGGTCGAGGAAATACTAAGGAAAAATTTCCATTTGATGCTCAACTCGAAATCCTACTCCTACCAATCCCTTCGAGTGAAGCTTTTGGAAATCTCATACAATTCAGTCAATTTCTTGATGTAGACGAAGCTCTTAAGTCGTTGAGAATTTGTTCTCGATCGAGGAGTTAGGAATTCGCCATGTAATTGCCTACACAAAGGAGGAACATGATAGCCACGAGGAATTTGAGAGTCAAATTTCCGACCGTTCTTGTCTTCTTGGCCACTGTCCCAAAATATCTTATCCACCTAACGGTCATATCATTGAAGGGCATTTATGTCTTATCATGTCGGGCTGCTCCCTAGGCTATAAATAGCCGCCCCTACAACCACTAGCTGGTTGGCTGCTCGAGAGAACTTGACACTTGTCATTTGAGAGCAACCCATCCTCCGAGGACTTTGAGAGAAAATCATCAAGTGAGGAAAAACCCAAAAGTGAGGAAAAACCCAAAAACCAAACCCCAACAAACCCAAAGTGATTGAGCATCCTTTGAAGAAATTGATCCTGCGTGGATCCGATGCTTGTTACCTTTGAAGACTGTGCTTCTTCCAGACGGTTAGGCGTCAAGGTCTAGAGCATCCAAGAGGAATTGTGGATTGCCGGGTGACCAAGTATGTGAAGGTTTGGAAGTCACCTGAAGACTTACCACGAGTGATTGGACGAGGTGCATGTGACCTTAGTTCAAGGAGAATACTGGTGAGGACTTGGTGTCTGAGCTGCGTGCTTTCGGTGATCGGGTGTCCGGGACTGTGTGTCCTCGAGTTTAAATACTCAGCCGCTCCAACCAGACGTACAACTGAGACAGCAGTTGGAACTGGTCTACCAAATCATTGTCTTCACCAACCTAACTGGTTCTAATTCCACAACCCTTTCATTTCCTCATTACTGTGTTGAGTATTTGTTCATATATGTGTTTGAAGACTTTGACTGAAGACTTTCTCAATTTCCTCAGTTCAATTTCTTCAGTCTGTTTGTCTTCATCCGGTGTTATCCTATGATTACGCTTTCTGTACTCTGTGATTGTCTTCATTTCATCATGATGACTATGCTTGTAATCTGTTATGCTTACTTCTGAGTACTTATTCCGCTGCAACTAGTTCTTCGCTAAGGAATTTCCTCACCGGCAAATTCCTCAGTGAAGAATTCATAAAAATCGCCTATTCACCCCCCTCTAGTCGATATAACGCACTTTCACTAGACGCAAATGCTCCTTGTGTTCCTCTTCATTCTTCGAGTATACCATGATATCATCAATGAACACCACAACAAACTTATCCAAGAACTCCATGAACACCTTATTCATCATACTCATGAAATAGGCAGGGGCATTAGTCAATCCAAATGACATAACCGTATACTCATATAGCCCGTACCTTGTGGTGAAAGCTGTCTTAGGTATATCCTATTCTTGGATCTTTAGCTGGTGGTATCCTAATCGCAGATCGATCTTGGAAAATACTTTAGCTCCTTGCAGCTGGTCAAACAAATCATTGATCATCGGCAGTGGGTACTTGTTCTTGATCATCACTTCATTCAATGCACGATAATCAACAGCCATTCTCAAAGATACATCCTTCTTCTCAACTAAGAGCACTGGGGCTCCCCACAGTGACGAACTTCGTCGAATGTAACCTTTCTCCAATAACTCCTTGATATTCTTCTTTATCTCCTCCAGATCATTTGCGGGCATCCGGTACGGTCTCTTCGATATCGGTCCGGTCCCTGGCAACAGCTCTATCAAAAAATCAATGTCTCGATCTGGCGGCATGCCTGGTAGTTCCCCCGGAAATACATCCGGGTAATCCTTCACTACAGGCACTTCCTCCTGAACAACTCCTGTCGGTGTCAAAACCGGCGGATCTCAGGTAGGGGGTCCCGAACTGTGCGTCTAGGATCGATGGTAACAGGAGAAGGGGGACACAATGTTTACCCAGGTTCGGGCCCTCTCTATGGAGGTAATACCCTACTTCCTGCTTGATTCATCTTGATGAATATGAGTATTACAAGAGTTGATCTACCACGAGATCGTAATGGCTAAACCCTAGAAGTCTAGCTTGTATGACTATGGTAATGAGTATCCTGATCCGGACTAAGCCCTCTGGTTTATATAGACACCGGAGGGATCTAGGGTTACATAAGGTCGGTTATAGAGAAAGGAAATCTTCATATTTGATCGCCAAGCTTGCCTTCCACGCCAAGGAGAGTCCCATCCGGACACGGGTGGAGTCTTCGGTCTTTGTATCTTCAAAGCCCATCAGTCCGGCCCCTGGCTAACAGGCCGGACGCCCGAGGACCCCTTAGTCCAGGACTCCCTTAGTAGCCCCTGAACCAGGCTTCAATCACGAGGTGTCCGGCGCGTAGATTGTCTTCGGCATTGCAAGGCAGGTTCCCTTTCCCGAATACTCCAAGATAGTTTTCGGACGCGAAGAATGTGTCCGGACCTGTAACACAAGCACCACACACAGTCGCAGAGAGTATAATATTCCACGAGTCTAATCCGCTGACAACTTTTTTGTAATGTGACATCACATCCACCCGGTCATTATTTCGAACCGTTTTCGTCTGCCGTTTCGCATTTCGAGATGCGGTTTCCATTGGCACGTCTTGTCAAAGCAGAGATCATGTCCTCTTATTGTGAGACTCTCATCAATATGGGCGTGGGTAACCCAACCGTGCTGTTTGCACATCCCTTGGGAATAGGCGAGTTTTAAGGCGAGCGGGGAGGCGCTTGATATTTACTGCCTTTATAAGGGGATAAGGATTCCCTTTCTTCACCCACGCCTTCTCTCTCTCTCTCTCTGCCCTTCCATTCTCGAGCTCCAGCACATAAGTTCTTGCCTTTTCCACCCCAAGAAAGCATTCCACCATGTCCGGATCTGGAGGGCAAGGCAAATGGATGGCCTCCTCCGTGAAGGAGAAGGACATCGCCAAGCTTTGAGAGGCCGGTTATCTGGCGAAAGAAATCGCCCACCGGCTTCCAGCCAAGGGGAAAGTCGTCCCCACACAGAAGCCCAACGAGAGGGTGGTGTTCCTCCCTCATTTCTTCCACGGGCTAGGGTTTCCACTCCACCCTTTCGTCCGCGGACTGATGTTCTATTACGGGCTAGACTTTCATGATCTAGCCACGAACACCTTCCTCAACATCTCGTCATTCATCATCGTGTGTGAGGCTTTCCTCCGCATCCAGCCCCACTTCAGGATGTGGCTCAAGATCTTCAACGTGAAGCCGAAGGTGGCGGATGGCCAACACGCGGAGTGCGGAGGAGCCATGGTGAGCAAGATGCCCAATGCCACATGGCCCAAAGGTGTGTTTGTGAAGACCGTCAGGGAGTGGCAGAAGAAGTGGTTCTATATCACAGAGCCTCGTGACGCCACTTGGGCCGCGGCTCCAGAGTTCAAGTCCGGAGCTCCAATGCGGCTCGCCTCCTAGCTAAAGAAGGACCTGGACTAGTCTTCGTCGGACAAACTGACAGCGCTGCAAACGCGCATCAAGAGCATGGCGGATAAAAACATCAAGCTCGTCAATGTGATCCAGGTGATGCTTGTTCGCCGGATCCTTCCATGCCAGAGCTGAGCATGCCCTTTGTGGGAATTTGATTTGGATAAGCACCAGACTTTGGAGAGGCTCTTCGGAACCACTCATGAAGATGTCTGGAAGTTGCTCTTCAAGGGCATCGAGACGCCGCCGGCCATAGACTCGGACCGTGAGCATGATCTTTCCCACCCTGCCGGTGCGGAAAGTCATTTATGTCTCAAGGTGCATCCTCCTCTTAGTTATTCAGGGAAGATATCTAAAAACCTTACTGTTCACTTTTTAGGCATGGACAGAGAAAGCGGAGCGGATTCGATGTCCGGCTCTGCTTCCTGAAGGACCAGTCATCCCGCTCCTAGAGAAGATGCTGGTTCCAGTGTCCTACAAGGCACCGGAGAACAAGGCCAAGAAAAAGGCCAAGGGGGTCCGAAGTGGCCCCCGCCGTAAGGGAGCTTCGGACATGTTGTCCGAAGATCAAACTCACTCCTCAGCCACCGAAGATGACGACGAGGAGGAGGAAGAAAGCAACTCCCCCCCTGAGGGGGGAAGGAAGAAGAGGGCGGCCTCTACAAATTTGGAGGCGGAGGCGCCCAAGAGGGGAAAAGGCCCCCTCGCGGATAACTCCGCGTGGGATGTCGACAGCAGTCCGGAGCGGCCCCCCAGGACCAAGCCCCTGGCCGCATCGTAAGTACTAAAAACTTGTGCATGTCGATGTGTCCAGCCTCATAGTATTATTATATTAAATTGTGCTATTACAGTCTGGCCCACGACAGCTCCCAGCGATACTCCTCAAGAGGTTCGCTGGATTCAAAGGCGATGGCCAGCGAGTCACCGCAGACCGCCCACTCTCCCACGGTCAAGGGCGACGACGAGGTGGTGTCCCAAAGGACCTTCCCAGGCCAGGGGGAGGTTCAGGAGGCGGTCCGGGTCACGCGTGAGGATGACTCCTCGGCCGCCGGACACATGGGGGAGAAAGCCCCCATGGAGACTGACGATCGGGGCCATGTCCAGTTTGGCCCCCAGCCGAATACCCTTCCGGAGACCTACACGGCTCCGGAGTCAAGTGGGTAGCCTTCCCAGCAAGGAGGAGGGGTGCCTGTTCCGCCGGTGACCTCTGTCCAACCAGAAGCACCGGATAATCTGCTGGAAGCGCTGCAAGGCGCTTCCATTGTGGATGAGCACCGTATCCTTATGGGTATGGTGATTAAGAATGTTCAGTCCGTCAAGAGCGGACTGACTGAAGCCTGCAGCAATCTGCTGACCGGTTTGAGGTAAGCGGCGTGAAAGAAAAAGTCCCAATATAGACAGTAGCCCCTGAGACACTGTCCGGTGTTCGGAAAGAAAAAGGCAGACATAGGATCAATACCCTGCATGAAACTAACTAGATACGTCTTATGTGACTGAGCAGGCATCGCTGCTGGCCGCGACCTCACACGCTGCCGAAGTCTCCGGACTGAATCAGAAACTGGAGCGGGCTGAGGACGAGCTCAGCCAAGCGAGGAAGCAGCTGGAAGACCAACAAGGTATGTAATGACTCGCTATATATTCAGAAAGAATAAATGATGTTTTATTAACCGTAATGTCATGATGTGTGTAGGAGCGACGACCGAGGTCGAGGCCCTAAAAAAGGCCCTGGCCGAAACCGAGAGGAAAGTTGTCAAGGAGCAAGCTGCTCGTAAGAAGCTCAAGGCCAGGCTTAATGAGGTGCAGCAGGAGCTCCAGGATGCTGTTAGAAAATGCGAGAACTTGGAGGGCGATGTTTCAGCTCGATACACCGAACTCGCCAAGGCTCACCAAATCACAGAAGAGGCCCAGGTTGAAGCCCAGGGCACCCTCTAGGAGATCTAGGAGGCCAAGAAGTTTGCGGCGGGTAAGGCGTTTAGTATGCAAAGCAAGTATGTGAAGAAGAAGTATTTCTTACGAACCCGGATTCGGAGTTCTCCAGGGGCATTTGCGGATCTGCCACGCAGTGCGTTCGACACTGCGGAGTTCTTCCGGGCCGAAGAAGGGAGCTCAACGGAGAAGCTATTCTGGTCGCAGTACCTTGCACCAGAACATCCAGTGCCCTTTAGCGATCAGCTGAAACAGCTGGTCGAGCTGCATAGGACGGCCGAACTGGCCATGAAGGATTTGATAATCCGGCTGTGGCCTGCCGAAGCTATACCCAGCAGCTACTTTGGCCTCGTGAAGCGGCTGGTGAATGCATGTCCTCGGCTGGATGTTGTCAAGCGGTCGGTCTGCATCGAGGGCGCGCGCCTGGCCTTTGCCCATGTCAAGGTCTGGTGGGCGAAGATGGACGCCATCAAGCTTCTGACCGATCGGCCGCCGGAGGGTAAGGAGCACCGCAAGCCCGAGCTGTATTTTGATAGTGTCCTGGAGGGATCCCGCATTGTTGCGGAGTAGTGTGCGAAAGGCGTGATCTTTGAATGAATACATTCATATTTGTATCACCCTGTATTATGAAACAAAGACAATTTGTGTAATATAATGCTTTGTGTTAAATTTTTACCTCCTGTGCGGCCGTTTTTATTAAATCTGAGGGTTGGCCAGTCGTCGGCTTCCGCCCCCATGTAGGTAGTACTGGGGTGTTCGAGATGGAATCTAAACACTCTTGATCCAATTATTTGGTCCTTGAAGGAGGTGTTCAGCGCAACGAACAAGGCAATCGGACTATAATGCTTTATCACCCTCACTTAGCCATAGGAGTTCGATAATAAAAATGTAGGCACAACCCCTAGCATCCAAACTAGGGTGTTGTAAACACCTGATCGGGTAAGTACCGACCCTTCGCATAATGCGGAAAAAACCCTCTTCGATTTGAAACCTCCGAACAGCTGATCGGCTCTCGCCGCATCATGACAGTCAGTTTTCGGCTTTCTCTACTAAGGTGCTCATCCGGATGAACCGGGACACAATCACAGTAGTTCTCCCTTTACTACCCTAGCCGATATAGCAAAACGTAAGGTAGTAAGCACAGGAGCCAGGTAACCCAACTATTGACCAAAGACATGATTCGGAGCCAATGCATATAATGCTAAATTCGGGGTGCCGAACTATACTGTAAAAGTGTTTGGACTTTGTTGTCGTAGTGCGGGGCGCTATGAAGCCCCTGGCGAATAAACGTACCAAAGTGTGCGGGTGCTATGTGATAAAATTATCAACAAAAAACAAAGGAGAACAGAAAGAGAGCAAAGGTAATAAGCTGGGGCCTTAAAATTTTGGTCTGCAAACTGTTTCCATTATAATTTGATAAATACATCAAAGCGTATTGATACAAATAGTGCTATAAGCAACAGGCTATTTAACATGGCAAAACCAAGGGAGAGCAGCGTGTGGGTCCTGAAAACAGGTAGAGTGATTGTTAAAGAAACCACCTAGAAATTTCCCCATACGTCTGTGCTTCTTGCCATCTTGGTATATTCAACCTTTATCAGGACCAGTGAACAGGTCGTCAGGGAAGGCCTGTAGAAAAGAAACTTGAAAAGGAGAAAAAGTAAATAGTGAAAGTATATGTGTCCAGGAGCGATCGAGCTGTGCTATGGATAACAAGGTAGGAACGCCTCCGTCTATGCCCATGGTATTTTAAGTGCGTAATTATGTACGCACGGTACGAATGCCGCCACTTGATTGGTGTCGGTGTCAAAACAGGCGGATCCGCAGCCTCCGATGTGCCAAATACCACATCTAGTGTGATTTTTCCCACACATCGTGCCTCCCGACTAGGGATGATTCCTCTGAAGGTCGTGCTGCTTTGCTCAATGCGGCTCTTGTCAATTTCCATTTTGCTAAGAGTCTCCTCGTAGATGAGGTTTAATCCGCTGCCACCGTCCATGCGCACTTTAGTAAGTTGGAAGCCGTCCACAATTGGACTAAGGACCAAAGCGGCTGGTGCTCGGGTTGTTCAGAATTGAGGTTCGTCACTGGCATTGAAGGTTATGGCCGTATCATTCCATGGACTTATTGCTGCAACGTGGCAGACTTCGGCGAGGCTGCGGAGTGCTCGCTTGCGCCTATTATTTGAGTTGAAAGTCTTGAAGACTTTCAATAATGTATTGTTATCTTCCACGGGATGGTGCTCTGTGGTATTTTTGATGAGGAGATCCTCGCTGCTCTTGGCCACCTGCCGGAGTATCCAACATGCTCTAAGGCTGTGTGTTGGCATGGTATCCGATGTACTGTGAATTTTGCATGGCCCATTGAGCCATCCCTCCAGTACGGTTCCACGCCCTGTAGTGGGCTTTGGTTTCTTTGTAATTGGATCGGGTGACTTACGAGAGTACACCCTTTTAGTTCGGACGGGGGGTTTAGTGAGAGCCGGAGGATCCCATAATTTTGTTTGGGTTTTCCAGGCGCTTTCAGTCAGCGAAGTGTGCTATGTCATGGCGACTTATGGTGTTGAGGATTCCCTTCTCCGTGCAATTTTTGCAAAAGAATGAAATTGCGTCTTCCTCGCGACAGTCCTTGACCTGGCTGATTACAAGGAGGTATCTGGCCCAATAGTGATGTACTGTCTCTTGGGGCTCCTGTCTAATGTGGGAAAGATCACTTATGTATGGGTGGGTGGGTAGATTTAGGTCCAAATCCTGACCCGATCTGAGACCCAGGGGCAGAGGAGTTTCCGAGCTTGGCAGTTCAGACTCCGGGATGTTGCCCAATAGTTCTAGCATGCTGTCCGATTCTAGGTTCGAAGCTTGGGCCATGTCCTCCCGTAGACGGGTATCCGGCTCGGAGAGCTCGGGAATCCAGACATAGTTTGTCCTCAAAATAGAGGAAGAATCGCTGCATTGCTCCTCCACCACCGCTATCTGATGGATGACCGGCGGAGAGTTAATCTCCCTTTGGTCGGGTTTAAGCCCGATCCGATCATAGTCCGTAGCGACTCCCAGGGCGGCGATGCGATCCAAGAGCTCGTTCAAGGAAGAGAGCTTCATTGGATCCATCTGCTCGGTGAATCCCGAGCCGACGTGGAGGCTGTTTTTGATGACCCGAGAAGTCATCGTCGGCACAACGGCCGAACGGGCGGTCATCACAAAGCCGCCTAGTCGGAGAGTTTGGCCTACAGCCAGGGCTCCCCCAGAGGTAATGTTGTTCTTGACAACAAGACGAGCCATCAAGCCTTATCGTGATGGCACAGTGGAACTCTCAATGAAAGCACCACGTTGCTCCACCGACGTACTTCTTCCTCCTATATATACCTACGTACCCCCAAACCATCAGAGGCATCCATGAAAACCTAATTTCACCGCCGCAACCTTCTATACCCGTGAGATCCCATCTTGGGGCCTTTTCCGGCGCTCCGCCGGAGGGGGCATTGATCACAGAGGGCTTCTACATCAACACCGTAGTCTCTCCGATGATGTGTGAGTAGTTTACCTCAGACCTTCGGGTCCATAGTTATTAGCTAGATGGCTTCTTCTCTCTTTTTGGATCTCAATACAAAGTTCTCCACGATTCTCGTGGAGATCTATTCGATGTAATCTTCTTTTGAGGTGTGTTTGTTGAGAACGATGAATTGTGGGTTTATGATCAAGTTTATCTATGAACAATATTTGAATCTCCTCTGAATTCTTTTATGTATGATTGGTTATCTTTGCAAGTCTCTTCGAATTATCAGTTTGGTTTGGCCTACTAGATTGATCTTTCTTACAACGGGAGAAGTGCTTAGCTTTGGGTTCAATCTTGCGGTGTCCTTTCCCAGTGACAACAGGGGCAGCAAGGCACGTATTGTATTGTTGCCATCAAGGATAAAAAGATGGGTTTTATATCATATTGCATGAGTTTATCCCTCTACATCATGTCATCTTACTTAAAGCATTACTCTGTTCTTTTGAACTTAATACTCTAGATGCATGTTGGATAGCGGTCGATGTGTGGAGTAATAGTAGTAGATGCAGAATTGTTCGGTCTACTTGTCGCGGACGTGATGCCTATATACATGATCATACCTAGATATTCTCATAACTATGCCCAATTCTATCAATTGCTCGACAGTAATTTGTTCACCCACCATAATACTTATGCTCTTGAGAGAAGCCACTAGTGAAACCTATGGCCCCCGGGTCTATTTTCCATCATATTAATCTTCCAACACTTAGCTATTTCCATTGACGTTTATTTTACTTTGCATCTTTATTTATCCTTACCATAAAAATACCAAAAATATTACTTTATCATATCTATAAGATCTCACTCTCGTAAGTGATTGTGAAGGGATTGACAACCCCTTTATCGCGTTGGTTGCGAGGTTCTTATTTGTTTGTGTAGGTGCGTGGGACTCGAGCGTGGTCTCCTACTGGATTGATACCTTGGTTCTCAAAAACTGAGGGAAATAATTACGCTACTTTACTGCATCTCCCTTTCCTCTTCAAGGGAAAACCAACGCAGTGCTCAAGAGGTAGCATTGTCAAAGAAGGCTTCTTCCAAATCTTCCCAGCTATCGATAGAGTTTTCTGGCAGGCTGTTCAACCTGTACCGGGCTGGTCCTTTGAGTTTTAGTGGGACATATTTGATGGTGTGGAGATCATCACCACGAGCCATATGAATATGGAGGAGAAAATCCTCGATCCAGACCGCGGGGTTTGTTGTCCCATCATATGATTCGATCTTTACGGGTTTAAACCCTTCTGGGAATTCATGATCCATTAATTCATCAGTGAAGCAAAGAGGGTGTGCGGTGCCTCTATATCGGGCCACACCGCGACGTAGCTCCTATGGAGTCCGTCTGCGGAGTTCGGCCCGAGAGTGACTAGGCTTGTTGCGTACGAATAGGTGGCCGTCGTCACGTGTTGGGGCACGCCCTCGCGATCCGTAGATCGATCTAGTATGTCCTGCATTATTATCCAATTTTTGCCGCAGGTCATAGGTATGTCCCCGAGCTGTTTTAGTTCTACCCTTACGGTGAGGTGGAGCAGGCTGGTGTTCGGCTTGAGTTGCCGCTTTGTCTCGACCCCGTGGTGGTTGGTCAGCCGCATTGCGCGATGATGGTATGGGCTCCAAGACCTCATCGTCAAACTGAGGTAGCAATTTACGCCGCGGGTAACTTTTGGCTGGGCGCTTAAGGCCATATTCTTCGGCTGCCAGGACATCAGTCCATTTATCATTGAGCATATCTTGATCTTCTTGAAGCTGCTGTTGCTTCTTTTTCAGGCTCCTTGCAGTGGCTATTAGCTGGCGCTTAAAGCGCTCCTACTCGAGGGGTTCCTCAGGCACGATAAAGTCCTCATTGCCGAGGCTCACCTCCTCCTCAGAGAGCGGATGATAACTACCGTCCTCCGAGTCTTCATTTATGGCCAGTTCGTCAGGGCTGACTTGCCCATCCTCCTGATTGTCCTGTTCGACAGTTTGTTCGTCGTGGTCTTCTACATCTTTGGCACCGTCCGGAGTGCTGTCTTCTCCTGTGCTGGTTTTGCTGTCCTTGCAGCGGCGTGGTTTAGAGCGGCGCCGCTGACGCCGGCGCTTTGGTTGTGTCTTAGGGGGGTCACCCTCCACTGGGTTTTCCTTGTCATCACCGCTATTATCTTTTAGCGTATCCACCATGTATACGTCATATGAGGAAGTGGTCGTCCATCGTCCAGTGAACGGCGTGGCTTGAGCCTCCTCTTCTCCGGCATCGTCGTCCATACCGCCGATGTCTTTGGAGTCATAACTGAGTGTGTCGGTTAAGTCATCGACAGTGTCTATGAAGTGGGTGGTGGGTGGGAAGCGAAATTCTCCATCGTCAGCCTCCAGTTTGAACCGGACATAATTCGGCTGTGAGTCCACCGCCAAGGACAAATTTTTTAATGAGTTTAGTACGTCGCCGAAAGGCGAGTGTCAGAAGATGTCTGCGGCGCTGAATTCGAAGATCGATAACCGATCAAGCTCAGCGTCCGCGGACGCACATGGTTAGGAACTCATAGCCGGAAATGAGTCTGGAGTTCCAGTGACACAGATATCACATGAGGCTAAGTCTGTGTGCGGCTCCAACATCGCGGAATCTGTGGCCTCCGTGGCGGGTTTGAGCTTCCCGTCCTCGGATGGCGTGATTTGCTCTGGATCTAAGGCCAGAGTAGTTACAGGAGCTATCTCCTGGATGTGGTCCGATGACAAATTTAAGTCATGTTCATCAAGGTGATAGGGAGCGGCTGTCGCGGTCTCGAATCCGTCGAAGATCAAGTCTCCGCGAATGTCTGCGACGTAATTCAAGCTCCCAAATCTGACCTGATGGCCAGGGACGTAGCTTTCGATCTGCTCCAGATGGCCAAGCGAGTTGGCTCGCAGTGCAAAGCCGCCGAATACGAAGATCTATCCGGGGAGGAAGACTTCTCCTTGGACAACGTTGTTGTAGATGATCGAAGGGGCCATCAAACCTCTTGATGACGGCACAGTGGAACTCTCAATGAAAGCACAAATGTCGGTGTCAAAATCGGCGGATCTCGGGTTGGCGGTCCCGAACTGTGCGTCTAGGATCGATGATAACAGGAGACGGGGGACACAATGTTTACCTAGGTTCGGGCCCTCTCTATGGAGGTAATACCCTACTTCCTGCTTGATTGATCTTGATAAATATGAGTATTACAAGTGTTGATCTACCACAAGATCGTAATGGCTAAACACTTGAAGTCTAGCTTGTATGACTATGGCAATGAGTATCCTGATCCGGACTAAGCCCTCCGGTTTATATAGACACCGGAGTGATCTTGGGTTACATAAGATCGGTTACAGAGAAAGGAAATCTTCATATTTGATCGCCAAGCTTGCCTTCCACGCCAAGGAAAGTCCCATCCGGACACGGGTGGAGTCTTCGGTCTTCGTATCTTCATAGCCATTCAGTCCGGCCCTGGCTAACAGGTTGGATGCCCGAGGACCCCTTAGTCCAGGACTCCCTCAACTCCCGTGAGAGAATTTACTTGGGTCCTCCTCGGCGCATGCCTGGATACGTACTTGATCCTTTTTCCCTCCGGGGTAGTGAGCAGAATTGACTTACTGGCGCAATCGATGTTTCCTCCATACATCGATAGCCAATCCATTCCTAGTATCACATCCAATCCTTGCGACTCCAGAATTATTAAGTCTGAGGGGAAAACATGCCTACCTATGGTCAATGGCATCTGAAAACATCCTTCGCTTGCCATATACTCCACTCCTGGCGAGCTTACTAACATAGGTGTCCTAAGAACCTTGGTGGGCAACTTATACTTTTCCACAAATCCCCTTGATATGTATGAATGCGACCTTTTGATATCAAAAAGAATGATTGCGAAGAAATGACTTAACCAAAACTTACCTATAACTGCATCTGGCTGCTCTTCAACCTCCTCCATGTTAACATGGTTCACTTGTCCCCTATTGAAAGGGTTGGGCTTCTTCCCAGAGCTTCCATTACCATTTCTATTCTTTGCTTCAGGACACTCATTGGCATAGTGTCCAATCTTCCCGCACTTGAAACAAGTAATGTGACTTTGGTCCTTCTTGGCGGGTGTGGCTGGGTTAGAGCGGTTACGGTTCTTTGCTGCTCCATTCCCATTTCCATTCTTGGGGCCACTGTGGTTATGCGAACTTCCTCCATCGTGGGTATGGCCTCCATGGTTATGGGTATATCCTCCCGAGTTCAGGGTAAAACGAGGCGTCTGCTGAGCTCCTGAATTGTACTTCCCTTGTCCGTACTTCCTTTTGCGGCTCTCTATCTGCTGCCGCTTCCCTTCAATCATAAGAGCCCTATCTACTAGGTCCTGGTAGGTAGCAAATGTTGCTACCATTAACTGCATACCCATCTCATCATTCAGCCCTTCCATAAACTTCTCCTGCTTCGCGGCATCTATGGCCACATCATCCGGGGCATAGCGGGCTAACTTTCTGAACTCATCCACGTACAGCCCCACAGTACGGTTTCCCTGGTGTAAGTTGCGAAACTCACGCTTCTTCATGCTCATAGCTCCAGTTGAGACATGTGCAGTGTGGAATGCTTGCTGAAACTGCTCCCAAGTGACTTTGGCTATAGGGAAAGTGGTTGTGTAATTCTCCCACCATGAGGTTGCAGGTCCATCCAATTTATGCGCGGCAAAACGCACCTTCTCAGCATCTGTGCAACCTGCGATGGTCAACTCCCTTCCAATCCTGTGTAGCCAGTCATCAGCAACTATCGGCTCGGTGCTACTGGAAAACACCGGCGGTTACAACCTCAGAAAATGGGCTAAGTTGTCAACTGGTGGTGGTGGCGGTGGATTGTTGTTGTTGGTGTTGCCTTGGTTCTGGACTAGTAGCTGCATCAAGGCATTCTGCCGTTGGATTAACTGAGTGAGCTCCGCTGGGAAGACAAATTCGGGGTCACGTCTCGGAGGCATCGGGTTTAGAGGGGAGAGATTAGAATAGAATGAGGTCTAGTGAGAAATCACTATCCATATGCAGATGAGACAAACACATTCATATCACACCAATCAATTCAAACAAGGGCATACAATCGATCTAACTATCGTTACAGTGCTCGGGCTACTACTATATACATGGGGAAATATTACTGATAATATGGTGGTCGACTAGAAATTTTGATCGGTGGAAGACTCCATGATATCTGCTCCAGCTTCGTCTTCATAATCATCATCACTGCTGTCGAGGTCAGAGTCGGTGTCGTCGATGATGATGTAGTCTTTGGAGCGAATGTACTCGGGATGGTCGTCATCTCCTCCTGGCGCGGGGTCTCCCATGAAAACTCCTAGCTTTCTCGTCAGTCGTCATTCTTCTCTAGTAGTATTGCGATTTCCTCCTCATATCCGTCGCGTGTAGACTTGAGTTCCTCTTCTAGCTCCATGTTCCTGGTCATCACCTTCTTCAGATCTAGCATGCTTGCGCACATTTGGTTCTCCTGGCAAAAAATGTGTTGGTTTAACTCCTGGATGAAGGCCGCAATGGACCTGTCCCTCCTGGTGCTGATCATCTCCCATTGCTCATCTCGGCGCCCACATATCTGGTAGATGGTGTCCTTAAGATCCTTGTGATAAACTTCGTCGATGCGTCCCATGGCGATGTGGGCTGCCATGCTCTTTCCTAGACTCCAGGTTGGTGCATCAAAGGAAAACTGTATGGGTTCTGTAACTGGAGTGATTGTCCTTCCTGGAACTTGAACTCGAATCATCCAACGCTCCTCTTCTGGTAAAGTGGCGGTGTAGGTCCTGGTGAAGCTTGGTATTTCGATATTCATGTACCTAGTGACTTCCTTCAAGTGTCGTCCAAAAGGTGTGTCTTCATCTGGTTGTGCAAACTTATTCCTTGAGTCTGCCATCCTATAGAGTGGAAAATGGAGAGGAGTTAGAAATGAGTAGAGAAGAGTGGCCTATGGCTTATCTTAGTGTTCGTGTCCTACAATGAGCGTGTGCTCTGATACCATCTTGTAGCGATCCGACCTCAGACGGTCAAATCTCTGTGTATAAGTGTCATCCTTGGATCGGTAATGCTGACACACACAGTACTTGAAGGATTTATAACAGAGTACAATCACACACTTATTACATCAAATGTCTCAAAATAGAACTTATGACAATAATATGGCTTAAGGCCATCTAAATAAGATAACTGCGGAAGCATCGAAGGTAAATGAGTACATCAACTCCAACGGCATAGCTGAGTGCACGACAACGACCTACCGCACCTTACTCTTTGTTTGAAAAGTCTACAACATGATATGTTGCAGCCCGAAATGGGTCAGCACATGGAATATGCTGGCAAGATAACACAGTAGAGCAATGAACAGGTAAATACTAACACTACATGCATATATGGCTGGTGGAGGCTCTATGATTATAATGTTTTGTGAAAAGCCAATTTTTTCCTACAACAAAGGAATATATTTTTGTTTAACTATCATGGTAGTTGATAAACATTGCGAATGGTAACCCCATCTCAATCCCAATTAAATAGTAATTAACAACCCAGCAAATTAATTTAGAGTGATGAGATCAACATGATAATCCAAGAACCAGATACTCAAGATGTCCATAACCGGGGACACGGCTAATCATGATTAGCTTGTACACTCTGCAGAGGTTTGCGCACTTTTCCCCACAAGACTTGATCTCCTCCGTTGGATTTCTCGCACTACATGGTGTTTGAGAAATGGATGACCGAGACATAGTCTTTCAAAAACATTAACTCTTTACTCTGGGTAGACAGTTACACCTACTTTCCCCTACATCTGCTAGCCTACCATTGAAAGAGGTCATGCAACATACTCAACTATGCTAGAGCCCATAATAGTTTGTGCCTGCACACGGAAGTTTCTAGCATGAATAATCTTATGATCCCTTTGAGCCTAGGTGGTGAACCAAAAGACAACACTGGTATATCCCCAGGTGCCCGCAACCAATCCACCCAGATGTATATTTAAGTAGCCACCTTAAGTTAACCATTAATTAACAACCTCACATCTGTCATGGATCACTCAAACCAAACCACGTCTACGAGCATAGCATAGCAATATAAGCATAACGTAGAAGTAACTCCCAAGGGTTTGATAATAAAAGGCAATATGTTCTACCTCATCATCTAGTTCCCAATTCCCACATGTTAATCACATCCTAATCATGCAGTGTTTGAGGATTGTAACTAATGCATAAAAACTATGTATGAAAAGAGTATGATCAATGTGTTACTTGCCTTGCTGATGATCTGCAAACCCTAGAGACTCGTAGTAGCATGCTTCGCCCTCTGGGAATTCTATCGCAAACAAACAATAGCATACATAAGCAATCAAGCATAGATGCAAGGGTAAAACTCAAATAAGAAGATCCAAATCTGAAGGTCCAACTGAAGAGCTTCGATTTGCAAAAAGAATCAATCGAATCGGAGCTACGGAACTGAAACTACGGTCAAAAGAACTTCGAATTCAAATATGCTGGAAACCAAATTTTAAATTTGATTAACCAGAAAGAGGGGTCCGAGACAAAGATTTTAGCATTGGTTTCACTGGATTTGGACGAATGCTTAAAAAGTTGCGAGCGTTTGAAGTTCAGGGGCTAATCTGTGATAAAAATAATCGCGGATAGGTCCTTGGCCGAAAATAAAATAAAATAAACTAGGGCGCGAATGTTCGCTAACAGAGGCAAACGGGCGAATTGTTCGTTAAAACGAACTAACGAACAAACGTTCGTTAATTAACCTAAACCGAAGAAAAACCGAGAAAACCGAACCGATCTAAAATAAAAAAAACCAATCTAGGGTTAATAAAAACTGGGCGGTTTTATACCGGTTCATCGGAAAAAACCGGCGGGTCGGCGTGGTCAACGCATGACGGCGCGAGGTAGTTCGGCCGGGGCTCATGGCTGAGGCCTTGATGTGAGCGACAGCCTTGTGCTTGGTATGGCGGCCCTGGGTGGCGGCGGTGGTGGTGCGGGGCGGGGCGGGGAAGGAGGCGGCGGGGGCGGCGGTATTTAAGGAGGAGGGGGGCGAGGCCGGCTTGCGGGAGGGGCGACGCGGACGGCGTGGCGCAGCTGAAATCCGGTGAGTCGGCCTTGGCCACGATTCGGGAAGGCGACGGCGCAGTGGGCCTGTTGGGCCTTCGGCCCAGTTCGGTCCGGGAATTTTTTTTTAAAAAATCCCACCGAAAAGGAAAAATCCTAAATAAAATATAAAAAAATTCTTAAAAAGCCAAAAACAATTTTTACTGTCTAAATAAAATATTTAGAACATAGTGAACATTTTTCTCGCCTCAAAATGCATATTTTTCCTAATTCAAATAAAATAGCAAATAAAACTCCAAATAAATTATTTATTTGATTTTAACATTTTTCATTCAATATTTCTTTTTTTGGAGAAGTCATATTATCTCCTCTCCTTTATTTTTATATTTGAAATATTTTGAAGAGAAAAATAATTAAAACCAAAATGATCCTATTTTCAAAGTTGAGAAAAATTCAAAGATGAAAATAAGGAAATCCCCAACTCTCTCCGTGGGTCCTAGAGTTGCTTAGAATTTCTAGGATCAAAACCATAATGCAAATAAAATATGATATGCATTTGATGACCTATGTATAACATTCCAAATTGAAAATTTAGGATGTTACATCAGTAGCGTCGATAGGAGGTATTCTGGTTCAAGTAGTTCCTTGAAGAATACCAGACATACCGAACGCAAATAAAAGTACTCAATATTCACATGGTTTTGAATGTGTCAGAACATATGTCAAAGTCTCTACCACAAGCAAAACACCAGGATAGCCATTGGTGTAAAGTAAGCTATGCAACTAGTCTACTGACTCTAGCTCAAGTGGAAGTCTCTTGAAAATATGCCCTAGAGGCAATAATATTGTATTATTATATTTACATGTTTATAATTAGAAGTTTGTATTCTATGCTATAACTGATATGATCCTGAAATATGTAATTCAGTGGAAAACTCACATGCACGTGTGGAATGATAAACGGTAAAACCAGGTTCTTAGTCTAGCCTCTAAGACTAGCTCAAGTGTTTATAGTGATCATGTTTTCCGGATCTTAGAATGTCTTTAAGTATAACAATAGTCCTAAAACAACATTGAGAATATGACGTTAGAAGAACGATCATATTGAATTGACCAAACTTGTATGTTATACTTTGAGATGAAATCGTCACAAGTCAACTGTTATAACACGGAGAGTTAACATATGTTTTAGTTCCTTAAACAATGAGAGTACGTAGTCACTTCTTACTGTACGATAAGCTTTGTAGTTTCTCAGACGTCATCTGCAACACAGGGATCATAACGCAACTTACATGTTCATAGGAAAGTTCGACAAGGGGCTAGATAGCGCAAGAGTGGGATTTTCTCCTCCGACGATGGAGAGATATTATTAGGGCCCTCTCAATGTGACGGCATTCATCATCCTCTAGCCAGACACATGTGACTATGTCACGGGCATGCGAAGCATGTCAACGAGAAATAGGAACAAAACCGGTAACGAGGAGATCGGTATAGTGAGCATGAAAATGAATCAAGAGGATACCGATTCATCTCACCTCAGGTTTTGTAAATTATCGCGAAGCAAAGGGAATAAACACATGATAACCAAAGGTTCACTTGAATGTCATTCGTGTACTCATAGGGATCGATCTGGATGTCCAAGGTTCCGCTATCGGTCATTGAACAAAAGAGGTTTTGTTCATGTCTCTGTTTTACCGGACCTATAGGCTCACAAGTTTCAGATAATCGCGGCCTGATGAGTGTTAGTAGGATATGAGTAATGAGAAATTATTTATCATTTTTTATGAATATTTGAAATAGTTTCAAGAGGAACCAGAAGCGTTTTAGGGTTAATGGAAGGGTTTTGGGGTTTACCAGGTAATACAGATAAATAATATATAAGAAAAATGTTTTAAATTAATAATAAAAGGCTCTAATAATAGTTGGGACGCCTTTATATTTAATTAAACATCAACAACCCTTAAAAGGTTGAGTGGTGGAAAGGATATTGGGCCACAAGGTCCCAATACGGGAGACGTTCCCTTTTATTCAAGGAGAAGGAAGGGGGAGGCCGAATTGGAGGGGGACTCCCCCTCCTCTTGGCCGGTGCAAGGGGGAACCTTCTCCCCTTTTTGGTGCCCTCCCTCTCCCCTCCAACCTATATATACTAGAGGTTTTGGCCTTTGAGAGACACAAGTTTTAGAGCCTCCTCTAGTTCTATAGTTCTAGTTCTAGACTTCTAGTTGATCCAATTAGAGCAATAGGTAATCCTCTCTAGTCCTCATAATTAGAAGCCCAGTGTGTTTCTAATATCCTCCCTCTAATTCTTTGGCGGTAATTAGCTCTGGACGGGGAAGCACTACCGGATCGTGAAGATTGTACGTTTCTAAACTATGGAGAGGTCGTGTTTTCAATCTTCCTTTTGAGGGATCATTCATTGACGGTTTGAGGGATCGTTTGTCGACAGATCTAGGGACTTCAAGTACGATCTACACCGACTCTTCTTCTGCTGCAACTTAGAGTTGGTAAAGATCTGATTCAAACCACATCTTCATAGTGTTCCTGGTTGATCGGAAGGAGATTTTTTTGTTTTCTACTACGTTTCCTAAGAGACCACACCAACGATTCTTCGATGCACACCCAGGACTAGCACAACTAAGGAATCAAGTAATGAACTACAACACGGGCATATGATACTTCAAAAGGCTATTCGCTCGTGTAGAATATGACATTGCGATGATTCACAGCTTTTGAAAATTGATGATTATCATTGTGATAGTCTTATTGTTGGCAAGTTGGCCTGAAATACTAATCATATTATAATAGTTCATTATGATTCCTTAGTTGTGTGAAAATCATTGCCTATTAACCAATGCATTGATACTTCTAATCATTTTTAACATGTTAAGTATGATCGTACAAATGCATTGGCAAGTTGGCCCTAAATCCTAACCATACTTAGCTTGTCAAAATTGTATTTTGAGACTTCTAATCATTTTTCACAAGGTAAGTGTCGTGGAATGAACACGGCAGATGTCCTTAGTGTCAGGACTTAGTCGCGAGGCCAACGCATCTATGTGGTAGCTTGAGAGGGGTTGAGAGGAATCGAGAGACGCAACACAAGACAGGATTTAGGCGACTTGGCCCCGGAAACATCATCATTAATAGCCCTACATGCTGTTTGAGGCTAGGTCTCATTATGATCATGAGGGAGTCGCCGTAAACCGGCTCTCCTCTAGTTGTGTCTAGCCCTAGATATTGTTGTTTGCCCCCTTGTTTGGGAGCCCTGCCCCTCCTTATATAAGTTAGAGGGGCGGGTTACATGCGGAGTCCTAGTAGGACTAGGACTAGCCTATCTTGTATTACAAGTCGGATACAAGTCCAGGTCTTAGCTCCTTGTAAGACAAATATTCCTCACGCCTTTCCTCTTAAACCGGCCCACCGTAGTTGAACCTTCCTTCATGAACCGCCATTCAGACCACAAGGTCTTATCGCTCCTCGACCACTTCTTGGGATTACCAATGAACCATAAACCGCCGGGTCGCCAGTGAACCGCCAAGTGTCAGCGGGTTCTTCAGATAAACCGCCAAGTCCGGCCGGGTTATACTTCCGGCCGGTTTACGCCGCGGGGTATATCCCCAACAGTAAGTACAGCTGTAAAAATCATTGATGACCTGATGTGTATATATAATGAATCACAATCAAAAGAACTATGATAGTGTAAATTACCTTGGAGAAAAACACACTTTCTCTCGACTCGCCTCTGCAAATTGTCAGTAGTGGTACATAACATAAAAAATAAGATTCAAGGGCATAAGTGGTGAATATTGCTACATATGCAAAATAGGATACAGAAAAATTACAAGATATGTCAAGGTAGAAACCTAGGACATGTACAGTTAGTTTTTTCAGATTCGTTAGTACAATCCTTGAGAACTTGAGGGCCATACTCCAGTATCTCCTTAAATATAATTTCTTTGATGACTTCTTTGGTAAAACTTGTTAGTTCAAACTCAAAATCAATTTTGAAATTAATTAGCATCATGCTTCTCTCTCCACTTTCCGTGAGACCCTTAACAAGCAAAGAAAGATGAAGAAATAGTAGTTGTAGGTACCTACTATATATTATACGTATTAGAAGCTTGAACCTTGTAGGTACCTAGCGTTTTGGTGCCTCCTTCCAGCCCCTCCCTGGTCAAATTGTCAAACAACATACATTGTTGGTCGGCAAAAAGCCATATAAACTCCACAAAGTAATGGGACACTTCAAATCATAAATTAGTTTTTCACTGGTATACCTCAGGTTTGGTAGCCTCTCATAGGATTGAAATATTGTACCTACAATTTTGGCGACATGGTTCTCCTCTAAAAGAATGTCGTCGATCCTCATATTATTCCTGAATAAATCATGTATGATCCCTCCATGCAAGAACTGGATGCCCTTGGCGACACCGATGGCGACGGGTAGTCTCTTCCCCTAGGTAAACTTTTGTCCTTTGGTTCCTTCTGGTAAAGAATAGTTCAAACAAGAAACATAACATTCAACCATTGGAATGCCAGAGCAAGCGAAAGAATGGACGGGATAAGAACCGACAACTTACACGAAATCCTGCTCCTCAAGTTACCATTTTGCATGTACTCGAAGATGAGGTAGATTTGGGTTACGGTGGAATCCCCAAAATCATATTCAAAGCAGTACCCTAGAACGCTAACCAAGTGCCAGTGCCCAAGCCTAGATAAATTTCGATGTGGCGGTTGAAGCTTTGGGAGCTCTGGTTCCTCTTAATCTTTAGGCTTATAATTGTTATTGGGGGCACCATTGCTTAGCTTCCTTAGATACATCTGGCATAAGAAAAGGTGAGAGACCCTTCAAGTTATATAATGAACTCATGTTCATGGGCATAACTATAACAAAGTCATGGTAAATTGTAGGCATCACTTGCCCCAATTGTGAACAGACCGAAGAATATCAATGAAGATTTCATGAATCACTTGCCCTAGTTGTGATCAGACTGAAGAAAAATCAGTGGAGAGATCGACAAAGCTGTACTTCGACATAAGAATCTTGCCCGAGCAGGCAAGAGTTTGTGAAGTTGTTCGTCACTACCTCAAGCTTGACCAAATATTATTATATTTAATTCTCACGCAGTGAACAAACAATTTTAGTCTTCGATCGCAAATAAGATATATGAGAGCTGAATATTTTCCCACTGAAAAAAATCAGATTGTCAATTAAAAAATCATAGCATCTTAGAACTCGAAACTACTACTATGAGGTAGATTTTACCATATGGTAATGAAGTGTAACATTCGCAAATGATAACAGACACATTTCAACCAACCTACACATTTAAAATTAGAATAAACCAAGCAAAACAAATCAATTTGATATGAAACTACTGTGCTGCAGAGCAGTAAACATGCTTCTCCGAATTCCATGGTTGAAATATAGAGGTAGAACCTCTTAACAAAAATAACTTTTAGCAGACTAAATGCATGATTCGAAAATAGTGGAATCTTAGATGAAGCTATTGCAATGCACATAAATTTTTAGGCTGCTTTAAATTCTGGTTGCACGTACAAAAATGTGCGACAGACTTTAGCACTCACGGAGAACTATCACGGATACCATAATAGACATCTCACCCAAAAAAACAATAGTCATCTCACGTGAATTGGCACACCCGCACATTTAAGGGGAACCAACACATCGGGGTACAGGGCCCGGCCGTGGTAACCTAGTATTTTTCCTAGGCTATGTATTTGGATTTAAGGGGCATCAACACAACATCTAGTTAACTACCTTGGAGGTCCGCCCACATCTAATGCTTCTCCGCATGGCACCCTTGAGCTGGTGTGTGGTTGCCTTCCACGACATCCTCCATCTAGGGCAGCACGAATGGTGCGCGAGTGGGACGTTGAGCGGGGCGCTGGACTGTGACCGGCATGACGGCGGTGAGGATGCCTGATAGGCGCATGTGTCACGGAGGGTGAGTGTGCTCATGTTTTCGATCCACGCCGATCCGGACAAGGATGTCACAGAGGAGAAGGAGTTGGAGAAGAGGTGTGATGGAGGCAACCGCTGGGTGGCTGAGGGTCGAGGGAGAGGGACGCTACGTCGACGGCGGCGTCCATCTAGGGTTACCCATGTGGGAGGGGTGGCTCCCTCGTGCGGGGAGGGGGAGGTGAGACCGTGAGAGAGAGAGGCCCCTGAGTAAAAGAAAATCATGGGAAGGAGGGAAAAATTGGTGGAGGTGGACTTGACATGAAGAAAAAGAAATTGTTGGGGTCGAGCGTGGGGCTAAACGATGCGAAATGAAACTAGGTACGAACTCCCGATAGTAGAGATAAAACCAACAGTAAAAACTGGTGGGAGGGGTCTTTCACGGTGGTGGGATGGAATTAACCGGAGTGGGGGCAACGCTATCAACTCCCCCTTTAGTAGTAGAGATAAGCAACAATATATAACAGATCCTATTTAGTACAACTCATATAAATTGTCTCAGTTTATGCATATAGCATAAGTGATCTTTGAAGGCAAAAGTGGTGAGATACACGAATGCTACCGTTTTTTTGTACTCGAATGCTACGTTAATTGCTTATATATATATATATAAGTATTTTTGATGGTGATACATATTTGAATGATTTAACTGACTTGTAGATTGCTCACCACGCCTATCGCACGGTACGGTTATACATATGATATACGTGCTTTTACATGCCATATCATGTCTTTTGTCATATTGTTGTTAACTAAGTATTTTTAACTCGTGTTTTGCTATTGGCTAATCATGCAAAGTAAGTCAGAATCATATGTTTACCAACTTGGTTGGTTGCAAACCAAACTAAGGCCTAATAATTTTGCCAAACTTTTGGCTACTACAGTGGTCGTGATCCAAACAACAACCACATAAAAAATAGGCATACATTCGCTTTGGTCATGCCAAAATTTTGGATGGGCTAGTTGGGACTCAAACCAAACATACCCTGAGTTCTTCATCGCTAGTGAAGTTGGGACACCAGAGGTGATAGAATAATTGTTCCTTGGCTTTCCCCATGTCGACGTCCTTTGCCGGAGTGGCATCGACATGTCAAAGGAGGGTGTCGAAAATCGGGCAATCGGTTTAGCATGAATAGCATTTGTTCATGGTGGTCGTGTCCTGCTGAGAGATGGTGTTGCAACATGTTTTTCCTCAGCCGTATACGGCTCTATCGGGGAACTTGTGAGTTTTGTATCCCCTCATAGTCTCCAAGTGCAGGGAACTGTTGTAGCACTTCTCAATGTGGAGCAATGGAGGTGGGAGTAGGAGTGTCTTCCCATAGAAACTAAAGGTAGAAATCTTATTCTCCCGGGCTCTATCTGCCACTCATACAACCTTTCGTACAACAATCATTTGTTTTACCTAGACTCTTTAATGAAAAATAATTTGCAAGTGCAAAAGATGTGGTGTGCAAGATTAGAAAGTGCAAGTAAATAAAAGTTCGGTACTGAAATTTAAAACCGCAATGAAATAAAAGAGCGAGTGTGGATGCAGTGGTGGTAGTGATAGCAAAATTGTCACCGGCAACTTGGCTATGATAAAACAACCTATGGGCAACCGCAAAAAAAAACTATGGGCATACTTGTAGTTTTATATGTGGAACAGTCATATACTAATTACTTCCCTTACTTGAAATCATAACTTATGATTGAAACCCTAGCAACATCCGCAAATACTAAGAATTTATTATGGTAACCCAACCATAGCATTAAGTTATATGGGTTCTCTCCATCTTATATGTTTTGACTCGTATACTTCGGTATGGTAATTTCTGTCAACGTGGCCACCCTACAATTGTATTAATCATTACACATTACTGACCCTAAATTGTGATTCGACATATGTGTGTGATCATATATTAGCAGAAGAGGAGAGCACCATATCATAAGTACAATTTATATCAATCATAATATTTCACTAGTGTTGTAGGACAAAAGAAAACTACGCAGACATAATAGTAGTGGAAAAAAATCATTCGATAATAACTAATCGCATAAAGCACCTTTAAGTAGGAGATTGTGGAGGTTCATGAATGTATGCACCACCGCATGATAGGGGAGGGAGGCCTCTTTCTTATTTTCCCTTTCCCCCCACCCCCTAGACAAGAGAAGGTTTTCCCCTATGGTCCTTGGTGTTCATGGCTCCCAGAGAATGAGAGCCTCCTTTGATAATGGATCTACCCCCTCCGGTGGAGTGCTAGAAAAGGTTTTTTTTCCCGCCTCGGAGCTGCCCCCTGTGACCGCACAAAAATTTCCAAAACATCATATCTAGGGTTTTGGGGTACATTAGGGCCAGAGGCACCGTAAGGCGGTGGAAGTGATCCCCAGGGGCCCACACGCCCCAGTTGGTGCGCGATAGGGCTTTCTCGCAAGGCCGGGGTTTGTGGGCCCCTAGTGGGGTCCCTTGGGATAGGCTTTTGGCACAGTCCCACTTCCAGCCGAAATCTTGACAATGTATTTGTACTTTATTTTCTTGGTCCCCAGAAATACCTTTTTGAGAAGCCAAAAACACTAAAAACTAACAAATGGCACTTGACACTGAATTAATATGTTAGTTCAGAAAAAAAGATAAAACAACATGCCAAACAATGTATAAATGGTATGAATGTAGCATGAACGTTATAAAAATTATTGATACATTTGAGATGTATAACCCCCACCTTAGTATGACATGAGTTGGGATCATCTTCTGACCCTACCACGGTGCTGACTTCTTTGAGACGGTGACCCATCTTCTTTGCGGTCGCTGACGTCTTATGGTCTACATCGACGACTTCCAGGATAATAGTTCTACAAGCTTATGAATTTCAACAAGGTTACTCTCGTAAAACAGAGGTTCCGAGACGACAACGAGTTTCCTCATGGCACGTTGTCAGCGGATGCTAAAAGAAGACATTACTTATTTCTTGAAGGTTCCCTGTACATTGTCATTCTTGTAAGATAATTCTTATGGAGCTCATTCGGCCTTTACGCAAAAAATGTAGCATTAATATATTATCATGTGTCACTTAGTTACCAACACATTTGCTTTACCTAGTCAATGGAAAATAAGTTGCAAGATATTCACATCTATCCCAAATTGATTGCATATCCGGTTTGTAGGCTCTGACCAACATTTCTGGTATTCATATCCAATTAACATCCCCTAAATCGCGTTCGTATTCAAACATCAGTGTTTGTATCATACTTTGTTTGGAAATATGGAAAAGAAAGTGGGAATGACATTAGAAGATCCTTTCCCACCCCATACGAGGGGTCTTCGAATGACACCAAATGGAAATTCACCACAAACAGGTTGTATTTGGTTGCCTCCAGGTATAAGATGTGGTTTGACAGTATCAATGGTAATGCCAAAGATAGTTTGGAAATGTAGATGCATCCTAATTTGTAATTTTCCTCTTGGCTTATTACTCGGGGTAGAGCATGGACAAATGATACATTCAAGCGAGAGGAATGCTCGAACCATGGCCCTTATCAGCTTTGCAAAAGAGAGCGAGAGGCGAAGATGGCAGCAGTGACAAACCTCATGTTTCATGGCATTACACTTCGGAGATATGGATCATGACCAAGGATGACTTGGTTTATATGACTTCATCACTGGTTTATGGAATGATTTGCCAGCGCCAATGAATCAAAACTAGGTGACATATCACAAAAAGGATTATCGTTATTCACAGGAACAGAACACATGAGTCTTCACCAAAAACGGCACCCTATCATCGGTCATCAGATGTAAGATCAAGTACGACGTGAGGATTTGGGCCATCACGATTCACGAGCGAGTGCCAAGCATTTTTCTATTGGGAGAATAATTTCTTTGTTATCAGTCTATGTAGGCTTTTTTTCTTACATGAACTCTTCTTTTTGATCAAAGATGAGACAAATCTTTTGTCTTTATTTTGAAAGAACGCTTCGATGCATACGACACTTGCCATCCGATTTCAGCACAATACTACATATCCACCATCCATCGCAATGCCAACAACATCAGGCCTTTGAATTAGTCATCATAGTAGGATTGTAAAATAAAGGACTGCAATAGCCAGCGACCGTTCGCTGGCCAGGATGGCATTTGCGAACGGCGCGACTGGCAGCTTTAGTGTTCGGGGTGACATTTTTGACAAAAAACATGACATTTCGTTTATTTTAGTGTATTTTTTATCCGAAAACTGACACCGTCAAATCTTGATCATTTTACAATGAGGGTGTTCACTGGGAATTTTCTTCTGGGAACTGTCGCCAGATAACATTCTCCTAAAATAAAATGGCGTACGTGAGGTGGTTCGGATTTTCCTTTTCTGAAATATAAAAGTAGTTGAAGATGCAGAACCCAATTTTATTCCCGTGGGGCCGTTGAGGAAGAGGTGGACGGAGGCAATAACATTTGTTTCGTGAGCAAGTGGAGGTAAAAATAACTTGGCAGAGACGGAACCTGAGCAAGTTAGCGCTTGAATTCAACACAAACCGCACGCTTTGTCGGGGAAATGGCCACCGGGATCCAGGCCGAGATGGCATGCACGGAATCGCGATCGGACTACGACAGTGACAAATACTCTCACCTGCACTGTTCCGAAGTCGCGCCGGCCACCCGCGGCTAATTAAATCGGCCCTTTCCACATCATGTGCTGATTCGGTCTGGATCACCGCGCGCGGCGGCCGTGGGGTCTCGTCGTCGTCCGATCATCCCGTGAAGCAAGCTCGACGTGGAAACGTCGTGTCGTTTCTGCACTTGGTTGCCTAGGCTAGATTCCGAGGCGTGTGTTAATGTAATCTCTTGATCGCGTGCTCCTGGATTAGGTAGACATTTGTCGCGTAAAAATAAACCGCCGATCGTATGATTGTAGCAAACACGTTTGCTAGATCGGCAGACACACGCGCGCTCTGGTCAAAAGATGTGAAACGACCTGCCGCCGAGAAGCAGCGACCCGCGACCAACCCGATCGGGCGGTCGGCAGAGTTATGGCCGTGATCGGTCGAGTTGGACGAACGTGGGCAGAAGCTAGCTCGATCGCCGGCCGCATCGCCCGTCTCGATCGAATGCGCACGGGGGGTTCGTTGGACGAATAATTGAACGACATCCAGCCGCGCGCACGTGTGAGCCTTTTTTTTAAAGATCGATGCATATAAACATTATATACACGCCAGATACACTCATCTCTATGAGCGCACACACGCAACCCTACCCCATATGAGCATCTTCGAAAGACTGAGCCGGCATATCATTTTAAGATTTAGGAAGTCACCGTAGGCGCCTCGTCGTCGACGGGAACATCTCCTTTCACTGAAAGCGCATCGCCGGAAATTCTAAAATAAATTCAGAAATAATGCGAGCACCAGGATTTAAACCCTGGTGGGTTAGGAATACCACTATTCACTTAACCAACTCAACCACAGATTGATTCGCTGAGCCCGTTTTATTTTGTTTCAAGGATCACGACGTGCGCGGTGCGGCGCACCAGGACCAGGTGAACCGACCACCGCGGACAATTTTGTGCACGATCGATGGGGTGGTGACGCACGGCCAACCTGGCCGCGCGCCCCGCCCGTGCGTGAAATTGCCCCGGCCGTGGTCGTACTATACGGACTTGACACGGCGAGCGGTGACTCGAGAGGAACATCGGGGACAGGCGGGGCACATTCCGACGGAGCAAAAACGGGACCTGCGAGCAACCGGTCGCGACGGCGCGGCGCCTAGGTTGGCGTGCACGCGTGCGCGTGCCGACACCACGCCGGCGCGTGGGAAAACTCGGCCGTCCCGCCACAGCTGGGCTGCAGCCCATCCGGTCGCAGCGTCACCCCCACGCCGACCTGCGCGTCGTGTGGCACGCGCTCGGTCGTACACTACGCCGTCCGGAGTGGGGCAGGGCGCGCGCGATGCCGCCCAGCCTAGCTGCGCGCGCTCCGAGGGCACGCGTACCGGCCGCCATGCACTCTCCAGGAACACGGGCGCAGGCAAGAATAGGACTGTAGGAGTGCCAAAGGCGGAGTGGCAAGGCGGGCGCACGGTGTGTTCTCCTGCCCCACTGCACCGCTCTCCTCTCATGGTCTATGCTCACGCCGTGGTCGACACTGTACATTCGGGGCACTGCATTCTCTTACATGCAGGAGAGAAAGTTTTACTTTGGTGCAGTTCCCCGATTTTAACTTCATCGCTGATGCTCGGCCCACACACTATGACACGCGAACAGTATATCAGAAGGGGGGTCTTGTCAATTCACGCACAAGTCGTCTCCAAAAATATTTTGACAGAGACGGGAGATCTCACGGCGGGGTAATCCTTGATTGTTAACTCGAATCGCATCTGACGCCATTCGCGCAGCAGACCAAAGGAATTAAATTATGTGGCGGCGGGATTTGATCTCAGGAAAGGAGTTAACAATTGGATATGCTGCGCCATGATCCAGCTGACGTCCATTGACGGCTCGCCAGTTTCTTCGAACCGATCAAGGTTTGTTTAATCTGTAGTATAAAGCAGCTTATCCATTAGAGGGGCAGCTCTAGGGCTGTAATTCAAGCCAAGTCGAGCCAGCTGCTGGCTCACTAGAGCTCGTTTTGTTAACGAGCTAGTTCGAGTTGACTTATATTACTATAATGAGTTCAAATCGAAGATTGGCTCGACTTGTATAGCTTGTGTGCTAGCTTGTTTATCGTGTTAAGCTCATTATAAATATAAACATAAAACCTTATGAATATGACAAAATAATATTAATTAGGAATGTAACATGTACATATTAAGCATGTATGTTGTTCACAAACAATTGTAAGTAGCTTATCTTACAATTGTCAATATCATCGACATGTCAGCAAGTCAGGAACATGTACATGACCACAGTAATGAGCAAGTCGGTAACATGTACATGATCGGAGAGGTGGGTTCACGTGGCATTGCCGCCCTCGCGAACTCACGATTCAGAAACAGAGGAGACATGAGAGCAATCGATAGACTGGTCTCTCGCTATTTCGCTAAGTATGAAAGGAGAGAAATCATGGCGTGCGTCTCCTTGGCAGCGGGGAGCCTTGTGTTTTGCGGATGGGTCCTGTATTGTGCCTATGCGACTGCCTGGGATGCAAGGTGGTGATGGGTGGTTGTTTTTTATATCGAGCCTAATGAGTTACACGAGTACTCGTGAACTCGACTCGTTTAACTTGGTCTACAAACGATATTAAAATAAATCTCATCTTGACTCGTTATTCTTCGAGTTCGAGTCAATTCGAGTCGAGTCACGAGCTACTCGTTTAGCTCGCGAGCTCCGAGCTTTTTTTCCAACCAGAGGCATTTCACATTTGGTTACAGCTGGTCACCAGTTCGCCAGCATTTTCAACTCTTGTATCGGCAATACGGCAGTGATGGGTAATATTATGTACGTGGGGGACGTAGGTAAGTCCGGCATTCGGTCTTTTCGATTTGCTCGGTCCGGTCTTTTTGGTCTTCCATAATTGAAGATACAATTATTTTGGTCTTCTTAGTTCTCTACTATTTGGTCTTTGGTCTTTACAGGATGGTGCTCGGTCCTGATCAAACAAATCAAGTTTTATGCTGCAACTCATTCATGTAAATTACAATGCAAGCGTGTAAATCTACGAGGCATCTTCTTGAACAAACAGGAAGGTCAGGGAAGCCTTGAGAGATGATGCATGGATCTCCAAAATTAAGTTGACTCACAACTTCTCCTTCGAACACTTTCGCCAATTCATCGAATTGTGGGCCATTTTGCATGATTTTTAACTTCACGATGAAGCCCAAGATGACATTGGATGGAAGCACATGGCTAGTGGCACTTGTTCAGCGACGTGTTCCTACAGAGCTAAATTTCACGACACTACTCGGTTTCCTATGGAATATGCAATACGGAAGGCCTGGGCACCGACCAAAGTGATATTTTTCGCGTGGTTGGCCATTCAAACTCGGATTTGGGATGAGAATAGATTGGCCAAACATGGGTGGCCGAACTGCGGCCTATGCCCGCTATGCAAATGTGTACAGAAGACCACAGACCATCTTTATAAGTGTCGATACACGACTAGCCTCTGGAGCATGATCAAGGACTGAGCTACAGATTGAGAGTATTGATACTTCAACTTGGCAATTGTTGTGTTCCACCAAAGATTGGTGGGTTGGTCTCTTCTATGTTAGCATCCCAAAATGCAAGGTCGCCGCCTCGCTTGCCATGCTCACCTCTTAGGCCATTTGGAAGGAAGGAAATGTACATGTGTTTCATCATAAGAGCGTCCCACCGAGAATCCTTCTTCGTGAGATTAAGCAGGAGGCAGCCCTTTGGGTGCTTGCTCGTGCTAAGAAGCTAGGGCAAATCATGTCGGGGGAGTAGCTGTACTAGGGGGCGGTGTAGCGCTTAAAACTCAAGGGATTATAACACCACTCTAGTCTATTCTTCTTAATTAATACATGAGGCAAATCTTTTGCCTCCGTTAAAAAAAGGACAATATAGGTGTGTGCAAGCTAATTCAAGCAACAAGTACGTGTAATAGGTGTATGCAACCAACATTCAAAACTGATACAAACATACAACATGTGTATATAGTAGGTATATTGAACTAGAACTGTGTCATAAACATTCAAAGAAGATTGGGGATTGTGCTAACTGTGTCGTAAACATCCAGAGAATTGGGATAATTCGGTATATCTTGGTTATTCTATCATTTGGAGAAGAAGACGGATCCGACCAAATTTAGTTCGGCCTTCTAGTTTTGACGACCAATTTTAGTTCTGCCTATACGGGTTCAGTCTTTGGACTTCAGTTTTTATGCTCGGTCTTAGACGTAGGGGTTATTAGGTTCCTAGCTACACTTTGCCACACCTTTAGTACACACGTTTAACCAAGTTAAATGGGTGTATGGTTCTAGCCACACCTATGGCAAAAAAAATTATGAAAAATAAGCCCAGAAGTCTTACACACAAAAAGCATGGCAAAATCCCTAAGGCAAGCCAAAGTGTGGCTAAACATTGAGCACACAAGGTAAGTAAGACAAGTGTGTCAAACTATGGCAAACTTAGTTACAAACACAAGCATGACGTCTTTCTTGTGTGGCCGATTGATGGATCAGACACAAAAGTGGCGCCCGCAGTGAGCGCGGGCCGATCCGTTGTTGAAGGACACTGTGGCAATGGAACGACGTGCGACATACTAGTAGACATGAAGGATGTCGAGGCAGCAACTCCGGGATCATGGTGGATGCTAAACATTGTTTCTCCCCGGTTTGGAGTGGCAGCGGCCAAATCCACACAGTATCACAGGCAACCTCCTAATGTCTGTGGCAGTGATCTTGCTTGGGAATACATCCCACCCTCCCGCTAGCGCCGCTCCGGCCTAGCATTGAGTACTAACTAGTGCGACTATCGAAATGTCCTTATGAAGATGGTGAATGGAGCATTGTTTCATTTCCAGGGTGAAAACCCTTGTTCTAGCCTTCAATGGTTGGACTCAGCAACGATAGACGACACCTTGTTGAAGGCGTTGTCGTCTTGCTGACATGTTCACCTTCATTGGTTAGTCTCGATATGCATGACAAAAATCCTTGTTCTTGCCGCCTACGATGGGACATGGCGACAGAGGCGTGAGGATGAACCATATTTTGACTTTTATCTCGTGAATATCCAATAAGAGGTTCCATTGAATGAATAACGGATCCGGATCCCAAGAAAAATATGTTGGGGAACGTAGCATGCAATTTAAAAAAATTCCTACGATCACGCAAGAACTATCTAGGATATGCATAGCAATGAGAGGGGGAGAGTGTGTCCACGTACACTCGTAGACCGAAAGCGGAAACATTAGGTTAATGCAGTTGATGTAGTCGAACGCCTTCACGATCCAACCGATCCAAGTACCGAACGTACGGCACCTCCGTGTTCAGCACACGTTCAGCTCGATGACGTCCCTCGAACTCTTGATCCAGCAGAGGGTCGAGGGAGAGTTCCTTCAGCACGACGGCGTGGTGACGGTGATGGTGATGTGATCTGTGCAGGGCTTCGCCTAAGCACTACGACGCTATGACCGGAGGAGTAAACTGTGGAGGGGGCACCGCACACGGCTAAGAGAATAATTGTTGTCCCTTTAGGGTGCCCCCCGCCCCCGTATATAAAGGAGGGGAGGAGGAGGCCGACGGCCAGGTGGGGCGCGCCATGGGGGGAGTCCTACTAGGACTCCACTCCTAGTAGGATTCGCCCCCCCTTCCTTTCTTCCACCGGAGGGAAAAGGAAGGAGGGGAGAGGGAGAGGGAAAGGGGGCGCCGCCCCCTCCCCCTAGTCCAATTTGGACCGCCATGGGGGGGGGCACCCCTTGCGGTTCCTCCTCTCTCTCCACTAAGGCCCAATATTACCCCCGGGAAGTTCCGGTAACGCCTCGGTACTCCGGTAAAATATCCGAACCACTCGAAACCATTCTGATGTCCGAATACTACCTTCAAATATATGAATCTATACCTCTCGACCATTTCGAGACTCCTCGTCATGTCCGTGATCTCATCCGGGACTCCAAACAAACTTCTGTCACCAAAACACATAACTCATAATACAAATCGTCATTGAGCGTTAAGCGTGCGGACCCTACGGGTTCGAGAACTTTGTAGACATGACCGAGACACATCTCCGATCAATAACCAATAGCGGAACCTGTATGGTCATATTGGTTCCTACATATTCTACGAAGATCTTTATCGGTCAAACCGCATAACAACATACGTCATTTCCTTTGTCATCGGTATGTTACTTGCCCGAGATTTGATTGTCGGTATCATCATACCTAGTTCAATCTCGTTACTGCCAAGTCTCTTTACTTGTTCCGTAATGCATCATCCCTCAACTAACTCATTAGTCACATTGCTTGCAAGGCTTATAGTGATGTGCATTACCGAGAGGGCCCAGAGATACCTCTCCGATACACGGAGTGACAAATCCTAATCTTGATCTAAGACAACCCAACAAACAACTTCGGAGACACCTGTAGTGAAGGAAATATGCCCTAGAGGCAATAATAAAGTTGTTATTTATATTTCCTTATATCATGATAAATGTTTATTATTCATGCTAGAATTGTATTAACCCGAAACTTAATACATGTGTGAATATATAGACAAACTAAGTGTCACTAGTATGCCTCTACTTTGACTAGCTCGTTGAATCAAAGATGGTTAAGTTTCCTAGCCATAGGCATGAGTTGTCATTTGATTAACGGGATCAAATCATTAGAGAATGATGTGATTGATTTGACCCATTTTTTTAGCTTAGCATTTGATCGTTCTGTATATTTCTATTTGCTTTCTTCATGACTTATACATGTTCCTATGACTATGAGATTATGCAACTCCCGAATACCGGAGGAACACTTTGTGTGCTACCAAACGTCACAACGTAACTGGGTGATTATAAAGGTGCTCTACAGGTGTCTTCGAAGGTACTTGTTGGGTTGGCATAGATCGAGATTAGGATTTGTCACTCTGATTGTCGGAGAGGTATCTCTGGGCCCTCTCGGTAATGCACATCACTATAAGCCTTGCAAGCAATGCAACTAATGAGTTACTTGCGAGATGATGTATTATGGAACGAGTAAAGAGATTTGCCAGTAACGAGATTGAACTAGGTATTGGGATACCGACGATCGAATCTCTGCAAGTAACATACCGACGACAAAGGGAACAACATATGTTGTTATGCGGTTTGACCGATAAAGATCTTCGTAGAATATGTAGGAGCCAATATGAGCATCCAGGTTCCGCTATTGGTTATTGACCGGTAACGAGTCTCGGTCATGTCTACATAGTTCTCAAACCCGTAGGGTCCGCACGCTTAAAGTTCGGTGACGATCGATTATATGAGTTTACGTGTTTTGATGTACCGAAGGTAGTTCGGAGTCCCGGATATGATCACGGACATGACGAGGAGTCTCGAAATGGTCGAGACATAAAGATTGATATATTGAATCCTATATTTCGACATCAGAATAGTTCCGGGTGAAATCGGGATTTTACCGGAGTGCGGGGGTTACGGAACCCCGGGGGTTAATGGGCCTTGTTGGGCCCTAGTGGAGAGAGAGAGGGCCACCCAGACAGGCCGTGCTCCCCTCCCTTGAGTCAGAATAGGACAAGGAAGGAAGGCGGCGCCTTACCTTCCCCCTCTCCCACTCCTTCCTTCCCCCTCCTAGTGGGACTAGGAAAGGGGAGTCCTACTCCCACTAGGAGGAGGACTCCTCTTGGCGCGCCCTGCAAGGGCCAGCCGACCTCCCCCTTGCTCCTTTATATACGGGGGCGGGAGGCACCCAAAGACACACAAGTTGATTGTTCCAAGCCGTGTGCGGTGCCCCCCTCCACCATAATCACCTCGATCATATCGTAGCGGTGCTTAGGCAAAGCCATGCGTCCGTAGCAACATCATCACCGTCATCACGCCGTCGTGCTGACGGAACTCTCCCGCGAAGCTCTGCTGGATAAGAGTTCGTGGGACGTCATCGAGCTGAACGTGTGCTGAACTCGGAGGTGCCGTGCGTTCGGTACTTGGATCAGTCGGATCGTGAAGAGGTACGACTACACCAACCGCGTTCTCATAACGCTTCCGCTTATGGTATATGAGGGTACGTGGACGACACTCTCCCCTCTCGTTGCTATGCATCACCATGATCTTGTGTGTGCGTAGGATTTTTTTTGAAATTACTACATTCCCCAACAGTGGCATCCGAGCCAGGTTTATGCGTAGATGTTATATGCACGAGTAGAACACAAGTGAGTTGTGGGTGATAGAAGTGATACTTCTTACCAGCATGTCATACTTTTATTCGGCGGTATTGTTGGATGAAGCGGCCCGGACCGACATTACGCGTACGCTTACGCGAGACTGGTTCTACTGACGTGCTTTGCACATAGGTGGCTGGCGGGTGTCAGTTTCTTCAACTTTAGTTGAATCAAGTGTGGCTACGCCCGGTCCTTGTGAAGGTTAAAACAGCACATACTTGACAAAATATCATTGTGGTTTTGATGCATAGGTAAGAACGATTCTTGCTCAGCCCGTAGCAGCCACGTAAAACTTGCAACAACAAAGTAGAGGACGTCTAAGTTGTTTTTGCAGGGCATGTTGTGATGTGATATGATCAAGACATGATGCTAAATTTTATTGTATGAGATGATCATGTTTTGTAACAGAGTTATTGGCAACTGGCAGGAGCCATATGGTTGTCGCTTTATTGTATGAAATGCAATCGCCATGTAATTGCTTTACTTTATCACTAAGCGGTAGCAATAGTCGTAGAAGCAATAGTTGGCGAGACGACAACAATGCTACAATGGAGATCAAGGTGTCGCGCTGGTGACGATGGTGATCATGACGGTGCTTTGGAGATGGAGATCAAAGGCACAAGATGATGATGGTCATATCATATCACTTATATTGATTGCATGTGATGTTTATCTTTTATACATCTTATTTTGCTTAGATTGACGGTAGCATTATAAGATGATCTCTCACTAAATTTCAAGGTATAAGTGTTCTCCCTGAGTATGCACCATTGCGAAAGTTCGTCGTGCCGAGACACCACATGATGATCGGGTGTGATAAGCTCTACGTTCACATACAACTGGTGCAAGCCAGTTTTGCACATGCAGAATACTCGGGTTAAATTTGACAAGCCTAGCATATGCAGATATGGCCTCGGAATACTGAGACCGAAAGGTCAAGCGTGAATCATATAGTAGATATGATCAACATAGTGATGTTCACCATTGAAAACTACTCCATCTCACGTGATGATTGGACATGGTTTAGTTGATATGGATCACGTGATCACTTAGATGATTAGAGGGATGTTTGTCTAAGTGGGAGTTCTTAAGTAATATGATTAATTCAACTTTAATTTATCATGAACTTAGTACCTGATAGTATTTTGCATGTCTATGTTGTTGTAGATAGATGGCCCGTCTTTGTTGTTCCGTTGAATTTTAATGCGTTCCTTGAGAAAGCAAAGTTGAAAGATGATGGTAGCAATTACACGAACCGGGTCCGTAACTTGAGGATTATCCTCATTGCTGCACAGAAGAATTACGTCCTGGAAGCACCGCTAGGTGCAAAACCCGCTGCAGGAGCAACACCAGATGTTATGAACGTCTGGCAGAGCAAAGCTGATGACTACTCGATAGTTCTATGTGCCATGCTTTACGGCTTAAAACCGGGACTTCAACGATGTTTTGAACGTCATGAAGCATATGAGATGTTCCAAGATTTGAAGTTAATATTTCAAGCAAATGCCCGGATTGAGAGATATGAAGTCTCCAATAAGTTCTACAGCTGCAAGATGGAGGAGAATAGTTCACAAGGAGCATATACTCAAAATGTCCGGGTATAAGAATCACTTGATTCAACAGGAGTTAATCTTCAGATGATAGTGTCATTGATGTAATTCTTCAATCATCGCCACCAAGCTACAAGAGCTTCGTGATGAACTATAATATGCAGGGGATAGATAAGACAATTCCCGAGCTCTTTGCGATGCTAAAGGCTGCGGAGGTAGAAATCAAGAAGGAGCATCAAGTGTTGATGGTCAATAAGACCACCAGTTTCAAGAAAAAGGGTAAAGGGAAGAAGGGGAACTTCAAGAAAAATAGCAAGCAAGTTGCTGCTCAAGTGAAGAAGCCCAAGTCTGGACCTAATCCTGAGACTGAGTGCTTCTACTACAAAGGGACTGATCACTGGAAGCGGAACTGCCCCAAGTATTTGGCAGATAAGAAGGATGGCAAGGTGAACAAAGGTATATGTGATATACATGTTATTGATGTGTACCTTACTAGTGCTCAAAGTAGCACCTGGGTATTTAATACTGGTTTTGTTGCTAATATTTGCAACTCGAAACAGGGACTACGGATTAAGCGAAGATTGGCTAAGGACGAGGTGACGATGCGCGTGGGAAATGGTTTCAAAGTCGATGTGATCGCGGTCGGCACGCTACCTCTACATCTACCTTCGGGATTAGTTTTAGACCTAAATAATTGTTATCTGGTGCCAGCGTTGAGCATGAAAATTATATCTGGATCTTGTTTGATGCGAGACGGTTATTCATTTAAATCTGAGAATAATGGTTGTCCTATTTATATGAGTAATATCTTTTATGGTCATGCACCCTTGAAGAGTGGTCTATTTTTGATGAATCTTGATAGTAGTGATACACATATTCATAATATTGAAGGTAAAAGATGCAAAGTTGACATTGATAGTGCAAATTATTTGTGGCACTGCCGTTTAGGTCATATTGGTGTAAAAACGCATGAAGAAACTCCATTCTGATGGACTTTTGGAATCACTTGAATATGAATCACTTGGTACTTGCAAACCATGCCTCATGGGCAAGATGACTAAAATGCCGTTCTCCGGAACTATGGAGCGAGCAACATATTTGTTGGAAATCATACATACTGATGTATGTGGTCTGATGAATGTTGAGGCTCACGGCGGGTGTCGTTATTTTCTCACCTTCACAGATGATTTGAGCAAATATGGGTATATCTACTTAATGAAACATAAGTCTGAAACATTTGAGAACTTCAAAGAATTTCAGAGTGAAGTGGAAAATCATCGTGAGAAGAAAATAGAGTTTCTACGATCCGATCGTGGAGGAGAATATTTGAGTTTTGAGTTTGGTCTTCATTTGAAACAATGCGGAATAGTTTCGCAACTCACGCCACCCGGAACACCACAGCGTAATGGTGTGTCCGAACGTCGTAATCATACTTTACTAGATATGGTGCAATCTATGATGTCTCTTACTAATTTACCGCTATCGTTTTGGGGTTATGCTTTAGAGACAGCTGCATTCACGTTAAATAGGGCACCATCTAAATCCGTTGAGACGACGCCTTATGAACTGTGGTTTGGCAAGAAACCAAAGTTGTAGCTTCCTACAGTTTGGGGCCGTGATGCTTATGTGAAAAAGCTTCAACCTGATAAGCTCGAACCCAAATCGGAGAAATGTGTCTTCATAGGATACCCAAAGGAGACTGTTGGGTACACCTTCTATCACAGCTCTGAAGGCAAGACATTCGTTGCTAAGAATATATCCTTTCTAGAGAAGGAGTTTCTCTTGAAAGAAGTGAGTGGGAGGAAAGTAGAACTTGATGAGGTAATCGCATTCGCTCCCTTATTGGAAAGTAGTTCATCACGTAAATCTATTCCCGTGACTCCTACACCAATTAGTGAGGAAGCTAATGATGATGATCATGTAACTTCAGATCAAGTTACTCTTGAACCTCAGTAGGTCAACCAGATTAAGATCCGCACTGTGAGTGGTACGGTGATCCTGCTCGGAGGTCATGTTACTTGACCATGACGAACCTACGAGCTATGAGGAAGCGATGATGAGCCCAGATTCCACAAAATGGCTTGAGGCCATGAAATCTGAGATAGGATCCATGTATGAGAACAAAGTATGGACTTTGGTTGACTTGCCCGATAGAACAAATGGATCTTCAAGAAGAAGACTGACGCTGATGGTAATGTAACTATCTACAAAGCTCTACTTGTTGCTAAAGGTTTTCGACAAGTTCAAGGAGTTGACTACGATGAGATGTTCTCACCCGTAGCGATGCTTAAGTCCGTCTGAATCATGTTAGCTATTGCCGCATTTTATGATTATGAAATTTGGCAAATGGATGTAAAGACTGCATTCCTGAATGGATTTCTGGAAGAAGAGTTGTATATGATGCAACCTGAAGGTTTTATCGATCCAAAGGATGATAACAAAGTGTGCAAGCTCCAGTGATCCATCTATGCACTGTTGCAAGCATCTCAGAGTTGGAATAAACGTTTTGATAGTCTGATCAAAGCATATGGTTTTATAAAGACTTTTGGAGAAACCTGTATTTACAAGAAAGTGAGTGGGAGCTCTGTAGTATTTCTAATATTATATGTGGATGACATATTGTTGATTGGAAATGATATAGAATTTCTGGATAGCATAAAAGGATACTAGAATAAGAGTTTTTCAATGAATGACCTCGGTGAAGCTGCTTATATATTGGGCATTAAGATCTATAGAGAGATCAAGACGCCTAATTGGACTTTCACAAAGCACATACCTTGATAAAGTTTTCAAGAAGTTCAAAATGGATCAAGCAAAGAAAGGGTTCTTGCCTGTGTGCAGGACATTCAAGTATGTCTAGAGGGGGGTGATTAGACTACTTGACCAATTAAAAACTTAACCTTTTCCCAATTTTAGACTTTGGCAGATTTTAGCTATCTTTGCACAAGTCAAGCAATCTTCACACAATTCAAACAAGCATGCAAAGAGTATATGAGCAGTGGAATTTAAAGCATGCAACTAGCAAGAATGTAAAGGGAAGGGTTTGGAGGATTCAAACGCAATTGGAGACACGGATGTTTTTGTCGTGGTTCCAATAGGTGGTGCTATCGTACATCCACGTTGATGGAGACTTCAACCCACGAAGGGTAGCAGTTGCATGAGTCCACGGAGGGCTCCACCCACGAAGGGTCCACGAAGAAGCAACCTTGTCTATCCCACCATGGCCATCGCCCACGAAGGACTTGCCTCACTAGCGGTAGATCTTCACGAAGTAGGCGATCTCCTTGCCCTTACAAACTCCTTGGTTCAACTCCACAATCTTGTCGGAGGCTCCCAAGTGACACCTAGCCAATCTAGGAGACACCACTCTCCAAGAAGTAACAAATGGTGTGTTGATGATGAACTCCTTGCTCTTGTGCTTCAAATGATAGTCTCCCCAACACTCAACTCTCTCTCACGGGATTTGCATTTGGTGGAAAGAAGATTTGAGTGGAAAGCAACTTGGGGAAGGCTAGAGATCAAGATTCATGTGGTAGGAATGGAATATCTTGGCCTCAACACATGAGTAGGTGGTTCTCTCTCGTAATCGGCAAGTTGGAAGTGTAGGTTTGTTCGATGGCTCTCTCCACTAATGAAGAGGATGTGGAGGGTTTTATATATCCTCCTCACAAAATCTAACTGTTACACACAATTTACCAAACTCTGTGGTACAGAATCAACAAACTCGGTCGGACCGATTCAGTAATCCTAGTGACCGTTAGGGTTTTCGGTGGGACTGACATGCAACTCGGTAGGACCGATATGGTTAGGGTTAGGGCATAACGTAATCTCGGTGAGACCGAGTAAACAAACTCGGTGAGACCGATTTCTATAATTAGCTAACCAGAGAGTTGGTCAGGTAAACTCGGTGGGACCGATTCGCTCTTCTCGGTGAGACCGAAATGTTACGAAAGGGAAACAGAGAGTTTAAATTGCAATCTCGGTGGGACCGATCGCTCACTTCGGTTAGACCGAAACGTTACGAAGGGAAACAGAGAGATTACAATCCCGTCTCGGTGAGACCGAGATCCCTACCGGTGAAACCGATTTGCCTAGGGTTTGTGGCAGTGGCTATGACATTTGAACTCGGTGGGCCGGATAGAAAGAATTGGTAGGACCGATTTTGACTTTAGGTTTAGGTCATATGTGGATGTGAGTAAGTAGTTGAGGGTTTTTGGAGCATATCACTAAGCACATGAAGCAAGAGGCTCATTAAGCAACACCTCATCCCTCCTTGATAGTATTGTCTTTTCCTATAGACTCAATGTGATCTTGGATCACTAAAATGTAAAATGTAGAGTCTTGAGCTTTTGAGCTTGAGCCAATCCTTTGTCCTTAATATTTTGAGGGTCCACTTTCATCATCCATGCCATGCCATTCATTGAGCTTTCCTGAAATATTTGTCTTAGAATAGCATTAGCTCAATGAGCTATATGTTGTTATGAATTACCAAAACCACCTAGGGATAGTTGCACTTTCAATCTCCCCCTTTTTGGTAATTGATGACAACATATAGATCAAAGCTTCGACAAGTGATAATAAGATTGAAAAACATCGTCGCTCTGAAGTATGTGATAAGCAAGAGCTCCCCCTAAATTTGTGCATATTTTAAGATTTGCTTTGGACTGCAAATGCACAAGGAATTAGGCTCATGGGTTACTCTTCCATGTCACATACATCTTGGTGGAGCGCTCAAAATAATAAAGATTGAATACATGCACTCATCACCAAGCAAAGTGTATGATCATATAAGGATAAGTAAGATAATATCATCTAACAAGCATAAGTGTAGCTTATGATCAAACACATGATCATCAATGTCTCACAGATAATAGCATAGTATCTTAAGCAATCAAAAGCAAACAAAGTTCAACCAAGAAGATAGGAGAGAACAAAAGCAAACTCTCTCTCTCTCGAAGCCTATGATCTATACATTTTTCTCCCCCTTTAGCAACAAGTTACCAAAAAGTTCCTAGAAAATGCATAGTACTATATCGTCTCTCAGGCTTGGTCTTCAGTTGGTGGCGTAGAGATGGCTCCTTGGACGAAGACTTCATTTGATGTGGAAGGAGTCAAGGAGTTGGTGCCGGAGCTGGTTGCGCTGGAGTCAGGCTGGAGCAGATGAAGTGACTCGTGTCTGCATCGCTTGGCTCTGCGGTGATCTCCGCAAATGCATCAAGAGTTGTACCGCCCTTCCTCTCGTCCATGTCATCCTGTAGCTGCTCCACAACTGACTGAATCTCAGTTACTTTGACATCAAGATCATAGAATTTTTGTTCCATGATTCTGTCCATGCTCTCCTGGTTTTGAGTTAGGGTGGCCAACCCTTTCTCAATCCTCAGAGTTGATGCTATCAAGTAACTCAGTTGGTCCTGCTTGCTCTTCAAAAAGTACTCAGATGCCTCCTCTTATGTTGGCATCTTGGCAGCCTTCTCTTTCTTTACTTTCTCCTTCTTCTCTTGAGCTTGTACTGATGATGGTTCATTCTCATTCATCACAACTTGATTGTCCTCAAAGTCAGGATAGAGAACAAAGTGTTCCTTATCCAACCGATACTTTCCTGTGCCCATCTTTGAGTTAATCAACTCCTGAATTTGTGGGGCATATCCACAACTTCTCTTTTGGTCCGCTGTCCTCTTGATAGTCTCAACCATGAGGCTCATGACCTTGAATTTCTGTGGCACATCAAATATGTGAAGCAAATTAATTGCATGCCCTATGATCATGTTGTGGTCACCTGATTTTGGCAAAAGAGTGTGCCTTAGGATCCAATTGATCGTTGGCAGCCCTGTCAGAAGAAAATGGACTGACCCAAGCTTGAAAGTCTCAAGAGCTTTATGCAGGATCTCCTTGTACATCCGTGACATAGAGTTGTGATCCATCTTTTTCTTGTCATGAAAGTCCAAGTCATCTTCACTCTCCTTTGGGGCATTGATCAGACTTGCCCATTCCTCAATAGTTGATTGGTATCTCGTTCCTTCAGACATCCAAACTATCCTGTCATCTGGATAGAAATGTGTTGTGGAGTAGAATTGCATAATGAGCTCATCATTCCAGTTTGTGAGCTTCTGCCCAACAAAGCCTGCAACTCCACACGCACTGAAGCTGTCATACACTCCAGGATAATGTTCTTCATTCTCCTTTATGTAGGTCCAGTCGACCCACCTCATATCACACACTATGGGCTTCTTGTCCAACAAGATTGTCTCATAAAAATCCTGTTGTTCCTTTGTGTGGAACCTGTAATCAACGGCAGTCCTTCTCCTGGTGGCATATGGATCTGACTCTCTCCATAGCCTCAACCCTAAGTCTCTCCTGATCTTCATGTTCTCAGCCACAGGATGAGCATCGTTGTGGTCTGGAATCTTGGGTTTGAGCTTCCTTAGGACTTGTCCTTCATCATCTTCCTCAGCAGCAACTTCAGGCACTGGGTCCTTGTTCTTCTCAAATGGTATACTCCTGGTATTCCTCTTAGGTGCACTCTTGGGCTTGGAGGCAACTTTGGGTGCTACTTTGGGCTTTGATGTTGCAGCCCCTGACTTTATAGCATCACCCATCAGCTTTTGTACCTTGGGTGCTGGTGCAGCAACCTCTTCTTCTTCTTCCATCATGGAGGGCTTTCCAATCACTCTGGCCATAGTCTTCTTGACCCTTTCCTTCCTTTTCTTTCCTTCTGCAGCAGGCTCTTTGGGTTGGGATTCCAAAGATGCTTGAGTGGAGACTCTGGTTTTAGACATTGGTTGTCTTCCTGCAGGCCTTTTGATCTTCATCCCTGGCTTTACTTCACTTGAGCTATACTCCTTCTTGAGCACTTTCTTCTTTGAAATGGCCTCATCTTCTATTGCCACATAATCCTCATCCTCAGATTAGAGGTTCTCTTCTTCCTTGTCCCGGTGGCAGCTTTGGGCAAATTCTTTGGGAGTGCTTCGCTTCCATCATCCGAGCTGCTAGAGGGACTAGTGCCCTCACTCATCTCAGATTCTGCTCCTCCGACTTGTTCGGCTGTCACTTTGATGCGACATGCTGCACACATAATCGACCACATTTCGTGAATAGTTATAGATGAGATAGAGTGGATGAGCATCACAAAATGCAGAGATTTTTGCAAAAGAATTATTCAAAAAACTTAGTTTTAGTTTTCCACATAAATCATTTCGGATCAACCGATTTTCAAACTCGGTGATACCGAAGCAGTTTTGGAACCTAAACTAGTGAACTCGGTCAGACCGAGTCACAGTTTGGTGGCACCGAGACTGCTAGGGTTTCACAAAGTTCTAAAATCAGTCACACCGATTAGCAATTCTCGGTCAGATAGAGAGTTACTAGTGCAATGGCATTAGCCGAATCGGTGGGACCGAGTTTTTCAACTCGGTGGGTCCTAGATGGTTTCGGCGGAAACCTAACCCTAAATTTTCGAATCGCATCTATTCTAAGGATTGTTTTGACTGGATAGAGGTGTTTCAATCGTGGCAAGAATCATAATGAACACAATGTGCTGAGAATCAGGCGAGGATAGCATTGTGATCGAGTTCATACCCTTGTTCGGCGATGAACTCGCTACGGCGGCAACGACGGAGATGAAATCCGTTGACGGCGGCGGAGACCAGCGACAGGTGAGGCGGCGGCGCATTTAAGTCGACGATCCGGATACCTAGAAGGCAGAAGCGAGTTATCTTGTGCGCGAAGAAGAGGTTTGGAGAAAGTTTTCCAAAATTTTGCCCGTGTGAATATATAGCCCGACACTGTCGGTGTGACCGAAAGTGGAACAACTTCGGTGGCACCGAGATGCATAATCGCTGACGATAAAGCAACTCGGTGTGACCGAAAAGTTCAAATCGTTTGCACCGAGATGAAAACCTAGATCGACTTAGTGATCTCGGTATGACCGAAATGGAGGAATCGGTCAGACCGAAAAACAAAAAGAAGTTTTGGAAGTTTAAGTCTATGACGAATCGGGGACTCCGAGTGCTCCTCACATAGAGTGGTTCGAATCTGACTTGATCAAATTTTGTGATGTAGCATGAATAGAGTTTGAGACGAGTAAAGCATAGATGGCTAGAGAAGGTTATTAGGCATTCTTGTCCATCCACTTGGCCAAAGAAAAGAATCAAATCAATCAAAACAACAAGTGGATGTCCTCGAATGAGTAAGATATTCTACCAACATGCTCACACAATAAAATGACAAATGAAATATGTGACAAAGCATGCACAAACAATTCTAGCATCTATCAAACAATTGGCGATGACTAGGTCATCTATATATGAGTATATTGACTTAGGAGTCAAATGAGAACATTTGATCATAGGTCATACTCATCGCTTTAAGCTCAAGTGGGGTTACCACTTTTACATAAAACATTTATGTGTTCACATCATTAGAGTTTCTTTGACTCAATTCTTAGAGTTAAGCTCCCCTAGATGTGAGATCCCCCTTAGAGGGATGAACTAACCTTGGGTTTTGTCGATGATGACTTCATGTAGGTGTTGAAGATGTGGATGCTCAATGTTGATGTAGATCTTTTGGAGCAATCCTTTGGAGTGAGTTGCACTTTCAATACCTGCATGGGTTAGTCCCACAAGGAACAAACAAGAATATCCATAGACATAGAGTGATGCACACACAAGATGATGTCCATGAAAACATTAGGTTACTTTGTCCCTTGCCTTACCAACATGAGGGTTTGTGACTCCTTGAACTAGTGCAAGATATGGAAGATGATTGCACTTGTCCTTGCCATAATGATATGAGTGAATAATGTTGGCGGAGTCACCCTCAAGAACACTCTAGTTCTTCTTCTTCAGGATCCACATCATCTTGATGGGAATCCTTGCTGTTGTAGTTGTACTTGATGAAGTAGAACTTGACGTAGTCTTGGGAACCCACTTGACCAAGGCCTTAGGTGCTTCTTCAAATGCATCAATCTCCTCTTGAAGCTTGTCCCGTCTTTGTTCTTGTGGTCTTGTGGTGGAAGATCATCTTGTGCTTGTGTTCCCTTGAAGGAAGTAGGATCATACTTCTCTTGTTGAGGAACAAACTTCGTCTTGGGGTATTGATCTTCTTCCCACCCAACTCCATTGGCATTGAACTTTCGTTCAAAACCAACACCTTGATTCTTCCAGTGCCTTCCTTGCTTATGCATAATTTTCTCGAATTGCTTACTCCCGGCAAGGCTCTTGTATACACCTTTTTCTATAATTCCCTTCAATAAGCTGTTTTCTTGCTCAAGTGTAACTTGGCTAAGAGAATCATTAGTGGAATCAAGAGAACTACTAGAAGCAAAAATATTGGATTTAGCATTGTTATTGTTACTACTAGAGGAAGAATCTTTCTTGTTCTTGTTACTAGACTTGACTTGAGGCATGTAAGTAGATAAGAGTAAACGCTTGGCAATGTAAGAAGAACTTTTCTTATGGAGATCATCATTGATTGCCTTTAGGAACTCATGCTCTTGCTCAAGATTGAGCTTTTCAAAGCGTAACTTCTCATGAGCCCTTAAAAGTTCTCGATGATCTTCGAAGATAGTATCATGAGCTAACTTAAGAGTGTTTAGTTATTTAGTTAGAAGCTCAATCTTCTCCTTATCATTGTCATTCGTTTCATCTTGATTAGCATGATTAATTGACGTTTCATCATAGTATTCATCACTAGAATTGTCAATAAGTAAATCATCATCACCTAACAAGTCATCTTCATCAGTATTAAAATCAACATACTCGGGGTGTGTTACCTTAGGACCTTTGGCCATGAAGCATCTTCCAATTCCTTCATTTGGTGAGTCAAATATGTCATAGGAGTTGGTTAACACAAGTGCTAGACCGGCAAAACCTTCATCTTGAGTATATTCGGAGTCGGAGTGATAGCTTCTCTTGGAGTGATTGTCGGAGTCGGAGCTGGATACTCATTCACCAACATGAGCTTGATGTCTTCGTTTTGTGTAGCTCTTTGATGACTTTTCCTTCCTTTTCGAATCCTTGCTTCTCCGTAAGGGTTTTCGTTCATAACGATCATTTCTACTCCTTCTCTCTCTTGGTGGTGATTCTTCTCTTCTACTTCTTCTTTTTGGAGAGTCTTCTCTTCTTTTGTAGGGTGCCATACACTCATTGGAATAGTGTCCGGGTCTCCCACAATTGTAGCAATTGCGCTCTCGACTAGAAGATCTTTTGTCATTGTAGGACCTTGACTTAGAGCTTCTTTCTTTGCTTCTACTCTTGTAGAATTTGTTGAAGTTCTTCACCATTAAGCTCAATTCTTCATTGAAGGTTTGTTTCTCACTTGATGATGTGGGGGCTTCACATTAGGCTTTGTAAGCACCACTTGACTTGTTGTGAAGTTCCTCCTTATCCTTAAGTGGCATCTCATGAGCAAAAATTCTTCCAATGACTTCCGTTGGCTTGAGATCTCTGTAATTTGGCATCATTTGGATCAATGTGCACACGGTATCATATTTTCCATCCAATGCTCTTAGGATCTTCTTGATGATGAATCTGTCGGTCATCTCTTCACTTCCTAAGCCGGCAATCTCATTTGTGATAAGAGCAAGCCTAGAGTACATTTCAGCGACACCTTCACCATCCTTCATTTTGAACTTGTCAAGCTGACTTTGGAGCACATCCAACTTGGATTCCTTGACGGAGTTGGTACCTTCATGCATATTAATCAAAGTATCCCAAATTGCCCTTGCATTCTCAAGACGGCTAATTTTGTTGAATTCTTCGGGGCACAAGCCATTGAAGAGGATATCACAAGCTTAAGCGTTGTATTGCAGCATCTTCAATTCCTCCGCACTAGCTTCACGGTTCGGTTCTCTCCCATCAAAGAATTCACCTTGCAAGCCAATACACACAATAGTCCAAACGGCGGGGTTATGTCCGAGAATATGCATTTTCATCTTATGATTCCAACTAGCAAAATTAGTGCCATCAAAGTAAGGACCTCTACGGTGATAATTTCCCTCGCTAGACGCCATACTCTCCTAGGTTGTGAAACCAAGGCTATGACCACCAAAAGCTATGGAAATCAAAGCAAATGGAGACCAAGGCTATGATACCACTTGTAGGACCTTGAAGTATGTCTAGAGGGGGGGTGATTAGACTACTTGACCAATTAAAAACTTAACCTTTTCCCAATTTTAGAATTTGGCAGATTTTAGCTATCTTTGCACAAGTCAAGCAATCTTCACACAATTCAAGCAAGCATGCAAAGAGTATATGAGCAGCGGAATTTAAAGCATGCAACTTGCAAGAATGTAAAGGGAAGGGTTTGGAGGATTCAAACGCAATTGGAGACACGGATGTTTTTGTCGTGGTTCCGATAGGTGGTGCTATCGTACATCCACGTTGATGGAGACTTCAACCCACGAAGGGTAACGGTTGCGCGAGTCCACAGAGGGCTCCACCCATGAAGGGTCCACGAAGAAGCAACCTTGTCTATCCCACCATGGCCGTCTCCACAAAGGACTTGCCTCACTAGCGGTAGATCTTCACGAAGTAGGCGATCTCCTTGCCCTTACAAACTCCTTGGTTCAACTCCACAATCTTGTCGGAGGCTCCCAAGTGACACCTAGCCAATCTAGAAGACACCACTCTCCAAGAAGTAACAAATGGTGTGTTGATGATGAACTCCTTGCTCTTGTGCTTCAAATGATAGTCTCCCCAACACTCAACTCTCTCTCACGGGATTTGGATTTGGTGGAAAGAAGATTTGAGTGGAAAGCAACTTGGGGAAGGCTAGAGATCAAGATTCATGTGGTAGGAATGGAATATCTTGGCCTCAACACATGAGTAGGTGGTTCTCTCTCAAAACTAGCAAGTTGGAAGTGTAGGTTTGTTCTGATGGCTCTCTCCATGAATGAAGAGGAGGTGGAGGGGTATATATAGCCTCCACACAAAATCTAACTGCTACACAATTTACCAAACTCGGTGGAACTGAATCAACAAACTTCGGTCGGACCGATTCAAGAAACCTAGTGACCGTTAGGGTTTTCGGTGGGACCGACATGCAACTCGGTAGGACCGATATGGTTAGGGTTAGGCCATAACATAATCTCGGTGAGAACGATTACACAAACTCGGTGAGACCGATTTTTGTAATTAGCTAACCAGAGAGTTGGTCAGGTAAACTCGGTGGGACCGATTCGCTCTTTTCGGTGAGACCGAAATGTTACGAAAGGGAAACAGAGAGTTTAAATTGCAATCTCGGTGGGACCGATCGCTCACTTCGGTTAGCCGAAACGTTACAAAGGGAAACAGAGAGATTACAATCCCGTCTCGGTGAGACCGAGATCCCTATCGGTGAAACCGATTTGCCTAGGGTTTGTGGCAGTGGCTATGACATTTGAACTCGGTGGCGCCGGATAGAAAGAATCGGTAGGACCGATTTTGACTTTAGGTTTAGGTCATATGTGGATGTGAGAAAGTAGTTGAGGGTTTTTGGAGCATATCACTAAGCACTTGAAGCAAGAGTCCCATTAAGCAACACCTCATCCCTCCTTGATAGTATTGGCTTTTCCTATAGACTCAATGTGATCTTTGATCACTAAAATGTAAAATGTAGAGTCTTGAGCTTTTGAGCTTGAGCCAATCCTTTGTACTTAATATTTTGAGGGATCCACTTTCATCATCCATGCCATGCCATTCATTGAGCTTTCCTGAAATATTTGTCTTGGAATAGCATTAGCTCAATGAGCTATATGTTGTTATGAATTACCAAAACCACCTAGGGATAGTTGCACTTTCACTGTGTTACAAGGTGTGAAGTCGAGTCAGACTCAATGCCCGACCACTGCAGAAGATAGAGAGAAAATGAAAGATGTTCCCTATTGAGGGAGTCCTGGACTAGGGGGTGTCCAGATAGCCGAACTATCATATTTGGCCGGACTTCAAGACTATGAAGATACATGATTGAAGACTTCGTCCCGTGTCCGGATGGGACTTTCCTTGGCGTGGAAGGCAAGCTTGGCGATACGGATATGTAGATCTCCTACCATTGTAATCGACTGTAACCCTAACCCTATCCGGTGTCTATATAAACCGGAGTGTTTTAGTCCGTGGGACGAACAACAATCATACCATAGGCTAGCTTCTAGGGTTTAGCCTCCTTGATCTCGTGGTAGATCTACTCTTGTACTACCCATATCATCAATATTAATCAAGCGGGAGTAGGGTATTACCTCCATCGAGAGGGCCCGAACCTGGGTAAAACATCGTGTCCCTTGTCTCCTGTTACCATCCGCCTAGATGCACAGTTCGAGACCCCTACCCGAGATCCGCGGTTTTGACACCGACATCGGTGCTTTCATTGAGAGTTCCTCCGTGTCGTCACCTATAGGCCCGATGGCTCCTTCGATCATCAACAACAACGCAGTCCGTGGCAGACTTTTCTCCCCGACAGATCTTCAGATTCGGGCGGCTTTGCACCGCGGGCCAATTCGCTAGGCCATCCGGATCAGATCGAAAGCTACGCCCGCCATCGGTCGATTTGGAAGTTTGAACTATACGGCCGATGTCCGTGGAGACTTGATCTTCGACGGATTCGAGCCACAGCCGAGCGTGCCGCCTTGTCTCGATGGGTATTATCTAGCTCTGCCGAGCGATTGCCTCGGAGGCCGCATCAAAGATCCGCTCCGACCCTTAATCCGGAGCCGGATTCGCCGATCGAGGACGGTTGGTTGGACACCGCCTCGGGGGCTGAAATCTCTACGGCGATCGAGCCAAACACCCTCCCTGTCCTTTGCGAAGCTCGTGACTCCAAGGTGCCGGACTCCTTGCCGGACTCCGAACCCTCCGCGCCCCTGCCAATCGAATCCGATTGGGCACCGGTCATGGAGTTCACTGTCGCGGACATCTTTCAGCAGTCGCCCTTTGGCGACATCTTGAATTCACTAAAGTCTCTCTCTTTATCAGGAGAGTCCTGGCCGGACTACGGTCAGGAAGGTTGGGATGCAGACGACGAAGAAATTCAACGCCCACCCACCACCCACTTTGTAGCCACTATCGATGATTTAACCGACATGCTCGACTTCGACTTCGAAGACATCGACGGTATGGACGACGATGCCGAGATGACCAAGACCCAAAGGTGGCAATCGGAAGGCCACCTTGTCATACGACATATACATGGTGGACATCCCAAAAGATGGGAACGACGATGGAACAACGGAGGATGACCCCTCCAAGAAGCAACTGAAGCACCGACGTCAGCGGCGCCACTCTAAATCCCGCCACAGCAAAACGGTGATTCCGACACGGGAGATAATAACACCCCGGACAGTGCCGAAGACAACCCCCTCCAGCAGGACTCAGCGCAGGAGGAGGGAGAAGCAAGACCGCACAATAGTGCGGCAGAAAGAGAGGTAGAGGACGATAATTATGCACCTCCCTCCGAGGATGAGGCAAGCCTCGACGACGACGAATTTGTCGTGCCTGAGGATCCCGCCGAACAGGAGCGTTTCAAACGAAGGCTTATGGCCACGGCAAGCAGCCTCAAGAAAAAGCAGCAACAACTTAGAGCTGACCAAGACCCGCTAGCTGACAGATGGACTGAAGTCCTTGCAGCCGAAGAGTATGAACTCGAACGGCCCTCCAAAAAATACCCCAAACGCAGACTGCTACCCCAATTAGAGGAAGCAGCACCCAAACCTACATCACCAGCGCATGATGCGGCCGACCGGCCACCCCGTGGTCGCGACAGAGAGGCCTCTAGACCCTCCATTCAAGCCGCACTCCGACGTCGCTCGAAAAGTACCAATACACGGGGAAACGCGCCAGACCTGCGAGACGTATTGGAGGATAAGGCAAAACATACAAGATCAATCTACAGATCACGTGGGCGCCCCACGACACGTGATGATAACCGTCACGCCGGATACTGCAACTCCGGCCGGGCCGAACACAGTAGACAAAGCTCATTTGAGCTGTGTCGTGATATAGCCCAATATGTAGGCGCCAAGACACCCACTATGCTTCACAGATGAAGTGATGGATCATCAAATCCTCGAGGGTTTCAAACTCAGAACATCGAATCATACGATGGCACAACAGATCCTGCGGTTTGGATCGAGGACTACCTCCTCCATATCCACATGGCCCGCGGTGATGATCTACATGCCATCAAATACCTCCCACTCAAGCTTAAAGGACCAGCTCGGCATTGGCTCAACAGCTTGCCAGCAGAATCAATTGGTTGTTGGGAGGACCTGGAAGCCGCATTCCTTGACAACTTCCAGGGCACATATGTGTGACCACCAGACGCTGATGACCTCAGCCACATAATTCAGCAGCCAGAAGAATCGGCCAGACAATTCTGGACACGGTTCCTAACCAAGAAAAATCAAATCGTCGACTGTCCGGATGCACAGGCCCTTGCAGCCTTCAAACATAACATCCATGACGAGTGGCTAGCCCGCACCTAGGACAGGAAAAGCGAAATCCATGGCAGCCCTCACCACACTCATGACCCGCTTTTGCTGGAGAGGACAGCTATTAGCTCAAGTAACAACTTGACCAAAAACCCCGGTAGTTCGGATACCAAGGACAGCAATGGTAGGTCGCATCGCAACAAGAACAAGCGCCGCATTAACGGCGATAATGATGAAGATACGGCAGTCAATGCCGGATTCAGAGGCTCTAAACCCGGTCAGCGGAAAAAGCCATTCAAAAGAAATACCCAGGGCCCGTCCAACTTGGACCGAATACTCGATCGCTTGTGCCAGATACATGGCACCCCCGAAAAACCAGCCAATCACACCAACATGGATTGTTGGGTGTTCAAGCAAGCAGGCAAGTTAAGTGCCGAACTCAATGACAAGGGGCTGCATAGCGATGACAAGGAAGAGCCCCGGCCGCCGAACAATAGAGGACAAAAGGGCTTCCCCACATAAGTGCAGACGGTGAACATGATATACGCAACCCACATACCCAAAAGGGAGCGGAAGCGTGCACTAAGGGACGTATATGCGATGGAGCCAGTTGCCCCAAAGTTCAACCCATGGTCTTCCTGCCCGATCACCTTCGATCGAAGGGACCACCCCACTAGCATTCGTCATGGCAGTTTCGCCGCATTGGTTCTTGACCCAATTATTGACGGATTTCACCTCACCGAGTCCTGATGGATGGCGGTAGCAGCCTGAACCTGCTTTATCAGGATACAGTGCGCAAAATGGGCATAGACCCCTCAAGGATTAAACCTACAAAGACGACCTTTAAAGGCGTCATACCAGGTGTAGAGGCCAATTGTATAGGCTCAGTTACACTCGGAGTGCTCTTTGGATCCCCGGATAACTTCCGAAGCGAAGAGTTAATCTTCGACATAGTCCCGTTCCTCAGCGGCTATCACGCACTGCTTGGATGAACCGCATTTGCAAAGTTCAATGCGGTGCCGCACTACGCTCAAGATGCCAGGCCCTCGAGGAGTAATCACGGTCAATGGAAACACTGAACGCTCTCTCCGAACGGAGGAGCACACGGCGGCCCTCGCGGCGGAGGTGCAAAGTAGCCTCTCACAGCAATTCTCGAGTCCGGCCATTAAACGTCCGGACAACATCAAGCGCTACCGGAGTAACCTACAACAAGACCGCTGGCATGATTCAAGCATCGCAGAGTAATCCGCCCCAACCCCAGCCTCGCGAAATTGCGAAGCCAAGATTACGCGTACATAACTACGCCCGGAGATACCATGGGCATAAGGGAGGGGCACGACCACGGCACGCCTGCACGCGGCTCAACCGCACCAGTGGCTCCCGATTGTGTCATTCTTTTTCTTTCTTCTTTTTCCTTACTTTCAGGACTCCGTTTTAGCCCTGTCTGGCACTTGAATTGCCGAACTCACGATGCAACAGCTGTGGAAGCGTAGTTACGCCGAAAGTGCCTGTGTGGTCTCTATTACGAGCATTATACCTGGTTTACATACCATCCCGCAGCTTACCCCTGGAGGGGGACATGTTAAATAGTCCCATCCCTTGCTTATCGCACTATTTGTATCGTTCTACTTTCATTGCAATACCTTTTTGAATAAACAATACATAGCTTTTTGCCTATTATTGCACTCCTTTCTTTATCTATATATATGTTCATTTCATGACATGTTGCACCCGTACACTTTGGTACGGATAATACACCAGGTGCTTAAGTTCCCCAGAATAGGTGTTAGAAGTCCGAACACTCTCACGAGTGTGGCACCCCGAACTTATAGCATTATATGCATCGGCTCCGAATCATGTCTACGGTCAATAGTTGGGTTTGCCCGTCTCCTGTGGTTTGCTGCCTTACGTTCCGTTCTATCGGCTAACGCGCACCGTGGAGAACCACCGCGATTGTGCCTGTTGAGCTGGGTTGAGCACCTCAGTGGAGAAAGCTAAAACTGACCGTCATGATGGGGCGAGAGACGGTCGCTGTTCGAGAGGTTTTTTCCGGGTCCCTAAAGACTTATGCCACTTAGAGCGAGGAACCGGCATTGTCCGGCCAAGGCGTGGATAGCGCCCCGAACTCGGTCTTCCGAATACAAGGGGCTTCGCGAAATTTAAAATTATAGAATTCTATGGCTAAGTGAGAGTGTTCAAGCATTATAAGTCCGGTTGCCTTGTTCGCTATGTTGAGCGCCTCCTAGATGGACCCAAGAATGGGAACAAGAGTGCTCAAGTTTATCCCGAACACCCCAAAGACTGTGGCATGGGGCTGAAGCCAACGACTTGCCATCTCTCAAATTTGATAAACGGCCGCACAGAAGGTAATATTTAAATTAACAAGCGTTGCTTAGCGCATATGAACAAGTTTTCAGCGTACAAGATAACAAATGCGAGTCTATTCAAAAATTACATCTTTGGAGCACTCATCCGCTATACGGCGGGCACCCTTCAGGACGCCCTCATAGTACATTTCGGGCGTGCGATGCTCCTTGCCCTTCGGTGGCCCGTTCGTCAAAAGCTTCTCCGCATCCAGCTTGCCCTGCACATTAGCATGGGCAAGGCCCGACGGGCACCTTCAATGCAGTATGAGCGCTTGATGACTTCAATCCGGACAAAGGCCCACCAGCCACCGCACTAGCCCAAAGTAGCTCCTGTGCATGGCTTCCAATGGCCACAACAACTATGAGGCCCTTCATGGCCTGTTCGGAGACCTTGTGGAGCTCGACCGACCAGCTGCTTCAGCTGGTTGCTTAGGGGCACTGGATGTCCGCCTCAAAGATATCCGAGACCAGAACACCTTTTCCGTAGAGCTCCCTCCTTGGCGCGGTAGAACGCGGCAAGATCGTGACACACCACGGGCAGATCTGCGAATGCTCCTGGAGAGCTCCGAATCCGGGTAAGTACTAGATAATTGACTTTTACATTCTTGCTCTGCATAAAGAATGCCTTACCCGCCGCGATCTTCTTTATTGCCTCAATCTCCTGGAGGGCTTTTTGGGCCTCGGCCTTAGCAGCTTTGGCACTCTCAAGAGACGAAGCAAGCTCGGACTCTCGGGTCTTCGAGTCACGCTCCAAACTCTCGTGTTTTTCCACGAGAGCCTGGAGCTCTTGCCGCACCTCCGCCATCTGCGCGTCCCTTTCTCTCGCTCGGTGCGCTCAAGGGCGCTTTGTTTCGAGCCGCGGACACCGCCTCCTTCGTGGTCGCCACCTCGCTCGTGGCCCTGCAGTACCCATGTTATTCCTGTTATTTTTTGCAACCAAATCCTTTCTATAAGGTATTTCTGTAATAAGGTATTACTTACCTTCCTTGTCCTCGAGCTGCTTCTTGGCAAGGCCGAGCTCGTTCTCGGACCGCTCGAGGCTCTGCTTCAATGCATTGACCTCGGCAACAAGGTCGGCAGAGGTCACAGCAGCCTGCATTCCCATATTGACATACTTATGTTAGACTCCTCACAGATATCTTTTTAGATCCTTAGTCCGCTTTTCTTTCCTAACACCGAACTAAGCATCGTGGCCACTGTCTATGCGGTACTATTTTTACATATTCTAAACTTACCTCAAAGCCTGTTAGAAGGCTGGCATAAGCTTTCCAGCCCGCTCTTGGCGGACTGAACTTTCTGGATCACCACACTCATAACAGTGTGGTGCTCCTCCTCGATGGAAGCGCTGTTAAGCGCCTCCAATAAGCTATCCGGTGCCTCCGGTTGGACGGAGGACACCGGCGTCTTACCCTTCCTATAAAGGGACCGCTTGCCGGACTTCGGAACCGCTGAAGGTTCCGATATGGAGTCCGGACGAGGGTCGGGCTTAGAGCCCCTTGGGGTCTCGCCCCCCACGCGCCTGGAGTCCGGGAGGTTGCCTTGCGGCGCCTCCTGCGCCACCTCCTCTTGACCAGGCCCCCCTTGGGGCCCCACCTCGGCATCGTCCGCAGCGTGAGGTGAGGAGGTGGTCGGAAGTGAAGTACTCTCCATTTCCGACGAACTCAGGGACCCGCTTGACGAAGCGGCGAACTCGTCCTTGGGCGGGCTGCATGATTGTTCGACATTAGAGAACACTATGCAATGAAAAAAACCATGGGTATCCGGACACTTACGATCTCGCCAGGGGCTTAGCCCTTGTTGGCCACTCCTCCTCGTCGTTGTCGGTGTTGGTGAAGAAGTCCGGATGAAGGGTCCTTCCTTCTTGGACCCTCCGGCCTCCCAGCTGGGGCGGCCTTCCTTTCTTCTCTCTCTCACTGGGAGAGGCTTTTTTCCTCCTCCTCTTCCTCGAGGAGGAGGATTCCGCTCAGAGTTGTCGGGCGGTGAGTCCGACAAAGACTGGCGCCGGGAGCTCTTCGAGTTCCGTGGCCTCCTTTCTGGCCTTCTTCTCCGGCACCACGTGAGGTACCGGAGCCAAAGAGCCCTGTCAATCGGGCGTCCGGCTGGTCTTCGGCAAAGGGGCTGACAGTTAACCTGTCCGGACGTCTTCAGCCAGTCTGTTAAAGGTTAGGGAGTTTTAGATCCCGTGACAGAGTCAAACTATGAGAAAAGAGTCCCATAAAGGGTAAAATAACTTACCTCGCTGGCTTGATGTCATGAGCTGAATCCGCGATCTTCGGTAGCGGATGCGGGGCTTCGGCGCCTTTGAACGGCACCTTCGGGCATCTTCATACGTAGTGTCGAAGAGCCGCTCAAGGTCCAGTGCTGTGCGGATCAAACTCCCACAAATTGAAGGCCCGCTGTCGCACGGGAGAATCCGATGATGATCATAACCGGACTACATTGAAAAGCTTGAGCTTCTTATCCACCGTGTTTGGACATGTGTTTGGAGTCCGGACAGCTCTTTCGAATCACCCCACGCCAGCCCGTCTCGCTCCATGATGTGAGCCGTGTGGGGAGCCAGATCTGAATTTAGGGGCCGCCGCCATTTGAGTCGCGCGGCTCGGTGATGTAGAACCACCCCGATTGCCACCCCTTTACTGTCTCCATGAAGGAGCCCTCGAGCCATAGAACATTGGGCATCCTGCCCGCCATGGCGCCTCCGCACTCCGCCTGTCGGCCGCCCACTATCTTCGGATTGACGCTAAAGGTCTTCAACCATAAACCGAACTGGGTTGGATGCAGAGGAAAGCCTCGCACACGATGATAAACGTCGAGATATTGAGGATGAAGTTTGGGGCCAGATCATGGAAATCCAGGCCGTAGTAGAACATGAGCCCCCGGACAAATGGGTGAAGTGGAAAACCCAGTCCGCGGAGGAAGTGGGTGAGGAACACCACCCTCTCATGGGGCCTGGGAGTGGGGACGAGCTGCCCCTTGTTGGGGAGCCGACACGCGATATCGCCAGACAAGTATCCGCCTCCGCAGCTTTGTGATGTGCCCCTCCGTGATGAGGAGGCCATCCACCTGCCTCCCGCCTCGGACATAGTTGGAGAAGGTTGAGGTGGAATGTGCGGACTTGGGCGCTGGAGCTCGAAAAGGCGAAATGGATGAGCAAAGGAGGACGAAGGCGTACGCGAAAAGGTGGATCCTTATCCCCTTATATGGACGGACGAAGCTATGCGTCCCCCGCCAGCCTGGTAAAACTCGCTTATCTCCCAAGCGCCGTAATCAATGGCGCGGATGGGTTACCCACGTCCGTATTGATGGGAATCCCAGAATAAGGGGGCACGATCTATGCTTTGATAAGACGTGCCAAAGAAACCGCCTCGCTAAACGCGCTAAGGCAGGACAGTCAAAAACGATTCATATAAAGGCCTGGCCGTGGTGTGATGTCACGCCACGAAATATGTCAGCAGATCTGTGCAAAAGTTATTCTCTCTACGGTGGTATGTGTAACTTGTTTTGCAGAGCCGGACACTATCCTTGTGTTCAAAACCTTCTATGAAGTATTCGGAGGAAGAACCCGCCCTGCAATGACGAAGACAATATGCGCGCCGGACTCGTCGTCATTGAAGCCTGGTTAAGGGGCTACCGAGGGAGTCCTGGACTAGGGGGTGTCCGGATAGCCGAACTATCATCTTTGGCCGAAATCCAAGACTATGAAGATACAAGATTGAAGACTTCGTCCCGTGTCCGGATGGGACTTTCCTTGGCGTGGAAGGCAAGCTTGGCGATACGGATATGTAGATCTCCTACATTTGTAACCGACTCTGTGTAACCCTAACCCTATCCGGTGTCTATATAAACCGGAAGGTTTTAGTCCATAGGACGAACAACAATCATACCATAGGCTAGCTTCTAGGGTTTAGCCTCCTTGATCTCGTGGTAGATCTACTCTTGTACTACCCATATCATCAATATTAATCAAGCAGGAGTAGGGTATTACCTCCATCGAGAGGGCCCGAACCTGGGTAAAAACATCGTGTCCCTTGTCTCCTGTTACCATCGGCCTAAACGCACAGTTCGGGACCCCCTACCCGAGATCCGCCGGTTTTGACACCGACACCTATGCTTCAGCCATAGGCTCTATCATGTATGCAATGCTGTGTACCAGACCTGATGTGTGCCTTGCTATTAGTTTAGCAGGGAGGTACCAAAGTAATCCAGGAGTGGATCACTGGACAGCGGTCAAGAACATCCTGAAATACTTGAAAAAGGACTAAGGATATGTTTCTTGTTTATGGAGGTGACAAAGAGCTCGTCATAAATAGTTACGTCGATGCAAGCTTTGACGCTGATCCGGATGACTCTAAGTCACAAACTGGATAAGTGTTTATATTGAATGGTGGAGCTGTCAGTTGGTGCAGTTCTAAGCAAAGTGTCGTGGCGGGATCTACATGTGAAGCGGAGCACATAGCTGCTTCCGAAGCAGCAAATGAAGGAGTCTGGATGAAGGAGTTCATATCCGATCTAGGTGTCATACCTAGTGCATCGGGTCCAATGAAAATCTTTTGTGACAATACTAGTGCAATTGCCTTGGCAAACGAATCCAGATTTCACAAGAGAACCAAGCACATCAAAAGACGCTTCAATTACATCCGCGACCAAGTCAAGGAGGGAGACATAGAGATTTGAAAGATACATACAGATCTGAATGTTACAGACCCATTGACTAAGCCTCTCTCACAAGCAAAACATGATCAGCACCAAGACTCCATGGGTGTTAGAATCATTACTGTGTAATCTATATTATTGACTCTAGTGCAAGCGGGAGACTGAAGGAAATATGCCCTAGAGGCAATAATAAAGTTGTTATTTATATTTCCTTATATCATGATAAATGTTTATTATTAATGCTAGAATTGTATTAACCGGAAACTTAATATATGTGTGAATATATAGACAAACTAAGTGTCACTAGTATGCCTCTACTTTGACTAGCTCGTTGAATCAAAGATGGTTAAGTTTCCTAGCCATAGGCATGAGTTTTCATTTGATTAACGGGATCACATCATTAGAGAATGATGTGATTGACTTGACCCATTCGTTAGCTTAGCATTTGATTGTTTAGTTTGCTATTCGCTTTCTTCATGACTTATACATGTTCCTATGACTATGAGATTATGAAACTACCGAATACCGGAGGAACACTTTATGTGCTACCAAACATCACAACGTAACTGGGTGATTATAAAGGTGCTATACAGGTGTCTCTGAAGGTACTTGTTGGGTTGGCATAGATCGAGATTAGGATTTGTCACTCCGATTGTCGAAGAGGTATCTCTGGGCCCTCTCGGTAATGCACATCACTATAAGCCTTGCAAGCAATGCAACTAATGAGTTAGTTGCGAGATGATGTATTACGGAACGAGTAAAGAGACTTGCTAGTAACGAGATTGAACTAGGTATTGAGATACCGACGATCGAATCTCGGGCAAGTAACATACCGATGAAAAAGGGAACAACGTGTGTTGTTATGCGGTTTGACCGATAAAGATCTTCATAGAATATGTAGGAGCCAATATGAGCATCCAGGTTCCGATGTTGTTTATTGACCGGAAACGAGTCTCGTTCATGTCTACATAGTTCTCGAACCCATATGGTCCGCACACTTAAAGTTCGGTGATGATCGGTAATATGAGTTTATGTGTTTTGATGTACCGAAGTTAGTTCGGAGTCTCAGATATGATCACGGACATGACGAGGAGTCTCAAAATGGTCGAGACATAAATATTGATATATTGGAAGCCTATATTTGGACATTGGAATAGTTCCGGTTGAAATCGGGATTTTACCGGAGTGTCAGGGGGGGTTATCGGAACCCCCCAGGGGGGTTAATGGGCCTTGTTGGGCCCTAGTGGAGAGAGAAAGGGGCCGGCCAGGGCAGGACACGCACCCCCTCCCCTTGAGTCCGAATAGGACAAGGAAGGGGGGCGGCGCCCCCCTTGCCTTCCCCCTCTCCCACTCCTTCCTTCCCCCTCCTAGTGGGACTAGGAAAGGGGAGTCCTACTCCCACTAGGAGGAGGACTCCTCCTCTTGGCGCACCCTGCAAGGGCCGGCCGGCCTCCCCCTTGATCCTTTATATACGGGGGCGGGGGGGCACCCAAAGACGCACAAGTTGATTGTTCCAAGACATGTGCGGTGCCCCCCTCCACCATAATCCACCTCGATCATATCGTAGCGGTGCTAAGGCAAAGCCCTGTGTCGGTGTCAAAACCGGCGGATCTTGGGTATGGGGTCCCGAACTATGCGTCTAGGATCGATGGTTACAGGAGACAGGGGACATGATGTTTACCCAGGTTCGGGCCCTCTCTATGGAGGTAATACCCTACTTCATGCTTGATTGATCTTGATGAATATGAGTATTACAAGAGTTGATCTACCACGAGATAGTCATGGCTAAACCCTAAGTCCAGCCCGTATGACTATGGTAATGAGTGTATCCCTTCCGGACTAACCCCTCCGGTTTATATAGACACCGGGGGGATCTTGGGTTACATAGAGTCGGTTACATAAGAAGGAATCTTCATTGTTGGTCGCCAAGCTTGCCTTCCATGCCAAGGAGAGTCCAATCCGGACACGGCATGCCTTCTTGACCTTCATGTCTTCACAGCCCATCAGTCCGGCCCATGGATAACAGGTCGGATGCCCGAGGACCCCTTAGTCCAGGACTCCCTCAGTAGCCCCTGAACCAGGCTTCAATGACAAGGAGTCCGGCGTGCAGATTGTCTTCGGCATTGCAAGGCGGGTTCCCTTCTTTCCGAACTCCAAGATAGTCTTCAAACGCAATGATAGTATCCGGACCTGTCACATACTCCATACACAACCACAGAGAAAATATAGTTTTACACGAATCCAATCCGCTGACAAATGTCTTTGCAGCATGACATCACGTCTGACCGGTCATGATTCTGAACCGTTTCGGTGTCTGCCGCCCCACGTCCCGAGACGAGGTTGCCATTGGCACGTCTTGTCAAAGCAGAGATCGTGTCCCCTTATCGCGGGATTCTCATCAATGCGGTTATGGGTAACCCAACCGTGCCGTTTATACAACCCTTGGGAATAGGCGAGTTTTTAGGGCGAGTGGGGAGGCGCTTGATATTCGCGGCCTTCATAAGGGGATAACGATTCCCCTCCTTCACCATACCCTCTCTCTTCTTCAGTCCTTCCGCTCTTGAGCACCAGCGCCCAAGCTTTAGCTTTTCCTCATTTCGAGCAAGCACTCCAAACATGTCCGGATCCGGAGCTGGAGGCAAGTGGATGGCCTCCTCCGTTAAGAAGAAGGACATCACGGAGCTCCAGGAGGCCGGATATTTGGCCAAGGAGATTGCTCATCGACTCCCGGCAAAATGGAAAATCGTCCCCACTCCCGAGCCCCATGAGAGCGTTGTGTTTCTCACACATTTTGTCCGCGGGCTGGGATTCCCTCTCCACCCATTCGTTCGCGGACTGATGTTTTACTATGGTCTAGACTTCCATGACCTAGCCCCTAACTTTATTCTCAACATCGCGGCATTCATTGTCGTGTGCGAGGCCTTTCTCCGCATCCCACCTCATTTCGCCTATGGCTGAGGACCTTCATTGTGAAGCCGAAGGTGGTGAGCTGTCAACTAGCAGAGTGCGGAGGCGCCATGGTGGGCAAGATGCCCAATGTTACCTGGCCCGAAGGCTCCTTTGTGGAGACGGTGAAGGGGTGGCAATCGGGGTGGTTCTACATCACCGAGCCGCGCGACGCTGACTGGGCGGCGGCCCCTGAATTCCGATCTGCAACCCCGATGCGGCTCACCTCCTGGCAAGAGAAGGGCCTAACCTGGGGTCCCTCGGACGAGCTGACTGGGCTCCAGACATGTGTCAAGAACATGATAGATAGGAAAATCAAGCTCGTCAACGTGATCCAGGTCATGCTCATTCGTCGGGTTCTTCCGTGCCAACGCCGAACTTGCTATCTATGGGAGTATGATTCGGCCAAGCACTACACGCTACTAGAGCTCTTCGGCACGACGCACGAAGATATCTGGAAAGTGCTCTTCAAGGCCGGCGAGACACCACCGCCCATGACCGAGGATCGCGGGCTCAACTTGAAACGTCAGGCCAATTCGGTAAGTTGTTTCATGTTTTCAAGGCATACCTTTACTAGCATATTTTGAGGAAAAAGCTTAAGCCTTCCTACCCATGTTTTCAGGCCTGGATCGAGGTTGCAGGGGGGATTAACTGTCCCGCTCCGCTGCCCGAAGACCCCGAGTTTCCATTACTGACAAAAATGTTGTTTCCAGCACCTTATGAGGTGCCGGAGAAGACAGCCAAGAAAGCGGCCAAAGGGGCCCTGAGGGGCCTTCGCCGAAAAGGCGTTCCGGACGTGATGTCCAAAGACGAAACTCGCTCTTCGTCTGCCGAGGACGATGACGAGGAAGAGGAAAAGGAAGACGACTCCCCACCCGAGGTGGGGAGGAAGAAGAGAACGGCCTCCACGCATCTGGAGGCGAAGGCACCAAAGAGGGGGAAAGGCTTCCTCACGGATAACTCCGCGTGGGATGTCGACACCAGTCCGGAGCGGCCTTCCTGGGCCAAGCCTCAGGCCGCATCGTAAGTATCAAAAAATCTTTATTCACGCCCGTATGTCCGTCCTTTCCGCTTTACCATATTGATATGTTTGGATCGTGTTATTATAGTCCGGCTCGGGACAGTTCTCCGCGATCTTCATCAGAAGGTTCGCTGGACCCCAAGGAGCGGGCCAGCATGTCACCGCCGCCAGCCTACTCCCTTTCGGCCAAGGGTGATGACGAGTAGGCGTCCCAAAGGACCTCCTCGGGCCGGGGAAGGCTCCGGAGATCGTCAGGGTGGCACCCCAGGATGACTCGCGGGCCGCCGGATATACGGGGGAAAAAGCCCCTACGTAGACGGACTGTGTGGGCCGAGTTCTACACGACCCTCAGCCAGATTCTATTCCGGAGACGTATGCGGCTCCGTAGTCCGGCAAACGGCCCTTCCCAAAAGGAGGGGGTGAGCTACCGGTGACCTCTGTCCAACCGAAGGCGCCGGATCGTCTACTGGAAGAGCTGCAAGGTGCCTCCATTGTGGATGAGCACCGTGCCCATATGGGTACGGTGATTGAATGGGTTCAGTCTGCCAAAAACGGACTGACTGAAGCCTGCACTAGCCTTCTAGCAGGATTTAAGGTGAGTAATGTAAGAATATCACAGAGTATACAGTACCCCCTGATGCTCTGTTCGGTGTCCGAAAAGGAAAAGCCGAACAGAGGATCAAAAATTATTTTTGCAGGAGTCTAACATAAGGTATCTATGTGAATAAGCAGGCCTCGTTGCGGGCTGCTACCGCTCAAACCGCGGAGGTCTCCGGACTGAAGCAGAAACTGGAGCGGGCCGAGGAAGAGCTCGGCCTCGTGAAGAAGCAGTTGGGGGATAGCCAAGGTATGCAGTAACCTGCGTGTATATAGAAGAATAAACTGTTCAAGATGACTAAAGTGTCATGAACTTTATTAGGGGCCACGACCGAGGTGGCGTCCCTTAAGACGGTGTTAGCCGAGGCCAAGGACAAAGCGGCCAAGGAACGCACCGCGCGCGAGAAGCACGAGGCCCTGCTACCTCTTGAGCACTGTGTTGGTTTTCCCTTGAAGAGGAAAGGGTGATGCAGTAAAGTAGCGTAAGTATTTCCCTCGGTTTTTGAGTACCAAGGTATCAATCTAGTAGGAGATCACGCACGAGTCCCTCACACCTACACAAACAAATAAGAACCTCGCAACCAACGCGATAAAGGGGTTGTCAATCCCTCAACAGTCACTTACTAGAGTGAGATCTGATAGATATGATAAGATAATATTTTTGGTATTTTTATGATAAAGAGAAATAAAGATGAAAGTAAAATAAAAGGCAATAAAAATAACTAAGTATTGGAAGATTAATATGATGGAAAATAGACCTGGGGGCCATAGGTTTCACTAGTGGCTTCTCTCAAGATAGCATAAGTATTACGGTGGGTAAACGAATTACTATCGAGCAATTGATAGAATTGAGCATAGTTAGGAGAATATCTAGGTATGATCATGTATATAGGCATCATGTCTGCGACAAGTAGACTGAAACGATTCTGCATCTACTACTATTACTCCACACATCGACCGCTATCGAGCATGCATCTAGAGTATTAAGTTCATAAGAAAAGAGTAATGCTTTAAGTAAGATGACATGATGTAGAGGGATAAACTCATGCAATATGATATAATCCCCATCTTTTTATCCTCGATGGAAACAATACAATATGTGCCTTCCTGCCCCTTCTGTCACTGGGAAAGGACATCGCAAGATTGAACCCAAGGCTAAGCACTTCTCCCATTGCAAGAAAGATCAATCTAGTAGGCCAAACCAAACTGATAATTCAAAGAGACTTCCAAATATAACTAATCATATGTAAAAGAATTCAGAGGATATTCAAATATTGTTCATAGATAAACTTGATCATAAACCCACAATTCATTGGATCTTGACAAATACACCGCAAAAGAAGATTGCATCGAATAGATCTCCAAGAAGATCGAGGAGAACTTTGTATTGAGATCGAAAGAGAGAGAAGAAGCCATCTAGCTAATAACTATGGACCCGAAGGTCTGAGGTAAACTACTCACACATCATCGGAGAGGCTATGGTGTTGATGTAGAAGCCCTCCGTGATCAATGCCCCCTCGTGAGCGCTTGAAAAGGCCCCAAGATGGGATCTCATGGGTACAGAAGGTTGCGGCGGTGGAAATAGGTTTTTGGCTCCGTATCTGATAGTTTGGGGTTACGTAGGTATATATAGGAGGAAGAAGTATGTCGGTGGAGCAACATGGGCCCCACGAGGGTGGAGGGCGCACCGAGGGGGGGTAGGCGCGCCTGCCTCATGCTCTCCTCGTTGATTGCTTTATGAGACTCCAAGTCCTCTGGATCACGTTCATTCTGAAAATCACGTTCCCGAAGGTTTCATTCCGTTTGGACTCCGTTTGATATCCTTTTTCTGCGGAACACTGAAATAGGCAAAAAAAACAACAATTTGGGCTTGGTCTCCGGTTAATAGGTTAGTCCCAAAAATAATATAAAAGTGTATAATAAAGCCCATTAAACATCCAAAATAGAATATAATATAGCATGGAACAATCCAAAATTATAGATACGTTGGAGACGTATCAGGCCCTGGTTAGCAAGGCCCAGCAAGAGCTCCAGGACGCCGTCAAGAAGCTCGAGTCCTTGGAGCGCGATTTTAAGACGCAAGATTCCGAGCTTGCGAAGGCCCATCAGAGCGCACAGGATGCCCGAGCCGAAGCCTAGAGCGCCCTCCAAGAAATTCAGGCGGCCAAGGAGATTACGGCGGGTAAGTCTTTTGCTATGCAAAGCCAGTAGGTGAAGGAAACCTACCTTGTACTGACCCGAATTCGGGTTTTCCAGGGGCGTTTACGAATCTGCCATGCAACATATCAGATGCTGCCGAGTTTTATCGAGCCGAAGAGGGGATGTCTACGGAGAAGCTATTCTGGTCTCAATATTTTAGACCAGAACATCCGGTGCCCTTTAGCGACCAGCTGAAACAGCTGGTCGAGCTGCACAGGTCGGCCGAACTAGCCATGAAGGACCTGATAGTCCGGCTGTGGCCTGCCGAGCCTATACCCAGCAGCTACTTTAGACTTGTGAAGCGGCTCGTGAGTGCCTGCCCACGGCTCGAATCCGTGAAGCGATCGGTCTGTATTGAAGGTGCACGGATGGCATTTGCCCTCGTCAAGACGCATTGGGCGAAGCTAGATGCCAAGAAGCTGGTGACCGAGGGGCCTCCTGACGTCAAGGAGCATCGTCGACCCGAGCTATATTTTGATAGTGTCCTGGAGGGGTCCCGCCTGATGGCGGAGCAATGTGCGAAGGATGTTATTTTCCCCTGAAAACATTCGTATTATCTTGTCCTGTAGGATGAAACAATGATGGTATGCAATATAATGCTTTTGATTTTAAAAAATTTACCTCCGGTGCGGCCGTTCGTGAAATCTGAGGGTTGACCAGTCGTCGGCTTCTTCCCCCACGTAGGTAGTACGTGGGTGTTCAGATAAATCTAAACACTCTTTACTCCACGTTTTGGTCCTTAAAGGAGGTGTTTAGCGCAACGAACAAGGCAATCAGACTATACGGCCTTTATCACCCTCACTTAGCCATAGGACTTTGACAATGAAAATTTCGGCGAAGCCCCTGGTGTTCGGAAGGCCGAACTAGGGGCGCTATACACACCTAATCGGAGAAACACCGATTCCTCGTGTAACGCGGGAAAAATCTCTAAGGATTTGAGACCTCTCGAACAGCGGACCAGCTCTCGCCGCATCATGACAGTCAGTTTTCGGCTTTCTCTACTGAGGTGCTCGTCCGGAAGAATCGGGACACAATCACAGTAGTTCTCCCTTTACTACCCTAGCCGATATAGGGGAACGTAAGGTAGTAAGCACAGGAGCCGGGCAACCCAACTATTGACCAAAGACATGATTCAGAGCCGATGCATATAATGCTATTAGTTCGGGGTGCTGAACTATATTGTAAAAGTGTTCAGACTATTGTTGCCGTAATTCGGGGCGTGATGAAGCCCCTGGTGCAGTAATACGTACCAGAGTGTACGTGTGCAACGAGTAATAAATACAAAGGAAGAAAGGGGAGGATTAAGTGAAAACTGACGCTGCCCTTTATTTTTATAGTGTGATTAATACGTCGAGACGTATTTGTACGTACAATATAATGAGCAAAAAAGGCTATTTAACATGCCAAGACCAAGTGCGAGCTGCATGCGGCTATGTAAAACAGGTATATCAATCGTTAACGGAGGCCGCCTGGGGGTTCCCTTGTGCGCCAAAGCTCCTTGCCTCCTTGGTGTGTCCGACAGACCTGTTGTCAGAAGAAGTCTCGAAAAGAGAGAATCGACCTGAAATGGAAAAGAAAAGGTACGCGAATCCTGGGGTCGGTTGAGCCGCACTGTGGATCGCGAGCTAGCTATGCCTCTGTCCATATTGTTTGGGCGCGTAATTATGTACGCGTGGGACGGAAGCCGAATTGCTAATCAAGCTCTTTACGAGCCGAGTTGTCCTGTTGCAGTGTAGTCCGGACCTTCTTAACGATGTCCGGGGGCTCGGCAGCCGGATTATAGTTCTGCTTGAGAAGGCCGTTTTGTACCTATGATTCTAGGGCGGCTGTGTGCTCCTCAATACGGAGGGAGCGTTATGTGTTTCCATTAACTATTATGGCGCCGCGTGGACCGGACATCTTGAGCTTGAGATAAGCATAGTGTGGCACTGTGTTGAATCTAGCAAGCGCGGTTCATCCGAGCAATGCGTGGTAGCCGCTGCGGAAGGGGACGATATCGAAGATTAAATCCTCGCTTTGGAAGTTGTCCGGAGAACCGAAGACCACCTCCAGCGTGACTGAGCCCGTACAACGGGCCTCTACGCCTGGTATGACTCCTTTAAAGGTAGTACTTGTGGGTTTGATTCGTGAGGGATTAATGCCCATCTTCCTCACTGTATCCTTATAGAGCAGGTTGAGGCTGCTACCGCCATCCATTAGGACTCGTGTTAGGTGAAATCCATCGATGATTGGGTCAAGGACCAGTGCGGTTGATCCGCCATGACGGATACTAGTTGGTGGTCTCGTCGATCAAAGGTGACGGAAATGACGACCACGGATTGAATTTTGGGGCGACTGGCTCTGCCGCGTAGACGTCCCTGAGTGCGCGCTTGCGCTCCCTTTTGGGTATGTGTGTAGCATATATCATGTTCACCATTTTGACTTGAGGGGGAAATTTCTTCTGCCGCCCAGTGTTCGGCTGCTGGGGCTCTTTGTCATCGTCCTCGCTTTGCGATCCCGTTTCCTTACTCTCAGTATTTGACTTGCTGGCTTGCTTGAAAACTCGACAATCTCTGTTGGTATGATTGGCTTGTTTGCCTGGGGTGCCATGTATCTGGCACGGACGATCGAGTATGCGGTCCAGGCTGGATGGTCCCTCACTGTTCCTTTTGTACGGCTTCTTCCGTTGGCCGGACTTGGAGCCGCTGAATCCGTCGTTAACTGTGGTGTCATCGGTGTTATCGCCATTGCTTTGGCGTTTGTGCCTATTGGGCCGAAGCTTGCCGGTGTTGTTCTTGGCCTCGGAGGGGTGAGGGAGTCCTGGACTAGGGGGTGTCCGGATAGCCGAACTATCATCTTTGGCCGGACTCCAAGACTATGAAGATACAAGATTGAAGACTTCGTCCCGTGTCCGGATGGGACTTTCCTTGGCGTGAAAGGCAAGCTTGGCGATACGGATATGTAGATCTCCTACCATTGTAACCGACTACAGGTAACCCTAACCCTATCCGGTGTCTATATAAACCGGAGGGTTTTAGTCCGTGGGGACGAACAACAATCATACCATAGGCTAGCTTCTAGGGTTTAGCCTCTCGATCTCGTGGTAGATCTACTCTTGTACTACCCATATCATCAATATTAATCAAGCAGGAGTAGGGTATTACCTCCATCGAGAGGGCCCGAACACAGGTAAAAACATCGTGTCCCTTGTCTCCTGTTACCATCCGCCTAGACGCACAGTTCGGGACCCCTACCCGAGATCCGCCGGTTTGACACCGAAATTGGTGCTTTCATCGAGAGTTCCTCCGTGTCGTCACCTATAGGCCCGATGGCTCCTTCAATCATCAAGAACGACGCGATCCGGTGAGACTTTTCTCCCCGGACAGATCTTCAGATTCGGCGGCTTTGCTGGCGGGCCAATTCGCTAGGCCATCTGGAGCAGATCGAAGTTACGCCCTGGCCATCGGGCCAGATTTGGAAGTTTAAACTACACGGCCGACATCCGCGGAGACTTGATCTTCGACGGATTCGAGCCACAGCCAAGCGCGCCGCACTATCTCGGTGGGCATGATCTAACTCTGCCGCCGAACAGTGTCCTAGAGGCCGCACTAGTGTCCGCTCCGAACATTGATTCGGAGCCGATCTCGCCGATCGAGGATGGTTGGTTGGACGCCACCTCGGGGGCTGAAATCTCTACGGCGATTGAGCCAAACACAATCCCTGTCCTTTGTGAAGACCGTGACTCCAAGGTGTCGGATTCCTCTCCGGACTCTGAACCCTCCGCGCCCCTGCCAATCGAATCCGATTGGGCGCTGGTCATGGAGTTCACTGCCGCGGACATCTTTCAGCACTCGCCCTTTGGCGGCATCCTGAATTCACTAAAGTCTCTCTCTTTATTAGGAGAGCCCTGGCCGGACTACGGTCAGGAAGGTTGGGATGCGGACGAAGAAATTCAACGCCCACCCACCACCCACTTTGTAGCCACAGCCGAAGCTTACACGGCGTGCTCGATTTCGACTCAAGACATCGACGGTATGCACGACGATGTAGGAGACAACCATGAACCAGCACCTATAGGATGCTGGACAACCACCTCATCCCATGATGTATACATGGTGGATACACCTAAAGGAAGTGACGACGAGGAACAACGGACGCCTTCTGAAGGATAAATCCCTCGAAAAGCAGTCAAAACGGCAACGTAAACGCTGCACAAAGTCCCGCCTCTACAAAGACCCAGCCATAGAGCAGGGCGAACCGGTGGACGACGAACATGCTATCGAGAAACCATCCGAACAGGACAACTCGGATGAACAACCCGTCCCCGGCGGAGATAACAGTCCGGACGATCTTACGCCGGAAAAATTGTTGGAGCAGAAGAACCTTCACAAAAGGCTCGTCGCCACTGCGCGTAGCCTGAAAAAGCAGAAGCGGAAGCTCAAAACAGCGGAAGATGCACTCAGAATCAGATGGAGCAAAGTATTCAACATCATGAGATAAATCTGGCGATCGCCGAACAAAGAGCTACCCAAAGAGAAAACTCATCGCTCGAATTTGACGAGGAGGCCGAGAGCCCCACAATCAAAAAGCAAGAAGGCCACCGGTCGGATGGGCGACCCACGGCAAGCAGAGAGCGGCAAATGGCGTCGCACACAAGCCGGTACGCGATCCGCATAAGGATTCACATCAAAAGGATGGCCCAGTTAGGTCCAGCTATGGGCCGAGAAAGCAAGCTCTTCAAAGCAATGCAACACGCCAAATATCCGAACATCACGGCACACCCAAATATAGGGGTGTCGCACACCCCCTGTGTTTCACGGATGAGGTGTTGGATCACGAATTTCGAGTGGGATTCAAACCCATAAACATAGAGGCATACGGCGGAACAATAGACCCTGGAGTCTGGATTGAGGATTACATCCTCCACATACACATGGCTAGAGGAGATGATCTCCACGTCATAAAGTACTTACCCCTCAAGCTCAAAGGGCCGGCCGGGCATTGGCTCAAAAGCCTCCCTGAAAATACCATTGGAAGTTGGGAAGAGCTCGAGGATGCTTTTCGGGCAAATTTCCAAGGGACTTATGTCCGTCCTCCGGATGCGCATTTATTTAAGTCATATAACTCAACAACCCGAGAGTCAGCCATAAATTCTGGAACAGGTTCCTCACCAAATGAACCAAATAGTCGATTGTCCGGACGCCAAGCCTTAGCAGCTTTCAAACACAACGTCTGAGACGAATGGCTTTGAGACACCTCGGCCAGGAGAAGCCGAGAACCATGGCTGCATTAACAAGCCTAATGACCCGCTTTTGTGCGGGAGAGGATAGTTGGCTAGCAAGATGCAGTACCAGCGACCCAGGTACATCCGAAGTAAGGGATGGAAATGGAAAACCACGACGCAGCAAGGACCAGCGCTGGATTAAGAGGAACAGTCCAAAGAGCGCGGCAGTCAACGCCGGATTCAAAAGCTCACGGCAGAACAATAAAAAACTGCCCCTTCAGGACAATAGCGATGAGCTATCCAACTTAAACAAAATCTTGGACAAGATATGCCGAATCCACAGTACCCCTGGGAAGCCTGCAAATCATACCCACAGAGATTGTTGGGTCTTCAAGCAGTCCGGCAGACTCAACGCCGAACACAAGGGGCTCGACACACCAAGTGAAGATGATGATGAGCACCACAAGCAGAGCCCCGGAAAACAAAAGAATTTCCCACAAGAGGTTAAAACAGTAAACTCACTTCACGTGATCAATGGGAAAAACAGAGCGGCGCCCACTAAAATGCGCGCCGCACAAACTACCCTAGCGGAGTACCAACACTGGTTGTCAAAACCAATCACCTTCGACCATCAGGACTATTCCGAAAGTATCCGGAATGCAGGATGGACTGCCTTGATATTGGATCCTATAATTGACGGATTCCAATTTACACAAGTCCTCATGGATGGAGGCAGTGACATAAACCTGATATATCAGGATACAATCCGCAGGATGGGGATAGACCCAACCAAAATTCGCCATAGCAACACCTCCTTCAAAGGGGTAATGCCAGGCCCATATGCCCATTGTACGGGCTCCCTACTGCTAGAAGTTATGTTCGGCTCATCCGACAACTTCGGCCACGAAAAGTTAACCTTCCACATCGCCCCATTCGACAGTAGCTATCAAGCACTACTGGGGCGTGAAGCTCTCGCCCGCTTTAACGCAATACCACATTATGCATCTCTTACACTTAAAATGCCCGGTCCACGCGGCATCATCTCATTAAAAGGGAGTATTAAGTGTTACTCGAGCACGGAAGAACGTGAGACTACCTTGACAGCCCCACACCTATCCGGCTCCGCTAATCAAAGCACCTGAATAGGTCATTCAAACCCCGGACACGGCTAGACGAGTCCGGCGCTTACTAGCAGCATGCCCCCATACAAAGGGCTGCACGCATGTACAACAAGAGACAATAAAGCTCAAATTTATTCACTTTTCGAATCGTACTCTGTTTATTTAACATAAAGTACATTTTTCGCACGATCTTTTTTTTCTTTTCAACTAAGTTCCTCTTTTTTACAGATGAACAACGTGCTACACTAAATCCGAGGATACGGCTGCGCGGAGATACAGGCACATACGTGCAGAGGGACCCGTTGCAAGGATTCTTTTCAGATTAAGACCCTGCGTAAACCTTTTTACTGTCTCTTGTTGATACACATCCCTGGTTTCTAGCTATAACCGAGGAGGAGGCTGGTGTTTTGGCATCGGCCGCACTGCAGAATTTTGCATGTACTGGACACCAGGGGCTTAGGGCGTTATTCTGCCCGTTTTTATAAAGACCGAATACCTTAGGGAGTGTTCGGCGTCTCGAGTTAGGCCTTATATGCATCAGCTCCGAATCATATCTTTGGTCAAATGTTGGGTTTGCCCGGCTCCTGTGTTTTTCTGCCTTACGTTCTGTTCTATCGGCTAACGCGGCAATAGGAGAACTACTGCGATTGTGCCCCGGTTCATAGAAAGAAGCTACTATCTCAGAGTCAAGTCCATATTTAGTGCTAAACTTACGGAAAGAAGATACTATCTCAGAGTCAAGTCCATATTTAGTGCTAAACTTACGGAAAATATCGGTATCCATAAAGGATTTAACACAATCAAACTTAGGTGTCATACCTGACTCCTTACCTTAAATCGAGGTCCCAATCTTCATAGTTGCGTTTAATTCTATCCAATAAATTCCATTTAAATTCAATAGTCTTCATCATAAAAGAGCCAAAGACAAGAAGTATCGAGCATGGTGCGATTGTTATCAGAAAGCCGAGCATAAAAATTCTGAAGAATTGTCACTCTTGAGAGCTCATGATTGGGGCATGAATATGACATTGATTTAAGCCTCCCCCAATCTTGAGCGATGCTTTCTCCTTCGAGGCCAAAAATTATATATATAATTGCGATCACGATGAACAAGATGCATAGGGTAATACTTTTGCTGAAATTCCAATTTCAATCTTTTATAGTTCCATGATCTTGTATCATCACATAGCCTATACCATGTCAATGCGTATTCCTTCAAAGATAAAGGGAAGACCTTCCTCTTAACAACATCATCAGGTATACCTGCAAGCTTAAATAGTCCACAAACTTCATCCACATAGAGTAAATGTTCATCAGGATGCTTTGTTCCATCTCCTGTAAAAGAATTAGCTAGCAGTTTTTCCATCATAACCGAAGGAACTACAAAAGGAGTTTCATTTTAAATAGGCTCAGTAGGTTGAGGAGCAACTCTTTGCTCTACTGTATGGGGTGAAGATACCCCGAACAAGCCCCTCAGAGAATTACTTTCCATAGTAACAAGTGACAGAAAATTTCAGCACACTATATAAATTTTTCCTTACCAAAGGCGCTACACTCTCCGGCAATGGCGCCAGAAAAGAGTCTTGATGACCCACAAGTATAGGGGATCTATCGTAGTCCTTTCGATAAGTAAGAGTGTCGAACCCAACGAGGAGCAGAAGGAAATGATCAGCGGTTTTCAGCAAGGTATTCTCTGCAAAATCTTGAAATAAGTGGTAACAGATAGTTTTGTGATAAGATAAATTGTAATGAGCAACAAGTAACAAGAGTAAATAAAGTGCAGCAAGGTTGCCCAATCCTTTTTGTAGCAAAGGACAAGCCTGGACAAACTCTTATAATAGGAAAAGCGCTCCCGAGGACACATGGGAGTATCGTCAAGCTAGTTTTCATCACGTTCATATGATTCGCGTTCGGTGCCGATAATTTGATATGTGGGTGGACCGGTGCTTGGGTGTTGTTCTTACTTGAACAAGCATCCCACTGATGATTAACCTCTATTGCAAGCATCCGCAACTACAACAAAAGTATTAAGGTAAACCTAACCATAGCATGAAACATATGGATCCAAATCAGCCCCTTACGAAGCAACGCGTAAACTAGGGTTTAAGCTTCTGTCACTCTAGCAACCCATCATCTACTTATTACTTCATAATGCCTTCCTATAGGCCCAAATAATGGTGAAGTGTTATGTAGTCGACGTTCACATAACACCACTAGAGGCTAGGAAACATACATCTCATCAAAATATCGAACGAATACCAAATTCACATGACTACTAATAGCAAGACTTCTCCCTTGTCCTCGGGAACAAACGTAACTACTCACAAAGCATATTCATGTTCATAATCAGTAGGGTAATAATATGCATAAAGGATCTGAACATATGATCTTCCACCAAATAAACCAACTAGCATCAACTACAAGGAGTAATCAACACTACTAGCAACCTACTAGCACCAATCCCGGACTTGGAGACAAGAATTGGATACAAGAGATGAACTAGGGTTTGGAGATGAGATGGTGCTGGTGAAGATGTTGATGGAGATTGCCCTCTCGCGATGAGAGGAGCGTTGGTGATGACGATGGTGATGATTTCCCCCTCCCGGAGGGAAGTGTCCCCGGCAGAACAGCTCTGCCGGAGCCCTAGATTGGTTCCAACAAGGTTCCGCCTCGTGGCGGCGGAGTCTCGTCCGGAAAGGTTGCTTAATGTCTTTTTCTCATCGAAAGACTTCATATAGGAGAAGATGGGCATCGGAGAGCAACCAGGGGGCCCACGAGGTAGGGGGCGCGCCCTAGGAGGTAGGTGGGCCCCCTGGCCTTCATCTTTGGCGACAATTTTTCTTTATTTATTTTAAGATATTCCGTGGAGTTTCAGGAGTTTTGGAGTTGCATAGAATAGGTCTCCAATATTTGCTCCTTTTCCAGCCCGAAATTCCAATTTAAGCATTCTCCTCTTCATGTAAAACTTGTAAAATAAGAGAGAATAGCCATAAGTATTGTGACATAACGTGAAATAACAGCCCATAATGCGATAAATATCGATATAAAAGCATGATGCAAAATGGACGTATCACTGCACAGAAGAATTACGTCCTGGAAGCACCGCTAGGTGTACCACCCGCGCCGGCAACTGCAGACATTATGAATGCCTGGTAGTCACGTGTTGATGACTACTCGATAGTTCAGTGTGCAATGCTTTACGGCTTAGAACAGGGACTTCAACGATGTATTGAATGTCATGGAGCATATGAGATGTTCCAGGAGTTGAAGTTAATATTTCAACCAAATGCCCGGATTGAGAGATATGAAGTCTCCAGTAAGTTCTATAGCTGAAAATGGAGGAGAATAGTTATGTCAATGAACATATACTCAGAATGTCTGGGTACCACAACCACTTGACTCAACTGGGAGTTAATCTTCCTGATGATAGTGTCATTGACAAAGTTCTTCAATCACTGCCACCAAGCTACAAGAGCTTCGTGATGAACTATAATATGCAAGGGATGGATAAGATGATTCCCGAGCTCTTCGCAATGCTGAAAGCTGCGGAGGTAGAAATCAAGAAAGAGCATCAAGTGCTGATGGTCAACAAGACCACCAGTTTCAAGAAAAAGGGTAAACGGAAGAAGGGGAACTTCAAGAAGAACAGCAAGCAAGTTGCTGCTCAAGTGAAGAAGCCCAAGTTTGGACCTAAGCCTGAGAGTGAGTGCTTCTACTTCAAAGGGACTGGTCACTGGAAGCGGAACTGCCCCAAGTATTTGACGGATAAGAAGGATGGCAAGGTGAACTAAGGTATATGTGATATACATGTTATTGATGTGTACCTTACTAATGCTCACAGTAGTGCCTAGGTATTTGATATTGGTTTTGTTGCTGGTATTTGCAACACGAAACAGAGACTATGGATTAAGCGAAGATTGGCTAAGGACTAGGTGATAATGCGTGTGGGAAATGGTTCCAAAGTCGATGTGATCGCAGTCGGCATGCTACCTCTACATCTACCTTCGGGGTTAGTTTTAGACCTGATTAATTGTTATTTGGTGCCAGGGTTAAGCATGAACATTATATCTGGATCTTGTTTGATGTGAGACGGTTATTCATTTAAATCAGAGAATAATGGTTGTTCTATTTATATGAGTAATATCTTTTATGGTCATGCACCATTGAAGAGTGGTCTATTTTTGTTGAATCTCGATAGTAGTGATACACATTTCATAATATTTAAGCCAAAAGATACAGAGTTGATAATGATAGTGCAACTTATTTGTGGCACTGCTGTTTGGGTTATATTGGTGTAAAGCGCACGAAGAAACTCCATTCTGATGGACTTTTGGAATCACTTGATTATGAATCACTTGGTACTTGCAAACCATGACTCATGGGCAAGATGACTAAAACTTTGTTCTCCGGAACATTGGAGCGAGCAACAGATTTGTTCTCCGATGAATATTGAGGCTCGCGGCGGGTATCGTTATTTTCTCACCTTCACAGATGATTTAAGCAGATATGGGTATATCTACTTGATGAAACATAAGTTTGAAACATTTGAAAAGTTCAAAGAATTTCAGAGTGAAGTGGAAAATCATCGTAACAAGAAAATAAAGTTTCTACGATCTGATCGTGGAGGAGAATTTGAGTTACGAGTTTGGTCTTCATTTGAAATAATGCGGAATAGTTTCGCAACTCACACCACCCGGAACACCACAACGTAATGGTGTGTCCGAACGTCGTAATAGTACTTTACTGGATATGGTGCGATCTATGATGTCTCTTACTGATTTACCGCTATCGTTTTGGGGTTATGCTTTAGATACGGCTACATTCACGTTAAATAGGGCACTATCTAAATCCGTTGAGACGACACCTTATGAACTGTGGTTTGCCAAGAAACCCAAATTGTCATTTCTCAAAGTTTGGGGCTGCGACGCTTATGTGAAAAAGCTTCAACCTGATAAGCTCGAACCCAAATCGAAGAAATGTGTCTTTATAGGATACCCAAAGGAGACTGTTGGGTACACCTTCTTTCACAGATCCGAAGGCAAGACATTCGTTGCTAAGAATGGATCCTTTCTAGAGAAGGAGTTTCTCTTGAAATAAGTGAGTGGGAGGAAAGTAGAACCTGATGAGGTAACTGTACCTGCTCCCTTATTGGAAAGTAGTTCATCACATAAATATGTTCCTGTGACTCCTACACCAATTAGTGAGGAAGCTAATTCTAAGGGCATAGTTACAGCTTAGTTGTTTTGGTGATTGATGACAATGCATTTGCGGACTAATCGTGTGCATTGAGCTTTTCAGACATATCATGACTAGGCACAAGACGATTTGATGCCCCTCAAAGACTATTGAAGACAGCGTTTCTCTACGTTTCTTTTCAGTGGAGTTGAGTCGTAGGAAAGTCGTACTATTAAGAGGGGGTCCGCGTTGGAAAGGTTTGGGTGGAATCAACACGTACATGTTTGTTCCTTTACACACCACCTTTTCTTTGGCTCTTTGGGGCATCATCTATTTCTCCGTGTCTCTGCAAAATGAAGGACTCCTAATGTTGCTGAACTGGAGCATGCGGTAGTACTGCTCTTCGGAGCGGTAGTACCGTAGGCTCTTGTGGTAGTACCGTGGCCTCAGGCGCGGTAGTACCATAGGTGCTCACGGTAGTACCGCTCCATGGGAGCGGTAGTAACGTGGCCTCAGGCCAGGCTCAGCCAGGCACAACAGCATGAGTGTAAGTAGGGGCGGAAGGTATTTTTTTACATCCGCGCCCTACGCGGTAATACTGCTCAAGGCTTGTGGTACTACCATGTCAGATTTTTGCACAGATCCAAACTCAGCGGAAGTTGCCACGGATGTATTTTTATATGTCCCTGGCTTCCCAAATCTGGACTATCCCTGCCTTGCGGTAGTACCGCAAGGGGGAGCGGTAGTACCGCGCTAGCGGTTCTACCGCCCTCTGCTTCATCGCATTAGGGCTGCTTTGGATACTGTTGCATGAGCGGTAGTACCGTAGTGCCTTGCGGTAGTATCGTGTGCCCTAACGGTAGTACCGCGTCCCCGGTGCGGTAGTACCATGCATCACAGGCTGAGTTGGTGGATAACGGTTGGATTTGTTCTCTTACTATAAAAGGGGAGTCTTCTTCTCCGAGTTGACCACCTCTTCCACCCACAATCTCCATTGTTGCTCTAAGATCCATTTTCGCCTGATCTCTCCCCCTAGCCAATGAAACTTGTTGATTTTCTAGCGATTGGTTGAGAAGGCCACGATCTACACTTCCACCAAGAGAAATTTGATTCCCCCCACTAATCCCTTGCGAATCTTGTTACTCTTGGGTGTTTGAGCACCCTAGACGGTTGAGGTCACCGCGGAGCCATATTCCATTGTGGTGAAGCTTCGTGGTGTCGTTGGGAGCCTCCAATTAAGTTGTGGAGATTGCCCCAACCTTTTTTGTAAAGGTCCGGTCGCCGCCTCCAAGGGCACAAATAGTGGAATCACGGCATCTCGCATTATGTGAGGGCGTGAGGAGAATACGGTGGCCCTAGTGGCTTCTTTGGGAGCATTGTGCCTCCAGACCGCTCCAACGGAGATGTACTTCCCCTCAAAAGGAAGGAACTTCGGTAACACATCCTCGTCTTCACCAGCTCCACTCTTGGTTATCTCGTACCTTTACTTGTGCAAGCATATATTGTGGTGTATCCTTTGCTTGCTTGTGTGCTTGTTGTTGTTGCATCATATAGGTTGCTCACCTAGTTGCATATCTAGACAACCTACTTTGATGCAAAGTTTAAATTGATAAAGAAAAGCTAAAAATTGTTAGTTGCCTATTCACCCCCCCCCCCCCTCTAGTCAACTGTATCGATCCTTTTACTAATGGTGATGATCATGTAACTTCAGATCAAGTTACTACCGAACCTCGTAGGTCAACCAGAGTAAGATCCGCACAAGAGTGGTACAGTAATCCTGTTCTGGAGGTCATGTTACTTGACCATGACGAACCTACGAACTATGAGGAAGCGATGATGAGCCCAGATTCCGTGAAATGGCTCGAGGCCATGAAATCTGAGATGGGATCCATGTAAGAGAACAAATTGTGGACTTTGGTTGACTTACCCGATGATCGGCAAGCCATCGAGAATAAATGGATCTTCAAGAAGAAGACTGACGCTAACGGTAATGTTACTGTCTACAAAGCTCGACTTGTGGCGAAAGGTTTTTGACAAGTTCAAGGAGTTGACTACGATGAGACATTCTCACCCGTAGCGATGCTTAAGTCCGTCCGAATCATGTTAGCAATTGCCGCATTTTATGATTATGAAATTTGGCAAATGGATGTCAAAACTGCATTCCTTAATGGATATCTTAAAGAAGAGTTGTATATGATGCAACCAGAAGGTTTTGTCGATTCAAAAGGTGCTAACAAAGTGTGCAAGCTCCAGCGATCCATTTATGGACTGGTGCAAGCCTCTTGGAGTTGGAATATACACTTTGATAGTGTGATCAAAGCATATGGATTTATACAGACTTTTGGAGAAGCATGTATTTACAAGAAAGTGAGTGGGAGCTCTGTAGCATTTCTGATATTATATGTGGTGACATATTGTTGATCGGAAATGATACTGAATTTCTAAATAGCATAAAAGGATACTTGAATAAGAATTTTTCATTGAAAGACCTCGGTGAAGCTGCTTATATATTGGGCATCAAGATCTATAGAGATAGATCAAGATGCTTAATTGGACTTTCACAAAGCACATACATTGACAAAGTTTTGAAGAAGTTCAAAATGGATCAAGCAAAGAAAGGGTTCTTGCCTGTGTTACAAGGTGTGAAGTTGAGTCAGACTCAATGCCCGATCACTGCAGAAGATAGAGAGAAAATGAAAGTCATTCCCTATGCTTCAGTCATAGGTTCTATCATGTATGCAATGCTGCGTACCAGACCTGATGTGTGCCTTGCTATTAGTTTAGCAGGAGGTACCAAAGTAATCTCGAACGGATCAATCGGACAGTGTCAAGAACATCCTGAAATACCTGAAAAGGACTAAGGATATGTTTCTCGTTTATGGAGGTGACAAAGAGCTCATCGTAAGTGGTTACGTCAATGCAAGCATTGACACAGATCCAGATGACTCTAAGTCACAAACCGAATACGTATTTATATTGAACGGTGGAGCTGTCAGTTGGTGCAATTCTAAGCAAAGCGTCGTGGCGGGATCTACGTGTGAAGTGGAGTACATAGCTGCTTGAGCTGCAAATGAAGGAGTCTGGATGAAGGAGTTCATATCCGATCTAGGTGTCAAACCAAGTGCATCGGGTCCAATGAAAATCTTGTGTGACAATACTGGTGCAATTGCCTTGACAAAGGAATCCAGATTTCACAAGAGAACCAAGCACATCAAGAGACGATTCAATTCCATCTGCGATCAAGTCAAGGAGGGAGACATAGAGATTTGCAAGATACATACGGATCTGAATATTGCAGACCCGTTGACTAAGCTTCTCTTACGAGCAAAACATGATCAGCACCAAGACTCCATCGGTGTTAGAATCATTACTGTGTAATCTAGATTATTGACTCTAGTGCAAGTCGGAGACTGAAGGAAATATCCCTAGAGGCAATAATAAAGTTGTTATTTGTATTTCCTTATATCATGATAAATGTTTATTATTTATGCTAGAATTGTATTAACCGCAAACTTAGTACATGTGTGAATACATAGACAAATAGAGTGTCACTAGTAAGTCTCTACTTGACTAGCTCGTTGAACCAATATGTTAAGTTTCCTGGCCATAGACATGAGTTGTCATTTGATTACGGGATCACATCATTAGAGAATGATGTGATTGACTTGACCCATTCCGTTGGCTTAGCACTTGATCGTTTAGTATGTTGCTATTGCTTTCTTCATGACTTATACATGTTCCTATGACTATGCGATTATGCAACTCCCGAATACCGGAGGAACACTTAGTGTGCTACCAAACATGACAACGTAACTGGGTGATTATAAAGGTCCTCTACAGGTGTCTCCGATGGTACTTGTTGAGTTGGCATAGATTGAGATTAGAATTTGTCACTCCGATTGTCGGAGAGGTATCTCTGGGCCCTCTCGGTAATGCACATCACTATAAGCCTTGCAAGCAATGTGACTAATGACTTAGTTGCGGGATGATGCATTACGGAAAGAGTAAAGAGATTTGTCTGTAACGAGATTGAACTAGGTATTGAGATACCGATGATCGAATCTCGGGCAAGTAACATACCGATGACAAAGGGAACAATGCATATCATTATGCGGTTTGACCGATAAACATCTTCATAGAATATGTGGGAGCAAATACGAACATCGAGGTTCCGCTATTGGTTATTGACCGTAGATGAGTCTCGGTCATGTCTACATAGTTCTCGAACCCGTAGGGTCCGCACGCTTAACGTTCGGTGACGATCGGTATTATAAGTTTATGTGTTTTGATGTACCGAAGGTAGTTCAGAGTCCCGGATGTGATCACGGACATGACGAGGAGTCTCGAAATGGTTGAGACATAAAGATTGATGTATTGGATGACTATATTTGCACACCGGATGAGTTCCGGGGGTCACCGGATAATTATCGGAGTGCCGGGGGGTTACCGGAACCCCCGGGGGAACTAATGGGCCTACATGGGCCTTGTGAGAGAGAGAAGGAGGAGGCCTAGGGCTGCCCCCTTGAGGAGTCTGAATTGGACAAGGAGGGGGCGGCGCCCCCTCTTTCCCTCCCTCTCTCCCTCTCTTTCCTTCCCCCTTCCTCCTCCTAGTTGGACTAGGAAAGGGGGAGTCCTACTCCTACTAGGAGGAGGACTCCTACCCTCCTTGGCGCGCCCCAAGGGCCGGCCGGCCTCCCCCCTTGCTCCTTTATATACGTGGGCAAGGGGGCTAAGGGAGTCCCGGAGTAAGGGGTCCTCGGGCGTCCGGCCTGTTGGACATGGGTCGGACTAATGGCTGTGAAGATAGAAGAACGAAGACTCTCTCCCGTGTCCGGATGGGACTCTCCTTGGCGTCGAAGGCAAGCTTGGCGACCAAATATGAAGATTCCTTTCTCTGTAACTAACTTTGTACAACCCTAGTCCCCTCTGGTGTCTATATAAACCGGAGGGCTTAGTCCTTAAACATATATAGTCATACAGGCTAGAGTTCTAGGGTTTTTAGCCATTACGATCTCATGGTAGATCAACTCTTGTAATACTCATATTCATCAAGATCAATCAAGCAGGAAGTAGGGTGTTACCTCCATAGAGTGGGCCCGAACATGGGTAAACATTGTGTCCCCTGTCTCCTGTTACCATCGACCTTAGACGCACAGTTCGGGACCCCCTACCCGAGATCCACCGGTTTTGACACCGACATTGGTGCTTTCATTGAGAGTTCCACTGTGCCGTCCCCAAAAGGTTTGATGGCCCCTTCAGTCATCCATAACAATGTTGTCCAAGGAGAAGTATTCCTCCCTGGACATATCTTTGTGTTCGGCGGCTTCGCACTGCGGGCCAACTTGCTTAGCCATCTGGAGCATATCGATAGCTACGCCCCTGGCCGTCAAGTCAGATTTGGGAGCTTGAACTACGTCGTGGATATCCGAGGAGACTTGATCTTTGACGGATTCGAGACCACGGCAATCGCTCCACATCATCATGATGAACATGACTTAAATCTGTCATCGGGCCATACCCAGGAAATCGCACATGTAACCACTTTGGCCTTACACAATGGAAACAGTTTGCAGCCCAAATTTTAGGACCCCAGCTCATTACCTTTGCTCCCTTTCTGTTTTCCTTTTTCTATTTATAACCTTATCAGATAGCACACGTACACTTTGGTACGTTTCACATTTGCCAGGAGCTTCATAGCACCCCACACTACGGCAATAAAGTCCGAACACTTTTTACAGTATAGTTCGGCACCCCGAATTTAACTCTATGCATTGGCTTCGAATCATGTCTTTGGTCAATAGTTCGGTTGCCCGGCTCCTGTGCTTGTGTGACGCCCCTGATTCAATCGTACACTAATCATACACGCAAACATGTACGATCAAGATCAGGGACTCACGGGAAGACATCACAACACAACTCTAAAACAGAAAATAAGTCATACAAGCATCATAATACAAGCCAGGGGCCTCGAGGGCTCGAATACAAGTGCTCGATCATAGGCGAGCCAACGGAAGCAACAATATCTGAGTACAGACATAAGTTAAACAAGTTTGCCTTAAGAAGGCTAGCACAAACTGGGATACATATCGAAAGAGGCGCATGCCTCCTGCCTGGGATCCTCCTAACTACTCCTGGTCGTCATCAGCGGGTTGTACGTAGTAGTAGGCACCTCCAGTGTAGTAGGAGTCATCGTCGACGGTGGCGTCTGGATCCTGGAATCCAGCATCTGGTTGCGAGAACCAGAAAGAAAGGAAAGGGGAAAAGGGGGGAGAAAGCAACCGTGAGTACTCATCCAAAGTACTCGCAAGCAAGGAGCTACTCTACATATGCATGGGTATATGTGTAAAGGGCCATATCAGTGCACTGAACTGCGAGAATGCCGAGAATAAGAGGGGATAACTAATCACGCCGAATACTACGCTCGGCAGCCTCCGTCTTCTGACATGTAGAAGAGAGTAGTAGAAGTCCTCCAAGTAGCATCGCATAGCATAATCCTACCCGGCAATCCTCCTCGTCGCCTGTTAGAGAGCGATCACTGAATTATATCTGGCACTTGGAAGGGTGTGTTTTATTAAGTATCCAGTTCTAGTTGTCATAAGGTCAAGGTACAACTCCAAGTCGTCCTGTTACCGAAGATCACGGCTATTCAAATAGATAAACTTCCCTGCAGGGGTGCACCACATAACCCAACACGCTCGATCCCATTTGGCCGGACACACTTTCCTGGGTCATGCCCGGCCTCGGAAGATCAACACGTCGTAGCCCCACCTAGGCCAACAGAGAGGTCAGCACGCCGGACTAAACCTAAGCGCACAGGGGTCTGGGCCCATCGCCCTTAGCACACTTGCATGTTGCGTGGGTGGCCGGAAGCAGAACTAGCCCCCATAATACAAGAGCAGGCTTACGTTCCAATCCGGTGGCAGCGCCTTCGATCGCCCGACGTCACGAAGGCTTGGCTGATACCACGCAGCCGAGTGCCCATATCTTTCCCACGTAGTTGGTTAGTGCGTATAGACCAAATGGCCAGACTCAGATCAAATACCAAGATCTCGTTAAGCGTGTTAATGATTTAACCACGGACACCGACCAGGGCCAGGCCCACCTCTCACCTAGGCGGTCTCAACCTGCCCTATGGCTCCGCCAGAAGATCCACTCGCGGGTACTCCTACGAGCCGACCCGACTTTAGTCACCACAGGTATCATGTAAAGTATATAGGTATATACCCGTAATCACCTCCCGAGTGATCACGACCCGATAGTATAGCAAGGCAGATGGACAAGAATGTACGGCCACAGATGGAATACTAGCATCCTATACTAAGCATGTAGGAATGCAGGTAAAGGTAACAACAGTAGTAGCAAGGACAGGCTATGCATCAGGATAGGATTAACAGAAAGCAATAACATGCTACACTACTCTAATGCAAGCAGTATAGAGAATAATAGGCGATATCTGGTGATCAAGGGGGCTTACACGAAGCTCAAGAGAAGGAGGTGTCATCATCACCGTAGTCGTACTGGGTAGCAGCGACGTCGGTCTCGGTGTCTAGCGAGAGAAGAGGGGGAAGAAACAATGAATACAATGCAAACAGATGCATAACGATGCATGACAAAGCAAAGCGTGATGCTAGGCATGCCCAATCGCAGTAGTAGGTGATACCAGCGAAGGGGGGGGAACATCCGGGAAAGTATTCCTGGTGTTCCGCGTTTTCGGACAGATGAACCGGAGGGGGAAAGTTGCAAGTTCGATAGGTTAGGGATGTCTGGCGGGCGAACGGGTTGTGTATCCGGATTCGTCTCGTCGTTCTGAGAAACTTTCATGTAGAAAGTATTTCCATCTGAGTTACGGATTAAAAGATATGATTTTCAAAAGAATTTATTAATTTTTGGAATTTAATTAATTATTTAATTTAATTCGAAATTGGATTTATGGCATCAGCATGATGTCATCTTGACGTCAAGTCAACAGGGGGTTGATTGGTCAACTGACCAGTGGGTCCCACTGGTCAGTGACACATTTTAATTAAACATATTAATTAACCTAATCAGAATAAATTAGGGGTGGGCCCCACTGTCATTGACTGATTAATTAATTACCTAACAATTTAATTAGTTTAGTTATTTGATTAGTTTAATTAATCAAAATTAATTAAGTTAATTAATTATTATTATTATTTATTTTATTATTATTATTTTTGTTTCTTTTTTTGTAAACGTTTCGCTGGGCCCTCGCTATCGGCCCTAGGGCCAAACCGCGGGCGCTATCAACGGCGCGGGCGCCGGCTCGACTAGGGCGCTGCCCTGCTACCACATGGCCGCACGCTACAGAGTCGAAGGCAGAGGAGCAGAAAGTGAGCGGGTCATAGCCGCGTGGCGCGCCATCGAAGGCATACCCGCAGAAGCGGCGACGGGATAGGCGCAGCCGAGGCGAAGGCGGCGCGAGGCTACCACAGACGGCAAGGCAGCAGGGGGGGAGAGATGCACGAGGCACGCTGCAAGTGGGCGCCGGAGGCTAACGAGCAGCAGAGCGACAGAGGCCATGCGAAGCCGAGCCAGGGAAGCGGCAGCGGCAGTGAGCGGGATGCGGGTGCGGGGCTGCGCGAGCGAGGGAGGTCCAGGGCGCAGGCGACACGCGGGTGCTGCAGAGGGCACCGACAGCTTCTGGCGCGGGCGCGATCTGGCGCGGTGAGCAGGGGAGCGCAGGGAGGCGAGGCCTTATCGTGGGCGTAGGGTTGGTGGCAGCGGGGCTTGTGGTGGGGGACAGGGACGACGGCGTCGATGTAGAAGAGGCAGACCGGCAAGGGAGCGCCGGCGACGGGCGGCGGGGCAGCGTCGGGCGCGCGGGGCATCGGGCGACCAGGGCGTCGGGTGCCCCGATCCCGATCCAGAATGGGGAGTGGGAGAGGAGAGCGTAGTGGGGGGCGAGTGGGGGGTTACGGGTTAGGGTTTGACCGGGATGGGGATATGGAGAGTGGGGTGGGGCGCGGCTGGGCCGGCCTGGTTGGTCGGGTTAGGACCAGATGGGCCTAGCGGCCTAGTGGCCATGGGGGGGGGGGGTTACTTTTATTTAGTTTTGTTTTTCATTTTTCTTTTATTTATTTCCTATCTGTTTTATTACATTCATCAGTTTATTTTAGTTTTATAAAATATATTATTAGTTTTACTAATTACACCATGACCACAAAAGTTTAAACCCCAATTAAAATAGTTTAATATTTTATAACTAATCAAGGGCATTTATTTAATTGTTTAAGTTGTTGTTTTATTTAACATAGTGCATTTAAATATTTTATTAAAATGTGGTTTCACCTCCAATGTTTTCTAGGGATTATTTATCACACGGAGAACATTTTAGTTTTAACGTTTGAAAACTTTTATCGTTTGACTTTAATTCAAATTTAGGTTTGAACCGGTTTTGAACTAACGCGATATTCACAACAGTAACGGAGGTGACGTGGCATCATTAGTAGAGGTTTACTGTAGCTTAAATATCCGGGCGTCACAATTTCCCTCCACTATAAGAAATCTCGTCCCGAGATTTAAGAGGTGGAATAAGGGGGAAGGGTCTGGTTACGAATTCCTAACGAATCTTCTCGGTCTTGGTTGCTCTTCTTGAAGTGGTCGATCCATAGTGCTGATGTCTTCATTTCTCTGCTTCAGGTAATCATGGTGAAGTCGGCATCCTTTCTTTGGAAAATCCATCGTACTTACGAAAGAATAATGGGGGAGCGTTCCGGGAGAACGGACCTTGGCTAAGTGAGGGATCGGTACTCGCCCGATCAGGTGCTTATGGCATCCTAGTTCGGATACTAGGGGTTGCGCCCACATTTTTATTGTCAAACTCCTATGGCTAAGTGAGGGTGCTAAAGCCGCATAGTCGGATTGCCTAGTTCGTTGCACTAAACACCTCCTTCAAGGACCAAACAATTGGATCAAGAGTGTTTAGATTCCATCCCGAACACCCCCATACTACCTACATGGGGGCAGAAGCCGACGACTGGCAAACTCTCAGATTTCATACAACACGGCCGCACAGGAGGTAATTTTTTTTAAAAACAAACATTATATTACATAACAACTTTGTTTCATCATACAAGGCAAAGACAACATGAATGTATTCATTCAAAGATAATGTCTTGCACACATTGCGTGGCCACAATGCGCGACCCCTCAAGGACGTCTTCAAAATACAGCTCGGGCGTGCGGTGCTCCTTGCCTTCAGGCGGCCCCTCGGTCACAAGCTTGATGGCATCCATCTTCGCCCACCACACCTTGACGCGGGCGAAGGCCATGCGCGCGCCCTCGATGCAGGCCGACCGCTTGACGACGTCCAGCCGTGGACAGGCACATACCAGCCGCTTCACGAGATTGAAGTAGTTGCTGGGTACAGCTTCGGCAGGCCACAGTCGAATTATCAAAACCTTCATGGCTAGCTCGGCCACCCTATGCAGCTCGACCAGCTGTTTTAGCTGATCGCTAAAGGGCACTGGATGTTCTGGAGCAAGATATTGCGACCAGAACAGCTTCTCTGTTGAGCTCCCTTCTTCGGCTCGGAAGAACTCTGAAGCGTCAGACACACTGCACAGCAGATCCGCCAACACCCCTTGTTGGCGATATAACTATTGAGTATAAACCGCCCAGGAGGGGTCGGGTTATACTCATGATGATTACCAGTATTTGAAGCCCATGAAGACATAGAAGATGGCAACTTATGAAGGAGGCTTAGTAAGAAGGCCCAAAGCCCAGAGGCGGGTTAGGGCGCATAGACATAAACCGCCAGAGGCGTATGACTTGTATTGTAAGATAGGAAAGAGTAGATACCAAGCCGGACACGTTATGAGCCGACCGGGATTCTGTGAACCGCGGGGCATCGACCTGTGTATATAAAGGGACGACCCGGCGGCGGTTTAGGGACAAGAAACAACAGATCGAGAGCCAGGTTAAGCATATTTGCTCCCTGGTCATCGAACCCCTAGCAATACCACCTCAAACTGGATAAGGCCTTTACCTTCACCGCAAGGGGCCGAACCAGTATAACTCCCCGTGTCCTTTGTTATGTTTAACCCCTTTAAGCTAATCTCGTTGCGATGGCTCCACGACTAAGTCCTCACACTAGGACATCTGTCGTGACAATTCCACGACAGTTGGCGCCCACCGTGGGGCTATCACACGATGGTTTCAAGTTCTTAGAGGGCAACTTCGAAGGGTTCAAGGGATACGCTGTGGGCCGGATGACCAAGAGTCGTCGCGGTAAGCTCTACATCGACGAAGCAGGCTGGGGCCCCGAGACTGGCTCAATCGAGTATGGGTATCGGGTCACCTTCAGCGGAATTCATGTTTTCATTGGCAAGATCGGCGAACCGGGCCCTGAGCCAGACATTTGCACCGACATCGTCGAGACGGCTCAGCATGCAGGACCTGCCCGAGTTCAGCCCGCCATGAAGCGCGCCTTCGTGGGATTCATTAACAGTGCGGAATATGAATCGGTATCTAACGGTGAGACAGTTATTTATTCAGATGGCGAGTCATCCACCGGCGAGACCGAGTTATTGTTCCAACTGCAAGATGGCCGGCTTGGGGGCTGTTCCGATGGCGGCAGTATTCCGTACCCCTGCGAGCCGGGTTGCGATCTTCATGGCCGGTACACAGCCGGTACAACATTCTTCAACTGCAGCGACACTGATTTCTGGATGAGCGGCGGTGGCGGCAGCCGGGGCAGGAGGCCCTGTGCTTCCGCCGGCTCAGGCCGTGACTGATTTGCTGGATAAATTGACAGTGTTGTTAACAACGGTGGTTAACCCGGCGGAACATGATCAGCTTAATGTTGCGGTTGCAAAATTGTGTGATGAGATAGCACATGCCAAGGAGGATCTGGACGCAGAAAACACTAGGATGGCCGAGGAGCGGGCTGCTTTGGATGCTCAGGCACAACGGATTCAGTCAGAATCTTATCGGCTCATGCTAGATCAGAACGCTTAAAACGATGTCATGAGAAGGAGGCATCGGAGTCATCTGCCCCCGGTTTATGAGGCAAGAAATCTCTTTAACACACCAGGAGCAGGAACCAGTAACCCGGAAGTGGTAAACCGGGTCAAAACGCTTGGTACGGGTACGCCGATTCACCGCGCACGATGGACCCTCCTCGTCAGAACAATAACCCGCCACAGCACGTGCCGACGCCACCGGGTCATTACTCTAACCCTTTGGATAACATGATCGCTGCAGCATCACGTGGCGGCTCTCCCGGTTGAAGGCGAGTCTCCAACGGCGGTTGAAACACGAAGGGCTAGAGAGCTCCTTCAAACAGCTTTGGTTCAGCAGCAGGCTTATTCTTACAGCTATGACAGGATTCACTCCACCCCTCGCCCGAGCTGGAGTTATAGCAGGCGTATCAATGAGCCAGTTGTATCAAGCAGTGGACGGAATCATAACCCACCACGTGGGCATAACCCGGCGGATGGAGGTGTTGATGCTCAGGGTGTGGTGGATCAAGGTAGAGCACGTCGAGAAGCCGAGTTAGAGGCACAGTATGCGGCCCGTCAACCTACTCCGGTTCGTTCAACAACTTCGATGGAGCCAGGTGTAACCTTTAGGAATTTGGGCATGCCATGTTTAGTGCCATCTTTACGTAATGAGCGTCTGCCCAAGGATTTCAAGGGTCCTTGCAAAGTGCCTAACTACACAACCGACTTAGCTCCTGAGGCATGGATTGAGAGTTATGAGATGGCCATGGAATTGCTGGATGTTAGCGAAGCTGCGTGTGCTAAGTATTTCCCCCTGATGTTGGAAGGGACGGCCCGTACTTGGTTAAAGGGGCTCCCTTCCAACTCCATTGGGTCATGGGTCGAGTTAAGGCCCGGTTTATCCAGAATTTTAAAGACACATGCAAGCAGCCCATGTCAATTGTGGATTTAGCCGCCCGTGTCCAAGAAGAAGGTGAATCGACAACTCATTGGGTGCGCCGGGTCTCAATGATTCTGCCCTCGTCGGATTGCATCAATGCCGACTCAGCAGTCTTAATGTTGGAAGGCAATTGTAGTTTCACGCCCCTGAAGCAGAAATTGGGTGGCTTAAACGCCATTGTAATGATATGGGGACACTCATGGCAGCTCTGGTTAAGTATGCTGACTCTGATGGTACCAAGGACCCCGAGTCTGACGACGGGAATTCGGGAAAGAAAAAGAAGAGCAGCAACGCCAAGGGGCAGCAGCATAACCTGGCGAATCAGGGAGGCAACGGTAAGCGCAAGGCTGGTAATAGTTTTAACTTTGTGGCTAACACCAATGCGCAGAATAATGGTCAGTGTCGTAAGGGTAAACCGCCCCCGCAGACTGGAGGGTCAGGCATCAATGTTGAGTAGCTGCTAAATCAGCCATGCCCTAGACTCGGGATGCGACAAAGGTCGTCTGGACACCTCTGGAAGGATTGCATCATTATGAAGGAGTTAAAAAATTCAAATCTTTTCCAACACATTCATGGGCCGGGTGGCGGTTCAGGACTCGGTTTTCATGGACCGGGTTACGGCGGTGGCGGTTCAAGCTCTGGATTCCAGGGTAATCCGGGCAATCAAGGCAACCAGGGTGGTTACAGTTAGCAGAATAATAAAGGGAATCAACAGCAGCAACAATCTGGTTATCAGAGCAACCCGAAGTAGTTGAATAGTGGACAGTATCATGTTTTTATCAGCTTCATAAAAGGGTGGTGAACGCTGTTGAACCGGCAGTTCCCCGTTATTTGTGCTGGTCTGAGCAGCCCATCGTGTGGAGTCGTGAAGATCACCCGCCCCGGGTTGATAATCCGGGCCACCTGGCGTTGGTGGTGGCACCTCAGGTTGGGGGTTATAAGTTCACCAAGGTACTCATGGACGGAGGGAGCAGCATCAATATTCTCTATTATGAGACCTTCCGTCGCATGGGGTTGACAGATAAAAATCTTAGACCGTCCAACACTGTTTTCCATGGTGTGGTGCCTGGTAAGTAGGCATACCCAGTTGGTAAGATAGCTCTGGAAGTGGCTTTTGGAGATGATCATGACTCTAGGTCAGAGACATTTACCTTTGAGGTGGTGAAAATCAAGAGCCCTTATCATGCTCTGTTTGGACGACCGGCTTATGCTAAGTTCATGGCCAGGCCATGCTATGTTTATTTGCAGCTCAAGATGTCGGGTCACAAGGGGACCATCATAGTGCGGTGGGAGCCGGAGGATAGCTTTGGAGTGTGAAGAGGGTGATGCAGCCTATGCTGAGTCGGCTTGTGCAACAGAGGAGTTAAAGTTTTATAAGGACAATGTTGATCCGGCGGATATGACTTCTTTGAAAAAGCCAACTATGGAGCATGATCCGGCCTTGAAGTTTAAATCGGCTGATGAGACTAAGCTAATTGATTTCGTTCCTGGCGATTCATCCAAGCAGTTCAGCATCAGCGTTAATCTGGATCTAAAATAGGAAAGCGCGCTCATCGAGTTCATCCATGAGAACCGGGACATCTTTGCATGGAAACCTTCTGACATGCCAGGTGTCCAAGGGAACTCGCTGAGCACACTCTTAATATTGATCCCAAGTTTAAACCGGTCAAGCAGTTTCTTCATCGCTTTAACGAAGAGAGGTGTAAGGCCATTGGTAAGGAGGTAGCCCGGCTATTGGCGGCTGGGTTTATTGTTGAAGTTTTTCATCCTGAGTGGTTGGCTAACCCGGTGTTGGTGCTCAAGAAGAACGACACTTGGCGCATGTGTGTGGATTACATAGATTTAAACAAGGCTTGCCCAGCTGATCCTTTTGCTCTCCCTCGTATTGATCAGATTATTGATGCTACGGCGGGTTGTGAGTGGTTGAGTTTTTTGGATGCTTATTCTGGTTATCATCAGATCAAGATGGCAGTTAAGGACCAGGAGAAGACAGCTTTTATAACTCCCTTTGGAGCCTGCTGCTATGTATCTATGCCTTTTGGGCTCAAGAGTGCCCAAGCAACTTATCAGCGATGTGTGCAGAATTGCCTTCATAATCAGATTGGGCGAAAGTTCATGCTTATGTGGATGACATTGTGGTGAAAAGCCAGAAAGAAGGAGACGTTGATAGACGACCTGAAGGAAACCTTTAATAATCTCCGAGTTTATAAGATGATGCTTAATCCGGCCAAGTGTGTTTTTGGTGTACCGGCAGGCAAGCTCTTGGGCTTTCTGGTGTCTAACATGGGCATTGAGGCTAATCCGGAGAAGATCAAGGCTATCACTTCTCTGGCTAAACCAGCATGTGTCAATGATGTGCAATGTTTGGCGAGTCGTATTGCGGCCTTAAGACAGTTGGGAGAAAAAGCTATCCCTCTGTATCAGATGATGAAAAAGATGGACAACTTTGTCTGGGGTGATGCCGCTAATGCAGCGTTCCAGGACTTAAAGAAATAGCTGGTTGAACCGCCTGTTCTTGCTGCCCCTATTGATAAGGAGCCATTGTTGTTATATGTGGCTGCTAACGCCCGGGCTGTCAGCATGCTATTGTGGTGGAGCGAAAGGAGGCAGGCAAGGAATATCCGGTTCAACGGCTGGTTTATTATATCAGCGAGGTACTTATTGAGTCCAAGCAGAGATACCCACATTGGCAGAAGCTTGTGTATGGAGTTTTCATGGCAAGCCGGAAGCTTAAGCAATATTTTCAGGGTCATCCCATCACCGTGGTCGATTACGCTCCTTTGGGAGATATCATCCAGAACAGGGAAGCAACTGGCCAGGTTGCTAAGTGGGCCATTGAGCTTGGACCTCACGGGTTAAAGTATATGCCTCGTACGGCCATCAAGTCCCAAGCACTTGTGGATTTCATCAATGACTGGACAGAGTTGCAAGCACCGGAGGAAAAGCCAGATAACACATATTGGACTATTCAGTTTGATGGGTCTAGGCAATTGGAGGGCTCGGGGGCTGGAGTTGTGCTCACTTCCCCTCGAGGTGATAAGTTTTGTTATGTTCTTTGCTTGATGTTCCCTTGCACTAACAATGCAGCTGAGTATGAGGCCTTGCTCCATGGTCTTCAGATGGCTAAGGAGATGAATTTAAGCCGGGTAAGGTGCTTTGGTGACTCAGATTTGGTGGCTCAACAAGTCTCTGGTACTTGGGATTCTAAAGATCCACTCATGGTGGCTTATCGATGGGAGGTGGATGTTATTGCTGGTCACTTCAAGGGTTACCAAGTGGAGCATGTTGATCGAAGGAAAAATGAAGCGGCCGATGCCTTAAGCCGGCTGGGTTCTCAACGTAAACCGGTGCCACCTAACATTTTTCTTGACGTCTTGCATAACCCATCGGTCAAGTTACCTACAGAGGAGGATTTGGCTATTCCTGACCCGGAAGCCCAGTTGGTGGCAGCTCTTCATGTTATCCCTGATTGGACAGTTCCATATTTGGCATATATGACCCGGGGCGAGTTACCTGAGGATGAAACTTTGGCCAGGCAGATAACCCGGCGGTCCAAGTCAATGACTATTGTCAATGGGGAGTTACATCATTGCAGCGTCACAGGGGCGTTTCAGCGCTGCGTTTCTCCTGAAGAAGGATGTGAGATTCTGCGTGAGATCCACGAAGGAGATTGTGGTCATCGTGTGTTCAAAATCTCTAGTGGCCAAGGCTTTTCGTCACGGCTTCTATTGGCTGACGGCTCATGCTGATGTTGAGGACTTGGTCAGAAAATGTGACGGTTGTCAGAAGTTTTCACGTCGAGCTCATGTTCCTGCTCATGAGTTGAGGATGATTCCAATCACTTGGCCGTTTGCAACTTGGGGGCTTGATATGGTTGGACCTTTTAAGAGGTCCAAGGATAAGAAGACCCACCTTTTGGTGGCGGTTGATAAGTTCACTAAGCGGGTAGAGGCGAAGCCAGTCAGTAAGTGTGATGCAGCAACGGCGGTTCAATTCATGAAGAAGGTGATCTTCCGTTTTGGATTTCCACACGGCATTATAACACACAATGGCACGAACCTCTCCAAGGGTGCTATGAAAGACTTTTGTCAACGTGAGCACATCCGGCTTGATGTGTCGTCAGTGGCTCATGCTACGTCTTGAGCTTGCGTTGGTTTTCCTCGAAGAGGAGAGGGTGATGCACCAAGTGTAGCATAAGTATTTCCCTCAGTTTTGAGAACCAAGGTATCAATCCAGTAGGAGGCTCCTCAAAAGTCCCACGCACCTAAACAAACAAACTGAGAACTCGCAACCAACGCAATAAAGGGGTTGTCAATCGCTTGGCCACTTGCGAAAGTGAGATCTAATAAAGATAGTATGATAAGATAAATATATTTTTGGTATTTTATAGTATAGATGCAAAAAGTAAAGATGCAAATAAAAGTAGATTGGGGCAAATATGATAAGAGATAGACCCGGGGGCCATAGGTTTCACTAGTGGCTTCTCTCAAGATAGCATAAGTATTACAGTGGGTGAACAAATTACTGTCGAGCAATTGATAGAAAAGCGCATAGTTATGAGATTATCTAGGCATGATCATGTATATAGGCATCACGTCCATAACAAGTAGACCGACTCACCTTTGCATCTACTACTATTACTCCACGCATCGACCGCTATCCAAAGATGCATCTAGAGTATTAAGTTCATAAGAACAGAGTAACGCATTAAGCAAAATGACATGATGTAGAGGGATAAACTCATGCAATATGATATAAACCCCATCTTGTTATCCTCGATGGCAACAATACAATACGTGCCTTGCAACCCTTTCTGTCACTAGGTAAGGACACCGCAAGATTGAACCCAAAGCTAAGCACTTCTCCCATGGCAAGAAAGACCAATCTAGTAGGCCAAACTAAACTAATAATTCGAAGAGACTTGCAAAGATAACTTAATCATACATAAAATAATTCAGAGAATATTCAAATATTATTCATAGATAAACTTGACCATAAACCCACAATTCACCGAATCTCGACAAACACACCGCAAAAAGAGTTTACATCGAATAGATCTCCACAAGAGAGGGGGAGAACATTGTATTGAGATCCAAAAAGAGAGAAGAAGCCATCTAGCTAATAACTATGGACCCGTGAGGTCTGTGGTAAACTACTCACAACTCATCGGAGGGGCAAGGATGTTGATGTAGAGGCCCTCCGTGGTTGATTCCCCCTCCGTGAGTGTCGGCGAAGGCTCCAAGATGGGATCTCATGGATCTGAGAAGGTTCTGGCGGTGGAAATTGTGTTTCGTAGTGCCCCTGGATGTTTTCGGGGTACGTAGGTATATATAGGAGGAAGAAGTACGTCGGTGGCCGCCTGAGGGGCCCACGAGACAGGGGCGATATATCTCGTGGAGGCCTCGGCTGCTTCTTAACTTGCACTCCAAGTCCTCTGGATCACGTTTGTTGCAAAAATCACGCTCCCGAAGGTTTCATTCCGTTTGGACTCCGTTTGATATTCCTTTTCTTCGAAATACTGAAATAGGCAAAAACAAAGCAATATGGGCTGGGCCTCCGGTTAGTAGGTTAGTCCCAAAATGATATAAATGTGTAAAATAAAGCCCATAAACATCCAAAAGGGGTAATATAATAGCATGGAACAATAAAAAATTATAGATAAGTTGGAGACGTATCAGCTCACCCTCAATCTAATGGTCAAGCTGAGAGAGCTAATCAAGAGATCCTGAGAGGCATCAAGCCCCGGCTTATGGTTCCTTTACAGAGGACGCCGGGTTGTTGGGTGGAGGAGTTACCTTTCATGTTATGGAGCATTAATACCACCCCCAACAGGTCTACGGGTTACACGCCTTTCTTAATGGTTTACGGAGAAGAAGCAGTTCTCCCTAGTGACATCCGTCATGACTCACCTCGGGTGGAGGCTTATGTTGAAGCGGACAACAAACAAGCACATCAGGAAGCACTGGACTTGTTGGATGAGAAGCGTGATATCGCAGCGGCTCGTTCGGTGATTTATCAGCAAGATCTGCGCCGTTACCATAGCCGCCGGGTTAAAACCAGAACTTTTCAAGAAGGCGATCTGGTGCTCCGGCTTATTCAGGATCAGACTGATATGCACAAGTTATCCCCACCTCGGGAAGGACCCTTTGTGGTCAGCAAGAATCTGAACAATGGGTCATACTACCTTATCGATGTTCGAGAGCACAAAGACTCACGTAAATCGGAGGAGGAGACCCACCGGCCGTGGAATATTGCTCATCTTCGGCCTTATTACACCTGAGCCATAGGCTCTTCTGATGTACATATTTTTGACAATGTATATATTATGATCAATATAATAAATCGCATCCTCGCTAAAGGTGGCCTCCGCTGCTTTTTTTCTTAATAAGTTCTTGGTTACTTGGGGGCTTCCGGCTTATGCATGAAGTTATGACTACCCTTTGAACCGGCTTATAAGCCAATTGAAAAAAAAATTGGGGGCTTGCTACCCAGATTAAAGGGACCAAAGAGAGTCTGTTGCAAAAGCACAACTCAAACATAGGTGCCCATTGAGCATAGCTCAGAAATATTGCTTGGGGGCTCTTTTGTTCTAAAGAACCGGAATAGCTATAACCCTTGTGATAGGCTTAAAAGTCAGGCTTGGACGCCAAGTGTATTCACCTAAAACCCCGGGTTATCCTGCCTTTTTAAGTAAGCCACTCCGCCTGTATTCTCGGTATGACTCAATAACGTTTGACAAGTCAATCTCATGCAGACCCTGAACTTGTCAAAGTTAAAACGACGATTGGTTAATGTGAGGTCCATCTTATAAGGTTTGTAAAACGGTTTAACTCAATGGCCTGGCAGCCCGTGAAAAGCCTCGGATTTCGGCCTGGCAGCCCATGAAAAGCCTCATTTTTCATTTGTTTTTATTTGACAATTTTTTAGGTTTATTGAATAAGGATTATAAAGTTTTATTATCACAATTCGCCGATATTTATTAACTCGGCTTGGCTTTCGACTATAAGTCGTCACTACATGATAAATACGGTGTTTATTAACCCGGCCTGGTTTTGACTATAAGTCGCCAGTATAAGGTAACATGATATCTGGTGTTTATTAACCCGGCTTGGTTTTGTTCATAAACCGGCAATATATATTTACCAGTGCTCAAATTTTGGGTTATCACCCTTATTACACTGGTTTGATAAACCAACAGTGTGAACAAATATCACAGCGGTAAACCGCCAGGACACTTTTTTCACTCTTGAATGCAGAGACAGATTCAAATTGCTCATATCATAAGCATATGTGGCATATTTTAAACATGGCAGAATAGCAGTGTCATTCAAAGTAAATATGCACTATGGCATAGCAGATCAAGAGTTTCAACTAGCCTATTACAAGGCGTTTTGATGCCCAAAAAGAATAATTGTTCTCAACAAGTCTTGTAGAATGCAGAAGCTAAACCGGCCATGAATGCAAATGCCCGGTTTATGAATCTTCGTCGGGCTGACTTGAAGGTTCCCGATCATCCTGAGCCGGTTCCGGATCATCCTGCGCCGTTGAATGGTGGAGGCGCGTGAGTGGTCTGGTCCGAACAGGTTGATGCAGCGGCCAAGGTCGAGGCAGAGGTGAAGCTTGATGGCGGCGGCTGAGCTCGAGTACCAGGGCGTCGCGAGGAAGGTGACGAGACAAAGAGGCACGGGGGGAGTGAAAGGGACCCCGGTCCTATTTATAAGGCAAATGGATAAGTGTCAAGCGCGGGAATCGAGGAGGTCAAAAAATGGATCTGTAGATGTGCAGACGCCTCGATTTTCAGAGATACATTAAAGAAAAGGAGATACATTAAAAGATTTGGGCTCTGTGTAAAGTTAATGGCAGGTGACGTCATGGCGGGTTATCATGATTCCAGAAGATGACGTCATGGCGAGTTATAAGTTTCACGAAGGAAATGAAGGAGGGAATTTTTTTCTAAAAGTGTTGAAGATTGATGTGAATAAGTTCAAATCAACCTGGGGCCTAATGTTGGGGATATAACTATTGAGTATAAATAGCCCAGGAGGGGTCGAGTTATACTCATGATGATTACCAGTATTTGAAGCCCATGAAGACATAGAAGATGGCGACTTATGAAGGAGGCTTAGTAAGAAGGCCCAAAGCCCAGAGGCGGGTTAGGGCCCATAGACATAAACCGCCATAGGCGTATGACTTGTATTGTAAGATAGGAAAGAGTAGATACCGTGCCGGACACGTTATGAGCCGGCCGAGATTCTGTGAACCGCGGGGCGTCGACCTGTGTATATAAAGGGACGACCCGACGGCGGTTTAGGGACAAGAAACAACAGATCGAGAGCCAGGTTAAGCGTATTCGCTCCCTGGTCATCAAAACCCTAGCAATACCACCTCAAACTGGATTAGGCCTTTACCTTCACCGCAAGGGGCCGAACCAGTATAACTCCCCGTGTCCTTTGTCCTGTTTAACCCCTTTAAGCTAATCTCGTTGCGGTGGCTCCACGACTAAGTCCTCACACTAGGACATCTGCCGTGACAATTCCACAACAGTTGACAATTCCACGACACCCCTGGAGAACTCCGAATCCGGGTTAGTAAGAAATACTTATTCTCCACATACTTTCTTTGCATACTAAATGCCTTACCCGCCGCAATCTTCTTGGCCTCCTGGATCTCCTGGAGGGTGCCCTGTGCTTCAACCCAGGCCTCTTCCGCGCTTTGGCGAGCCTTGGCGAGTTCGGTCTCTCGAGCCGAAACATCGCACTCCAAGGCATCGCATTTCTTCAGAGTGTCCTGGAGCTCTTGCTGGACCTCGTTAAGCTTGGCCTTGAGTTTTTTGCGGGCGGCTTGCTCCTTGGCAGCTTTCTTCTCAGCTTCGGCTAGGGCCTTTTTAAGGGCCTCGACCTCGGTCGTCGCTCCTACACATATCATGACACTACGGTCAATACACATCATTTATTCTTTCCGAATATATAGCGAGTCATCGCATACCTTGCTTGTCTTCTAGCTACTTCCTCGCTTGGCCGAGCTCCTCCTCGGCCCACTCCAGTCTCTGCTTTAGTCCGGAGACTTCGGCAGTGTGTGAGGTCGCGGCCAGCAACGACGCCTGCTTATTCACATAAGACATATTTAGTTAGTTTCCTGCGAAATTTAATTGATCCTCTGTCCGGCTTTTCTCTCCTAACACCGGATAGTGTCTCAGGGGCTACTGTCTGTATTGGGATTTTTCCTTCTGCGTTGCTTACCTCAAAGCCGGTCAGCAGGTTGCTGCAGGCTTCGGTCAGCCCGCCCTTGACGGAGTGAACCCTCTCAATCACCGTACCCATAAGGATATGGTGTTCATCCATGATGGAAGCACCTCGTAGCGCTTCCAGCAGATTATCCAGTGCCTCTGGTTGGACAGAGGGCACCGGCGGAATAGGCACACCCCCTTCTTTCGAAGGAGGTTGCTCGCCGGATTCTGGAGCCATATAGGTCTCCGGTATCGTATTCGGCTGGGGGTCGAACTAAGCATGGGCCCCATCACCCGTCTCCATGGGGGTCTGCTCCCCCATGTGTCCAGCGACTGAGGTCTCGCCCTCTGGCGTCTCCTGACCCTCTCCCTGGCCAGGGAAGGTCCTTCGGGACAGCACCTCGGCGTCGCCCTTAACCTTGGGAGATTGAGCGGCCGGCGGTGACTCGCTGGCCGTCGCCTTCGAATCCAGCGAACCTCCTGATGAGGATCGCTAGGAGCTGTCGTGGGCCGGACTACAATAGCATTATTTGACATGTTAATACCATGAGGCGAAGAGGCAGGATACACGGATGAATACGAGTTTTCCAGTACTTATGATGCGGCCAGGGGCTTGTTTCGGGGGCGTCGCTCCGGTCTGCTGTCGATGTCCCATGCGGAGTTATCTTCAAGGGAGCCCTTCCCCCTCTTGGACGCCTCCGCCTACAGACTCGTGGAGGCCGCCCTCTTCTTCCTTTCCCCATCAGGGGGAGGGTTGTTTTCCTCCTCCTCCTCCTCCTCCTCGTCATCCTCAGCGTCGGAGGAATGGGTCTCGTGACGTCCGAAGAACCCTTGCGACGGGGGCCACTTTTGGCCCCCTTGGCCTTCTTCTCCGGCGGCTGATAGGGCGCCGGGACCAGCATCTTCGCCAGAATCGGGATGACTGGTTCTTCGGGCAGCGGAGCCGAACATTGAATCCGCTCCGCTTTCTCTGTCCATACCTGAAAGAACAAAATAGTAAAGTTTAGTTACCCTCCTTGAACAAGCAAGTAGAGGGTACGCCTTGAGACGTGAAGGACTTACCGCATTGGCGGGATGGGCAAGATCCTGCCCGCGGTCCGAGTCTATGGCCGGCGGCTTCTTGTTGCCCTCGAAGAGCAACATCCAGGCATCTTCGTGAGTGGTTCCGAAGAGCCTCACCAGGGTTTGGTGCTTCTCCGGATCGAATTCCCATAAAGGGGAGGTTCGGCTTTGGAGGGGAGGATCCGGCGAACTAGCATCACTTGGATCACGTGGACGAGCTTGATGTTTTTGTCCACCATGCTTTGGATGCGCGTTTGCAGCGCTATCAGCTCATTCGACGAAAACCAATTTGGGCCCTTCTCCATCCAAGAAGTAAGCCGCATTGGAGCTCCGGACTTGAATTCGGAAGCCGCGGCCCAGGTGGCGTCGCGGGGCTCTGTGATATAGAACCACAGCTTCAGCCACTCCTTGACAGTCTCCACGAACGCGCCTTTGGGCCATGTGACATTGGGCATCCTACTCACCATGGCTCCTCCGCACTCCGCGTGTTGGCCATCCACCACCTTCGGCTTCACGTTGAAGATCTTGAGCCACAGTCCGAAGTGGGGCTGGATGCGAAGGAAAGCCTCGCACACGACAATAATTGCCGAGATGTTGAGGAAAGAGTTCGGGGCTAGATCATGGAAATCTAGCCCATAATAGAACATAAGTCCGCGGATGAAAGGGTGGAGAGCAAACCCTAACCCGCGGACGAAATTGAACACCACCCTCTCGTTGGGCTTCGGGGAGGGGATAACTTGCCCCTTTGCCGCCAGACGGTGGGCGATTTCCTTCGCCAGATACCCGGCTGCCCGAAGCTCAGTAATGTCCTTCTCCTTGACGGAGGAGGCCATCCACTTGCCTTGCCCTCCAGATCCGGACATGGTTGAGTGCTTTCTTGAAGTGGAAAGGATGAGGACTTGGGCGCTGGAGCTCGAGAATGGAGGAGCAGAGAAGGAAAAGGCATGGGTGAAGAAAGGGAATCCTTATCCCCTTATAAAGGCAGTGAATATCGAACGCCTCCCCACTCGCCTTAAAACTCGCCTATTCCTAAGGGATGTGCAAACGGCACGGTTGGATTACCCACGCCCGTATTGATGAGAAACCCGCAATAAGGGGACACGATATCTGCTTTGACAAGACGTGCAAATGGAAACCGCATCTCGAAACGCGGAACAGCATACGAAAACGGTTCAAAATAATGACCGGGCAGACGTGATGTCATCTTGCAAAAATTTGTCAGCGGATGGGACTCTTGAAATACTATACTCTCGCTATGTGTGCAGTACTTGTGTTGCAAATCCGGACAAGTTCGTTGCGTCCGAAGACAATCTTGGAGTATTAGGAAAGGGGAACCCGCCTTGCAATGCCGAAGACAAACTGCGCGCAGGACACCTCGTCATTGAAGCTTGGTTCAGGGGCTACTGAGGGGGTCCTGGACTAAGGGGTCCTCGGGCGTCCGACCTGTTGGACATGGGCGGACTAATGGGCTGTGAAGATACAAGACCGAAGACTCTCTCCCGTGTCCGGATGGGACTCTCCTTGGCGTGGAAGGCAAGCTTGGCGCCCAAATATGAAGATTCCTTTCTCTGTAACCAACTTTGTACAACCCTAGTCCCCTCCGGTGTCTATATAAACCGGAGGGCTTAGTTCGGAAACATATATAGTCATACATGCTAGACTTCTAGGGTTTTTAGCCATTACGATCTTGTGGTAGATCAACTCTTGTAATACTCATATTCATCAAGATCAATCAAGCAGGAAGTAGGGTATTACCTCCATAGAGAGGGCCCGAACCTGGGTAAACATTGTGTCCCCTATCTCCTGTTACCATCGACCTTAGACGCGTAGTTCGGGACCCCCTACTCGAGATCCGCCAATTTTGACACCGACAGGGGCACCCTAGAACACAACAACATACATTGTCTTAGCCGTGTGTGGTGCCCCCTCCACCATAATCCACCTCGGTCATATCATTACAGTACTTAGGCAAAGCCCTGCGCCGGTAGCTTCATCATCACCATCATCACGCCGTCGTGCTGACGAAGCTCTCCCTCGACACTCAGCTGGATCAAGAGTTCGTGGGACGTCGCCGAGCCGAACGTGTGCAGATCGTGGAGGTGCCGTACTTTCGCTACTAGGATCGGTCGGATCGTGAAGATGTACGACTACATCAACCGCATTGTCATAACGCTTCCGCTTTCGGTCTATGAGGGTATGTGGACAACACTCTCCCCTCCCGTTGCTATGCATCACCATGATCTTACGTGTGCGTAGGAATATTTTTTTAAATTACTGCGTTCCCCAACAGAGGGAAAGGGGGGCGCCGCCCCCTCCCCCTAGTCCAATTCGGACTGCCATGGGGGTGGGCACCCCATGCGGCCCTCCTCTCTCTCCACTAGCCCACTAAGGCCCTAGTACTCCGGTAAAATATCTGAACCACTGGAAACCATTCCGATGTCCAAATACTACCATTTCGAGACTCCTGTCGTCTCCGTGATCTCATCCGGGACTCCGAACAAACTTCGGTCACCAAAATACATAACTCATAATACAAATCGTCATTGAACGTTAAGCGTGCGGACCCTACGGATTCGAGAACTATGTAGACATGACCGAGACACATCTCCGGTCAATAACCAATAATAAAACCTGGATTCTCATATTGGTTCCTACATATTCTACGAAGATCTTTATCGGTCAAACCGCATAACAACATACGTCATTCCATTTGTCATCGGTATGTTACTTGCCCGAGACTCGATCGTCGGTATCATCATACCTAGTTCAATCTTGTTACCGGCAAGTCTCTTTACTCGTTCCGTAATGCATCATCCCGCAACTAACTCATTAGTCACATTGCTTGCAAGGCTTATAGTGATGTGCATTACCGAGAGGGCCCAGAGATACCTCTCGGATACACGGAGTGACAAATCCTAATCTTGATCTATGCCAACCCAACAAACACCTTCGGAGATACCTATAGAGCATCTTTATAATCACCCAGTTACATTCTGACGTTTGATAGCACACAAGGTGTTCCTCTGGTATTCGGGAGTTGCATAATCTCATAGTCAGAGGAATATGTATAAGTCATGAAGAAAGCAATAGCAATAAAACTAAACGATCATAATGCTAAGCTAATGGGTGGGTCTTGTCCATCACATCATTCTCTAATGATGTGATCCCGTTCATCAAATGACAACACATGTCTATGGCCAGGAAAGTTAACCATCTTTGATTAACAAGGTTGTCAAGTAGAGGCATACTAGGGACACTCTATTTTGTCTATTAACACATGTACTAAGTTTCCGGTTAATACAATTCTAGCACGAATACTAAACATTTATCATGATATAAGGAAATATAAATAACAACTTTATTATTACCTCTAGGGCATATTTCCTTCACAATAAAGCTTTTGAATAAGCATGAGTGATCAAATGGAATAAAGCAGCTTGATAAGAATCTATACCTAGAGCTAACATCATATAACCCAATTGAGACATTGTAGAATAGGCTAAGCTTCTTTTAATATCTCTCTGAGCAAGAGCTAAAGTAGCTTCTAAGAATAATGTTATTGTACCTACTAAAGAAATAAAACTCATTATCAAAGGTAAAGATATGAAAAGAGGAAGAAGTCGAGCTAGAAGAAAAATTCCTGCAGCAACCATAGTTGTTGCGTGTATAAGAGCCGAAATAGGAGTAGGTCCTGTATCCCTTCTTGAAGGTTGTTGCCGAAGAAGTCTACTTGGTCGTAGGCGTTAATTTCACTTCTTGTATTGATTCTATCATAGTTGTATATGTTTTGTACTTGTTTCATTGGTGACTTGTGCCTCACCGTCTTACATCAACTTTAATGTAGACGACTGTGTGCATCACAATGATGCAGAGACCAAGGATTTTAACCTATCTTTTTTTAAGAAAAAAGTCACAAATCAAGCAAGCCGTAGTACGCCAAGAGAAAATACCTTGTGAAAGTCGGAAGAGAATTTATGGCACGCAAGTCTCACAGCACGGAGTCTGTCGTACGTGTTTTTATTTTTGGCTTTTGATTTTCAAACATTTATTTCTTTTTGGACGAAAAGTCCAAATTAAGTTATATTTTCATATTCACGTTTCTCATGAGAAGGGATTTCAAATATGCTCCATTTTGAGTATGTTTTGATAAATTTTGAAAGTAGATATTAAGTTTTAACTCTTAAAGCTTAGTATGCGCAAACAATAAAATCATGATTTTTGCCTATGGCCGACAAAAAAAAATATCTTAAAATTTTATCTATAAACATGGTAAAAGCGAGTGAGAAAATTGTAAGTTTCAGATAAAAAAATCGTGCGTTTCAACCACTAAAACTTAAAACTTACTTTGCCCTTGTGCCGGATCCAACTATTTTCAGTGTGTACACATTTGACACCCACAGTCACTGCCCTGGTTCATTCATACCGGTACCGTAGTATGAATAGTACTGCGACTCCGGCGACCAGGTAAACTAGTTCCGGTCAAACTAAAAATAAATAATAGTACGAATTTTATCAAATCCCACTTAAAACTCAACATTGCCGAAGAAGCTATCAATCAACGCAAAGCAAGGCAGTGGGGTCGAGGTCGATGCATGGCACTGACAGCTGACTGACTGACTGACCGAACGACTGACACCAACCCAAGCGAAGCAAGCCAAGCCTGCAGCGCGCACACAGCTAGAGGATGATGATGGCGGGGAACGAGGGCATCGATACCTTGCTTGCGGACGGCGAGTTGGGGAAAGCAAAGGAAACAAATTTTGAATCTGGAAAGAGATCAAAGACAGGGAGAGATGCTTCGGCTCCGCCCTCCCTTGTCTCTTCTTTGCAATCACATGCCTTTCAGTCCCCCCCAAAAAACATGCTTTCGAGCGGACCCAGAAAAATTCCGGCCATACGGTAGACTATAGGAATCTGCATCATACCACCACCAGACGAGTTTTTTTACCCCCAACCAGACCGCTATACGGTTCCATGTTTTGGCTGAAAATTTCAAAGATCTCATCATTTACATTATGTAGGAAGAAAAAACTACAAATCAAATACTCCTAGCAAGATCTCATTTACATTCTGTGGGAGAAAAACACTAAAAATCATACTCTGTGCACTCTTCTTTTAACACAGTACAGACGTAGACGCTCATACACGCATCCATATGAACACACGCACGCACACCCTATCCTTAAGGAAACCTTCGAGTGACTGAGCCGGCACATCGTCTTGAGATTGATAAAGTCGTCACACACCTTCATAGTCTGATGGAAACGTATCCTCTCACTGAATACACATCGCCGGAATGTCTGAAATAAATTCAAAAAAATATGGGAGCAATGTCAACTATGAGACTTGAACTCTGGTGAACAGAAAATACCACTGTCCTTTTAACCATTCAATCACAGATTGGTTGGCAAATCAAATACTCCTATTACTCATTTTATTGGAGTATTGGGTACATGCGTGGAGAATCACATCACTGGTCATAGTTTCATAGACTGAACACTTGCCTTTAGCTTTTTCTATTTCTGTAAATAATGTGACATCTGGTGCTCGTTTCTTTCGCGACATGCATGTTCGGTTACTTTTAACAGCACCAGCTATGTGGTTAAAAACAAATCAAAGCGCGAGGGAAAGATAGGAGTGCCTTTCGACCAAAATTTTGTACCCCGTATTTTTAAGAGGCTGCGGGGAAAAGAATGCAACGGCCCGGGAAGAAAAAAGGGGATCGATCGGGTCAACAAGAACAAAACATGGGGTCCCAACTGGAGTGAGCTTTCGGTTTTCTCGTCGCTCCTTTTTCTCGGGGTCCGAAATATTCCACGTGGCTCCGGTGTCGTCATGGCGACGCGTTACTTGTCACGTACTAGGTTCTTTTGTTAAAACTGATTAGCCCTCCTTCGATTCACATGATAGAAAAAATGGAGGAACAGAAAAGATAAACGAATATGATAGAAAAGTATTTGTGAACTCGATATTGAAAAATACAGTAACTCTTCCAAATTGAGGTGTTTAATTCGCAGGAAAAAGACTAAAAGAGACCAACTTAAAACTCCCTTCTTGCTGCAGTTATGTGCTTATCAGATGATAATAAGGTCTAGAACATGATTTGCCTCGTCCCTTGTGCACGGAAATTTTAAAATGGGGTCCAGGTGAATTTTGTTACTATTTGTATGTCTTCCCTTCATTTTTCGTACATCTTCCCTTCCCTTCTCCGATACACGGGCAACCCCCTAGCACAACTGTCGCAACGTTCACCTCGCCGAGCACACAGGGTATCCAACCCTTCTTCTCCGATGACTGATGTCAACCTAGTCCTCTACCAAACGGGGTGGTGTGGTGGCAAACCCACCCATGGTGCAGTGGATGACCTTCCAAAGCTGATTTGGTGGCAGGCAGATCTAGCTCTGCCAGATCATTGACCATAGGTTAGAAGCACTACATCGTCGACCGAGACAGATTGACGAGGAGCTGGGTGGCGGCTGCCAGGAGGTGAATATTGTCAGTCGCTACCGACCTCCACCGGCAGAGTACAAAACACCGGAGGACCCCTTATGATGATGACGTCACAGATCTTCAGCACAATGAGCTCCAAAGTGTTACCGGCCTTCGCGTAGATGGATTTTTGTATGGTTAGCTACTATATGCTTACATATTTTTATAGGGTTAATGTTGCTTATAAAAACTTGTTTTAGGGTTACATACCGATATAGTTGTATCTTTGTCTCTCTTGCATATAGATCACATACCTTATTTCCTGTAGTGAAGTCAAACAATGTTTTTGACATGCCGACATACCGATGTGTAATGAAACTAGGTCCAAATGAAATATTTCTCTTGCATGTGCTTTATTATTTTGGTGGTAATGTATAAAATAACAACTGTTGAATTTTAATATAATATTATACTTTTTGAATTTTAATATAATATTACCAAGCTACAAGTCCTAACTTAAACATTTTTTTCCTATTATCAATAGGGGTATGATAGGGGACATGTATTGGGTTTCGTCACAATTGTGACATTTTCATTCACTGTACACGACACATTTTCTTCTTCAGAAAGAGTGTGTTTTACAATGTTGTCAAAATGTCAAGGCGGTGATGTGATTATGTTTAGCTGCACCACACAAAAAATTCTGGAGAGAAGAGGAATGGTCATGAGCAAGCACCCGCTACTCCCGACGATGATTCTTTTCTTTAGGATTAATAAGTTTGCATTCGGGACTTACATGTGTGCCTTCATTCCGGAAGCGGATTTTGCACTGCTGCCTTCTAGATCTATTTGATCAACTTGAGACAATTATGATCCTGCAGATTTAGACATTGGCGACAATGTCTTGTAAGGTGTAATTATTTTAGTCAACTTCATTAGGTTCAACCATACTCATGTTATGATTGTAAATCATAACTTGCTTGTCCATTTCTTTTAAAACATATTACATTTTTGGGGCAATGCGCAAAAGGACAAATTCTCAGTTCCTCCACCATGCACCTCTTCTAATATGTATATCATGTGCACTTCATACAAAACTTATAAGGAGATGTACTGGTGACGACATAAAAATGCAAGATGGATATACTACTTGGAACGATGGCATAGTATGAGCACATCACGAGAAACTTGTCTTTATAGGTTTTACAAGTGTGTTATTATCTAGAGGTTGCCAAGTGTGTAAATGTATATGCTGGACTAGAATTTTCAATTATATGTCTTTTTGTTATGAGCAATGGTTGTGCAAATCAATAATGTATGCGAATGTTTTTGTCAATTTCATTCGCAGAGGGCTAGTAACCAAATAAAAGCTGCACAACCCTAGAAAAGGAAATGGACAATGTATGGAGCAAACCACCTCGGGCCCTAAAAGCATTGGAACTGGTTTGTTCTGGAAGAACCGCCAGCCAATAGAAGCATTGGAGGCGGTTTTGAAAACGCCTCTGCTATGAAGAGTATTACTAGCACAGGCTTCCAGTCAAGATGTTGAACTGTTGCATGCCCATGTACCAAAACTGCAAAGATGCTGAACTGCCGATGCCCATGTACCAAAACTGCCTAATGTCCTATTTTGTACTAGCAGTAACTGATATGATGTGACAGCTAGATTTTGTTTCAATTCCAAAGAATTGTGTATTTGGGTTGCTAAACCCTCTAGCTTAATAAACAACAAAACCTTTTGCCCCAAATAAGTTACGATAGGCTAGAGATGAAACCCAACAGAAAGCTACGAGAACGAGAAAAAGAGAAGAGAGAAAGTAGGAAAAAAATTCACCTTCAATAAGACAATATAACCTACTAATTACCTAATTTAATTTTTTGTTTGTTGCACTAAGTTGAATAAGCGCGCGTAGGGAGGTGCCTCTCTACCTATGTCCTTCGCCGTTGTGACCTGGGAACCCCCATGGAAGAACACTTGTGGTTTGTGTGAAAATCGAAAAATGGCTCTCTATCGCACATGACATGTGCCGTGAAGTCATTTCGTGATTTTCACACGGGTATTGTTTGACCGTATATTTTTGAAACTCACAAAGTGCAAGTTCAATGTGATTGACATCCCCATTCATGATTTGCCCCCATAGTTTCAAGCTTAAAAACATATTTTTGCTAAAATTAAAAAGAGAGTCGCGCTTTTCCTTTTCTCCACTTGCTAATTGGCAATGCTTCGAACTCCCCCATGATAATTGATTACACCGGATTTTTTTGTAACGAAAGCTTTACGAAGTCTTAGCATCACATCAAGCTAATACAAGCACACAAGAGTTGACCCTCCCTCTGCACGTAGAGATGAAGAAAACCCTCGGCCACAACACATGGAAAACATAAAACCGAGAAGAATACTATTGTACAATTTGTTTTAGAAAGGTCTTAGCTTAGTGCAAATTTTCCCTGTAAATCGAGTACAAGGTAGCCCCTAGCTAGAAGAGTCTTGAGTTTCCTTTTGTGAAATAATGATATTTTCATAATCTTGCTCCACACCATAATGTCATGCATTGACCTTAATTATGAAAATCAAATAACCGGCGTATAGCAAAGATTTTAAAAGTTTTAAAAATATTCACTCTTTGGATTTAAGGAATTTGGAAAGATTCCAATTCGTAATCCCCCCCCCCCCCCTATAGAAACCCATTTTGGACCATAGGATTGGAGTCGCCAAATTCACATGGAATACTCTAACCTCTCTCATCAATCTTCTAAAATTCATATGCCCTCCATTACATAGGAATACCAACATTAGATCAAATCTTATTTTAATTTTCCTTTGATATGTCCAATGCAACACACTCTATCTCTTTAACCTCTCTCATCGATCTTCCCAAATTTCTGTGTCTTTCCGTTTGCACCACCCCGCAACACCTCTTTAGACTTTCGTTGATTTACAGAAAATTTGAAGAATCGCATAGAATAGGATTCTTGCAGGAAAAAAAACTTTTAGAACTTTTGGTTTGCAGGAATGGATCCCTATTCCTATACAGGAATAATTCATATGCTTTATGTTTTATAGAAGAAGAAACTTAGCTCAGAGGTAATGATCAAAATTGTATCCATTCGGCACGAGTGATAAGCTATCAAAAACAACGACAATAGATATATATTGGTTAGAGGTGAGTGTATGCGCGTATGTATGAGCGCTTACGTCTGTACTGTGTTGCTATAGACACATGAATTACTGTGTCTTTTCTACTATTTTCTTATATAATTTCAATTTCCTACGATTCAAAGATGGCCTAGGCTCCAGCTGCAGCTACGCAAACAAACAACCACCCCGGCAAACGGCGAAATTGACTGCCACAGCTGTACTACTAGGCGCTTCGTGTACCCACGCCGTAATTCTCACCTCGGAAACACGCTAGCAACGCCGTGAACCGTGAACCGGACCACCCACCGATCGGGAGCAAGTCGATGAGGATACGTAGCCAGCCGTAACCGTAGGCGCTAGCATGAAGATGAAGGCCGCCGACCGACACGCGCACACGCCGCGGGATGCGAGCCGCGCGCGTAGGCAGGCCCACCAGTGGCGAGGGCCGTCTTCCCCCACGCCATGTCTCCACATAGACTTCACCCCGACACGGTGGGCCTCCCCGCCCGCCCCACCACACCCCCGGCAACATGAGTCGCATGCAACCAACCCCACCCCCACCACCGAGCCAGGCCGAGCTCCTGGCGATCAGAGGCAGCAGCACAGTAGCCTACCCACACCAAGCTCGTTCGATCGAGTCCGTCCTCCATCCGGTTGGGGCTTTGGCCATGGCTCCGCTGCTTTTCGCTCCCTTCTTATTCACATCTCCCCACTCCTCCACGTCTCTCACCAACTACCAGTAGCACCGCAGCCCACCAGCTTCCCTGCATCATATCTCCTCTTCCTTCTCTATAGCTAGCTTCTCTTCTCCTATCCAGTATCGCTGTGCCGATCCACCCCGCCCTCCTCTTCATCTTCATGTTCTTCCTAATCGGTGAATCCGCCTCCTCTTAGCTAGCCAATCGCCCTTAAACCCGTCGACAAATAACGAAACGAGAGCAAGCAGGCGCGTGGGCGTGTGTAGTAGGTGTAGACCATCGATTGTGTCTAGGTTTAAGTTGCTGCTGGATCTCGGATTTGCCGGAGCTACGTGCATAGCTAGCGGCTGGCAGTGAGGTTGCCGCATCTTTGGGGTGCCTTGACTGGTTGATCGGGAAGCCCGGGCGATCGATGATGGCAGGAGCAGCTCATCCGATGCATTTCTGCATGGACTCCGACTGGCTCAAGGTATGTCACTCACACATGTATACCTATCGTGCTTGTAATTAAGAAGCACTTTTTTTTATTTGGCTTTGCGTGATCAACGTGATTTTTGTCCATCTCATCTGGAGATGAGACCGTGTTCACATACGCTGGTGTGTACATGTAGATGTAGCTACTCTAGCTAGCGTGCAGTCTTCAGAAAATAACCACTGCTTTCGTTTTCCAGTGTCTACGCATATACACGACGCATAGGCATAGTACGTAGCTTGCCTGCTCGTGTAGAGCGAGATCGAAGCTGTGATTAACTGAGCCAGCATAGGGAGAAACCTTTAGTATTCTGCATCCAAATCAATTATAAATACTGTTTTTTAGGGGAAATTATAAAGACTGTTGGAGAGAATTAATAGCTCTAGATCTTCACACATCTACTTATTTGACACTGGCATGGTACGTGCCTAGGGGCTGCAGATCTACAGGCAGCTGGGCCGGGTCCTGATACTTGATCAGCTAAAATCCTGTCGTCGTTGATCACATGTAGTATGAAAGAAACATATGCAAATTCTCTTAGTCAGTTGGGGTATTCAGACTAGTAGCTAGTGCATGTAGTTTCATTGATAAGCTTAGTCCATATTTCTATTCTTTTCTTTCGTTTGTACCTTTTGCTTCAGAGGTTCTAAAACTTTTCCTTTACCCTAACAGTTTCACGAGTACTACTGGTAAGAGCGTCAATTAATTATTAGTATGATTTTGCTAAATCTAAGTCGCTTGAGATATTCTTAATTACGTCTAAGTCGACACGCTAAACAGTCTGATTTCTCTGCATTGACATTTGTGGAAGGGTGAGGGGGAAACAAGATTTTATTGGATACCACCGTAGTTAATTTGTTTAGACAGACCCCAGTTAATTTGTGAGACACGTAGGATCTACGTGAGCTGACCTAATTTACTGTAGGAGATATGTGTGAGAAACATGCACTGTTCCATCATCCATGTAAACAGCATCCGGTTGTTTGAGATTTGGACCATGAATGGATATTTCTCACCAGTGTAAATACCACATTTTAAATACAATAAACATTTTGTTTCCATAGCTTTGTTACACAAAGAAATTTTAAAAGGAAAACAAGCAAAAGATGCAACAAAAGCGGGCATTCTACCAGACGTTAGTAGTTTTAGTGCGTGTCCATTTTAAGAAACTGTGAAAAGTGAATGGTAGCCATCGACTAGCTAACCAGAGACCCACATGTATTGCAAGCAAAAGCAACGACAAGATAAAGAGATTCAAACAAGTACAACTTGATCATCCGATAAGTTTAACTTTAACTTTTGAACTTGACATAAATTCTGCCTCTCCTTGAAAGGTAAAAATGTTAATGCGGAGAAACGACGGCATTAGGAGCGGAGGCAGATTTAGCACAATATTACATTATGAGTAGAATTGCCTTTTTTAAGGAGACTTGGCTTGAACTCTGTGCGTAACTCTCATGCTACTTATGTTCCATAATGTATCGGATTTCTTTTAGAGTGGATCAAGTCTACAGAGAAAAAGCATCCATATATATCTGCAACACCTAACATATACAATAAGAAAAGTGTCTCAGGGTGTATCTACCTATATGTATTTGTATTCAATATATGTAGTTTTCTTTATAAACTTGTTCAATGTTTGCAAAGCTTGACTTCTAAAAAAAATCTGTATCCACTACGAATGGGAGGAGTAACATTCATGTTGTTGAATTAAGCTCGGATGGGATGGTAGCTAGGGCACAACACACCAATGCATACAGTCTGCAACTCTGCATAAAACATTGTATATTTGACATAAAATAACTGCATATGTATAACTAGGAACAAGCTAGACTATGATCACCCTTAAGGATCTAGAGTTACGAGTAATCATGAGACTAGCCACAATGGGTAGTAACATAGAGTAGTAACATGGGCATGTTACTACTCTATGTTACTACCTCTATAGTGAGGAGTAACATATATGTGGTAACATGCAACACTTTATTTATTATGCTATAGACTCATCTTGCCTTGATATGTGTGATGTTACTCATACTAGTAGTAACTAGCTATGTTACTACATGCCTCTCTTTCTTCATTTATTACTTGCCACATCATCTATTTTATCTAGATATGTGTGATGTTACTACCTATGTTACTCCCATTGTGGGTAATCTGAGAAATGCATGTAGAATGGTGGAGAGATCAAGACCAAGTCACCAAGTAGACTACCTATGGCCCTCAAGAAATCTACACACCCCTTGTTACTTTTGCATGTGATGGAAAGCAAGTGATCAGTCTGAGCCTAAAAGTACGTATACCATAGGATCGGCCCCAGATCGATCTAGAACTTGGACCTACTTGATGCTTCCATCATGAAGCACCATGGGTGTCACAAGCTTTACCCTTTGAGAAACCCTAGCTTGGTCTCCATGCAGCTTGCGACATGCATGGGACCATGCATGCAGCTAGCAGCTTGGCCAAGACGCTTTCGCGCATTCCGAGGCTTCCATTCTTCTGCCACATGCCACAGCTAATGATGATTACAGATCGCAACAACGTGCTGACGTTGATCTTGTGCGCCTTTTGCTTTCAGGGCATCGTCCCCGAGGACCAGGGCGGGATGGGGTCGTCGTCGCCGTCGGGGGAGCTGATCATCGCGTGCCCGGAGCCGATGCAGGCCCAGCAGGCGGCGGACCGGCGGCTGCGCCCGCAGCACGACCAGCCGCTCAAGTGCCCGCGCTGTGATTCCACGCACACCAAGTTCTGCTACTACAACAACTACAGCCTCCCAGCCCCGCTACTTCTGCAAGACGTGCCGCCGCTACTGGACCAAGGGCGGCTCCCTCCGCAACGTCCCCGTCGGCGGCGGCTGCCGCAAGAACAAGCGCGCCAGCGCCACCAAGAAGCCCTCTGCTGCCGCCGCCATCGCGCCGCCCATTTCGATGATGCAGCAGCTTCATCACGGCCGGCACATGGCAGAGACCGGACTCCACCTGTCCTTCTCCGGGATGCAGCCGCCGCCGGTCTCGGCCGCCGACCCGCTCTGCAGCCTCGGGCTCTTCGACTGGAAGTACGACCACATCCTCTCGGGCTCCGGCGGCTTTGAGAGCCAGAACTCTGAGGCTCACTTCACCGGGCCAGGCATGATGGGCATTGCTAACGGAAGCGGCGGTGGCGGCGCGGAGTACCACGCACTGAACGCGCTCCGGTACGCAGCCGGCCTTGGAGAGCACCTTGCGCTTCCGTTTGGTGGCGCGACGTCGCGGGCTGAGCGTGACAGCGTCGTCGCCGAGATGAAGCCGCAGGCGGAGAGGCTGCTGTCGCTGGAGTGGTGCGGCGAGGCGAGCCGCGCGCCGACGGAGACCTCCATCAGCTCCCTGGGCGGGCTCGGCCTGTGGAGCGGCATGATCACCGGCGCCGCCCACCATCACCATGGCTCCTCTGCCGCCATCTGAACGAGGCGAAGCATCGTGTCAACGCCCCCATGCACGTATGCATGCGTTAGTGGTTTGCTAATACGCATTGACGAGTGCGAGAACTACGTAGAAGTGATTGCCTTTTTCTTGCTTGCTCCCTGTGTGGTTTCATGCATGATCTGCTGCTGTTTCTTTTCCTTTGCTTTTGTTCACATCGTTTGTTTGGATCGATGTTTGCATCCCCTTATGTTTTCTTTTGCGGCTAATCATCCCCTTATGTTTCAAGTGTTGTACTGGACAATGTTCCGTGTTGCATAACTTCACACGTTGCTGTGGTTCGATCAATTAATTTTGTGACTCGCTGCTGCCTAAGATTTAGGCTTGTTTGGAGTAGGCTAAGATGTTCACAAGCACAGTGCTCATAGTTTTTCAAGGTTGATCGATCAATTAAATTTGAGGCCCAAAAGTCAAGATTCCAACACAAGCCAATTTGTATATTTGGTACAAATTAACAGCCCTATGTGCATCAGCTTCCTTGAAATTGTCTTGGAACAACAGAGCAGGAAGGAAGAAGTATGCTAATTTCCTTGGGTGGCAACAGGGGCGTCCATAGTACCGGCGCACCATGTTTGTAGATTTGCTTCAGTAGAGTGTTGGGCCAGGAATTCTTTGTTTAAGTCTGGGGTAACTACAAAATGTCAAGCCGTAACATGCACATCTCAAGCCATGTATCAATATCGTAAGCAACCCTTATGAGATAGCTTGTGTGGCTCTTCACAGCTGCAAGAGGTGTTGAACTGGCACACATCAGCTTGACCATCCTAAATTGCTTACTACTCCCTCCGATCCCATAATTATTGTCGTGGTTTTAGTTCAAACTGAGGGAATATGTGTTTGTAGGTTGAATGCTAGGTGCAACCGACTGGTAATGCTGCCATAGCCCATAGCTCCTGATTTCTGTGGCGTACGACATGTAAGCTTCTTTGGCCGCATAGCAGAAAAACGGATAAAACACACAGATAAGTGTCACCATGGCTCGAAGAAATCAGCGGCGTGCAGGTAACTGACCGGTGAGACCGAGACTATACATCATAAACCAACGCGGCCAGGGCAATTAGACGCAAACATTGTGATAGTTCCACCTTTGTTATGGACTTATGGTAATAATAAATCCATCCAGGTGTTCAGAGCGATACAAAAAACACTACAAAAGATAACAAATGCAAGGCAATGCTGATGTAGTCCACAGACTGGCGAGGTTAATTCAACCGCGTCATGCTGCTCTTAACCACACTCTCAATGAAGCAAGCGGACAGGCCCGCAGAAAGAGTAACTTCATAACTGGTTTCTGTACCTACTAATCGCAGCCTGCATATCACACATTGGAGAAAGAGACAAGCACTGGCTTGCAATCGTGTCATTATGTGGCATATAAGTATATTGCCCTACACAGAGCACAATAACATATCAATCAACTTTCTACTTGAAACAACTTTTAAAACCGGTACACTGCAAGCTGCAGTGAACTGTAGATGAATTTACTCTGCAAAAGCATTGGAGTTTCGATGCATGAAACTCATTATCTCTAAAGAACAAATGCATAATGACTTCCGACTACGAGATCACTGACTGCTCACATATCATGAGTCATGAGCAGACCTGAACAAACACATTCTCCAACATGAAAGTACCTACAACCAGTGGTTAGTTCAGGGCATTTGTGTTGACATCAGGTCAATGGGTTTCTTTAATTATGGTAAAAGTTTGACATGCCCTGACCACAAGTTAAATCTACAAAACACACATAGACTGATTGTTAAATAAAGGGGACAGCTGCACACTTCTTGGAAGTGTTTGTCCTAGATATACAATGTTACAATTAGTGCAAAACTAAGTTGTGCTACTTTTCTCATTATAAGATGAATTATTACCTTGCATATGCTATTTTGTTGTTACCTTCTTCTAGGAACTCACCACCAAGTGAAGAGTATTGAAAGATCATGTTTCAGCTCAGAGAAGATCAGAAATCTTACCGAAAAAGGCTTTCGCCCCGCTTTATATATAAAGCCACGACCAGAAGTACAAATCCGGGTACAACACGCAACCCCCCACACACCACACACACCCAAGGCAAGATACAAGGGTGCCGATGCACATAACACTACCCAATCGACCACCAAGCACACTACCAAACACTTGGGGCCGACGAGGACCTTCCGAGACCTAGCCACCGAGAAGAAGTGAAGCGGGACAATGGCGAAGCATGGACTCCAAGGCGGTACCTTCAAGAAGGGCACGACACCGAAAGCCGCCACCGCCCGATCTCGGAGATCAAGTTTTCACCCGGAGCAACAAGGAGAGAAGAGAACACCACAACGGAGCCTTCATGAAGGAAACGACGCCCGCGGCGCCGCCACCGTCGGCCGGAGAAGACCGGGCAAGTTATGTACTCCGGTGTTAACCCTCTACCAAACCACCATGCTTCGCCAAACATCACCAACCATGCCACCCACGTGGCCATGGCTGCCCGACCGCACCCAAGACGCGCGCTCCGCCCACGAACACCGCGTCTCCCGCCGCCAGGGCCGCCGCCCAGCATCCAAGCAGCTCCGTGAACACCCAAAGGCCTTGGCTTTGGCCTGACTGGCAGCCCCCGCCTATGAAGATGCCAGCAACCGCTTTGCCTCGAACATCGCCAGAGCCCCAACAAAGAGCACATAGCCGAGGAAAGGGGGAGGAGGAGCGGACGCATCCGGACCGGTGCACCCCTGCACCGGCGACGGGTGGCCATCGGGGCCTCCCATCCCTCCTGAGAACTCCCCACCGGACACACCCCCGTGTCGCCTCACCATGGCGCCCGCCGCAGCTCGACGCGAGGCCACCAACGGCAGCCCGCCCAACCATCGACAAGAAGCGCGAAGCCGGCCCGCACCCGCAGCCAAGAGCACTCACCGGGAGAGCCATCCCGCGCCGCTCGCCGCCGTCCAGGGGCCGGAACAGGGGAGCCCCGACTGGAGGACGGCCAGCGCGCACCACCAGCACGCGCGCCCGCCGCGAGCCCGACCACCGCGCTGCACGCAGCAGCGGAAGCACCCGCGCCCGCCGGTGAGGCGCCGCGCGTCGCCCGCGCCCGCCGGACCGCCAGATCTGGCGGAGCCCAGTCCTGGCCGCCACCGCAGCCACGAGCGCAAGCTGCCCCATGCAGCCCACCGCGTCGCCACCAAGCCCTCGCTACCCCGCCGCCAGGGCCCGCCGCCACGCCTCCGCGCCCCGCACCAGCGCGAAGCACCGCCGTCCGCCGCCGCCCCGCGTCGACAGCCTCCGAGCGGGATGAAGATGAGCCCCGCCGCCACCGGCGCCGGTGGGCTTTGCCCGGCAGCGTGGTCCGGCGGCGGCGAGGGAGGGAAGGGGCGAGAGGAGGCCCGAAGCCGGCGGCTAGGGTTTCCCCCCCGGTCGCCACACGGGAGCGACGCGGGGAGGGGAGGGAGGAGACACAAATTATCAATTAGCTACCAAGATCAGAAATCTTCAAACACCAAGTGACGGTCCAACTGGAAAAAACAATCATCCCCTCTTAACTTCCGTGACAACTCCCAGAGCAATGTAGAGATCTTCTCCCAATCTTGGTGTGACCTCTCCCCAGCTGTGAATGTGTGCATTGCATTATTGATCTCTACTGCACTGCAACCTGGCACTTTTTTCAAACCTCTATCTCTGATAATGTCCCTAGTCTCTTTTACACTGTCCCACTTTTCATCAAATGCATATATATTGGTCAAGAGATTGTAGTAGCCAACATGGTCAGGATCCAGCTTGAGTAGTTTGGCAGCTACCACATCACTCATCTCTATGTCACGGTGTTCTCTGCAGGCAGCCAGCAAGGCACACCAAGTATGAGCATCAGCTCTCCCACCTGTTTCATGAAGGAGCTTCGCTGCCTCTTGCAATTCACCGGCCCGGCCAAGGAGATCAACCATGGCACTACGATGCTCTGCATTTGGCATGATTCCATAGACTCGGGTCATGCTTTTAAAAATGGACTTTCCTTCCTGCACAAGTCCAGAGTGGCTGCATGCCGATAACACAGATACAAATGTCAGGTTATTAGGTTTAACTGAAGAAGCAACCATCCTTTGGTACAAGGCAACAGCTTGCTGCCCAAGGCCATGGACTCCATAACCTGAGATCATTGAGCTCCATAGCACAATATCCTTCTCAGTGGCACTTCCAAATACCCTGACAGCGCTACCCAAGTTTCCACATTTAGAATACAAATCCACAAGTGCAGCTGCCACAAACTTCTTATCACAGAAACCAGTGTTAATCAAATAGCCATGGAGACAAAAGGCTTGATTCAAAAAACCAGATTCTGAGCATGCAGCAAGTACCTTCACCATAGTGACAGCGTCAGGGACAGGACCATCCAACAACATGCACTTGAAGACTCTCATTGACTCATCAGGGAGACCATTTTGGGTAAGACCACTAATGACCGCCGCCCAAGCTACTGCATCTTTCTTTGGCATCCGAAGAAATAACTGCATTGCCTTCTCCTGACACGAGCACTTCATGTACATATCAACCAGCGCAGTTGCAACTGTCATCTCAAGTTCGCAACCTATCTTGACAGCAACGTCATGCAACCTCTTGCCTTCTTCAACATCCAGAGCAAGCGAACAGGCCTGCAGAACACTCACCACGGTAACTGCATTTGGCTTCACTCCTGCCGCAACCATTTTCTTATATACGCTCAACGCTTCAGAGGTGTGTCCAGACTGCACATATCCTGTGACCATACAGCTCCATGTGACCACGTCTCTCTCCATCATTCCCTCGAATAGCCTCCTTGCAGATTGCACAGCTCCAATCCTCATGTAAAGCCCAAGAATAGCATTCAACAGGACCAAGTCATACTCCAAGTCATTCTTGAGAACATATGCATGGCAGGCCTGCCCATTTCGGGCATCCCTCAACTGCGCCGCTGCCGAGATCACGCTCACAAGAGTGACTGGACTCGGCATGAAACCCTGGCCAATCACACTCCTTGCAAAGAACTCCAGTGCCTCCTGCGCCATCCCGTTCTGCTCGTACCCAGTCACCACGGAAGTCCGGAGGACGATGTCCGGTTCCTCGAACGCATTGAAGGCGTTGATCGAGCTGATCATGTCGCCGCACTTCGCGTACATCTGCACAAGCGCGGCGGCCACGAAGGCGTCAGTGTACGCGGCGCAGGATCGGACGGCGAGGGCGTGCACGGCGCGGCCGTGGGCGAGGGAGGGGATCATGGCGCAGGACTTGAGCAGGAGGGACAGCGTGAAGGCGTCCGGGCGCACGCGGAGGCGCGGGAGGAGGAGGAGCACGTCGCGCCACTGGCCCGCACGGACGCGCGCGCGGAGGAGCGCATTGGCAAGGCGCGGGGTCGGAACGGGGATTTCATCGAACAGGTGGCGAGCGAGGACGGGAGGGTAGGACGCGAGGACATGAGATGTGAGGTGGTGGGAGGAGTGGAGGTGGCCCGAGCGAAGGAGGTGGGCGTGGAGGCGGGCGGCGGCAAGAGGAGTGGAGGAGTCCGCGGCGGCTTCTAGAAGCTTCTGGAGCGGCTGCCAACCTCGCATGTGAGGGAGCGACGAGGGAAAGTGTCACTGATGATGAAGAGATAGAAGTCGAGATTTTCTGGAATGGCCCCGCGTGGCATCAGGTCCAAAAGATTTTCCGGCGCTTTTCTACCAGAACCAAACCTGGCCTCATGGGCCGTGCCGTGCAGTGCCGGCCGTCCCATGGGTATGGATTTTCGGTTTTTCTATCAAAAATTCATAATCTTTATCAGTAATAAAAATAGGAGAAGTTGTAAATTTAGGATCATATTTCATCATTTTGTTCACGGCCTTTTCTTTAAGTATAACAATAAAACCTTCTATGTCATTACGAGTATCATAAGCCATAAGATCTCTAGTAATCTCCTCATCAAAAGTATAACCTTTAGGAATACCTTCTAATATCTTCTAAAAAGAGTACTAGGTGTAATAGGTGATTCATAGTTTTCAGTAATTTCATATTCTTTAGGTTTAGCAATATGAGCATCAAGTAATTCAGCAAGTGGCAAATATTTATCACCAAAGTCGAAGCATCATCATAAATATCATCAATAGCAGAAGCAATGTCTATTACTTGCGCCATATCAGATTGGATAGCAGGTGGCGGAGTCAGAAGTTGACTTAGAACAATAGGTGAATCAAGCTTAGATCGAGTTGGCGGTTCCTTACCTTCCCTCGTTACAGAGGGCATGATCTTGGCCTTAGAGTCTCTAAGATTTTTCCTAGTGAATATAAATTGCTGCAGATATTTAACTCCTCAAGTGAACTTAATAAATAGAGCTATGCTCCTCGACGACGCCGGAAAATAGTCTTGATGACCCACAAGTATAGGGGGTTGCAACAGTCTTCGAGGGTAGTATTTCATCCAAATTTATTGATTCGACACAAGGGGAACCAAAAAATATTTATAAGCCTTAGCAGTTGAGTTATCAATTCAACTACACATGAGAAGTTACTTCCTTGCAGCAAATTATTAGCAGCACGGTAATATGATAGCAATGGTAGCAGTATTAGCAATAGTAACAACAGTTTTGCGGCAATTGGAACAGTAGTAGTATAGTAACTTGAGCAAAGACAATATTAGCAAAGCGTAGGCATTGGATCAACGAAGGATATTTGGATGAAATTCAATATGTAACAGTTGCAACTTAGAGCGACACGCATAGCTCCAATGCGTTAATCATATGTAGGCATGCATTCCGTATATAGTCGCACGTGCTTGCAATAGGAACTTGCATGGCATCTTTTGTCCTACCCTCTCGTGTCAGCGGGGTCCTAATGGAGACTAATGGTAAAATTAAGGCGTTCCTTCTAATAGAGAACCAGAACAAAGCATTAACAAATAGTGAATAGATGAACTCCTCAAATTACAGTCATTCCTGGAGAGTATTTCAATTATTGTCACCTTGGGGTCTACGGTTCAGAACAATAACAGGTGCATATAACTTGTAGGTAGGATCAAGAACTCAAATATACTCATGAAAACATAATAGGTACATATCTGAAATCATGGCACTCGGGCCCTAGTGACAAGCATTAAGCATAGCAAAATCATAGCAACATCAATCTCAAAACATAGTGGATACTAAGGATCAAGCCCTAACAAAATAACATAAGAAATCTCATCCATCTCCATCACCATCCAGCAAGCCTATGAAGGAATTATTCACTCCCGGTGGTGAGCATCATGGAATTGTTGATGGAGAATGGTTGGTGATGGCAACGACGACGAATCCCCCTCTCCGGAGCCCCGAACCAACTCCAGATTAGGCCTCCCGACGAAGAACATGAGGTGGCACCAATTTGGGTTTGATGCCTTCCCACCCATCCAGGTTCAAGGCATGGTACTTGTAATTTGGGTTTGTTGCACCAATTATACTGTAAGGGGTTCCCTTACAGTCTTTCTGTCAAAAAAAAGAACATGAGGTGGCAGCGGCTCCATATCGTAAAACGCGATGAAACTTTCTTATGATTTTTTTCTCGGGAAGACGGTATTTCTAGGACTGGAGTTAGGTCAGAGGCCACCCCGTGGGCCCCACAAGGAGTCAGGCACGCCTTGGGGGGGGGGGTATGCGCACCTCCCTGTCTTGTGGGTAGCTGGTGGCCCCCTCCGGTAGATCTTTGCACCGGTACTTTTTATAGATTCAATAAAAAAATCTGTGTAGAGTTTCGTCCAATTCCAAGAATTTTTATTCCTGCACAAAAAACAACACGAAGGTAGTTGATACGTCCATTTTGCATCATGCTTTTATATCAATATTTATTGTATTATGGATTGTTATTACACATTATGTCACAATACTTATGCCTATTCTCTCTTATTTTACAAGGTTTACACGGAAGAGGGAGAATGTCAGCAGTTGGAATTCTGGGCTGGAAAGGAGCAAATATTAGAGACCTATTTTGCACAAATCCAAAAGTCCTAAAACTCTGCGAAAGTCAGTTTTGGAATATATTAAAAATATTGGGCGAAGAAAGCACCAGAGGGGGCCACACCCAGTCCACGAGGGTGGGGGCGCGACCTACCCCCTGGGCGCGCCCCCGTGCCTCGTGGGCCCCCTGGCAGGCCTCCGGTGCCCATATTTTGCTATATGAAGTCTTTTGCCCTGTAAAAAATCAGCAGGAAGCTTTCGGGACGAAGCACCACCGTCTTGAGGCGGAACCTGGCGAAACCAATCTAGGGCTCACGTGAGCTGCTCATTGGGGAAACATCCCTCAGGGGGGAAATCATCACCATCGTCATCACCATCGATCCTCTCATCGGGAGGGGTCAATCTCCATCAACATCTTCACCGAGCACCATCTCATCTCAAACCCTAGTTCATCTCTTGTATCCAATCTTTGTCTCAAAACCTCAGTTGGTACCGTGGGTTGCTAGTAGTGTTGATTACTCCTTGTAGTTGATGCTAGTTGGTTTATTTGGTGGAAGATCATATGTTCAGATCCTTTATGCATATTAATACCCCTCTGATTATGAACATAAATATGATTTGTGAGTAGTTACGTTTGTTTCTGAGGACATGGGGGGAGTCTTGCTATAAGTAGTCATGTGAATTTGGTATTCGTTCGATATTTTGATGAGATGTATGTTGTCTTTCCTCTAGTGGTGTTATGTGAACATAGACTACATGACACATCACCATTGTTTGGGCCTAGGGGAAGGCATTGGGAAGTAATAAGTAGATGATGGGTTGCTAGAGTGACAGAAGCTTAAACCCTAGTTTATGCGTTGCTTCGTAAGGGGCCGATTTGGATCCACATGTTTCATGCTATGGTTAGGTTTACCTTAATACTTATTTTGTAGTTGCAGATGCTTGCAAGAGGGGTTAATCATAAGTGGGATGATTGTCCAAGGAAGGGCAGTACCCAAGCAATGGTCCACCCACATATCAAATTATCAAAGTAACGGACGCGAATCATATGAGCATGATGAAAACTAGCTTGACGATAATTCCCATGTGTCCTCGGGAGCGCTTTCCTTTATATAAGAGTTTGTCCAGGCTTGTCCTTTGCTACAAAAAGGATTGGGCCACCTTGCTGCACCTTGTTTACTTTTGTTACTTGTTACCCGTTACAAATTACCTTATCACAAAACTATCTGTTAACGATAACTTCAGTGCTTGCAGAGAATACCTTACTAAAAACCGCTTGTCATTTCCTTCTGCTCCTTGTTGGGTTCGACACTCTTACTTATCGAAAGGACTACGATAGATCCCCTATACGTGTGGGTCATCAAGACTCTTTTCTAGCGCTGTTGCCGGGGAATGAAGCGCCTTTGGTAAGTGAAATTTGGTAAGGAAAAATTTATATAGTGTGCTGAAATTTACTGTCACTTGTTACTATGGAAAGTAATCCTTTAAGGGGCTTGTTCGGGGTATCTTCACCCTGACCAGTAGATCAAAGAGTTGCTCCTCAACCTACTGGACCTACTGAAAATGTTTACTTTGAAATTCCTTCGGGTATGATAGAGAAACTGCTAGCTAATACTTTTACAGGAGATGGAACATTGCATCCCGATTTGCACCTAATCTATGTGGATGAAGTTTGTGGATTATTTAAGTTTGCCGGTATGCCCGAGGATGTTATCAAGAAGAAGGTCTTCCCTTTATCTTTGAAGGGAAAGGCATTGACATGGTTTAGGCTATGTGATGATATTGGATCATGGAACTTCAACCGATTGAAATTGGAATTTCATCATAAGTTTTATCCTATGCATTTGGTTCATCGTGATCGTAATTATATATATATATATATATATATATATATATATATATATATATATATATAATTTTTGGCCTCATGAAGGAGAAAGTATCGCTCAAGCTTGGGAGAGGATTAAGTCAATGTTATATTCATGCCCCAATCATGAGCTCTCAAGAGAAATTATTATTCAAAAAATATATGCTCGGCTTTCTCTCAATAATCACTCCATGCTTGATACTTCTTGTACTGGTTCTTTTATGATGAAGACTATTGAATTCATATGGGATTTATTGGAAAGAATTAAACGCAACTCTGAAGATTGGGAACTCGACGAAGGTAAGGAGTCAGGTATAACACCTAAGTTTGATTGTGTTAAATCTTTTATGGATACCGATGCTTTACGTGAATTTAGCACTAAATATGGACCTGACTCTGAGATAGTAGCTTCTTTCTGTGAATCCTTTGCTACTCATGTTGATCTCCCTAAGGAGAAGTGGTTTAAATAACATCCTCCCATTGAAGTAAAAGTAGTTGAACCTATTAAATTTGAAGAAAAGGCTATCACTTATAATGTTGATCCTATTGTTCCTACCGCTTATATTGAGAAACCACCTTTCCCTGCTAGAATAAAGGATCATGCTAAAGCTTCAACTATGGTTCGTAAGAGTAATACTAGAACACCTACCCCCGTGAGCAAATTAAAGTTGAACCTAGTATTGCTATGGTTAAAGATCTCTTGGTCGATAATATTGATGGGCATGTTATTTACTTATGTGATGAAGCTGCTAGAATTGCTAGACCCGATACTAAAAATAAACATAGACCTGTTGTAGGCATGCCTATTATTTCTAAAAATAAACATAGACCCGATACTAAAAATAAACATAGATCATTGTTATCATGGCTTATGTGATATGGGTGCTAGTGCGAGCGCAATACCTCATTCTTTATACGAAGAAATTATGCATGATATTGCACCTCCTGAGTTAGAAGGTATCGATGTTACAATTAAGCTTGCCAATAGAGATACTATTTCACCAGTTGGGATTGCTAGAGATGTTGAAGTCTTGTGTGGGAAAGTTAAATATCCTACTGATTTTCTTGTTCTTGGTTCTCCACAAGATGACTTTTGTCCCATTATATTTGGCAGACCCTTCTTGAATACTGTTAATGCTAAGGTAGATTGCAAAAAGGATGTTGTTACTATTGGTTTAGGGGATATGTCTCATGATTTTAATTTTGCTAAACTTCGTAGGCAACCCCATGATAAAGAATTGCCTAGTAAAGATGAAATTATTTGTCTTGCTTCTATTGCCGTGCCTCCTATTGATCCTTTAGAACAATATTTGCTAGACCATGAAAATGATGTGTTTATGAATGAAAGAAGGGAAATAGATGAAGTATTCTTCAAGCAGGGACCTATTTTGAAACACAATTTGCTGTTGAAATTCTAGGGATCCTCCTCCACCCAAGGGTGATCCCGTGTTTGATCTTAAACCATTACGATACTCTTAAATATGCTTATCTTGATGAAAAGAAGATATATCATGTTATTATTAGTGCTAACCTTTCAGAGCGGTGAAGAAGAGAAATTATTGAAAACTACGAAGAAGCACCGTGCTATTGGATATACTCTGGATGATCCTAAGGGCATTAGTCCCACTCTATGCCAAAGACAAAATAAAATTGGAGAAAGACGCTAAACCGGTTGTTGATCACCAACGACGGTTAAATCCTAAGATGAAAGAAGTGGTAAGAAAAGAAATACTAAAGCTTCTAGAGGCAGGTATAATTTATCATGTTGCTGATAGTCAGTGGGCAAGTCCTGTCCATTGTGTCCCTAAGAAGAGAGGTATTACTGTTGTTCCTAATGATAAAGATGAATTGATCCCACAAAGAATTGTTACAGGTTATAGAATGGTAATTGATTTTCACAAACTAAATAAAGCTACTAAAAAGGATCATTACCCTTTACCTTTCATTGATCAAATGCTAGAAAGATTATCCAAACATACACATTTTTCTTTCTAGACAGTTATTCTGGTTTCTCTCAAATACCTGTGTCAAAAGAGGATCAAGAAAAGACCACCTTTACTTGCCCTTTCGGTACCTTTGCTTATAGACGTACGCCTTTTGGTTTATGCAATGCACCTGCTACCTTTGAAAGATGTATGACTGCTATATTCTCTGACTTTTGTGAAAAGATTGTTGAGGTTTTCATGGATGATTTTTCCGTATATGGAACTTCTTTTGATGATTGCTTAAGAAACATTGATCGAGTTTTGCAGAGATATGAAGAAACTAATCTTGTCTTGAATTGGGAGAAGTGCCACTTTATGGTTAATGAAGGTATCGTATTGGGGCATACAATTTCTTAAAGAGGTATTGAAGTTGATAAAGCTAAAGTTGATGCTATTGAAAAGATGATGTGTCCTAAGGACATTAAAGGTATAAGAAGTTTCCTTTGCCGGTCTTTATAGGAGGTTCATTACAGACTTCTCAAAAATTTCTAGGCCTCTGACTAATTTTTTACAAAAAGATGTTCCTTTTGTCTTTGATGATGATTGTGTAGAAGCATTTGAAATACTTAAGAAAGCCTTGATTTACGCACCTATTATTCGACCTCTGATTGGAATTTACCCTTTGAAATTATGTGTGATGCTAGCGATTATGCTATAGGTGTTGTTCTAGGACAAAGAGTTGATAAGAAATTAAATGTTATCAAATATGCTAGTAAAACTCTAGACAGTGCCCAAAGAAATTATGCTACTACTGAAAAAGAATTTTTAGAAGTTGTATTTGCTTGTAATAAGTTCAGACCTTATATTGTTGATTCTAAAGTAACTGTTCACACTGATCATGCTGCTATTAAATATCATATGGAAAATAAAGATGCTAAACCTAGACTTATTAGATGGGTTCTCCTACTACAAGAATTTGATTTGCATATTATAGATAGAAAGGGAGTTGAGAACCCCGTTGCAGACAACTTATAAAGGTTAGAGAATGTTTTTGATGACCCACTACCTATTGATGATAGCTTTTCTGATGAACAATTAGCTGTCATAAATGCTTCTCGTACTGTTCCATGCTATGTTGATTATGCTAATTACATTGTTGCTAAATTTATACCACCTAGCTTCACATACCAGCAAAAGAAAAAGTTTTTCTATGATTTAAGACATTACTTCTGGGATGACCCAAACCTTTATAAAGAAGGAGTAGATGGTGTTATTAGACGTTGTGTACCTGAGCATGAACATGAACAGATCCTACGCAAGTGTCACTTCGAGGCTTATGGAGGACACCACGCCGGAGATAGAACTGCACATAAGGTATTGCAATCCGGTTTCTATTGGCCTACTCTTTTCAAGGACGCCCGTAAGTTTGTCTTGTCTTGTGATGAATGTCAAAGAATTGGTAATATTAGTAGACGTCCAGAAATGCCTATGAATTATTCACTTGTTATCGAACCTTTTGATGTTTGGGGCTTTGATTATATGCACTACAAAAAAAATACACTTTCGTGATGATACGTGTTTGTCACAGTAGGTCACGTTTTCTGTCATGCATGTACATCCATGAAAAATTTATGACAGAATCAAGATAGTCATACATGTGCTGTCGTAGAAGTGTCCATGACATTACCAAAATTATCATCACGGAAGTGTCCACTTCCATGACGATAAATCACGCGTCACGAAGTGCTTTTCGTCAAGGGTGACCGACACGTGGCATCCACCGTAACGGAACGCCGTTAAGCTATCGGGTCGGTTTTGGATCCGATAACCCGTTAACAGCCCCGACCAATGGGGATTTTCCATGTGTAAAATCATCATTGGCTGGAGGAAACACGTGTCGGCTCACCGTTGGGACAGATGTCATCCACTCATTGGACCAAAAGCGCCTATGATACGTCGACACATGGCACGGCCCAACAGAGGCCCATTCCTGTGAAAAGGCCGGCCATTTGACTTGGTCAAAAGGTGGCGGGCCAGCCCACGGCAAGCCTGTTAACGGCCTGTTCGCATATAGCCCATTTACAGCCCGCTAACCCAGGGCCCATTTATGGCCTATGCGAATTAGGCCCAGTAGCGTCATCTGGGCCATCTAATATAATTCCAGCTCGTTTTAACTTCCGGCCCATGTATGGCCCATGACGTCTTTCGGCCCATATGAGGCCCTTATTACTCTCGGCCCATTAACGGCCCGTGGTAAAACTGGCCCATAATGAATAGTGTATCACTTTATACCCATTAACAAAGACGTGGTGAAAGCGGCTGTAATGAACAAAGTGTATCACTTTATACCCATTAACGGCCCATTATTCCGTTGGGTTTCCAGCCCATGTTATCTTTCGGCCTTCTCAGGGCCCATTTATTCTTGGGCTCATTTCCAGCATTCGTTTACTTACGGCCCGTTACTGTCATTTTCTGCTTGTGGGCCAAATTCAGCCCGTGGTTACAGTTGGCCCGTTTGTGGCCCATTAATACGTTGGGCCGTTTTCATAGCGTCATCAAATACGGCCGATTAACGACGGCCCGTTATGGTCGGCCCATGAACGAATGATTTCAACTCTAGCCCATTTACGGCCATAATGTGGTCTGTTATTGGCCCATGTTTGGCCAACCGGTCATAAGCCCGTAGAAGGCCCATTGATGATACGGCCCATAGAAGGCCCATTGTGTCTACGGCCCGTATAAGGCCCATTGTTTCTACGCCATGTAGAAGGCCCATTGTTTCTACGGCCCTTAGAAGGCCCGTTGTTTCTATGCCACATAGAAGGCCCATTGTTTCTACGGCCCGTAGGAGGCCCATGTTAACTACAGCCGGTGGGCATCAAAGTTCGCCACCAGTGCAAATATAGGGAACACCCTACACTATACAAAAATGGCTTGTTGTTTTCTTCAGCCGGTGGCTGCACGTTAAGAACAAATTTTATATCGCACCAAAACAAATTACAACTATAAAACAAAAGGAAGGTTGGCATAAAAGTCAGCAGTCTAGCAGATAAATGCACCACCAGAAGTTCAGAAGCTCAGTTCATTTGACCTGACTGTTACGTTTTCATGCTGTATTGTCTGATGGATCATCATAACCTTCACCTTCAGTTCTCCTAGGCTCCTGAACAACATAGCAAATGTCTGATAGTCTAGTTCAAAACCATGCATATCTTGACAACATCGAACAATGTCTCTCCTTGTTTCACAAAGGGTCTCTGTTAGGGAATGGACTTGTGTGCGAGCGTAGATACAACATTGTTTTGAGCTTGCATATCTTGATCATGAGGCAGTTTGGGCCGAGATTGCCTTAACAACCAAGCCAAGATACGCAGAATGTGCTTTTGGCACTATTAGTGTCTGTATCTTGACCCACTTGACAGAAGAGCTGACATTGCGGTTATAGTTGCCTCACCACCTTCATAAGGTGGCGGTTCCACCATTTTTTCCATAGCTCGCTGAAAAGTTGTGGTTTTACATTAGTAGTACCAGAATAGAAGATATTAAGGAGGCAGCAAAACCAAACAAAATAGCTTTGGTCTATATACAGAACTTATTCTGGTGAACCCATGTAAAATAATAGTTGTATTTTATTGCAAACTACATAATAAAACCAGGTTCCAAACATATGATCATGTACCATCGCTAATGTATTGTCTATTTCTTCACATTGTATTGAGGGCTAAGGATAAAGAGACGAAGTTTATAATACGGTAAGCATAGTATGACATCATTCATATCACAAAACAACTGAGAACGGAACAAACATGCAATTGTAACATTGTGTGGGCAAGTCCAAAGACGGAACTAGATTACAGGTGTCAAGATCAAAGGAACATCACTCCTCTCTTTTAAACCTTGTAAGGTGCAATGATATGCTAAGACAATTGTGTATAAAATTGAAAAGAGTAATAAACATTGGCTGCAAACCATGCGATTCAAGGCACAAGTCGAGTAAGTAGTAGTTAAAAGGCATGAGGATTAAGGACTCACAACAATGGCTTTGACTGGTGTAGTCATGCCCTTCTTCTTGCTGGTGTGATAGTCCTTGAAAATTTCCACAACATTTGGTTCAGGTACTTTTTGGTCCTTGCGGGCTTTCCTCCGCATTTGGAACAAGTCAATATAGATCTGATAATATGGTACAGCGAAAAGAGTGAAACAATGACTAATTACAAGAGCCTCGCAGCAGTGCAATATAGCTACGAGATCCCGTAAATGCTGTTGGAATTTCACTTTAAATGCAGTTGGCCTTGTTCTTTGAACAGTTCACCTACAAGAAGATAGATTTGTGTGGCACATGCGTAAATAGGACTTCAACATGTGATCGATGACATATATATATTATACACGATACTTTGGATCGGACCGGTGTTTAACGAGGCCTCTCCGGTCTTCATCGGATATATTTTCCTTTGGAGATGTTTGGGCAAGTTCACCGTTAGCCTTGCCTTCAAAGTGAGTTTTCCTCAAGTTATACCGAAATCTTGTCATGAGCAGACTTGAAAACATGGGTGCAAGCTTGCAGTTGCATCATCTTGGCTATCCAACTTGAACCTCATCTGTTGAAAATTATGGGAGTCTCATTATCAGCAACCTAGAAAGTATTGGACAGAGCAAGATGATATTACTAGTTTCCATACATAACCATACTTATAGATAAATGGTCGAGGAAGGTGTTGAATTGGGTTTCGTCTTTGTCATTCATGTACTGAATCCATGTTGGGAGGATACATACATGACACCTAACAACAACCGCTGCCTCTGACACTAACTTGGCTGACTATGTAGCATCACGTGGCCTTTTTAAACCTGCCTCAAAACGGATCTCCATTCTTCCTCCTCTAGATTTAGTTAACCTATCGAGCATTATCCCTGATGTTTGTTTCCTCTTGCGCCTAGGTGCTAGTCCAACAACAAACATAGGAAGTGTTAGTGTACATCAAACTGTGAGACTACATATAAAGAAGCATGCAATCGTAACTTGACTCCAAAGAACTACCTTCTTCCTGTTGAAGCTCACAAAGTTCATCCGATCTTGCCAACTCATCTTGTGTCAAGAGTGCTTGGAAGTAGTGTCGGTGGCAAGGGAGCTTGGGAACGTGCTGCTAGCTGAATTAACCAACGGGTAAATCGTGCAGCTGGTGGTACTGTGGAAGGTGTTGCAACAACTAGGGTTGTCTCTGCTTGTTTGGTGGCAGCTATTTGTTTCTATTTGACTTGTTCTGCAGCTCGTGTAGCACGGGATACCTCGGTACAATTTTCATTTGGACTTTAACCTTCTATTACACCATCAATTACCAGCAGAATCTGCAGGATTGTTCCGCTTCCCTTTCCTGTCGTTACATCTTGCTTTCTCTTTCTACATGCCATGTTAAGTCAAGCGGACAAGAAAAGCGAATAACAATTTAGTTCTTCGGACCAAATGTACTCACGATGTAAGAACATGGTGTGATAGGCAGATATTGTATGTTCTAGAAAGCGAGAACACGTGTCTTAGTCATAAGTATAATGTGTAAAGTAAGCAGATGAAATTCAACAAAATTAGAAGCAATACAAGCTAGACGTCATACATAACATGCAACCACATATAACAGTGCCAAGTTAGAGGGAGCACCTGTGAAGGTGCACTAGGGGAGACGTGCTCATCACCAACACAGCTACGTTGAGTGTTTATGCATGTGTTGTCTTGGAAATCATCTTGGGGGGAAGGAGGAGTAGAATCTGTAGAGGCCCTCCATTTGGAAGGAGCACCTTCATCCACTGCCTTGCTAACTTCATTCTGCTTTACAAGAAAAAGCAATAAAGTTCACTCTTCAGAACTCATTCGTGCATGATATTGACAATCACTACTTTGATGTAAGGCAAACAAATGATGCCAGGATGGAATAATACGAAAAACAGGACGGCATGGCATATTCACAACTCTTTGTGTAAACTAAGAAGAAACCATTTCACCAAATAAGAAGCAATGCAAGCTAGACACCACGTGAAAGATGCAACCAATATGACTCTGCCAAGTTAAAAGTGTCCCATCATAAATGGCATTTCAACAAATTAGAAGCAGCGCATGCTATAAATCATATCAAAGATGCAACTAATATCACACTGAAGGTTTCTCGTCATATTGATTTATGCGGGATGCAAAAAAAACAATAGTTTTATGTGAGGACATGCTTAATAGACAGATGTACTATGTACTAAATACAGGAAGGCATGTCACATTAACAGGTGTAATGTATAAGCTAAGCAGAATAGCACATGCAGTTTAACCAGATTGGAAGAATTACAATCTAGACACCATATGCAACATGCAACCACATATCACGCTGCCAAGTTAGAGCAAGCATCTGCGATGCTAGTGTAGGGGAAATGCGGTAATCAACTACAGAGCTACGTTCACTATCTTCATCTAGCCTTGCTGATTCTTGAGAATCATGTCAGGAGGTTGACGCTGCATTCTTTAAATGAGGAGTAATCCACTTGCCTGAATGCCTCATCATAAGTGATTGATGAGGGATACACAAGAACATTTGTTTGATGTAAGAACATGGTTAATACACAGATGTACTAGTATGTACCAAAAATGTAAAGGCATGTCATATTCAAAGGTATAATGTGTAAGCTAAGGAGATGCAATTTAACCAAATTGGAAGCAATACAATCTAGACATCCGGCTGGAGTGGTGAGCATGATCATCTAGGACCTGAGAGCCTGGTGGGAGGTGGGTTGCTTCGCCACCATCGCGGCTTTTTAGTTGGCTTCCAGGTGATGCCTCTCTTTGCTGGGCTTGTCCTTTGGCTCGGCCAAAGGCTCGACTAACTATTTGTCTTCCGGTGCTCATGGGATGGTGGTTCATGTAAAAAATATCTTTCCTTATCTTAATAAAGACCGACTTCAGCCTTTCGAATACAAGCGGACACCATATGGAACATGCAACCACATATGACACCGCTGAAGTTAAAGCAAGCACACGGGATGGTGGTTCATTGCAGCGAGGTCATCAACTCGAGCTACGTTTACCGTCTCCATCTGCTGACACTGCACCTATTATAAGGCTGAAACGTGTCTGGCCTATCCGCGTATGACGCTGGAGCAACTTCTCTTTTTCTTTTTTGCTTCTCTCATAGCAGCAGAGTCTGAAATACCCTTGCATAAAAACACAATAGTGAGAGTATGGGTGAAGTGTGTGCAGAACTAGTGCACTATAAAAGTAGCAGATATAGGTGTGGCTGAAAAATAAATGACAGGAGATATATAATAGCTCTACAACATTGCATGACAAACAAAATTAGATTCTACTCCGTATGATTTTGTAATATATGAGCACAGAAATGCAGGTACTCCTCCAAAGACACCACCACATGTGGTCATATCAAGATAACAGTCGACTGAAAATAAATAGGCCAGTCGATTTTTTTAATAAATTGTCCGATCTATAAGGAACGGGCAGATGGCCTTCGTCTACCTCCCGCCAGTCACTGTTGACAATATTTCTCGAACCGCCAGCGACCACCGGCCCAGACCCCTGCCTCCGCCGCCCGCCCTCCACTCAGCCTCACACCACCGCCGTGCTTGGCAGCGCCCCCAGGCCATCCCTTTAATCCTAGCCGACCTCCAGATCGGGCGCCAGCAGCTCTAGGCCCCACACGCCCCTAAGATAAACACCGAGGCGCTGCTTCCCCGGCGTAATAGGCGGACTAGCGCCTGTTATGCCGGGGAATGCTTCCGTTAATTGGGAATCAACTGACCAGGAATTGAAATTCAGGGGGGCGACGGACCTATAGCTAAGGTGAAATAGTATATGAGGAGAAACCTTGTGCATCACGAGTTACTAGGAACATCTAGTATCAAGAAGAAGCGGTCAACTAGTGTCTTCTGTGGGATGAATACTGTGCAAGCAGACACGTAAGATTTGCACGAATAAGGGAGGAGGAGTACCATTTTCAGTTGCCGGTGTGGTCGCCTCCACATGTCACGCCAATCTTCTTCTTTTTGCCAGGGAAACCGATGTTCTGGAGGGTGCAGGCTTAGACGAACCCATGGCCAAATTGTTGACTGTGTTGCCGTGGCCGTATGTCAGCGGACGGGAAGCAGATCCGAGGCGGCGAAGGACGACGTAGCAGGAACAACTCCGGTGTGGTGGAGGGTGGCGAAGTTGGAGCGGCAGCGGTGAGGCGTAGGACGGCGTGGTTGAACTGGCTTGGGTACGGACGACCCGGCCTCAGATTCAACTACTAGCCGTGGAGGGCATTGCGGTTGAGGTTGCAGTGGATGACGACGTCGGGGTATCGGCTCCGGCGTGATGGAGGAGGGCGGCGGTTGATGGGTGGAATGGGGTGGCGGACGGAGGACGCCAGGGTTTCGCGGCTAGTGGAGAGGTAGTTTTTGTGCCCGCGGAGTACGAATGGGGAATCGGACGGGTGGGCAGGGGGAGGGGGGAGAACCATGTTCCGGTCTGGGATGTGCTTGTTTTTGGCTTTTTTGAACAGAAGATGGGACGCGCTTGTTTGAAATTTGCGGAAAGTACAAACTTTGCCCCCCTCTTAAATTTCGGACCTACTGCGGGTCGGGGGTAGGATGGTGATACGTCTCCGTCGTATCTACTTTTCCAAACACTTTTGCCCTTGTTTTGGACTCTAACTTGTACGATTTGAATGGAACTAACCCGGACTGTGTTGTTTTCAGCAGAATTGAAATGATGTTGTTTTATGTGCAGAAAACAAAAGTTCTCGGAATGACCTGAAACTCCACGGAACATCTAGTTAAAAATAATAAAAAATCCTTGCCAAAGATGAAGACCAGGGGGCCCACACCGTGTTCACCAGGGTGGGGGCGCCCCCCAGGGCGCGCCCCCTACCTAGTGGGCCCCCTGGAGCTCCTCCGACGCCAACTCCAACTCTATATATTTTCTTTGGAGAGAGAAAACCAGGAAAAGAAATCATCACGTTTTTACGATCACGAGCCGCCGCCAAGCCCTAAAACCTCTCGGCGGGGGCTGATCTGGAGTCCGTCCGGGGCTCCGGAGAGGGGATTCGCCGTCATCATCATCAACCATCCTCCATCACCAATTTCATGATGCTCACCGCATGCGTGAGTAATTCCATCGTAGGCTTGCCGGACAGTGATGGGTTGGATGAGATCTATCATGTAATCGATTTAGTTTTGTTAGGGTTTGATCCTAGTATCCACTATGTTCTGAGATTGATGTTGCTATGACTTTGCTATGCTTAATGCTTGTCACTAGGGCCCGAGTGCCATGATTTCATATCTGAACCTATTATGTTTTCATGAATATATATGTGTTCTTGATCCTATCTTGCAAGTCTATGGTCACCTATTATGTGTTATGATCCGACAACCCCGAAGTGACAATAATCGGGATACTTCTCGGTGATGACCATAGTTTGAGGAGTTCATGCATTCACTATGTGCTAATGCTTTGTTCGATTCTCTATTAAAAGGAGGCCTTAATATCCCTTAGTTTCCATTAGGACCCCTTTGCCACGGGAGGGTAGGACAAAAGATGTCATGCAAGTTCTTTTCCATAAGCATGTATGACTATATTCGGAATACATGCCTACATTACATTGATGAATTGGAGCTAGTTACATGTCACCCTATGTTATGATCGTTACATGATGAACCGCATCCGCATAATTATCCATCACCGATCCAATGCCTACGAGCTTTCCATATCTTTGGTTTACGCTTATTTACTTTCACGTTGTTACTGATATAATCATTACAAAACACCAATAATATTGCTTTTGCTTTCATTACTCTTTTGTTACCGTTACCACTACTATCATACTACTTTGCTACTAAATACTTTGCTGCAGATATTAAGTTATCCAGGTGTGGCTGAATTGACAACTCAGTTGCTTACTTGAGAATATTCTTTGGCTCCCCTTGTGTCGAATCAATAAATTTGGGTTGAACACTCTACCCTCGAAAGCTGTTGCGATCCCCTACACTTGTGGGTTATCAGATGGTAATCCCAGGTGTCCCAAATAGTGGGCGGGAACAATTTCGGCCGCGCGCATGTGTGCTTAGGCGCCCATTGTGCATGAATGTTTTTCGGAGGTGGTTGTGTGGCGTCTAGATGAAGCTACAAACCTACCCTGGTTTAGACCTTTGGACGTCGGGCCGGTAGGTTTCACGGGTCGGAGTTATTAGAAAAGTAATTTCCTTGTACTACCAAACATTGGTCTCATGCGGTTTTTGGCGAGTAGAGGCTCTTTTTGCGCTTCGTTCAAAATTTTGAAACACAAGCATTCATGTTTAGAGTACTCTTGAACTTTGAGGATTGACCTAAATAGACAATGTTAAATTTGACTTTGTATGTTTCAAAACCTCATTAAATTATCCGCTTCTTTTTGAAATTTTGACACTTGAAAATCCTATAACTACGATTATTTTGGAATGGAGGAGCTAAATTAGAATCTATTTTGTACACGACTACATATGCTATTATGTACAAAATCAGAGCAAAGATTGGTGCCCCCATAATTTAGGTATGATTTACAAATGCCATGATATCAAATTCAAATAATTGAATGAAATTCATGTTGAATTCGATTTTTTTAAACCACTTTAAGTTGAATTCAAATGTATGCTAGTTCATAGGTAGCTATTTATAATGTTCATTGTGTAACTTTCGTATGTATAATGTGCTTTACACACACAACATGAACTATGCTCACGTTTATATTCGATTGCTAGAGCGATGCATTGTCTGGAGTTCAAAATACTAACTATGTGGATCAAGTGTGTCGAATAATAACATAGACATGCTCAAATTTGATAGAATCTAGATGTCTGATGGATCAGTGACCGTTCCTTACGCGAATTGCAAATATCATGATCCCATCCTAATATTTGGATACAATTTATATCTTTAATCAATGTGTACAACAATCTTGTACGTGTAGCTTCAGTCTCCATCGGTGGTCTCTCACACATGCTCACACACTCTCTCCCGAGGTGTCTTTCTCGCACACATGCTCTCGATATAACCCTCCCTCCCTCTCGTAACCATTTACGACTGTTTTCACTAACCTTTATTACAAGCACTCTTCCTCTCGCAAGCATACACACGCACAATCCCCATCGACCCTTTCTATATACATAGACCTGCCTAAGTGTCTCATGTACGCACATTATCTTTAGGCTTGTCTCTCACGCATTGTGTCACACCTCTCTTCCTAATCGACGAGTATGATTCTAGCAGAGCATTACAGAGGATGCCCCTTAAAGTTAGGTTGGATGAATAGTAATATCAGAGATAAAGGGGTTACCTTAGTCCGAGAACCTAGGGATACAAATCCTTGCCGGCTTTGTCAGTGGACATAGAGTCCTTCACAATTATGCTATCTTTGTCTTGTACGACTAGTCATCCATGGGTCTCCCTAAATGCGTCACGGGCCGACCAATGTGGCGCAGGACGGAACCGAACGAAGGGCCTCACCTCGACCCACCGGACCTCACGCGGTGACACACCCTCTGCCCCCACGTCTCGTTATCTTCTCACACCCACACATACCAACACAGACACCACACACAAAAAAATTCTCGTGGTGCCTCTATCCACTCACCCCTTGCATATACACACTCAAGGGAATCTCTCACCATGACGTCATATTCGTCTCTCTCTCTCTAGACCACTCTCATTTCTCGTGCTATCTCTCCAACGCCCCCCCCTGTCGGCCCCTCTATCCATGCCTCTCTCTAATACGTAATACACACACATACCTCTCTAGGCCCTGCCAAATGCATCAACTACACATTCACACATGTTACATCATGTACCCCATTGATAAAAAGCCCTCTCTTCACGTTTATTTCGCATACAACATTCCTTTTGAATAAAGTGTGGCCAAAAAAATATTTTAGAATTTCTACATATATACAACATTACAAAGTTATATGGAGGAGTATTAACGCTTGCATTGCATGGTGCCCACAATGATATTTATTCCGCACTGTGAATTTGTATATTTTTATACTATATATAAAGTTAGTCATAATAAAGAGAAACAAAGAGCATCTCTCTCTCCATCGCATACCCCCCCTCTACGCCCCTTTCACGTACGCACACAAACTATCTCCAGGTCCTCTAAAAGTAAGACCCCAACACATTCACGCATGTTTCATCTTTCTCTCGCGATATATACAATGACGATCATTGTATTTGAAGCGAAAGCATGATACATACACTGGACTTCAGAATCCACTCATTACGGTCACCATTTACGTTTTGTGGTTATTATACAGTCACGGGCTCACCATACAACTCTGTATTTTCTCAAGACATGACTAGTTGACCAGTTAAACGCTCCACGTGGCACCTCTAGTGTTGCATCACATTATCTCACTACCATCGGGCCCACCTGTCGGCTTGTATCTACTCTACATTTACACTCTGATAAAATACTAGCAAGATGCCCATGCGTTGCATGGAACATCAAGATGCATCTGTATGAGTAGTTTATCTTGTGGGAGAAAAGGATGAACAAGGGAAGGCCTTATTTGCAAGTGTGGAGAGGGGTGTGGGGGTATCTTTTTGCAAAATTGCCATAGTTTTCTTCCTATCCGTCAGATATAGATCGGACGGCCTATATTGCAGTATGGTAGGCACACGATCATCACCGACTATGCTTTTTATAAGAGTAGGGATAAAATACACTCTTATAAAAACAGAGTTGGTGATGATGGTGTGCCTGCCATCCTCAATATAGGTCGTCCGATTTATATCTGACGGATAGGAAAGAAACTATGACAATTTTGCAAAAAGGTACCCACACACCTCTCCACATTTGCAAATAAGGCCTTCCTCGCTCATCCTTTTCTCTCGCAAGATAAACTAGTCATACAAATGCATCTTGATGTTACGGCAATGCACGGGCATCTTGCTAGTCTGTAATGAAAACAAACGACAAAAAAATATTGGACGGTGGTTCGAAGTCATGACCGCGGGCACAACGGACAAGGTGACCTTGTATTGGTATGCTGAGCCGTCTGTTTTAACACACAGGAGCTGGTGTGGTGATTATACACACACGCACGCATGCACATGGACTGCATGCACGCAACACTCACACGAACACATGCACGCAACACTCACACGTACACACGCAGCCACACACACACGCAACACTCACACGCACACACGCACGCATGCATGCACACACCAGTACACCACACGACCAACACACACTCTCACTCTCAAGTGCTCAACCTACACGTGCATGCGCACACATCAGGCCCCGATGCACACATACACAACCAGGTGATTCCCACGCACGGGTGGAGTCTTGTCGCGCCTGCGTAAATTTGTGTTTATCTGACCTTTTCCCTATGAGAACTGACAGGTGTGACCCACAAGGAACATGGTCAATTTAACTAGTCAACATGGTGCCACGCAGACTATTTGGCCGGTCAACAGAGTGCAATCCGATGCTGAACCGTGAGCAAGTGACCGTATAATCACCGCAAAACGTATATAGTGACCGTAATCAGCTTATTCTGAAGTTTGGTTAACATATTACGCTTTTCTCTCTGTAGGCCCTCCAAAACTACATCTCTACACGTTCTCGCATGTTACATCTAACAACTATGCAATACATCACTACTAATACACTCTAACACAATAAATCATATGTGTTTTATTTTTACTAGATATCATATTGTTACTTAATTATTCAGTTTGCATACATTAAAATTGACTTTGAAATGTATGGCCAGTATCATATACCGTGTTGAAAATCCTGCCCTTTCCTATTTAATCGGGTTTGTATCGATGGATCGTACGAAACAGCAAAACTATAGTACTATATACAGTACAAGTGACAGTTCACTGGGCCGTCGTGTAAATGTACTCCTCCGTCAGAAGAGTGGAGCGCCGCTTTCAGAATCTTCTAGTCCCTTTCACCGACATGTGGGGCATCAGGCTACCGGGTCCACGTGCCATACCGAATACAAAGGCAGAGCAGCCGGGTGAAGCACCCAGTCATGGCGCCGGCGTAGTAATGAGCAATGAGGCGTCAAATCACAAAGTTGTACCTTTCCCGCAGTTAAGTTGGAGGGACGAAGTAATAATGCTAAAAAACAAGTTGGAGGGACGAAGCAACCATCATTTCACTCGTTGTTGAATCCGCTTCTCCCTCATCTTCTTCAAGTTAACCACGTGTTGCTTCTGCCGTTGTTCTGCCTCATGTGGGAAGCGGATCGGCTTGGTAAAGCACTGACACGTGGGACCGCATGTTAGCAAACCGCCAGGACAACGTCCTCTAAATGTAAGAAACCTCCCCCGCCATCCGCGCGGCAAAATCACCTCCTTTTTACTAATCTTGATTCTATAATTTTTTAGGTGAATATAACTGAGATTTGTATAGATATCACACAGGAGCAAAACCAAGTGGTACGATTAAGGGCATCCACAATGTGTAGCCAAATGTGAAAATACCTTTTGGCATCGTGGGAACCATTGTGGACGGTGTTGCCAAAGCCAAAAGGATGTAACCGAAGCTCCCTGATTGATTGATTGAAGGAATAGAAAAATGCAACGTCTCTCCTCTTTCTCCCGTGCTTGGACGCATGTACAGTATATAGGACAGAGTCTACTCCCCTGTCCCTTCTATCACAAATCACAAAGCAGTGAGGTGTCAAATCACAAAGCACGAACGAAGCAACCATCATTTCACTCTTCGCTGACTCCGCTTCTCCATCATCTTCTTCGAGAAACCATCTCACCGCACTAAGTTGAACGGACGACGCTATTGTGTACGAGTAGTACTAGTACATTTACGCGTCCTTTGGTTCAACGCACTTCCTGGATGCAAATAAGGCGGTTGTCTTGGCTTGCAGGCGGCACTTGCGAACAACTTACCATGGTCTCCCTCCATGGTGTTCTTCGTCGAACGCACTTCGCCAAACCACAATGTTCGAGATATCGTCAACGTCACCGCAATGGGGAAGGAAGTCAAATATAGTTACTACCTCCATTTTTTTGTACACAAGGCCAGTATATCAAAATTACAATTTGCAAAAGGCCACTAACACTAATCGAGGCAAAATTGATGGGGTTTGACTCGTACTAGCAACCAAGGACATTAATATCCCCTGCATGCATGCGGAAGTGAGAAGGTTGGTTTGCATGGCGCTGCATTAATCAAGCGATGAGGAGTGAGATGGTTAGCTCTTTGGGCTTTGGAGAAAAAAATACGCATTAATTGACACGTGAAACGAGGATTTGTATCGATTAATCCCGCGAAGGAAAACCCCGCCTTTCTTTTTTAACACTAGTACTCCTAGTACGTAGTACTACGTACTTATCCAGTTTGGGTCTAGGCCTTGCATTGCCATACTTCGCCACACATTTTTGCCAAGCTTGCCTAAAGTTTTCAAAATGAAAAGGAGGTACACTTGCAAGACGGCCGTCATGCGGTCGCACCGCACCCTCACACGGTCGCTCCTGCACGCCGCGGTCGCACCACACCCTCACATGCAAAGTCGCTCCTGCATGCCGCAAACCCAACCAAGGGAACACACCCTCACTGACATGTGTTGTCGCATGTGAACAAACCAAACTCAGCCATCCTACCACTGACACATAATTTTCGTTCATAGAGTATGTTTATCCAACCGCATGTTGGGGAGTATCCGTACGGCCCGTGCGGTGGTCTATTGGGGAAGAAGAAGAGGTGAGGAAGAAGGGTTAGGAGACGTAGGATATTCATCCAACCGCCTGAAATGGTAAACTGACCCAAGTCAGACGACTTGCATAACAATATATGTTTTTACACAGCAAAAGATCCATAAAAACAACAACATAAAGAAAAACTATCACTGCTCACGGAACGAGATGGCCTCGTCGTCTTTGGCTGCCGGCGCGAACCAGCCGTAGTTGCCAACGTGTGTCTCCGCACCGTGGTTGTCCTCGGCCTCTAGCTACTCGTTCACGCGGAGCATGCAGGCGCTCTGCACGGACGAGAGCACCGTGCTACCTCTTGAGCACTGCGTTGGATTTCCCCGAAGAGGAGAGGATGATGCAGCAAAGTAGCATAAGTATTTCCCTCAGTTTTTGAGAACCAAGGTATCAATCCAGTAGGAGGCCACACACAAGTCCCTCGTACCTGCACAAAACGATAGCTACTCGCAACCTACGCGATTAGGGGTTGGCAATCCCTTCACGGTCACTTACGAGAGTGAGATCTGATAGAGATGATAAATAATATTTTTGATATAGAGATGCAAAGTGAAAAGTAAATGGCAAAGTAAAAACAAAGCAAGTATTAAAGTGATGGAGATTGATATGATGAAAATAGACCCGGGGGCCATAGGTTTCACTAGTGGCTTCTCTCAAGAGCACAAGTAATCTACGGTGGGTGAACAAATTATTGTTGAGCAATTGATAGAATTGAGCATAGTTATGAGTATATCTAGGTATGATCATGTATATAGGCATCACGTCCGAGACAAGTAAACCGAAACGATTCTGCATCTACTACTATTACTCCACTCATCGACCGCTATCCAAAGCATGCATCTAGAGTATTAAGCTCAAAAGCAGTAACGCCTTAAGCAAGATGACATGATGTAGAGGGATAAATTCATGCAATATGATAAAACCCCATCTTGTTATCCTCGATGGCAACAATACAATACGTGCCTTGCAACCCTTTACATCCTTTGGGTAAGGACACCGCAAGATCGAACCCAAAGCTAAGCACTTCTCCCATTGCAAGAACTACCAATCTAGTTGGCCAAACCAAACGGATAATTCAAAGAGACTTGCAAAGATAACTCAACCATACATAAAAGAATTCAGAGAAGATTCAAATATTATTCATAGATAAAATTTGGATCATAAACCCACAATTCATCAGTCTCAACAAACACACCGCAAAAAGAAGATTACATCGAATATATCTCCACAAAAGAGGGGGAGAACATTGTATTGATATCCAAAAAGAGAGAAGAAGCCATCTAGCTACTAACTATGGACCCGAAGGTCTGAGGTAAACTACTCGCACTTCATTAGAGAGGCTATGATGATGTAGATGCCCTCCGTGATGACGGCCCTCTCCGGCGCAGCTCCGGAACAGGCCCCAAGATGGGATCTCGTGGATACAGAAAGTTGCGGCGGTGGAATTCGGTTTTTGGCTCCGTATTTGATCTGTCGGGGCTACGTAGGTATATATAGGAGGAAGGAGTACGTCGGTGGAGCAACAGGGGGCCCACGAGGCAAGGGGCGCGCCCCCCACCCTCGTGACCGACTCTTTTGTTCCTTGGAGTAGGGTCCAAGTCCCCTGGATCACGTTCGGTGAGAAAATCACGTTCCGAAGGTTTAGATTCTGTTTGGACTCTGTTTGATATTCTCGCTTCTTGAAACACTTGAAATAGGGAAAAACAGCAATGCAGGTTGGGCCTCCGGTTAATAGGTTAGTCCCAAAAATAATATAAAAGTGGAAAATAAAGCCCAGTATAGTCCAAAACAGTAGATAAAGTAGCATGGAGCAATCAAAAATTATAGATACGTTGGAGACGTATCAGGCATCCCCAAGCTTAATTCCTGCTCGTCCTCGAGTAGGTAAATGATAAAAAAGAATTTTTGATGTGGAGTGATACTTTGGCATAATTTCAATGTAAATCTTCTTAATTGTGGTATGAATATTCAGATCCGAAAGATTCAAGACAAAAGTTCATATTGACATAAAAATAATAATACTTCAAGCATACTAACTAAGCAATTATGTCTTCTCAAAATAGCATGGCAAAAGAAAGTTCATCCCTACAAAATCATATAGTTAGGCTATGTTTCATTTTCGTCACACAAAGATGTTCCCAACTTCTATACCCCGATGACAAGCCAAGCAATTGTTTCATACTTAAATAATCTCAAACTTTTTCAATCTTCACGCAATACATGAGCGTGAGCCATGGATATAGCACTATGGGTGGAATAGAATATGATGACGGGATTGTGGAGAAGACAAAAAGGAGAAAGTCTCACATTGACGAGGATAATCAACGGGCTATGGAGATGCCCATCAATTGATGTCAACATGAGGAGTAGGGATTGCCATGCAACGGATGCACTAGAGCTATAAATAAATGCTCAACAAAAGAAAACTAGTGGGTGCATCCAACTTGCTTGCTCACGAAGACCTAGGGCATTTGAGGAAGCCCATCGTAGGAATATACAAGCCAAGTTCTATAATGAAAAATTCCCACTAGTATGAAAAAGACAACTTGTGAGACTCGCTATATGAAAGACATGGTGCTACTTTGAAGCACAACTTATGAGACTCACTACATGAAGAACAAGGTGCTACTTTGAAGCACAATATATGAGATTTACTACATGTAGAACAAGGTGCTACTTTGAAGCACAAGTGTGGAAAAAGAGATAGTAACATTGCCCTTTTTATATATTATATTTTTTTGGGCCTTTCTTTTTTTATTTTTGGCCTTTCTTCTTTTTTTTGGGCAATGCTCTAATAATGATGATCATCACACTTCTATTGGTTACAACATAAGGATTACAACTCGAAACTAGAACAAGATATGACTCTATATGAATGCCTCACGTGATGTCTTTGGGATGGTGCAATGAATCAAGAGTGACATGTATGAAAAATAATGCATGGTGGCTTTGCCACAAATACGATGTCAACTACATGATCATGCAATGACAATATGACAAAAGTAAAGTATGTCATGATGAAACGGTGGAAAGTTGCATGGCAATATATCTCGGAATGGCTATGGAAATGCCATAATAGGTAGGTATGGTGGCTGTTTTGAGGAAGATATAGGGAGGTTTATGTGTGATAGAGCGATCGTATCACGGGGTTTGGATGCACCGTGAAGTTTGCACCAACTCTCAAGGTGAGAAAGGGAAATGCAGTGCATCAAGAGGCTAGCAAAGGCGGAAAGGTAAAAGTGCTTATAATCCATGGACTCAACATTGGTCAAAAGAACTCATATACTTATTGCAAAAATTCAGAAGTCATCAAAAATCAAGTACTACGCGCATGCTCCTAGGGGGGTAGTTTGGTCGGAAAAGACCATCGCTCGTCCCCGACCGCCACTCATAAGGATGCACAAGCCAGGTACACTTCATGTTTCAAATTTGTTACACAACTTTAACCATACGTGCATGATACGAGATTTGCTAACTTCAACACAAGCATTCTTTAAATTCATAATCACCCAACTAGCATGACTTTAATATCACTACCTCCACATCTCAAAACAATTATCAAGTATCCAACTTTTCTTAGTATTCAACGCACTCAAAATAAAGTTTCACATATCTTGAATACCAATTATATTAATTTTAAGCGAATTACCATGCTATTAACGACTCTAAAAATAATCTAAGTGAAGCATGAGAGTTCAATAGTTTCTTTAAAACAAATCCACCACCGTGCTCTTAAAAGATCTAAGTGAAGCACTAGAGCAAAAATTATCACGCTCAAAAGATATAAGTGAAGCACTATGAGCAAAACTATCAAGCTCAAAAGATATAAGTGAAGCACGTAAAGTATTCTATCAAATTCCAATCTATGTATGGCTCTCTCAAAAGGTGTGTACAGCAAGGATGATTGTGTTAAACTAACAAGCAAAGACGCAAATAATACAAGACGCTCCAAGCAAAACACATATCATGTGGTGAATAAAAATATAGTTCCAAGTAAATTACCGATAGAAGTAGATTTAAAGAGGGGATGCCTTCCGGGCATCCCCAAGCTTTGACTTTTGGTGTACTTGTATTATCTTGGGGTGCCATGGGCATCCCCAAGCTTAGGCTCTGCCACTCCTTGTTCCATAATCCATCAAAAGAATTCACCCAAAACTTGAAAACTTCACAACACAAAACTCAATAGAAATCTCGTGAGCTCCGTTAGAGAAAGAAAACAAAAGACTACTTTAAGGTACTGTAATGAACTCATTCTTAATTTATATTGGTGTTAAACCTACTGTATTCCAACTTCTCCATGGATTATAAACTATTTTACTAGCCATAGATTCATCAAAATAAGCAAACAACACACGGAAAACAGAATCTGTCAAAAACAGAACAGTCTGTAGTAATCGGTAACTAACGCAAACTTCTGGAACTCCAAAAAGTCTACCAAAATTGGACGACCTAGAAAAAAAATTTATTGACCAGCAGCAATTGGAATCAGTATTTTATCACGTTCTGGTGATTTTTAATAATTCGGGCACTGAGCGCAAAGTTTCTGGAAATTACAGCAAGATCAAATAACTATCATCCAAGAAGATCCAATAGGTCTAGCTTGGCAAAAACACTAATTAAAACATAAAACCACATCTAAATAGAGGCTAGATGGATTATTTATTACTAAGCATCAAGGAAAAATACTGGATTGTCTCCCAACAAGCGCTTTTCTTTAAAGCCTTTTTAGCTAGGCATTGAGATTCAATGATGCTCACAAGAAAGACAAGAATTGAGGCACAAAGAGAGCATCATAAAACATGTGACAAACACACTTAAGTCTAACATACTTCCTATGCATTGGCATATTATAGGCAAACAAATTATTGTAGCAAGCAAAAACTAGCATATGCAAGGAAGCGGAAAGGAACAATAGCAATCTCAACATAACAAGAGGTAATTTAGTAACGTGAAAATTTCTATAACCATATAATTACATGTAGCTATCACAAAACATATTCTTAGGATCATAAGCAAATTCAACAATATAGCTATCACAAAACATATTCTTAACACGATCCACATGTATGCAAAGTTGACACTCTTCCAAAATAGTGGGATTAACATTAACTAAAGTCATGACCTCTCCAAACCCACTTTTATCAAAAATTTCATAAGATTGAATATTCTCCAAGTATGTCGGATCTAAAGTTACTCTTCCAAACCCACTTTCAATATTATTGCAAACAATATTATCAATCTCATATTTCATCATGGGGATTAAATAAATTTTCAAGATCATAAGAAGAATCACCCCAATCATGATCATTGCAACAAGTAGTAGACATAGCAAAACTAGCATTCCCAAGCTTAGGATTTTGCATATTATTAGCATAATTGACATCAAGAGAATTTATAATAAAATCATTGAAATCATGCTTTTCATCAAGGGAACTATCAAGCATGGGTGCAATAGCAACAATCTCATTTTTAACATAAGGAACTATAGCAAATTCATCTTCATAAATATTGGCATCATGGCCACAAGAGTAGCAAGCATCATGTTCATCAAGGGATATTTCAACCAAATCATCGAAATCATCATTATCTATAGATTCATGCATATCATTATTTTCTTCCAAAGCAACGGTCATTCTTTCAATAAATTCTTGGACATAAACATTGTGAGCAAGGTTTTCATTGCAATATTTAAGTATGACGGATTTTTCAGCTTTGTTGAGAGTAAAATCATACTTTTCAATTAAAGAAGCAACTTCATGAGCACCCTTATAAATGACAAATTCTTCAATTTGTTCGATATCATAGTAACTGTAAACACCCTTTGCATAAGAAGATAAGATTTCATTATCATTGAACTCACATAGGTAGGGAAGGTGTTTTTAGGGTTCTTAGAGCAACAAGTAAAATCACACATTTCACAAATATTCAAAGGATAGCAAACTATTTATATGATACCATAAGAGCTTCCCCTTTTAGGACAAAATGATGACGACAAAATGAGCATGCTCATCTAAAGATTTCCATAAACTAGGCTAGTTGGGGTTTCAAAGACGAGCGCATAAGGATCGAAGATGATCCAAGTAGAACACTTTAAGTGGATCCATATCAATAGATTTTCAGCAAGCGAAGATGCAAGCATATAGAAGGCACAAGGAAACACAAACAAAGAGGCATACGGGAAAGAGAGGGCGAATAAAATGGCAAGGGTGAAGTGGGGGAGAGGAAAACGAGAGGCAAATGGCAAATAATGTAATGCGAGAGATAGGGATTGTGATGGGTACTTGGTATGGTGCTTGACTTGCTCTTGTGTGAGCCTCCCCGACAACGGCGCCAGAAATCCTTCTTGCTACCCGAGGGAGTCCTGGATTAGGGGGTGTCCGGATGGTCGGACTATAACCTTCGGCCGGACTCCTGGACTATGAAGATACAAGATTGAAGACTTCGTCCCGTGTCCGGATGGGACTTTCCTTGGCGTGGAAGGCAAGCTTGGTGATACGGATATGTAGATATCCTCCCATTGTAACCGACTATGTGTAACCCTAGCCCTCTCCGGTGTCTATATAAACCGGAGGGTTTTAGTCCGTAGGACGAACAACAATCATACCATAGGCTAGCTTCTAGGGTTTAGCCTCTCTGATCTCGTGGTAGATCTACTCTTGTACTACCCATATCATCAATATTAATCAAGCATGAGTAGGGTTTTACCTCCATCGAGAGGGCCCGAACCTGGGTAAAAACATCACGTCCCTTTTCTCCTGTTACCATCCGCCTAGACGCACAGTTCGGGACCCCCTACCCGAGATCCGCCGGTTTTGACACCGACATTGGTGCTTTCATTGAGAGTTCCTGTATGTCGTCATCTTTAGGCCCGATGGCTCCTCCGATCATCAACAACGATGCGGTCTAGGGTGAGACTTTTCTCCTGGACAGATCTTCGTGATTCGGGCGGCTTTGCACTGCGGGCCAATTCGCTTGGCCATCTGGAGCAGATCGAAAGCTACGCCCCTGGCCATCAGGTCAGATTTGGATGTTTGAACTACACGGCTGACGTCCGCGGAGACTTGATCTTCGATGGGATCGAACCACAGCCGAGCGCGCCGCACTGTTACGATGGGAATGACCTAGCTCTGCCGTCGAACAGTGCCCTGGAGGCCGCACCCGCGTCCGCTCCGACCCTTACCTCGGAGCCGACTGCGCCAATCAAGGACGGGTGGCTGGACACCGCCTCGGGGGCTGCAATCTCTACGACCATCGAGCCGAACACCAGCCTTGTCCTTTGCGAAGCCCGTGACTCCAAAGTGCCGGACTCCTCTCCGGACTCCGAACCTTCCGCGCCCCTGCCAATCAAATCCGATTGGGCGCCGATCATGGAGTTCACCGCTGCAGACATCTTGCAGCACTCGCCCTTCGGCGACATTCTGAATTCATTAAAGTCTCTCTCTTTATCAGGAGAGCCCTGGCCGGACTATGGTCAGCAAGGTTGGGATGCGGACGACGAAGAAATTCAAAGCCCACCCACCACCCACTTCGTAGCCACTGTCGATGAGTTAACCGACACGCTCGACTTCGACTCCGAAGACATCGACGGTATGGACGACGATGTGGGAGACGAACAGGAACCAGCGCCTATAGGGCACTAGACAACCACCTCATCTCACTATGTATACATGGTGGACACACCTAAAAGAAACGACGACGAGGAACAAAGGGATGCAACGAGGGATCGTTCCCTCGAAAAGCAGTCAAAGCGGCAGCGTAAGCGCCGCTCCAAACCCCACCTCGACAGAGCCAGCAGCCATACAGACCCAGCCATAGAGCAGGGCGGACCGGCGGACGATGAACATACCATCGAGCAACCGTCCGAACAGGGCAACTTGGATAAACAAACCGAACAACCCGTCCCCGGCGAAGATATGATCCGGACGACCTCATGCCGGACAAGTTCTTTGGAAGCGAGAAGAATCTCCACAAAAGGCTCGTCGCCATCTGCGTAGCTGAAGAAGCTAGCGGAAGCTCAAAACAGCGGAAGATGCACTCAGAATTAGATGGAGCAAAGTACTCAACACCGCAGACAAATACGGCGATCGCTGACATAAAGAGCTATCCGAAGCGAAAATTACTGCCAGAATTTGATGAAGAGGCCTTAGAGCCCCCACAATCAAAAAATAAGGAAGCCACCCGGTCGGGTAAACAACCCGATGGCCAACATAGAGCGGCAAACGCCGCCGCACACAAGCCAGCACGCGATCCGCGCAAGGATTCGCAACAAAAAGATGGCCCGGCTAGATCTATCTACGGGCCAAGAAAGCAAGCTTTAGTAAGCAACGCAATGCAACAAGTATCCGAACATCACGTCACACCCAAATATAGGGGTGCCGCACACCCCCTATGTTTCACCGATGAGGTGCTGGACCATGAATTTCCAGCGGGATTCAAGCCTGTAAACATAGAGGCATACGATGGAACAACAGACCACTGAGTGCGGATTGAGGATTACATCCTCCACATACACATGGCTAGAGGAGATGACCTCCACGCCATAAAATACTTACCCCTCAAGCTCAAAGGGCCAGCCCGGCATTGGCTTAAAAGCCTTCCCGAAAACACGATTGGAAGTTGGGAAGAGCTCGAGGATGTTTTTCGGGCAAATTTTCAAGGGACCTATGTCCGACCTCTGGATGCAGACGATTTAAGTCACATAACTCAACAACCCGGAGAGCCAGCCCGGAAATTCTGGAACAGATTCCTTACTAAGAAGAACCAGATAGTCGACTGTCCGGACGCCGAAGCCTTAGCAGCTTTCAAACACAGTGTCCGAGACGAATGGCTCGCCAGACACCTCGGCCAAGAAAAGCCAAGAACAATGGCCGCGTTAACAAGCCTCATGACCCGCTTTTGCGTAGGAGAGGATAGCTGGTTGGCAAGATGCAGTACTAGCGACCCAAGCACATCCGAGGTTAGGGATGGAAACGGGAAACCGCGACGTAGCAAGGACCAGCGCCGGACCAAGGGAAACAGCCCGAAGAGCACTGCAGTCAACGCCGGATTCAAAAGCTCTCAACAGAATCAGAAAAAGCTGCCCCTCAAGGATAACAGGGACGAGCTATCTAACCTAAACAAATCTTGGACAAGATATGCCAAATCCACAGTACTCCCGGGAAGCCTGCAAACCATACCCACAGAGATTGTTGTGTCTTCAAGCAATCTGGCAAACTCAACGCTGAACACAAGGGGCTCGACACGCCAAGCGAGGACGATGACTAACCCCACAAGCAGAGCACCGGAAAACAAAAGAATTTCCCACAAGAAGTCAAAACAGTAAACTCACTTCACGTGACAAAAGGGAAAAACAGAGTGGCGCCTATAGAGATACACGCCATACGGCCTATCCCAGAGGAGTCCCGCCACTGGTTGTTAAAACCAATCACCTTCGACCATCAGGATTACTCTAGAAGTATCCGGAACGCAAGCTGGACTGCCTTGATATTAGATCCGATAATTGACGGACTCCACTTTACACAAGTCCTAATGGACGGCGGCAGTGATCTAAACCTGCTATATCGTAACACAATCCGCAAAATGGGGATAGACCCAACAAAAATTCGCCATAGCAACACTTCCTTTCAAGGGGTAACGCCAGGCCCAGATGCCCATTGTACGGGCTCTCTCCTGCTAGAAGTTATGTTCGGCTCTCCCGACAACTTCTGCCGCGAAAAGCTAACCTTCCACATCGCCCCATTTACAAGTAGCTATCAAGCACTACTAGGACGCGAAGCTTTCGCCCGCTTTAACGCAATACCGCATTATGCATCTCTTATACTTAAAATGCCCGGTCCGCGAGGCACCATCTCATTAAAGGGAAATATCGAGTGTTCCTCAAGCGCGGAAGATTGTGCGGCTGCCTTGACAGCCACACACTAAACCGGCTTCACTAATCAAAGCACCTAAATAGGTCGTTCAGACCCCGAACATGGCTAGACGAGTCCGGCGTAAACATACAAGGGCTTACTAGCCGCATACCCCCGTACAAGGGGCTCCGCGCATGTACAACAAGAGACAATAAAGCTCAATTTTTTATTCATTTTTTGAATTGTACTTTGTTTATTTAATATAACAAACATTTCAGCACGATCTTTTTCAACTAAGTTCCTCTCTTTTACAAATGAACACCGTGCTACACCCGTCCAGGATACGGCACAACGGAGACACGGGCGCAGACATGCGAGGGACCTGCTCCAAGGATTCTTTTCAGATTAAGACCGCGTAAACCTTTTTTACTATCTCTTGTTGATACACATCCCCGGTTTCTTGCTATAACCGAGGAGGAGGCTGGCGTCTTGGCATGTGGCCACGTCGAATTTTATGCGCTGCACTGGACACGGGGCTTATTACCAAGGGCGTCGTTTCAGCCTGCTTTTCATAAAGACCGAATACCTTAGGGAGTGTTCGGCGTCATGAAGTTTGGCCTTATATGCATCAGCTCTGAATCATGTCTATGGTCAAATGTTGGGTTTGCCCGGCTCCTGTGTTTTGCTGCCTTACGCCCGCTCTATGGGCTAAGTCGGCACCGGAGAACTCTGCGATTCTGTCGGTTCGCCAAAGCGAGCACCTCAATAGAGAAAGCCAAAACTGACCGTCATGATATAGCGTGAGACCGGTAAACCACTCGATGACCCAACGGAATCTTTAGGATTCCTCCGCATTAACGAAGGGCCGTTTCCCGGCCAGGAACACACGCGCCCCGAATTCGGGTGAGCGCGGTGCCCCTACGGGCTATATAGTAGCCCCACTGTTAAACTCCTATGGCTAAGTGAAAGTGATAAAGCATTATAGTCCGGTTGCCTAGTTCGCCATGCTATCACCTCCTTAATAGGACCAAGACGTTGGATCAAGAGTGAAAATGCGCCTTTTGCAAACACCCCGCATTATATGCGTAATAAGTCAAGACTGCCACGCTTTCAGGTTATATATACATATACATTAACGGCCGCACAGGAGGTATTTTAATTCTTGAAGGCACAAGTATAAAAAGCTTTTATATTCCCCTGAAACATTGTTTTACAATAATACATGTTATTCGAACATAATATCCTTCGAGCACTGCGTCTCTATTAAACGAGCGCCCTGCAGAACTTCCTGAAAATAGTGCTCGGCAGGTACTCGGCTCCCGTCCGAATCTTGGGATGCAACAACGACGACCTTCATCTCCGCCCAGTATGTCTTGACACGGGCAAGAGCCATCCGTGCACCCTCTATGCATGCTGACCTTTTCATTGCATTGATATGCAGCACCGCACCAAGGAACTGTTGCACCAAGCTAAAATAACTCTTCGGCTCAGGCCTTTCCGGCCACAGATGACTCACGACATACTTCATGGCGAGTCCGGATAACCTATTCAGCTCCGCCCATGTGGCCAAACGATCGGTTAATGGAAGTGGGCGCTCTGGATTGTGGAACTGCGACCAAAAAAGCTTTTCCACTTTGTGATCCTTTTGATCTCGGAAGTGTTCGGCTGCGTCCACGACACTCGCCGCCAAGTCCAGATAAGTGTCCGCCGCACTCCACAGCCGGTCCAACAGAGCATATTTAGGATCCCCGAACTTCATCCGCAGCATAAAGGGCTTTCCACCGCGATATCTCCTACCGATGTAGGTCCTCCTTCATAGCTCTCATCGCAGAGCGAGCATCCTTGGCCTCGGTAGTGGCCTTCTTCAGGTCCTTCTATTCCGCCTGATCTTCTTTTTCAAGAAGCTTGCAGCGGTTGGCAGCGTTCTTCAACTTCACAGCCCTCTCGGCCATTTCCTTCTTGCTTGGCGATGAGCGGCATGTTAAACTTTCAGCTCTTCAGCCGCCTTTAAGGCAGCCGCATCGCTTTTCCTGACCTGCTCCTTGGTTCGGGCAAGTTTGACCCGAAGGTTCTCCATGGCAGCGGCACCATCTGCATCAAGCACACATGTTTTAAGATACGGGCATCAAGCTCCTCTTACCAGGTGTCTTCGGAGAAATTACATACCTTGTGCCTCGTCAAGCCGCTTGTTGACAAAGCGCGATGTCGGCATCTGCATGTCAAGTTGCCGCTTTAGCTCGGCAAATTCATCATCCGCTAGCCACGAACACTTCGCCACCTACATACGAAGGCGACATATTATACACAGGATTATGATCCTCGGCGCCATCATTTTTGACAACGCACCGAGTCTCGGGGCTACTATCTACACCGGCGCATCTCATATATGCGAACTGTCAAAAGGTACATCATTTCGCGTACCTCAAAACTCCGCCAAGAACTCTGACGGCCTCGTACAACCCGATCTCCGCGGATGAAACCCTTTCAATCACCGTACCCATCAACACACGGTGTTCTTCTGAGATAGACACTCGCCCGAGCAGATCCTTCAGCTCCTCCGACCGTGCACCGGACGGTGCCGGACTCGTCCGATGGCCTTTTTCAGAGGCCGAACACGGAGGACCTTGGGGGGCCATACGATTGCCTTCCGGCCCTGCCGGATTCGGAGAAACCCTCCGTGACGACACCTCAGGGTCGCCTGCCTCGCAAGGCGGTACGGCAGGGGGAGGCGTTCCGCTCTCCATCATCTCCGGACGAAGATCCCCTGAAGATGAGCTCTGTTGAGAAGGGCTGAGATCCGAACTACAAGGTAAAATTTCGGTTATCTTCCTCAGGAATAGAACAAGGATGTCTCTTATTTTAAAACTCCCCTCTTTACATACGGCTCGGTGGAGGGCTGATCCCCTTGGGGGCACTGTGCGGCCGAGGCATCCCCCGGTGCAGGACCCTCTAACGAAGATTTCTTCCCCCGCTTTGAGACCATGGTCTCCGGGTCTTTAGAGGCGGTCCTCTTTTTCCCCTGGATAGAGGAATTCTCGATTCCTCCTTTCCTGCCAGCCTCCTTCGGGGAGGCGGTAGCTTCCTCGTTCCCCCTTTGCCTTCTTCCAAAGGTGCAACCTCCAGCATCCTGGTTAACATGGGATCTGGTGTGGTCTCAGGGAGGGGGGCCGGACACCTGATTAGCCTTGCTTTCGCTATCCACTCCTGTTTAAGGGACAACTCTTTTAAGGGCAATTTTATGATAAATATACAGATAGCGTGTCCGGGCACAGGGCTACTTACTTGAGTGGGCGATTGCAGCTCAGACCTGCGTCCTCGGTCGAGTCCGGACACATTGCTTGTGATCCGAAGAACAATTTGTACATCTCCATGGACGCCGCTACCAGAAATGTTGGAGGGCTCGTGGTCCCTCCGGATTAAACTCCCACAGGCGGAGGGGCCGACGTTTGCAAGGCAGGGTGCGGCGAATCAACATGACCTGGGTCACCACGACCAGATTGATGTCTCTTTCTAGGAGATCTCGAATGCGGCCCTGCAACAAGGGCACGTCTTTGGACGGCCCCCAGTCAAACCCTTTATTGACCCATGACACTAGCTGTGGTGGGGGACCCAAGCGAAAGGCAGTTGGCGCCATCCACTTGGTGCCCCTGGGAGCTGTGATATAAAACCACTCTCGTTGCCATAAGCTGAACTCCTCTTGAAAAGAGCCCTCGGGCCATGGAGCGTCGGCATTCTTGCTTATGACACACCTCCAAGACTCTGCGTGTTGCCCCTCGATCATCTTCGGCTCTACTTTGAAGGTCTTAAGCCACAATCCGAAGTGAGGAGTAATACGGAGGAAGGCTTCGCACACGACAATGAACGATGAGATGTGGAGGATGGACTACGGAGCCAAGTCGTGAAACTCCAACCCATAATAAAACATGAGCCCCCTCACGAAGGGGTCCGTCGGGAAGCCTAGCCCCCGAAGGAAGTGAGACGCGAACACCACGCTCTCACCAGGCTTGGGAGTGGGAATAACCTACCCTTGAGCAGGCAACCTATGCGAGATTCCGCCGGTTAGATACCTGGCATCTCTTAGCTTCAGCACGTCTTCTTCCGTAATGGAGGAAGGCATCCACCGGCCTTGAAGGTCGGATCCGGACATCATCGAAGGTCCGAAGCGCCTGAATCTGGAGCTTTGGGTGTTGGAACTCAAGGTGAGAGGCGGATTCGATTGAGATTGAAAGAAAGGAGTCGAGCCTTGGTCTCTTTATAAAGAGATTGAATACCAAGAGCTCTCCCCGTGACCGTCTGGGACTCGCCTTCGATAGAGGAGACTTACCAACGGGCACGATTGGGTTACCCACACCCGTATTGATGAGAATCCCGGAATAAGGGGATAGGATCTCTGCTTCGACAAGACGTGCCAAGGAAACCGCCTCGCTAAACGCGCTGAGGTGGGACAAAAAACGATTGAATAAAGGCTTGGCCGTGGTGTGATGTCATCTTTGCGGAATACGTCGTGATTGGATTTAATGTAAATATTATTCTCTCTACGGTGGTATGTGGAACTTATTTTGCAGAGCCGGACACTATCCTTGTGTTCAAAATCTTTTATGAAGTATTCAGAGGAGGAACCTGTCTTGCAATGTCGAAGACAATCTACGCGCCGGACTCGTCATCATTGAAGCCTGGTTCAGGGGCTACTGAGGGAGTCCTGGATTAGGGGGTGTCCGGATGGCCGGACTATAACCTTCGGCCGGACTCCTGGACTATGAAGATACAAGATTGAAGACTTCGTCCCGTGTCCGGATGGGACTTTCCTTGGCGTGGAAGGCAAGCTTGGCGATACGGATATGTAGATCTCCTCCCATTGTAACCGACTGTGTAACCCTAACCCTCTCCGGTGTCCATATAAACCGGAGGGTTTTAGTCCGTAGGACGAACAACAATCATACCATAGGCTAGCTTCTAGGGTTTAGCCTCTCTGACCTCGTGGTAGATCTACTCTTGTACTACTCATATCATCAATATTAATCAAGCAGGAGTAGGGTTTTACCTCCATCGAGAGGGCCCGAACCTGGGTAAAAACATCGCGTCCCTTGTCTCCTGTTACCATCCGCCTAGACGCACAGTTCGGGACCCCCTACCCGAGATCCGCCGGTTTTGACACCGACACTACCTCTTGAGCACTGCGTTGGATTTCCCCGAAGAGGAGAGGATGATGCAGCAAAGTAGCATAAGTATTCCCCTTAGTTTTTGAGAACCAAGGTATCAATCCAGTAGGAGGCCATGCACAAGTCCCTCGTACCTGCACAAAATGATAGCTACTCGCAACCAACGCGATTAGGGGTTGTCAATCCCTTCACGGTCACTTACTTAGAGTGAGATCGATAGAGATGATAAATAATATTTATGGTATTTTTGATATAGAGATGCAAAGTGAAAAGTAAAAGGCAAAGTAAAAAAAAGCAAGTGTGATGGAGATTGATATGATGAAAATAGACCCGGGGGCCATAGGTTTCACTAGTGGCTTCTCTCAAGAGCGTAAGTATTCTACGGTGGGTGAACAAATTACTGTTGAGCAATTGATAGAATTGAGCATAGTTATGAGTATATCTAGGTATGATCTTGTATATAGGCATCACGTCCGAGACAAGTAAACCGAAACGATTCTGCATCTCTACTATTACTCCACTCATCGACCGCTATCCAGCATGCATCTAGAGTATTAAGTTAAAAACAGAGTAACGGCTTAAGCAAGATGACATGATGTAGAGGGATAAATTCATGCAATATGATAAAACCCCATCTTGTTATCCTCGATGGCAACAATACAATACGTGCCTTGCAACCCTTTCTGTCACTGGGTGTCACATCCCTAATTCTGTTTGACCTATGCCAGCTTCCATGTGTGCATCATGTTTAAACTCAAATGAAATTTGAATTGAGGAATTTTCAGTAGCCTCAGAAAAACCCTTAAAAATAACCAACATTTAAATCTCATCAAATGAGTCCAAGAAAATGTTCCTGTTATTCTGTGAAAATATTGGCATGAGGTACAATTCAAGCCAATATTTTTGGAGTCACAGAAATAATTTATTTTGGGCATTTGATTTAATCTAATAATTATTTGCATTGGATTTATATTTGTTATATATTAAATATATGTCCAATAATTCTGGAACATTTTTATGTGGTTTTGGATATTTCATATCTAACCCCATAATTATTTTTGAAGCTACAAAATGATTTGGTCTCAGAACTAAATTAAAACAAACAGAAGAAATAAAAAGATAAACAAAATAGAGAAAACCAGAGAGAGGAGAAAACCTTACCTGGCGCTTACCTGAGGCCCACCTACCTGGTGGCCCAGTAGAATCGGCCCAGCCCACTGGCGCCTGCCAGTCACAACCAACCTCGCGCCAGGAGGACGGGCGTGTGCCCGACGCGCCCGCACCACCGTGCGCCACCTCCTGCTTGCCGCCCGCGCCCCTGGATGCCTGGACGACCTCCACGTCGCCTCCCCGACCCCCCTGGAACCCCTCCACCCTCTCCCCGAGCTTCTCTTCCTCCCTGGCTCTCCTCTCATACGCAGCCGAACGCCACCGCCGCCGCCGACGAGAACCACCGCGGCCACCATGCTCCCCTCGCCTCGCCGACATGCCAATAAGCCCCGCCTCGTTCCCCTCTTCCTCCTCGCCAAGAAGGAAGGTGCCGGAAGCCCTGGATGCCGCTAGCTCCACCGTTCCCCTCCTCGGTCACCGAGGATCGCCGCCGCTGATTCACCGTCTCCGCCGCCTCCCCGAGCACGCCGACCTGCTCTGCGATCTCACAGTGAGCCCCTGCTCCGAACCCCTCTCTCCCCGCCGTCGTTTTCCTCCTCCAGCCGCCTTTTCCACCGAAGCCGCGAGCTCCTCGCCACCGGCGATGGTGCAGACGAGGCCATGGGCACTGCAGCCCGTATCTGAGCACACCAGTGTGCTCAGCGCGCCTCCACGAACCCGCAGCCACCAGTAGCTCCGCCTCCCGTGCCCTCTAGCACCGTACTCGACTGCTCCCGAACGCCAGCCGCCGCCACGAGCTCAACTCCGGCGAGCTCGTTCCACCCCAGCCTCTCCCACTTGGCTCTCTGGATGCGCAAGAACACTAGTAGAAAAGGGGCCTATTGACCCGGTTGGTGAGGGCCTTTAGTCTCGGTTCATGAACCGGGACTAAAGGGTCGATTAATACCTCTTTTTAGTCCCGGTTCAATCTGTAACTGGACTGATGGCCCTCCACGTGGCCTGTCCGGCTGAGCCTGTGCAGAGGGCCTTTGGTCCCGGTTGGTGGCACCAACCGGGACTAATAGGCATCCACGCCACAAAGATTTCTATGGCTGTGGTTTTGTTTTTTTTTGAAGGGGGGGGGGGGGGGGTAATTTAGGGGTTTCATGTATTGTGTGATAGCTAGCAAATTAATAGAGAAAAGGGTCCTCTCGTTTGGCCGTGCTTGGGCGACGCCACGTATTGTACATACGTATAGAGAGGACTAGCTAGACACGCTAGCTAGCTAGTAATTAAGCAAATGTAAGATCGTCATGAGCAGATATACATACAGAGAAGTGATATCGACCACCTCTCCTTCTCCGAGAGATTGGTCGAACAACAAGTTCTCGTATATCTATCCGACACTACCGGCTACATATATACAATAATTATCTTTTACAATACGGACGCATGGTCCACATAGTATTCTCCGTCTTCAGCGATCACGTGGTCAAGAAAGAATGCCGCCAATTCCTCTTGAATTGCTCGCAGGCGATCTGGTGCTAGTAGTTCATCCCGCATCCGAAACATCTAATTTTAAGAAGGGGTCAATACATATATATATGAATGAATGAAACTCAACACAAATGATGGTAATAAAATAAAATTGTGAATATTTTTATTTACGCACTTCATATTGTTTGTCGGAGTAGCCCTCTCATAGGTCGTGGCGGATGGACTGCAAACATAGTATCCACAGAAATCATTCCCTTCTTCCCCGCCACAACCACTTTACAAGAAACAGAGGTCAATCAAGCGATAATTAGCAAGCATGCTAAATGGTATTGATGAAACTAGCGCTTGAATCACTAGGAGATGCGCGTGGAATATGCTACTATATAGTACTTACTTTGGTGTCTAAATTGCAGCTTCTTCGATAGTCCGGAGCTTTTTGGTGAATTTTCCCCAAGCCCTGCCATACAAAGAAAACAATTACTTGATATCATAAATGAACAAAGTTGCTGATATGGTGGATAATGATCGATTTAACTTACTTCTCGAGCATTTCGGTCATGTCCGCATACTCCTTGGGATCTTTTCGTCTCGAGTCTAAGACAATTACTACTCCCTGCTCAAGCTTAATCTCTAGGAGAATATAGTGGTTCATGCGCTCGCATGCATAACTCATCAATATTACATTACTATAACCTGGACTAATAAGGAAACCGAATATGCCACAAGACAAGAACACTCACTTGTAGTTGTAAGGAAAGAGTATTATATTTTTGTGTTCATTTATTTCCAACGATCGTAGCAAGTTGGCCTCGGTTTCGTCAAGACGATATTTAACCTCATTTGCATCTATGAGATATGTGTTAATGAACCCAATATCACCCACTTGTCTTTTCTTCATTTCGGCGATCTTCAATCTGCATAATATAGTGAGGATATTTATAAATACATGCAATGAAAGAGCTGAGTTATATAGAGATACTTAATGATAGAAGTAGTACTACTTACAGACGATAGCAGGTGACCGTTGCTTTATCGAGGGCCAATTGATTGAAAAACTGATAGAACTCCTCAAATGGAATAGGCAGCAGTTCAATTCCAAGGAGGTCATGCTCCTTTTTAACTCTCACATACAAAGTACTCCTCCCCTCAGACTCTTTGCAGGTTTTCATGTACCAATCATGCAATCTTCGCATCATCGTTGATAGAGAGCTTTCATCTTTGACGAGACGCTTCCCGCACTCGTATCTTTGTATCTGCACCTCCAAGAAATCATAATGTACATCGTCGGGCAGGTACTCTGCAGGATTGCCATAACCGGGCACCATCCTCTGATCGACGATGTCGCTAGCAGGCACCTTGAGCGGGGGCACGATTGCCCGGCTTGTTCGCCGAGCTGGGCAATTTGTTTCCCAGCTCGTCGTTCTTTCATCCTTTGATCAGCGACAAAGTATTTCCCGACCTCTCCGCTTTGGCAAATGCCTTTCCAATAATGCGCTCATAGTTGCCTTTCGGCGGAGACTTGGGTGGTTTTGTCGAGGCAGCCAGTGCGCCGCTTTGACCGGATCTACCTTCTCCTCCAGAGGTGGATGTCTCTTTGCTTTCAACCCTTGAAACCAGTCATCCACTTCGGTCTGCGCGATCTTCGCGTTTTCCTCCTCGCTCCTCTCAGACGGTAACTTCTCCGAGTCTTGAGAGAAGGACCGAATCAGATCTCCTCCCGCCTTTGGCTGTCTTGCTAGACGCCGGCAGAGCAGACGGAGCGGATGTCTTCTTTCCTTGCTTACGAGGCGGAGGAGAAGGACTACGACGCCACGGAGCAGCCAGAGCGGGCGGGTCTCTTCCGCCCTTGCCGACGAGGCGGAGAAGGAGGAGGCTGGCTGCTCGGGCGCCGGTGCAAAGCGGAGAAGGAGGCGGAGTGCCGCCACGCCGGAGAAGGAGCCGCCGAGTGCCCTGATCGTCACTTGCCGGAGGAGGAGGCGGTGGAGGAGGCGGAGTGCCTGACTCACGGGAGGAGGAGGAGGAGGCGGAGGCGCCCAGTTCGGAAGGTTGATGAGATCCTTCCGCCATAGGCATGGAGTCTTGAGCGTAACCCAGCCGATACTCCCCTTCACCGGTAGGGGTGGTCAAGTCAAGGTCCTCAAATCCCTCCGTTATTTCATCGACCATCACCTTAGCATATCCTTCGGAATCAGCCGGCGGTGAAAAGTTGAGTCGGGTTTAGTAGGATAAACAGAGCCAGCTGCCGCCTTGACCTTCAAATTGCTCCATTGCGCCATAAGGTGGCAATTTTCAGCATCCGTGATAGCATCCACGGGATAGCTGGCGAGCCGTCAAGGCATGCTGCTTTCTGGCTGAAGCAGCTCGGTGGAAGCCACGCCGCTTCTCCACCGAGATGGCGGGGTAACCGGGGAAGCTTCGACAGGTCGTTTGTTGTGATCTGCCGCTTCTCGTTCCTCTTCTCCTTCCTCTAGCCCCATTACCCTTTTCGTGCAGCGCCTTTGCATTAGGCTCTGCTCCAGTTTCTTCCTCCTCTCATGGGTTTTGTAACCCCTGCGTCCGGAAATCCAGCCTTCCACGAAAGGGAGCTGGCGTGCCTCGTGTCCGCCCAGTGGTGCTCAGGATTCCCGAGGGCCATTGTGAGCTCGTCCTTCTCCTGTCAGAACGAACTTCCCTTGCTGCTTGCTTCGATATAATGCTTAAGCCTCTTGACTGGTATGTCCAATTGTTCGTCCGTCCAAATGCACTTCCTCGTTATAGGGTCCAAGGATCCGCCGCCTCAAGAACCAAGTCCGCAACGATGCAGCGATTCATTGTCTCGGTTCTTTCCCTTTATGAAGCGAGATCAATCTCAGCCTTGGCCCACTTAGGTCGGACTACGAGGTAGCCACGACCCGCATGCGATGGTGAAGCTTCTTCTTCGCAGCATTTCTCTTGTTTGTCGCCGACATCTTTTTACTCTTTTCCGATGTCTTGTAGGCCACAAATGCGGGCGGTCATCTTTGATCTTCTCAAATTTGCCCTTGAATTCTGGTGTCTCATTTTTCTCGACATACGTATTGAGTTCTTTCTTCCAATTCCTGAATAGTTCTCGCCATCTTCTTAAGAGCAAAAGACTTGATTAATGGCTCTATTACTGGCTTCTCCGGATCATCCTCTAGCGGTAGGGTAAAATTTGACTTCAGCTCACCCAAAGATCATTTTTACGCATATCATTGACACAAGACACCTCGTGGTCTTCGTTCTTAGGCTTATACCATTGGTGGATGCTGATCGGGATCTTGTCCCTAACCGTAACCCCTTGACCGAGCAACAAATGCCTTCTTTGTCCGGTAGGGTTCAATCGGTTGGCCGTCAGCGCGATTTCTATGATCTCAAACTTTTCATCCGAGCTCAACTTTTTCTTCGGGCCTCGTCTCTTTACCGAAGTTGTGCTCGATCCGGAGGTGTAGAAAAAAGAACAAAGACGAGAGTTAATTAATATGTGTACATACCAGAACAAAGACGGGAGCTAGTCAACACAGGCTTAACTAATATATATACCTAGCCGGACTCGGTTTGGTGATCACCGGAGCCGTCCTCACGGTCTACTTCTTCACCCTCTCCTTCTTGCACCGGCATTGGGTCATCGGAGCCATGTAAATCATAGCCACCGCTTCTTCACCCTCTTCTTCCGGACCATCGTTGACGTTGAGAAACATCATCGAGGAGACGACATCACTTCCTCAGACGATTATGTCCCTCAACAACGCTTCTTGTGCTTCGTCTCGGTGGTGTCCATAGTTTCTACAAATTTTTACAACATGGCAATTATTATTCAAACATGACAGATATGGATATATTAGTGGCAAACGAGAACTAGCTAGCTAATCACAATAAGGAATCATATTAGTGGCCTCGACGCTGCTTCTCTAGGGTTTGGGGTGGCCTCGACAATGCTTCAAGGGTTAGGGGTGGCCTCGAGAACGCTTCAAGCTAGGAGGGGGTAATATCGCCCCCCCCCCCCACGTGTTGAAGCTATCGGGAGGGGGTCGACGTTGAACACTACATCTATGTCCCACAAGTGACGCGGGCATCGACGTGCGCGGTGGGGTAGAGGGTCGTGGATCGCCGAGCGGTCGAGGGTGAAGGGTGGAGGATCGCCGAGGTCGGGAGGTTGCCTAGTGTCAAAGGGTTCAACAAAACCATGTCTTCATCATTAGGCGAAAATGTAGGTGCATGATGGTGCGAAGCTCTCCAAAGTTGTTTTGGAGCGGAGTCCCGGATAGGATAATTCACTTTACGGTACAAAGTTCAGCAAGAACCTTCCGAATATCGTTATTTGAAAGCCCTTTGCTGAGATTCGTACAAAAGGCAAATTATCCTATCCGGACTCCATTCCGTAACAACTTTGGAGGACTTCGTACCATCATGTCATGGTTACTTCCGCTAATGATGAAGCCATGGATTTCTTCAATACTTTGACACTATAGGAACCCTCGACCTGAAACCTTCGACCCTTGACCCCTTAACGACCCTCGACCCTCTACCCTAGTTCCCGACCCTCGACCCCTCGGCGATCCTCGACACCCTCGATACATATACAGCAGCGCAATAAAAAGAAGAGAAAAAAAAGAGGAGAAGAAGAAAGGAATAGAAGAGAAGAAGAAAAAATAGAATATTTTCTATTTTTTCTTCTTCTCTTCTATTCCTTTCTTCTTCTCCTCTTCTTTTTCTTCTTTTTTCCTCTTCTTATTTATTTCTCCTCTTCTTCCTCTCCTCTTCTTCTCCTTTCTTCCTCTTCTTATTTTCCTTTTTATATGAACATATCATCATATATATGAACATACATTTTCTTTGCATATGCATATGAACATACATACATACATTTTTCTTTCATATGAACATACATACATACATTTTCTTTGCATATGACCATACATACATTTTTCTTTGCATATGACCATTCATACATTTTCTTTGCATATGCTTTGCATATAAACATACATACATATGAACATACATACATACATATAAACATAACATACATACACAAAAATTCTAAAATGTGCCTAAAAATTATGAACATATAATGAACATAAAATCTGCCTAAAAATTATGAACATATAATGAACATAAAATCTGCCTAAAAAGCATGCATACATCATCCATCCATCCATATAATGAACATATAATCATCCATCCATCCATATAATGAACATAAAATCTGCCTAAAATTATGAACATATAATGAACATAAAATCTGCCTAAAAAGCATGTATACATCATCCATCCATCCATATAAACATATAATCATCCATCCATCCATATAATGAACATAAAATCTGCCTAAAAATTATGAACATATAATGAACATAAAATCTGCCTAAAAAGCATGCATACATCATCCATCCATCCATATAAACATATAATCATCCATCCATCCATATAATGAACATAAAATCTGCCTAAAAATTATGAACATATAATGAACATAAAATCTGCCTAAAAAGCATGCATACATCATCCAACCATCCATATATATAATGAACATATAATCATCCATCCATCCATATAATCAACATATGCATATGAAAAAAATTATATGAAGAGGACGAGGGGGGACAGGGAGGAAAGGGGTCACGGAGCCGGACGAACGGGAGGAGGCGGCGTCGAGGCGAGGCGGTGAGGCGCCCGGCGGCAGCGACAATGGTGGGGCGGGCCGAGGCACTGAGGCGGCGGCCGGGCGTGGGGCAGGGCGACCGTGCGTGCTTTCGGGGCAGGCGGGCGGGCGGGCCGGCGTGGGGGCGAAGCGCGGCGTGCGTGCTTTCGAGGGCAGGGGCACGGGCGGCGGCGGGGGCGCAGGGCGCGTGCGTGCGTGCTTTCGGGGGGCGGCGGCGTGGGCTCGGCGCGAAACGCAGGGGAGGCAGGGGATGGCGGCCGGCGGCGGCGGCAACGAGGAGCGCGCGATTTGGGCAGCCTGGCGGCGGGGGCAACTGGCTAGGGAGGCGAGGGAGATGTGAAATTTTCACAAGTCCTGTATATATAGAAAGAGCATTGGTCCCGGTTGGTGCCACGAACCGGGACCAATGCTCCCTTTAGTCGGTTGGTGCCACCAACCGGGACCAAAGGCCAATTTTCCGGCAGCCCAAAGGCGGGATGCGGCGCCCTTTGGTCCGGTTTGGTGGCACAAACCGGGACTAAAGGGGGCCATTAGTCGATTCGTGGCACCAACCGGGACCACGTACTTTTAGTCGGTTGGTGCCACCAATCGGGACCAAAGGTCATGCTGCCTCAGCGCCCAAAGTTTAGTCCCACCTCGCTAGTTGAGAGGAGCCGCACCTGTTTATAAGGTGCGGTGCGGCTTCCCTCTCGAGCTCCTCTAAAGCGAGCTTCGGGCCTAACTCGCAATATGTGCTGTGGGCCCTCTTGGGCCTTCCGCGGGCTGAATCCTGGCCCATAGGGTTTCTAGTCGTATTCAGGCCGTGGGGGGCGATGGGTGGCACTTTTTTTGTTTTTTGTTTTATTTCTTGCTTTATTTAGGTTATTTTGGTTTTGGTTTATTTTTCTTTTGGTCTTTTGCTTTATTTTTAATTCTTTTTTGCTTTTAGTTTTAGAAAAATTATAAACTTTCTGTTTGTGCCATTAGTTTTCAAATTTGAAAACTCTTTTTTGATTTCTTTCTTGCTTTATTTATTTTATTTTGTTTCTACTTACAACAAAATACTTATTGTTGCTATTTTTATTTATTTTTTCAGTTTTTTGTTCTGTTTTTCGCATTATTTAGTTTTTGTTGTTTTTTGCTTTATTTTTTAATTCTTTTTGCTTTTAGTTTTAGAAAAATTATAAACTTTCTGTTAGTGCCATTAGTTTTCAAATTTGAAAACTCTTTTTTGTTTTCTTTGTTGCTTTATTTATTTTATTTTGTCTCTACTTACAACAAAGTACTTATTGTTGCTATTTTTATTTTTTTCAGTTTTTGTTATGTTTTACGCATTATTTAGTTTTTGTTGTTTTTGCTTTATTTTAAATTCTTTTTGCTTTTAGTTTTAGAAAAATTATAAACTCTGAAAAAGTTGGCATAGCATGTGCATGTACAAAGCGGACAATGGTATCATACTAAATGCATTACAAAGTTGGCATGGTATCATCATAATAGTTGCGGAGAAAGTCTTCACTTTTTCTTCGCTTGTGTCGCTTTGCTTATTGCTACCGTAACCATGGATAATCTTCATCGTTTATCAAGATGCTTGGGTCAACCTTGACTTTGAAGGGGGAATTTCATGAAACTTTTTATACTCTTGAGACATGTACATCTTGCCCTCCACTCCTGGGATGTCCCTTTTCCCGAAAGAACTATGTGGCGCTTTGGCTCATTGTATGATGTATTCGCTTCCTTATCTTTTCTTTTCCTCGGTCTGGTAGACATGTCCTTCACATAGATAACCTGTGCCACATCATTGGCTAGGACGAACGGTTCGTCGGTGTACCCAAGATTTTTCAGATCCACTTGTTGTCATTCCGTGCCGTGGGTCTACACATTCCGCCTCTGACAGATTGACCCACTTGCACTTAAACAAAGGGACCTTAAAATCTACTCCGTAGTCAAGTTCCCATATGTCTACTATGTAACCATAATATGTGTCATTTCCTTGTCGGTTTGCTGCATCAAAGCGGACACCGCTGTTTTGGTTGGTGCTCTTTTCATCTTGGTCAATCGTGTAAAATGTATTCCCATTTATCTCGTATCCATTCCAAATCATTACTGATCGAAGATGGTCCCTGGACAACAAGTACAGCTCATCACAAACAGTCTTTGTCACCTCCGAGACGTGTTTCCAACCAAGCTGAAAGTCTGATGTGTTCACATGTAATCCGATCGTCGACCTTTGCTCCGGGTGTTTGGAGCCTTGTTCGTTCTTGTGTTCATCGACATACGGGTCACCAAGGTAGAGTTCTCAGAGAAGCGTAGTGTGCTTGAGACCAAGAATATCCGTCCTGCATATTATTGAGTCTCTTCCAAGCGTGTTTTTCGGTCAGTCTCCCCTCATACCGCGATTTAGGGAGACCTATCTTCTTAAGGCAGGAATGAAGTCAACACAAAACCCGATGACATCCTCTGTTTGATGGCCCATGGAGATGCTTCCTTCGGCCTAAGCGCGATTCTGAACATATTTCTTTAGGACTCCCATGAACCTCTCAAAGGGGTACATATTGTGTAGAAATACGGGCCCCGTAATGACAATCTCGTCGACTAGATGAACTAGGACGATGCGTCATGATATTGAAGAAGGATGGTGGGAACACCAGCTCGAAGCCCGACAAGACATTGCGCCACATCACTCCTTAAGCGTTGGTACGATTTACGGATCGATCACCTTACGAGATATTGCATTGAGGAATGCACATAGCTTCACAATGGCTAATCGGACGCTTTCCGGTAGAAGCCCCCTCAATGCAACCGAAGCAGTTGCGTCATAATCACGTGGCGATCATGAGACTTTAGGTTACGGAACTTTTTCTACGGCATATTTATTATTCCCTTTATATTCGACGAGAAGCGGTCGGGACCTTCATATCGAGCAGGCATTGAAAGAATATTTCTTTCTCTTCTTTCGTAAGAGCGTGGTGGCGGGACCTTCATCTCGCTTCGGAGGCATGCCTTCTTTTTTCGTTAAGCGTTGCAGGTCCTCTCGTGCCTCGTGTGTATCTTTTGTCTTCCCATACACGCCCAAGAAGCCTAGCAGGTTCACGCAAAGGTTCTTCGTCCACGTGCATCACGTCGATCGAAGAGCGGACCTCTAGGTCTTTCCAGAGGGTAGGTCCCAAAATATAGATTTCTTCTTCCACATGGGTGCGTGATTCTCGGCGTCATTGAACAGCTAGTCCGCGGGACCCTTTCCAAAGATTACGTGTAAATCATTGACCATAGCAAATGCGTGATCACCGGTACGCATGGCGGGCTTCTTCCGGTGATCTGCCTGCGCCTTTGAAATGCTTGCCTTTCTTTCGACATTGATGGTTGGTCGGAAGAAATCAACGATGGCCCAGTACACATTCTTCCTGCAGCTTCCCGGTATATACTATCGGTGTCAAGTAAACAGTGCGTGCATGCGTGGTATCCCTTGTTTATGCATCACGAAAGGTTCTTGAGAGCGGGCCAATCGTTGATGGTCACGAACAACAACGCCTTTAGGTCAAATTCCTCCTTTTGTGCTCATCCCATTACATACACCGTTTCCATTCCACAGCTGTAAAAGTTCTTCAACTAAAGGCCTTAGGTACACATCAATGTCGTTGCCGGGTTGCTTAGGGCCTTGGATGAGAACTGGCATCATAATGAACTTCCGCTTCATGCACATCCAAGGAGGAAGGTTATAAATACAAAGAGTCACGGGCCAGTCTTTGTGATTGCTGCTCTGCTCCCGAAAGGATTAATGCCATCCGCACTTAAAGCAAACCATACGTTCCTTGGGTCCTTTGCAAACTCATCCCAATTACTTTCTCTCGATTTTTCTCCACTGCGACCCGTCGGTGGTGCTCTCAACTTCCCGTCTTTCTTACGGTCCTCAACGTGCCATCGCATCAACTTGGCATGCTCTCCGTTTACGAGCAGACGTTTCAACCTTGGTATTATAGGAGCATACCACATCACCTTCGCAGAACCCTCTTCACGGAGGCTCGCCGTCAACATCACCGAGGTCATCTCGTGCGATCTTATATCGCAATGCACCGCATCTGGGCATGCGTTCAGATCCTTGTAGGCACCACGGTAGAGGATGCGATCATTAGGGAATGCATGTATCTTCTCCACCTCCAATCCTAGAGGGCATCTGACCTTCTTCGCTGCTTATGTCTTTGTCGGGCAATTCGTTATCCTTTGGAAGCTTCTTCTTCATTATTTTCGTAGCTTCTCAAATCCTTTATCGAGCGTGACATTCTCTGCCTTCCACCGCAGCAATTTGAGTACGGTACCGAGCTTTGTGTTGCCATCTTCGCAATTGGGGTACAACCCTTTTTGTGATCCTCTAACATGCGATCGAACTTCAGCTTCTCCTTTTGACTTTCGCATTGTGTCCTTGCATCGACAATGACCCGCGGAGATCATCATCATCGGGCACATCGTCTGGTTCCTCTTGATCTTCAGCAACCGCCCGTTCCGGCACCATCGTGCACATTATGCAGTGCATCTTGATGTTCGATAGCATCACCGTATTCGGGGGCACATAGTTGTCATCATACTCTTCTTCCTCGCCGTCTTCCATCATAACCCCTATTTCTCCGTGCCTCGTCCAAACATTATAGTGTGGCATGAAACCCTTGTAAAGCGGTGGGTGTGAAGGATTTTCCGGTCGAGTAAGACTTCAGATTCCCACATATAGGGCATGGACAACACATAAAACCATTCTGCTTGTTTGCCTCAGCCACTTGAGAAAATCATGCACGCCCTTAATGTACTCGGAGGTGTATGCATCACCGTACATCCATTGCCGGTTCATCTGCGTGCATTATATATAATTAAGTGTGTGAAAAATCATTCTGAACATCATGAATAGATAATTAGGTGACCAAATTAATAGAAGTTCATCATCACATAAAAACCAAAGTACATACATAGTTCTCATCTAACAACATAAAGCTCTGCAGAGCATCTAAATTAATTAAACCATACATTGAAACTATGTAAAACATTTCAATGCGAAAACAAATGCGATCATAATACGCAACCAAGGTAACAACCGATCCAACGGCATAATGATACCAAGCCTCGGTATGAATGGCATATTTTCTAATCTTTCTCATCTTCAAGCGCATTGCATCCATCTTGATCTTGTGATCATCGGCGACATCCGCAACATGCAACTCCAATATCATCTTCTCCTCCTCAAGTTTTTTATTTTTTCCTTCAAGAAATTGTTTTGTTCTTCAACTAAATTTAACCTCTCGACAATAGGGTCGGTTGGAATTTCGGTTCAACTACCTCCTAGATAAATAAAATATATGTCACGTTGTTAGACATATTTTTCATAAACAATAAATGAACCAATAGTTATGAAAATATAATATATACCACATCCGAATCATAGACAGGACGAGGGCCGACGGGGGCGGATACCAAAACCATCGCACTATATAAGATGCAATAATAAAAGTAAGAAAATAATACAAGTATCTATCTAAACAAACAAGTAATAATATTTTTCCTTTGAGAAAGAAGATAAGAACAAGAGGCTCACCACGGTGGTGCCGGGCGATGAGATCGGCGGGTGATCGATCGGCGATGAAGACGGGACGGGCGTGACGGACCGCTAAACCTAGATAAATATTGAGGAAAATGGAGCTTGGCGGTCGAGCTTGGAGAGGAGAAACCTTAAGTAGTGTGGCTCGGGCATTCCATCGAATACCTTGTGTGCATAGGAGGTGAGCTAGAGCACCACCAAGCCCTCTCCCCCTCGGCCAGAAAAAACAGAGCAGTGTGCTCTGCTCTTGCGCGAGGGGCTATATATAGGCAGAACCATTAGCCCCGGTTGGTTGCTTGAACCGGGACTAAAGGGAAGCCTTTGGTCCCGGTTCATGCCACCAACCGGGACCAATAGTGGTGGGCCAGAGCAGGACCATTGGTGGGTTCGTCCCACCAACCGGGACCAAAAGGTCCGGACGAACCGGGACCAATGGCCCACGTGGCCCGGCCCCCCGGGCTCTCATTTAACAGGGCAAATAGCTCCATTGGTCCCGGTCCTGGATTGAACCGGGACTAATGGGCTAAACTGGCCTGGACGAAAGCCCCCTTTTCTACTAGTGGAACAAGGGCTACGCCCTGGTGCCCTCGGCACGTGCAGCCGATGCTTCTAGCGCAAGTCCGGCGTGCCCCCCGGTGTTCTGTGGTCGCCGCCGGTTGGTCTCCGACGTGCTGACGTGGCGCCGTCATTAGGGGCTAATGACCCTGCTAATTAACCCCAGGGTCACTGACATGCGGGCCCACGCACACTAAACACTTTTAGTTAGGATTAAATTAGCACTAAAAGTCTCTGTCAATTAGCCTAGATACTGAAAGTGGGCCCTGCTGCCTAATTAAGCCGCTAGTTAGATTTAAGTTAGATTAATTAACAAAACCAACGGACCCACGCGTCAGGGCTGACTTGCTGACGTGGCCGTTGACCCGACCCCACCTGTCTGTGACCCTACGCAGCACTGGGTCACTGACTAATGGACCCGTTGGTCAGGTTTGACCTGGACCGGGTCAGTTGACCGCTGACGTCACACTGACGCCAGGCTGATGCAGTAAATCCTTTTCTGGATTTATTCTTATTTGGGAAATTCCAGAAAATAGTGCTAACTTCAAAAATTCATATAAATTCAACCGTAGCTCAGAATGAAATAATTTATATATGAAAAATGATCAGAAAAATCCAATCTATCCATCTGTACCATTTTAATGCATGTTAGAACAACTTGTACCTGCTGATCAGGTCAAACCAATTAAATGGCATTTAAACTCTCACATATGTAGTTTGAATTTGAACCTAGTGTTCAAACCAACCCCAATTAACTTGTTGCTAGATGCATTAGGCCAATCAACAGCATATTGCCATGTCATCTTCATGCATCATATTGTTGCATGGCATTGATTGTGTTTCTCCTTTGTTTGTCGGTGTTTGTCCCTCTCGATGAGCTGACGTCGACGATGTGTTCGATGACACCGATGAAGAGTTATATCATCTTCAGAAGTGCCAGGCAAGCAAAACCCCCCTGTTCATTCCGATACAATCCTACTCTCTCGCTCCTGCTCTCTTTTACTGCATTAGGGCAACAACGATTCATCAGTACTTGCTGCGGTAGCTGAACCCCTTTATCCTCTGCATGACCTGTCATTCCACAGTAAATAGATGAAACCCACTAGCATGAGTAGGAGTTGTTTGAGCCCTGTTGTGCCTACTTATTCATGCTTGTTTGTCATGCCTGCTACTGCTTAGAGTTGAGTCAGGTCTGATTCATCGGGGATGAACCGGAGGTGTGTAAACATGTCATACTGTTGAGAGCTAAGTGTGTGAACACGATTTGGTAAAGGTAGCGGTGAGAGGTCATGTAGGAGTACATGGTGGGTTGTCTCATTGCAGCCGTCCTCAGGAACTGAGTTCTGTGTTTGTGATCCATGAAACAGTTACTACCACGCATTGGGGCCGAAACCAATGGACCCTATCGGCTTCTTAACCACCCTTGTTCTTTGTCCAGGAGTTGCAACTAGTTTCTAGTGTTTGTAGGATATGTGTTGGAGGCCGTGCGTAGCGCTGACCCTAGGGGTGGGCTATGATGCGGTAGATACACCGTGGCGGTGTGAATGCCCGTTTGGTATCTCGGGAACCCTGCACACATCGTTCGGGGCCGTATGTGGAATCCTCGGTCGGACTCCCTACGGATGGAACCTGAATAGGCGATAAACCTGGACTAGAGACTTGAGTGTTTAGGTAGGCTGTGGCCGACACCCACGTTGGGCTTCCGCTTGAAGGTTGCCGAGTACATGTCGTGTAAACGGCGGTAAGTGGTGAGAGCGTGTGTGAAGAAGTACACCCCTGCAGGGTTATAAATGATCTATTCGAATAGCCGTGTCCGTGGTAAAGGACTTCTGGGTTGCCTATAACAGTTCATAGACAAGTGAAAGTGGATACTCTAAAATGCGCAAGATAAGCGTGAGTGCTATGGATGGCGTTCTCGTAGGGAGTCGGAGCGGATCCATAGTGGTGTATTGATATGGTGAATATGTGGACTGCAGCGCCACCTCAAAAGAGTTACTTGCAGTCGTAGTTAGGATAGCCACCGAGTCAAAGTTGGCTTGCTGCAGTCAAACTCCACCACCCCCTTGTTGATAATGATGCATATGTAGTTAGTTCTGATGTAAGTCTTGTTGAGTACAGTTGTACTCACGTTTGCTTATTTTATGTTTTGCAGAGAGACGTCAGTCTTGCTAGTAGTTCCGCGTGGACTTCGATGTTTAGCTTGTTACCTCAGCTACGATCTTGTGCCCTCAGCAAGATCTGGTAGATAGTCAGGCTGCTCAGCCTTTTTCATTTGTAGATGTACGTACTTTCGGACATGTTAAGCTTCCGCATGTGCTTGTTGCTTGTATGCTCTGTATGTTGGGTCATGAGACCCATGTTTGTAATATCTCGCTCCTCGGAGCCTAATGAATAAATACTTGAGTCGTAGAGTTATGTTGTGATGCCATGTTGTATTTACACATATCGAGCATATTGTGTGTATGTTTGAAATGCTTGGTATGTGTGGGATCCGACAATCTAGTTGTTTATCCTTGGCAGCCTCTCTTATGGGGAAATGTAGTCTAGTGCTTCCTTGAGCCATAGTAGTCAGCTACTTCTGACCGGTTCACCGGAGTCCTGCTAGCCCAAAGACTACCGCTTTCGGGACGCTTGGTGGCCGACATGTGTTTCACGCCGTTCTGTGTCCGTCCCTTCGGGAAATGTCACGCGGTGACATCCGGAGCCTCGCTTAGCCTGCTGGCCCGGGTTCCCGGAGTCCTGTTAGCCCAGTGCTACAGCCCGGATTCACACTCTGCTGACCGACATGCTCGGTGTGATTCATGTATGCCTGTCCCCATGGGTTAGTGCCGCTCTGGGTTCACGGCTAGCCATGTCGGCCCGGGTTCTCTATCATATGGATGCTAGCGACACTATCATATACGTGAGCCAAAAGGCGCAAACGGTCCCGGGCCATGGTAAGGCGACACCCGTGGGAATACCGTGCGTGAGGCCGCAAAGTGATATGAGGGGTTACCGGCTAGGTCGATGTGACTTGGAATCGGGGTCCTGACACTGGGTAAGGACACCGCAAGATCGAACCCAAAGCTAAGCACTTCTCCCATTGCAAGAACTACCAATCTAGTTGGCCAAACCAAACGGATAATTCGAAGAGACTTGCAAAGATAACTCAATCATACATAAAAGAATTCAGAGAAGATTCAAATATTATTCATAGATAAGCTGGATCATAAACCCATAATTCATCGATCTCAACAAACACACCGCAAAAATAAGATTACATCGAATAGATCTCCACAAGAAAGGGGAAGAACATTGTATTGAGATCCAAAAAGAGAGAATAAGCCATCTAGCTACTAACTATGGACCCGAAGGTCTGAGGTAAACTACTCACACTTCATCGGAGAGGCTATGATGATGTAGAAGCCCTTCGTGATGACGGCCCTCTTCGGCGGAGCTCCAGAACAGGCCCCAAGACGGGATCTCGTGGATACAGAAAGTTGCGGCGGTGGAATTAGGTTTTTGGCTCCGTATTTGATCTGTCGGTGGTACGTAGGTATATATAGGAGGAAGGAGTACGTCGGTGGAGCAACAGGGGGCCCACGAGGTAGGGGGCGCGCCCAGAGGGGCGCGCCCCCACCCTCGTGACCACCTCTTTTATTCCTTGGAGTAGGGTCCAAGTCTCCTGGGTCTCGTTCGGTGAGAAAATCACGTTCCCGAAGGTTTCATTCCGTTTGGACTCCGTTTGATATTCTGTTTCTTCGAAAAACACTGAAATAGGCAAAAAACAAAAATTCTGGGTTGCGCCTCCGGTTAAGGTTAGTCCCAAAAATAATATAAAAGTGGAAAATAAAGCCCAATATAGTACAAAACAGTAGATAAACTAGCTTGGAGCAATCAAAAATTATAGATACGTTGGAGACGTATCACACCGCCCGGTTCAAGTCGAGGACGTCTGGTTCCGCCTGTAGGAGAGCCTCGATGGCAGCAGCATCCGCGCGCTCCACGTCGAGTCGAGCCTCCGCCGCCCGGTTCAAGTCCAGGACGTCCGGTTCCGCCTGCAGGAGGGCCTCAATGAGAGCGGCATCCGCGCACTCCGCGTCGAGTTGAGCCTCTGCCGCCCGGTTCAAGTCCAGGACGTCCGGTTCCGCCTGCAGGAGGGCCTCGATGGTAGCGGCATCCACGCGCTCTGCCTCAAGTTGAGCCTCCGCCGCCCGGTTCGCATCCACGACATGCGGTTCCGCCTGCAGGAGAGCCTCGATGGCGGCGACATGCGCACGCTCCGCGTCGAGTTGAGCCTCTGCCTCCCGGTCCTCCTTTAGTATCACCAGGTTGAACCGCTGGTCCACCTGCACCATGGGGGACTCAGACGCCGGCACGAAGTCGACGTCCATCGTCTCATACTCATTGGGGGCCTTCTGCGCCGCGACCTCCGCCATGAACATTGGATCGGCTTCCTCCTCCTCGTAGCTTGGCTCCAGAGAACTCGGGGATTGGCCCACTGCAAAGCGAGCTTGGGAACGGAGGTCTCTGGCGCCGACCGCCGCCGCGATTTCTGCACGACACTCCCGCGTCAGCATCTTGTAGTACGTGATATTGCGGCGCACCATGGCTTTCCGGCGGACTAGGGGACGCTTGATGCAGGCTAGAGGATCGAAAGGTGCGGGAAGGGGCTGGAGATTAGGTGTGGTTTTAGGGCAGTGGCTGGCGTAGGCCGAGCAGCGAAGGTTCTGGTGTGAATAGTGGTTCCGGTGACGACCGGTCAATCGGCTATGAATGTACATCGCTCTTGTCGCGTTCGCGTTGCAGCCCGGCATGCTGGACCCTCCACGTCGCTCACCGAATGGAACGCGCTTTGTCTTGCGTTTTCGCCGCTTGTGGGACCGCAGTTGAGAGCAAACCGACGTCCCTCCCCCTCCCTCGCCCGCGTAATTTTATGCGGAGTAAATAAAAACAGAGGGAGTATACTACGGATGAGGATCTCCTGACGTGGCCGAACCCATTGAGTAACTGACATACGGGGCCTAGCAAGCATGGGGTCCGCCAGTAAGTGACCAAAAGGGAGGGTAAGGCAGGGATACGTATGTGAAAGGAGCTTCCAATGATATAATTTTCACATTATACATCTCATCTACTATTAATATTGTCAATAGTCAAATGCGGTTTTGTAAAACGCATTAGAGCATGGTTAATAATATAGCGGTCGATGGCTATAAGGAACTGCCATGTCATCTATAGCCATCATCTATTATATGCACTCATACACAGTGTGGGCTATAAGGTTGGCTATTTCCATAAAAAAAAATTATAAGGTTGGCTATTGTATTAGTACTTTTTCCATCTCCTCTCCATCTCTTTCTTCATATTTATTATGCGTATTTAACTAGGAATGCGTATATAGCTAGGCTCTTGCATGAGAGCTCACTCCCCTTACTTTTTCACATCTCTCTCCTCCACATAGGCCCTATATAAACGGAAGGAGGGAGTACAACTATGAGCACTACATACTCTAGTACAGATGTTGTCAGTACTCCACTAGTACTATTGGACAGGGAGCTTAAAAAAGTTACTATTGGACTGGCTATACGTGGCGAAATCCTTGTAGGAAGAGCATGCACGAGAACAAGCACATTCACGTGTTGAAAACAAATTTGAAACCATCTCAAGTACAAATCTAGGAGTACGTACGAATCTAACAATATTGATCGAGCGTTGTTGAATGTTGATACTTTTTTTTATCAAAGTAGAGATACTTTGACTACACATAAAACTTATATGTAAACTAGAAAGGATAGGAGGGAGTATATTATGCGTTCAAAAGCAAGCGAACATTGAATACCCTTTATATATGATTTGCGGATGCTATGATCACCGGTTCAAAATTTTGAATCCGCCTTAGGTATCACACATGCCCCCACTCGTTCTCTCTCGATTTCATATCGGGGTCCGGAGATCGATTGAAAGAGGACTAGGGTGGGTACAATACATTCGTTTCGCTTATGAACATACAATATACTCCCTCTGATCCCCACAGACCCCCACTTGGTCATTTCTATCATAGAATCAGACCTATCCTTTATTACCTTGCACGACACGCAATTGATCTCTGAACATCAATCGATCCCGTCAACATGTGTCGGGGCATGAACCGAATGGGATGTCAAAACTAAGACGCGAAGCGACAAGTAGTGGAGGCAAAGTGAAACTTCAAACGAACCGTTTGTTTGTGTGCATGTCGGACAAATTACAAATAAACATTGGAAATACAAGCATGGTCTAGGCCAACATGCGAATTATACTCGGCGGAATGTTCAAATGAGGCATGCGGGAGGATGGACTCGACCGGAGGGTGATATGATCGATGGAGAAGAGGGTTGGAGAGGAATGAGAAATAAGCAAACGCCACATGATTATACTTGAATAGCTCAAATAAACAATAATTTGTCTCGCTTGGCCTATATAGTGAAAGGCCTAATGCGCAACGCGGAGCACTGGCGCTCGAATATGGCCGGGAAAACAGGGAAACCGACATGTGGGGTACACCTATCGGGACAACGTAGCGCAAACTACTCCAATGGAGGAGCTGACCCACGACCTCCTCGTCACCGGCAACTGTTCGGGCCAACAACATGACGCAGCTCTAGCACCGCCTCTGGACACGGCGACCGCGGTGAGTGACACGCTCATCATCGCTAGACACGATCGGTTTCAGTGTGCCGAGGGTGGCGTTAGTGCTGTGGCACGACCAACAGTATGTTTGGTTTGGGCCCAAGGTTGCCCCATCAAAGCATTGGGTAGCCAAAATTTTGGTTGAGGTTTTGGTTGCCCATGATTTGGCCGACATCGGCAAGAAAAATGAACTAAAGTTGGCTAGAGTTCATTGGCATGCCAAAAAATGGCAACCATCCAAACAAAGACCAATCTTTGGGTCATGACCAAAATTTTGGTAAGGTGCACTTTGGCCACAATCCAAACACACCCCAACACCCGGCTCGTCGAGGATGCACGGGGCGCCGGGACGCGTCCGTGGAGTGGTGTAGCACGGCCAACTGCATCCTCAGGACCTAAGACCATGCCGGCTCGTCTTGCTTTTTCAATGACATGCGTCGATCGCATGTGAGCAAAGGGCATCTCCAACGGTGCCACGGCTGCAGCTGACTACCCAGGCACACCAAAAGCCTTCGTCCCCGGCCGTCACAGCAAATGCGTTTCCCAACCGGTGCGGCTGCACGCATTCATGTCGCCCATCCGTATCTTTGTCGTTAAGAGGCTCGGTGCCCGAGGAACCAACTCCGGTGACTTAATGACGCACCAGGACGCTTGGCCTCACCGGAATGCGCTACTTAAAGCGGCAACGCCCAGCTAACCTCCACACCATATCGCATCGTCCTCCTACCTGGCACCACATCCACCATGACTACAAGCGCGAACGCTCTGCGGGAGAGCTTGTCTTCGGGGATGGAGCTCGAGGTCGCCGCCCTCGCTCAAGTCGCCGCACAAGCGGTGGCCATGCTGGCGGCCAACGACGGGAGCACCGTCAGCCACGCGTCCTACTTGCCGTCGTCCAACGTCCGGCACCGCCAAGGTCGGGGACTCCTCCGAGGATGAGTAGGGCATGGGAGGAGGCAGGGCATGGTGTGCCAACTGGCCGGTCCGTCTCCCGTGTTCTACTTTTCCCCGCCGGAGACCGCACCTTCACTTCACGGGTCTTGAACCCTGCCCCTGTACATGGAGATCGCAGATGGAGGACGTCGGTCGCCGCCATAGAATAGGTTTAGGGTCGGGTTTCTTTTATTTTTCTGTCCTATAAAAGTCAGAAATGTAATGAAAATCTGCCGTGTTTGCATTAATCTCGGCCGGTGTATATGAACTTTCACAATAATATAGTATATTGTAGGAGTACTTGCAAGATGCCCGTGCGTTGCACGGAAGATCAAGATCTTGTGGGAGAAAAGGATGAACGAGGGAAGGCCTTATCTGCAAATGCACATTCACGCATTTCACATTTTTCTACATCTACGGGAACCTACGAAAGGGTTAACGTAAATTGCCTCTCTCTCCTCCCCTGATTTTCATGGTGGTAGGCCCCTCCCTCCCCCCAATCTACAATCAACAACTCACACATTTCACATTATGTTAATTACGTAACTGGGACTACGTAGGTGTAGCATTACTCGTCCTAAAAAACCCAACTAAGCCTACCTCCCAGCATATCGCGCGGGAAAAGACCCGGCCGCGCCGTTTTAGTCGGGATTACCGGATTACTAGTAGTAGTATCGATGGATCACGCGAAGCAACAAGTTTTTTTTAGGGGGAGAAGCACCTAGTTTAAAAGGAAAAAAGGCGGTACACTCACAGCACCCCTGTCGCGGTCGCATTGCACCCCACACATGTTCGGTCCTGCACACGGCTCACGCAAACGGAACGCGCTTCGGCTTTCCTCTTCACTGACACATGGGACTGCACTTGGAGAAACCGACCATGCGCCAAACTCCCACCGCCCACCGCACGAAAATCCTCCCCCCCCCCCCCACCCAAAAATTCCCCCCAAATCCTAGATTCAACCGCCCTTCGGCCAACTAGCCAATAATATTCCCCAAACCCCCTCCCCCCCGTCCCCCTCCACTCCAGTCGCTCATAAAGCCGCCTCCCCGCCACGCCGATACGTCCGGCGCAGTTCGTCAAGGACGCGGGGATCCTCTTGCTCCACAAGATGCGCTCTCGTAGACTGCCGTCCTCTAGTCAGCGCCGCCACCGGGCGACGTTCTTGTGGAGGCGGCGGTTAAGCGCCCGCCATCATTGGCGACGTTAGTGTGGAGACGCACGGCGGTCAGCTTCTCCCACGGTACGCTCATTCTAGATCGAGGCCCGTGCATGTCGGTGTAGCGCTGAATGTTAGGCGATAGGCGTTAATCTCACTTTGTTTGCGAAGTAGCTTACAGTCAATATGCTCTGCTTAAGAAGCTTCCTTGCCCTGTTCTGCACTCAATCTGCTTAGCTGAGATGGCATGCCAAGGCTAATTAGTTTCTAAAATATCCTGCCATATATTTATTGTGACGTAGATTGCCATGGTCTAGTAGCCAATCTGTTAGGTGAAATATCTCTACACCGTTTTATACTCGATCTTTGTTGCTGCGATGGCCTTCGATAGTTCGATGGCTGTGTGCTCGGCTTTGATTGATTCTTTGAAACAGCCTGCCATAATTTAGCACTCAAATCTGTTTGATGAATTAGCTTTACATATATTTCATTACTTATATCTGCTCGTCCAAATATCTTGCCATAGCTTTAGACATTGACCTAGGTATTTTCTTCTGGACTTCATAAAAAAGCATATTTGTTTTTCCTGTAATATCTAGTAAAAGAACTAATTTGTATGTCTAACATATGGACAGGACTTGGATAACTTCTGCTCGAAGATTCTCCGCTGCATATGTCGAGGGGGTTGAAAAATTCATGAACTTCATCAGAGCTGAGTACGGTGGTCCGAAATCATATGTGCTCTGCCCGTGTAGAAGTTGTATGAATTCAGTTACAAGACCCCAGTCAATTGTGCAAAATCATCTACACTTGTATGGGATGTCGGTCACATATTCTAGGTGGGTTCATCATGGTGAAGTTGTGAACGCCAATGTAATTGACTACGTGGAAGCAGCAGATCACCATCTTGATCTGCCTGATGCTCAGGTGGAAGAGGAGGAGGAGGTGGTGGTGGCGGAGCCAGTGAGTTTGACCAACATTGAAACAATGCTATGAAATGCTCGTGCATTTCGTGAACTTTCACCTACAGAAGAAAAACGGTGGGCCCGGATGTTGGAACAATGCAACGTAGCTGTCACCCCAGGAAATAAGCTGTCAGTATTCTCAGCTATGGTCACCTTTCTTCAGGTGAAGACATCTGACCGGATGACCAACAAATCATTTGATGCGATGTTGGTTGCTTTCTACAAAGCTTTCCTAGATGCGTTTGAGCTACCACACACCTACAGTAAAATGAAGAATTTCCTTCATGCAGTTGGAATTGGATATGATATGATCCATGTTTGTAAGAATAATTGTGTTCTATTCCGGAAGGATTATGCCAACTTAAGTGAATGCCCGAAACGCGAATCATCAAGATGGAAAGATGGCGATGTTGTGAAGAGGATTCCTCATAATGTTCTAAGACATTTTCGAATTACACAAAGATTGCAGAGGTTGTTTCATGATGCTGAAATAAGAGAGGATGTACTGTGGCATTCTAGGAACCAGGAGTACAGTGATCAGAATGTAATGAGCCATCCATCACATGGTAGTGAGTGGAAAAGCTTCAATCAGAAGCATGAAAAGTTTGCTGCTGACCCGAGAAACATTAGACTTGGCTTAGCTTCATATGGATTTAACCCATTTGGCCACCAGAGCGCCACATATAGCATGTGGCCGGTGCTTGTTATCCCTTACAACATGCTTCCAAATGTCTGCACCAAAGAATCAAACTACATGATGGCCTTGCTCATCCCAGTTCCAAAAAGTCCTGGAAAGGATTTTGATTTGTTCATGGAGCCTCTTGTCGAGGAACTTCAACAGCTATGGAGGGGTGTTCTCACTCGAGACCTATATATCAGCTGATTTCTTTCTGTGTGCTATTATAATTTGGTGCATCCATGATTATCCGGCTTTGGGCACTATGTCAGGGCGAACGACACATGGTTACAATGCATGTGTTTGCTGTGACAGGAATCCATTGTCATATGCAATACTTAGCAAGATCTGTTACATTGGACACCGTCGTTTCCTTGCCAAGGACAAGCCGCATCCTAGAAATACCGAAGACATGTGTTCAATGCAAAGCATGAAAACCGTGATGCGCCAAAGAGGCTCACCGTGTAACACTCCAATTTTTTTTGATTTTTGGTTTTTATTAAAATATTTATTTGATTTAAAGGAGGTTATTTGAATTTTTCTAAAAGGGGGATTCTCCTTTTCAAATCCTTTTATGACAATTTTTTTAAGAAAGGTCCTTCTCAACCTTGACTTTTGGTTTTAAGGGTTTTTCATATTGTGTTGGCTCAACACAAACAATATTGGAAGGTTTTACAAATCTTTCTATTTAAAAGAAATCCTATGGATTATGGATTTATTCTTTTTTCCATTTAAAGATTTCTCTCTTGCCTTGACCTATGTTGAAATATTTTCTCCAAAACCCACCCCCCTACTATGGGTCTAGTCAAACATCCAATTCCAGCAAGTTTCAACTCCTTTTTGATTTTTTTTCTATTTATTTTACCCTCAAACACTTTTCTGTAGTTTATTTGGGCCTTGATGATTTACAAAGGAACCACCAGAATCCCTTTGAGTCTTGGTCCCAAATAAACTCCTCTGGCTAGTCCTTAGCACCCTCAACCTAGATCCATCAAGATCCACTGGTCCACAGTTCAATTTTTTTCAAAATATGCTTGCTGCAAGTTTGAACCAGATTTGCCATTTTTGGTGAAATTCATACTTTTTCTTCTCCTAAAAATCTAAGATAATTCAGGCAGCCTCTAGATACAAAAGACCACCTCACCAAAGATCAGCTCAAAAAAAATTTCCACGTGCCAAAATCATTTCATCAAGCAGCTGGCGTGCACTGTTTCTGTTCAAATTCAGAGTTCAGTGTTCAGTTTCAGTCGACGGTGTCGTTTTCGTCAGAACCCGTCAACAATCTCGCCACTAGCCACCTTGGATCGTTGCTCACTGCTCCTCCTCCTTATCCAGTGCGCCGCACGGTCGTTTGGACGGGCACAAGCGTCGGTGGCGACGTGTCTCGCCAACGCCGGCGTCTTCCGCGGTGGCAGAACCACCCGTGGCGGCCAGCAGGGGCCAGCCCTGCCTTTCGGCGCCGTCCAGCACCGCCCAAGCCACCAGGAGCCTCCGCGTGGCCATCCCCTCCCCTGTGCACGCTGCAGCACAGTCACCGTGGCCAGAGAGGCGCAGAGCGCGCTCTCTGCCGCCGACGAGCCCGTGAGGCCGTTCCGTCGAGAGCTTGGAGTAGCGCCCAAGTTTTGCCAAGCTTAGCCCCGGGATGGAACCAGTGGACCAATCCGCAGCCGCCTAGCCACCTAAACTGCCTGCCTCGCCATAATTGCTCGTCGGAGATACTCCGTTCTTGGCAACCGCCTCGGACCGGCTATAAAAGGAGGCCTCGAGCTCGTTCTCGACCCAGGACCACCCCTCCACCTCGCCAGTGCTGCGCCCAGCCACTAGGAGGACCTTGAGGAGGCCTTCTTCCCCGACTCCGGCCGCCCCAATCCGCTTCGGGCTCCGGCAAGATCCTATATGGTGAGGCCATCCCCGCCTCCCAAACCTTGCCAAAGAGCCTCCTCTCGTGCACCCACTCTTCTAACCCGAGCCCCAATTTGATGGTTGCAGCCCTTCTCGGCGAGATCCATCACCACCCGAACCACCGTCCGCCGGAGTAGAGGCCGCCGTCGATGTGGTGCTCGATGACGACCAACTCCACCACCCACAGGTGTAGAAGAGCTTCGTGAACTCTTAGGTACCTTCCTTTTCCCCTACCTCGCCGTGGATCGACGCCGGCGACCACCGCGGCCCTCGGGCGCCGGTGGACTCTGTTTTGAAATTCAAACCTGACATGCGGGACCCCCTCGTCAGCCTCTCTCTTTTTATTCGAATCATTTTCTGAAGGAAACGCCTTCGGGCAAAATACGTTTTCCCTTGGGGTTGGCGTGTTTCTAACCGAAACGTTTTCTGTTTTTATAAACTAACCCCTGGAAACTTTCTGTTTCATTACAGATGAGTCCTGGACTAAAAACTTTATAACTTTTAAACAAAAGATGATTTTGAGTTGATTCTTTTTCTGTCATCTTTATTTTTCTGTCTAGTTTTTTTATCAAATTTATATGAAAATTATTTGGAACAAATTTTATGCATGCACGGTATTTACGTTACTATCCGATTTTTTATAACGTAGATACCGACGGAGGTGATGGAGCCGCAAACTTCACCGGGCTAGACTCCGACTACTCCGAACCAGGCAAGCATGTTTGAACCTTTGATATGATGAGTGTTTTGCATGTTTGCTTAAGTAGTTATTTCATGGCATGTTTATATAAGCATCAGTGAGTGTTATATTGCATGCAAGGAAACTACAAGTGAGCTTCGAAACTTGATGTGTTCATTGGATGGGAGATAACATGATCATGTGGTGACATGAAAAGTGGTAAGCTGGTATTGTTGAGGCATGCCAGTCTTATGCCAACCATTTAACTCCAGTGTTAACGTGGATCAAGTCACGTTACCGTCCGTCTCCTATTCGTGCTGCCACATATTTTCTGCAAACAATACGACTTAGTAAGTTGCAAACCTCTTTCCTTGTACACACCAAATAGAGGGGCCGTGATGAGGGTTCCATGGCCCTGGATTAAAGACCGTCATCCGGTCAGGGGGCATGGGTGTTTCCGGTTGGGACTGAGAGGGGGCACCCCTTAGAGCGCGCGATATAAATTTGATCCCATGCTACTCGAGGTTGTGACCTCCCCGTCTTAGAGTTTTTCTTGAACGTTGCCTAGGGTGATTGCTAGCAGCGGAATGTGGAATGGGTGTGTACTGGTTAGATGTGTTTCTCCTAAAATACCATAAACGGAACTAGTCCTTTGCGACTACTGAAATCCGTTGGCTGTGGTTAAAGAGTACAAACTCTGCAGAGTCAAAACCATCCGAGTAACCGTGTCCATGGTCAAGTATCTTGGTCAACATATCCATACCAGTATCAGTATCAGTCTCAACGTCTGTCTCTGTGTCCGTCTCTGTGAAAATCTCCAGTGAATAAACATGAGTGGTAAATCCGGCTGAATGTTATTCCTGTGGATGGACTAACCAGTTTATTATTACGCTCTGAGTATTTCCTTGAGATGATTTAAATTCATGAGCTACTTGAATTCGAATAACGAAATATAAGCCCTTTATGTGATGTCGCTCAGACGTCCGACTGTGGCATTCTTGTTATTTACTTTTGATATAAGCCCTTTATGTGATGTCGCTCAGACGTCCGACTGTCGCATTCTTGTTATTTACTTTTGATATAAGCCCTTTATGTGATGTCGCTCAGACGTCCGACTGTGGCACCCTTGTTATTTACTTTTGATATAAGCCCTTTATGTGATGTCGCTCAGACGTCCGACTGCGGCATTCTTATTATTTACTTTTGATATAAGCCCTTTTCGGGATGTTGCTTAGACGTCCGACTGTGGCACGCACTGTCGTTTATATTTCAATATAAGCCCTTTATGAGGTGTCGCCCTGATGCCTGATTGCGGCATTGTTAATTTATTTTTACCTTTCGAGGCGTCGCTTCAGACACCCGATCGGTCTTCAGCTATTTTATTGGGATTTCGGGAGGACTACCGCCTGACTTCCTTTTTATTTGTCATGCAGTGCAAATTTTATTATCCGAGTGCGCATTACTAATTCGCTCATGTGCATCATGTTTGCATTTTTTATATCTTATGTCCAAACTGTCTTGCGAATACATTCAAAGTACTCACCTGGCTTGTTGATTTGGCCAGATTTTGACGAAGGCGATCTTATGGATGAAGAGTACGATAGCGAGTCCGACGCCTAGAGGAGTCCTAGTCAGTCCCGTGCGATCCTGGAATTGGTCACTTGTATTATATACGCTTCCGCTACACCAATAAAATCATCGAGCCCCACTCCGGCGCTCGATGAGCTGTAAGATTTAGGAGTCACGTCACCCACTCCACTGTGACATATCCACCACCACTTTTATTGTGAGTCAGTAGTTATGCCACCATACTCCTTGTGTCATATCCGCCTCTATGTATTTTATCGGCGTGCTTGTAATAAATTGTTGAGCAGCCTCAGCCTCAGCTCTACCTATAAGAAGGATTCTTCTATACTGGTCTGATAAAAGGGTCAATTCCTCAATAAATGTTTTATTGAAAAACCGGTCCTGACAACCTTGGTATCAGAGCTAGGCTGACTGTAGGAAGCCACTAGGTGCGATAGCTAATCGGTTATTAGTGATATTTTAACATTATGCAAATGTAGCAATTTTTTGTTAGTCATCATAAATTTATGATTTGACTATTCCGAATTTTTGTCTGCTTTTGTAGATGGCTGGCAGCGACTACGAGTCACAGGTGTTCGCCAATGTGCCTGAGGGGTTTGTCAAGCTTCTCGTCTCCATCACCAAGCTCGCGATCGGGCCATCGGCTCGTCTAGAGTTCACACTCTACCAGCACAAGATCAGCGACAACGTGTCTATGCACCAGGACGCGGTGCAATTCAAGGGAGGGCGTTCTGAGTCACGCCGCTTCTGATTTGTGGGAAGGGCCATGCCTACGGAGAGGCATGCCATGCAGATGGCTGCCCGTGAGGCGATAGGTCGTCTCCGGGATGCGCTCCCTTCGATGAAGGCTCTTCGCTACCGCTACCTTCCATGCCACGTGCCATACACGTGTCACTATGCATCCGTTTGCCATAGGGGAGAGAGATGAGGCTATTGAAATGTTGTTTAGTATCTCAAAGCTCTTGAGGCAGCTTTTGACAACCTCGTGGACGACTTTGTGGCTGCTCGTCTGGACTTCGTGCAGGGTTGTTCCGCCAACAGGAGGGAGCTCCTCCATACAGCACCACCACTGACTTATGTCTCGTCCTCATCATCCTATACACCTGCCATCTTCGCCACCGGTCGCCGCCTGCCTACCACTGAGGAGTTTGACCAAGTCATTGATCCTACTCCGATCGGTGCACCACCACACGCCCGCACCAACTCCTCAACTCAAGATTGCACCTTTGGAGCCTATTAGTGAAGAGGAGGTTGAGTCTCCAGCATCACTGGGTCTTACCCTCGGCAGGCCGAGGGAAGTTCTTACCATCTCCGACTAAGGGCGCCTAGCAGCCGTGCGATGTACCAGCTTGTATGATATGTTTATATGTATATAGGTTTGGTGTGAAGTAGTTTGTGTGCGCATCATGTAGGAACTCGGAGAAGTGCACTAGCCTAAATAACATGTCAGGAATGTGTACGCACATCCTGAGTGATGTATTGTATAATTACAGCTTGCGTGTAAGATATGTACTGAGATGTCCTTCTCCATGCGCAATCAAGTATTTTTCTTGAAAAATCTTGGAGTCTTTAAAAATTCCGCCTTTGCAAAATTATTTATTTTTGCCACTTGGTTTTTCTCATGAGTTCTGCAAAAATACCCCAAAGTGGAAAATGCCTCGCCCCTGGACTCGTTCCATGCCAAGTCCTCCGGAAGAAAATTTTGGTACCCAGACAAGTAACAATTTCACACAGGCGGTCAAGCCGGCAAAGGCGGTGAAGCGGCATTTTCTCAAGTGTGCCGCCTTTATGAGCAAAGCCAGCAGCATCAAGAAATGATGAACCATGTTATCAATATGGGAAATCACCGTGAACCATATCAGCAGCATTCCAAATTGTCTGAACTACAAAAGACACGTCCCCCAACGTTCTCTCACACTGATAGACCTCTTGAGGCCGATGATTGGCTTCGAGATATCGAAAGGAAGTTAATTAGTGCACAATGTTCGGACCGTGAGAAGGTACTTTATGCACCTCACTACCTCACTGGAGCAGCTGCATCATGGTGGGAAAATTTTCTGCACATGCACCCCGATGAAAATAACATCACCTGGGAAGAATTTAAAGAAGGTTTTCGCGGGGCGCACATTGCCAGAAGCATTATGAAGATCAAGAAAAGGGAGTTTGATGACCTCAAGAAGAGAAGCATGACAGTGACTGAGTACAATAGTCAGTTTACTCAATTATCTCGTTATGCCAACGAAGAGCATATGACTGAAAATAAAAAGATGGAAAAGTTTACGACGCTCGGCACCAAAGACTTAAATGCCAGCTGGTCGTACACACCTTTCCAGATTTCAAAACACTGGTGGACAAAGCTATTACATTGGAAAATGAGCGCCGCAGCTTGGAGGATTTTCTCAAGCGCAAAAGGGACAAGACTACTCACGCTCGCAACAACCGGAAAAAGACGGATTTTCTGAAGATTGGAGCGAACAAACCCACAACCAACGTTCCACGCCCAAAAAAAATTTCATGCAAGGGACAAGGATTTTACGTATTGCCCAGGTGTTACTTGCTACGCTTGTGGAGAGGAAGGACACTATGCCAAACTGTGCCCAAAACCAAGGAACTCAGCCCCCAAGCCGAACAACAGTGGAAATAATTCAACACCCAAGCGTAACAACTTCAACCCCAATAACAACCACAAGAAGTGTCACTTGAACCATGTGACCAAGGAAGAAGCACAGAATGCCCCGGATATCGTACTCGGTACGTTCCTTGTCAACACAATACCTGCCACGTTTTTGTTTGATTCTGGAGCTTCTCACTCATTCATTTCCAATAAATTTGCTTTGCAAAATGATTTTTCGATGCTTCCCTTGGAAAAATCCATGATCATCAAGTCCCTCGGGATTAAGCAAATCACTCAGAGTTACTGCCAAGGTGTGGTTATTGAAATTGAGGGATTAAAGTTTCATGCAAATCTCATCGTCTTGGAAAATAAAGGACTGGATGTTATCCTAGGAATGGACTGGTTAAACACCAACAAGGGATTTATCGACTGCTTCAATCGGACTGTAATTCTTACTCATCATCACGGGAAGACGATAAAGGTTACGGCTCAAGAAAGACCGGTATCACGGCAACCAAGGTTGAACAAGGTGGACATTTCAGAGTTAAGGAAAGTTCCAGTGGTGTGTGAGTTCCTTGATGTATTTCCCGAAGAACTCCCAGGCATGCCACCAGACCAGGAAATAGAATTCATCATTGAACTAGCACCTGGAACCACCCCCATTTACAAGAAACCCTATAGAATGGCACCCTCCAAGTTGGTAGAATTAAAGAAGCAAATAAAAGAGTTACTAGACAAAGGATTTATACGGGCCAGCTCCTCACCTTGGGGTTCACCAGTTTTATTTGCCAAGAAAAAGGATGGGACACTGAGATTATGTATAGACTATCGAGCACTCAACATGGTCACCATCAAAAACAAATATCTGATGCCACGGATAAATGATTTATTTGACCAGCTCGCACAAGCCATTTTCTCAAAAATTGACTTAAGATCGGGGTATCATCAATTAAAGGTACGGACAGAAGACATCCCCAAGACAGCATTCACCTCCAAACACTGCTCCTGATGTACAAGATAACACAGATGTTCCTAATATCTTCGAGAACCATCACGTCAATGACGCCATCGAAAAGATTGCCTGTCGTGTTGTGGACATACAAGAGTTGATCAAGAAGAAGCCAACTTTCGAGGACGTTGAGGACGAAGAAGAAGATGACACCGTGGGGAATTATGATTTAGACTGATACAAATGGCGAAGATGTTGATGCTGCTGCTGCGGATGATGATTACATTGCTTTCGTCGTATTTGCCTGTCAGAAGACGTTTTTTTATCTACTATGTGAAATTGTGTTTGCTATGACAACTGAAACCCGATGAACATGTTGTTTAGTATTTTCCTATGAGAACATCACTTGTTATGTATGCTGATTTGTGTTTGGTGATTGTATGACGACTAAAACATGATGACATTGTTGTTTAGTTGTACTCATATTTGGCTGTGAAACTTGAATTTGATGACATAGTTTGTTGTTGGACTGCAATTTGCTCGACGTCTTCAAGTGAGAACAAAGCTGACCCGACAGGTCCTCTGCTAATTTATTTATTTATTACCAAAATGACCTCTGCTATTTATTTATTTATGAGCAAAAGGGCATACCCCCTGATTTTCGTTAATAGAAATCATTAGATGTTCACAACACTACGCCCAGCCTGCTACACATGTTTCATTCATTACTAGTTTCAGAAAAGTGCTCATGTCATAGCCACTGAATACAGCACAAGTGCTACATACACTGCAAATACAGAGACAATCATCCTACAGAGCACATCGTTTTTGCCCATTATCTTCACAAGCTCTTTCATCTCCTCATTCTTTGTCAAGACCGTTCAAGAGCTATTGCTTGGCCATGATCGGAGGAACGCATCTTTAACCTTCGCTCTGCATCTTCCTCTTCTCGCTGTTCCTTGGTTACTTGTCCAACACCCCAACCTTTGGTATTGGGATTCCTCGGCTAACCAAATAATCAGCGTAGTTGCACTCCCCACATCAGCAACTTCCCGAAATACAAATCATATGAATCTTCTCTTTTACGCATTTAATCAAATTGGAAGATCATCAACCAAACTATTAAAAATCAGCAAGCTGAAAGCGGTAGAACAACACTTAAACATATTATTACCACATGATTCGGGCATTTGTAGAAGACTTCGGCCGGGGTTGAGGATTGTGGTTGAGACGCGACGGATGACTCTGCGTGATTTACAAAGAATGGCACCACACCAACGGCGGTGGATTGCGCGATGAGCAACCGGCTGCGATCGCAGCGTCTTACGTGGGGGTGTGATGAGACCCACAGGCGATGGTACGGGTGGCGACTTGGCGCATATTTGGTTGTTGCCTGCTAAAGAGCAGGCGGACGAGCAGCCAGCGAACATGGTTGCTCTGGCCAGAGCTTCTGATGCTAGGCAGAGTAAGTAGAGAAGAGGAGAAGCGAACGTTGGATATGTCAATTTCATTACTTGCAAAGTAGCATAGCACCATATATATTCATAGTCTAGGTTTGGATTCTAACCACCATGTGAGCACGTCTCTCTTTTTCTAAAACTCAAGCAACGCCTCTCTTCTTTGGTACACTAGCTTGTTCTGTATGCCTTCTCAAGTCTATGATTCCTCCACCTGACATCTCGGACCCACCGGAAGGGCCTCTGTATTTCGCGAAAAAAACGTGTCCCCCGCTGACAGGTCGGACCCACCAGCTATCTTCGCACGCAAGGAAGTGCCTCCTTATTACGCACAAAAAAAATGAATACTCCCCACCGGTGGAACCCGGCATCATGGGAGAGGCTGTCTTGTGGGCCTACCAAGTTGACGGGACGGAGGGCTTTGTCAACTTAGTCCATATGAACGATTCTACTCCGATCAGCACGATGTTCATCCAACGGCAGTAGTGCTTCTTCAACCTCTGGTCTTCTTGCTCCAGCCACCCAAACCAGCGCCGGTCGTTCCGCGTGCTCCTGCCTCCTGTGGCCGGCTGTGATGCCGTGGAGGCCTCACCACCCCCTACTACTCCCACCACTGGCCAGGGCATCCCTCTACTCACCCACACCCCCTGTTATTCTGCGGCGACGGCAGCCTCACACCGCAGCCGAACCAGTGAACCCTCGTACTCCTCTCCTGTGGGCATCCACCGCGTCTTCCCGGCTCCGCGTCGTCCCCTTCCTAGGCCTCATTGCCGTCCACCGCCTTGGTTCTCTCGGTGGCGTGGTCAATGTGGTCAACGACCGACTTCCATCGGAAGAAATCAGACGATGGAGAGGCTGACAGCTGGGTCCACGGCCGCAGTTGGATCCATGGCCACAACCCAGTTTTTTTTGTGATTTGCCAAGTAAGTCGCTTTGTCAGGCCTGTTGGGCTGCAAATCTTTCAAGACGAGGAGAGCTTCATTTGGCTGGCCGAGAAAATGGCCTATCAGTAATGTGAAATGGGTTGTACATCTTTAAAACACATCAAACCGGCAATTAGTTTCAAATTTCCTTTTTTTCATTTCGAGATTTTAAATTGCATTGATTTTTATGTGTGGACAATTTGTTGGATTTTATATTGATATAAATTTATTTTTAAAATTAGTTTGAATGTGACTCAAAATTTCGGGATTAAAAACAGTTCGGACTGCACCGAAATATGCAAAATTTCGTATAATTTTTTAACCATGGCCACAATATGGGCTGTAATGCTAACAAAAAGAATATGGGCTCCAAAAAACCTTAAGAATTAGCACATGTGCTGTAAATTATTAGAAATAATGGCGGATGGGCTGTATGATGTTTTCCATGATTTGAGGCTTTCCTAAAAAAGGTTGACGACACAGGATCGTTGGATGTCCATCCAACGGCCGCCGTGCTTCTTCAATATCTGCTCTTCCTGCTCCAGCCGCTCAAACAAGCGCCGGCGGGAGTGCCTGCTCTCTCCTCCCCGCGGCCGGCTATGCTGCCGCGCAGGACTCACCGCCCCACCGTACTCCCATCGCTGGCCTAGCCATCCCTCTACTCACCCACACCTGCTGTTATTCTCCGGTGACGGCAGACGAACCAGTAAACCCTCGTACAGTCGTACTCCCCTCCGCGTGGGAAACAACTGCCAAGTCTTCCTTGCCTCCGTGTCGTTCCCTTCCTAGGCCTCGCCGTCGTCCACCGCCCTGGTGCTCTCGGCGCGGCCTGGTCAACATGCTCAACGACCGACATGCATCTGAAGTGGACTGTACATGGAGAGGCTGACAGCTGGGTCCACGGCCGCACGCAAGGAAATGCCTCCTTGTTACGCACAAAATAATGATTCCTCCACCTGACATCTGGGACCCACCGAAAGGGCCTCTGTATTTCGCGAAAAATGTTATCGCCGCTGACAGCTTGGACCCACTAGCTATATCTTCGCACGCAAGGAAGTGCCTCCTTATTACGCACAAAAAATGAATACTCCCCCTGCTAGCTAGGACCCAGTATAGTGGCAGGCTGACTTGTGGGCCTACTAGGTTGACGGGGACAGAGGGCTTTGTCAACTTAGTCAATATGCACGATTCTTGCTCCAGTGACCGTACGATGTCCATCCAACGGCGGTAGTGCTTCTTCAACCTCTGGTCTTCTTGCTCTAGCCGCCCAAACGAGCGCCGGTCGTGCCTCGTGCTCCTGCCTCCCGTGGCTGGCTGCGATGCGGCGGAGGCCTCACCACTAGCCAGGCCATCACTCTACTCACCCACACCCCCTGTTATTCTGCGGCGACGGCAGCCTCACACCGCAGCGAACCAGTGAAACCTCATACTCCTCTACGCATGGGCATCCACTGCCGCGTCTTCCCCGGCTCCGCGTCGTCCCCTTCCTAGGCCTCACCGTCGTCCACCGCCCTGGTGCTCTCGGCGCGGCGTGGTCAACGTGGTCAAGGAACGACTTCCTTCGGAAGAGTAATCAGACGTGGAGAGGCCGATACCGGGTCCATGGTAGCCGCAAGGAAGTGCCTCCTTATTACGCTGAAAATAATTATTCCTCCACCGACAAATAGGGACCCACCGGACGGGCCACCGTATTTGGCGAAAACAACTTTTCCCCCTGACCTGGGGGACCCACCGGACGGGCCACCGTATTTTGCGAAAAAAACGTTGCCCCATTGTCACTTCGAACCCACCGAAGTGCCTCCCGATTACGCACAAAAATGAATACTCCCCCTGCTAGTTGGGACCCACCTTGGTGGGTGGCTGACTTGTGGGCCTACTAAGTTGACGGGGACGGAGTACTTTGTCAACTTAGTCAATATGAACGATTCTAGATCCAGTGACCGTATGATGTCCATCCAACGGCCGTAGTGCTTCTTCAGCCTCTGGTCTTCTTGCTCCAGCCACCCAAAGCAGCGCCGGTTGTGCCGCATGCTCCTGCCTCCCGTGGCCGGCTGTGCTGCCGTGGAGGCCTCACCGCCCCTACTATTCCCACCGCTGGCCAGGCCCTGCGGCGATGGCAGCCTCACATCGCAGCCGAACCAGTGAACCCTCGTAGTCCTCTCCGCACGGGCTTCCACTGTCGCGTCTTCCCCGGCTCCGTGTCGTCCCCTTCCTAGGCCTCGCCGTCGTCCACCGCCCTGGTGCTCTCGGCGCGGCGTGGTCAACATGGTCAAGGAACAACTTCCATCGGAAGAGTACTGTATGTGGAGAGGCTGACAGCTGGGTCCACGGCCGCAGTAAGGAAGTGCCTCCTTATTACGCGCAAAATAATTATTCCTCCACCTGACAGCGGGGACCCACCGGACGGGCCACCGTATTTCGCGAAAACAATGTTTCCCACTGACTGCTGGGACCCACCAGCTACATCTTCGCACGCAAGGAAGTGCGTCCGGGCAAAAAAAACTGATTCGCCCCCCTAACTGCTGGGACCCACCAGCTACATCTTCGCGCGCAAGGAAGTGCGTGACAGTCAGGACCCACCTGGTCGAAGCGTACGTAGCGTTGTCATTCTGGTCGCGAACGTGTACGTACATACTGGCCGATGTAGAGGCGCGTACGTAGCGTTGTCATTCTGGTCGCGAACGTGTACGTACATACTGGCCGATGTAGAGGCGCGTACGTGTCATAGTAGAGGCGCGCACGTAGCATGTACATGTACGTACAACGACCAGGGTACAAGAAAGTAAATACGGCCACGTACGTACATACGGGCGGGGTCTTGAACACCTACTCGCGCGTACGTACGGCCAGGGCTCATGTACATGGCTGGGTCGAAACGGAGAAACAGTGTCGTCGTGTTCATGGGGAGCCAACCGGCTGGGTCGGAACGGAATGTGTCGTCGTGTTCATCGGGAGGGCTTGGATGGAACAGCCGATGGAAACGAGGCCTGGCGTACCGCAGAGCGGAGGAAACAGCCTTGTGTTTGATCGGCCACGTTCGAAACGGGATCCTGTTCATCGGGAGGGGTCTGGCGTACCGCAAAACGGAGGAAACGGACCTCCTACGGTCGAAACGGGGGTCATGTTGATCGGGAGGGTCCGCGTGCAAAAAAGCAGAGAAACGGACTTGTGTTGGAGCACTATGGTCGAAACGGGGGTCCTGTTCATCGGGAGGGATGTGGCGTACCGCAAAACGGGACTCCACGGGATACTGTTCATCTCCACCGTCGACCCCCTTGATACGTCTCCAACGTATCTATAATTTTTGATTGCTCCATGCTATATTATCTTCTGTTTTGGACATTATTGGGCTTTATTATACACTTTTATATTATTTTCGGGACTAACCTATTAACCGGAGGCCCGGCCTAGAATTGCTGTTTTTTTGCCTATTTCAGAGTTTCACAGAAAAAGAATATCAAACGAAGTCCAAACGGAATGAAACCTTCGGGAACGTGATTTTCGGAGCTAACGTGATCCAGAGGACTTGGACCCTCGCCAAGAGAGCTTCGAGAAAGCCACGAGGTAGGGGGCGCCACCCTGGCGCGCCCTCCACCCTCGTGGGCCCCATGTTGCTCCACCGACGTACTCCTTCCTCCTATATATACCTCGTGCCCCCAAACTACGAGACACGGAGCCAAAACCTAATTCCACCGCCGCAACCTTACATGCCGTGAGATCCCATCTTGGGGCCTGTTCCGGAGCTCCGCCGGAGGGGCATCGATCACGGAGGGCTTCTACATCAACACCATAGCCTCTCTGATGAAGTGTGAGTAGTTTACCTCAGACCTTCGGGTCCATAGTTATTAGCTAGATGGCTTTCTCTCTCTTTTTGGATCTCAATACAATGTTCTCCCCCCTCTTGTGGAGATCTAATCGATGTAATCTTCTTTTGCGGTGTGTTTGTTGAGACCGATGAATTGTGGGTTTATGATCAAGATTATCTATGAACAATATTTGAATCTTCTGAATTCTTTTATGTATGATTTGTTATCTTTGCTTAAAAAATCCTAATATGCTAGGTATTCAGGAATAGTAAAAACTTTCTTATGAGTGTGTTGAATACTAAGAGAAGTTTGATGCTTGATGATTGTTTTGAGACATGGAGGTAGTAATATTAAAGTTGTGCTAGTTGAGTAGTTGTGAATTTGAGAAATACTTGTGTTGAAGTTTGCAAGTCACGTAGCATGCACGAATGGTAAATGTTATGTAAAATTTTTGAAACATGAGGTGTTCTTTGATTGTCCTCCTTATGAGTGGCGGGCGGGGACGAGCGATGGTCTTTTCCTACCAATCTATCCCCCTACGAGCATGCGCGTAGTGCTTGATTTTTGATGACTTGTAGATTTTTGCAACAAGTATGTGAGTTCTTTATGACTAATGTTGAGTCCATGGATTATACGCACTCTCACCTTTCCACCATTGCTAGCCTCTTTGGTACCGTGCATTGCCCTTTCTCACATTGAGAGTTGGTGCAAACTTCGCCGGTGCATCCAAACCCCGTGATATGATACACTCTTTCACACATAAACCTCCTTATATCTTCCTCAAAACAGCCACCATACCTACCTATTATGGCATTTCCATGGCCATTCCGAGATATATTGCCATGCAACTTTCCACCATTCCGTTTATCATGACACGTTCATCATTGTCATATTGCTTTGCATGATCATATAGTTGACATAGTATTTGTGGCAAAGCCACCATTCATAATTCTTTCATACATGTCACTCTTGGTTCATTGCATATCCTACATCACCGGAGGCATTCATATAGAGTCATACTTTGTTCTAGTATCGAGTTGTAATCATTGAGTTGTAAATAAATAGAAGTGTGATGATCATCATTTTCTAGAGCATTGTCCAAAGTGAGGAATAAAAAAAGAGAGAAAGACCAAAAAAGAGAAGGCCCAAAAAAAGAGAAAAAGAGAGAAGGGACAATGTTACTATCCTTTTACCACACTTGTGCTTCAAAGTAGCACCATGATCTTCATGATAGAGAGTCTCTTGTTTTGTCACTTTCATATACTAGTGGGAATTTTTCATTATAGAACTTGGCTTGTATATTCCAACAATGGGCCTCCTCAAGTGCCCTAGGTCTTCATGAGCAATCAAGTTGGATGCACACCCACTTAGTTTCTTTTGTTGAGCTTTCATATATTTATAGCTCTAGTGCATCCGTTGCATGGCAATCCCTACTCCTTGCATTAACATCAATCGATGGGCATGTCCATAGCTCATTGATTAGCCTCGTTGATGTGAGACTTTCTCCTTTCTGTCTTCTCCACATAACCCCCATCATCATATTCTATTCCACCCATAGTGCTATATCCATGGCTCACGCTCATGTATTGCGTGAAGGTTGAAAAAGTTTGAGATTACTAAAGTATGAAACAATTGCTTGGCTTGTCATCGGGGTTGTGCATGATGAGAGCATTCTTGTGTAACAAAAATGGAGCATGACTAAACTATATGATTTTGTAGGGATGAACTTTCTTTGGCCATGTTATTTAAAGAGGACATAATTGCTTAGTTAGTATGCTTGAAGTATTATTATTTTTATGTCAATATTGAACTTTTGTCTTGAATCTTTCGGATCTGAATATTCATACCACAATTAAGAAGAATTACATTGAAATTATGCCAAGTAGCATTCCACATAAAAAAATCTGTTTTTATCATTTACCTACTTGAGGACGAGCAGGAATTAAGCTTGGGGATGCTTGATACATCTCCAACGTATCTATAATTTTTGATTGATCCATGCTATATTATCTTCTGTTTTGGACATTATTGGGCTTTATTATACACTTTTATATTATTTTTGGGACTAACCTATTAACCGGAGGCCCAGCCCAGAATTGCTATTTTTTGCCTATTTCAGAGTTTCGCAGAAAAAGAATATCAAACGGAGTCCAAACGGAATGAAACCTTCCGGAACGTGATTTTAGGAACGAACGTGATCTAGAGGACTTGGACCCTACGCCAAGAAAGCTACAGGAAGCCACGAGGTAGGCGCGCCTACCCACAGGCGCGCCCTCCACCCTCGTGGGCCCCACGTTGCTCCACCGACGTACTCCTTCCTCCTATATATACCTACGCACCCCAAACTACCAGACACGGAGCCAAAACCTAATTCCACCGCCGCAACCTTACATGCCGTGAGATCCCATCTTGGGGTCTGTTTCGGAGCTCCACCGGAGGGGCATCGATCACGGAGGGCTTCTACATCAACACCATAGCCTCTCCGATGAAGTGTGAGTAGTTTACCTCAGACCTTCGGGTCCATAGTTATTAGCTAGATGGCTTTCTCTCTCTTTTTGGATCTCAATACAATGTTCTCCCCCTCTCTTGTGGAGATCTATTCGATGTAATCTTCTTTTGCGCTGTGTTTGTTGAGACCGATGAATTGTGGGTTTATTATCAAGATTATCTATGAACAATATTTGAATCTTCTGAATTCTTTTATGTATGATTGGTTACCTTTGCAAGTCTCTTCGAATTATCCGTTTGGTTTGGCCTACTAGATTGATCTTTCTAGCAATGGGAGAAGTGCTTAACTTTGGGTTCAATCTTGCGGTGTCCTTTCCCAGTGTAAGTAGGGGCAGCAAGGCACGTATTGTATTGTTGCCATCGAGGATAACAAGATAGGGTTTATATCATATTGCATGAGTTTATCCCTCTACATCATGTCATCTTGCTTACCTCTAGATGCATGCTGGATAGCGGTCGATGTGTGGAATAATAGTAGTAGATGCAGGCAGGAGTCGGTCTACTTGTCTCGGACGTGATGCCTATATACATGATCATGCCTAGATATTCTCATAACTATGCTCAATTTTGTCAATTGCTCAATAGTAATTTGTTCACCCACCATACCTACCTATGGATTGAGTAAGATCCTTCAAGTAAGTTGTCATTGTTGCATGCAATAAAAATTTCTCTCTAAATATGTATGATCTATTAGTGTGGAGAAAATAAGCTTTATATGATCTTGTGATATGGAAGAAATAAAAGCGACGGACTGCATAATAAAGGTCCCTATCACAAGTGGCAATATAAAGTGACGTTCTTTCACATTAAGATTTGTGCATCCAACCATAAAAGCACATGACAACCTCTGCTTCCCTCTGCGAAGGGCCTATCTTTTATTTTTGTCTTATGTCTTATGCAAGAGTCATGTGATCTTCACCTTTACTTTTCACACTTTATCCTTTGGCAAGCACATTGTGTTGGAAAGATCTTGATATATATATATATATATATATATATATATATATATATATATATATATCCAATTGGATGTAAGTTACCATAAACTATTATTGTTGACATTACCCTTGAGGTAAAAGGTTGGGAGGCAACACTATAAGCCCCTCTCTTTCTCTGTGTCCGATTAAGACTTCATACCCATAAGTATTACGTGAGTGTTAGCAATTGTGAAAGACTAAATAATGGTTGAGTATGTGGACTTGCTAAAAAGCTCTTATATTGACTCTTTCCGATGTTATGATAAATTGCAATTGCTTCAATGACCGAGATCAGAGTTTGTTAGCTTTCAACGAAGTTTCTGATTCATACTTGACATTGTGAATAGATTGTTACTTTAGCATAAGAAATCATATGACAATATATATATATATATATATATATATATATATATATTGCTGTTATAAGAATGATCATGATGCCCTCATGTCCGTATTTTATTTTATCGACACCTCTATCTCTAAACATGTGGAACTATTTTTCATTATCGGCTTCCGCTTGAGGACAAGCGAGGTCCAAGCTTGAGGGAGTTGATACGTCCATTTTGCATCATGCTTTTATATCGATATTTATTGCATTATGGGCTGTTATTACACATTATGTCACAATACTTATGCCTATTCTCTCTTATGTTACAAGCTTTACACGAAGAGGGAGAATGCCGGCATTTGGAATTACAGGCTAGAAAAGGAGCAAATATTAGAGACCTATTCTGCACAACTCCAAAAGTCCTGAAACTCCACGAAAGTCAGTTTTGGAATATATTAAAAATATTGGATGAAGAAAGCACCAGAGGGGGGCCACACCCTGTCCACGAGGTTGGGGGCGCGCCCTACCCCCCTGGGCGCGCCCCCTGCCTCGTGGGCCCCCTGGCAAGCCTCCGGTGCCCATATTTTTCTATATGAAGTCTTTTGCTCTAGAAAAAAATTAGCAGGAAGCTTTCGGGACGAAGCACCGCTGTCTCGAGGCGGAACCTGGCGAAACCAATATAGGGCTCGGCGGAGCTGTTCTGCCGGGGAAACATCCCTCCGGGAGGGGGAAATCATCACCATCGTCATCACCATTGTTGGGGATATAATTATTTGTGTAAGCCGCCCAGGAGGGGCCGGGTTACGCAAAGAGAGACTCATCAGAAGAGAGCCCAAGACCAAGCATAAAGATGGCGGTTCAATAAAGGGTCTAAAGCCCATAGGCGACTTAAAGCCCATAGTGATAAACCGCCATGATGGCATGGCTTGTATCATAAGGTAGAATTAACTGGTCACCGAGCCGGACACTGTCTATAAGCCGGCCGGGACTCTGTAGACCGCAGGGCGTCAATCCGTGTATATAAGGGGATGACCCGCTGGCGGCTTAGGGCAAGAAACAACTCATCGAGAGCCGGGCATAGCATATTTCGCTCCCCGGTTATCGAAACATCATGCAATACCAACCCAACTAGACGTAGGCTTTCCTTCACCGCAAGGGGCCGAACTAGTATAAACCTCTCATGTCCTTTGTCCCGATTAACCCCTTTAAGCTTCCTAGTTGCGATGGCTCCACGACTAAGTCCTTGCAAGAGGACATCTGCCGTGACAATTCCACGATAGTTGGCGCCACCGTGGGGCCAGCGCAGTGGATTTGAGTTCTTGAAGGGCAGCTTCGAAGGGCTCAAGGGATACGCAGTGGGCCGGATGACCAAGAGTCGTCGCGGCAAGATCTACATCGACAACGAAGGATGGGGCCCCGACGCCGACTCAATTGAGTACGGATACCGGGTCCCCTTCGGCGGGATCCACGTCTTCATCGGCCGGATTGGTGAGCCGGGCCCTAAGCCGGACAACTGCATCGACCTCGTCGACACGGCTCAGTGTGCGAGACCCGCCCGAGCTCAACCTGTCATGAAGCGTGCCTTCGTGGACTGCGCCCACGGAGAAGAACTTTCTGAAGGATCTAAAGATGGTGGCGAGACGGCCGTCCCCTCGGATGATGATTCGTCCGCCGGTTCAACGGATTCGTTATATCAAGTACAAGATGGCGTGCTTAGAGGCTGTTCCGATGGCTCCAGTATTCCGGACCCCTATGAGCCGCCAAGCTGGGCAGGAGTCTTCATGGCTAGGACTCAACCCGGCCAAAATTCGATGGCTGCTACGGCGATAACGTCCGGGTCAGGAGCGGCCGGGGCAGGAGGCCATGTGCGCCCGCCGGCTCAGATACTGATGGATCTCATGGATAAGCTTACGGCCCTGTTAACCGCCACGGTTATTCCTGCAAATCAAGATGAGCATAACGCAGAGGTGGCACAGGTACGTGAAGCGATAGCTCGAGCCAAGGAGGCCTTGGAAGCTGAGGACACCGTGTTAGCTGTAATCCAGCGGCTTTAGATGCACGGGCGCAGCGGCTCCAGTCAGAGGCTTTCCAGCTTAATATGAGCCTGAACACATCTAATGAGGTAATGAGAAGGAGGCACCAGAAAACTCAGTCCCGTTTTCCTTCGGTTTACGACCCTCGGAACCTTTTCGCTACACCCGGTGCCGGCCCTAGCAACCCGCCCGAGGCAAATCAGTTCACAACAGCCGGAGCGGGAGGACCGGCTCAGCTTCGGGAGATGGCACCTCCTCATGGGAGTATGGCCCCGCCCCGCTATGTACCAGTCCCACCGGGTCACTTTTCCAACCCCATGGAGAACTTAATCGCAGCATTGACACGTTTGGCGGCTCTCCCAGTGGACATGGATGATCCGACAATGGTGGAGACCCGGAGGATCAGAGAACTTATTCAGACGGCCCTGGCGCAGCAAGAGACTTATTCTACAAATGGACAGGATTCATTCAACTCCTCCGCCTTGGCTAGCACCGCCTCGTCAAAACTGGAGTCTGAGTTACAGCAGGCACATGGAGTCAGAAGCTTTGTCAAGCAATGCCCAGCGTCGTAACCAGCCTAGTGGCTATAACCCGGTGCAAGACCGAATACGTCAGGAGGACGAGCGGGCGGCTCAGCTAGCGGCTCAGCAGGCGGCTCATCAAGATCTCCCAGAGTATCCGACGACTTCTGTTGGAGCAGGAGTGGCTACTAGAACCGGCGGTGTTCCTTGTTTGGTGTCGGCTCTGCGGGATGTACGTCTACCCAAGGACTTCAAGGGACCTCGAAAGGTGCCGAATTACACGGCCGACTTACAGCCCGGAGCATGGATCGTAAGTTATGAGACCGCCATGGAGCTATTGGAGGTCAGCGACGCAGCAATGGCTAAGTACTTCACCATGATGTTAGACGGAACGGCCCGGTCTTGGTTAAAGGGTTTGCCGCCCAATTCCATTAGCTCATGGGCAGAGCTAAAGGCCCGGTTTATCCAGAACTTCAAGGACACTTGCAAGCAATCTATGTCAATTGTGGACTTGACCAATTGTAAGCAGGAGGAGGGTGAATCCACAACTCATTAGGTGCGCCGGTCAAGGAAATAATACATTCATCCGATAAGATGGATGTCGGCTCAGCGATTCTCATGTTGGAGAAGAATTGCCGTTTTGAGCCGCTGAGGCAGAAACTGGGGCGCCTTAAGCGTGATTGCAATGATATGGGTACGCTGATGGCGGCTTTAGTAAAATACACCGATTCTGATAGTACCAAGGATCCCGCGTCTGATGAGGAAAAGACAGGGAAGGGAAAGAAGAACGGCAATGGAAAGGGTCAGCAGCATAACCCGACAAATCAAGGAGGTAACAAGCGTAAGGCGGAGGGTAACCCGGAGTTTGTAGCCAATGCCAATGCATAGGGTAACAATCAGAAACGTAAGGGAAAACCGCCCCCTCGATCTGGCGGGTCAGGCCCATCTCTTGAGCAGCTTCTCAATGAGCCTTGCCCGAGACACGACACCCGGGAACGGCCTGCCACCCATTTATGGAAAGATTGCGCGATCATGAAGGCTTTCAAGAATTCCAACATGTTTGATGGAAATCATGGATCAGGCGGCGGTTCAGGGGCCGGCGGTTATCATGGCCCGGGCGGCGGTTCAAGCTCCGGCTTTCAGGGAAGTCAAGGCGGCTATAATCAACAGCGGGTCAAGGGGGGACAACAGCAGGCAAGCCGGGTTATCAAAGCCATCCGGGCAGCTGAATAGTGGGCGATCATGTGTTCACCACTAGTTTATGCAAGCGAGACCGTAAGGTTCGGAAAAGGGCCGTGAACTTCTGTTGAGCCGCAGTTCCTCGTTACTTGAGGTGGTCGAGCAGCCTATCGTATGGAGCAGGGAAGATCACCCGCCTGAGTTGATAATCCGGCCGATTAGCCTTGGTGGTGGCGCCTCAGGTCGGTGGATATAAGTTTACCAAGGTACTCATGGACGGAGGTAGCAGTATCAACATCCTCTATTACGAGACCTTTCGATGCATGGGTTTGACTGACAAGGATTTAAGGACGTCCAACACCGTTGTCCATGGCATTGTGCCTGGTAAGTCGGCATACCCGGTTGGTAAGATTGAATTGGAGGTGGCCTTTGGAGACGAATATGATTCCAGGGCTGAGAAATTGACATTTGAGGTAGTTAAAATCAAGAGCCCATATCATGCTCTGTTTGGGCGGCCGGCTTATGCCAAGTTCATGGCACGGCCGTGTTATGTTTATCTACAGCTCAAGATGCCGGGCCACAAGGGCACCATCACTGTGCATGGGAGTCGAAAGGTAGCCTTGGAGTGTGAAGAAGGCGACGTGGCTTATGCTGAGTCTGTTTGTGCAGTGGAGGAGCTAAAGTTTTATCAAAATAATGTTGACCTGGCGGATATGACCTCTTTAAAGAAGCCAACTACAGAGCATGACCCGGTGTTGAAGTTTAAATCGGCCGCTGAAACAAAACTCGTTGACTTTACTCCAGGCGACTCTTCCAAGCAGTTCAAAGATCGGTGCCAACTTGGATCCTAAATAGGAAAGCGCGCTCATCGAGTTCATCCGTGAGAACCGGGACATCTTTGCATGGAAACCTTCTGACATGCCGGGTGTCCCAAGAGAACTCGCTGAGCATACTCTTAATATTGATCCAAAGTATAAGCCGGTCAGGCAATTTCTTCGACGATTCAACGAGGAAAGACGGAAAGCTATTGGGGAAGAGGTCGCCCGGCTCTTAGCGGCTGGGTTCATCGTGGAAGTTTTTCACCTGGAGTGGTTGGCTAACCCGGTGCTGGTGCTCAAAAAGAACGGAACTTGGTGGATGTGTGTGGATTACACGGACTTAAATAAGGCTTGTCTGGCTGATCCCTTCGCCTTCCCCCGTATTGATCAAATCATCGATGCTACAGCGGGTTGCGAGCGATTGAGCTTTTTGGATGCTTACTCTGGCTATCATCAGATCAAAATGGCAGTTAAGGACCAGGAGAAGACGGCTTTCATCACTCCGTTTGGAGCCTTCTGCTATGTATCTATGCCATTTGGGCTCAAGAGTGCCCAGGCGACTTATCAGAGATGTGTACAAAACTGTCTCCACAATCAAATTGGGCGCAATGTTCATGCTTATGTGGATGACATCGTGGTGAAATCCAGGGAGAAGGAAACTTTGATATCTGATTTAAAAGAGACCTTTGATAATCTCCGGGTTTATAAGATGATGCTTAACCCGGACAAGTGTGTGTTTGGTGTACCTGCAGGCAAGCTTCTGGGCTTTCTGGTCTCAAACAGAGGCATCGAAGCTAACCCGGAGAAGATCAAGGCAATCACCTCCTTGGCTAAACCGGCGTGCATCAATGATGTTCAGCAGCTGGCGGGTCGTGTTGCCGCTTTAAGCCGGTTCATAAGCCGGTTAGGCGAGAAGGCTCTACCACTATATCAGATGATGAAGAAGGCAGACACTTTTGTCTGGAGTGATGTTGCTAACACTGCCTTTGAAGATTTAAAGAGGCAGCTATCTGAGCCACCAGTCCTTGCTGCTCCCATTGATAAAGAACCATTGTTGTTATACGTGGCTGCTAATGCCCGAGCCGTTAGTGTGGCCGTCGTGGTGGAGCGCAAAGGAGGCTGTCAAGGAGCATCCGGTTCAACGGCCGGTTTACTACATCAGTGAGGTGCTCATTGAGTCCAAGCAAAGGTATCCACATTGGCAGAAACTTGTTTACGGAGTGTTTATGGCAAGCCGGAAGTCAAGCAAGATTTCCAAGGTCATCCTATCACCGTGGTAAGATCTGCACCCTTATGAGATATCATACAGAATAGAGAGGCCACAGGACGAGTCGCCAAGTGGGCCATCGAGCTTGGACCCCATGATTTGAAATACATGCCTCGGACTGCTATCAAGTCTCAAGCCCTGGTGGATTTTATCAATTATTGGACAGAGTTGCAGGCACCTGAGGAGAAGCCATATAACACATATTGGACTATTCACTTTGATGGGTCCAGGCAATTGGAAGGCTCGGGGGCTGGAGTTGTTTTAACTTCCCCTCGAGGGGACAAATTTTGTTATGTGCTCTGGCTTATGTTTCCCTGTACTAATAGTGCAGCTGAGTACGAGGCCTTGCTCCATGGTCTCCGGATGGCCAAAGAGATGAATTTGAGCCGGGTAAGGTGCTTGGGCGATTCAGACCTTGTAGCTCAACAGGTGTCAGGCACGTGGGACTCCAAGGATCCCCTTATGGCGGCTTATCGTTGTGAAGTTGATGCTGTGGCTAGGCACTTCAAAGGTTATCAAGTGGAGCACATTGACCGAAGGAAGAACGAGGCGGCTGATGCCTTAAGCCGGTTGGGATCTCAGTGTAAGCCGGTGCCCCTAACACCTTTCTTGATGTTTTGCATAACCCTTCTGTCAAAGTGCCTACAGAGGAAGAACTAGCAGTGCCAGTCCCGGAGGCACAGCTGGTGGCGGCTCTCCACGCTATCCCGGATTGGACAGTCCCGTATTTGGCTTATATGACCCAGGGAGAGTTGCCTAAGGATGAGACCTTGGCGAGACAAATCATAAGGCAGTCCAAATCTATGACAATTGTTCATGGTGAGCTTCATCACCACAGTGTTACTAGGGCGTTTCAACATTGTGTGTCGCCTGTGGAGGGTCAGGAGATACTTTGTGAGATCCATGAAGGATATTGTGGTCATCATGCCGGCTCAAAATCTCTGGTGGCCAAGGCTTTCCGTCATGGTTTCTACTAGCTGACGGCTCATGCTGATGCGGAGGATCTGGTCAGCAAGTGTGACGGATGTCAAAAATTCTCACGGCGAGCTCATGTGCTGGCTCAAGAGTTGAGGATGATTCCAATTACTTGGCCATTTGCAAATTGGGGCTGGACATGGTTGGACCTTTCAAGAGGTCTAAGGATAAAAGACACACCTCTTGGTGGCGGTGGATAAATTTACAAAGTGGGTGGAGGCAGAGTCCAAGAAGTGTGATGCAGCCACGGCGGTTCAGTTCATGAAAAAGGTGATCTTTCGCTTTTGGTTTTCCACACAAAGATCATAACTGATAATGGTACTAATCGCTCCAAGGGTGCCATGGAAGAGTTCTGTCAACGAGAACATATCCGGCTTGATGTTTCGGCTGTTTCTCACCCTAAATCTAATGGACAAGCAGAGAGAACTAATCAAGAGATCTTGAAGGGCATCAAACCCCAAATCTTGGTCCCCTTACAGCAAACTCCGTGTTGTTGGGTGGAGGAGCTACCCTCTGTACTGTGGAGCATCAACACAACGCCTAACAGATCTACAAGTTATACACCTTTCTTCATGGTGTATGGAGCAGAGGCAGTTCTGCCAAGTGACATCCGGCACGACTCACCCCGCGTGGCGGCTTACATTGAGGCTAATAACCAAAAAGCTCGTCAGGATGCACTTGCCTTGTTGGATGAGGAGCAAGACTTGGCAATAGCCCGCTCGGCGATTTACCAGCAAGACCTGCGCCGCAATCACAGTCGCCGGGTTAGAAGCAGAGCCTTTCAGGAAGGCGATTTAGTGCTCCGGCTCATCCAGGATCAGTCTGATATGCACAAGCTATCCCCTCCTTGGGAAGGACCCTTTGTGGTCAGTAAGAATCTGAACAACAGGTCATACTACCTTATCGATGTTTGAGAGCACAAAGACTCACGTAAGTCGCAGGAAGAGACCTGCCGGCCGTGGAACATAGCTCATCTTCTGCCTTACTATACTTGAGCCACCGGCTCTCAAGATATATATATATATATATATATATATATATATTTCCTTTTTTGACAATGTATATATTATATAAAGCAATATAGCAGGACCTCTTTTCTTTTCACCCTCAGAGGTTTATACATCTTCTTTACCAGGTGATGGAAACAATCAACAGGGAGCGGATCATATCTGAATCCGGCTTTCCCTTTGGTCTGGCTTATGATCATATCTGAATCTAGCCGTGGTCATTTGGGGGCTTCCTGTTCAAACATAGGTCGTATTCGAACCAAAGAGAACATAGCTGTCGATACCCAATTGATCGGCATACTGCCAAACCCACTTGGGGGCTTCTTGATCATAATTGAATCATAGCTTAACCCCTTTGGGTCTGACGTGGATCATATTCGAATCAGTGTCATTAAACAACTCTCATGGTCACTTGGGGGCTTCCTATTCAAACATAGGTCGTATTCGAACCAAAGAGAACATAGTTGTCGATACCCATTTGATCGGCATCGCCAAAGCCACTGGGGGCTATATGATCGTATATGAATCTTAGCTTAACTCCTTTGGAGCGGTTCACTGATCGTATTCGAATCAGAGGCCTTTTTAAATTCAGTTTCTTATTCATTATACTTTGTAAAGTGTAAATGTTATTAAGGGCTAGGTGAACATCATATGTGCTAACTCTCAGGAGTTAAACTCACTCTCATGATTTGGGTCGCATAAGCCGGCGAGAATACCAAAAAGATCGGAGGTATGCTATTGTGATTATAATCATAAGCCGGCCTTTATATGATGTTTTTGTTCCTACTCCGGGTTATCAATACTTTATGTGACTCCGGGTGCGATAAGTCGCCAAGGGAATTCTGTTTTGTTTTATATGCAGGATAAAGCAAGAAAGTGTTTAACATCAAGGAAAGATAAACATAAGCTGGAAATATAAAGTGATGGCGGCTTACGAAAGAATTAAGCGCCACAAACATGCGCAAAGGCATGACAAAATTGAGAGGTTTTTTCTACCCTATTACAAGACTCCCCGAGTCTGAATAATGAAGCATTGTTTTCTCAAAGTTCATAAACGCCTGGCGGTTCACTCCTTGGGTGGGCTTGAGGATTCCGGGTTATCCTTCTCCGCCTCCGCTCGCTGCCCTGTCTCCGGAAGGTTGACGAGGTCCAGCCAATGCCGCTTAAGGCTTCAAACTCAGCTTCATCATCTATTAAACCGCTGGGTCAACTTCAGGGGCAAAGGTGTGCTTACGAGTTGGAGGGATCAGGCTGACGTCATCATAGTGAGGTGTTGGAATTCTTTGGTTCTCGCTATCATAACCCGGCTGATACTTGGAAAGATCAATATCATTCCCAATAATGGTAGCCACAGGACGCATTTGACTCTCACACGTGCAAAGAAAGTCTGTTTCATCAAATACAGAGCCGCCTTTCCTTCAAGATGGGGTATCCAAGAGCAACGCCCGCTGTGTCTAACTCGAAGCAACGCTTGGTCTTGGCCCGGCTTAAGGCATCGATGGCCCCGGTTCTGGCAGATGCCCGTCTTAGCTCTTGGATCCGCTGGGGTAACACGGCAAGCCACTTTAGCACATCTTGCAGGAGATGGGGAATGTCATTTGATAAAGCCACAACGGCCAAAGCACGTTGTGACCCGGTGTACAGCTGCTCCACCAGAGTGTAAACCGCCTTCAGCTTGATCGGCATGTTCTGCTTGAGGTTTGTGCTCCTGGGGCCTGCGTTTGTAAGCATAAGGTGAGCCGGAGATGACAATTAAAATAGTCCTCACAGGAAGGATTGCGATGTTCAAGGTTATATATATAGTAACTTACCGAAGATTGCTGAGACCATTTGAGATATCTGGCGCTTTAAGCCGGACAAATTTCTACTGTTTCCCGCAAGAGACGTTTCTGTTGTCTTGGCCCGGGTCTTTAATGAGGCCTTCTCATCAGCCCAGATTTTCTTCTCCGCATCAAAATTCTTCTTCAACTTTTCTTGTTCAGAGACGCTGAATGCGAATTTGGAGTTGGCCTTTTGAATCTCAATTTCTTGAGCTGCCAGGCGGTTCTTAAGGTCAGCAATCTCTGACTCAAATTGACTTGTGGTGGCCTGCGTTGATACCAGGTTACAGCCAAAATTATGGTAAGATATCATTAAGTCCCAAGCACTTTGCAAGCAAAGGTACTTGACACTTGGGGGCTAACGTATGCTGAAGAAATTTAATGTACAATGCCAATTCCTGAGAAATTAAGTCCCAAGCACTTTGCAAGCAAAGATACTTGACACTTGGGGGCTAATGTGTATTGCAAATTCAAGGAATCATGTTACAACCGGATTAAATATTTTCATATAAACCGGACAAGGCAGTGCTAAGCAGGTTTCTAAGTCTACAACATATTCATTCATAAGCAATAGACTTGGGGGCTGATACAGTAAGTATGATTAAGGAAAGTAGCATAAGTTGTACCTCAGATTTTTGTTGTATTTGTTTCACCATATTAATTTCTGTGTCACGGCTGCTATGTACTTGGTTGATATAGCCAGAGACTATATCTCCAATACTTAAATGAGTATAGTCAAGAATATCCAACTTGGCCTTTCGCTGCCGTAAGCTCCTCCTTGGCAGAGCACTTGGCCAGGATAGTGGGTTGCCCCGGCTCAACAAATTGAGTCTTCACAATCTCAATCTCCGGATCAACTGTCTTCGCCGGGCTAGGAGCTTCCGGGTTATCAGAGCTGGTGAGAGTGTCTTCGGCGGGTGGATCAGAGGATGGTGTTGGCATATCGTAAGCCGGTTCATGCGGCGGCTGATGGGTGGAACTATCAGGAGCAGTTGTTCCAAGTTCCGGTTCAGTTACGACTGGGTCTTGGGATGACTTATTTTTCTTTGCCCTCTTACTGGGCTTCACTTGCACCCTGTGGACAAAGCAGAAGGGTGAGTACAAAAACATGAGTAAGGTAAAGTACAAGGTAAATAAATTTATATTACCCGGGGGCAGTCTTGAAAGCCGCAAGATGTTGGATTGCATAGACTCGCCGGAGGAAGGAGAGGTATCCTGATAATTGGAGTCAGATGAATTGAGGGGTTGACGAATTAAACCCGCCAAAGGGTAAACAGAACGTAAATCAGAGATAACCTCAACCCGACGCTTCCTGGTTACGTCAGGTAAGCCGGAGGAGAGCTCTATATCCTTGTTGGTCCGGGTCTGCCTCCGGCTTTCAAATTGTTGTTGCTTCAAAAGAAATTGAGGATCTCGGTAAGCCAAAGGATGTGAAAATCTTACTTTCCGGGTCACCCTTCGAATTTTCTGATGCGGCAGGGGCTCGGAGTCGGAGGAGATTATAGTTACCTCTTCCTCGGCGGCTTGACTGTTCCCCGTATCCTCCTGGAAAGATTAAGGGTCAGCAAGGTGATGATAAAGAATCAAGGGGGTTAAAATTTACCTCTTCTTCGTCCTCAGAAGTATCATCCAATTTAAGTAAATCGGAAGCACTCAGCTTCCTTTTCCTTGAAGTTCCCGTCTTGGAGGCTTTCCTCTCAGTTCTTTTTGACCTTCCAGAAGTCGTCATCGGCCTGTGGAAAATGATAAAGGATTATTAGTAAAGTCAAGGTGTCAAATAATAAAGAGTATTCATTGAAGTTGATGACTCACCGCGGGGGCTGGGTTCTTCTTGCAGAAGGGAAGTAAGCCAAAGGCGTTACTAGTTATTGTGCCCTCTTTCAGCAATGTCTGGGTTGTAGCCTCCACCACATCATCTGGTAAGTCGTCGGGACTATGGCGCAGTGTGTCATTCTTCTCGCCTGAATAGGTGCACATTAAGCCGGGGCGGCGGCTTAACGGAATCACCCGCCAAGCGACCCAAACCCGGACCAGGTCGGCACCATCTAAGCCGTTTCCCAACAGAGCTTTGATTTTGCTAATGGTGGGAGCAAGTGGCAGACGCTCAACAGCGGTAAGTTTATCCGGCAGCTGGTGGTTGGATTCAAGGCGCAAGGCGCGAAAGCCGGGCAGAGGATTTTCGTTAGCCGGAGAAGTATCCTCGCAGTAGAACCATGTCTGATTCCAATCCTTTGGATGACTCGGCAGTTCGGCATAAGGAAAAAGGCAATCCCTCCGCCGCTGAATCGAGATGCCACCAAGTTCCAGACTTGGCCCGTTATGCTGCCTGCTCGGCCGGTTCAAGTAAAACAATTCCCTGAATAAAAGTATGCTAGGTTCTTCTCCAAGGTACACCTCGCAGAAAAAACTTGGAAGTTGCAAATATTTGACACGGAATTGGGCCCGATGTCCCGAGGTCCGAGATCAAGAAATGCAAAACATCCTCGAAGAATTTTGAACCGGTGGAGCGAAGCCCGGTTCATGTGATCAAGAAAACGATCACCTCTCCATCTTTGGGTTGAGGCCTCTCCACTGACGGGTTAGGAGCACGATAAGACATGACTTCTCTCTTGGGCAGGTGGCCGGATTTCACAAAATCAGACAAGGTGCTCTCCGTGACAGTGGATTTGACCCAGTTGCAGGTCACAGGAGCTTTGGGGGCCTTGGGTGCCATTGTGTAAATTGAAGCCTATGACAAAATAAGAAGTTCCGGTTCAAATTTAACCCGGAGGAAAGCATTTTAAAAGTTTATTCAAATGGCGGCTTAAGAAGGGGCCTAATGACATATGGGTAACTATGCAGTAATATTTAAACTATTGCAGGTATCAAAGGCACTTCAAATTTCTTAAGTCGCCAGAACAAGCGAGGCTGACAGCCAGTGTTGTCTTAAACCGGCCGTATGGGCTACCATGGCTAAACAGATTCAACAGATGCAGTTTCTTGGCTAAGTGTGGAACAAACAGGTTTCACAATTTTTCGAAATTATTTTGGATCAAACGGTTGCTCTGAAAAGAAAAATTTCTAGACCTAAAGCAAAGACAGAGAAGCTCATACACTCAAGAGGGCTTCCGAACAAGGGAAATGAGATCTGCTTCTATGCAAGTTCAACAAGAAACAATCACCGAAAGGGTTCTACGTTATTTTTACGATCTAACAGGGCATTGGAGGTAAAACCTATCAAGAGTTTGCAGCAGGCGGCGATGAACATCGACGAACTCAAAAAAGTTCCAATACAGATCTGAGAAAGGAAACGAGAGGAACTCACGGATGTGGACGAGCTGCGGAGATTCGCCGTCGTTTTCTGGTCAGAGTCAGGTTGATGTAGCGACCTGAGTCGGTGAAGACGGGGAGTTCGACGGCGGCGGCGGTGGAGCTTGGGAGACAGAGAGGCAGCAAGAGGAAGAAGACGACTGAAAGAGGGGATAATGGAAGATCTAGGTCGTGCCTATTTATAAGGGAAGGCTGACTGAGACGAGGCGAGAAACGAGGAGACCAAACATCATTATCCAGCGGCCCCGACGCCTCGGTTTTCGGAAGGGTCAGTAAAGGCAAAGATCCGTTGGAGGCTACGACGGAGTAAAATATGAATTTAATTGAAGATGACGCCACGGCGGGTTAACATGCATCCGTAAGATGACATCACCGCGGGTTATGACCTTTTCAGAGAACTCAAGATGTAAGGACTGGTTGTCAAGGTATTTTAAGATTGACATGAACCGTTTCAAATCAATCTCGGGCCTAATGTTGGGGATATAATTATTTGTGTAAGCCACCCAGGAGGGGCCGGGTTACGCAAAGAGAGACTCATCAGAAGAGAGCCCAAGACCAAGCATAAAGATGGCGGTTAAATAAAGGGTCTAAAGCCCATAGGCGACTTAAAGCCCATAGTGATAAACCGCCATGATGGCATGGCTTGTATCATAAGGTAGAATTAACTGGTCACCGAGCTGGACACTGTCTATAAGCCGGCCGGGACTCTGTAGACCGCAAGGCGTCAACCCGTGTATATAAGGGGACGACCCGCAGGTGGCTTAGGGCAAGAAACAACTCATCAAGAGCCGGGCATAGCGTATTTTGCTCCCCGGCCATCGAAACATCACGCAATACCAACCCAACTAGACGTAGGCTTTGCTTCACCGCAAGGGGCCGAACTAGTATAAACCTCTTGTGTCCTTTGTCCCGATTAACCCCTTTAAGCTTCCTAGTTGCGATGGCTCCACGACCAAGTCCTTGCAAGAGGACATCTGTCGTGACAATTCCACGACAACCATCGATCATCTCATCGGGAGGGGGTCAATCTCCATCAACATCTTCACCAGCACCATCTCATTTCAAACCCTAGTTCATCTCTTGTATCCAATCTTTGTCTCAAAACCTCAGATTGGTACCTGTGGGTTGCTAGTAGTGTTGATTACTCCTTGTAGTTGATGCTAGTTGGTTTATTTGGTGGAAGATCATATGTTCAGATCCTTTATGCATATTAATACCCTCCGATTATGAACATGAATATGATTTGTGAGTAGTTACGTTTGTTCCTAAGGACATGTGGGAAGTCTTGCTATAAGTAGTCATGTGAATTTGGTATTCATTCGATATTTTGATGAGATGTATGTTGTCTTTCCTCTAGTGGTGTTATGTGAACGTCGACTACATGACACTTCACCATTGTTTGGGCCTAGGGGAAGGCATTGAGAAGTAATAAGTAGATGATAGGTTGCTAGAGTGACAGAAGCTTAAACCCTAGTTTATGCGTTGCTTCGTAAGGGGCTAATTTGGATCCACATGTTTCATGCTACGGTTAGGTTTACCTTAATACTTCTTTGGTAGTTGCAGATGCTTGCAAGAGGGGTTAATCATAAGTGGGATGCTTGCCCAAGGAAGGGCAGTACCCAAGCACCGGTCCACCCACATATCAAATTATCAAAGTAACGAACGTGAATCATATGAGCATGATGAAAACTAGCTTGATGATAATTCCCATGTTTCCTCGAGCGCTTTCCTTTATATAAGAGTTTGCCTGTGCTTGTCCTTTGCTACAAAAAAGGATTGGGCCACCTTGCTGCACCTTGTTTACTTTTGTTACTTGTTACCCGTTACAAATTACCTTATCACAAAACTATCTCATTACCGATAATTTCAGTGCTTGCAGAGAATACCTTACTGAAAACCGCTTGTCATTTCCTTCTGCTCCTCGTTGGGTTCGACACTCTTACTTATCGAAAGGACTACGATAGATCCCCTATACTTGTGGGTCATCAATAGTTCTGCTGAAAACAACATTAGTCCGGATTAGTTTCATTCAAATCATGCAAATTAGGGTCCAAAGCAAGAGCAAAAGTGTTTGTAAAAGTAGATACAACGGGGACGTATCAGTAGCCACGCCGCAGTCAATGGTGCCTAGAGCACCATTGTGACCGGAGGCCCCCTCTTCGGAGGCCAGACGTCAGTCCACGGGTAAACATTACCCCCGGGCTCCCTATGCCTTCAATAGGTACCGTAGAGCTTCATATAAATTCATCCATTTTGCAGGAGGTCCCACGCTGGAGCATGTAGTGGCTGTCGAGGCGGAGGGCGTGGCCAAGGTTGGCGAGGATGCGAAGCCACTTTGGTTGTGGGCTCGTCACCCGCCCGTGAGAAAAGGCCGGGCTCCTCCGAGGCATTCGTCTTTCCCTTGGCGAGCGTGGCGGCAATGTCTGTCTCCGTGAAGGTCGCAGCTAGCGGTGTTGAGCGCTAAGCGACAACGTCGGCCGGTCTGCCACTTGGGGTCCTCCTCTTTTCTATCGGGAGGCCTCGTGCCTGAGGTTTCGAGGGAGGTCGCCGCGCCCTTGGGTGTCGCCGATGAGACATTAAAGCGATCATGGGAGGCTGATACGTCTCCAATGTATCTATATTTTTTTACTGTTCCATGCTATTATATTATCTATATTGGATGTTTTATATGCTATTTTATATGAGTTTTGGGACTAACCTATTAACTTAGAGCCCAGTGCCAGTTTCTATTTTTTCCTTGTTTTTGAGTTTCGCAGAAAAGGAATATCAAACGGAGTCCAATTGACCTGAAAATTTACAGATATTATTTTTCAAATATAAAAAATACTAGAACGAAAAGTTATTGGAGAGGAGTCCCGAGGCCACCACAAGGGTGGAGGGCGCACCCCCCGTCCTTGTCGTCGCCTCTTGGGCCCCCTCACTTTTCCCCGACGCCAACACCTCCTATAAATCCCAAAACCTCCAGAACATAACCTAGATTGGGAGTTTCGCCGCCGCAAGCCTCTGTAGCCACCAAAAACCAATCGGGACCTTGTTTCGGCACCCTGCCGGAGGGGGGAACCCTCCATGACGAGGAGGGAGTAGTTCACCCCCGGGGCTGAGGGTATGTACCAGTAGCTATGTGTTTGATCTCTCTCTCTCTCTCATGTTCTTGATTTGGCACGATCTTGATGTACCGCGATCTTTGCTATTATAGTTGGATCTTATGATGGTTCTCCCCCTCTACCTTCTTGTAATGAATTGAGCTTTCCCTTTGTAGTTATCTTATCAGATTGAGTCTTTAAGGATTTGAGAACACTTGATGTATGTCTTGCATGTGCTTATCTGTGGTGACAATGGGATATTCACATGATCTACTTGATGTATATTTTGGTGATCAACTTGCGGGGTTTGTGACCTTGTGAACTTATGCACAGGGGTTCGCACACGTTCTCGTCTTGACTCTCCGGTAGAAACTTTGTGACGCTCTTTGAAGTTATATGTGTTGGTTTGAATAGATGAATATGAGATTGTGTGATTCATATCGTATAATCGAACCCGCGGATACTTGTGGTGACATTGGAGTATCTAGGTGACATTAGGGTTTTGGTTGATGTGTGTCTTAAGGTGTTATTTTAGTACGAACTCTAGGGCTGTTTGTCACACTTATAGGAATAGCCCAATAGATCGATCAGAAGGAATAACTTTGAGGTGGTTTCGTACCCTACAATAATCTCTTCGTTTGTTCTCCGCTATTAGTGACTTTGGAGTGACTCTTTGTTGCACGTTGAGGGATTGTTATATGATCTAATTATGTTATCATTGTTGAGAGAACTTGCACTAGTGAAGTATGAACCCTAGGCCTTGTTTCCAATCATTGCAATACCATTTTTGCTCACTTTTGTTACTAGTTACCTTGCTATTTTATATTTTAAGATTATAAAAACCTATATCTACCATCCATATTGCACTTGTATCACCATCTCTTCGCCGAACTAGTGCACCTATACAATTTACCATTGTATTGGGTGTGTTGGGGACACAAGAGACTCTTTGTTATTTGGTTTCAGGGTTGTTTGAGAGAGACCATCTTCACCCTATGCCTCCCATGGATTGATAAATCTTAGGTCATCCAATTGAGGGAAATTTGCTACTGTCCTACAAAACTCTACGCTTGGAGGCCCAACACGAGTCTACAATAAGAAAGTTGCATAGTAGACATCAAACTCTTTTCTAGCGCTGTTGCCGGGGAGGTTAGTGCTTGAAGGTATATCTTTAGATCTTGCAATTGAATCTTTTAGTTTCTTGTTTATCACTAGTTTAGACTCAAAAGAAAACTATAAAAAATGGAATCGAGTTTGCCTCATATGCTTCATCTTTTCAATATCTTTCGTGAACATAAGGATTCCGATAATTGTGCTCAATTGCTAGAGGAAGAATGCAATAAAATGTTTGACATACAATCTTTGAATGATGAGCTTGATTTCAATGTTGTTAGTATGAATTCTTTGAATACCCATAGTACTAATGATGATTGCACTACTCATGATAAAAATGTTTCTTACAAGCATGTCAATTTCTATGGAGTGCATAGAGTTTGCTGTTACATACCAAATAGGGAAGATAGATTTTGCAAGAGGCATAAGTATTTATAAACTAAATGGTTGCAAGAGAGGCTAGATGTTTGTGCTGAAAATTTTACTTTTTTCGCCATCCTTGTGAACTTTGCAATGAACGTGGTCATTTAAATCTCCAATGCAAATTGTTTCATGATCGCATCATGTCCAAAAATTGTGATGACTTGATTTCCCTTAAACATCATAATGAACTTAGTTTGAGTTATGAAGAAATGGAACATATAACTAAGGGTATTCCAGAATATAATCTTGAGAGATTTCTTGATTTTGATCTAGAGGAAATTTATATGTATTGTGTGGTAAATTGCATTGAGAATCCTTATATTGCCAATTACTTAAAAATAAGAAAACAAATATAAGATGAAGAGAATATTAATGAAGGGGAAGAGGTTTCAGAATATCCTCCTATTTTTTCTTATGATGAATTAGGTAACGAGGAGGAGCTTTTTATTCAACCAATCTCATCAATAAGGAGCTCCAAAAAGGTGATTAAACCCACACATGATGTGAAGAAGAAAAAGAAAAGACGGAGAAGCAAAGGTAAAAAGGTATCCCTCCCAAATGATGTTTCTCCTAATATTGTTAAGCCTATTACTCATTCATTGTAAGGATTATGATTGGGAAAGTAATGATACTTGTTATAATCTTGAAAATCTTTTTGCACCAACTTAGAAAATTGTGATGATAATAATTGCTATACTATTGGTGTTATCCATACTATTAATGATGAGAGTGATTATGCTTATGATATGCAAAGGCCCAAGCTTGGGGATGATATGTTTGATGAGAATGACATGTTTGAGAATTTATTTGCTGCAATTAATGTTTTTCCCAAACTTAGGGATGCTATGTTTGATGAAGATGATATTTTTAGTCCCCCAAGTTTTGATGTGCAAATTTATTATGATGAAAGCATGCCTCCTATCTATGATGATTATTTTGATGACATGTATGCTATAAAGAACAACGATAACCATGAAACTTGTCATCATGATTTTAATTTTCAATTTGATTATGCCTCACATGACAGTTATTTTGTTGAGTTTGCTCCCACTATTCTGAATGAGAATAAATTTGCTTATGTGGAGAGTAATAAAATTTCTATGCTTGTGCATCATGAAAATAATGCTTTATGTGATGGTTATAGTGTTGAATTCATTGATGATACTACTGAAAATTATTATGAGACAGGAACATATGCTTTACATATTGCAATAGTATCAAGCTTCCTCTCTATATGTTGAAAATCTTGAAGTTATGCTTGTTTTGCCTTCCTATGCTAGTTGATTCTTGTTCCCATAAGTTGTTTGCTCATAAAATCCCTATACATAGGAAGTGGGTTAGAATTAAATGTGCTTGTCACATATGTTTCATGATACTCTCTTTGCGTTTCAATTCTTTACTTTTACGTGAGCATCATTGAAATTATCATGCCTAGCTAAAAGGCATTAAAGAAAAGCGTTTGTTGGGAGACAACCCGACGTTTACCCCTACTGTTTTAGTGTGTTCACATGATTATGCTACTGTAGTAATCATGTTTTATATCTTTTGTTTCAATAAAGTGCCAAGTAAAGCCTTTGGTATAGTGTGGATGATAGTTGATTTGATTCTGTGCAAAAACAGAAACTTTTGCTCTCAGTCCAGGAATTTTGAAAATTTACTGGAACGTTCTTTTGATATGAATTTTTTACACAAGATTTATATACAAAGTTTCTAGGTTTTCCTAATTATTCGGAATTTTTAGAGTTACAAAAGTATGATTCAATTCAGATCTTTACAGACTGTTCTATTTTTGACAGATTCTGTTTTCGATGCATAGTTTGCTTGTTTTCTAGTTTCTATGAGCTTATATTGCTTAATATAAATTGTAGAAATGATAGGGTACAGTAGGCATCATGTGAGAAAAATTATGAATCTTGTCTTGACAGTACCAAAGTGAATGATTTGTTTGATTATACTAATGGAGCTTACGAGTTTTTTGTTGATTTTGTGTTGTGAAGTTTTCAAGTTTTGGGTAAAGTTTTGATGGACTACGGAATAAAGAGTGGCAAGAGCCTAAGCTTGGGGATGCCCAAGGCACCCCAAGGTAATATTCAAGTACAACCAAGAGCCTAGGCTTGGGGATGCCCCGGATGGCATCCCATCTTTCATCTTCGTTCATCGGTAACCTTACTTGAAGCTATATTTTGATTCACCACATGATATGAGTTTTGCTTGGAGCGTCATTTTATTTTATTAGGATTTGCTTGCTGTTATTTAAAGTAATGTTTTAAATCTTTTATTTCAATAAAAAAGGTCAAGTGTAGCCTTTACCATGCTTATTTTGCAAGTCCTTATGTTGTTGTTTTAAAAACAAAAAGTTTGTTGTTATGTTTTGAATATTTGTGAATAGTCAGAACATGATAAAATATTGAAATTTTTACACAATGAGTAACAAAAAATTATCTGCAGTGTGGTAATTTTTCAAATGTTTTGGAGTTAGGGAAGTATGATTCCTCTTGCATTCTTTACAGACTATTTTGTTTAGACAGATTGCTGTTATGTTTGCATTGTTTGCTTGTTTAATGATTCTATTTGAGGATAGGAGTCTTAAATATGCAGAGGAATTTAGCATGCAATTTCAAATTATAATTTTAGTGATTTTCTACAGTAGAGAATGATAAGGTTTTGCATGGATTTATACTAACCTATCGCACGAGTTCTTGTTGAGTTTTGTGTGCATGAAGTTTTAAGATTTGGGAAACTATGATATGAGAGGAATTAAGGAGACACAATAGATCAAGCTTGGGGATGCCCAAGGCATACCTAATTAATATTTCAAGAAGTCTCAAGCATCTAAGCTTGGGTATGCCCCGGTTGGCATCCCACCTTTCTTCTTCAACAATGACCGGTCAGTTTTGGTTGAACCAAGTTTTTGCTTCTTCACATGATATGTGTTATCCTTGCAATGTCATTTTATTTTGTTTTGCTTACTGTTTGAATAAAGTACTTAGGATCTGAAATTTTATTTATGAGAAGGAGTCTTCACATAGTTACATAATTATTCAACTACTCATTGACCTTCACTTATATCTTTTTGAGTAGTCTGTCATTTGCTCTAATGCTTCACTTATATCTTTTTAGAGCACGGCGGTAGTTTTATTTTGAAGAAATTTACCATTGTATTGGGTGTTTTAGGGACATAAGAGACTCTTTATTATTTGGTTGCAGAGTTGTTTGAGAGAGACCATCTTCACCCTACGCCTCCCACGGATTGATAAGCCTTAGGTTATCCACTTGAGGGAAATTTGCTACTATCCTACAAAACTCTACACTTGGAGGCCCAACATGAGTCTACAAGAAGAAGGTTGCGTAGTAGACATCAGAGGCCCTAAAGGAAGTCAGCCATGCTACGAAGCCCAGCTTCAAGGTATGACCCTCTTCGGGTGTAGTTGTGGTAGTAGTAGCCCCCGGGGCCGAGGATGGTGATGCTCTGAGAGACATGCTTGGTTTCTTCATCCATTTTTTGAGAGATGGCCCATTGTATACCTGATCATATGTATTTGTCCAGGTGCTTGCCGAGGGAAATCGTGACCTTGCTGCGCAAATGTCTGAACTGGAGAGGCGGCTTGTGTCTCTTCAGCAGAAGGCTAAAGGCCTTCAACATGACGTGGATGTCTCTTCCTGTAGGTTATTACCTTAGATTATGCCCACGAGGCTCCACTTTTGATGCACTCACTTGGTCATTGTGGTGTGATAGTTTTCTTGTGCAGCCCTCGGGATGACTGCGACTCTTCGTCAAGATGTGGATGAGGTCTGCTAGGCCCGGAAGAGGGCTGTCCGAAAAGAGCTGGAGACAACGCTGTCCGCCAAACATGATCTTTAGGCTGCCCTTCAGCAAGAACAGGAGGCTTGTCGTGCCCTCTTGCTGGCCTGGAGCAGAGTAAAGACCTTCGGGCTTGGTTCAGCATGACTTGGACGCCGCGGAGAAGAAAGCATCGGAGCAGGTGATACATCTCCAACGTATCTATAATTTTTTATTGCTCCATGCTATATTATCCACTGTTTTGGGCAATATTGGGCTTTATTTTCCACTTTTATATTACTTTTGGGACTAACCTATTAATGGGAGGCCCAGCCCAGATTTGCTATTTTTTTGCCTATTTCAGTATTTCAAAGAAAAGGAATATCAAACGGAGTCAAAACGGAACGAATCAACTGGAGAAGTTATTTTCGGAAGGAAACCCACCGGAAGTACTTGGACCCCACGTCAGGAGCTAAGGGAGGTGCTCACGAGGGTGGGGGGCGCGCCCCCTGCCTCGTGGGGCCCTCGAAGCTCCACCACGTACTTCATGCACCCATATATACCTAAGTACCCTAAAACTTTCAGAACAGATATTAGATCGTGAGTTTTGCCGCCACAAAACCTCCAGAGCCACCAAAAACCAATTGGGACCCTGTTCCGGCACCCTGCCGGAGGGGGGAACCCTCATCTGTGGCCATCTTCATCATCCCGGTGCTCTCCATGATGAGAATGGAGTAGTTCACCCTCGGGGCTGAGGGTATGTACCAGTAGCTGTGTGTTTGATCTCTCTCTCTCTCGTTTTCTTGATTTGGCACTGTCTTGATGTATCGCGAGCTTTGCTATTATAGTTGGATCTTATGTTTCTTCTCACCCTCTACTCTCTTGTAATGAATTGAGATTACCCCTTGAAGTAATCTTATCGGATTGAGTCTTTAAAGATTTCAGAACACTTGATGTATGTCTTACCGTGTGTATCTGTGGTGACAATGGGATATCACGTGATTCACTTGATGTATTTCTTGGTGATCAACTTGCGGGTTCCGCCCATGAACCTATGCATAGGGGTTGGCACACGTTTTCGTCGTGATTCTCTGGTAGAAACTTTGGGGCACTCTTTGAGGTTCTATGTGTTGGTTTGAATAGATGAATTGATATTGTGTGATGCATATCATATAATCATACCCATGGATACTTGAGGTGACATTGGAGTATCTAGGTGACATTAGGGTTTTGGTTGATTTGTGTCTTAAGGTGTTATTCTAGTACCTAACTCTAGGGCTGTTTGTGACACTTATAGGAATAGCCCAAATGGATTGATTGGAAAGAATAACTTTGAGGTGGTTTTGTACCCTACCATAATCTCTTCGTTTGTTCTCCGCTATTAGTGACTTTGGAGTGATTCTTTGTTGCATGTTGAGGGATAGTTATATGATCCAATTATGTTATTTTTGTTGAGAGAACTTGCACTAGTGAAAGTATGAACCCTAGGCCTTGTTTCCTATCATTGCAATACCGTGTACGCTCACTTTCATCATTAGTTACCTTGCTATTTTTATATTTTCAGATTACAAAAACCTATATCTACCATCCATATTGCACTTGTATCACCATCTCTTCGCCGAACTAGTGCACCTATACAATTTACCATTGTATTGGGTGTGTTGGGGACACAAGAGACTCTTTGTTATTTGGTTGCAGGGTTGCTTGAGAGAGACCATCTTCATCCTACGCCTCCCACGGATTGATAAACCTTAGATCATCCACTTGAGGGAAATTTGCTACTGTCCTACAAACCTCTGCACTTGGAGGCCCAACAACGTCTACAAGGAGAAGGTTGCATAGTAGACATCAGCAGGCTAAGGCGGCCTAGGAGACCGAATAGAAGATTGCCCTGCTTCGGAGGGATGGCGCGGAGAGTGCTACGTGGCTTGCTGAGGCACAACGGTACTGCCGCTGCCAAAGGTATGTGTTCTATCTTTTTGTCTTGAGTGTAAGATGACTCTGGAGGCCTCCAGATGTCGTAATGGGCTCCTTGTATTGTCTTTTGCAGTTCCGCTGCCGGAGATCCAAGTCGAGGACATGGAGGACAGGCTTCGAGAGGTCGCGGCAGTGGCTGAGAATAGGTTTGGACGAGCTTTAATTCCCGAAAAGCCTAGAAATAAAAAACAAAAATAAATACCGAGGAAAAAACGAAAACACAAAAACACAAAAATGAAAACCCAAAAAAACACCAAGAAGGACAGTTGTATTTTTTCCACTTTTTTGGAAGAACACATTTGCTTTCACTTTTCAGGAAGCACGAACGTGCTTCACACAGAAGCACAATTCATCGTAAAGCTGCTTGATGTCTACTACACAACTTGTTCTTGTAGACTCGTGTTGGGCCTCCAAATGCAGAGTTTTGTAGGACAGTAGCAATTTTTCCTCAAGTGGATGACCTAAAGTTTATCAATCCGTGGGAGGCATAGGATGAAGATGGTCTCTCAAACAATCCCGCAACCAAATAATAAAAAGTCTCTTGTGTCCCCAACACACAAAATACAATGGTTATTTGTATAAGTGCACTAGTTCAGCGAAGATATGGTGATACAAAGCGTAGTAATGATAGTAGATATTGATTTTTGTAATAGGAACAATAAGAAACAGCAAGGTAGCAATTGATAGAATAGAGCACGAACGGTGTTGCAATGCTTGAGAATGAGGCCTAGCGTTCGTACTTTCGCCAGTGCAATCTCTCAACAATGCTAATATAATTGGATCATATAACCATCCCTCAACGTGCGATGAAGGATCACTCCAAAGTTCCTATCTAGCGGAGAACATAAGAAGAAATTGTTTGTAGGGTACGAAACCACCTCAAAGCTATTCTTTTCGATCGATCTATCCAAGAGTTCGTACTAAAATAACACCAAGTTATTCTTTCCGATCGATCTATCTATCTAAGAGTTCATACTAAAATAACACCATATGATACGCATCAACCAACTCTAATGTCACCTAGATACTCCAATGTCACCACGAGTATCCTTGAGTTGATTATACGATATGCATCAAACAACTTCTGATTCATAATACTTAATCCAACACAAAGAACCTCAAAGAGTGCCCCAAGATTTCTACCGGAGAAACAAAGACGAGAACGTGCATCAACCCCTATGCATAGATTACCCCAATGTCACCTTGGGAATCCGCGAGTTGAGTGCCAAAACACATATCAAGTGAATCAATATGATACCCATTGTCACCACGGGTATTCATAGCAAGACATACATCAAGTGCTCTCAAATCCATAAAAGTATTCAATCAGATAAAACGAAATCTCAAAGGGAAAACTCAATTCATCACAACAAGATAGAGAGGGAAAAAGACCATATGATCCAACTACATTAACAAAGCCCGCAACACATCAAGATCGTGCCAAAACAAGAACACGAGAGAGAGAAAGAGAGAGAGAGAGAGAGAGAGAGATTAAACAGATAGCTACTGGTACAAACCATGTTGCAACCTTGAAGAAATCCAGGTTGTTCATCTCAATCACTAGTCAAAACTGAATATTCCACATATGTAGCCCCCAAGTGCCAGGTTGTCATGCTTGCAGCAGCTTGGGACTTGTAATGCTGAAAGTGCAACTATCCCTAGGTGGTTTTGGTAATTCATAACAACATATAGCTCATTGAGCTAATGCTATTCCAAGACTATTATTTCAGGAAAGCTCAATGAATGGCATGGCATGGATGATGAAAGTGGATCCCTCAAAATACTAAGGACAAAGGATTGGCTCAAGCTCAAAAGCTCAAGACTCTTCATTTTACATTTTAGTGGTCCTAGATCACATTGAGTCTATAGGAAAAGCCAATACTATCAATAAGGGATGAGGTGTTGCTTCATGTGCTTAATGATATGCTCCAAAACCCTCCACTACTTTCTCACATCCACAAATGACCTAAAACCTAAAGCCAAAATCGGTCACACCGATTCTTCCTACCTGGCGCCACCGATTTCAAAAGTCATAGCCACTGCCACAAACCCTAGGCAAATCGGTCCTACCGATAGGGATCTCGGTCTCACCGAGATGGGATTGTAATCTCTCTGTTTGCCTTCATAACGTTTCGGTCTAATCAAGTGAGCGATCAGTCCCACCGAGATTGCAATGTAAACTCTCGCTTCCCTTTGTAACATTTCGGTCTCACTTTGAAAAGAGCAAATCGTCCCACCGAAGTTTACGACCAACTCTCTCGAAAGCTTATTACCAAAATCGGTCTCACCGAGTTTGTGTAATCGGTCTTACCAAGATTACGTTATGCCCTAACCCTAACCGAATCCGGGCCTCACCGAGTTGCATGTCAGTCCCAATCAAAATCACTAACGGTCACTAGGTTTACTAAATCGGTCCGACCGAGTCTGCATTGAATCGGTCCCACCGAGTTTGGTAAATTGTGTGTAACGGTTAGATTTTGTGTGGAGGCTATATATACCCCTCCACCTCCTCTTCGTTCATTGAGAGAGCCATCAGACTGAACCTACACTTCCAACTTACCATTTCTGAGAAAGAACTACCTACTCATGTGTTGAGGCCAACATATTCCATTCCTACCATATGAATCTTTATCTCTAGCCTTCCCCAAGTTGCTTTCCACTCAAACCCTCTTTCCACCAGATCCAAATCCTATGAGAGAGAGTTGAGTGTTGGGGAGACTATCATTTGAAGCACAAGAGCAAGGAGTTCATCATCAACGCACCATTTGTTACTTCTTGGAGAGTGGTGTCTCCTAGATTGGCTAGGTGTCACTTGGGAGCCTCCGACAAGATTGTGGAGTTGAACCAAGGAGTTTGTAAGGGCAAGGAGATCGCCTACTTCGTGAAGATCTACCGCTAGTGAGGCAAGTCCTTCATGGGCGAAGGCCATGGTGGGATAGACAAGGTTGCTTCTTCGTGGACCCTTCGTGGGTGGAGCCCTCCGTGGACTCACAAGAACTGCTACCCTTCGTGGGTTGAAGTCTCCATCAACGTGGAGGTACGATAGCACCACCTATCGGAACCACGCCAAAAACATCCGTGTCTCCAATTGGCGCTTTGAATCCTCCAAACCCTTCCCTTTACTTTCTTGCAAGTTGCATGCTTTAATTTCCGCTGCCTATATACTCTTTGCATGCTTGCTTGATTTGTGTGATGATTGCTTGACTTGTCCTAAGATAGCTAAAATCTGTCAAACTCTAAAATTGGGAAAAGGTTAAGTTTTTAATTGGTTAAGTAGTCTAATCACCCCCCCCCCTCTAGACATACTTAAAGGTCCTACAATTGCCTTATGCTCATAAAAACTTCAACCAGTGTAGCCCCCAAGGGCCGGGTCATTATGCAATAATGAGCAGGGACTTTGTAGATATGATCATGTAGACTTGAACAAAGAACGCAGTAGCCTTTGAAGGGCCAGCTCAGTAAGATAATACTGAGCTGGGACTTTATATATATACTTCATTGAAAATAACTTCATATGACGTAACCCCCACCATGGGGCTCGAACCCACGTCCACAAGTTTACGAGCTTTGTACTCTACCAAATGAGCAATAAACCTTTCAATATTATGGATTAAAGCTTGTATACCTTAATTTTTTGACAGGAGCAATTGGTAGTCCCCAAGGGCCGGCTCACTATGATGTGATGAGTCGGGTCTTCAATAAGGCCAATAAAGTTGACTTTGCATTAGCCCCCAAGTGTCATGGTGCATGTTGGAAGTGACATGGGACTTGCATATTTGATGTAATCTCAACCTGAATAATGTAGCCCCCAAGTGCCGGGTCGTAAGCCTGCAGCGACTCAGGACTATTCCTTCCATTGTAGAATAAATTATATCCATTGATAAAATAATAGCCATTGCGCTGAAGCGACTTTGAAAACCACAATCATAATATTGGTTATTGATAACCATAATAAAAATCCAGCCATGTTGGCTATTAAAGATTTGAATAATATAACCCGGTTTGAAAACCGGTTCCTGCACACAAACAGATCATAAGTGCCCTGGCGGTTTACCGCAGGGCGGGTCATGATGCCCAGTATAAGTCCGCTGGTGACCATAGAAGTCCATAACCAGGTAGGGGGTAATATCCCAAATATGAGACATAATCAAGGCTATTTGGCCCGACTTGTTAAAAACCATATGGTAAGAAAAAAGGATGATATAAAGCCAAAATAAAAAATCAAAAAATTTGAGGCTTTTGCAGGCCGCCAAGCCAAAGTTTCTTCTTCAATGAAACTAGCCTGATGGCCACTGGAAGGTACGCGCTTTCCGTGAGCCGGCTCTCACATGACCCAATCAACATTTGAACCCGGGTAAGTTCAGGTCTTATTAAAAGATAGACTTATCAGGAGTACGCGGGGTCGGAGTAGCATCGTGCATCACAGGCCGATTTGTCCAAGTTTCAAGGAAGGCGGCTTATAAGCCTGGGTCTATCCTGACTATCTCTAAGCCGTGCTCTCACATGACAAACCGGCGTTTTAACCTTAACAAATTCAGGATCTTTGGTGAATACACCTTAAAAGATTGATTGTTAAGAGTTTGGCGGGTCAATTAGGATTACCTGATGAAGAAGCAGCTGGTATACATGTAGGATGACCCGAAAGGATTATGTCCTCTTTAGTGAATACACCTATGTTTGAACAAAATAACCCCGTCAATAGGGTAGTAACGCTATGTTCTCTTTGGTGAATACACCTATGTTTGAACAGGAAGCCCCCAAGTGACATATTCGGTCAAGAGGGTAGTAACACTATGTTCTCTTTGGTGAATACACCTATGTTTGAACAGGAAGCCCCCAAGTGAGTTATTTGTGAGTTGTGCTCACTGGGTACCTATGTTTGAGTTGTGCTATGTAACAAACTCTCTTTGGTCACGGTAAACCGGGTGTCAAGCCGCGGAAGTGATTATATAATGTGACAAGTCAATAAGGCAGGATACCCATGTTTAAACCGTGCATCATGGCAGCGAATTCTCTTTAGCAGCCTTTAATTTTTCCTGAGAACTCGAACCTGCGAGAGATGGATTCTTTTTGAACCGGGATTTTAAACCGGATATTGAGAGCTTCAAAGCTTTATGGGAGAGAGATGTCTCTTGAATATGGCAGCAGCCTGCGGGACCGGGTTATTTTCATCAATATGGCAGCAGCCTCCGGGACCGGATTATCTTCCCCTTCAATGACTCGGAGTTCTTGAATTCACTGAAATCGGCCAATTCTGCCGAGTCATGTCATTGTAGCCACCGAGTCTTAAGATAACTCGAGGATCTGGCTTGAGATTCTTCATACTTGGCCGTGATATAAACTGACATATAGTTGGACAGCTCAGTGATATAATAGCCCCTTTTGCAGTAAACAATTTGTCCTGCATTGGAGAACTTGCAAGCCAGAATAATTACTCTTTTAAAGAAAGTAATATGTATTATAAAAATATACTGGATGGATTTCACCTGATATGTTATGCCAGAAATTATCCACTGCGGAGTTGATGATCACCACGGTGAAGCTGAAATCAATCATGGCCGAGTCGGGCAACGTAATATGCGCAGACACCAATGTAGATGTCATCGACTCGTACTCCGTACTCAGGGCATTGGCGTCACTTTTATAGTGAATATTTGTCCTGCATATAACAACACTGGATAGAGTACTTGTTCTCATAAGAATTAATAAGTACCAAAAATAAATTAGACATATATCACCTGATATATTTGGACGATAGATAATTTCCATTTGATGCATTGTCCATCAGAATGTTTGTGAGCATAGAACAATAAAGTTGGTACTGCATGGGAGTCTGACTTGACAGGTTGTTTCTTTGACGGGTAAAGCAATCAGCACAATGCGTTTGTTATGCATGCGTCAGATAGTACTAAATAGCACAAATTGACGGCCACGTGTGTGGCATTTTTCCTTGGTCCTTGCATGAAGTAATGGCCAGTGCTCGGCGGAGTTTACAAAGGAAACATTTGACCATGGATGCTACCTTTTGACTCCGCTTGCAGTCTTGATCTTTGAGACAAAATATGATGAGAACTGTCTTCATTGAATTTGATTAAGTTCTGCTGCTAGGGCGCGCTGGAAGCGGCGACTTGGCCACTGTTGAACACTGAACCCTGCTGTTCTCGTGCACGCCCGTAGTTGTAGTGGAGTTTGTTTTAACATGCAGTAGATAACATGCACGAAACTGCAGACGTGGCCACAGCAGTGGCATAGCTGCGACGGCTATGCGAGGCGGAGGCGGGTTGAGCCAAAGCAATTCTGTGAAGGCGAGAAGCGGTGACTCCAGCCAATGGCGACTCAAGGCTAAAACTGGCCTACTGCGGAAAAGTGTTGATGGTGACTTAAGACGGAACAAGGCGCAGTGACCGACGGCTCACGGTGTAGCGGGTTTACAGAAAGATGCTGGGTTGAGGTGGAGTGTGACGGCAGAGGGCAAGGCGGAGCGAGGCCGGCTCAGAAAGCGGCGACTTGACGGCGTCTACAACAGAGGCAAGCACGATGCAACGGCGGCTCATGGCCAAGGCGGAGCAAGGCCGAATCGATACGGACGGAAGCAGCCTGGTACGGGCGACGGCAAGGCGGACAGCGAGTCGACGAAGGCGACTCGGTGATGGAGGTGAACCAGCAATGGCGGCTCGCGGGCGGTGACTCGAGATGCGATGGCGGCTCATAGCCGGACACAACAGGCGGCAACCCGGCGGGGTCTCGTAGGGGTGGCCGAGGCAGCTCAGCTGCTAGAGGAGCCGAATCGAAATTGCATAGAAACAAGGCACTCTTCGGCAGCTCGGTGAGATGACAAGCGGCGGCGACTTGGCCCCGGTCGTGAAGTCTGGCAGCTTAAAGTGCGAGGTAGAGGAGGCGGGCAGAGCCGGCCACGAAGGCAGAGCCAAGCGGAGCAATAGTAGCGCGCCACAGCAGTAGCGAAAGTGACCCGGTGCGGCGAGTCAGTAGAGGTGAAGGCGGGCCATGCATTGTAGCGGGTCGTCAAGGCGGGTCCTCGGTGAGGCATGGCGATGAGGCCATGGCGGCTTGTGGTGCGGTAGCGGTAGAAAGCGCGCCGGCGGTGCACAGCCGCGGCGGAGGCGGCTCGATCCGCAATGGTGAAGGGATTCGGCCATGGTGGCGGGTTAGAGGAGATAGCAGCGCCTCGGCACGGGGGATAGCAGCACACCAACGGGTTAACGGATGCAGACGGCGGTGCATTGGCGGGAACGAACCGTAAGAACTGCGTTGAAGGCTGAGTTTGCAGAGGCGACGGTGACTCGAATCCACACATGTGAAGACGGCTTAGAACCAGGCAGCGGCGTGCTTAAGAGACGTGAGGCCGGTGACTGAGAACCGCGCCGCGACAACTCGGGCAGCATGAGGCAGGGTTGAGTCTGGGGTGGATTGGCACCGGCGGCTTAACAACAGGGTCGTGGAGTTGGCGACTCGTTGATGGCAAGGAGCACAGACGCGGAAGCGGGTTGGAGTGGCAACTACTATAGTGGCTCAAAGCCCAAAGCGGCTCAATAGAGGAGCGGGGTACGACGAGGCCGGCTCACAGCCGGCGGGCGGCTCAACAACGGGCGCGGGGTGGCTCTTTGGATCAGCGTGAGGCGGCGACGGCTCAAGCACGAGGCCGGGACGGCTTGGCACAAGCGGTTCGACGGGCCGCAGTAGTGCGGTGGCTCATCGCAAGGATGAAATGGCGGCGGAGATGCGAGGCGTCGGGCGGCCCAACGATGCAGCTTAGGCAGGCGGCAGCTCGGCTCCGCTGCAGCTAAGGGGGAACTGCTCGCGGCGTAGTCGAAGAGGCGCCGGCGAGTCAAATGGCTAGGGCGCGATGGCGACGACCAGCCCCGGAGGCGACAGGAGGCCGTAGCAGACGCATACGTTGGACGAGTCCGGGTCTTGGCCGGCTCTGTTTCTGGGTCGTAGGAGTCTTGAGAAAAATCACATCTGAATCATTGTCGTATGTCGGATGTGGGGTTCCGGCAAACCCTTAAGGTTCGAACACTGGGGTGCGCGCGAAGTCTTTCCCTCCTACCGATCTACGCTCTAGCTCGCTAGGATCTTGCGGACGAACTTCGATTTAACTCGCAACACGTAAAGACACGGGGTTTATCTTTGGTTCGGGCCACCGATGTGGTGTAATACCCTACTCCAGTGTGGTGGTGGTGGATTGCCTCTCAGGCTGATGATGAACAGTACAAGGGAAGAACAACCTCCTGAGGTTGAGGTGCTCTTGTGTGTATGAACTTGTGGTATGAGGGTTCAATGGACTGCTCGATCCGGATCCCCCTCCTACTGTGGTGGCTAGTCCTATTTATAGAGGCCCTGGTCCTCTTCCCAAATATCGAGCGGGAAGGGAGCCAACAACGGCGGGCAAATTTGAAGGGGGACAGCTAGTACAAGCTATCCTGACAAAAGCGGTATTCGCCTGCGAAAAGCTCTGGGGTGGCGCCGTCGTGGGCTCCACGATGACCTCCGCCTGGCCGTCCTCCTGGTCTTGGTCTCGTTGAACCAATATGACAACCTTTGCCTGATGCCTCGGTACTCTTTGTCTGCGCTTGCCTCCTTAGCACCAAAGAGGAAATGAGGACGCTGCATGCACCGGCGCCCGCCTGGCGCCGTTCGTCATGGCTCATGTCACGAGAGCCTCGTGAGGTTTGCCCCGCCTTGATATCTCCGCTCCTCGTGAGCTCGCCTGCCAGGCCACTCCATAGGAGGTCTTATGTTGTCCGCCATGCGAGGCTTGGACCTCGCAAGGGTCTTGGATGCCTTGTTGATGAAGATGGGTCAGACGTCATTGTTTAGCCACGCTAGGGCTGCAGTGTGCAAGTCTTGGGACCCCCGTTCCCAGAACGCCGACAGTGGCCCCGGGGCCCAAGGTGCGCTCGGGCTTGGCTTCGCGGCGAAGCCAAGGGTCAAGTTCGGAGCACCGCGGGCCCCAAAAGCCCGCGACCTCGGTCGACGCATGGCGGTTGATTGGACGTGGGCGTCTTCGCTTCTCCACGCTGCCTTGGCAATTGCACGACTTGACAAGTCCCCGCGACATGCAAGGAAAACCATCATTACCTGCGATCGTGGGAGACGTCGGTTGGCCTTCTCTTGCTATAAATGGGGAGAGGGGCGGAGCCCCCGTTGCTCATCTCTTCCTTGCTTGCTCGCTTCCCTGCTTCATTGCTCACAGTGCCATCGATGGCGCCACGAAAGAAGTTCTCCACCGCCGAGAAAGGAAAGGCCCCTCGCGAGGGCCCCTGCCTCGGCGCCCAAGCCGTCATGCGGCCGTCTGCAGGTAAGCACGCCGCGACTTCGCCGCGTGGCCCACCGTCGAGGTGGCGCCGTGCTACGCGGTGGGGATCGTCCCTTCCATGGTGGTTTAGCCGATGAGGGGAGGCGCGCGCTGGTGGTGCGGTCTCCCACCCGCGCTTCCATTCGGCTGAGGTGTCACCGGAGTTCGTTGTCTGGTCAGAGAGCCCGGCCGGCAGCTGGCTCCAACTTCCGCGCTTCTTCACCGGCGAACTGCCGGCCTCTGGTCTGGGCGGGCTCTGGCTACAGGCGGACGGCTGTTGTAGCAGGGCCTCTTGGGTTGCGGTCGAGACTTCCGCCACGGGCAACATAGCCCTGGCCCGCGGCTGGCAGACGTTCGCCCGCGCATGCGGCCTGAGCAAGCGGTGCACCCTCCACTTCAGGTACGATGGTAAATCGACCCTTTATGTGAGGGTGTTTGGGGAAGATGGTCGCCGTGTCGGGTGCTGCCCCGAGACGAACGACGGTGAGGAGGTGCTCGGTCTTGGTGATGGTCGCGACGAGGACGAGGGCGAGCCTGCCCTCGGCGGCGACCACGCCTCCTCCAGCTGCGACGACTCTTCCTCCGGTGACAGTTCCAGCAGTGGTGGCTACAACCAGCCACCGCGTCGCCGCGCCCGCTTCGAAGGAGGCAGCGGGTCATCCCGTCATCGCGCCTCCGTGAAGCGCGAGGAGGGGTCTGGCTAGGCTCGGGGCGTCGACAAGGGCCTGCCTCCGCGGATTGCTGCAACGCTGCTTTGCTTAGCTTTTTCTTTCTTTCCTGCATCGGAAAACGAAACCAGCATGGGCCCAGAGGGGCGTGTATCGAATTGTGGTTCTTTGGTTAATGCATTGTGCAAGTCGTTCACATGCCGTGTTGTTATTTTGCGCAAAGATAACTTAACCTGGCGTGTTTAGGAAGCCCTTTCCTCACGTGGTATCCGTGTTGCTCAGAAACTGCAAAAAAATCATTAGGGGGTGCGCTAAGGATTTGCCGTCCACCCAAGCCTTGACTTGGCGCCTTGTATCGCGGTACCCGAGGGGCACAGATTAGGGGAGATGTGACAGCTTCCAGGCTCGAGCGAGGGTGGCTCGCGAAAAGGCAAAGAGAAGAAGAATGCTCCCAAGGGCACCTGCCTAGCCCCCTCGCAAAGTATGCGAGAGAGAGAGAACATGAGCAAACCAGAGCCGAAAAATGCGATAAAAGGCTAGGGAACCAAATCATCAAAGAACACCAAGAGCAACTTCGATTAAAGAAAAACGAGCCAACTACGAAAAGCAAATGAAAAGATGCGTTCGGCACCTAATCTAGTCTTCGAGTCTTCTCACCAGCGCGGAGCTAAGTGTTGTCCACTAGGCATGGGAGGGATCCCCAGGGCCTGAGGCCGGCGCTCCTGAGACTCCGGGGTGTGTACAGCCCCAACTCATTATTACGTGAGAGTGTCATGGGCGGCGATTCTTCACAGGCACCGGGCCTTCTTCACAGGCTCTAGGCCTTTCTTCTCAGGCTCTGGGCCCTGCTTCTCAGACTCTAGGCCTTGCTTCATGGGTAGAACTTCCATAGGTGCTGGATGTTCCAGGCGTTCTGGATGGGTATCCCATCCTGCGTCTCCAGGCGTGTTGCACCCGGCCTAGATACATGGACGACCCTGAACGGGCCCTCCCCCATGGGCGAGAGCTTGTGCAGCCCTTCCCTGGAGAGGACCCGCCTCAGGACGAGGTCACCAACCTCGAGCGTTCTAGAGTGGATGTTGCAGCAATGGTACCTCCGCAGAGCTTGTTGGTACCTTGCCGCCCTCAATGCGGCTTCGCGACGGCGCTCCTCCCCCAGCACAAGATCCATCCCCCCGCGTGGCGTCCTGCTGCATTTCGTCGAACGCCAGGACCCGCGTGGATCGATGCTTGACCTCGTGAGGAAGGATTGCCTCGGCTCCATAGACGAGGAAGAATGGAGTCTCGCCCGTCGGCTTGGTGGCAGTGGTACGAATGGACCACAGCACGGACTGGAGTTCATCATGCCAGCCCCTACCGCAGGCCTCCATCTTCTTCTTGAAGGTCCTGGTCTTGAGACCCCTCAGGACCTCGGCGTATGCTGCTCGGCTGACCATTGCTCCCGGGTGGGCCACCGAAGCGTAGCAGATCTGCGTTCCAAGGTTAGCACAGTAGGTTTTGAATAGGTTACTAGTAAACTGCGAGCCGTTATCTGTGATGATGCGGTTGGGAACCCCGAAGCGGCTCACGAGGCCCTTGATGAACTTGATGGCAGAGCCAGCTGGAATGGCACGGATAACTTCCACTTCCGCCCACTTGGTGAACTTGTCGATGGCGATGTAGAGATAGCGTTAGCCCCCTGGCGCTCGTGGGAACGGGCCCAAGATGTCCGGCCCCCAAACCGCGAATGGCCACGTGAGCGGTATGGTTTGGAGGCCCTATGCAGGCTGATGGATCTGCTTGGCGTGGAATAGGCAAGCTTCACAAGACTTCACCAGCTCGGTCGCATCGTTGAGTGCTGTTGGCCAATAGAATCCGATGCGGAAGACTTTGCCGACGAGGGTCCTTGACGACGAGTGGTGTCCGCAGTCCCCGTCGTGTATGTCTATCAGCAGCTCCCTTCCCTGATCGCTGGAGATGCAGCGCAGCGTGACGTCGTTCGGTCGTTTCTGTAACATCCCAAATTTTCAATTTGGAATGTTATACATAGATCATTCTTGCATATCATATTTTATTGCATTTTCGTTTCGCGATCCTCGAAATCCTAAGCAACTCAAGGACCCTCGAGAGAGTTGGGGATTTCGGTTTTCATATTTGATTTTAGAAAAAATATTGAAACGAGGATTTTGGTTTTAATTATTTTTCTCTCCGAAAATATTTCATATTAAAATATATGAGAGGAGATAACATGGCTTCTCCAAAATAATTGAAATATTGGAGGAAAAAAATTAAAATCAAATATTTGATTTATATTTGGATTTTATTTGCATTAGAAAAATTGCACGTTTTCAAAATTGCATTTTAGGGACAAGAAAATGTTCATCTCGTTCTAAATATTTTATTTAGACGGTGAAAATTTGTTTTGGCATTTTTTTTATTTTTATTTTATTTTCTAGGATTTATTTTCTGTTCGGTGGAATTGTTTTAAAAAAACTTCCAGCGCCGACTGGGCCGAAGCCCAGCCGAGCCGGCCCACCTCCCCGCGCGCGCCGTCTCCCACCCGGAGACCGAGCCGCCACCGCCTCGGATGAGGAGTCCGGCCGGGACTCCTCCTCGCCGCCGCCTTGGCCCCTCCTCCAAGCCCCCCCCCCCCTCATAAATACCCCCCGGACCCCGCCACCACCACCAACCCCGCCTCCCGAGCCACGCCGCCGCCTCCCGCGCCTCGCCGCCCAGCTTCTTGCCATTGCCGTCGCCCATAAAGCCGCCCGAGCCCGCCTCATGGGAGAGGTACCTCATTGCTTCCACGCCGGTTTTTTTTTAGAAAACCGATTTGGTTTTTTTAAGAAAAACCCTAGTTCGTTTTTGATTAGATCGGTTCGCCGGTTATTCACGGTTCTTCTATTTAGCGGACGTTCATCCGTATGTTCGTTTTAACAAACGGTTTTCGCTCGATAGTTACAGACAACGAACGCTCGTTCGTTAGCCTGTTCGTCGGTTTTATTTTTCTCGGATTTTTCCGTGATTATTTTCAGTCGCGATTTCTGATTCGATTTTCGTTTCAGTTTATCTTTTCGCTCGTTTATGGGAATCAGGCGATTCAAGCGCCTAGATCTTCATCTCGAGACCCTCTTTCTGTTTAATCAACTCAAACAAGATTTTGGTACTGTAAAATTTGACTTTAGTCAGATTAGTAAACGGATCTTGTTTCTTTCGCCGTTTGAGTTTCGTTGCTCCGTTTGATTCGATTCTTTTTGCAAACCGGAGTTCTGAAGTTGAACTTTCTGGACAACTCTTCTTATTTGAGTTTTTCCCATGCATCTTCACTTGATTGCTTATGTATGTTATTGTTTGTTTGTGGTAGAATTCCTGGAGTGCGAAGCGTGCTACTACAAGTCCCTAGGTTTCGCGGATCGTCAGCAAGGCAAGTAACACATTGATCATACTCTTTCCATACCTAGTTTTTATGCATTAGTTTCAATCCTCAAACATTGCATGATTAGGATGTCATTAACATGTGGGTTGGGAAGCAGTTGATGAGGTAGAACCTATTGCCCTGTTATATTCAAACCCTTGGGAGTTACTTCTACGTGTTGCTTATATTGCTATGCTATGCTCGTAGACATGGTTTGGGTGAGTGAAATCCATGACAGATGTGAGATTGTTAATTAATGGTTCAACTTAAGGTGGCAACTTAAATATACATCTGGGTGGATTGAGGCACCTGGAGAATCCAGTGTTGCCTGTATTTTTGGAAATCTCGGGGTTCCATGTGATTTTCCTATGGACCGCCACCTGTGCTCAAAGGAACCGAGATGATTCATGCTAGAAACTTCCGTAGCAGCCACAAGCTATTATGGGCTCTAGCATAGTTGAGTAAGTTACGTGAAGCTCTCAAGAGGTAGATCAGCAGGTAGTGGGTTGTAGGTTTGGTATGGTCTGCCCGGAGTAGAGAGTTAATGTTTCTGAAAGACTGTGTCTTGGTCATCCATTTCTCAAACACCATGTAGTGCGAGAAATCCAACGGAGGCGAGGAGTCTTGTGGGGGAAAGTGCGCAAACCTCTGCAGAGTGTACAATCTAATCATGGTTAGCTGTGTCCCCGGTTATGGACAATCTTGAGTATCTAGTACTCGGAGTATCTTAAGTATCTCATCACTCCTAAAATTAATATTGTTGGGTTGATATTTACTTTAATTGGGATTGAGTTGGAGGAACCTTCTCAATGATGTTTCAACTACCATGATAGTTAAAATAAAATCTATTCCTTTGTTGTAGGGAAAAATTGGCTTTTCGCAAAAACTATAACCATAGAGCTTTCCACCACCCAAATATGCATGTAGTGATAGCATTATTCTTTTCTTTCTCTACTGTGTTACATTGCCAGCATATTCCATGTGCTGACCCGTTTCCGGGCTGCAACGTATTATGTTGCAGACTTTTCAGACGAGGAGTAAGGTTCGTTAGGTCGCTGTTGCCGTGCTTTCGGCTATGCCATTGGAGTTGATGGACTCACTTTATGTTCCAAGCCTTCCGTTGTTATCGTATTAGATGGCCTTAAGCCATATTTATTGTAATAAGTTCTCTTTTGAGACATTCGATGTAATAAGTGTGTGATTGCTACTTTGTTATAAATCCTTCGAGTAATCGTGGTGTGTCAAAGATTACCAATCCGTGGATGACAACTTAAGCACAGATACTTGACCGTTTGAGGTCGGGTCGCTACAAGATGGTATCAGAGCAAACGCTGAGTGTAGGACACGACCACTAAGATAAACCCTAGGTCACTCTTCTCTACTCATTTCTGACTCCTCTCCATTTTTTACTCTTTAGGATGGCGGAGTTGAAGAACAAGTTTGCACAACCGGATGAAGACACCCCCTTTGGACGCCACTTGAAGGAAGTCACTAGGTACTTGAACATTGGAATACCAAGCTTCACCGGGACGTACAATGCCACCTTACCAGAAGAGGAGCGCTAGATGATTCAAGTACAAGTACCAGGAAGGACGTTCTCGCCAACAACCAAACCCATAGAATTTTCTTTTGAAGCACCCACCTGGAGTCTAGGCAAGAGCATGGCAGCCCACATTGGCAGCCCACATTACCATGGGACGCATTGGAGAAGTTTAGAACAAGGATCTTAAGGACACTATCTACCAGATATGTGGGCGCCGAGACGAGCAATGGGAGATTATCAGCACCAAGAAGGACAGATCCATTGCAGCTTCCATCCAGGAGTTAAACCAGCACATTCGACATCAAGAGAACCAGATGTGCGTAGATATGATGGATTGAAGAAGGCGAAGACTAGGATCATCGAGCTGGAAAAAGAACTCAAGTTTACACGCGATGGATATGAGGAGGAAATTAAGACACTATTGGAGAAGAATGACGACCTAGTAAAGAAGATCAGAGTATTCATGGGAGATCCAGCGCCGGGAAGAGAAGACGACGATTCCACTTGCCCGGACAACTACATCATCATCGACGACACCGACTCCAACCCTAGTGATGATGACTTTAAAGCAATGTTGGGGATATCGCTTATCGGGAACTTATCGGTCGACCTACGATAAGGGTAAATCGGCCAGTTTATCAGCATATCGGCCGATTTGTCGCCATATCGGTTGATTTATCGGCCGATTTATCTTATCATCCAGACCACGATAAGCGATAAATCAACCGATTTATCGAAATATCGGAAGATATCTTGAACAGTGCTTTGAAGACGAAGTTGGAGCAGATATCATGGAGTCTTCCACCGATCAAAATTTCTAGATGACCACCAAATAATTAGTAGTATTTCCCCATGTATTTAGTAGTAGTTGAGCACTTTTTCGATAGTTCTAGACCTCTTGTATGCCCTTGCTTGATTGATTGAGTGAAATGTTTGTGTTTGTCTCATGTGCATATGGGTAGTGCTTTCTCATTAGACCCCTTTTCTATTCTGATCACTTCCATCTAAACCCATCAGATGCCTCCGAGACGTGACACCGGATTTGCCTTCCCGCCGGAGCTCACTCAGTTGATCCAGCAGCAGAACACCTTGATGCAATTGCTAGTTCAGAACCAAGGCAACAACAACAACAACAACAACAACAACAACAACAACAACAACAACAACAACAACAACAACAACAACAACAACAACAACAACAACAACAACAACAACAACAACAACAACAACAACAACCCACCTACAGTTGATAACCTAGCCCGTTTTCTGAGGTTACAGTCGCCGGTGTTTTCCAGTAGCGCCGAGCCTATAGTTGCTGATGATTGGCTACGCCGTATTGGAAGGGAGTTGACCACCGCAGGTTGCACAGATGCTAAGAAGGTGCACTTTGCCGCACATCAATTGGATGGACCAGCAGCCTCATGGTGGGAGAATTACACGGCCACTTTTCCCATAGCCAACGCCAGTTGGGACTAGTTTCAGCAAGCTTTCTGCACAACCCATGTCTCAACTGGAGCCATGAATATGAAGAAGCATGAGTTTCGCAACTTATGCCAGGGGAACCGTACTGTGGCTCAGTACGTGGATGAGTTTAGCAAGTTATCTCGCTATGCCCCTGATGATGTGGCCACAGATGTCGCAAGGTGAGAAGTTTATGGAAGGGCTAAATGATGAGATGAGAATGCTGTTGATGGTAGCAACCTTCAACAACTACCCGGAGTTGGTAGATAAGGCTCTTATGATTGAAGGGAAGCAGCAGCAGATTGAGAGCCGTAAGAGGAAGTATGGACAAGGGAGGTATAACTCAGGAGCTCAGCAGAAGCCTCGCCTAACCCCGAACTCGGGAGGACTTGTTCATAACCATGGAGGTCATAACCACACCGGAGGAGGTTCGCATAACCACAATGGTTCTAAGAACAGGGATGGGAATGGAACTAACAACAATCAGAACCGCCCCAATCCAGCCACACCCGCCAAAAGGGATCTAAGTCACATTACTTGCTATAAGTGCGGGAAGACTGGACACTATGCCACGGAGTGCCCTGAAGGGAAGAATGGAAACAGAAATGGGAGCTCTGGGAAGAAGCCCAATCCATTCAACAAAGGACAAGTGAACCACGTTAACGTGGAGGAGGTTGAAGAGCAGCCTGACGCGGTTATAGGTAAGTTTTTGGTTAAGTCATTTACCGCTCTTGTTCTTTTTATACTGGTGCATTGCATTCATACATATCAAGGGGATTCGTGGATAAGTTTAGACTACCAACCCAAACCCTTAGGACCCCTCTGTTAGTGAGTTCACCTGGAGCAGAGTATATGACTAGTCGATGGTGCGACCAGATACCCCTAACCATTGGCAACCATGTATTTCCGTCTGACCTAATAATCTTGGAGTCACAACGATTGGATGTGATATTAGGCATGGACTGGATGTCAAAGTATGGAGGAAGCATTGACTGTGATAGTAAGTCGATTTATCTCACCACCCCGGAGGGAAAAAGGATTAAGTATGTATCTAGGCATGTGCCTAGGAGGAGCCAAGTGAATACCCTCATGGGAGTTGTTCAGGAGGAAGTGCCTATAGTGAAGGATTACCCGGATGTTTTTCCAGAAGAGTTACCAGGCATGCCACCGGATCAAGATATCGAGTTTTTGACAGAGTTGTTGCCAGGTACAGGGCCAATATCCAAGAGACCCTATCGGATGCCCGCGAATGATCTAGAGGAGATTAAGAAACAGATCAAGGAGTTATTGGAGAAAGGTTACATTCGGCGGAGTTCATCACCGTGGGGAGCCCCAGTGCTTTTGGTGGAAAAGAAGGATAAGTCCCTAAGAATGGTTGTTGATTATCGGGCCTTGAATGAAGTGACGATTAAGAACAAGTACCCATTGCCGATGATCAATGATCTGTTTGATCAGCTCCAAGGAGCTAAGGTGTTTTCGAAGATCGATCTGCGATCGGGATACCATCAGTTGAAGATTCAAGAGAAGGATATACCAAAGACAACATTCACCACATGGTACGGGTTATACGAATATACAGTCATGTCGTTTGGACTGACTAACGCCCCTGCGTATTTCATGAGCATGATGAACAAGGTATTCATGGAATATTTGGACAAGTTTGTTGTGGTGTTTATTGATGATATAATGGTATACTCGAAGGATGAAGAGGAGCACAAGGAGCATTTGCGTTTAGTTCTCGAGAAACTCAGGGAACACCAGTTGTATGCAAAGTTCAGCAAATGCGAGTTTTGGTTGAAGGAAGTCGGATTCCTTGGACATGTTATATCAGGAGAAGGTATAGCAAGAGACCCCACCAAGGCCCGGGCCAATCCTTTGAATGGTTGGCACCCACTTCAGTTAGCGAGATCGCAGTTTTCTTGGACTCGCAGGATACTATCGGAGATTCATTGAGAATTTTTCCAAGATTGCGAAGCCAATGACGGATTTATTGAAGAAGGATACCAAGTTTAATTGGACGGAAGATTGCGAGGCAAGTTTCCAGGAGTTGAAGAAACGTTTGACTACAGCCCCAGTGCTAACACTGCCAGATATACGTAAGGATTTCCAAGTGTATTGCGACGCCTCTCGCTTAGGACTTGGAAGTGTGCTTATGCAGGACGGAAGAGTTGTTTCGTATGCCTCACGACAACTAAAACCGCACGAATTGAATTATGCCACGTATGATTTGGAGTTAGCAGCCGTAGTGCATGCGTTGAAGACTTGGAGACATTACCTTATTGGAAACCGTTGTGATGTGTACACGGATCATAAGAGTTTGAAGTACATCTTCACACAGAAGGAACTGAACCTTGGGCAGAGGAGATGGTTGGAGCTTATAAAGGATTATGACATGAAGCTGCACTATCATCCAGGAAAGGCCAATGTCGTAGCAGATGCTTTGAGCCGGAAGAGTTATGCTAATATCCTAGCAAGTACGGGATTACCAAAGGAGTTAGCAGAGGATCTCAGGGAACTTCGATTGGAGATTGTTCCTCGAGGTTTTGTTGCAACAATGGAGGTTCAGTCGACATTATTGGGAAGGATTCGAGAAGCTCAGAAGGATGATAAAGAGATTGCCGAGATAAAAGAGAGAATGAGCAAAGGAAAGGCCAAAGGTTTTCGTGAGGATGAGCACGACACCTTATGGTTTGAGGACCGAGTTTATGTGCCCAGTAACGCAGAGATCAGGAAGTTAATACTTCAGGAGGCTCATGACTCATCATACTCGATACACCCCGGAAACACCAAGATGTATTTGGATTTGAAGGAACGTTTCTGGTGGACAAGGATGAAGAAGGATATCACCGAGTATGTAGCTGTATGTGATGTATGTCAGAGAGTGAAGGCAGAGCATCAAAAGCCAGCAGGATTGTTACAGCCTATGCCGATACCCGAATGGAAGTGGGATAAACTTGGCATGGATTTTATCACCGGATTGCCCAGGACCAAATCAGGATATGATTCTATATGGGTAGTAGTTGATCGCTTGACCAAAGTGGCTCACTTTATCCCAGTGAAAACAACTTATACCAGTGCGAAGTTGGCCAAGATATATATGAACAGGATCGTATGTCTGCATGGAGTTCCGAGGACCATGGTATCAGATAGAGGAACACAGTTTACCTCAAAGTTTTGGCGACAGCTGCACCAGACTTTGGGAACGAGATTGGAGTTCAGTACAGCATTTCACCTACAGACGGATGGACAGACCGAGAGAGTCAACCAGATTCTGGAGGACATGGTGAGAGCCTATGCGTTGGATTATGGATCTAGTTGGGATGACAATTTGCCTTACGCAGAGTTCTCATACAACAATAGTTATCAAGCCAGTTTGAAGATGGCACCGTTCGAAGCCTTGTATGGACGAAGGTGCAGAACACCGCTGATGTGGGATGAAGTAGGAGACCGACAGTTGTTTGGACCAGACTTGATCAAGGAGTCTGAAGAGAAGGTTAAATTGATTCGAGATAGACTGAAGATAGCTCAGTCCAGGCAGAAGAGTTACGCAGATTCGAAACGCAAGGAGGTAACCTATGAAATTGGAGATAGAGCATATCTGCGAGTATCACCCTTGCGAGGAGTGAAACGTTTTGGAGTTAAGGGGAAGTTAGCTCCGAGATTTGTAGGACCGTATCGTGTTTTGGAACGTATGGGAGAAGTTGCCTACAAGTTGGAGTTACCCGAAGGACTGTCAGGAGTTCACGATGTGTTTCACGTTTCACAGTTGAAGAAGTGTCATGCTGAGATGGCGATATACCGTTAAGAGATCTGATTGCCCTTGGAGGCGATTCAGTTGGACAGTGATTTGACCTATGAGGAGAAGCCAGTTAGGATTCTTGAGTTTGCCAGTCGAGTCACCCGCAGCAAGGTTATCAAATTTTGCAAAGTTCAGTGGAGCCACCATACCGAGGATGAAGCCACTTGGGAACGAGAAGATGATCTACGCAAAGACCACCCACACCTATTTTCTAGCCAACCCGAATCTCGAGGGAGAGATTCACCTTAAGGGGGGTAGGTTTGTAACATCCCAAATTTTCAATTTGGAATGTTATACATAGATCATTCTTGCATATCATATTTTATTGCATTTTCATTTCGCGATCCTCGAAATCCTAAGCAACTCAAGGACCCTCGGAGAGAGTTGGGGATTTCGGTTTTCATATTTGATTTTTATCAAATATTGAAACGAGGATTTTGGTTTTAATTATTTTTCTCTCCGAAAATATTTCATATTAAAATATATGAGAGGAGATAACATGACTTCTCCAAAATAATTGAAATATTGGAGGAAAAATATTAAAATCAAATATTTGATTTTTATTTGGATTTTATTTGCATTAGAAAAATTTCACATTTTCAAAATTGCATTTTAGGGCCAAGAAAAGGTTCATCTCGTACTAAATATATTATTTAGACGGTGACAATGTGTTTTGGCATGGTTATATTTTTATTTTAGTGTCTAGGATTTATTTTCTGCTCATTGGAATTGTTTAAAAAACTTCCAGGGCCGACTGGGCGGGCCCAGCCGAGCAGCCCACCTCCCAGCGTGCCGTCCTCCCACCCGGAGACCGAGGCAGCTGCCGCCTCAGACGAGGAGTCCGGCCAGACTCCTCCTCGCCGCCTTGGCCCTCCTCCAAGCCCGCCCGGACCCGCCACCACCACTAACCCGCCGCCCGCAGCCCGCCTCCCGAGCCATGGCGCCGCCTCCCGCCTCGCCGCCGCCCATTGCACCGCCGCCGCCCCTTGCAGCGCGTCGCCCGCCGCCCATAAACCCGCCGCCCCGCTGCCTGAGCCCCGCCTCGCCGGAGCCTCGCTAGAGAGGTACCGCGCCGTTTCAATGCCACCAGTTTTTTTTAGAAAACCGATTCGTTTTTTTAGATCGGTTCGCCGGTTTTTCCCGGTTCTTCTATTTAGCGGACGTTCGTCCGTATGTTCATTTTACGAACGGTTTTCGCTTGATAGTTACAGACAACGAACGCTCGTTCGTTAGCCTATTCGTCAGTTTTATTTTTCTCGGATTTTTCCGCGATTATTTTCAGTCGCCATTTCTGGTGCGATTTTCGTTTCAGTTTATCTTTTCGCTCGTTGTTGGAATCAGGCGATTCAAGTGCCTAGATCTTCGTCTCGAGACCCTCTTTCTGTATAATCAACTCAAACAAGATTTTGGTACTGTAAATTTGACTTTAGTTCAGATTAGTAAACGGATCTTGTTTCTTTCGCCGTTTGAGTTTCGTTGCTCCGTTTGATTCGATTCTTTTTGCAAACCGGAGTTCTTAAGTTGAACTTTCTGGTCAACTCTTCTTATTTGAGTTTTGCCCGTGCATCTTCGCTTGATTGCTTATGTATGTTATTGTTTGTTTGTGATAGAATTCCCAGAGTGCGAAGCGTGCTACTACGAGTCCCTAGGTTTCGCGGATCGTCAGCAAGGCATGTAACACATTGATCATACTCTTTCCATACCCAGTTTTTATGCATTAGTTTCAATCCTCAAACATTGCATGATTAGGATGTCATTAACATGTGGGTTGGGAAGTAGTTGATGAAGTAGAACCTATTGCCCTGTTATATTCAAACCCTTGGGAGTTACTTCTACGTGTTGCTTATATTGCTATGCTATGCTCATAGACGTGGTTTGGGTGAGTGAAATCGATGGCAGATGTGAGATTGTTAATTAATGGTTCAACTTAAGGTGGCAACTTAAATATACATCTGGGTGGATTGAGGCACCTGGAGAATCCAATGTTGCCTGTATTTTTGGAAATCCCGGGGTTCCGTGTGATTTTCCTATGGACCGCCACCCAGGCTCAAAGGGAACTAGGATGATTCATGCTAGAAACTTCCGTGTGCTGCCACAAGCTATTATGGGCTCTAGCATAGTTGAGTAAGTTATGTGAAGCTCTCGAAGAGGTAGATCAGCAGGTAGTGGGTTGTAGGTTTGGTATGGTCTTTCCGGAGTAGAGAGTTAATGTTTCTGAAAGACTGTGTCTCGGTCATCCGTTTCTCAAACACCATGTAGTGCGAGAAATCCAACGGAGGCGATCGAGTCTTGTGGGGTGTCGGTGTCAAAACCGGCGGATCTCGGGTAAGGGGTCCCAAACTGTGCGTCTAAGGCGGATGGTAACAGGAGGCAAGGGACACGATGTTTACCCAGGTTCGGGCCCTCTCTATGGAGGTAATACCCTACTTCCTGATTGATTGATCTTGATGAATATGAGTATTACAAGAGTTGATCTATCATGAGACCGTAGAGGCTAAACCCTAAAAGCTAGCCTATGGTATCATTGTTCTTGTCCTACGGACTAAACCCTCCGGTTTATATAGACACCGGAGGGGGCTAGGGTTACACAGAGTCGGTTACAACAGAAGGAGATCTAGATATCCGTATCGCCAAGCTTGCCTTCCACGCCAAGAGAGTCCCATCCGGACACGAGATGAAGTCTTCAATCTTGTAACTTCATAGTCCAACAGTCCGGCCAAAGGATATGCTCCGGCTGTCCGGATACCCCCTAACCCAGGACTCCCTCAGTAGCCCCTGAACCAGGCTTCAATGACGATGAGTCCGGAGCGCAGATTGTCTTCGGCATTGCAACGCTGGTTCCTCCTCCGAATACTCCTTAGAAGATCTAGAACACAAGGATAGTGTCCGGCTCTGCAAAACAAGATCCACATTCCACCATAGAGAGAATAGTATTCATAAATCTGACCTGCTGACGTATTTGATACCATGACATTGTGCCATGGCCCAGTTATTATCGAACCGTGTTTTTCAACTAGCGTTGGCGCATATCGCGAGGCGGTTTCCTTGGCACGTCTTGTCGAAGCAGAGATCGTGTCCCCTTATCACGGGATTCTCATCAATACAGGCGTGGGTAACCCAATCGTGCCCGTTGGTATGACTGCTCGATTATAGGCAAGTCCCAAACGGTCACGAGGAGTACGCTTGGTATTCACCCTCTTTATAAAGAGACCAAGGCCTATCCTTTTATTCCTCGAACTCAATCGAATCCCTCCCCCGCCTCGAGTTCCAACACCCAAAGCTCACAGTGGTAGCCGGACCTTCAACCATGTCCGGATCCAACCTTCATGGTCGGTGGATGCCCTCCTCCGTCACGGAGGAAGACGTCAGAAAGTTAAGAGAGGCCAGGTTCTTGACCGGCGAGATTGCGCACCGGCTGCCTACTCAAGGGCAGGTCATACCTACTCCCAAACCCGGCGAGAGCATAGTATTCATATCTCCCTTCCTTCGAGGGATAGGCCTGGCTCTAGATCCCTTCGTGAGGGGGCTCATATTTTATTACGGGCTGGACTTCCATGATTTAGCTCCGGATTCTATTCTCCACATCTCATCTTTTATCATCGTGTGCGAAGCTTTTCTCCGCATAACCCCTCACTTCGGCCTGTGGCTCAATACCTTCCAAGTGGAGCCGAAGACGATCGAGGGGAGGTATGCAGAATGTGGAGGTGCTGTAATAAGCAAAAGCGCCGATGCCCCATGGCCCGAGGGTTCTTTCCAGGAGGTGTCCAGCTTATGGCAACAAGAATGGTTTTATGTCACAGCTCCCAGGGGTACCAAATGGGTGGCCCCACCTGCCTTTCGCTGGTCACCCTCCACGACTAACGTCATGGATCAACAAGGGGCTAGACTGGGGGCCAGTGAAGGACGTGCCCATACTGCAGGGCCGCATCCGAGATCTCCTCGAAAGAGATATTGGTCTAGTCACAGTAACGCAAGTAATGTTACTTCACCGAACCCTGCCCTGTAAACGTCGTCCCCTTCGTCTGTGGGAATTCAATCCAGAGCGACCGCGAGCTATTCAGCACTTCCTCGGCATGACGCCCGAGGAGATGTACAAATTGTACTTCGGACCGCAAGCAATGTGTCCGGATTCCACCGAGGACGCGGGTCTGAGCTGCAATCGTCCAGATACCCAAGTAAGTCGCCCTATGGCCGAACACGTTGTATTTCTATTCATCACGACATCATTCTGAAAAGTCGCTCTTTGACCAGGAATGAATAGCAAAGGCGAAGATGATCAGGTGTCAGGCCTCCCTCCCCGAGGTCTCACCGGATCCGGTACTAGTCCGGATGTTGGAGCTTGCGCCCTACCAAGCGCCCTCAGGGGAGGATAAAGGTGGGAAGAAAGAGGTTGACGCCTCCGTGAAGGCGGACAACCGGGGAGAAGAAGCCAAAGCTCCCTATCCCCAAGGAACGAAAAGGACCGCCTCTGAAGGCCCGGAGACAATAGTCTCTAAACGGGGGAAGAAATCTTCGCCAGAGGGTCCTGGCCCAGGGGATACCCCGCCAGACATGTCTGCAGAAGGGGATAAGACCTCCATCGAGCTGTAAGTAAAAGAAAGGGTTTAATAGTAAAAAACATCCTACTTTACTTCTGAGGAAAATAATCGAAACATCCGTCTTGTAGTCCGGATCGTGGCCCTTCTCGGCAGAGTTCGTCTTCGGGGGATCTCTTCCGGAGATGATGGAGAGCGAAACGCCTCCCCACACCATCCCGCCTTACGAGGCGGGCGACCCCGAGGTGTCGCCTCGGAGGGCTTCTCCCGATCCGGCAAGGCCAGAGAGTGATCCTTTGGCCACCCGAAGTCCTCAGTATCCGGCTCTTAAAGAGAGCAAACGGAAGGGTCCGGCTCCACCGCTGCGCGGTCCGGACGATCAAGGATCTGCTAGAGCAAAGCGGCTATCTCGAAGTGCCTTTGTGGCGCTAATGGGCGCGGTGGTTGAGATGGTTTCATCCGCAAAAAGCGGGTTGCATGAAGCCTTTATGGGTCTGCTGAAAGGTTTTGAGGTACGCGAGGTGACGTGTATTTTTGACAGTACCGCACATGTTTTAAATGTGCCCTGTGCAGATAGTAGCCCCTGAGACTCTGGTTGCCATCGGAAACGGCGGTAAACATAGGATCATAGTCGCAGGTAATAATCCAGCCGTCTTCATATGCGGTGTGGCGGAGGTCCGTGGCTAGCCCGGACTTGTGAGGTTGCCGAGCTAACGGGGCGACTTGATGCGGCAGATGCCGACATCGTGCTTGTCAACAAGCGGCTTGACGAGGCGCAGGGTATGTAATTTCTCCGGTGATCAATATATGGTAAGAGGAGTGTAATGTCAGTATCTTGAACATGTTGTGAAATGCAGATGGAGCTGCGGCAGTGAAGACCCTTCGGGCGGAACTTGCCCGAGCCAAAAAGCAAGCCAGGAATAGTGACGCGGCCGCTCTAAAGGCGGCTGAAGAGCTGAGGGCCGAACAAGCTGCCCATTGCCAAAGTAAGGAGAAGGTGGCCAAGATGGCTGTTGAGTTAAGTGATGCCGCCAACCGATACCGGCTTCGTGAGAAGGAAAGCCAATCGAGGGCTACGGAGCTGGAGAAGGCCATGGTAGCAGCCAAGGAATCCCGCTCTACAATTAGAGCGATGAAGGAGGAGTTGCGTCACGCTGGGGATATTGCGGCTGGGAAGCCCTTTATGCGGCGGATGAAGTTTGTCGATCCTAAGTATGCTCCGCTGGACCGGCTGTGGAGTTCTGCAGACGCCTATCTGCATTTGGCAGCGAGTGCTGCTGATGCGGCCGAGTTCTTCAAAGATCAAAGAGATCGCGAAGTGGAGAAGTTGTTCTGGTCGCAGTTTAATGGTCCAGCGCGTCTGCTTCCTATGAATGAGCGGATGGCCAAATGGGCCGAGCTCCATAGGTTGTCCGGACTCGCCATGAGGTCTATTGTGGATCACCTGTGGCCGACAGGGCCAAGGCCGAACAGTTACTTCAGCTTGGTGCAACAGTTCCTTGGTGTTGTGCCGCGCATCGACGCTATGAAGAGGTCGGCGTGCATCGAGGGTGCGCGGATGGCGCTTGCCCGTGTCAAAACGCACTGGGCGGAGATGGAAGCCACCGCAATTGCAGCCCCTAGTTCGGTAGTTAGCCGAGTAGCTGCAGAGCACTACTTTGATGAGGTCCTTGAAGGCGCTCGTTCAATAGAAGCGCAGTGCTCGAAGAATATTATGTTCGAATGACATGTATTCACATTGAAAAACAATGTTTTACTAAATTATATAAAGGCTATTTTTATACTTTTGCCTAAAAGTGTTATGATGCCTCTGTGCGGCCGCTTATGTATATGTGTATATAACTCGAAAGTTTGCAATCGTCGGCTTCAAATTTCACGCATATAATGCGGGTGTTTGCGTAAGACGCGTGTTCACACTTTCTGATCCATTAAGGAGGTGATAAGCGCAAATAACTAGGCAATCGGACTATATTGCTTGAACACTTTCACTTAGCCATAGGAGTTTGACAGTTGGGCTACTATATAGCCCCTGGTGGCTCCGCGCTCATCCGAATACGGGGCGCGGTCATGCCTGGCCGGGAAACAGCCCTTCATTAATGTGGAGGAATCCCGAAGATTCCTATAAGTCATCGAGTGGTTGACCAGTCTCTCGCTTTATCATAATGATCGGTTTCGGCTTTCTCTCTTGAGGTGCTCGTCGGGGCTAGCTGTGGCACAATCGTAGTAGTTCTCCTGGTGCCACCTTAGCCGATAGAGCGGAACGTAAGGTAGCAAAACACAGGAGCCGGGCAAACCCAACATTTGACCAAAGACATGTTTCGGAGCTGATGCATATAAGGCCTAACTCACGACGCCGAACACTCCCTAAGGTGTTCGGTCTTTGAAACATATACTGGGCTTAGGTGATGCCCTTTGATAATGAACCCATAGTGTCCAGATACGAGCAATATTATGACGTGGCCACATGCCAAGATGTCAGCATCCTTCTCGGTTTATTGAGAATCCGGATGATGTGAACAACAAAAGACAGTAAAAAAGGTTTACGCAGGGTCATAATCTAAAGAGAAACCTTTGCACGGGTCCCTGCTGCACGTCTGCGCCTGTGTCTCTGTTGTGCCGTATCCTGGACGGTGTAGCACAATCGTCATATGTAAAAGAGAGATGCTTAGTAAAAAGTTGTTGTGCAAATATTTGGTTATTATAAATAAACCATGAAAAAGTCGAGATGGGTAAAGTTGAGCCGAATTATCGCGGTGAAGCCCCTGGTACCGTCTATACAGGTGTAACCATCGAACCAATATCTATCCAATTATTGGCCGGACTCGTCTAACCGTGTCCGCGGTCATAACGACCGGTCATCATCTCTGGTGGTGAGGTCGTCTAGTGTTCGGGTCATAAAGCGTATGCGTTCTTCCGCCGGAAGGAGCGCTCAACATTTCCATGTATCGTGATGGTGCCGCTGGACCGGGCATTTTAAGTTGGAGTAAAGCGTAATGCGGTATTGCATTGAAACGGGCGAAAGCCTCTCGTCCGATTAGTGCTTGATAGCCACTTCGGAATGGAGCAATGTTGAAGGTTAACCTTTCACTCCGGAGGTTGTCGGACGAGCCGAACACAACCTATAGTACAAGAGAACCCGTGCAGCGAGCCTCTGTGCCTGGTATTACTCCCTTGAAGGTAGTATTACTGTGGCCGATGTTTTTTGGGTTTATCCCCATTTTGCGGACGGTGTCCTGGTATATCAGATTTAGACTACTGCCGCTGTCCATAAGGACTCGTGTAAGGTGGTATCCGTTTATTATTGGGTCCAGCACCAAGGCGGCTGATCCTTCCTACCGGATACCTATTAGGTGATCCCTACGATCGAAAGTGACCGGGCAGGCCGACCAGTGGTAGGACTCATGGGTGACGGGCTCTATGACTCGTGTATTTCGGAGTGCATATTTGCCTCTCCTCTTTGTCACGTGGATAACATTTATCGCTTTTGACTTGGCGGGAATTTTTACGTCCCCAGTGTCTTGTTGGCGAGGCGTATCCTCGTCCTCGCTCTGAGTGTCCTCCCCCTTGTGTTTGGCGTTTAGCTTGCCGGCCTGCTTGAAGACCCAGCATTCCCTGCGGGTATGATTTGCAGGTTTACCGGGGGTGCCGTGGATCTGACATAGTTTGTCTAGAATTTTGTTTAGGCCAGTCGATTCATCTCTGTTGCCTTTAAAGGGTTGTTTCCGCTGACCCGGTTGAGAGCCTCTAAATCCGGCATTTACCGCTGTGTTGTCTAGGCTGTCTTGTTTATTCCGGCGCTTGTTTTTACTGCGTCGCGGTTTTCCATTGCCGTCCCAGACCTCGGATGTGCTTGGGTCGCTAGTGCTGCTACGGGCTAACCAGCTGTCCTCGCCCGCTCAAAAGCGGGTCATGAGGCTTGTTAGGGCTGCCATTGTTCTCGGCTTTTCTTGGCCAAGGTGTCTGGCAAGCCATTCGTCTCGAACGCTGTGCTTGAAAGCTGCTAGGGCTTCAACGTCCGGACAGTCTACAATTTGGTTCTTCTTAGTGAGAAACCTATTCCAAAGCTTTCGGGCTGACTCTCTGGGCTGTTGAATTATATGACTTAAATCATCAGCGTCCGGGGGTCGGACATAAGTCCCTTGAAAGTTAGTCCGGAAAGCGTCCTCGAGCTCCTCCCAACTTCCAATGGAATTTTCGGGAGGCTTTTCAGCCAAAGGCCGAGCTGGTCCTTTGAGCTTGAGGGGTAAGTATTTGATGGCGTGGAGATCGTCTCCACGAGCCATGTGAATATGGACGATGAAGTCCTCGATCCAGACCCCAGGGTCTGTGGTTCCGCCGTATGCCTCTATGTTGACTGGTTTGAACCCTTCTGGAAATTCATGGTCTAATACCTCGTCGGTGAAACATAGGGGGTGTGCGGCACCCTTGTATTTGGATGTGCCATGGCGTTCGGACGGTTGTGGTATTTGGTGTTGGCTGGGTGCTGGAGCACGTTTCCTTGATCCGTAGATGGATCTGGTTGCGCCGGCCCGTTGATGCGGGTCCTCGCATCGGTCATGTACTAACTTATGTGCGGCCTCGTTGGCCGCCCTATCGTGGCCACGAGGTCATCGATCCGACCGATCGGCAGTTTTGATTTTTGGCTGCGAGGTTGAAGGCCGCTGCGTCAATTCCGCAGCAGCTTACGCTTTGGTAGTTTCTTCATGGGGCGCATCGCCACTGCATTTTCTGCCGTGTCGAGCACTTTATTCCATCTACTATTGAGTGTGTTTTGCGCGGCCTTGAGCCTTTGTTTCGCTTCTTCAAACTTCTTGCGGTGGCCATAAGCCTTTTCTTGCTCGGTGCCTTTCCGGGATGATGCGCTCGTCGTCGTCCGGACTATTCTCTGACCGGAGATGGGTTGGTTGTCTTGATGCTCGGCGTCGCCGTGCTCGGACAGCTGACTCAAGACTTTGTTCGTCAGTCCGGCTTACCCTGCTCTATCGCTGGGTCAATTTGGCTTCTTGTTGCGTTGTTGTCGCTTTTTTTTGCCAAGGCGGGATTTAGAGCGGCGCCTACAACACCGTTTTGATTGCTTGTAGTGGGAGCTATCTTTCGCTGCATCCTCGCTATTATTTTCTTTGGGTGTATCCACCATATATACGTCGTGTGATGAAGTGGCAGTCCAGCGCCCTGTTGGCGATGGTTCCTTTTCGTCTCCTGCATCGTTGTCTATTCCATCGATGTCTTCGGAGTCAAAGTCGAGCATGTCGGTTAAGTCATCGACAGTGGCTAGTAAGTGGGTGGTGGGTGGGGAGTGAATTTCTTCGTCATCCGCATCCCACTCTAGCCGGACATAGTTCGGCCAAGGTTCTCCAGACAGGGAGAGAGATTTTAATGAGTTCAGCATGTCGCCGAAGGGCGAGTGCTGAAAGATATCTGTGGAGGCGAACTCCATGGTCGGCGCCCAATCGGATTCGATAGGTATGGGCGAGGGTGGTTCAGAGTCCGTGGCCGAGGACGAGTCCAGTAGTTCGGCGACAGGGCTCTCGTGAAGGGTAAGGTCAGTATTCGGCTCTATCGCTGCTGAGGGTGCGGTCTCCGTGGCGGAGTCTATCCTCCCATCCTTGGATGGTGCGATCTGCTCCAGACTAAAGGCCAGAGTAGTTACTGGCGTGATGTCCCAAACACTGTCTGACGGCAGAGCTATATCGTGCTCGTCGTGATCGTGCGGCACACCTGGCATGGGCCCGAATCCGTCGAAGATCAAGTCTTCGCGGATATCGGCGGTGTAATTCAAGTTTCCAAACCTGACCTGATTGCCAGGGGCGTAGCTCTCGATCTGCTACAGATGGCCAAACGAGTCGGCCCGCAGTGTGAAGCCGCCGAACACGAAGATCTGTCCGGGAGGAAAACCTCACCCTGGACCGCATCGTTGTCGATGATCGAAGGGGCCATCGAACCTTGCAGCGACGACACAGTGGAACTCTCAATGAAAGCACCAATGTCGGTGTCAAAACCGGCGGATCTTGGGTAGGTGGTCCCGAACTGTGCGTCTAAGTCGGATGGTAACAGGAGGCAAGGGACACGATGTTTACCCAGGTTCGGGCCCTCTCTATGGAGGTAATACCCTACTTCCTTCTTGATTGATCTTAATGAATATGAGTATTACAAGAGTTGATCTACCACGAGATTGTAGAGGCTAAACCCTAAAAGCTAGCCTATGGTATCATTGTTCTTGTCCTACGGACTAAACCCTCCGGTTTATATAGACCTTTGGAGGGGCTAGGGTTACACGTAGTCGGTTACAACGAAGGAGATCTACATATCCGTATCGCCAAGCTTGCCTTCCACGCCAAGAGAGTCCCATCCGGACACGAGACGAAGTCTTCAATCTTGTATCTTCATAGTCCAACAGTCCGGCCAAAGGATATAGTCCGGCTGTCCGGATACCCCCTAACCCAGGACTCCCTCATGGGGAAAAGTGCGCAAACCTCTGCAGAGTGTACAATCTAATCATGGTTAGCCGGGTCCCCGGTTATGGACAATCTTGAGTATCTAGTACTACTCATCACTCTTAAAATTAATATTGCTGGGTTGATAATTACTTTAATTGGGATTGAGTTGGAGGAACCTTCTCAATGATGTTTCAACTACCATGATAGTTAAAATAAAATCTATTCCTTTGTTGTAGGGAAAAATTGGCTTTTCACAAAAACTATAACCATAGAGCTTTCCACCAGCCGAATATGCATGTAGTGATAGCATTATTCTGTTCTTGCTCTACTGTGTTACATTGCCAACATATTCCATGTGCTGACCCGTTTCCGGGCTGCAACGTATTATGTTGCAGACTTTTCAGACGAGGAGTAAGGTTCGTTAGGTCGTTGCCGTCTGCTTCGGCTATCTATGCCGTCGGAGTTGATGGACTCATTTTATCTTCCAAGCCTTCCGTTGTTATCGTATTAGATGGCCTTAAGCCATATTTATTGTAATAAGTTCTCTTTTGAGACATTCGATGTAATAGGTGTGTGATTGCTACTCTGTTATAAATCCTTCGAGTACTGTGTGTGTCAGCATTACCGATCCAGGGATGACACTGAAGCAGAGAGACTTGACCGTTTGAGGTCGGGTCGCTACGATTCCCTGTACAACTCGCCGTCTTGAATGCAGTATGTCGTGGCCTGTCGGGCCACGCGCTCCGCGTCTTCTTCCTTCTCTGGCAGCGTCTCGCGCATCAGGTACTCCTTGAATTCCTTGGTCCAGCACTTCTCCTGAGGCTCGAGCGCCAAGAGCAGCCGAGCTCCTGAAGTTGGGCCGCAAGCTGGGGCTCCCGTGGCCGGGGGTTGTGGGAGCTCCTCCCGAGGCAGAGTCGCACTCGGAAGAGGCGGTGTAGCTGACGGCTTGAAAAGTCGCTCTTCGAAGACGCTGGGCTCTTGCGGTTGCCGCTTAGATGCTCTCTTGGCGATGTCGTCGGCTTCCTTGTTGGTGCCCCGAGGCACATGCTGCAGCTCCAGGACCAAGAACTTCTTTTCCATCTTGCGCACCTCCGCAAGGTAGGCCTCCATGTGCTCGTCCTTCGGTTCATACACTTTGTTGGAGAAGTTGACGAGGAGTTGCGAGTCGCCTTTGACGGTGAGGCGCTTCACCCCTATAGCCGCCGCAGCCTTCAGGCCAGCTATGAGGCCTTCGTATTCTGCGATATTGTTGGAGACTTTCTCGCCGTGCTGGAAGCAGAGTTGCACGGCATAGTAGAGCTTGTCCTGAGTGGGCGAGATGAGCACTGCTCCAGCCCCCGCGCCCTGGTGCGCAAAGGCGCCATCGAAATGCATGACCCAGCCGTCTGGTGCCTCACTTCCTGGGGAGGTGGACCGGTCTTCTCCTTCCTCAAGAGCCGGGGCATCTGCCCATTCTGCCACAAAATCGGCGAGTGCGGCTCCCTTGATGGCCCTGGTGGTGCTGAACTCCAGCTGGAATGCTTGCAGCTCAATGTTCCATTCTGTGACCCTTCCAGCCGAGTTTGGGCTCCTGAGTACCCTCTCCAATGGGTAAGATGAGACGACCTTGATGGGGTGCCCTTTGAAGTAATGTCGCAGCTTGCGTGAGGCCATCAGGAGTGCGAGCAGGAGCTTTTGCGGCATGGGGCAGCGTGCCCTCGCGTCCCGTAGTACGGTGCTGACGAAGTACACCGGATGCTCGACGAAGGCTGGCGCACTGTTAAGGCTCGGGTCCTGCGGAGATTGTAACGTATCCTGAGTTGGAGGGTTTCCTGAGATCTGACTCCTCGGGACCTTCTGTGATGTTGCCCTGCCGAGCTTGGTCTTACGCCATCGACTTGCCTGGCGCCTTCGACCTACTTGTGCATCAGCTTTGGCTTGGCGCGGCGCTCCCTTGTCTTGGCGCTCCTCCCGAACCGCCACCAGCGCCGCGCTGGCGGAGTACGGGGTGGCGGCAAGGTAAAGTACCAGAGGCTCGAGAGGCCTTGGTGCCACCATCACCGGGGGGCTGGTGAGGTATTTCTTGAGGTCTTGGAAGGCCTAGTCGGCCTCCGGGGTCCACTCGAAGGGGCCCTTCTTCTTCATGAGCTTAAAGAAGGGCAAGGCGCGCACGCCAAGCTTGGAGATGAAATGCCCTAGCGCGGTCACCCGTCCCGCCAGCTTTTGCATCTCCTTGAGGTATGTGGTGGGCTCATGTCTTCGATGGCCTTGATCTTCTCCAGGTTCGCCTCGATCCCCCTGTGGGATACAAGGAACCCTAGAAGCTTACCGGAGGGGACGCCAAACACACACTTCTACGGGTTAAGCCTCAAGTTCACCCAGCGCAAGCTCTCAAAGGTCTCCTCCAAGTCTTGAATCAACGTCTTCGCCTTGCGATATTTGACCACTATGTCATCAACATAGGCCTCCGTGTTCCTGCCGAGCTGCCGCCCCAAGGCGATGTGCATCAGCCGCTGAAAGGTTGCGCCCGCATTGCGTAGGCCGAAGGGCATGCAGGTGTAATAGTACACCCCACACGGTGTCAGGAAGGTCGTCTTCTCCACATCCTCCACCGCCATCTTGATCTGATGGTATCCAGAGAAGGCATCCAGGAAACATAACAAGTCACACTTAGCGGTGGAGTCGATGATTTGATCGATGCGCGGAAGGGGGAACGGATCTTGGGGGCAAGCTTTGTTAAGGTTGGTGAAGTCGACGCACATCCGTTCCTTCCCACTTTTCTTCGGTACCACGACAGGGTTCGCCAGCCATTCGGGGTACCGAACCTCTCGGATGGTACTTTGCGCCTCCACTATGCTGCGTCTCTTGGACGATGAAGGCCTGCTTCTCTGTGGACTGCCGTCTTGCCTGCTGCTTCACGGGGCGCATGTTGGGGCACACCCTTAGATGATGCTGGATCACCTCTCTCGGGACCCCTACCAGTTGATTGGGCTCCCACGCAAATATCTCCTTGTTGGCGCGCAAAAACCTCACCAATGCTTCTTCTTGTCCTGGGTCAAGGCTGGTTCCTATGGTAAAGGTGGCTCCTGAAGACCCGTCCTCGTCAACCGGCACCTGCTTGGTCTCGGCCTTGTCTTGGGTGAACAACTGCTTCTTCTTGGCGGGCGCGGTCTCCTTGGCCTCGGGCGTATTGGCGCCGGTACTGTATTATCGCTGTGGTCTTGAAGGCGAGCCTTGGCGCCACATCGCTTCCTTAGTGTCCCCCTTGACGGTGAGGACACCCTTGCTCCCTAGCATCTTCATGAGGTTATAGGCCGGGTGAGTCGCCGCCATGAACTGAGCAAGAGCCGGGTACCCGAGTATGGCATTGTACGGGAGACCGATGCGGGCGACTCGAAGTCTACCAACTCAGTCGGTAGTTGTCGCGCGTGCCGAAGGTGACGGGGAGGCGGATCTGCCCAAGAGAATAGGCAGCTCCACCGCCCACTCCCGAAAAAGGCTTGCTGAGGTTGAGCCTCTCGGGCGGCACGTGGAGGAGGCTGAAGGCTTCTACAAAGAGTAAGTTTAGGCCGGCACCGCCGTTGATGAGGGTCTTGGTGACGGCCACGTTGCAAATGGTAGGCGTGCAGAGCATTGGAAGCATGCCAGAGCCGGTGGTGGAGCCGGGGTGGTCTTCTGAACCGAAGGTGAGGTCGGCCTCCGGCGCAGCCCAACCTGGTGGAGCCCCCGGGCGCTTGGAGGCTGCCCCAATCTGACGGAAGAAAGAATTGACGTGGCGATCTGAAGGCGGCGCTTGAGAGCCACCCAGCAGGGCGGTGACTACATGGTGCGCCGGCACCGCGTAGCGCGCGATGAAGCGGTCGCGGAGCTCCTCCCAGGACGCCACCGCGGACCCCGGGAGGTTGAGCAGCCAGACGCGTGGCTCGCCGGCGAGAGCCATGGGGAACCAGTTGGCCATGATCCGGCCATCGCCTCCGGCATTGAGGATGGCCTCCTAAGACGCCCTGCAGAACGACGCCTTGGGTCTGCCGCCGTCGTAACGGCGGCATATGTCTGCTTGAACTTGGCCGACCTTGCACTTGCGGCAAAGCAGGTGGGGCGAGCTCGGTACCAGACTCCGCTGCTGGTGTCGGTCGCGCGATGGCGGATGGCGGCAGCGTCGCCATGGGAGCCAGCGGCTGACAGGTGCGAATTGGTGGAGAGGAGCCCCGGCGCACCCCTACCTGGCGCGCCAAATGTCGGATGTGGGGTTCCGGCAAACCCTTAAGGTTCGAACACTGGGGTGCACGCAAAGTCTTTCCCTCCTACCGATCTACGCTCTAACTCGCTAGGATCTTGCGGACGAACTCGATTTAACTCGCAACACGTAAAGACACGGGTTTATATCGTTCGGGCCACCGATGTGGTGTAATACCCTACTCCAAAGGTGGTGGTGGTGGATTGCCTCTCAGTGATGATGAACAAAGATAAGGGAAGAACAACCTCCTGAGGTTGAGGTGCTCTTGTGTGTATGAACTTGTGGTATGAGGGTTCAATGGACTGCTCGATCCGGATCCCCCTCCTATTGTGGTGGCTAGTCCTATTTATAGAGGCCCTGGTCCTCTTCCCAACTATCGAGCGGGAAGGGAGCCAACAACGGCGGGCAAATTTGAAGGGGGACAGCTAGTGCAAGCTATCCTGACAAAAGCGGTCTTCGCCTGCGAAAAGCTCTGGGGTGACGCTGTCCTGGGCTCCACGATGACCTCCGCCTGGCCGTCCTCCTGGTCTTGGTCTCGTTGCACCAATATGGCAACCTTTGCGTGATGCCTCGTTACTCTTCGTCTGCGCTTGCCTCCTTAGCACCAAAGAGGAAATGAGGACGCTGCGTGCACCGGCGCCCGCCTGGCGCCGTTCGTCATGGCTCACGTCACAAGAGCCTCGTGAGGTTTGCCCCGCCTTGATATCTCCGCTCCTCGTGAGCCTGCCTGGCTAGGCCACTCCAGAGGAGGTCTTGCGTCGTCCGCCTCGCGAGGCTTGGACCCTCGCGAGGGTCTTGGATGCTTTGTTGATGAAGATGGGCCGTACGGCCCGCTGCTTAGCCACGCTATGGGCCGCAGGCAGGCAAGTCTGGGGACCCCCGTTCCCAGAACGCCGACAGTAGTCTTGACGTAATAGAAAATTTGACCAACAACTGCGGGATTTGATTTAACAATGGCTGATGCTGACATAACAACAATCAGACCCGGCCGCTGATTTCTTGGCGACTTACAGTAGTGAATAGATGGCAACACCGATTTTTTTGAACCTTTTGAATCTTACAAATTATAAATCTGGCCTAAATAACTTGAAACTGATGTAGATTCTTCCAGATCAGCTCTCTTCATCCGGAAAATTGTGAACTTCTCGATCCTTGAGAGAGATCCCTTCAAAAACTCAACACCACCGTGTGCGGGCCCCATGATGGGCGCCAACTGTCGTGGAATTGTCACGACAGATGTCCTAATGTGAGGACTTAGTTGTGAGGCCAACACATCTATGTGATAGCTTGTTAGGGGTTGATCGGAATCGAGAGACGCAACATAAGGCAAGGGTTTAGACAGCTTCGGGCCCCGGGAAACATCATCCGGTAACAACCCTACATGTTGTTTGTGGCTAGGTCTCATTATCATCCCGAGGGAGTCGTCGTATATCCGGCTCTCCTAGTTGTGTCTAGCCTTAAGATTATTTTCCTGTCCCCCTTGGGGCGCCCTGCCCCTCCTTATATAAGTTGAAGGGGCGGGTTACATGTAGAGTCCAACTCGGATTAAGACTTTAAACAATTCTGACTTCTCTTCACAGGCTTCTCTCCATGGGCTTCTCACCATGGGCTTCTTAACGTCTTGGGCTTCTTAACTTCCAGTTTACAATCTGGCTTATAATCCGTCGGCTTACAATCTGGCTTACGATCTGTGTCGTGGATTTGTCACGGCAGATGTCCTTAGTGTCAGGACTTAATTGTGAGGCCAACGCATCTATGTGGTAGCTTGAGAGGGGTTGAGTGGGACGAGAGATGCAGGGCGGATCAACACGCAGACAAGGGTTTAGACAGCTTCGGGCCCCGGGAAACATCATCCGGTAATAGCCGTACATGTTGTTTGAGGCTAGGTCTCATTATGCTCATGAGGGAGTCGCCGCATAAGCCGGCTCCCCCTTTGTGTCTAGCCCTAGATATTGTTTCTTGCTGCTTGTCCATCTTTGGGGAGCCCTGCCCCTCCTTATATAAGTTAGAGGGGCGGGTTACATGTGGAGTCCAAATAGGATTGGACTAGCCTATCTTCTACTACAAGCCGGATACAAGTCCGGGTCTTGATTCCTTGTAAGGGAGATATTCTTCACGCCTTTCCTCTTAAGCCGGCCTACCATAACGTAAGCCGGCCTACCATAACGTAAGCCGTCCTTCTGGGCCTTGAGCCTCCTGGGCCCCCGGGTCTTGTCGCTCCTCTGATCCGCTTGTCAGGTCACCGATAAGTCGCCAGGCTCGGGCGGGTCACTTAGTGAGTCGTCCAGTCAAGGCGGGTCATTAGTGAGTCGCCAAGTCCGGCCGGGTTATACTGCCGGCCGGGTTACACCGCGGGGTATATCCCCGACATTAGCCCCCAAGTTTAGCTTGAATTTATCCATGGTAAACGTATGCTGCAAAATAAACACAAGAACAAATTTGACAGGTTGTGCTCCGGGTTAAGAATTCTTGTAAACCGGCACCTGAACATCCTTAATTCCTTGTCTTTTCCTTCTTCTAGAAAATCCGGGTCAATAAGCTAGCTTCATACTCAATTTGCTGATGTTGGTTTCTCACAGAAAAATATTGTGAAGAATAATCCACTTGAGCCGGTTTCCACGGCGCCGGGTTAAATAATTTTGGTCTTCAAATACTCATCTGATATTCAGCCGGCTTGAAGATGTAAAACTTGCCGGTTTATTATTATCAAAAACTGCCGGATTATAAAACAGACGATGCCGGGTCATAATTATTGTTGACACAGGGTTATGTAATTGATCCTCCTGATTTGCTCAAAACTGATAATTTTAAGATTTTTCTCCCTTATATCCATATTACCTGTAGCCCCCAAGTCTTGAGCCGAACAAAGAGATGGTTTAAGACTTGCTCCAATAAATGTCGCAACCTTGAAGAAATCCGGTTTATTCATCTCAATCATATAGACTGAATATTCCACACATGTAGCCCCCAAGTGCCGGGTTGTCATGCTTGCAGCAACCTGGGACTTGTAATTGCTTTATGCTTATGAAAACTTCAACCAGTGTAGACCCCAAGGGCCGGGTCATTATGCAATGATGAGCAGGGACTTTGTAGATATAACCATGTAAACTTGAACAGCAATGTGTAGCCCCCAAGGGCCGGCTTAGTAAGATAATACTGAGCTGGGACTTTGTATATAATTTATAATAACATCATATAATATAGTCTCCACCATGGGGCTTGAACCCACGTCCACAAGGTTAAGAGCTTTGTACTCCACCAACTGAATAGTGGACCGTTCAATATGATGGATTAATGCTTGTGTACCTTGAATTTTTGACAGGAGCAACTGGTAGCCCCCAAGGGCCGCCTCATTATGATGTGATGAGTCAGGTCTTCAATGAGGTGAGCAAAAATGACTTTGTATTAGCCCCCAAGTGTCATGGTGCATGCTTGCAGCGACATGAGACTTGCATATTTGATGTAACCTTAATTTGAATAATGTAGCCCCCAAGTGTCAATTAAGTAAGCTGCGGCGACTCGGGACTATTCCTTCCATTGTAGAATAAATCATATCCATTAATAAAATAACAGCCATTGCGCTGAAGCGACTTTGAAGACCTCCATCATAATATTGGCTATTGATAAGCATAATAAGAATCCAGCCATGTTGGCTATTAAAGATTTGAATAATATAATCCGGTATGAAAACCTCAATCATTCAATATCATCATGAAAATCCAGCCAGTTTTGGCTATTAAAAATTTGAATACCTCATCGGTTGACAAGTAAATCCAGAGTTTAAATACCTGGCGGCTCTTGGCCGATGACGACTTAATGCGCATTCATTCTAAGCCGGAATTTTTGTAACCCGGTGGCCTATAGCCCTTGAGAAAATCAATAATTGATAACCCTTTTGAGACACCAATTTCAGTGATGAGCTTGGACTGAAGCATTTATATAAATCATAGTTCTACAAATCCTGCACAGAGTTTAAACAACATACGCCCTGGCGACTTAACATCAAAAGCCAGGGCGGGTAACCACCCAAATGTAGTCTTATCATGTACACAAGTAGATACAAGATCCCTATGATCCTTTGAATGATACCGCCGGTTTATATGACCCGGACAGTGAAGTTAATAACTCAACTCTGTAAGAGCCGGCACATATGATATTTGTGATAACTCAAATACTTGCGATTGTATAAAGCTGTAGAAGAAAACAGACAAAATTTTGAGGCTTCTGATTCGAATACGATCAGTAAACCGTTCCAAAGGGGTTAAGATAAGATTTGAATACGATCATATAGCCCCTAGTGGCTTTGGCGATGCCGATCAAGTGGGTATCGACAGCTATGTTCTCTTTGGTTCGAATACGACCTATGTTTGAACAGGAAGCCCCCAAGTGACCATGAGAGTTGTTTAACGACGCTGATTCGAATACGATCCACGTCGATTCCCAAAGGGGTTGAGCTATGATTCAGATACGACCAAGAAGCCCCCAAGTAGGTTCAAAGTTTGCTAATCAAAAGGGTATCGACATGACTATGTTCTCTTTGGTTCGAATACGACCTATGTTTGAACAGAAGCCCCCAAGTGACCATATAAGTTTTGGCATTGCGCCGATCAAGAAGGTAATCTTGATAGCTATGCCCGGCGAGCAGAAACCCCAAGTGACCATAATAAGATAAGCCGTAAGGCGTGATACCCATGTTTTGAACCGTGCATCATGGCGGTAAGTTCCTTTGGTAACCATTAATTTGTGCGAGATCTCAAACTTGTAGAGATTAATTCTTTTTGAACCGGAAATTCTTAAACCGGATATTGAGATCCTCAAAGCTTTGTAAGGGACAAATTTACCTTGATCCGGATGTTGAACCGGTTTTGAGAGCTTCAAAGCCTTGCGGGAGAGAGATGTCCCTTGAGCTGTATTTTAAACCGGAATCTTCATCTTGAACCAGAAATTTTTTTGACGACTTTTAAATATTCGCCAATAAAGCAGTAACCTCCAGGGCCGGGTTATCTTCCTTTCAATGACCCGGAGCTCTTGAATTCATTGAAACCGGCTAATTTTGCCGAGCCATACCATTGTAGCCCCCGAGTCTCAAGATGACTCGAAGAGTTGGCTTGAGATTCTCCATATTTGACCATAGCAGAAGGTATATATCATTGGCGTTGATAACGCGATGTGAATCCACAGAAGGTTGAGGTGACTGCGGCGGGTTATAAATGATCCTGTATGAACCGTGTCAGCAACTCGGCCAATGGTTCCTTCCAACTAGTTGTTTGTAGTTAACCAAACCGCAGTGGCGCCGACTTGTGCGCCTGTCCATTGAGCCATCCAGTGCATACGACGGCTGATAATACATGATAATTTGCCTCCAATTTGTTAGAAGAAAACCGGGCTTCCCAAGTAGTGACTTGCTCATACTTAATAAACAATTCATGCAGACAGGTGCGGCCCGGTGTGTTGATGTAGACCAGGCCACGAGAGACGGATAGTAAAGACGACTGCAACATCTGAGGCGGCACAGACAGATAAACCCGTCGTGGCGTTGTAAGCCGGTACGGACGGGCAAGTTGTTCTCCTTGTTGTAAGCCGGCGTGGTCGCGAGAGACGGCCACGGTGTTGTAAACCGGTGCGGGAGTCCGTTGAGTAACAACGACCACCTGTGCCCAAAGATGTTGGCGTGCCTCCATCTCCGCAGTATAATATGTCATAAATAATTGCCATGCATAAACAATATTGCAGACCAAGGCAAAGACAAAACTGTTCGTTGACAAAAACAACATGTGCTAATAAAACAAACTCGGATGGATACCACCTGATTTGTTTGAACGACGAATGACCCGTTTATCGCGACGGAGGTAGCTCAGGCAGACCAGCGACTCAATATAGTTCCGGCGGCTCAGGCAGACCGGCGACTTAATATAACCCTGGCGGCTCAAAGCGGCAAGGGCGGCTCAACGCGCCTCCGGCGGTTGATGTAGATTAAGTTGCCCGGGCGGTGACTTGCGTACACCAGTTCCATCAGTAAGCGGGCGCAAACGCTGGTGCGTGATGGTGCTGACGTACACTTCATAGGTACAACATGGCACTACCTTTGCTGCATATAAAAATATACAAACCAAAGTAATTGTTTTTCATGAAAAACAATATGTTTAATAAAACAAACTTGGATATATATCACCAGATTGTTAAGGTCGTGGTTGCTTGCAGTGACGGCTCAAGGCCGGTCGGTGCAGGGCGGCTCTCTGCAAGGGTGAAATGGCGGCGGAGGCGCGAGACACCACGCAGCTTCACAGGGTGGCTCGGGGCAGCGACGAGGCTTGATGGTGACTCGGATAGCAAGGCCCCATCAGTAGCGGCGGGTGACCCTGCGGGGACGCGCAAGGCGGAGGCGGAGGCGAATCACCGGCGTGGGTTGGCCGACTCGAACGGGCTGCGGTACGATAAGACCGGCTCAACGCGAGTCACGAGGCGGCAGAATGAGACCGATCTTTCGGCCATGTCTTCTTCCGGGTCGCAGTCTCCCCTTTTTTTTTGTTGAAAACGTGATTGACTTCTCTTCATGAGTTAATGGTACGCCTCCATTGATTTGACTTGTCCTGAGTGTGTGCACGGGGCGATGGTAGCAGCAAGAGGATCGCCCGACTCCCATGTAAAATATGGATTTTTGACCGTGTTTGATCATACGCCCTGTTTGCATCTGAGTAATTGTCGGCTTGGGCAGATTGCACGATGCCAAATATGGCCAACAGGCAAACCTTCTCGCCGCTGCAACAACCACGTTTCCGTCTCTGTACATGTTTGATGCTTACTGTCATTTGACTCTTGATGTGAGGGCTTGTCCTTTGTGACCACGTGAGAGCTTCCTTCAAGGTCTTGCTGGCATCATACTCTGAGCAGATGTAGTAGTTAAAGATGAAAAGTCCAAAAACTGAATTAGTAGCACTCAACTTTTGGCCTTCACGTGATGCGGAAGCAGCGTAACACCTCAGCTGGGATCTGAAAATTTGTGCAAACAGCAAACTTTCAACTTGAGGCGAAGCCGAGGCAGCTCAACGGCTATGGCCGAGGAGCGCCTGTGGCTCAACCGCGGAGGTGAGCCGGCGACAGCGGCTCAGCAACAGAGGCGCGCCGGGAAGGCACAGCCGCGGCCGCAGAGGTGACGACGGGGCGGCGACTCGTGGCTCCAAGCAAATTGCGGCAGACAACCAGCTCAACTCGGGGCGGCGTGAAGCTGCCCAAAATAGAGGCGAGGTGGGACCGCAGCGAAGAGCGGCCGGAGGAGAAGGGCGTCGAAGCAACCGGCGGCTCAGGCTATAGCCGGAGGAGGAAAGCGTCAAGGCGGATGTTGCGAGCGTGGACAGTGGAGGAGTCCGGGTTATGGCCGGCTCCATTTCCGGGTCGTGGCCTTGAGGCCAACGTCTACCAACTCGCCCGTGCCATCTCAGATTGGTCAAGGAGCAGACGCAGGTCTGCCGCTGCAAAATACTTCATCAAATTTGGCCGATGAACTCATAGTTGATACGAATTTTTCCACGCCGGCTCTTGTTGAGCTAGTTAATTGCGAACTTCTCGAACCCTAGATAGGATCCCTCCAAGAACTCAACACCACCGTGCGTCTAGCCCCACGGTGGGCGCCAACTGTCGTGGATTTGTCACGGCAGATGTCCTTAGTGTCAGGACTTAATCGCGAGGCCAACGCATCTATGTGGTAGCTTGAGAGGGGTTGAGTGGGATGAGAGATGCAGGGCAGATCAACACGCAGACAAGGGTTTAGACAGCTTCGGGCCCCGGGAAACATCATCCGGTAATAGCCCTACATGCTGTTTGAGGATAGGTCTCATTATGCTCATGAGGGAGTCGCCGCATAAGCCGGCTCCCCCTTTGTGTCTAGCCCTAGATATTGTTTCTTGCTGCTTGTCCCTCTTTGAGGAGCCCTACCCCTCCTTATATAAGTTAGAGGGGCGGGTTACATGTGGAGTCCAAATAGGATTGGACTAGCCTATCTTCTACTACAAGCCGGATACAAGTCCGGGTCTTGATTCCTTGTAAGGGAGATATTCTTCACGCCTTTCCTCTTAAGCCGGCCTACCATAACGTAAGCCGGCCTACCATAACGTAAGCCGGCCTACCATAACGTAAGCCGGCCTTCTGGGCCTTGAGCCTCCTGGGCCCCCGGGTCTTGTCGCTCCTCTAGTCCGCTTGTCAGGTCACCGGTAAGTCGCCAGGCTCGGGCGGGTCACTTAGTGAGTCGCCCACCAGTATGGTCATTAGTGAGTCGCCAAGTCCGTAGGGTTATACTTCCGCCGGGTTACACCATGAGGTATATCCCCGGCTAACTGCTTACGATCCGCTTACGGCCGCTTACAATGTGTCGGCTTACAATCTGCAGGGTCACCAATGAAATACCAAGTCCCTGCCGGGTCATACCGTGGGGTATATCCCCGACAAAACCTTAGCCCCGAGGGTGGACTACTCCCTCCTCATCATGGAGGCCGCCGGAATGATGAAGATGGCCACCGGTGATGATTTCCCCCTCTGGCAGGGTGCCGAAACGGGGTCTAGATTGGTTTTTCATGGCTATAGAGGCTTGCAGCAGTGGAACTTCTGATTTAGGGTTATTTCTGGAGGTTTCTGAATATATAGGATATTTGGGCGTCGATTTCACGCGAAAATGGGCCACGGAGGGGCTCACAGACACCAGGGCGCGCCAGAGGGGGCTGGCGCGCTTTGGTGGGTTGTGGCTACCTCGTGGCTCTTCCGGCCCTCCCACGAACCTTCTAGTGCCTCTTTTGTTTTAAAAAAATTGTCAAAAAGTTTTGTTACATTTGGAGAACTTTTATTTCTGCACAAAAAATAACACCACGGTAGTTCTGCTAAAAACAGCGTCAGTCCGGGTTAGTTCCTTGCAAATCATACCAAAACCATATAAAATTGCTGTAAACATGGCATGAATACTTTATAAATTATAGATACGGTGGAGACGTATCACTGCTTTTCACTTTTCAGCAATCACAACTGTGCTTTTCACCTGACAAGAATCACTGCTAGTTGAGCTTCTCGCGGAAGCAAAACTGTTCCTTTTTTTTAAAGCCAGCTATACATTTTCAATTTTAGGAAGCACAACACTATTCATGTGGAAGCCACACGCGCGAAAACAAAAAAAAATGTTTTTTTGTAGAAACCTGGAAAAAATCAAATAAAATCAAAAATAAAAATGCATGTAGAAATTAAAAAAGGGTATGTCTAGAACTCAGTCGAGTGAAGTCAGTGTAGTCATGGTGCTGCAAACGGCGACGAAAAATGTTGTGACAGTACCGCAAGCAACAACAACATATGCTACAACCGTTTTGACTAAAAATGCTACAACCATAAAAGGAGAATGTTGCAACCGGTGGAACGAAGTGCTACAATCGACGAGGGACGACATGCTACAGCTAGCAAGACGAGTGTTGCAACCGGCAGAAAGAAATGTTGCAAATAATGGGACAAAATGCTGCAAAGTCGACTGAGACTTTGTTAAATCCCAGTCGACCGAGTTTCAACAAACCCGATAAAAAGCTTGCTTCCGTCAAAGCGTTAAGCAAGTGACACATGGCATGTTGAGGCGCTTCCTATGCTATCCGCTGGGAATCACCGAAGGGTATCCGTCAACTACTCCCCCTGTCTCAGTTTATAGGGCATGCATGCAGTTTTCAATTAACAATTTAACTAGTTAAATATATATTATATGTGATGAAAATATATGTTTAGAAACTACATCCCCTTGAGAATCCAATGATATATTTTTGGTGAAAGTAGCAAGATGCTCATGCGTTGCACGGAACATCAAGATTCATTTGTATGAGTACTTTATTTTGTGGGAGAAAAAAATGAACACGGAAAAACCTTATTTGCAAATATGGAGAGGGGTGTAGATATCTTTTTACAAAATTGGCATAGTTTCCTTTCTATCCGTCAGATATAAATCGGACGGTCTATATTGCAGGATGGCAAGCACATCATCATCATCAACTCTATTTTTTATAAGAGTAGAGATAGAACGCATATATTTAGTTAGTCAAAACAATGATCTAGAACTACACGCACACCCTATTCACCGATATGGAGAAAGTAGTTGCTTCCACCGTCTCCAAAAAAGAAAAGAAAATAGTTGCTCCTACATTTTCCTTCCAGAAATTCTCAACCCACACGAAAACTTTTAAAACAAACACGAGGAAATTCCACGCTCCACATTAATGGAAGCCCATATCCATCTTTGGTTGAACGGGAGGGGAAGATAACACGACACACACACAGAGCGGGCCCCGCAGCGGCGGGGTGAGGTGGAGACGCAACGCAGGTGGACGTCATTTCGTCATCCCGAACCCCCACCCCTACACACGACTCGCCACAAGCGGAGCAGAGAGGCCGCGCCATGGCCCGCATCTAGGGGCCGAGGAGGTGGAGGAGCAGCCCGGTAGACGCAGGCAGGATGGGGCGCGCGTTCGTGTACGTCGTCCTGGGCGGCGGCGTGGCCGCGGGCTACGCGGCGCTCGAGTTCGCCCGCCGCGGCGGCTACTCCCGCGGCGAGCTCTGCATCATCTCCGAAGAGGCCGTGAGTGCTCCCTCCCCCCTCCTGAGTTCGCTCGCCTTCTGTAGTATTTTTTCAGCTTCAGAACTCCCTCTGTAATCGAATCCTAGTTGTCCGTCAGTGGATAGGACCGCGCCACTGGTGCTTCGGATCGGTGGTTTTCTTGCGCTTCCAACTGTATTAGTAAGGATTTATTTGTGGTTACGTCAGCCGCCAAGCCAGGAATGCTTACGTTTTGTTGCCTTCGAGACGATGTATGGCTTATTAGAGCCTTGATTTGCCTGGATAAGCAGGGGGGATTTTGTCACGGCCCTAGCAGGGTGCCATTTAGGGACACACACAGTAGCCCGCACTGCAGTTTGGTAACTGAAAAATGACGACTGAGGTAGCAATGGGAAAAAAATGAGTTTAGTTTTGATCCTCTGTCTGACCTCTTAAGGAATCATGTATGTTCCAGTACGCATTTTGTGCCTAGTTTGTAGGAATTTCCCTTCAAGAAGCCAGAAAGGAATGCCAAATTTCGCTGTGTGATCTTAAGATTCAGCTGTAATGAACAATAGTCCATATGGTGATTCGGCATAGTAGAATTTGTTTTCCATAGAAAATGTGGTCTCTAGCGGCAAACCAGTGGGGCGGTGGAATTAAAAACAAACAGGCATAGTATGTTGTCGTTTTTTTGCTTGTGGAACAATTATCTCTCAGTTCAAGCCCTGTGATTCTATCATTGAATGTGTGTTTCTCTTAATGATCTCTTTCGTATCTTGCCAGGTTGCTCCTTATGAACGCCCTGCATTAAGCAAAGGCTATTTACTCCCAGAAGGTACATTTCTCACACCACCTAGCATTCCACGTTACCTCTTATACTCCCTCGGTCCGAAAAAGCTTGTCCCTCGGACGGAGGGAGTATATATTTTCAACCGTGATTAATTTCACTGTTTTAAAATATTGAAAATATTACCCCTCTTCTTTCACTAAAAAATGATTATAGCTACATCCTAGAAAGGTAGTTTTATGACACACTGATAGACAGTTTCACACTTTCAAAATAGTGTGATTAATTCATTATGCTACTGTTAACACTATGTTTTGCATTCTTTTCTTACCATGGTATTTGCTAATGTGTCCTGTCTCCCAGCATTTGATGTGCAGCCTGTTAGTCTTGCTAACTGTTTTTAATACCTGTGAAATTTACAGATCCTTCTCGTCTTCCAAAATTCCATACTTGTGTTGGAGCTAATGATGAGTTACTGACGACAAAATGGTACAAGGAACAAGGTAGGTTTGTTTAGCTTTTGATTTTCCACTTCATTCTAATTTTCATCGCATCTATGCATATTGAGAAATGAGATAGTTCATTAGAGTTCCTGGTAAACATCATACTCCCTCTGTCCCAAAATAAGTGTCGTGGCTTTAGTTCAAATTTGTTCAAATTTAAACTAAAGCCATGACACAAATATCCTCGAAAAAATATCTGGTAAAATATATGGTATTTCTGTTGGTTCTTCGATTCAATTATACAAATAGTTTTATGATCCAGTTGTTTTTGTCTGTAATGTGTATGCCTACATTGGCACGATATATGTACTAACTTTACGTGAGTAGGTATTGAACTTGTTCTTGGAACAAGAGTTATATCTGCTGATGTGAGACGGAAGACATTGCTTACAGCCACTGGAGAAACTATCAGCTATAAGACGCTTATAATTGCAACAGGTGCTCGGGTATGGACTTATTTATACTTCTTGAAGTCTATCTTCTCTCATTTTGAATTGTTATATATTTGATTCGTTTTCGTCTGTCTCTGTACATGACATAGGCTTTGAAGCTGGAAGAGTTTGGAATAAGCGGTTCAGATGCTGCGAACATATGTTATTTGCGCAATCTTGAAGACGCAGATAAATTAGTGAATGCGATGAGCTCATGTTCTGGTGGAAATGCTGTTGTCATTGGTGGTGGCTACATAGGAATGGAATGTGCAGCAGCATTGGTTACTAATAAGATAAAAGTAACCATGGTCTTCCCTGAAAAACACTGCAGTAAGTAATATGTTTTGTCCCTTGATTTGTTTCTTCACATGTTGTCTTAGGATTTAGGGTTCCATGATAATGCTGTAAAGACCCATTTTGCTCATCTGTATATGACCTTGACTTGTTTTTCTGCAGTGGGTCGGTTATTTACAGAAAAAATTGCAGAATATTATGAAAGCTACTACACTTCGAAAGGAGTTACTTTTACCAAAGGAACTGTGCTTACATCCTTTGAAAAAGACTCAACAGGGAAGGTGAGTATCTATTCCAAACTGGGTGTACTTTGCAGTTGGTAGCTAATAACTCTACACTGTGTTAAAAAGACTCAAGGTTCAGAATTACTTTTCCTGGCAGTCATATTCGGGTGGCTGATAGAGGTTCTTGGCTTGGGAGTATGTGGTAGCTGTTGAAATCACAGTCATACTCATTCATTCACCTAAAATCAATCTCAACAGCAATTGAAGAGAATCCTGGTCAATTTCTATTGAGAACTGGCAAAGAACTAACTGGGGTTTGACCATTTAGGGGAGAATTGCTTGCATCTTCTGTATCATTGCGTAGGCCATGCTGTCCAATGTTAGTTTGGAACCGATCTGCATCTAGTGGTGATTCTGTATCTAGTTTATCATCTCTTGTCACACTTAGATGAAAACTTGTGTTCTGAGAGTTGTATTGAAGCAAGTAAACAAAATAAAAGGATTAGGTATTTGAACCTGAGTACCCAGTGGGAAAGCAGAATATTTGATACAGGAACTGGATGCCCTTTGAACACCCTTTTCTTAAGGGAAGCCCTATATGATTAGAGGTAGTGCATTCTTGGAGAGAAAAATGGCTTGGTTTTTCAACAGCATGCTGTGTCAACAATGAGCATGTTGACCCTAACAAGGTTCAACAATTCCTGCTATTTTATTATTGAATATGGTGTTTTGAGACCAAACAATGCCAACCACTATTAGCTGTAGTATTTAAAGTGTATTCTCCATGTCCGTCCAGTTCGAATCGTCTAGTGACTATTAGCTCTATTTTTTTTAAACGAGGCAAAAGACTTGCCATTTTCATTAATTAAGGAGAAGGTCTAGACATAAGCCGTAGAGCGGCAAAAAGAAAAAGACTACTCTCGCAACATTAGAGTACTTAGGTGCCTGGCTCCAGCCAGCGCCCAAAGATGGGCTTCCTCTTTGATCTTGGCAACAACAACGGAAGTCGGGGTAGCCGTGTTGCGGAAAACTCTAGCGTTTCACTCCTTCCAAATTTCCCACGAGACAAGCATCATCACGGAGACTATCGCCTTCTTGATGTAGCTGCCTGAGTCGATCATTTTTAGCCACCAATCATGAACAGAGACCTCATGTCGCCAAGTCATCGGTGATTGACCGTGCATGCTCAGCTGCGACCTCACTCCAAATCTTGACGGTGAATCTACATCGGAATAGGAGATGAGCAGCGGACTCTGAACACCGCTTACATAGGGGCAAGGATGCAATTTGGCCGTCCCCGTCGCTGCAAACGATCGGCCATCCACACTCGGTTTTGAACGATCAACCACGCAAATAACTTGCACTTAGGCGGAGCCCAAGCCTTCAGTTGTGGTAGAGGTTGGACTGAGAACTTGCCCCGCGAATCGTGCCTTATGTAAGTCGTGGGTCGCCGAATATTCACCACCGGAAGTGAATTTCCAAGATATTGTGTCCTTCGTGTATCCGAGTTGAGAGTAACATCATGGAGCATCTCCCAAAGGGCAGCGAACTCTGGATATGGGTCAAGGTGAGGCCCTTACTAGTATCGATTCGCTCGATCCGAAGTTGTTGTCCGGGGCCTTCACGACTGTGCACTCCTTCTTTTTAGATATCTCAAAGATCTTGGGCGCGACATCTCTGGGTCGGAGACCATGAAGCCATGAAGATTCCCAGAATTTAGCTTTTTTACCATCACCAATGGTCACCGTTGTGAAAGACGCAAAGAGGTCCTTGTCACCATCGCTACAAGGTGTTTCCATGCCGGACCAAGTCTTGGGGGGGTCGGCCCATTCGAACCACAACCAATGGAGTCGGCCTTGTCGCAAATTTCTCGAGGTTTAGGACACCCAATCCGCCATAGATCTTGGGCTTGCAGATAGTATTCAGTTGACCTTACACTTGCCGCCAGAAACCTTATCAGAGCCTGCCCAAAGAAAGGCATGCCCGAGGCTGTCAATTTTCTTCCAAACTTCAGCAGGGAGCTCAAAAGGTGTTAGGTGATAGATTGCGATGGCCGTGAGGACCGCTTTGACCAGAACTATGCATCCAGGGGCAGCCACCTGGAGAGCCGACCAAGGTGGAAGCTTGCCCGCGACCTTGTCCTCGAGGTATTGAAAATGTATGTGCTTAAGTCTCGTGGATCGAGAGCGGAAGGCCAAGGTATCGCATGGGGAAGGCGGTCCGGACGGCGAGGAAGGCTGAAGGATGTCATCAAGATCTATATTGGTACAACGAATGGGCGCAACCAAACTCTTCGTGCAGTTGGTGACGAGGCGGTGACTTCACCAAAGGAGCTCAAAGGTCGCAGCCAGTGAATTGGATGTCCTCCTTGATTGGCGAACGAAGATGGCAAGGCGTCATCAAGATACAAGGATGCCCGAATAGGATTTCCACGGAGGGGATGAAGGTTGCCTTGCTCAGTTGCCTTAGCGAGGATACTGTGAAGGGGGTCAATGGCAAGGACAAAGAGCAGTGGCGATAGTTGGTCTCCCTGTCGTAGCCCACATCCATGCTTGATAGGGTCGCCCGCAATGCCATTGAGAAGCACTCTAGATGAGGCCGTGGAGAGAAGAGCTGAAACCCAATCACAGAAACGGTTCGGGAAATGATTGTGACGCAACAAATCCATGAGGTAGTCCCATCGGACCGAGTCAAAGGCTTTTTTGATATCCAGTTTGAATAGCAAAGTTGGGGATTTGGTTCGATGAAATCGACGGGCCAGATTGCGGACGTACATGAAGTTATCATGTATACTTCTTTTCTTGATGAATGCACTTTGCGTGTTGGAAACCAGAGCGGGCATGTGAGGGGCCAGCCTAGTGGCCATCATTTTAGCAATTATTTTTGCAACCGCATGAATGAGACTTATTGGTCGGAAATCAGAGATGTCCTCCGCCCCATCCTTTTTAGGAATGAGAGCGATGTTAGCTGAGTTGATCCAGTGGAGGTTCCTGACATGCAGGTTGGAAAAACTGTTAACAACTCGCATAATCTCTGGCTTTATGATGTCCCAACATTCTTTGAAGAAAAGTCCTGTGAATCCGTCCGGGCCCGGGGCTTTGTCCCCTGGTAGTTCATTGATCGCAGCACAGACCTCCTCCTCCTTGAACAAGGGACCCAGCTCTGAAAGATCGCAATTCGAAGGTGGGATGCAGCCCCAATTGAAGTCCTTGGAGCGTGGGGGGCCCTTCCCAATGGCTTTTGCAAAGTGGTGCTGGATAATATCCTTTTTGTGATCATGGCTCGTGACCCATCCGTTATTGTGCTTGAGACGGTGGATGAAGTTCTTCCTTCGGCGATGGTTGATACGGAGGTGAAAGAAACGTGTATTTGCGTCCCCCTCTTTGAGCAACTTAATTCTTGAACGTGTATTAGCTCTATTATTTGAAGTATACTTTCCATGCCCATCCAGTTTGAATAGTCTAGCGATACTTAAGTGACTGCCTTTACTTGCTGACAATGACTGTCAAAGTAAGAGTGTTACTGTATATTTGCAGGTGACTTCGGTAATCTTAAAAGATGGTAACCACCTTCCTGCTGATATGGTAGTAGTTGGTATTGGTATCCGTGCAAATACCAGCCTTTTTGAAGGTCAGCTGCTGATGGAGAAAGGCGGCATAAAGGTAAACGGGCAAATGCAAACTAGCGACAGCTCCGTGTATGCTGTTGGTGATGTTGCCGCGTTCCCCATCAAGCTCTTTGACGGTGACATTCGACGGCTTGAGCATGTTGACTCGGCTCAGAGAACCGCCAGGCATGCTGTCGCAGCCATCCTGGAGCCTTCCAAAACCAGGGACGTTGATTACCTGCCATTCTTCTACTCCAGAGTCTTCACACTGTCCTGGCAGTTCTACGGAGACAATGTCGGAGAAGTAATTCACTACGGCGACTTCACAAGCAACAGCCCGAGGTTCGGCGCATACTGGGTCAGCAAGGGCCAGATCACGGGCGCGTTCCTGGAAGGTGGGAACCGAGATGACTATGAGGCCTTATCTGTCGTTGTCCGGCGTAAAACCAAGGTCTCAGACATGTCTGAACTTGAAAGACAAGGCCTGGCGTTTGCCATCCAGGAAAGCAAGAAAGACGTGCCTGACAGCGGGGTTACCCTCGGCGAAAAGCCCACTTTCGTGTGGTATGCGACGGCGGGGGTTGTTGCGGCAGTGTCGATCTCCGCGTTTGGTTATTGGTACGGCAGGAAGCGCCGCAGGTGGTGAGCTGATGGATGGACGGAGGAGGAGGAAGATCTGTGATGTGCCATTGCTGAAGGTTACTCGGAGGGGATCCTGTATAAAAACCTGTACGAAAGTGTAATTTTGTCTCATACTGTAAACAAGTATAGAAACGCCATCATATATTGTTAAATGAAATGATGTTACGAGATGTCGAGAGCGGTCCTTTTCCTACTTGATGAAATCCATAAATTTCTTTGCAGTCGCTGGGCTGCCGATGTCTTTGAACCATGTCCAGTTCTGCAACGATGGCTGAGGTCGCTTGCAAGCCCATGACCACCCTTTTTTTTCGAGAAAACTTTCGATCTATTCATTTTTAATTATGGCACAATGAACATTAAAAATAATAAAAATTACATTCAAATCCGTGGACCATCTGACCAAATGCTAGTACGCCGGGACGGTGTTGCAACTCTCATTACGCTGCCGTGGCAGCCAAAACGCGCCCGAAGAGCAGAGCAGAAAAGCGTACTGTTACCACACACACAGAAAAGCGCACCTTGCCTTCACCGAGAAGAATTCTCTGCGACATTTTCCTTGGCTGCAAGGGCAAAGAAGATGGCAGTGGCCAGTGGTCCCATGGGCCATGGTAGGAGTGCGAGGAGGAGCAAGGGCAAGGCATTTGTTTCCCGCCATGTCCCCACTCGATCTCCTCCTCGCAAGCCAAGAACAAGCTACCTGGGCTACTTAAGCGCGGCCGTCCACTGGTCCATGGCGAGCAGATACCGAGGTAGCTTTGCAGATTGATTGAAGTTAAAGAGAATATATACAGCGCGGAGCAGAGATGGGCCGCGCGTTCGCGTACGTGATCCTGGGCGGCGGCGTGGCCGCGGGCTACGCGGCGCTCGAGTTCGCCCGCCGCCGCGCCGGCGCCTCCCCCGGCGAGCTCTGCATCATCTCCGACGAGCCCGTACGTACGCTCTCCCATCTGTAGCTTTAACAATTCTGTCAAGTTCATTTCACACAGAGCACGTCGATGGACGGCTGCGCGTGTTCATCCTTTGTTGAGCTGCCACTCTTGGATTGGCAGGTCGCTCCTTACGAACGCCCTGCACTAAGCAAAGCCTATCTGCTCCCACAAGGTACCCACATGTCCATCTTCTCTCTCACTCCTCTCTATATATCTCTTCTGATCCCTGATTGTTCTACTCCATCTTCGAGCAAAATCTGAAACTACAAGCGTTGTGTCTGCATATGAGTTCCTTTTAATCACTCTGTTATTTCCCCGGGGATGCTATTTGCAGGCGCTGCTCGACTCCCCGCGTTTCATACCTGCGCTGGTGCTAACGATGAGGTGCTCACGGAGCAATGGTACAAAGATCACGGTATGTATGTATGTATGTATGTATGTATGTATGTATGTATGTATGTATGTATGTATGTATGTATGCTATCTATCGACCTTTTTCCGCTGCGGCTAGCTAGTGGAGTACAGCATGGGACTTCTTTATCCGCGCTTCGATTTTACCTACACTGGTTAGCCCGATTTGGTTATCTAGTTCCTGTTCATCACTACTGATCATGTGTCTCCGCTGCCTGACCAGGCATCGAACTTGTTCTTGCGACGAGGGTGATCTCTGCGGACGTCCGCCGGAAGACACTGCTCACAGACTCCGGGGAAACCATCAGCTACAAAACCCTCATAGTAGCGACAGGCGCCCGGGTACATAAACATCTATCTATATATGTGCACATACCTCTGCCACATTCAAACCGAACACTCTCCAATACCCTGCGTGTTTGCTTGGAAAATTTCAGAACCAAGCGTCCAAGGTCGATCTAGAATATTTGGTTTGACATATATGTATGTAGGCCTCGGAGCTGGAGGAATTTGGAGTTCGCGGCTCGGACGCGGCCAACGTGTGCTACCTGCGCAGCCTCGAGGATGCCGATAAAATGGTGGGGGTGATGAGATCATGCCATGGTGGAGACGCTGTTGTCATCGGTGGTGGCTACATAGGAATGGAATGCGCCGCGGCCTTGGTTGCCAATGAGATCAAGGTCACCATGGTCTTCCCGGGAAAACACTGCAGTAAGTAATCTGTGGCATGCTAGTACTTATCTGAAGCTCGATCGGAACTCTGAATTTTCTACTTCAATACTATTAGAACGCTAAGAGAGTACTCACCCCACTGTATTTTCACCCTGATCTGAATATGAGCTGCGTGCGAATTTGTGCCGTGCAGTGGGTCGTCTATTTACACCCAAGATTGCTGAATTTTATGAGAACTACTACGCTGCAAAAGGGGTTGTTTTCGTCAAAGGAACCGCGGTTAAATCCTTGGAGGTCTCAGATGGGAAGGTCAGTTCCTTCCTTGCCATACTATGTGTAGATGAAACGATCGCTACACTCGGACTGCTGGTAGGGTGTAAACTGAACTGAACTCAGCGTCTAGTTCCCATTTTGCATGCGCAGGTGGCTGCGGCGATCCTGCGAGACGGCAGGCGGCTTCCGGCGGACATGGTGGTCGTCGGCATCGGCGCTCGCGCCAACACCGGCCTCTTCGACAGCCAGCTGGCCATGGAGAGAGGCGGGATCAAGGTGAACGGGCGGATGCAGACGAGCGACGCCGCCGTGTACGCCGTGGGCGACGTGGCCGCGTTCCCCGTCGCGCTCCTGGGCGGCGACGTGCGCCGGTTCGAGCACGTCGACTGCGCGCGCAGGACCGCGCGGCGGGCCATCGAGGCGATCCTGGAGCCCTCCGGCGGCGCCGCGGAGGAGGGGAAAGCCTTCGGCTACCTGCCGTACTTCTACTCCAGGGTCTTCGCCCTGTCCTGGCAGTTCTACGGCGACAACGCCGGAGAAGCCGTCCACTTCGGGGACTTCTCGCCTCCGGTGGCCGGGGGAAAGCCAAAGTTCGGGGCCTGCTGGGTCAGCGGAGGCCGGGTCGCCGGCGCCTTCATCGAAGGCGGGAGCCCGGAGGAGAACGAGGCGATGGCGAGCGCCGTGCGTCTTGGGGCGGCGATCGCGGACGTGGCCGCCGAGCTCGGGAGCCGCGGCCTCGGGTTCGCCGATGAGGAGAGCCGGCGGAAAGGTTTGCGTCGTGGTGGGCTCGCCGCCGGCGACAGGCCTACCTATGCGCGGCACGCCACGGTCGGGGTCGCTGCGGCGGTGTCCATCGCGGCGTTCGCGTACTGGTACGGCTGGATGGCGCCGTACGTGGTGAAACGTGATTTCTCCGACCCTAAGTTATGATGTATCCACAATCCAGTTAAACGAAAAAAAACCAAGTACCTTTAAAAATATACAATTATTCAAATCGTTCATACATGACATAACAAAACGATGAAGTTGCAGTTGGATGTTATTTTTTTTATTCCATTTGGAATTAACTATATCCAAAGAGTGTCGGAGACTTTTTCGCTCGACCCTGAACTGTTTTCTCCTCCTCAGGACTCCTAGACGATTAGGTTTTCCCCTCCTTCCGTCGGCACCACCACCGGTCCACCCCATCTTCGATGGTCTTTGAGTCGTGGTGGTGTGGAAGACTCCGATCTTTGTTTGGTTGAGTGTCTTGGTTGGGGATGTGTGGCAGTGGCGATGTCTCACCTAGTAGGAATAATGACGGATAAACCTAAAGCGAAAAAACTGCCTCCCGGGTAGCTCCTACAGGCGACCCCGGAGGCCTCCCCAGCCGCCACACCATAGGCTACCCCAGCCGACCATCTCCTCCTCTGCCGCCGAAGGAGACCGTCGGTGCCGACGACGTTGGCGGGATGCACCTGTTCGGCTCTCCTCTCCCTTCATCTCCAAGGTTGGCCAACCTTCATCTGCCGTCAGATCTGATCCATGATGGGCGTGCCACATTGCTCCGGCTCGGTGCTGCTTGTCCAGATTGTTGCTCCAGAGTGGTTCCATGGCTTCTTGATGATCCTGTTTGTGGATGATAGGGCAACCCCGGGCGGTGGCGGCCGCGTCTGGCTCCAGCCGGCTCCGCTGGATCTGGGCCATGGCAGGCAATGGGAGGCGTGCCGACTGTCGGCGTTTTGGGAACGGGGGTCCCCAGACTTGCTTGCCTGCGGCCTGCGGCGTGGCTTAAGTGGGGCCCAGCGCGGCCCAGCTTCATCAGCTCAAGCTCAAGACCCTCGCGAGGGGCTGAGCCTCATGGGCGGATGATGTGAACCTCCCTCGGGAGCAGCCTCACAGTGTGCTCGCGAGGAGGCAGAGAGATCAAGGCGGGTACCTCACGAGGATGCCCGTGACGCAAGCCATGACGACGAGACCAGGCGGGCGCCACCACGGCGTGTCCTCGCTTCCCCTTTGGTGCAAAGGAGGCAAGCATAGGCCAAGGCATCAGCAAAGGTTGCCGCTTGAGCAACAAGACCAAGACCAGCAGAACGGCAGGATGGAGGTCATCGTGGAGCCCAGACGGCGTCACCGCCGAGCCTTTGGCACCAAGACCAACTTTAGTCGGGATAAATGTACTAGATGTTCCCTTCAAAATGACCAATTGTTGGCGCCCTTCCCGCTCATTATTTGGGAAGAGGCCCAGGGCCTCCCACTATAAATAGGGCTAGCCACCACAGAGTAGAGGCATCTGGAAGAGACCTATCAGATAGAACCCTAGGAGAGAGAGAGAGAGAGAGAGAGAGAGAGAGAGAGAGAGAGAGAGAGAGAGAGAGAGAGAGAGAAAGGCGATCAGACTCACCCAAGCAGTTCATCGCACCAGCTCAAGAACAACCCCTCGCGAGGCCGTTCTCCCTTTGTATTGTTCATCATCAGCCCCTGAGGCAATCCACCGCACCACACACTGGAGTAGGGTATTACACCACATCGGTGGCCCGAACCAGTATAAACCTCGTGTCCCTTGCGTTGTTCTTCGTTCGTAGTTTAGATCCCTCGCTAACCGTTCACGCATGAACTGGTAGGGGAAAGATCTCCGCGCGCACCCCAGTGTTCGAACCTTAAGGGTCTGCCGGAACCTGAAATCGAACATTTGGCGCGCCAGGTAGGGGTGCGCTGGAATCTCTCTTTCGCTGGTCGTATGTGATCTTCCGTCGTGTCCATGGCTGACGCTCGCCGAGCTCGCGCTGAGCGCCGGGCTGCTCGCGCCGCTCGAGTCGCCCAGACGGCTCCCGTCGGCGGACACCCCCGTCGTTCCCCGTCGCCTGCCGCCAACGCCGCCACCGGCCCGGCGAGGAACGAGCAGCAAGCCTCGTCTCAAAGATCCGTCGGTGAGGCGAGAAGGCCGCACCGCATTCTTCGCCGCCTACCGGTTTCTTCGCCCCGCGCTCCTCGCTCCCATGGAGGCTCGAGCCGCGCTCATCGCTGACAAACGAAGCTCCTGCGCTACCGCCTGGCCGACGACGTCACGAGGAGTGGCTCGACCGCGGCCGAAGCTCGTCCGCACCGCAGGGGATCCCCTGCGTCCCCTCGGCCGCCTTGCCCCGCACCACGCGGGAGGCAGGGAGCCGGAGATGCCCCCGCCACCTCCTTCCCAGGAAGGCGCCCTGGCTCCAAGGCGCGTGGCCCCGGGCCGAGACCCTCCGCGTCTGGCGCCTGTGCACCAAGAAAGGAGCTGCCAGGAGATCCCTCGTCCCCAAGAAGGTGCTCGCGTGCTCCCAGCACCGGAGCGCCGCGACCATGCTCTAGCGCCACCACGTCAAGATCCCGCACTACTCCAGGCAGCGGTGCGCGGGAACCCACAAGAGCAAGCTCCGCGACGCCAGAGAGCCCCGGTGGCCATCGCAGCTGCCGCGCTTTCACCGCTGAAGCTACGCAGCGCCGCATGGCCCGACAAGTTCAAGCAGACCGCCTCCTCGCCACGACGGCACCGCCGATCCTGCGGAGTTCCTCCAGCTCTACGAGCTGGGCATCGGCCGCCAACGGGACGAAAAGGTCATGGCGAATTGGTTCCCCATGGCGTCAAGGACGGAGCGAACTCGCTCCTCGAACTCGGCTCCCAAGACGATCTCCTCGTGGGACGACATGCACACCCGCTTCATCGCCAACTTCCAAGGCACTCACGACCGGCCTCCGGCCGTGAGCGATATGCGCCGCATCAAGCAGCAGCCAGGAGAGACCCTGCAGAAGTACATCCAGCGCTTCAACAACGCCTGCCTCAAGATTCCCAAGGTGACTGAGGAGGCCATCATCTCAGCCTTCTCCGATGGTGTGCGCGACGTCAAGATGAAGGAGGAGCTGGCGATGTATGAAGACCTGTGCACATCACTAGAGCTGTTCAACTTGGCGACCAAATGCGCCAGGGCTGAGGAAGGGCGCCTCTCCCTCCTCGAGCTTCCAGCTGCTGATCCAGAAAAGAAGAAGCCCAAGGCCAAGGACGTGAAGCGTAAGGGGGCTGCCATGCTCGCGGCAGAACCAGACACCAAGCGAGGCAGGGATCAGCCCGAGTCTTCCAAGGGCAGCCGGTATTGTGTGTACCACGATCTTCACACCCACAACGCCAACGAATGCCAAGAGCTCAGGGCCATGTGAGAAGGGCGAATTGGCCGACGCCCCGACCGCAGTGAACGAGGCTACGACCGAGGAGGAGGAAGAGGCACAGGATGCTGGGAAGACCGTGGCCCTCGCCAAGGATGGCGTGACAGACCTCGCGAGGACCACTGGCAGGACCAGCCTCGCAAGGGAGGTTGGAGAGACCAGCCTCGCGAGGATCGCCCTCAAGGCAACGCAGGGCTCCCACCCCCGCAGCCGCCAAGGAGGTACGAAGACAATCATCAGGACGAGGGGACTGGGGGCTTCCAGGAGCCGCGCGTGATCGCTTGCATCCTGGGTGGCGCTCAGGCCCTAGCCTCTCAGCGCATCTTCAAGCAGTTTGCTCGCGAGGTGAATGCAGTCCTCCCCAAGCCAGAGGCCACTCGCCCGCTCAGATGGTCGTCGTGTGTCATCACATTCAGTTCAACGGATCAGCTCAAGTGCGCAGCAACGGCAGGGGTCCTCCCCATGCTTTGCTCACCAGTCATCAGCAACGTGCAAGTCACCAGGACCCTCATCGACGGCGGAGCAGGGCTCAACGTCCTATCTCTGTCGAGACATTCAACGATCTCCAAGTGCCATACGATCAGCTTCAGCCAACCAAGCCTTTCTCAGAGTCACCGATGGCTCCACCATCCCGATAGGGCAAGTTCGTCTTCCGTCACCTTCGGACAACAAGAACAACTATCAAGACCGAGCTCATCGACTTCGACGTCGCCCACATTCGCCTGCCATACAATGCCATCCTCGGGTACCCAGCCTTGGCCAAGTTCATGGCAGTGACTCACCATGGCTACAATGTCCTCAAGATGCCAGGAAGCTGGGGAGTCATCACAGTGCCTTGTGAGGAAAGGGATGCAGTGTGCTCCCTTGAGTGTGCCTTCCAAGCCGCAGCAATCGAAGACCCAGATCACAGGAGCGGAGACTTCCCGAGGCGATCCCCAAGAAGAAGAAGGCCTCACCTGGCCCAAGCCCTCGCGGGGTAGGCACCTTCAGAGGCATGGCAATAGGACCCGCGCCCGTTCAAGGGGCGCCACCCTCTGACGCATAGGAAGGCGCGCCCGGCGCCCTCCTTAGGCAGGGCTCAGGGGCTCTTTCATGGCGAGCCACCAACCTAGCCGGGGTCACGAGGGAGGCGCTCGGGCACCACTTGGAGGCGTGCTTCAAGCCACGTTTCCCTCAGGAAGGTATGAGGCAAGGAGGGCCAAACCCTCAGGAGTTCATCGCGAGGAGCACCCAGGAGCTACAGGATTCAAGAGTCATGCGCGGTTGTCGCGGCTTGCCTGCCGTGGCCCCGCATCCAGGCGAGGATGCTGGGCTGCGAATCTGCATCGACATACCATGGCTCAACCAGGCCGCGTCTCAGGAGCGCCTCTGGCCCTCACGCGTGGGACGTTGCGAGGGTCCGCCTCACAACTACGTTCGCATGCCTTTCGGCCTGCCGAACGCGGTCGCCGCCCACTAGCGCCTGCTGAGGCGCGCTCTGGAGGCTCAGGAGGTGATGTAGGGCGGAACCCTATGTGGACGATCTTTCACGTTTGGAGAGGATCCCTACGAGGAACACGAAGAACGAGCGAAAGAGCACGAGGGAAATCACGGGGAAAACACAAGAGAATCACTCAAACCAACAAGATCAATCACACATGTGCTAGATCGATGAACACAAAGGGAGATACATGATTCAAGGTCAACAAAGGACGATACAAACGGTAGCCGTTCTTCTCCGTGAGGAGGTCTTGATGGGGCCACCCAAGAGGGGGTCTTGAATCCAAGGTGGATCTTCTCCGAAGAGGGGCCGCGGTCTCTCTCGTGGAGTAGATCCGGTATGGATGAGCGAAGCTCTATCTAATGAGCTAAATCAACGCTAACCCTAGCTAGGAGGAGGTGGAGGAGTATATATAGTCTATGTCCACGAAGGGGTAAGTGAGAGAGAGGACCTGGGCCTCGGCCCAACACCGTGGCGTTAGACAGTACCGGACGTCCACTCGGGGCCGGTCGTCCGTTGGCTCGTGGGCGTCCGGACGTCCGGTAGACTCCGGACTTCCGCTAATTTGGCTCGGGCGTTGTGGCACCGGTCGTCCGGTGGGGCCGGTCGTCCGCTCGCTGGGAGGTATGGCCGGTCGTCCGGTGCGGGCCGGACGTCCGCCAGGAACTGCGTTGGCTGGTCTTGAGCGCCCGATCGTCCGCCAAGGGCCGGACGTCCGCTTCAGTGAGAGGCCGGTCGTCCGGTGTCGTCCGGACGTCCGCCATTGGAGCTTCTTCGGCAGCTCCTTCTCTTGGTCCTTGTACTTGGCGTCCTCGCTAGCTCGCCCATGGTCTTCCTCCTTGTTCCCGGTCATGCATAGCACACATATTTGAGGTAGTAACCATGTCTCACATGTGGAAAGTGAAGGTTCAGAGAGGAGCGAAGTTCACCTTGTGTCCAATGGCGTATATTCGAGGTCTCGTCATATATCCACTTGGGGTTTGGAGAGCAATCGGAGTGTACATGGGGATGAACGTGGGATGCTCGCATCATCTCCCTCCCTTGGTGAAGATCCGACCTCGGATCGTGATCCTCATCACCATGGAAAGCGGTTGTCGGGGACGAACTTGTCGTTGGACGGAGTTGAAGACATGGCGCAATCCAAGTAGTCCAAGGTGTCGCCGGAGTGATAGACATGCAAAAGAGCAAACACAAGCAACACTCGAAAATACAATGGTTAGCGCACACAAAGTGTCCATCATGTAAGAATGAGTCCGTGCGGCAAGATTGGTCGTGACAAAGCGCATGAAGCTTATCAAGATGATCTAGAATGAGATGCAAAGCATTCATGGGTGGAAATGCAATCATTGTGCACACAAATGTGTTGTGAATATGATGAATGCAACCACGGTGCAAAATGATGTCATAGTGAGACGGTTTATCAATAGCATGAATATGGCAATGGATGCTCAACATGATTATGTTATCATGCAGTTGATGATAGGCAATGTGATCATTATGTATGAAGATGCCATCAAGAAAGATCACAACAAATTTGCTAAGAAAATGCGCAAGTTCATATATCATGGATGACATTGAAATTGAAGATGCAACAAGGCAATCATAATGTGGATCAATCCATGTATAAGATGCAAATTTGTCATGGGTGGTGTTGTACCATAGCTCGATGTCGTGGCACTCCTCAACTTGAAGGTCCATAGGGTCCATCTCCAATGTCGCTCCTCCGTTCGCGAGATGTATCATGTAGACAACAAGAAGGAAACAACAATGAAAGAGTGACCCATCCAATATGTGGAATTGAGGATGGCTCAAAGGGAAGGAGGTCACCTTTAGGAGGTTCTCGAGGATGATGGAGTTGCGCATCTTGTATGCCTTCACATAACCAAGTTGTCTCGTGATGTTACCGCCTTGTGAATCCTTCAAAATGAAAGAACATGACAAACACTCAGAAAAACAAATGAGGTTAGCGGAAGTGCAAAACCTATCATTCTTGTGGTAAGATACCCAACAAGTGTATGCATCATGCTCATCATAAGAAAGGACAATGGAGCATTTCATAGTATGGAGACATATGATGCGATAACAACCAAATGCACTAGGCTCAAGTAAACAAGCATGCATCACAAGTGAAGTGTCCAAGTCTCCAAGATCATGAAGCATAGAGGCAACTATAGGAGGCAAGCGACAATAAACAAGATATATCATGTGAGAGGGATGAACATATATGTCATCAACCTAAGAAAGCAAGTGATAGAGGAACATGGGTGATGCAACATAGTAAGCAATCATAGTGATCAAGTCAAGCAAGCTAGTAGTGCGAAGATGCAACGTACTAGAAGGGATCATGGTAAGCATGTCATGTGTGCAAATAGTGGGCATGAATAATTCACATGTCATAGCACAAGCATGAAAGCATGATATGAGCAAAATAGCATCAATTGCATGGGGCACATGATAAACATGGCAATAGCAACAAGGGTCTCCACCAAGCATGCAAATACACCTAGAAGTAGCATAATGATGAAACATGGGTAGATGCAAGCAAGGGTCACAAGTGCATGGCAAAGGCATAGAAGCAAGCATAACATGCAAAGTGAACACGGTAAAATGAGCATAAGGTGGTAAGTGGTAAATAGCCCATAGCCGTGTGAGAGCCAAGTAGAAGAGGTGCGCGTAGTCCTTGCGCGAAGGGAATGGTGGTAAGGATAGTCCACGGGATCCCAAGTCATCATTGCTCTCAAGAGCTCGTTTCGTCAACTCATGGGATTGAGAAGTTGACGAGTATACGTGAGTACCTACACAAAACAAAGACAAAGGGAAAATTGTGTGTGCGTGGTAGATGTACACATCATCCATCATGATGCGCACATGCATGTGTCGGTTAGCACAAAATAGCCAATGCTCAAATAAATGAGATGCGTGATATAGAAACATGTCATCCATCATGAAAGATTTGTTGTTATGTTTGGCATAATGGAGACTCAAAGGTTGTAATGCATCATGAGAAATATGTAGAGCATTGTTATTCATGGGAAGCATATGGTGCACGCAATTATGGGAATCATGCAAAGTATGGGATGAATCAAAATCTCCGAATATGTATGAGGAAACTATGGGGGTCTCCTCATGAGCATTAATGGAAACATCACATGGAGAATATTGACAACATTCAAAACAAAGCATATTTGGAACAATGTGATCATGGCATGACATAGTAGATGAATTGCGTAAATCATGTAAAGGAAGCATGGCAATATCATCACATGAAAAACAAAAGCCAATGACCATCATCTCGTCATCTATGCCATAAGTGCAAATGGGATTGATTTTAATGGGGCATGCATAGTTACTATCTTGAGATTGTAATGATGCACGATGGGAGATCTCACTCATAGCATATGACAAGTTCAATGGATTTTCAAACATGAAGTGACCAATAGAATTTTCACAAGATATCCTATGAAGCATAGCATCACAACTAGGCAACTCAACATGCTCATCATCATATTCATCATAAATAGGTAAGTCAAGGCATGAAGAAGTTTCACTAGCATGAAGCATGGTAATAGGTGGGTCAACATCATGGGAGCAATCATTGTCAAGAGAGTCCACTAGTGGGACAAGAGAAGCACCATCACCTATGTTACCTTTGGAGCGTCGCTCATGTGTTGTAGGTGAGGTGTGGAAGATCGTCTCGTTGTCATCTTCATCTTGATGGAACCATGTGGGGGGTGCATCATCGTCCACCATGGCCATCGGTTTTCCCTTTGTAGGGATGGACTCGTCGAGGATAGGCATGTCGACATGTAGGAGACCTAGCACCAAAGAAGAAAACACACTAGGAGTAGAGGTTAAGTCGTTAGAAATCATAGTGGCCGCACATGCCGTGTCAACTACCTCACTCTCTAAGTGTTGTGGCTCACTCACTCCCTCAAGGATGCACTCACTCATATGGTTGGTGGAGTCACTCAAATGGCGCTCAACCTCACATAGGATGTGTGGCATGCTCTCATGTGTGGGGCTAGTGGTGGTCACACTCATCCTCTCATATGAAATGCTCTCAATGTCACGTATGGTGGAGTCACTCATGTCACTCATGTGGTGGTGGCTCTCCTCACATGGCACTTGGGGCATCTCAACATATGTGGGTGTCAGAGGGATGTTGGTGCAAATGTCTCCATGCTCAACTCCTATCGTCGTGGTCGAAGGGGATGGCCCTTGCTCGACCTTCTTGTCACCGTCTTGGTGTTGGAGGCCCATATGATGTGGCACCTCGTGAGCTCGTCTCCATGACCGAAGGGAATTTCCCATGCTCGGCCATCTTCCTTGAGGGGCTTCCGAAGATGGAAGTGTCGCCCTCGTCAGAGGGTGGTCGCCTCGGACTTGATGAAGTCGTTGTAGGCGTACTCGTGGGAAGTAGGCGAAGATGCCGTACGTCCAAAGGCGAAGATGCCTTGAGAACACTTGACGAAGATGCTGAAGTGGTTGTTGTAGTCGTAGCACCGTCTTGGTGGTGGTCGTCTCGCGGTCGTCTTTTGTGCTCTTGAAGCTTGGACTTGGCGTGAAGTAGAGCTTGTTGGGACTTGTGCATTTGTGCTTGGTGAGCATCTTCATGATGATGGTGTCATTGTCGCACTTGATCTCGTAGTAGATGTCGTTCGTCGTTGTCGTGCACATGATGCTTGGAGGTGACTTGCCCTTCATGACGATGTGGATCACGAACGTGATGGTGGTCGCCATGTAGATGTGGACGAGGACGATTTGCACTTGCATCGTTTTCGCTCAAGACTTGTGGCTTGAATGCCGCCGCCTTTGAAGATGACGAAGGGAAGAAGACTTGATCAAAGCTCTAATCTCCTCCATCCTTGCATCTTGCTCCTCTTTATGTGCGGAAAGCTTCTTGTCGATGTAGTCCCTTTTCCTTGCTTCGGAGAGATGAATGTCGATGGAGAGGTTCTCCATGCGCTCTTGCAATCTTGATTGTGCGCCTTGCATTTGTCGTTGTAGATCGAAGATAGACGCTTTGGTGATGTAGTTGTTCACGCCGTCGTTGTTGTCGAAGACCGGAGATGAAATGCCTTGCCTATCCATCACAAGACTCGAGCAAATATGAGTGGGAGAAAGCGAAGAACTTATACCAAACGTACCTTGACCGATGTTGAAAATGGATCAATGATCACTCAATGATGTAAAAAGGAAATAGCACAATTGGTACCAATTCTTGTCGGTTCTCACACCTACACAAGTAAGGCTTATGGTATAGCTTGGTGAGGATAGTGGCACAAAAATTTGATGCAAAAATGTTAGCAAGAGTCAATAATGTTGAAAGAGATTCACAAATTCGCAAGAGAAACAAGTAGACCAATAGCAATGAAAGGCACACGGAAACGCACACACGGATAGATAAATGGGGCCGTGCAACCAAGGAATGAGCTCAAAATGTGGAATCCACAAAAACGCTTGTGTTGCACAACTCAAGAGAGACGCTAGCACGATTGCTCAATAGGCGGATACGACACTTGTGCACAACCTATAAGATGCAAAATGGATAAAATTCTATCCCAAGTATGCTATGTATGTATGGTTCCCGGTGTTTCTCTCAAGATGATCCAAGATGACCGGATATGACAATCTTATATGCGATGTGGTATGATGCTATGGCACTTGCTTACAAGCTTCTTTGCTCTTTCTCTTTTGCTTAAAAGCTTTTTTTTTCTATGTATGGCCACTTTGCACAATGCACAAACCAAGATAGCAATTGTGTATATGCGGGAACGATATTGTGACACAATTGATGATATGATACCAATATGATATGGTATGTATGCAATGGATGGTGTAGATCACTAATGTGCACAAGTAACGTGGCCGGCAATACTCAAATGGCTAGTCTCGATAGGCAAGTAACGCAAAATGGGCTAGGGGTTAACAATGCAATTGCAAGGGGAATATACAATGGTGTCGTCGATGTTACCGTCCTTTGAGATGATGAGTGGCGGTGTTCTTGATGTAGATACCAAGATGATAGAGACTCGTCCCTAAGTAGCCGAAACACCTTAGGAAACGGAAAAACATGAACTCAAAATCTCAAATGACAAATGTCAAATGGTGGTAGCGGAAAGCGGTGGTGGTTATGAAGCTCAATGGGATTGCGGAAATGCAATTATGGGTTATGGTGTACGCAATGCGGAAGTGGAGGGTAAGATGGTGAACTATACACGGTGTCGGATTTGCAAGCACGGTCCCTAAGTAGCCTAAACACCTTAGGAGACACAACTCTCAACACAGAACAAAATTGGGTTAAGTTGGGGGTGGTGGAAGTGTATGGTGGTCAAGCCTATGCGGAATTGGCGGTGGTGGTTGATGAAGAAGCAACCGTCCTAAGTAGCCGAAACACCTTAGGAGACTCGAATTACAACTCAAACAACCATGGGAAACAAAATTGGTTAGGTTATGAAGTCAGTGGTGGAGTAGCGGAGGATGTGGTGGAAGCCCTAGGCAAACTTGCCAAATTTCACAAAATTTGATGGAGTTAAATGATGTTGGTGGTATTTTTGTTGGAAGGGGGATGTCAATAGCTTCAAAACGAGCTAAAGAACGTCAAAATCGGAGTTCGGATGAATTAGTTATGGGCAAAACAAAAATCAGCCGAAGTTGATATCTACAGGTAGCGGACGTCCGCTAATGGACGGAAACACTGTGGCCGGACGTCCGGTCTGGTCGGAAATCCGCTATTTCAGATCGGGTTAGGGGTTCCGGTCGTCCGGTGGATGACGGATGTCCGGTCAGTCCAGGGGCTCCGGACGTCCGGTAAAGTGACGGTCGTCCGATGGGTCGGGGTCAACGCGAGATGCGAGATCCGGGGCGCAATTTTGAGCGGAAAATGGAGATTTCGGGGTCAAAATTGACGAGATTTCGTGGATGGAAGATGGGGAAACTTGGGGAGATGCTAGATCCACTCGAAACCAAGCAAATCCATGGATCAAAATCAACAAAACTTCATCTAACCAACAAATCACAAAAAAAAATTGGGGCTATTTTTGGTGGGGATTTTCGAAATTGGGGAAGAACACAACAAAATCAAGCTAGAAAACAAAGGGTAGGGGCTCCAAAAACGTGATCAACCTTGCTCTGATCCAAGATGATGTAGGGCGGAACCCTATGTGGACGATCTTTCACGTTTGGAGAGGATCCCTACGAGGAACACGAAGAACGAGCGGAACAGCACGAGGGAAATCACGTGGAAAACACAAGAGAATCACTCAAACCAACAAGATCAATCACACATGTGCTAGATCGATGAACACAAAGGGAGATACATGATCCAAGGTCAACAAAGGACGATACAAGAGGTAACCGGGTTCTTCTCCGTGAGGAGGTCTTGATGGGGGCCACCCAAGAGGGGGTCTTGAATCCAAGGTGGATCTTCTCCGAAGAGGGGCCGCGGTCTCTCTCGTGGAGTAGATCCGGTATGGATGAGCGAAGCTCTATCTAATGAGCTAAATCAACGCTAACCCTAGCTAGGAGGAGGTGGAGGAGTATATATAGTCTATGTCCACGAAGGGTAAGTGAGAGAGAGGATACATGGGCCTCGGGCCCAACACTGCATCTTGTGAGACAGTACGGACGTCCACTGGGGCGGTCGTCCGGTGGCTTCGTGGGCGTCCGGACGTCCGGTAGACTCCGGACTTCCGCTAATTCGGCTGGTGTTGTGGCACCGATCGTCCGTGGGGCGGTCGTCCGCTTCGGCTGGAGAGTATGGCGGTCGTCTGCAAGGGCCGGACGTCCGCTGGGGCTCGCGTTGGCTGGGTCTTCAGCGCCGGTCGTCCGCCAAGGGCAGACGTCCGCATTGTGAGAGGCCGGTCGTCCGGTGTCGTCCGGACGTCCGCTCGCTGGAGCTTCTTCGACAGCTCCTTCTCTTGGTCCTTGTACTTGGCGTCCTCGCTAGCTCGTCCATGGTCTTCCTCCTTGTTCCTGGTCATGCATAGCACACATATTTGAGGTAGTAACCATGTCTCACATGTGGAAAGTGAAGGTTCAGAGAGGAGCGAGTTCACCTTGTGTCCAATGGCGTATATTCGAGGTCTCGTCATATATCCACTTGGGGTTTGGAGAGCAGTCGGAGTGTACATGGGGATGAACGTGGGATGCTCTGCATCATCTCCCCTCCCTTGGTGAAGATCCGACCTCGGATCGTGATCCTCATCACCATGGAAACGGTTGTCGGGGACGAACTTGTCGTTGGACGGAGTTGAAGACATGGCGCAATCCAAGTAGTCCAAGGTGTCGCCGGAGTGATAGACATGCAAAAAGAGCAAACACAAGCAACACTCGAAAATACAATGGTTAGCGCACACAAAGTGTCCATCATGTAAGAATGAGTCCGTGCGGCAAGATTGGTCGTGACAAAGCGCATGAAGCTTATCAAGATGATCTAGAATGAGATACAAAGCATTCATGGGTGGAAATGCAATCATTGTGCACACAAATGTGTTGTGAATATGATGAATGCAACCACGGTGCAAAATGATGTCATAGTGAGACGGTTTATCAATAGCATGAATATGGCAATGGATGCTCAACATGATTATGTTATCATGCAATTGATGATAGGCAATGTGATCATTATGTATGAAGATGCCATCAAGAAAGATCACAACAAATTTGCTAAGAAAATGCGCAAGTTCATATATCATGGATGACATTGAAATTGAAGATGCAACAAGGCAATCATAATGTGGATCAATCCATGTATAAGATGCAAATTTGTCATGGGTGGTGTTGTACCATAGCTCGATGTCGTGGCACTCCTCAACTTGAAGGTCCATAGGGTCCATCTTCAATGTCGCTCCTCCGCTCATGAGATGTATCATGTAGACAACAAGAAGGAAACAACACGAAAGAGTGACCCATCCAATATGTGGAATTGAGGATGGCTCAAAGGGAAGGAGGTCACCTTTAGGAGGTTCTCGAGGATGATGGAGTTAGCATCTTGTATGCCTTCACATAACCAAGTTGTCTCGTGATGTTACCGCCTTGTGAATCCTTCAAAATGAAAGAACATGACAAACACTCAGAAAAACAAATGAGGTTAGCGGAAGTGCAAAACCTATCATTCGTGTGGTAAGATACCCAACAAGTGTATGAATCATGCTCATCATAAGAAAGGACAATGGAGCATTTCATAGTATGGAGACATATGATGCGATAACAACCAAATGCACTAGGCGCAAGTAAACAACCAAATGTACCGGACGTCCACTCGGGGCCGGTCGTCCGTTGGCTCGTGGGCGTCCGGACGTCCGGTAGACTCCGGACTTCCGCTAATTTGGCTCGGCGTTAGGCACCGGGTCGTCCGGTGGGGCCGTCGTCCGCTTCGGAGGAGAGTATGGCGGTCGTCCGGTGCGGGCAGACGTCCGCTTCGTTAGAACTGCGTTGGGCTGGGTCTTCAGCGCCTGGTCGTCCGCTTTCGTTGTGAGAGAGGCCGGTCGTCCGGTGTCGTCCGGACGTCCGCTTCAGCTGGAGCTTCTTCGACAGCTCCTTCTCTTGGTCCTTGTACTTGGCGTCTCGCTAGCTCGTCCATGGTCTTCCTCCTTGTTCCTGGTCATGCATAGCACACATATTTGAGGTAGTAACCATGTCTCACATGTGGAAAGTGAAGGTTCAGAGAGGAGCGAGTTCACCTTGTGTCCAATGGCGTATATTCGAGGTCTCGTCATATGTCCACTTGGGGTTTGGAGAGCAGTCGGAGTGTACATGGGGATGAACGTGGGATGCTCCGCATGAGGAGGTCAAGCAACGCGCAGTCCTGACAGAGATGGAGATGGCTCTCGAGGAACCCCCCGTGCCCTCGGAGCCTCCCGAGGCTCCAGGTCCGGAGGGCTCATGAGGGCCAGCGTCCTCATCGCGCGTCGTCCGCTACCTCAACATCCCTTCACCCCTGACCATATCAGGTGACACCTTTCCAAGTTTCATTTTCAGCTAGGAGCGCCCCTCGGGCTGCATCATTCCCAGGCCGCGCGGGTCCGTCCCTGCGGTGTGTATCCGTTTTGCTTATGTTCTTTACTTACCTTGTTGGGGGCGCCCCTCGGGCTGCATTATCCCCAAGCTGCTCGGGCCAGACCCAGTGGCGTATGCTTCCTCTGCACCTATCTAGATTTTCTCCTTCGTGCTTAACCTGATTCACGCAATTATTGCCTCTTACTTGTCGCGGGCCTCTTCGCCCTAATGCAAAGCGCTTGCACGTTAAAAGGGGGTACCTTTGCATCGCGACTCATGGGCTCTTACTGGCTCTCCAACCCTCACCCCCTGGCCTTGACCCACGGCATCACGACCTGTCATACCAGCGGCGGCTGAGCTCGCTCGAGGGCCGGGACCTGCGGACGTAGAGCATTTGCATTCTAACACTGCAGGAACACACCAATGATAAAGGCCCAGAGCCAGGCGCAACCCGCCTCCAGGTAGGGCCTCGTGATTCCCGCGCTAGCTCACGGGTGCCCAGATACACCTCTCCTAGCCCTACCGTGCCGGCCACGTGTCGTAGGCGGGGCTGTACACGCCTGGGGTTCCTCCCGTGAGGGGAGCCCCTCCCACGAACTGGAAGCACCATGCTCTGTTGGACGACACTGCCGAGGAGCGGCTATGCCCGTACACATACGGAAGCGCTATGCTCCGTGCTGATGATAAACAATTGAGGGCGGCTCACAACCGTATCAACCTCAGGGAGCCCAGAGCTCAGTGTATTGCGCCATCGCAACGCCTCCCCTCGGGAGTGCTGCACGAGGGGGCTGGACACGGGGGCTGCGCCCGGGCCACGCCCGAACATACGCCACCCAGCCAGGTCCCTCGGACCTGGTCGCCGCGCGCCTCCCCGAGCGGAGCCAAGGTATGAAATTCGTTTGAACGTCAAGGGGGACTCCTGAGCATCGCGACTTAGGAGCCTAACTGGTCACGTAGCCCCTCACTCCTTAGTCCCGCCCTTGGTCTCCGGTCAGGGCTAACGGCGACTGAGGTAATGCGCGGGGCCGGGCCCTGCCGACGTAGAACGACCAATCCACTCCTATGCCTCCTGTCCCTACTTGCTATTCGCGCGTCAAGGGGGACTCTTGAGCATCGCGACTCAGGAGCCTAACTTGCCACGTAGCCCCTCACTCCTTAGTCCCGTCCTTTGTCTCCGGTCGGGGCTAACGGCGGCTGAGGTATGCGCGGGGTCGGGCCCTGCTGACGTAGAACACACGCAAGTAGGAGGGAAGAATGTGAATTCAAAGCAAATATTACAAGCCATAAGTTGTTTCACAACACCAAACACAAGTTTAAACGCCTCCACGAGGCATGGTGCATGTTGCAGGAATTAAAAACAGAACAGGAGCTGCGAAGGGATCACTCTCCTGTGGTGCCCCCACCTCCCGAGGCCGCGGAGCTGGCGGCACCACGCCCAGGCAAGGTGCTGAAGGCACGAAACTTCCCCAGCAGGGCCTAGGCTCGGCATTTCATGGCCTCGATAGCGGCAGCGGCAAGGTTGCCGCTACGGGCTCCAGCAGGCCGTCAAGGTCGACGCTGGGGTCGCGAAGGTAGACGTGGTGAGGATCTGTGTCCGGCCTTGCAGAGAAAACGGGGCGCCTCGGCCTCGGCCGTGGGGCCGAGCCGTCCGCGACATCTTCAAGTGCTCGGACCAAGAAAGGAAGCAGCTCGGCGGGGCCGTCCCTCCGCACCAGCCAACGGCTTCTCCAGGCCACCCTCGTAGAGCGTCTTCAACGCGGCGCGAGCCTTCTCCTCCAACTTGGCGAAGGCCACCCGATCCTCAGCCAGGATCTTTGCCTTCCTGTCGAGCTCCATCCTCTCCGCTTTCAGCGACTGCTCCAGCATCTCCAACCGGCCACGGCAGCCATCAAGCTCAGCGTCCTCCCGAGTCTTCATCTCCTTCTCCTGGCGGCCGCGGACTTCCTTCGCGAGCTCGTCGCGCAAGCCCTACAGCTCGGCCTCCAGCGCCTTGCAGCGGTCCCGGGCGTCCGCGGCGTCGCCCTGGGCGGCATCGCGAGCGGCCCTGGCCTGGCGAGCGGCTTGCTTCTCCCCATCGGAGGCCGACGCGGCTTGGCTCAGCACCGCTCGGACGGAGGCAGCAGAGCGGGCCCAGCCTGAAGCCAGCTCCAGGCGCTCGGCCATCAGACGGGGATCAGCGTTTTGGAGATCCTCTTGCAGCCGGCTTAGCTCGGCCGGCTTGATCCAGATGGCGAAGGATCAAGAGGCTGGAGGCCGTGAGCAGGTGTAGAAGACGGCAGCGTGATCACGGCTTGGGAAGAAGGAGCCCCCTGGGCCTTGGGCACCTCAACAACAACGTCAAGCCCAGGCACCTCCGGAGTCAGCGGTGTCGGGTTTCGGGTTCCGACAGACCCTCTAGGTTCGAACTCTGGGGTGCACGCGGAGATCTCACCCCACCTACCTGCACCTCGTCGCCTCGCAAGGATCTAAACTACGCAAAGAACAACACAAAAGACACAAAGGTTTATACTGGTTCGGGCCACCATTGTGGTCTAATACCCTACTCCAGTGTGTGGTGTGGTGGATTGCCTCAAGGGCTGATGATGAACAATACAACGAAGAACAGCCTCGCGGGGGTCTGTTCTTGGCCGGTGCGACAAACTGCTAGGGGGAGTTCGGTCTCTCTCTCTCTCTCTCTCTCTCTCTCGATTGCTCGATCTCTAGCTGCTGCAGGTTGGATCCTCTCTTTTCCTGTGGGTGGCTAGTCCTATTTATAGGCAGAGGCCCTGGGCCTCTTCCCAAATATTGAGCGGGAAGGGCGCCAACAATTGGCCATGTTGAAGGGGAACATCTAGTACACTTATCCTGACTAAAGTTAGTCCTTGCCTGCCTAAGGCTCTGGCGGTGACGCCGTCTTGGGCTCCACGATGACTTCCTTCCTGCCGTTCGTTGGTCTTGGTCTTGTTGCAATCAAACGGTTGCCTTTGCTTGATGCTCTCGCCTGCGCTTGCCTCCTTTGCACCAAAGAGGAAATGAGGACACTGCGCGGGCTGGCGCCCTTGGTCATCATGGCTTGCGTCATGGGCACCTCGTGAGGTACCCCGCCTTGATCTCTCCGCCTCCTCGCGAGCCAGCCTGACGAGGCCGCGCCTGAGGAAGCTTCTTGTCGTCCGCCCCGCGAGGCTTGGCCCCTCGCGAGGGTCTTGAGCTTGTGTTGATGAAGATGGGCCGTACTGGGCCACTCCTTGAGCCACGCCGCAGGCCGCAGGCAGGCAAGTCTGGGTACCCCCGTTCCCAGAACGCCGACAATAGCCCCGGCCCAATGCGCGCTGGACTTGGCCGAGCAGAGAAGCGAAGGGCAGGAGCGCCGCTGGCCCTAACAGCTCAAGGGTTTTGGGCGCCGCGTGGCGGTTGATGGGACGTGGGCGTCTCCGCTTCCCCACGACGCCTCAGCGACAACACGAATTGACAAGTCCCTGCATGCAAAGCGGGTCATGATTACCTGTGATCGTGGAGGTCGACGATTGGCCTTCCCCGGCTATAAGTACGGAACGGCGCGTGCCCTTCCAGTTCATCTCTTCTTGCTCCTCCTTCTTCTCCATCCCTTGCTCCACTTTGCGGCAATGGCTCCGATCCGCCGGTTCTCCGCGGAAGAGAAAGGAAAGGCTCCCCGAGAGGGTCCCGACCCGCTTCTACCGAAGAAACGGCTAGCCCTCTGTCGTCGAGATGAGGGCGCCTGGCAGGAGGGTTCGAGGCCTTGGCACGAGCGGCCGCCACCAGGGTTCCCGCTGCCCTTGTACGCCCGCATTGAGGGCCCTGAAGGAGTTGTCGCCGAGCGCCATGGACGACGCTGCCGTCGGCGCCGGCGGGTCACGGCGGTGCGTGTTGTTCCTCCTGGAGTCCATGCCGAGGGCTCCTCCCGGGAGTTTGTGCTCCACGCCGCCATGCCTCTTCAGTCTTGGATTCGCCTTCCTCCCTCCTTCACATTCGTGATGCCGCAGAGGGGATCTCTTGAGCTCTGGTTGCAGCACGCCGGCTGCAGCGCTCTTGCGACCGAAGCAGAGGTCGCGGTCGTCGCTCCGGGCAAGGTCTTCATGACTCGAGGCTGGGGCGAGATCGCCCGGGTCTGCAGGACGAGGGGCGCCCTTGTGATCCACCTGGAGTACGACGGCGCTTCCGTGATGTTCTTCAAGGTCTTGACGCGTGGGGCGCCGGCTGGAGTGCTGCCACGAGAGAGGTGGTTGGGGCCTGCCGTGGCGAGGACCAGGCTCGCCGATCGCTCCTCGGCAGCTCCTCGAGCGGCAGAGGCGCCGGAGGGTCTAGCGACTCCCGAGCTCTTTCGCGACTCGAGACGAGCGACGACAGCCTCTGAGCCCCGAGCTTGCGTCGCTCTCGGAGCAGGCGGGCTCGTCGAGCCGCCGCCGCCTCGATCTGGATGGGGTTGGCGCCCGGTGCTCGACGCCCTTGTTGATGATGGCGTCTCTTGCGGAGGCGCGTGTAGTTGGCGTTCTTTAGGATCTGCTCCCTCTGTTCCCTACGAGGAATCGAAAAACGCGCCCCGTGGGTGCTTGTAAGGTGCCTGTGGTTTTGTTTGTTAATATGATCCTTGTCGTGAAGTAGTGCGAGATGCTCATTCCGTCTTAGCTCAGTTCCTCCTTTCGAACCACATGAGGGCTTGATGCTCATACCGACAGTCCCGGGTCCCAAGGCAGGCTTCGGTCAGCTGGTATGCTGTGTCAGCGATGCCATGGTCAAGGCCAGGAGGTGAGCGGCCCGGGGTCCAGTAAGAGCCCCTGAGTCGCGATGCTCAGGAGGTCCCCTTTAGCGCTCAAGCAGCCATCATTCGGTGAGAAAGGAGCGCGACGTTGCTAACACGGGATTGCCTTAGGTGCGAGGTCGGTGCTGCGATAGCTAGTGTTTCCGGAGGATGACTTATCTCGGGAGTCAGGAACCGCTTCCTGGTGCGGCGTTAGGTCCACGCATCGGCAGACGAGGAGTTGCCTGGCAAGGTCCCCGCGTGCCTCTTCCCTCTCGCCTTTGCTCCCCTTTCTGCTCTACGTCCTCGGGTCCCGGCCCTCGAGCGGGTCTCAGCCGTCGCTGGTATGCCAGGTCGCGATGCCGTGGACAAGGCCAGAGGGGAGGGCTGGAGAGCCAGTAGGAGCCCATGAGTCGCGATGCTCAGGTACCCCCCCTTTAACGTGCAAGCGGTTCACGTGGACGAGAGTGAAGAAGACGCAGTGAGGGCCTCGCCTGGCGTTGCTGCTTGAAGAGATCCTGCAGGCCCATCACAAGAAGAACAAGAGTTCACCATGACAAGCGACGGTCAGCCGTTGGTTGCTCTGGAGGGGTGACGAGGCACTGAAGGCTTGACGAGGTGGCGCCATGCGGGCTGTCGCGCCGTGAGCTTCGGCCATTCAGGTTTGTCGGCGTTGCAGGGACGGACCCATGCGCAAGCGTCGTGCCATTAGGGAGCAGCTCCATCAGTTGGTGTCAATCGAGCGGGCGACTAGGTCAAACACGTTAATCACGAAGGAGCAAGTTCATTTACATAGGTGTAGGGAAGGCAGACATCGCTGGGTCTGGCCCGAGCGACTTGGGGATAATGCAGCCCGAGGGGCGCCCCCAATAAAGTAAGCTAAGAACATGAAGCAAAAAGGGATACATGCCGTAGGGACGGACCCACGCGGCCTGGGAATGATGCAGCCCTGGGGGGCGCTCCCAGCTGAAAATGAAACTCAAAGGATGTCATCTGATAACGTTGAAGACGAAGGGATGCTGAAGTAGCGAACGCTGTGGGCTGCGGAAGCCGATCTTCACGAGCCCCCAGGCCCAGGAGCGTCGGGAGGCTCCAGAGGCGCTGGTGGCTCCTCGCGAACCATCTCCATCTCCGCCAGGACTGCGGAACGCCTGGCCTCTTGAGCCTCCAGGATGCTTCCTATGAGTGGCGTTGGCAGCCGTTGACCAAAGAAACCGTAAGGCATGCGAACGTAGCTGTGGGTTGGACCTTCACAACGCGCCCTACGCGAGGGAAGCGCCTCGAGAGGCGGCTCGGTTGAGCCCTGGTATGTCGATGCAGACACGCAGCCCACCATCCTCGCTGGATGGGGAGCTACGGCGGTAAGCGGCAATGCCACTCATGACTCTTGACTCCTGCAGCTCCTGAATGATCTGGCTGACGAACTCCTGAGGGTTTGGCCCTCCTTGCCTTGCTCCTTCCTGAGGGAAACGTGCTTTGAAACACGCCTCCAAGTGGTGCCCAAGCGCCTTCCTCGTGATCTTAGCAAAGTCGGTGGCCCTCCAGAGAGAGCCCCGAGCCTTGCTCGAGGAGGCGCCGGGCGCGCCTTCCTATGCGACGAAGGAGGTGCCCCGAACAGTCACGGACCACGAGGGCCTGCCTCCCGAGGGGTCGGGCCAGGCGATGTCTTCTTCTTCTTGGGAGCAGCCTCGGGGAGCCTCCCGCTCCTGCGATCTGGGTCTTCAAGTGACGCATCTTGAAAAGCACGCTCCAGGGAGCACACTGCGTCCCTCTCTTCACAAGGCACCGTGATGACTCCGCCGCTTCCCGACATCTTGAGGACGTTGTAGCCGTGATGAGTCACGTCCATGAACTTGGCCAGAGTTGGGTACCCGAGGATGGCATTGTATGGCAGGCGAATGTGCGCGACGTCGAATACGATGAGCTCGATGCGGTAGTTGTCGCGTGCCCCGAAGGTGACAGGGAGGCGGACCTGCCCAATCGGAACCGTGGAGCCATCGGTGACTCCGGAGAAAGGCTTGATTGGCTGAAGCTGATTGTACGACACTTGGAGATTGTTGAACGTCTCGGCCAGACGGGACATTGAGCCCTGCTCCGCCATCAATGAGGGTCCTGGTGACTTGCACGTTCGCGATGATCGGGAACAAAGCATCGGGAGGACTCACTGTGGTCACAAGACTTGAATTGATCCGGCCGAAATTTGAATGTGATGGCGCACGCTGACCACCTAAGAGGACGCGTGGCTTCGAGCTTGGGGAGGACTGCATTCACTTCGGGCAACCGCTTGAAGATGCGTTGAGAGGTGGGGCTTGAGCTCCGCCCAGGATGCAAGCGATCGCGCATGGCTCTGAAGCCCCGGCCCCTCGTCCTGATGGTGGTCCTCATTTCTCCTTGGCTGCGGTGGCAGAGGAGGGAGGCCTGCGTTGCCTTGCGGGCGATCCTCGCGAGGCTGATCCCTCCAGCCTCCCTTGCAAGGCGGGTCCCTCCAACCTCCCTCGCGAGGCTGATCCTGCCAGCGGTCCTCGCGAGGTCGGTCGCGCCACCCTTGGCGAGGGCCGCGGTCTTCCCAGCGTCCTGTGTTTCTTCCTCCCCCTCGGCCGTAGCCTCGATCACTGTGGTCGGGGCGTCGACCGATTCGCCCTTCTCGCACGGCTCGGAGTTCTTGACATTCATTGGTGTTGTGGGTGTGGAGGTCGCGGTACACACACTACCGGCTGCCCTTGGAAGACTCGGGCTGATCTCTGCCTCGCTTGGTATCTGGTTCTGCTGCGAGCACGGCAACCCCCTTGCGCTTCACATCCTTGATCTTGGGCTTCTTCTCTTCTGGGCCAGCGGCTGGCAGCTTGAGGAGGGAAAGGCGTCCTTCCTCAGCCCTGGCGCACTTGGTCGCCAAGTTGAACAGCTCCAGGGATGTGCACAAGTCTTCATGCATCGCCAGCCCCTCCTTCATCTTTACGTCACGCACCCCGTCGGAGAAGGCCGAGATGATGGCCTCCTCGGTTACCTTGGGAATCTTGAGGCGTGCGTTGTTGAAGCGCTGGATGTACTTGCAGGTTTCTCTGGCTGCCGCTTGATGCGGGCGCATGTCGCCACGGCAAGAGGCCGGTCGCGAGTGCCTTGGAAGTTGGCGATGAAGCGGGTGCACATCTCGTCCCAGAGGAGATCGTGCGAGCTGTGTTCGGGGAGCTAGAGTGCGGGCACCGTCCTTGAGCGCCATGGGAAACCAGTTCGCCATGACCTTCTCGTCACCGGCGGCTTGATGCCCAGCTCAGAGCTGGAGGAACTCCGCAGGTCGGCCGTGCCGTCGAAAGCGAGGGGGCAGGTCTGCTTGAACTTGCTGTGCCACGTGACGCCGCGTAGCTCGGGCGGCGGCGCGGCAGCCTGCAGCGGATGTACGGGAGGCCTTTGGTGACGAAGGGCCTGGTCTTGCGGGTCCCCATCGCTGCCCATTGGGAGCAGCGAGGGTCTTAGCGTCTTGGGGAGCAGAACTTGTCAGGTCGTGTGGGCGGTCGGGGAGCACTGGGCAGCTTCTTGGGGCGAGGGACCTCTTGGCAGCTCTGCTCTTCTTTGTTGGTGGTGCCGGACGGAGTGGGTTCCGCCCAGGGGCCACGCGCCTTGGGGCCAAGGCGCCTTCTTGAGGGGGAGGCGGCTGAGGCGCCCCCGGAGCTTCATCGCCCGCGCAAGGCGGGGCGCGGTGCAATGAGAAGGACGGCGCGAGGGAGCCCCCCTGCGGCGCGGACGAGCTCGGCGACTCGGTCGAGCCACTCTTCGTAGACGTCGTCGACGGGGCGGTAGCGCAAGAGCTCGTTTGCCGCGATGAGCGCGACTCGAGCCTCCATGGGCGCGCGGAGCGCGCGAGACGAAAGAACCACCGGGCGGCGAAGGAGTAGCGGTACGGCCGTCTCGCCTTACGGACGGATGCTGGGACGATGCTTGCTGCTCGTTCCCCGCCGGGCCGGTGGCGGCGTTGACGGCAGGCGATGGGGAACGGCGGGGGCGGCCGCCGACGGGGGCCGTCTGGGCGACGCGGGTAGCGAGAGCGGCTCGGCGCTCGGCGCGGGCCCGACGAGCGTCTGACATGGATGCGGTGGGCGGCGAAGAACAGGGCGGCGGAAGGCAGATTCTGACGCACCCCTACCTGGCGCGCCAAATGTCGGGTTTCGGGTTCCGGCACACCCTCTAGGTTCGAACTCTGGGGTGCACGCGAAGATCTCACCCCCTACCTACCTGCACCTCATTGCCTCGCTAGGATCTAAACTACGCAAAGAGCAACACAAGAGACACAAGGTTTATACTGGTTCGGGCCACCATTGTGGTGTAATACCCTACTCCAGTGTGTGGTGTGGTGGATTGCCTCAGGGGCTGATGATGAACAATACAAGGAAGAACAGCCTCGCGAGGGTCTGTTCTTGGCCGGTGCGACGAACTGCTAGGGGGAGTTTGGTCTCTCTCTCTCTCTCTCTCTCTCTCTCTCTCTCTTGATTGCTCGATCTCTAGCTCTGTTCTGGGTTCTGGATCCTCTCTTTTCCTGTGGGTGGCTAGTCCTATTTATAAGCAGAGGCCCTGGGCCTCTTCCCAAATTTTGAGCGGGAAGGGTGCCAACAATTGGCCATTTTGAAGGGGAACATCTAGTACACTTATCCTGACTAAAGTTGGTCCTCGCCTATCAAAGGCTCTGGCGGTGACGCCGGCTTGGGCTCCACGATGACCTCCTTCCTGCCGTTGCGTTGGTCTTGGTTTTGTTGCACCGAAATGGCTGCCTTTGCTGGATGCTCTCGCCTGCGCTTGCCTCCTTTGCACCAAAGAGGAAATGAGGACATCATGCTGGCGCCCGCTGGCGCCTCTTGGTCGTCATGGCTTGCGTCATGGGCACCTCGTGAGGTACCCCGCCTTGATCTCTCCGGGCCTCCTCCGAGCTACTGATGAGGCCGCCGAGGAAGCTTCTGCCGTGCCCGCCTCATGAGGCTTGGCCCCTCGTGAGGGTCTTGAGCTTGTGCTAATGAAGATGGGCCGTGCTGGGCCACCCCTTGAGCCACGCCACAGGCCGTAGGCAGGCAAGTCTGGGTACCCCCGTTCCCAGAACGCCGACAAGCGGGACCACGGGGGCTGACTCACCCCCAGAGCGCCCCTGCTGGGCTCGCGAGGATGACCGAGCAGGGGAGGCGCGAGCTTCGCTGCCTCCTTTCCCCGCAGGCGGAGCCGCAGCCACGGCAGGCGAACCCGTCTCAAGCAGGGCCGCAGGAGCCCCCTTCGCCCTCTTTGCTGCAGGTGCCGACCTGGTCAAGAAAATACAGACGTCAGGCCCTAGCGGCAGAAGCAAGGCAAAACACGGATCGAGCACTTACTGGTCGCTGCCCGCGGGCTCAAGCAGCTTCCGGCCGAACTTGAAGCCTGAAAGCCTGCAGCTAGGGTCAGCCTTGGGAGGCCCGGAAGCTGTAGGCGCGTCGAGAAGGCCGGAGCTGGCCTCAGACTGCCTCGGAGTCACAACGTACCCCAGGGGAACCAGCCCCGACCTGCCCTTCCTCGGGACCAGAGGAGAATCCTCCCCTCCTTGCCTGGCATCGGCCTCATCATCGTCCGGCATGGAGCGAAGGGCGCGGGACCTGCGCCAAGGGAAGGAGTTGCCCGACTCCTTGCCAGGCGCCTCGAAGCCAGAACCTTCTCCTTCCACCTCCTCTTCTTCCTCCCCGCTCCCGCTGGAGTTGCTGGAGGAAACGTTCATCGTCGCCAACATCGCCAGATCCTCGGGAGCCCTGGCGGGCACCAGCCCCTCACCATTGAAGGTGGGCATGGTGCTCACCACTTGCTCCCAGTCATCGCGAAGGAACAAGGGGACGGGAGCGCCCTCCGGCATAACCACGTCCCCCCCCCCCCCCCCCGACCAAGGAATGGAGAGCCGCGCCAGGTCTTCGCCGGGGAGGGCCTCGGAGGTCGAGGCGAAGGTCGTCGCCTGCCTCCCCGATCTCCTAGCAGGCGAATGTTCTGGAGCGGAGTCACCCGATGTTCCAGAACTCCCTCAGAGCGTGGCCCGGTCAGCCCGCCACCCCCAAGTTGGCTGGCCACAGTCCGCATCTATCCTCTTCAAAGAACATCTTGGCCTTGAGAATCGACGAGCTCCGCACGAGACCACGCATCAACGCCTCGGGCTGCCCCGACGGCAGCGCCAATCGGGGATGGATGCGCCCGACGTCCACCATGACCCACTTGCTCCTGAAGCCTTCAGTCCTCTTCCCGGGCTTGGAGATGGAGTTGGAGCTGGAGGATGCGACGAAGCTCGCGCACGCAGTAATAGAGCCACGGGAAACCCGGAGGGAAAAGTAATGGCACAGCAAAGCCATCGAGGGTTTTATCCCAACGTGAGCCTCACAATAGTAGGCAAAAATCGCCAGGAGAAGAACGGAGTTGGGGTGAAGATGCAGAGCTTGCAAGTTGTACTGGTGGAGGACAGTGAAGAAGAACTCGGAAAAAGGAGGGACCAGACCGGCGACGATGGCACTCACGAAGAACGGGTAGAAGGTGCTCCCCTGGCCTTCAGGCTGATCGGAGCCGGCCTTGAGCACAGTCGCTCCCTTGTTGCCCTGCGCCACCGTCCTCCGGCGCATGAGGGCGAGATTCTTCGCCGACACGGTCGGAGGATCCAGAGCCGGGAGGTACCAGGCCTCAGTCGGGGTCTTGCGAGGCGCCATGGCTTGCAGGATGGGAAGGATTGAGGTAGATCTGGAGGATTTCGGAAGCAAGAAGGAGAAGGGCGAGAAAGGGGATCTGGAGCAAGACGAGCGAGAACAAGTACCAAGTCTGGCCCGGGCCTCCTTTTTGTAAGAAGGGCAGTTGCCTAGGCGTCGTGGGGAGGCGGAGACGCCCACAACCAATCAATCGCCATGCGGCGCCCAAGGCCGCATGCTGTTGGGGCCCGCGGCGCTTCGCACTTGCCCCTTCGCTTCTCTCTAAGCCAAGTCCGGGTGCGCCTTGGGCCCGGGGCTCACTGTCGGCGTTCGGGAACGGGGTCCCAGACTTGCACTCGCTGCGGCCTGCAGTGGCTCAAGTGGGGGCCTGGCGGCCCAGCTTCATCGGCTCAAGCTCAAGACCCTCGCGAGGCTAAGCCTCATGAGGCGGGACGACAGAACCTCCCTCAGAGCAGCCTCGTCAGGCCGGGCTCGCGAGGAGGCGGAGAGATCAAGGCAGGGTACCTCACGAGGGTGCCCCGTGACGCAAGCCATGACGATCCCGAGACTGGCGGGCGCCAAGGGGCGCCACTGCAAGATGTCCTCGCTTTCTCCTTTGGTGCAAAGGAGGCAAGCATAGGCCAAGGCATCGTGCAAAGGTTACCGCCGATTGCAACAAGACCAAGACCAGCAGAACGGCAGGATGGAGGTCATCGTGGAGCCTGTGCGGCGTCACCGTCCGAGCCTTTAGCAACCAAGACCAACTTTAGTCAGGATAAGTGTACTAGATGTTCCCCTTCAAAATGGCCAATTGTTGGCGCCCTTCCCGCTCATTATTTGGGAAGAGGCCCAGGGCCTCCCACTATAAATAGGGCTAGCCACCACAGAGTAGAGGCATCTGGAAGAGACCTATCAGATAGAACCGTAGCAGAGAGAGAGAGAGAGAGAGAGAGAGAGAGAGAGAGAGAGAGAGAGAGAGAAAGTCGATCGGACTCACCCAAGCAGTTCATCGCACCAGCTCAAGAACAGCCCCCCGCGAGGCTGTTCTCCCTTTGTATTGTTCATCATCAGCCCCTGAGGCAATCCACCACACCACACACTGGAGTAGGGTATTACACCACATCGGTGGCCCGAACCAGTATAAACCTCGTGTCCCTTGCGTTGTTCTTCGTTCGTAGTTTAGATCCCTCGCTAACCGTTCACGCATGAACTGATAGGGGAAAGATCTCCGCGCGCACCCTAGTGTTCGAACCTTAAGGGTCTACCGGAACCCGAAATCCGACACCGACGGCCTGGCCTTCTCTCGTCGGCCACGCGGCTTAGGCAAGGGCCCGTCCGGCAGTGGGCTGGGTCGAGGTGGACCTCCCTTCCATGGTGGTGGCTTGCCCCGATCTGGTTCTGCCGGATCTTGGCCCTAACACTCTTCTTCCGTCAAGTCATCTCTCTGCCGTATATTGACCTCTTGGATCTGGCCACTGACGAGTTTCGGTCTTCCCTGTCGAAGATCCATATGGGTTGGCGTATGTCGCCCCTGGATATCTAGATTGGAAAGGCTTCGGTCCCACACGCTCATATTATCAGCCAACAAGGCCTTACGAGGGCGCGACACGAAGCTTCGCTTTCTTATCTGTGCCATGGGACATGTCTAAATCAAGATTCCGAAGGCATTAATAGAGGTGGGGAAGATCATGGCGGCTGCGACTCGTGGTCTTAAGCTTCGGTGAAAGCGTGTATTGGATGCGATGAAGATTGTGTTCCAGGTGTATGGTGACTTGTAACAGCGGCCTCGACAAGCGGGGGCGGCAGCACAGGAGGACTGCATTTTATGTGGTGCTCCTCGAGTACCGAGTCTTGATCCCCAGGGTGAAAACCCAATGTCTGGCCTTTATTGGTTGTACCTGGCAATTGCCTTGTTGAAGGGATTGTTTCAGGTGGACTCGGACTTTCTCTGGATGAAAATCCGAGATCTTCGACCGGGCAACGACAACGCTTCTGCATTGTTTCCTTCTTGGAGGCGTTGATTTTCAAGAATCTCTTTTGTATTCCACGTGTTTTCTTTGCTGGTGGTTAGAGTGATGCTGCTGCTAGTATTGTTCACCATGGCGGGGTCTTTTTTCTTTCTTTTGTTCTTTCGCTTTTTCTTTTTTGGCTGTGCGTATTCTTGATGTCTTTGGACATCTTGTTGGTACAGATGCCGGGTGTAATTGGTATCTTCGCGATATTAATATATCCCCTTTGTCGAAAAATTAGGAATAATAGCTCCCACGTCTGAATTTATGTCTTGATGGTGCGTCTAACGTCGTTGAAGATGTGTCGACGTGTGTCTCCGACGTGCTGGTCTTCGGTGGATCTTAGGATCCAATCTTCTTTCGTGTGCTTAGATCTTCCCAATCTATGTTTCCCTTTATCAACAATGGTTGTTGTTCTTGTGTGATGTTCATGTACGGGTCTTAGTACGACGAATTACCGACTCTCTATTACAACAAAGTTTGACTAACTCCTCGGAATTCAGATGGTCTGGTTCGGCCTATTGGCTCGTTGGACCGCTCATGTGTATTGTTACCAGAAGGGTAACCTGGTGGCCCACAAAACATGTAGGATCCAACCGGGACAAAATCGTACGACCCTAGGGTCGACTGCACCACACATCGTACGCAGAACAGAGCTAACTTCGCCGCAAGATTTCAGGTCGGCCGCCAGCCGTCGGGTCTCAAGAACATGCTCGCCGGAGTAGAGCACGTCGACACGCAGCCCTGCCGGTTTCTCCAGCACCCAACCCTCCTCACCACACCGGTCTCAGTCTTCCGTACCATTGGTCATGCAAGCCAACCGCCGGAACATGTGGGAGGCAGTCGCTCCTAAGTGCATCGGAGAAGAGCACGTTGTTGTCTTCCGCCTTCTCTACCATCAACCTCTGCTCTGCTCTCCCCACCAGTCCCCAAGTCGTCCACAGCACCGTGCATCAGAGAAAAGAGGACCAAACCTAAGGTTTACCCATTGCCCTCTTACACGAGGTGCGGGTCAAACCCGAACCTGTGAATTTTGTGATAGGTTTGCATGTCCAATAACAAGTGCAAACGGGACCGGATCACTTCAATCTTGACCGGTAGGCCCTATTGACCGGCTCTAGTGAAGGAGTGTGATGAGAGCAACGCGTCTTTAGTTTATTCCAACGTTTGTAATCGTCGCTAGTTGGTCCATAGATCTGGCAATAGTTTTTTGTTACTTATACATGGTGTTCTTTGTACTGTCGTGACAGATTATGAATAGATCGAAAGTTTGTCTTAAAAAAAGAGAAAATCTTATTTGGAGGATGACAGTTTTTATAAAGTAGCATGGCAAAATTTTCTAATTTTTCAGGGCGTGGCATTTTTATAAATTTGTGCGTATTTTATTGCTAATGGCAATTTTTTTATCTAGAAGATGGCAGTTTTAAAGTTTAGCATGTCAAAGAAGTCTAGATCACTCAGACTTTTTTTCGTTTTAAAGTTTAACGTGGCATTTTTCAAACAAAAAAAAACCGTTTAATTGGTCCTTTTTGGGTCAATCGGGGCTCTCGCCCTGGCGTGCCCCCTGGCAAACGACCAGAAAGGGTCGCTAGGAGCTGCTCAGCTCCTTGGCGATGGCGATCTAGCGCCAGTTATTGGGCCCTAAAGAATTTATGTCCGAAGTGTGGAGAAATGCTTAAGAAGCAGCCGGCGCGTCACAGTGGTAGGATGGGTTTGTTGCACCAAGCCACCAATCCAAGCTAACGTACGCGCATCCGTGGATTGTGGTAGATCACTAAACCCCACTAAACCCGCTCCCTGTTCCTTCCTTGTTCCCGTTGGATCCCCTCTTGCTGCTGCCCTATCCTCCCACGATCGCCACCCAACTCCCACCCGTCCTCAGGCCCGTCGCCGTCAGTAGCCGCCGTCGACGTCACCGGTCGTTGCAACGCCCGTCGTCGCGTTCTCACATGTCACAGCTGACCCCTGCTCCTCCCACTTCTCCCCTACTAATACAAGCCCGGCCCACTGCTCCGAATTCAAACACTTGAGCCGCAACGTGCACGTGCCAGCACACTACAGCCAGCCACGCACGTAGGCACGGCAAGATCGCAAGGAAGAAGATGGTGAACTTGATCGAGGCACAGAAGCCGCTGCTGACGGGGATGATGAGGCTGGCCGGGCTCCGCCCCATCGACGTCGAGCTGGAGCCGGGCACCACCATGCACGTCTGGGCTCCCAAGCACCACGCCGGCAAGAAAGGCACCACCATCAGCCCTCACGACGCCAGCGCCGCCGCAGCCGCAGGGGGAGACGCCGCCGCCGCCAAGAAGCCATCAGGCGGCTGTCGCGGGAGCAGGAGGAAGGGCCCCGAGGCCAAGCCCAACGTGGTCCTCATCCACGGCTTCGCCGCCGAGGGCAACGTGACGTTCCAGTTCAACTTCGGCGTGCTGGTGTCGCGCTACAACGTGTACATCCCGGACCTGCTCTTCTTCGGCAAGTCGTCCACCACGGACAGCGCCGACCGGTCCCCGGAGTTCCAGGCGCGGTGCGTGGCGGCGGCGCTGGCGCGGCTCGGCGTGGCGCGCTGCGACGTGGTCGGGTTCAGCTACGGGGGCATGGTGGCGTTCAAGCTGGCGGAGGCGCGTCCGGACCTGGTGCGGTCGCTGGCCGTGTCCGGGTCGGTGGTGGCCATGACGGACGCCGTGAACCGGGAGACCATGGAGCGGCTCGGCGCCGGGTCCTCCGCGGAGCTGCTCATGCCGGAGACGCTCCAGGGGCTCAAGGCGCTCTTCTCCGTCTCCATGTACCGGAAGATGTGGTTCCCGGACAGGATGTACAAGGACTACCTCAAGGTAATCAGTCAAACACACCTATGTCTAAAACGCTAAATGTTACTCCCTCCGTCCCATAATGTAAGACGCTTTTTAATATTAGTGTAGTGTCAAAAAACGTCTTACATTATGGGATAGTGGGAGTAAGTAATTTGGAACTGTTTATTAGCTAAATGTGAATGATAATTTTTGGAATTGAAATAGTAGTTTTGCTGGGTTTGTTTGGGTGTATAACTGATGCACGTATATATGTTTTGCTTTGGTGATGAGAGTAGGCGATGTTCACCAATAGGAAGGAGAGGCTGGAGCTGCTGCAGGGGTTGCTAGACAGCAACATGGATGCAAAGATACCGACTTTCCAGCAGGTAAGTAAGCAGTGCCTTTGTTCAAGTCAAACCAAGCAACACCTACTTAATAATACTCCTACTACTATATTGCTCTGTTTACCAACCTGTCTTACACAGGCCTGGCTGAAACGAAAGCAGTTGCCTAGTGCCAAATTGCAAATATGGCACCATCGTCACAGCTTTAGATGCATGGCATGGCAGTCTCTGCTCATCTAGGAACCATGCAGACTTTTCCTTAAGCATGTCACTATATCAATGAGCTGCCTCTGTAATTAGTGACTTTGCTCCCGTTAGGCAACCTACCATTGACCAAGTACATATATGTGGGTTGGGGATACCATTGTCCACCTAACCAACTCAACCACAGGTTGATTCGCCTATTCCCTTTTTGTTAGAACAACAAAAATGGTCTCTGTTCCAAAGAGGGTTTCTTCGGCAATGCTCGGTTATGGGCTTTGAATCTGTGCTGCTCGTGGGCTCTAAAGCTGGGATGGGCCGAGTGCTTGGGCCCTTAATCTAAGCTAGGCATGCCTCAAAAAACAGAAATCTAAAGCTAGGCCACCACCTGCTGCTTGTGTTCAACTCAAAAAAAAAAAAAACCTGCTGCTTGTGTTGTGCAACCTAGCGCTGAATTTGGTTTTTTCGAGAAAGAAATGCTGCTGAATTTGGTTTATCCATAAATAAGCATGAAATTGTTTTTTTGCGGGAAAATAAAACTGAATTGCTGGCGTGGTTGCAGAAGATAATGCTGATCTGGGGCGAGGAGGACAAGCTTTTCGACATAGAGCTGGCCAAGAAGATGAAAGAGTAAGCTTCTACGTACACGCGTTCCAGTTCATGCATGCATGGCAAAATTTGCTTTTTTTTTTAGGAACTGGCAAAATTTGCTAGGACTATGACTATGAGCAAATTAAGTCGGTGAAACAAAGCTGACGGCCCATTTGCATTTGCAGGCAGCTGGGGGAGAACTGCTACCTGCAGGGCATCCCCAAGGCCGGGCACCTGCTCCACCTGGAGCGCCCCTGCGCCTACAACCGCCAGCTCGGCAGGTTCCTCGCCTACGTCAACTCTCAGGAAAACCAAACCACCGGTTGAATCGATCACTGCTACTATTACTATCTCGTTCGTTCCAGAGGAGGTGGAGGAGGATAATTATTTGCAAGCAAAGCAAAGCAAAGCAGGTAGCCTGTCAACGTTCGTTCGTCTGCAGCACGCACCGCATTGCATGATTGCCTGGAGAGGTCAACCCATGGATGTGAAGCTAGCCATTACTACTACTACGTACCACTAGCCACATTCCGGCGCCCTGCAGATTATTAAGTGATGAGTTGACGCCACGCTCGATATGGCGTGATAGCGTTTTATTTCCTCCTGTTCCTGGTGACTGTTTGCTTTGATGCTACTACATGACTTTTGTGGACGCGATTGTGGTGCTACTTTTCTCGTTCTCGTTGTTGCCGACGAGGAAACGGTACGAAGTCGTGGATGATGCATGATGCTCCTGCTCGTCGGGCGGGTGGGCGGGCACGCACAAATGCACAGGCACGGCGCACACACGCGCGCGCCTCGTTGGACCGGATCTGGCGTTCGTTTGGTTTCCACGAGAAACCCTAGCCTCGAAACGCCTTCGTGGAGTGGACTATCCGTATCAGGCACAGGAACGAGCAACCTCACTCTCCAGTCAGATCATCCCGAGGAGGCGGTCTCGATCGTGGGGCGGTGGGATTCTTAGTAGGTCGATCGTACGGCCCACCGGCGCACCACCAACAGTGCTGTGCATGCCCACGCTACGTCGGGCTGGAGGAGCATCCGATGTTGCGCCGTTCGGGACAGTTTTCCGCCCTGCCTCCGTCGCGTCGCCGGACGACCAGGGGCGGAGACCGGGGGCTAATGAATCGGAGCAGATACTAGATCCTAGTATATATTACGTACTTGGCTGTTATTCCTTAAGTTCAACTAGTACTGCATACGAAGGCCCAATGAATTGATTTCCAAGTTTTCTGGCGCTGCGTGTAGGTACCAAGCCCAAACACAGCCCATGTCTCATCTTTAGGCCACCGTGGAGAATTTTGACCCAGCCTTCCTTCAGAATAGATCGATCACGATTTTCTGCTAGCCGCCACTGGCCGCCCTAGCCGATCGACAGACGACACCGCCGCGTCGCCGTGCTAGCCAGCAAGCCCCCGTCTCTGCCTTTGCAGATCCTTCAGCGGCAATGATCTAGTCCGCAAACGCTGAAGTCTAATCCGCGGCAATGATCTAGTCTGCAAACGCTGAAGTCTAATCCGCGGCGATGATCCTGTCGCAAACGCTGAAGTATGAAGGTATGGCATAGTTAATTAACTGGCTCTCTTGCGATTGCATCTCAGACTATTGATTAAGGAGTACAAATTACTAGTAGATGTGTTTTCCAGTCATACGGGAGATTTTGCTCGTAGTACATCTTAACTGTTGTTTCCTCCTCAGGCTGCCTTTTGGCATTTTCGTTTTTATTGAACGTTGTCTGCATCATGTCCTTCTATTTCGATGGAAGCAGGGCTGACTGCATTCGTCAATTTATGATATTTGTGTTCCACTGAGAAATGAATAGCTCCAAAGTTGAGATTATCTTATTGTTCGATGATCTTGCTAGTTGTAGACCTAAATTCAATCCTGTAGAAAGGAAGCCTTTTTGTGAATTGCCAAAAATGTATTACTATGTTTTGATAAGTCAGTGTGATACATTATGACATTTTATTCTCAAAATTTTCTTCTAATAATACTAAAACAGCACACATTTAGGTGTGCATTGAAGAAAATTTTTGCATGTACTATCCTTATCTCCTTCACTCCCCTCATGCCCAGGGGCCCGACACGACACGGGCTAAGCACCCGGCTCGTAAATTCGCCAGCCCCATGGTACTCTCACATCTACATGCCCTCCAACTCGCAAGAAAAAGAAAACCGTGCTCTCCGGAGGAGGAGGAAGATGGAAACCGCGCGTCCGATCTTCGGCTTAGGGCCGAGTCAAACAGCTCGACGCGAGCGCCACTGGACCACGCGCAGCTGGCTGGAGCTCCTGCTCCTCCTGCCGTCCATGTGTGAACTGATCGGCGTGATTACTGTGGCTAGCTGCCATGCCAGAGCCTCTGGCTGAGGCCGCAGCCGGCCCGGAAGGCGCCGGCGCGCGCCCGGGTCCGCGCTCTGGCGCAGGACGTGTGCTCGCCTTTTCGGCGCGATCGCCGCATCTCGATTCGCCGGGACCTCGACCACGGCGACCTGCGCGCCGGCTCGTGCAGCAGCGGCGGCCTGCCCTGGGACTGGGGCTGGGGACTAGCAGCTAGCTCATGCACGCACCAAACCCCAGGAGAGAGAGCACGCGGCGATTGAAGTTGAACTGCACGCCGAGAACGACCGACCATGTCATCTCGCCTCATGCCGTACATTTACAGTTATTAACCTATCTGCAATGTATGCATGCGGCAGGAGTTCGTAAAAAACGCAAAGAGAAACAAGATCTAGCTGAAGCTCTCTCGAGCCTGAGCTGTACCGCGTACCTTCTTGGTTCTATATCCCTGAAGTAAATATGGAGTGGCCGCACTTCATCAAAGTTCAAGCCTGGTACATATATACGGCGGCACGCGTACGAGCGCATCATATATTCCATCACTCCATCACTCTACTCCTGCTTATACGGACCTACCAAATGTATCCCTGCTGGTGCAGTGCTGCACTGCACTGCTCTCGATCGGCATTTGACTTGCGTCGTCGAATTCAATCAATGAGCAGTGCTGCGAGTACCGGCTAGGCTAGGCTAGGCTGGTCCAATGCGTGAGCTCAGGCCAACTCCACCGCGCGACCCCAAAAGGACGTCCGGATTGGGCCGAATCTGTCCATTGGGTCGTGTGTGCGTCCACCGCGCGGCTGCACCCCAAATCGTGTGTGGACGGGATTAAAAATAATAATTAAATAATTAAAAAAGCAAATAAAGACATTTAAAAAAACATAAAACATATATATGGGTTGGCCACAAAACGGCCCAGTTTCAACGGCCACTTAAAAGGCCCAGATTCATAATTAACATAATAAGAAAATAAAAAAACTCCTCCAAGGCCTCTGCCGCGCCGTCGCCGCCTCTTCAATCGGCCGCCGGTGTTGTCGTCGTCACGACGAGGTCGACGAGGGTCGGGCGGCGGCGTCCTGTGTGGGCGGTGCGTGGGCGGGCTGGACGATTGGAGGTGCCACTAGTAGAAAAGCAGGGCTTTTCGGCCCGGCCGCTTTAGCCCATTAGTCCGGTTCAATCCGTAACCGGACCAATGGAGCTATTTGCCCTGTCATGAGCCTGGGGGGCCGGCCACCACGCGCCATTGGTCCCGATTCGTCCGGACCTTTTGGTCGGTTAGTGGGACGAACCCACCAATGGTCTTGGCTCCTCGCCCACCACTATTGGTCGGTTGGTGGCATGAACCGGGACCAAAGGCTTCCTTTAGTCGGCTCATGCCACCAACCGGGCTAATGGTGCTGCCTATATATAGCCCTCGCGCAAGAGCAGAGCACACCGATCTGTTTTTTCCGGCCGAGGGGAGAGGGCTTGGTGGTGCTCTAGCTCACCTCCTATGCACACAAGGTGTTCGATGGAATGCCCGAGCCACACTACTTAAGGTTTCTCCTCTCCAAGCTCGACCGCCAAGCTCCATTTTCCTCAATATTTATCTAGGTTTAGCGGTCCGTCACGCCCCGCCTCCGTCTTCATCGCCGTCGATCACCCACGCCGATCTCATCGCCGGCACCACCGTGGTGAGCCTCTTGTTCTTATCTTCTTTCTGAAAGGAAAAATATTATTACTTGTTTGTTTAGATAGATACTTGTATTATTTTCTTACTTTTATTATTGCATCTTATATAGTGCGATGGTTTTGGTATCCGCCTCACGGGCCCTCGGCCCCGCCTATGATTCGGATGTGGTATATATTATCTTTTCATAACTATTGGTTCATTTATTGTTTATGAAAATTATGCCGACCAACGTGACATAGATTTTATTTATCTAGAAGGTTGTTGAACCGGAAATTCCAACCGACCCTATTGTCGAGAGGTTAAATTTAGTTGAAGAAGAAAACAATTTCTTGAAGGAAAAAATAAAAAACTTGAGGAGGAGAAGATGATATTGGAGTTGCATGTTGCGGATGTCGTCGATGATCACAAGATCAAGATGGATGCAATGCGCTTGAAGATGAGAAAGATTAGAAAATATGCCATTCATACCGAGGCTTGGTATCATTATGACGTTGGATCAGTTATTACCTTGGTTGCGATTATGATCGTATTTGTTTTCGCATTGAAATTGTTGGGGAACGTAGTAATTTCAAAAAAAAAATCCTACGCACACGCAAGATCATGGTGATGGCATAGCAATGAGAGGGGAGAGTATTGTCCACGTACCCTCGTAGACTGTAAGCGGAAGCGTTATGACAACACGGTTGATGTAGTCAGACGCCTTCACGATCCGACCGATCCAAGTACCGAACGCACGGCACCTCCGAAGTTCAAAGACACGCTCAGCTCGATGACGATCCCGGACTCGATCCAGCAAAGTGTCGGGATGAGTTCCACAAGACGACGGCGCAGGACGATGATGATGCTCTATCGCGCAGGCTTCGCCTAAACTTCTGCGACGATATGACCGAGGTGGAATATGGTGGAGGGCACCGCACACGGCTAAGGAACGATCCGTAGATCAACTTGTGTGTTCTGGGTGCCCCCGCCTGTGATATAAAGGAAGGAGGGGAGGTGCGGCCGGCCCCAAGGGGTGCGCTGGAGGAGTCCTACTCCCACCGGGAGTAGGACTCCCTCTGCCTTGTTGGAGAAGGAAAGGGAAGGGAAAGAGGAAGGCGCCGCCTCTCCTTGTCCTATTCAGACTAGGGGGGGGGGGAGGGGCGCGCGGTCTGCCCTGGCCGGCCCTCCTCTTCTCCCATATGGCCCACTAAGGCCCATTAACCGCCGGGAGGGTTCTGGTAACCCCCCGTGTTCCGGAAAAATCCCGATTTCACCCGGAACCGTTCCGATATCCAAATATAGGCTTCCAATATATCAATCTTTATGTCTCGACTATTTCGAGACTCCTCGACATGTCCGTGATCACATCTGGGACTCCAAACAAACTTCGGTACATCAAAAACTTGTAAACTCATAATAAAACTGTCATCGTAACGTTAAGCGTGCGGACCCTACGGGTTCGAGAACTATGTAGACATGACCTAGAACTATTCTTGGTCAATAACCAATAGCGGAATCTGGATGCCCATATTGGTTCCTACATATTCTACGAAGATCTTTATCGGTCAAACCGCATAACGACATACGTTGTTCCCTTTGTCATCGATATGTTTACTTGCCCGAGATTCGATCGTCGGTATCCAATACCTAGTTCAATCTCGTTACCGACAAGTCTCTTTACTCGTTCCGTAATACATCATCTCGCAACTAACTTATTAGTTGCAATGCTTGCAAGGCTTATGTGATGTGTATTACCGAGAAGGCCCAGAGATACCTCTCCGACAATCGGAGTGACAAAACCTAATCTCGAAATACGCCAACCCAACATGTACCTTTGGAGACACCTGTAGTACTCCTTTATAATCACCCAGTTACGTTGTGACGTTTGGTAGCACCCAAAGTGTTCCTCCGGTAAACGGGAGTTGCATAATCTCATAGTTACCGGAACATGTATAAGTCATGAAGAAAGCAATAGCAATATACTAAACGATCAAGTGCTAGGCTAACGGAATGGGTCATGTCAATCACATCATTCTCCTAATGATGTGATCCCATTAATCAAATAACAACACATGTCTATGGTTAGGAAACATAACCATCTTTGATTAATGAGCTAGTCAAGTAGAGGCATACTAGTGACTTATATGTTTGTCTATGTATTCACACATGTATCATGTTTCCGGTTAATACAATTCTAGCATGAATAATAAACATTTATCATGATATGAGGAAATAAATAATAACTTTATTATTGCCTCTAGGGCATATTTCCTTCAGCCTCCCACTTGCACTAGAGTCAATAATCTAGATTACACAAGAATGATTCTAACACCCATGAAGTCTTGGTGCTGATCATGTTTTGCTCGTGGAAGAGGCTTAGTCAACGGGTTCCGCAACATTCAGATCCGTATGTATCTTGCAAATCTCTATGTCTCCCACCGGACTTGGTCCCGGATGGAATTGAAGCGCCTCTTGATATGCTTGGTCCTCTTGTGAAATCTGGATTCCTTTGCCAAGGCAATTGCACCAAGATTGTCACAAAAGATCTTCATTGGTCCCGATGCACTAGGTATGACACCTAGATCGGAAATGAACTCTTTCGTCTGCACTCCTTCATTTGTCGCTTCCGGCAGCTATGTACTCCGCTTCACATGTAGATCCCGCCACGACGCTTTGTTTAGAACTGCACCAACCGACAGCTCCACCGCTTAATAAAAACACGTATCCGGTTTGCGACTTAGAATCGTCTCGGATCGGTGTCAAAGCTTGCATCGACGTAACCATTTACGACTAGCTCTTTGTCACCTCCATATACGAGAAACATATCCTTAGTCCTTTTCGTGTATTTCAGATGTTCTTGACCGCTGTCCATTGATCCACTCTGGATTACTTTGGTACCTTCCCGCCAAGCTTATTGCTAAGCATACGCCGTGTCCGGTACACAGCATTGCATACATGATAGAGCCTATGGCTGAAGCATAGGGAACATCTTTCATTTTCTCTCTATCTTCTGTTGTGGTCGGGCATTGAGTCGACTCAATTTCACACCTTGTAATACTGTAAAAATCCTTTCTTTGCTCGATCCATTTTGAACTTTTTCAAAACTTTATCAAGGTATGTGCTTTGTGAAAGTCCAATTAAGCTGCCTTGATCTATCTCTATAGATCTTGATGCCCAATATGTAAGCAGCTTCACCGAGGTCTTTCATTGAAAAACTTTTGTTTAAGTATCCTTTTATGCTATCCAGAAATTCTATATCATTTCCAATTAATAACATGTCGTCCACATATAATATCAGAAATGCTACAGAGCTCCCACTCACTTTCTTGTAAATACAGGCTTCTCCGAAAGTCTGTATAAAACCATATGCTTTGATCACACTATCAAAGCGTTTATTCCAACTCCGAGAAGCTTGCAGGCACCATAAATTGATCGCCGGAGCTTGCACACTTTGTTAGCACCTTTTGGATCAACAAAACCTTCTGGTTGCATCATATACAACTCTTCTTCTAGAAATCCATTCAAGAATGCGCTTTTGACATCCATTTGCCAAATTTCATAATCATAAAATGCAGCAATTGCTAACATGATTCGGACAGACTTTAGCATCGCTACGGGTGAGAAAGTCTCATCGTAGTCAACCCCTTGAACTTGTCGAAAACCTTTCACAACAAGTCGAGCTTTATAGACAGTTACATTACCATCAACGTCAGTCTTCTTAAAAATCCATTTATTCTCAATGGCTTGCCGATCATCGGGCAAGTCAACCAAAGTCCATACTTTGTTTTCATACATCGATCCCATCTCATATTTCATGGCTTCCAGCCATTTTGCGGAATCTGGGCTCACCATTGCTTCTTCATAGTTTGTAGGTTCACCATGGTCAAGTAACATGACTTCCAGAATAGGATTACCGTACCACTCAAGTGCGGATCTTACTCTAGTTGACTCCACGTAGTTCAAGAGAAACTTGATCTGAAGTTTCATGATCATCATCATTAACTTCCTCACTAATTGGTGTAGGTGTCACAGAACCGATTTCGTGATGAACCATTTTCCAATAAGGGAGCTGGTACTGTTACCTCATCAAGTTCCACTTTTCTCCCACTCACTTCTTTCGAGAGAAACTCCTTCTCTAGAAAGGATCCATTCTTAGCAACGAATGTCTTGCCTTCGGATCTGTGATAGAAGGTGTACCCAACTGCTTTCCTTTGGGTATCCTATGAAGACACATTTTTCGATTTGGGTTCAAGCTTATCAGGTTGAAGTTTTTTCACATAAGCATCGCAGCCCCAAACTTTCAGAAACGACAACTTTGGTTTCTTGCCAAACCATAGTTCATAAGGAGTCGTCTTAACGGATTTTGATGGTGCCCTATTTAACGTGAATGCGGCCTTCTCTAAAGCATAACCCCAAAACGATAGCGGTAAATCGGTAAGAGACATCATAGACCGCACCATATCTAGTAAAGTACGACACGACGCTCGGACACACCATTACGCTGTGGTGTTCCGGTGGCGTTAGTTGAAAACTATTCTGCAATTTTTCAAATGTAGACCAAACTCAGAACTCAAATATTCTCCTCCACGATCAGATCGTAGAAACTTTATTTTCTTGTTACGATGATTTTCAACTTCACTCTGAAATTCTTTGAACTTTTCAAATGTTTCAGATTTATGTTTCATTAAGAAGATATACTCGTATCTGCTTAAATCATCTGTGAAGGTGAGAAAATAACGATATCCGCCACGAGCTTCAACATTCATCGGACCACATACATCTCGTATGTATGATTTCCAACAAATCTGTTGCTCTCTCCATAGAACCGGAGAACGGTGTTTTAGTCATCTTGCCTATGAGGCACGGTTCGCAAGTACCAAGTGATTCATAATCAAGTGATTCCAAAAGTCCATCAGTATGGAGTTTCTTCATGCGCTTTACACCGATATGACCTAAACGGCAGTGCCACAAATAAGTTGCACTATCATTATTAACTTTGCATCTTTTGGCTTCGACATTATGAATATGTGTATTACTACAATCGATATTTAATAAAAATAGACCACTCTTCAAGGGTGCATGACCATAAAAGATATTACTCATATAAATAGAACAACCATTATTCTCTGATTTAAATGAATAACCGTCTCGCATCAAACAAGATCCAGATATAATGTTCATGATAAACGCCCACACCAAATAACAATTATATAGGTCTAAAACTAATCCCGAAGGACGATGTACAGGTAGCGTGCAGACCGCGATCACATCTACTTAGTAACCGCTTTCCCACGCCAGATCGTCACCTCGCCCTTGGCGGTGCTCGCTTATTCCGTAGTCCCTGTTTTGAGTTGCAAATATTAGCAATGTAACCGATTATCAAATACCGTGTGCTACTACGAGCTCTAGTAAGGTACACATCAATAACATGTATATCACATATACCTTTGTTCACCTTGCCATCCTTCTTATCCGCCAAATACTTGGGGCAGTTCCGCTTCCGATGACCAGTTTGTTTGCGGTAGAAACACTTTCGATTTCGGGCTTAGGTCTAGACTTGGGTTTCTTCTCTTGAGCGGCAACTTTCTTGCTGTTCTTTTTGAAGTTCCTTCTTCTTCCCTTTGCCCTTTTTCTTGAAACTAGTGGTCTTGTTGACCATCAACACTTGATGCTCTTTCTTGATTTCTACCTCCATGACTTTTAGCATTGCGAAGAGCTCGGGAATTGTTTTGGTCATCCCTTGCATATTATAGTTCATCACGAAGCTCTTGTAGCTAGGTGGCAGTGATTGGAGAATTATGTCAATGACACTATCATCCGGAAGATTAACTCCCAGTTGAATCAAGTGATTATTATACCCAGAAATTTTGAGTATATGCTCACTGACAGAACTATTCTCCTCCATCTTGCAGCTATAGAACTTATTGGAGACTTCATATCTCTCAATCCGGGCATTTGCTTGAAATATTAACTTCAACTCTTGGAACATCTCATATGCTCCATGACGTTCAAAACGTCGTTGAAGACCCGGTTTTAAGCCGTAGCATGGCACACCGAACTATAGAGTAGTCATCGACTTTGCTCGCCAGACGTTCACAACTTCTCGGGCGTTGTTCTCGCAAAGAGTTCGGCACCCAGCGGTGCTTCGGTGACGTAATTCTTCCGTGCAGCAATGAGGATAATCCTCAAGTTACGGACCCGATCCGTGTAATTGCTACCATCATCTTTCAACTTTGCTTTCTCAAGGAACGCATTAAAATTCAACGGAACAACAGCACGAGCCATCTATCTACAAACATAGATAATCAAAATACTATCAGGCACTAAGTTCATGATAAATTTAAGTTCAATTAATCATATTACTCAAGAAATCCCACTTAGACAGACATCTCTCTAGTCATCTAAGTGATCACGTGATCCAAATCAACTAAACCATAACCGATCATCACGTGAGATGGAGTAGTTTTTCAATGGTGAACATCACTATGTTGATCATATCTACTATATGATTCACGCTCGACCTTTTGGTCTTCGTGTTCTGAGGCCATATCTGTATATGCTAGGCTCGTCAAGTTTAACCTGAGTATTCTGCGTGTGCAAAACTGGCTTGCACCCGTTGTAGATGGACGTAGAGCTTATCACACCCGATCATCACGTGGTGTCTGGGCACGACGAACTTTGGCAACGGTGCATACTCGGGAGAACACGTCTTGATAATTTTAGTGAGAGATCATCTTAAAATGCTACCGTCAATCAAAGCAAGATAAGATGCATAAAGGATAAACATCGCATGCAATCAATATAAGTGATATGATATGGCCATCATCATCTTGTGCTTGTGATCTCCATCTACGAAGCACCGTCGTGATCACCATCGTCACCGGCGCGACACCTTGATCTCCATCGTAGCATCGTTGTCGTCTGGCCAACTATTGCTTCTACGACTATCGCTACCGCTTAGTGATAAAGTAAATCAATTACAGGGCGTTTGCATTTCATACAATAAAGCGACAACCATATGTCTCCTGCCAGTTGCCGATAACTTTGGTTACAAAACATGATCATCTCATACAATAAAATATAGCATCACGTCTTGACCATATCACATCACAACATGCCCTGCAAAAACAAGTTAGACGTCCTCTACTTTGTTGTTGCAAATTTTACATGGCTGCTACGGGCTGAGCAAGAACCGTTCTTACCTACGCATCAAAACCACAATGATAGTTTGTCAAGTTGGTGCTGTTTTAACCTTCGCAAGGACCGGGCGTAGCTATACTTGGTTCAACTAAAGTGAGAGAGTCGAGACACCCGCCATCACCTTTAAGCAACGAAAGTGCTCGCAGCGGTGAAACCAGTCTCGCAGAAGCGTCTGGCGTAATGTCGGTCCGGGCCGCTTCATGCAACAATACCGCCGAACCAAAGTATGACATGCTGGTAAGCAGTATGACTTGTATCGCCCACAACTCACTTGTGTTCTACTCGTGCATATAACATCAACGCATAAAACCAGGCTCTGATACCACTCTTGGGGAACGTAGTAATTTCAAAAAAAAATTCCTACGCACACGCAAGATCATGGTGATGGCATAGCAACGAGAGGGGAGAGTATTGTCCATGTACCCTTGTAGACCGTAAGCGGAAGCGTTATGACAACGCGGTTGATGTAGTCGTACGTCTTCACGATCCGACCGATCCAAGTACCGAACGCACGGCACCTCCGAGTTCAGACACGTTCAGCTCGATGACGATCCCGGTCCGATCCAAAGAAAGTGTCGGGATGAGTTCCGTCAAGACGACGGCGTGGTGGACGTTGATGATGCTCTATCGGCGCAGGCTTCGCCTAAACTCGCGACGATATGACCGAGGTGGAATATGGTGGAGGGGGCACCGCACACGGCTAAGGAACGATCCGTAGATCAACTTGTGTGTTCTGGGTGCTCCCTGCCCCGTGATATAAAGGAGGGAGGGAGGTGCGGCCGGCCCCCAAAGTGCGCTGGAGGAGTCCTACTCCCACCGGGAGTAGGCCTCCCCCCTCTTGCCTTGTTGGAGAAGGAAAGGGAGAAGGGGAAAGAGGAAGGGGGGCGCCGCCCCCCCTCTCCTTGTCCTATTCAGACTAGGGGAGGCGCGGTCTGCCTCTGGCCGCCCTCCTCTTCTCCCATATGGCCCACTAAGGCCCATTAACCGCCGAGGGTTCTGTAACCCCGTGTTAGGAAAAATCCCGATTTCACGGAACCATTCCGATATCCAAATATAGGCTTCCAATATATCAATCTTTATGTCTCGACTATTTCGAGACTCCTCGTCATGTCCGTGATCATATCTGGGACTCCGAACAAACTTCGGTACATCAAAAACTTGTAAACTCATAATAAAACTGTCATCGTAACGTTAAGCGTGCGGTCCCTACGGGTTCGAGAACTATGTAGACATGACCTAGAACTATTCTTGGTCAATAACTAATAGCGGAACCTGGATGCCCATATTGGTTCCTACATATTCTACGAAGATCTTTATCGGTCAAACCGCATAACGACATACGTTGTTCCCTTTGTCATCGGTATGTTTACTTGCCCGAGATTCGATCGTCGGTATCCAATACCTAGTTCAATCTCGCATCTTGGCAAGTCTCTTTACTCGCTCCGTAATACATCATCTCGCAACTAACTTATTAGTTGCAATGCTTGCAAGGCTTATGTGATGTGTATTACCGAGAAGGCCCGTAGATACCTCTTCGACAATCGGAGTGACAAAACCTAATCTCGAAATACGCCAACCCAACATGTACCTTTGGAGACACCTGTAGTACTCCTTTATAATCACCCGATTACGTTGTGACGTTTGGTAGCACCAAAGTGTTCCTCCGGTAAACGGAGTTGCATAATCTCATAGTTACCGGAACATGTATAAGTCATGAAGAAAGCAATAGCAATATACTAAACGATCAAGTGCTAGGCTAACGGAATGGGTCATGTCAATCACATCATTCTCCTAATGATGTGATCCCATTAATCAAATAACAACACATGTCTATGGTTAGGAAACATAACCATCTTTGATTAATGAGGTAGTCAAGTAGAGGCATACTAGTGACTTATATGTTTGTCTATGTATTCACACATGTATCATGTTTCCGGTTAATACAATTCTAGCATGAATAATAAACATTTATCATGATATGAGGAAATAAACAATAACTTTATTATTGCCTCTAGGGCATATTTCTTTCAGAAATGTTTTACATAGTTTCAATGTATGGTTTAATTAATTTAGATGCTCTGCAGAGCTTTATATTGTTAGATGAGAACTATGTATGTACTTTGGTTTTTATGTGATGATGAACTTCTATTAATTTGGTCACTTATTTATCTATTCATGATGTTACGTAATGATTTTGACACACTTAATTATATATAATGCACGCAGATGAATCGGCAATGGATGTACGGTGGCAGACACACCTCCGAGTACATTAAGGGCGTGCATGATTTTCTCAAGTGGCTGAGGCAAACAAGGTAATGGTTTTATGTGTTGTCCATGCCCTATATGTGGGAATACGAAGTCTTACTCGACCGGAAAATCCTTCACACCCACCTGCTTTACAAGGGTTTCATGCCACACTATAATGTTTGGACGAGGCACGGAGAAATAGGGGTTATGATGGAAGACGGCGAGGAAGAAGAGTACGATGACAACTATGTGCCCCCGAATACGGTGATGCTCTTGAACATCAAGATGCACTGACGATGTGTGCACGATGGTCTTTGGAGCGAAGCGGCTGCTGAAGATCAAGAGGAACCAGACGATGTGCCCGATGATGATGATCTCGGTCGGGTCATTGTCGATGCAAGGACACAATGCGAAAGTCAAAAGGAGAAGTCAAGTTCGATCGCATGTTAGAGGATCACAAAAAGGGTTGTACCCCAATTGCGAAGATGGCAACATAAAGCTCGGTACCGCATCGAATTGCTGCAGTGGAAGGAAGAGAATCATGTGCTCGATAAAGGATTTGAGAAGCTCTTGAAAATAATGAAGAAGAAGCTTCCAAAGGATAACGAATTGCCCGACAAAGACATACGCAACAAAGAAGGTCGTATGCCCTCTAGGATTGGAGGTGGAGAAGATACATGCATGCCCTAATGATCGCATCCTCTACCGTGGTGCCTACAAGGATCCGAACGCATGCGGTATGCGGTGCATTGATATAAGATCGCACGAGATGACCACAGTGATGTTGACGGCGAGCCTCCGGAAGAGGGTTCTGCGAAGGTGATGTGGTATGCTCCTATAATACCACGATTGAAACGTCTGTTCAGAAATGGAGAGCATGCCAAGTTGATGCGATGGCACAGTGAGGACCGTAAGAAAGATGGGAAGTTGAGAGCACCCGCTGACGGGTCGCAGTGGAGAAAATCGAGAGAAAAATTGTTCGTCCTAGCCAATGATGTGGCACAGGTTATCTATGTGAAGGACATGTCTACCAGACCGAGGAAAAGAAAAGATAAGGAAGCGAATACATCATACAATGAGCCAAAGCGCCACATAGTTCTTTTCAGAAAAAGGGACATCCACGGGAGTGGAGGGCAAGATGACATATGTAGAAGAGTATGAAAAGTTTCATAAAATTCCCCCTTCAAAGTCAAGGCTGACCCAAGCATCCCGATAAACGATGAAGATTATCCATGGTTACTGGCGCAATAAGCAAATGACACAAGCGAAGAAAAAGTGAAGACTTTCTCCGCAACTATTATGATGATACCATGCCAACTTTGGAATGTATTTAGTATGATACCATTGTCCGTTTTGTACATGCACATGCTATGCCAACTTTTTCAGAGTTCATTTGAAAACTATGAATTTGAAAACCTCGCCAACCGAAGGGCGCTCACATCGGGTTTATAAGCCCGTCCCTCTACACCTTTGTTTTGTTGTAAGCGTAAACAAAATAAGATAAATAAAGCAACAAAGAAAACAAAAAAAGTGTTTTCAAATTTGAAAACTAATGGCACTAACAGAAAGTTTATAATTTTTCTAAAATTAAAAGCAAAAAGAATTAAAAATAAAGAAAAAATCAACAAAAAATAAATAATGCGTAAAACATAACAAAAAAGCTGAAAAAAATAAAAATAGCAACAATAAGTATTTTGTTGTAAGTAGAAACAAAATAAAATAAATAAAGCAACAAAGAAAACAAAAAGAGTTTTCAAATTTGAAAACTAATGGCACTAACAGAAAGTTTATAATTTTTCTAAAACTAAAAAACAAAAGAATTAAAAAATAAAGCAAAAACAACAAAAACTAAATAATGCAGAAAGCAGAACAAAAACCTGAAAAAATAAAAATAGCAACAATAAGTATTTTGTTGTAAGTAGAAACAAAATAAAATAAATAAAGCAACAAAGAAAAAAAAAGAGGTTTCAAATTTGAAAACTAATGGCACTAACAGAAAGTTTATAATTTTTCTAAAACTAAAAGCAAAAAGAATTAAAAAATAAAGCAAAAAACAACAAAAAATAAATAATAATGCAGAAAACAAAAGAAAAAATTGGAAAAAATAGTGCCGCCATCGGGCCCCCACGCCTTGAATACGACTAGAAACCCTACATGGGCTGTGATTCAGCCCGTAGGAGGCCAAGTAGGCCCACAGGCACATAGCTAGTGACAGATTAGGCCCGAAGCCTGCAGTTGAGAGGAGCTCGAGAGGGTGGTGCAGCAGCGCTTATAAAACACTCTTGAGCTCTCTCAACTAGCGAGTGGGACTAAACTTTTCGGCTGGGCAGCACAAGGCCTTTGGTCGGTTGGTGGCACCAACCGGGACTAAAGTGATTGATCGGTTGGTGGCACCAACCGGACTATCGCCCCGGGACCAAAGGTCGCCGCTTCCGCCCTTTGGGCTGCTGAAAAGAGGCCTTTGGTCCCGGTTGGTGGCACCAACCGGGACTAAAGGGCATTAGTCGGTTGGTGCCACGAACCGGACTAATGCCCTTGCTATATAAGGAAACACTTGGGAAATTTCAGATTTCCCTCAAGAAGTTTCCTCGACGACGCCGAGCACATCGACGTCGCCAGTTGCCTCGACGCCGCCCGTCGCCGCCGCCGTCGCCTCGCCTGCCCGTCTGCCGTCACCCACGCCCTCGCCGTCGCCGCCTCGACGCCACCAAGACCTGCCGCCCTGTGACGCGCCCGCCTGCCCACCACCGTCGCTGCCGCTTCGCCCTTGACGCGCACGCCCGGCCCGCCTCGCCGTCATCCGCGCCTGCCGCGACCCGCCATCCTCGCTGGCTTGGTCCGGCCACGCCTCCTTTTTCATATTTTTTCATATATATATGCTTGGTTTATATATTTTTTGTATGAATGTATGTATTTTTTCAATTGTAATATGCATGGTGTTTTCAATTGTTCTCTTATTTAGTACATTAATTTTAGGTTAGTTTCATTTTAGAAAAGTTTTATATATTTAGGAAGAAGGAAGAGAAGGAAGAAGGAAGAAGAAGAAAAGTTTTATATATGCAAAAGTTACATTTTTAGAAAAGTTTTATATATCTAGCTAGAAAGAAGGAAGAAGAAAAAGAAGGAGAGGAAAAAGGAAAATAAGAAGAGGAAGAAAGGAGAAGAAAAGGAGAGGAAGAAGAGGAGAAATAAAGAAGAAGAGGAAAAAAGAAGAAAAAGAAGAGGAGAGGAAGAAAGGAATAGAGGAGAAGAAGAAAAAATAGATCCTTTCTTCTTCTCCTCTTTTTTTTCTTCTTCTTTTTCTTCGATCTTCTCCTCTGTCATCGTCGATATACCCCTCCCGATAACTTCAACACGAGGGGGGGGGGGTCCATATACCCCTCGCACATCGTCTGTAAGTAGTACTATACATCATTAAGTCTCTCTATATAACTCAGCTCCTTCATTGCATGTATTTATAATTATCCTCACTATATTATGCAGATTGAAGATCGCCGAATTGAAGAAAAGACAAGTGGGTTCCATTGGGTTCATTAACACATATCTCATAGATGCAATCGAGGTTGAATTTCATGCTGAAAATACCGAGGCCAACTTGCTACAATCGTTCGTAATAAATGAACACAAGGATATAATACTCTTTCCTTACAACTTCAAGTGAGTGTTATTGTCTTGTGGCATATTCAGTTTCCCTTATTAGTCTAGGTTATAGTAATGTAATTGATGAGTTATGCATGCGTGCGCAGGTTCCACTATATTCTCCTAGAGATTAAGCTTGAGCAGGAGTAGTAATCGCTTTAGACTCGAGACGAAAAGATCCCAAGGAGTATCACGGACATGACTGAAATGCTCGAGAAGTAAGTTAAATCGATCATTATCCACCATATTAGCAACTTTGTTCATTTCTCGATATCAAGTAATTGTTTTCTTTGTATGGCAGGGTTTGGAGAAAATTCACCAAAAATGCTCCGGACTGCCAAGAAGCTGCAATTTAGACACCCGAAAGTAAGTACTATAGTAGCTCATTCCACGCATCTGCTAGTGATTCAAGCACTAGTTTCATCAATACCATTTAACATGCTTGCTAATTATCAGTTTGATTGACCTCTATTTCTTGTAAAGTGGTTGTGGCAGGAACAAGGGAATGATTTATGTGGATACTACGTTTGTGAGTCCATCCGCCACACGACCTGTGAGCGGGGCTACTCTGACAAACAATATGAAGTGCGTAAATAACAATATTCACAATTTTATTTTATTACCATCATTTGTGTTGAGTTTCATTCATTCATATATATATGTATTGACCCCCTTCTTAAAATTAGATGTTTCGGATGCGGGATGAACTACTAGCACCAGATCGCCTGCGAGCAATTCAAGAGGAATTGGCGGCATTCTTTCTTGACCACGTGATCGCTAAAGACGGAGAATACTATGTGGACCACGCGTCCGTATGTTAGGAGATTATTTTTGTAAAAGATAATTATTGTATATATGTAGCCAGATGAGTCGGATAGATATACGAGAACTTGTTGTTCGACCAATCTCTCGGAGAAGGAGAGGTGGTCGATATCACTTCCTCCTGTATGCATATATGTTCATGACGATCTTACATTTCTTTCGTTTGCTTACTAGCTAGCTAGCGTGTCTAGCTAGTCCTCTCTATACGTATGTATAGTACGTAGCGTCGACCAAGCACGGACAAAAGAGAGGACACTTCTCTCTATTAATTAGCTAGCTAACGCAATATATGAAACACCTAAATTAACCCCCCAAAACTCCCACCCCCCCTTTCAAAAGAAAAAAACAGAAACCCCCACCACAGCAATGCTGACGCGGGGATGACAATTGGTCACGGTGGGGGCTACCAACCGGGCCCAAAGGCCCTCCGGCCGGGGCGTAGCGCAGAGGCCACGGGGAGGCCCATCATCCTGCTCTGGATTGAACCGGGACTAAAGGGCCAGGGTATTAGTACCGACCCTTTAGTCCCGGTTCATGAACCGGGACTAAAGGCCCTCACCAACCGGGTCAATAGGCCCTTTTTCTACTAGTGTGCCTGCACCACCTCCTCCCGTGGCGACGCCTCCCGCTCCGGTGACCGCGGGGGAGTGGGGCACCAGTTCACGCCCACACCGGCAGCCATCTCCGGAGCAGTGCAGGACCAGCCCCACCCCAGGCCCAGCAGCTGTTGGAACGCGGCCGGCGGGTCCTCCTCCTTGACGGCCGCCATCTGTAGCTCCGGGAAGGCGACATCCCCGGCGCTAGAGAGGGCCATGGCCTCCTCCAGGCCGTCCCACTGCCGCTCGTCGTGCGTGTTCATGGAGTCGTCCATGACACGCTGCAGGAGACGGGCCTCCTCCTCCGCTGTCATGGGAGGAGGGGGAGGGGGCGACGGAGACGGGGAAGGCGACGACAGGTGCCACCAACCGGGACCAAAGGCCGCCGCTTCCCGCCCGTTGGGCTGCTGAAAAGAGGCCTTTGGTCCCGGTTGGTGGCACCAACCGGGACTAATGGGGGGCATTAGTCCCGGTTGGTGCCACGAACCGACTAATGCCCTTGCTATATAAGAAAACACTTGGGAAATTTCAGATTTCCCTCGCTTGATTCGACGACGCCGAGCACATCGACGCCGCCAGTTGCCTCGACGCCGCCGCCTCGCCCCGCCGTCGCCGCCTGCGTCTGCCGCCGCCTCGCACTCGCCTCGACGCCGCGCTGCGCCCGCCCGCCCCGACGCGCCCGCCTGCCCACCACCGCCGCTGCCGCTCACGCCGCCTGACGGCCGCCTGCCCGCCTCGCGGTCATCCGCGCCTCTGCCCGACCCGCCATCCTCGCCAAGAGCTTGGTCCGGCCACGCCGCCTCCTTTTTCATATATTTTTTCATATATATATGCTTGTTATATATATTTTTTGTATGAATGTATGTATTTTTTCAATTGTAGTATGCATGGTGTTTTCAATTGTTCTCTGATTTAGTACATTAATTTTAGGTTAGTTTCATTTTTAGAAAAGTTTTATATATTTAGGAAGAAGGAAGAGAAGGAAGAAGGAAGAAGAAGAAGAAAAAGTTTTATATATGCAAAAGTTACATTTTCAGAAAAGTTTTATATATCTAGCTAGAAAGAAGGAAGAAGAAGAAAAAGAAGGAGAGGAAAAAGGAAAATAAGAAGAGGAAGAAAGGAGAAGAAGAGGAGAGGAAGAAGAGGAGAAATAAAGAAGAAGAGGAAAGAAGTAGAAAAAGAAGAGGAGAAGAAGAAAGAAATAGAGGAGAAGAAGCAAAAATAGAAAATATTCTATTTTTTCTTCTTCTCCTCTATTCCTTTCTTCTTCTCCTCTTTTTTTTCTTCTTTTTTTCTTCTTTTTTTTCTTCGATCTTCTCCTCTGTCATCGTTGATATACCCCTCCCGATAACTTCAACACGAGGGGGGGGGGGTCCATATACCCCTCACCTGCTACTGTCTGTAAGTAGTACTACTTCTGTCATTAAGTCTCTCTATATAACTCAGCTCCTTCATTGCATGTATTTATAATTATCCTCACTATATTATGCAGATTGAAGATCGCCGAATTGAAGAAAAGACAAGTGGGTTCCATTGGGTTCATTAACACATATCTCATAGATGCAACTGAGGTTGAATTTCATGCTGAAAATACCGAGGCCAACTTGCTACAATCGTTCGTAATAAATGAACACAAGGATATAATACTCTTTCCTTACAACTTCAAGTGAGTGTTACTTGTCTTGTGGCATATCCAGCTTCCTTATTAGTCTAGGTTATAGTAATGTAATTGATGAGTTATGCATGCGCTCATGAGGTTCCACTATATTCTCCTAGAGATTAAGCTTGAGCAGGAGTAGTAACTGTTTTAGACTCGAGACGAAAAGATCCCAAGGAGTATGCGGACATGACTGAAATGCTCGAGAAGTAAGTTAAATCGATCATTATCCACCATATTAGCAACTTTGTTCATTTCTCGATATCAAGTAATTGTTTTCTTTGTATGGCAGGGTTTGGAGAAAATTCACCAAAAAAGCTCGGGACTGCCAAGAAGCTGCAATTTAGACACCAAAGTAAGTACTATAGTAGCTTATTCCACGCATCTGCTAGTGATTCAAGCGCTAGTTTCATCAATACCATTTAACATGCTTGCTAATTATCAGTTTGATTGACCTCTGTTTCTTGTAAAGTGGTTGTGGCAGGAACAAGGGAATGATTTCTGTGGATACTACGTTTATAGTCCATCCGCCACACGACCTGTGAGCGGGCTACTCGACAAGCAATATGAAGTGCGTAAATAACAATATTCACAATTTTATTTTATTACCATCATTTGTGTTGAGTTTCATTCATTCATATATATATGTATTGACCCCCTTCTTAAAATTAGATGTTTCGGATGCGGATGAACTACTAGCACCAGATCGCCTGCGAGCAATTCAAGAGGAATTGGCGGCATTCTTTCTTGACCACGTGATCGCTAAAGACGGAGAATACTATGTGGACCACGCGTCCGTATGTTAGGAGATTATTTTTGTAAAAGATAATTATTGTATATATGTAGCCGGTAGTGTCGGATAGATATACGAGAACTTGTTGTTCGACCAATCTCGAGAAGGAGAGGTGGTCGATATCACTTCCCTCTGTATGCATATATGTTCATGACGATCTTCTGTTTCCTTCGTTTGCTTACTAGCTAGCTAGCGTGTCTAGCTAGTCCTCTCTATACGCATGTATAGTGCGTAGCGTCGACCAAGCACGGACAAAAGAGAGGACACTTGTCTCTTTTATTTAGCTTGCTAACAAAATATATGAAACACCTAAATTAACCCCCCAAAACCCCCACCCCCCCCCCCTTTTCAAAAAGAAAAAAACAAAACCCCAGCCACGTAAATGTCGACGCGTGGATGACTATTGGTCCCGGTTGGTGCTACCAACCGGGACCAAAGGCCCTCCCGCCTGGGCTCGCCGCAGAGGCCACGTGGAGCCCATCGGCCCCGTTCGATTGAACCGGGACTAAAGGGCAGGTATTAGTACCGACCCTTTAGTCCCGGTTCATGAACCGGGACTAAAGGCCCTCACCAACTAGTGTGCCTGCACCACCTCCTCCCGTGGCGATGCCTCCCGCTCCGGTGACCGCGGGGGAGTGGGGCACCAGTTCACGCCCACACCGGCAGCCATCTCGGAGGCGATGCAGGACCAGCCCACCCCCGCCCAAAGGCTGCTGAACGCTGGCGGCGGGTCCTCCTCCTGACGGCCACCATCTGCAGCTCCGGAAGGCGACGTCCCCGGCGGCAGAGAGGGCCATGGCCTCCTCCAGGCCGTCCCACTGCCGCTCGTCGTGCGTGTTCATGGAGTCGTCCATGACACGCTGCAGGAGACGGGCCTCCTCCTCCGCTGTCATGCGAGGAGGGGGAGGGGGCGACGGAGACGGGGAAGGCGACGGCGGCATCAAAGCCGCAGACACAGACGCTCGCCGCTGCTCAAGACGTATTCCTCCGCGGCCCCGAGACGGTGCCGGCGAAGTAGGACGCACGCCGCACGTCATGCTCGTCCTGGAGCCACGTGTTCCAGAGCGGCGAGTCAGGGGCGTACCTGTGGTCGTAGTACAGGTCGTCGGGGAGGAGGCGGCGGCGGCGGTTGATCTCATCTCGCCATGCATGGCCGGTCGCTGGCACTGGCGGGATGGGGACCCGGACCGCAGAGAGGTGCCACCCGTTGGGGAGGTGGGCGTCGCTCCACGGGACCGGCATCCTCGTTTTCAGCATTTCCAGACACGTCCCGCGCAGATGCCGCCGTCACGCCACGGAGGGCCGAGGGCAATGGTGAAGGGGCCGGCGCTCGACGGGACGAGCGCGGCGGAGACGCGGGGGCTCGACGGGACGAGCGCGGCGGAGACGCGGGCTCCTCCTTCTTCACGGAGCCGCGGCGGTGCCCCGAGGAGGAGCCGGCCTCGCGGTCATGCTTGCCCTTGCCGTTCCAGAAGCCCATGGCGAGGCGGGCGGCTGGCGAGCTCGAGGAGGAGGCGGGCTAGGGTTTCTGCGTTGTCGGGGTTCGAGGAGGCCGCTGGGTGGCGTGGGCAGTGTGGACGACGACCCGTCCACGCTTCCCACTTAAAGAAGGACGGCGACCGCTCGACGTGCGGATGACAGGTGGGGCCGCCCGCTCGTGCGCATTGATGTGGGCGGTGGGAGGTAGGTGGCCGCCTGCCACGCGGCCGCGAAGCGGACGAGGCGCGCGTCCGTTTGGTGTCCGCCGCGACCCAAACGCGGCGCAAGTATGCGCTCGAAATGGGTCGGCCCGGACACAAAACGGACAGGATGGGTCCGGGCCGTCGCGCGCTGGGTCGCCTCCTTTGTCCCTTTTGCCCCAAACGAACAGGGCCGGACAGGGTAAGGTCGCGCGGTGAAGTTGGCCTCACACGCTCACGCTTCAAGTCTCGCACGACACGGCGCAGGAGGGTTGCGTTGTCCGTCCGATCCAACGGACCGCAGCGTGTACGTACAAATACTCCTAAGAGCTAGGCTGGGCATGTAACGCAACGTATATGTACGGGGACCGTGGTCCTTGCGAGTTTTTTTTCATGCAGTTTGTGCTGCTAACTTAATGTGCAGCTTTACGGGTCCTTCGAGTTGTTGCCACGGGCTGCGGCACGCGACGGCGATCATCGGAGACACGCACGGAGAGGAGGAAGGAGAACATAGAGAATTTGCCGGCACATGAACGCCCCCGCCCGGACGGGTTTTTCTCTATTTCTCCTCGAGCTCGAACTCGATTGCCTCAGCGATTTATACAGGGGGAGAGGGTTTTATACCCGCGCGCACGGACATGCCCGAGCTGCGCCATGACGCACCCACCTCCCACTCACCACGACCTGCACGCTCTCGCTCGCGCGCGCTCATCGCGTTCAGACACGATCGCCTCGGCCACTCCGCGTGCCCTTCGCGGCCCACACCCTGGACCCTCGCTAACTAACCCGCGCACACACGCACACCTACATTTGGACACGCACACACGCACCCAAGCTCGCCCTGGCCCGAGTCCGACGCGGCCATCGCACGCACGTACGCGAGCACCACGTCCCGGGCTTGCCATGGCTTATTCCCAACACACTCCCTCTAAGCCATGGCCTAGAGGAGGCCGTCGGCCGCCAGCCGCCCGCCATCGGTGTTTTCCTCACCGCGGCAGTCCCGCTTGAAGTGGCCGCTGCCGCAGACTTGTAGGTGCCGCGTCATTGCCGCCGCCCTCGCCGCCTCGCTACGCGACGTCGTTGCCGCCCCGAAGCTCCACCTTGACGCCGCTCCCGCGCCTGCCACCGAGCCGCCGTGTATAGGAGCTGGCCGTCCGCCCGCTCGCCGCTGTCCTGCCCTCAGCGCCGAACCCGCTCCTCGAACGCGCGCAGTCGCCCGAGTGCCTCGTCGTACGTCAGCTCGGCGAGGTCGCAGAATTGCTCGATGTCGGCGACGACGGGGAAGAGCCGGTCGGGCACCGTGTCCAGGAGCTTCTTCACCAGCTCTGTTTCGCCCAGCGTCTCGCCCAGGCTTGCAAAACGCGCCGTCATCCCCGCCAACCTCCCAGCGTACGCGTCCAGCGACTCGCCGTCCGCCATCTTCACCCGATCTAGCTCACCGCACAGCGTCACCCTCCTCGCCGCGTGCACCCGCTCGGTGTCGACGAACCTCACCTCTAGGGAGTCCCATACCTCCCTGGCGGTGGGCTTCGTCACCACCGAGAGCAGCACGTCCTCCGGCAGCCCCGACAGGATCATCACCCATGCCGTCTTGCATTTCTTGCCATTCACCGCCGCGTCGCCCGCCAGCGCCACCGCCTCCCACAGTGTGTGAGCATCAAGGGATCGCCTGCGCCTTGATCGCCCACACGGTGTAGCCATCCGGCGAGAGCATTGGCATCCCCATGGACACCGATCCGCACGTCCCATCGTTGTATGGAACCAGCGCCATTGCCGCCGGCGAGCTCCCTCACTTCTTTCTGATACCAAATGTTGTTGCCACGGGCTGCGGCACGCGACGGCGATCACCGGAGACATGCTCGGAGAGGAGGAAGGAGATCATAGAGGATTTGCCGGCGCACGAACGCCCCCCTCGGACGTTTTTTTATCTATTTCTCCTAGACCTCGAACTCGATTGCCTCAGCGACTTACACGGGGAGGGGGGGGGGGTTATACCCGCGCGTACGGACATGCCCGAGCTGCGCCACGACGCACCCACCTCCCACTCGCCACGACCCGCACGATCCGGCTCGCGCGCGCTCATCGCGTTCAGACATGATCGTCGCGGCCACTCCGTGTGCCCTTCGCGGCCCACACCCTGGACCCTCGCTAACTAACCCGCGCACACACGCGCTGACTCACACACACGCGCACCTACACTTGGACATGCACGCATGCACCCAAGCTCGCCCTGGCGCGAGTCCGACACGGCCATCGCACGCACGCATGCGCGCACCGCGTCCCTGGTTCGCCATGGCTTATTCCCAACACCTCGTATGCTAATGTAAAATGATCGGTCGCCTTGTCGGACGTTGGATGGAGCTTGGTTAGCCGTCAGACCTATCCCAGGTGCAACATCAGCCTTTGTTACAAGTCTAGTGTTGCGCTCGCTTCTCTGCAACAAGAGTCGGGTTGCAATCTCTGTGCCGTTTTCCCCTGCTCGTTGTAATATATCTGAATCGTCTTCTTCCTTTTGAAATATGATGCAACCGCAATGGAATCCCCAAAATCAGCTACCACTGGCCGTTGGCGCCATCGCAATACCGCTTGTGTTGCAACAATTGCAATCGCAACTTGGCATGTGTTGCGACCGCAACAAAATCCCTATTGCACTGAGCACGTCACCACTCACCACAATAGAGCACAAAGATGTTCGAGTAGCACCCCAACCATTGTTGCAGAAGCATGTCAGAGTAGCACGCCGCTCACGTGTTGCAGAAGATGGGCCCCTCTCACAGCAACGGTGCGGTGGACGACTTGATGTAGATCTCGATGAGAGATGGACGGGGAGCTGCACCCTGGCTCACATGCCGCATCCAGGGGAAGTGTGTGTGATGACGGAGCTCACCGGCGAGGAAGAGGATGATGCGCCTGAAGGAGTGGATGTGGTGGTGGCTTCATGGGATGTCGAGAGGCTGAGGTGTGCGGTCAAGGTGAGGAATGGTTGAGCTATTCCTGATGATGGGGATAAGGTGAGGATTGAACTACCATGGCCCCAACCAGGACACGCGTCGAGCGAACGAAGCAATCAACGTCGTGTTGCGGTCCGTCGGATGATTCAAATGTTTTTATAACTTAATACTGGTCTAATGGACAATGATTACTTCAGCTATAAGAAGCATGGAATGAAACAGACCTAAATCCAGCGTCTACACTAGCTACAACATAAGTATGAACAAATATGAAAAGCATACAACCATATATATACCACACCAAGACTCATGCCCGCTTTGTGGACACCACGAAGAGACGATCGAGCACATACTCCTACACTGTGGCTTTGCACGCGACGTCTGGGCAAGAATCCTACCTGAGCTGGGCGTGCCACACGGCGAGCCGCACACCGGAGAGTCCCTACCGGAATGGTGCGCAAGAAACGACCAAGATCACCTGCGGAGGCGTAAAGCAAATTAAAGACGGTGAGAGCAGTTCGCCTCCTTACCATGTGGGAGATATATGGAAGCACCGCAATGCAGTTGTGTTAGACGGTAAGACACCATGCATACGTGATGTGGTATGTAAGATAGCGAGAATGCGAACTGTGGCAACAAGCGGGATTGTTGAGTAGCGAGGATGAGCCTCATGGCCTTCTCGGGGTGGCACTTAGGTGTTGGGGAACATAGCATGTAATTTCAAAAAAAATCCTACGATCACGCAAGATGTATCTAGGAGATGCATAGCAACGAGAGGGGGAGAGTGTGTCCACGTACCCTCGTAGACCGAAAGCGGAAGCACTAGGTTAACGCGGTTGATGTAGTCGAACGTACGTCACCTCCGAGTTCAGCACACGTTCAGCTCGATGACGTCCCTCGAACTCTTGATCCAGCAGAGGGTCGAGGGAGAGTTTCGTCAGCACGACGGCATGGTGACGGTGATGGTGATGTATTCCACCCAGGGCTTCGCCTAAGCACTACGACGCTATGACCGGAGGAGTAAACTATGGAGGGGGGCACCGCACACGGCTAAGAGAATAACTGTTGTGCTTTGGGGTGCCCCCTTGCCCCCGTATATAAAGGAGGGGGAGGAGGCCGGCCACCAAGGGATGCGCCAAGGGGGGGAGTCCTACTAGGACTCCACTTCTAGTAGGATTCACCCCCTTTTTCCTGCTCATGGAGGGGGAAACAGGGAAGGAGAGGGAGAGGGGGAAAGGAAAGGGGGGTCGCGCCCCCTTCCCCTTGTCCAATTCGGACAACCCATGGGGGAGGGGGGCGCCACCCCTTGTGGGCTCCCCTCTCTCTCCCCTATGGCCCATGTTGGCCCATTATTTCCCTGGGGGTTCCGGTAACCCCTCGGTACTCCGATAAATATCTGAAATGTCCCGAAACCATTCCGGTGTTCGAATACCTTCGTCCAATATATCAATCTTTACCTCTTGACCATTTTGAGAATCCTCGTCGTGTCCGTGATCTCATCCAGGACTCTGAACAATCTTCGGTCACCGAAACACGTAACTCATAATACAAATCGTCATCGAACGTTAAGCGTGCGGACCCTACGGGTTCGAGAACTATGTAGACATGACCGAGACACATCTCCTGTCAATAACCAACAATAGAACTTGGATGCACATATTGGTTCCTACATATTCTACGAAGATCTTTATCGGTCAAACCGCAATGACAACATATGTAATTCCCTTTGTCATCGGTATGTTACTTGCCCGAGATTCGATCGTCGGTATCCTCATACCTAGTTCAATCTCGTTACCGGCAAGTCTCTTTACTCGTTCCGTAATGCATCATCCCACATCTAACTCATTAGTCACACTGCTTGCAAGGCTTATAGTGATGTCCATTACCGAGAGGGCCCAGAGATACCTCTCCGATACTTGGAGTGACAAATCCTAATCTCGATCTGTGCCAACCCAACAAACACCTTCGGAGACACCTGTAGAGCATCTTTACAATCGCCCAGTTACGTTGTGACGTTTGATAGCACACAAGGTGTTCCTCCGATATTCGGGAGTTGCATAATCTCATAGTCAGAGGAATATGTATAAGTCATGAAGAAAGCAATAGCAATAAAACTTAATGATCATTATGCTAAGCTAACGGATGGGTCTTGTCCATCAAATCATTCTCCTAATGACGTGATCCCGTTCATCAAATGACAACACATGTCTATGGTCAGGAAACTTAACCATCTTTGATTAACGAGCTAGTCAAGTAGAGGCATACTAGGGACACTCTGTTTGTCTATGTATTCACACATGTATCAAGTTTCCGGATAATACAATTCTAGCATGAATAATAAACATTTATCATGATAAGGAAATATAAATAACAACTTTTTTATTGCCTCTAGGGCATATTTCCTTCAGTCTCCCACTTGCACTAGAGTCAATAATCTAGATTACATAGTAATGATTCTAACACCCATGGAGTCTTGGTGTTGATCATGTTTTGCTCGTGGAAGAGGCTTAGTCGACGAGTCTGCAACATTCAGATCCATATGTATTTTGCAAATTTCTATGTATACCTCCTTGACTTGATCGCGGATGGAGTTGAAGCGTCTCTTGATGTGTTTGGTTCTCTTGTGAAATCTGGATTCCTTCGCTAAGGCAACTGCTCCAGTATTGTCACAAAAGATTTTCATTGGACCCGATGCACTAGGTATTACACCTAGATCGGATATGAACTCCTTCATCCAGACTCCTTCAATTGTTGCTTCCGAAGCAGCTATGTACTCTGCTTCACATGTAGATCCTGCCAGGACGCCCTGCTTGGAACTGCACCAACTAACAATTCCACCATTCAATATAAGTATGTATCCGGTTTGCGACTTAAGAGTCATCCGGATCAGTGTCTAAGATTGCATCGACATAACCATTTATGACAAGCTCTTTGTCACCTCCATAAACGAGAAACATATCCTTAGTGCTTTTCAGGTATTTCAGGATGTTCTTGACCGCTGTCCAGTGACCCAGCCCTGGATTACTTTGGTACCTCCCTGCTAAACTAATAGCAAGGCACACATCAGGTCTGGCACACAACATTGCATACATGATAGAACCTATGGCTGAGGCATATGGAATGACTTTCATTTTCTCTCTATCTTCTGCAGTGGTCGGGCATTGAGTCTGACTCAACTTCACACCTTGTAACACAGGCAAGAACCATTTCTTTGACTCATCCATTTTGAACTTCTTCAAAACTTTATCAAGGTATGTGCTTTGTGAAAGTCCAATTAAGTGTCTTGACCTATCTCTATAGATCTTTATGCCCAATATACAAGCAGCTTCACCGAGGTATTTCATTGAAAAATTCTTATTCAAGTATCCTTTTATGCTATCCAGAAATTTTGTATTATTTCCAATCAACAATATGTCACCACATATAATATCAGAAATGCTATAGAGCTCCCACTCACCTTCTTGTAAATAAGGCTTCTCCAAAAGTCTATATAAAACCATATGCCCACTCACCTTCTTGTAAATAAGGCTTCTCCAAAAGTCTATACAAAACCATATGCTTTGATCACACTATCAAAGCGTATATTCCAACTCCGAGATGCTTGCACTAGTCCATAAACGGATCGCTGGAGCTTGCACACTTTGTTAGCACCTTTAGGATCGACAAAACCTTCTGGTTGCATCATATACAACTCTTTTTTTAAGAAATCCATTAAGGAATGCAGTTTTGACATCCAGTTGCCAAATTTCATAATCATAAAATGCGGCAACTGCTAACATTATTCAGACAGACTTAAGCATCACTACGGGTGAGAAGGTCTCATCGTAGTCAACTCCTTGAACTTGTCGAAAACCTTCCGCAACAAGTCGAGCTTTGTAGAAAGTAACATTACCGTCAGCATCAGCCTTCTTCTTGAAGATCCATTTATTCTCTATGGCTTGGCGATCATCGGGCAAGTCAATCAAAGTCCATACTTTGTTCTCATACATGGATCCCATCTCAGATTTCATGGCCTCAAGCCATTTCACGGAATCTGGGCTCATCATCACTTCCTCATAGTTCGTAGGTTCGTCATGGTCTAGTAACATGACTTCCTGAACAGGATTACCGTACCACTCTGGTGTGGACAATACTCTGGTTGACCTACAAGGTTCGGTAGTAACTTGATCTGAAGTTTCATGATCATCATCATTAGCTTCCTCACTAATTGGTGTAGGCATCACTGGAACTGATTTATGTGATGAATCATTTTCCAGTTCGAGAGAAGGTACAACTACCTCATCAAGTTCTACTTTCCTCCCACTCACTTCTTTCGAGAGAAACTCCTTCTCTAGAAAGGATCCATTATTAGCAACGAATATCTTGCCTTCGGATCCGTGATAGAAGGTATACCCAATAGTTTCCTTTGGGTAACCTATGAAGACGCATTTCTCCGATGTGGGTTCGAGCTTATCAGGCTGAAGTTTTTCACATAAACATCGCAACCCCAAACTTTAAGAAACGACAACTTAGGTTTCTTGCCAAACCAAAGTTCATATGGTGTCGTCTCAACGGATTTAGATGGTGCCCTATTTAACGTGAATGCAACCTTCTCTAAAGCATAACCCCAAAATGATAGTGGTAAATCGGTAAGAGACATCATAGATCGCACCATATCTAATAAAGTACGGTTACGTCGTTCGGACACACCATTACGCTGTGGTGTTCCAGGTGGCGTGAGTTGCGAGACTATTCCACATTGTTTCAAATGAACAAACTCGTAACGCAAATATTTGCCTCCGCTATCAGATCGTAGAAACTTTGTTTCCTTGTTACGATGATTTTCCACTTCACTCTGAAATTGCTTGAAATTTTCAAATGTTTCAGACTTATGTTTCATTAAGTAGATATACCCATATCTTCTCAAATCATCTGTGAAGGTCAGAAAATAATGATACCCGCCGCGAGCCTCAACACTCATCAGACCGCATACATCAGTATGTATTATTTCCAATAAGTCAGTGGCTCGCTCCATTGTTACGAGAATGAGTCTTAGTCATCTTGCCCATGAGGCATGGTTCACAAGCATCAAGTGATTCATAATCAAGTGATTCCAAAAGCCCATCAGCATGGAGTTTCTTCATGCGCATTACATCAATTGACCTAAACGGCAGTGCCACAAATAAGTTGCACTATCATTATTAACTTTGCATCTTTTAGCTTCAATATTATAAATGTATGTATCACTACGATCGAGATTCAACAAAAATAGACCACTCATCAAGGGTGCATGAACATAAAAGATATTACTCATATAGATAGAACAACCATTATTCTCTGATTTAAATGAATAACCATCTCGCATCAAACAAGATCCAGATATAATGTTCATGCTCAATGTTGGCACCAAATAACAATTACTCAGGTCTAAAACTAACCCCGAAGGTAGATGTAGAGGTAGCGTGCCGATAGCGATCACATCGACCTCGGAACCATTTCTGACGCGCATTGTCACCTCGTCCTTAGCCAATCTTCGTTTAATCCGTAGCCCCTGTTTCGAGTTGCAAATATGAGCAACAGAACCAGTATCAAATACCTAGGCGCTACTACGAGCATTAATAAGGTACACATCAATAACATGTATATCAAATATACATTTGTTCACTTTTCCATCCTTCTTATCTCACAAATACTTGGGACAGTTCCGCTTCCAGTGACCAGTCCCTTTGTAGTAGAAGCACTTAGTTTCAGGTTTAGGTCCAGACTTGGGCTTCTTCCCTTTGCCCTTTTTCTTCTTGACGTTCCCCTTCTTCCCTTTGCCCTTTTTCTTGAAACTAGTGGTCTTGTTAACCATCAACACTTGATGCTCCTTCTTGATTTCTACCTCCACAACCTTAAGCATTGTGAAGAGCTCGGGAATTGTTTTTTACACCCCTTGCATATTATAGTTCATCACAAAGCCTTTATAGCTTGGTGGCAGTGATTGAAGAACTCTGTCAATGAGACTATCATCAGGAAGATTAACTCCCAGCTGAGTCAAGTGGTTATGGTACCCAGACATTCTGAGTATGTGTTCACTAACAGAACTATTCTCCTCCATCTTGCAGCTATAGAACTTGTTGGAGATTTCATATCTCTCAAATCAGGCATTTGCTTGAAATGTTAACTTCAACTCCTGGAACATTTCATATGCTCCATGACGTTCAAAACGTCTTTGAAGTCCTGATTCTAAGCCGTAAAGCATGTCACACTAAACTATCAAGTAGTCACCATCTTTATATAGTTTGCTAGATGTTCATAACGTTCGGAGTTGCTCCTGTAGCAGGCCTTGCACCTAGCGGTGCTTCAAGGACGTAATTCTTCTGTGCAGCAATGAGGATAATCCTCAAGTTACGGACCCAGTCCGTGTAGTTGCTACCATCATCTTTCAACTTAGCTTTCTCTAGGAACGCATTAAAATTCAAGGGAACGGTAGCACGGGACATTGATCTACAACAACATAGATATGCAAAAACTATCAGGACTAAGTTCATGATAAATTAAAGTCCAATTAATCATATTACTTAAGAACTCCCACTTAGATAGACATCCCTCTGCTATCTCTTGAGCATGCATTGGTTTTCCCTTGAAGAGGAAAGGGTGATGCAGCAAAGTAGCGTAAGTATTTCTCTCAGTTTTTGAGAACCAAGGTATCAATCCAGTAGGAGACTACACACAAATCGCCTAGTACCTACAGAAACAATCAAGAACCTTGCAACCTACGCGGTAAGGGGGTTGTCAATCCCTTCACGACCACTTGCAAAAGTTAGATCTGATAAAGAAAATAAGATAAATATTTTTGGTATTTTTGTTGTATAGATTGGAAAGTAAAGATTGCAAAATAAACGGCGAAAGAAATAGCAAGTTGATAGGAAAATAATATGATGTAAAATAGACCCGGGGGCCATAGGTTTCACTAGTGGCTTCTCTCAAGATAACATATATTACGGTGGGTGAACAAATTACTGTCGAGCAATTGATAAAAAATTGCATAGTTATGAGAATATCTAGGCATGATCATGAACATAGGCATCACGTCCGTGACAAGTAGACCGAAACGATTCCGCATCTACTACTATTACTCCACATATCGACCACTATCCAGCATGCATCTAGAGTATTAAGTTCATAAGAACAGAGTAACGCATTAGGCAAGATGACATGATGTAGAGGGATAAACTCAAGCATATGATATAAACCCCATATTTTTATCCTCGATGGCAACAATACAATACATGTCGTTTCCCTTTCTGTCACTGGGATCAAGCACCGCAAGATTGAACCCAAAGCTAAGCACTTCTCCCATTGCGAGAAAGATCAATCTAGTAGGCCAAACCAAACTGATAATTTGAAGAGACTTGCAAAGATATTAAATCATGCATATAAGAATTCAGAGAAGAATCAAATATTGTTCATAAACCCACAATTCATCGGATCTCGACAAACATACCGCAAAAATAATTACATCGAATAGATCTCCAAGAAGATCGAGGAGAACTTTGTATTTGGATCCAAAGAGAGAGAAGAAGCCATCTAGCTAATACCTATGGACCCGAAGGTCTGTGGTAAACTACTCACACATCATCGGAGAGGCTATGGTGTTGATGTAGAAGCCCTCCGTGATCGAATCCCCCTCCGTGAGGCGCGGAAAAAGAGCTAAGATGGGATCTCATGGGTACAGAAGGTTGAGGCGGTGGAAAAGGTTTTTCGTGGCTCTCCCCGATGGTTTCAGGGTATAAGAGTATATATAGGCGAAAGAAGTAGGTCGGTGGAGCTACGAGGGGCCCACGAGGGTGGGGGGCGCGCCTACTGATACGTCTCCAACGTATCTATAATTTATGAAGTATTCATGCTATTATATTATCCATCTTGGATGTTTATGGGCTTTATTATGCACTTTTATATTACTTTTGGGACTAACCTATTAACCTAGAGCCCAGTGCCAGTTTCTGTTTTTCCCTTGTTTCAGTGTTTCACAGAAAAGGAAAATCAAACGGAGTCCAAACGGAATGAAACCTCCGGGAGAGTTATTTTTGGAACGGAAGCAATCAAGAAGACTTGGGGTGTACGTAAGGGAAGCAACGAGGAAGGCACGAGGCAGGGGGCGCGCCCACCCCCCTGGGCACGCCCTCCACCCTCGTGGGGCCCTCGTGGCTCCCCTGATGTATTTCTTCCTCCTATATATACCAATATACCCTAAAACTATCGAGGACCAGAATAGATCGGGAGTTCCGCCGCCGCATGCCTCTGTAGCCACCAAAACCCAATTAGGAACTGTTAAAGACTCACGGGAGGGGGGAACCCTCACCTGTGGCCATCTTCATCATCCCGGCACTCTCCATGATGAGGAGGGAGTAGTTCACCCTCGGGGTTGAGGGTATGTACCAGTAGCTATGTGTTTGATCTCTCTCTCCCGTGTTCTTGAGGTGATACGATCTTGATGTATCGCGAGCTTTGCTACTATAGTCGGATCTTATGATGTTTCTCCTCCCTCTACTCTCTTGTAATGGATTGAGTTTTCCCTTTGAAGTTATCTTATCGGATTGAGTCTTTAAGGATTTGAGAACACTTGATGCATGTATGTATTCTGTGGGATACCCGTGGTGACAATGGGGTATTCTATTGATCCACTTGATGTATGTTTTGGTGATCAACTTGCGGGTTCCGCCCATGAACCTATGCATAGGGGTTGGCACACGTTTTCGTCTTGGCTCTCTGGTAGAAACTTTGGGGCACTCTTTGAAGTACTTTGTGTTGGTTTGAATAGATGAATCTGAGATTCTGTGATGCATATCGTATAATCATACCCACGGATACTTGAGGTGACATTGTAGTATCTAGGTTACATTAGGGTTTTGTTTGATTTGTGTCTTAAGGTGTTATTCTAGTACGAACTCTTTGATAGATTGATCCAAAAGAATAACTTTGAGGTGGTTTCGTACCCTACCATAATCTCTTCATTTGTTCTCTGCTATTAGTGACTTTGGAGTGACTCTTTGTTGCATGTTGAGGGATATTTATATGATCCAATTATGTTATTATTGTTGAGAGAACTTGCACTAGTGAAAGTATGAACCCTAGGCCTTGTTTCCTAGCATTGCAATACCTTTTGTGCTCACTTTTATCATTAGTAACCTTGCTGTTTTTATATTTTCAGATTACAAAAACCTATATCTACCATCCATATTGCACTTGTATCACCATCTCTTTGCAGAACTAGTGCACCTATACAATTTACCATTGTATTGGGTGTGTTGGGGACACAAGAGACTCTTTGTTATTTGGTTGCAGGGTTGCTTGAGAGATACCATCTTCATCCTACGCCTCCCACGGATTGATAAACCTTAGGTCATCCACTTGAGGGAAATTTGCTACTGTCCTACAAACCTCTGCACTTGGAGGCCCAACAACGTCTACAAGAAGAAGGTTGCGTAGTAGACATCAAGCTCTTTTCTGGCGCCGTTGCCGGGGAGTTGAATGCTTGAAGGTATATCTTTAAATCTTGCAATCGAATCTTTCAGTTTCTTGTTTTGTCCCTAGTTTTGTTTATAAAAGAAAATTACAAAAAAAATGGAATTGAGTTTGTCTCATACGCTTCATCTTTTTAATATCTTTCGTGAGTATGATGGAAAGGAAAATTGTGCCAAAGTGTTAGAAGAAGAATGCATTAAAATGTTTGGCACTAAATCTTTGAATGAAGAGCATGATTGCAATGTTGTTAGTATGAACTCTTTGAATATCCAAAGTACTAATGATGATTGCACTAGTCATGATGAAAATGTCTCTTATAAGCATGTCGATTTTTGTGGAGTGCATAGAGTTTGCAAATACATACCAAAAAGGGAAGATATATTTTGTAAGAGGCATAAGTACTTAGAAACTAAATGGTTGCAAGAAAGGCTAGATGTTTGTGCTGAAAATTTAGTTTTTCTTAGCCGTACTTGTGAACTTTGCAATGAACATGGTCATTTAACTATCCGATGCAACTTGTTTCATGATCTAATGGTGTCCAATAATTGTGATGACTTGATTTCCCTTGCACATTATAATGAACTTAGTCTGCTTATGGGTTGTGAAGAAATGAAATGTATAACTAACTATCTTCCAGAATTTGCCCGTTATAAACTTCTTGATTTTGATCTAGAAGAAATTTATATGTATTGTGCGGTGAATTGCATTGAAAATCCTTATATTGCCAATTACATAAAGAAAAGAAAACAAATAGAAGATGAAGATAATACTAATGAAAGGGAAGAAACTTCCCAATATGCTCCTATTATTTCTTATGATGAATCAGGTAACGAGGAGGAGCCTTCTATTCAACCAATCTCATTAATAAGGAGCTCCAAAAAGAGGATTGAACCACACATGATGTGGTGAAGAAGAAGAAAAGAAAAAGGAAGAGAGGTAAAAAGATATCTCTTCCAAATAATGTTTCTCCTATTATTGTTGTGCCTCACGAAATTGAATCAAAAATAATTGTGGAAGATGATGCACTTGATGATGATCTCGTTATGCCTATTGCTTGTGGTGATGATTATGATTGGGAAGATAATGATACTTCTTATGATCTTGAAAATCTTTTTGTCACTTTCTTGGAAGAATATGATAATTGCTATACTATTGGTGCTATCCATACTATTAATGATGAGAGTGATTATGCTTATGATATGAAAAGGCCCAAGCTTGGGGATGCTATGTTTGATGAAGATGATGTTTTTGAGAATATATGTAACATCCCAAATTTTCAATTTGGAATGTTATACATAGAGCATCATTGCATATCATATTTTGTTGCATTTTTTGACTCGATCCTAGAAATTCTACACAACTCAAGGACCCACGGAGAGAGTTGGGGATTTCGTTATTTTCATATTTGAGTTTTCTCAAATTTTGAAAATAGGATCATTTGATTTTAATTATTTTATCTTCAATTATTTCTATTACAAAAATATGAGAGAGGGAATAAAATGACTTTCCAAAATAAAGAAATAATGAGGATTTAATAATAAAATCAAATAAGATTTTATTTTGGAGTTTTTCGCCATTTTATTTGAATTTAGGAAAAATGTGTGTTTTTCAAAATTGCATCTAGGCCCCAAATAAATGTTCATCTAGTCTAGCTTGATTTTAGAAGCCGGGGAAAATTTATTTCGGTATTTTTGGAGTCCGTTTAGTATTTCTTTCGTTTGTTTTTCTGCACGAAATTATTTAAAAAAAAACGAAACCGCCTTACCGGGCCGTACCCGAGCCGGACTCCGCCCGGGGCAGCCTTTATATACCGCCTCCCCGAGCCGCCCCCAGCCCACCCCGCCCCAGCCCGCCAACCCCGCCGCCGCCACCCTAACCCTAACCTTGCCGCTTGCCGCATGCGCCGCCATGCCGCCGACGCCGCCGCCTCGCCGGAGCCGCCGCCGCCGCCGGAGCCGCCCGCAGCCGCCGTGACCCGCCGCCCGAGGTTCGCCGCCGCCTCGTAATCTGCGCCGGTTTTTTTTATAAAAACCGGTCGGTTTTTTTGTTTTCATCGGTTTTTTTATAGTTTCCGTTTTTAGGTCGGTTTTTTTTCGGTTCGGTTAAATAGCGAGCGTTCGCTCGTTCGTTCGTTTTAACAAACGTGTTCGTCAGATTAGTTTTAGTTAACGAACGTCCGTTCGTTAACCTGTTCGTCGTTTTTCTTTTTCTCGGATTTAATCCGCGATTTTCTGATCGCGATTCCTGATCCGATTTTCGTTTTAGTATAACTTTTCGCTCGTTTATCGGAATCAGGCGATTCAAGGGCCTGGAGTTTCGTCTCGAAACTCTCTTTCCGAATAACCAACATAAACAAGTTTTCGCCTCTGTAAACTTTGACTTAGATCCAGATTAGTAAAACAGAGCTGTTTTCTTTCGCCGTTTGATTTTCGTTGCTTCGTTTGATTTGATTCTTTTTGCAAACCGGAGTTCTTAAGTTGAACTTTCTGGTTAGATCTTTTGTCTGAGTTTTACCTGTGCATTAGATGAGTACTTATTGTATGCTTGTTTGTTTGTCTGCGATAGAATACCCGGAGTGCGCCGCCTGTTACTTCGAGTCTCTAGGTTTCGCGGATCATCAGCGAGGCAAGTAACACTTTGATTATACCTTTTCTACTACCCAGTTTTTATGCATTAGATCTATCCTCAAACATTGCATGATTAGGATCTAATTAAATTGTGGGTTTTGGGAAGTAGATTGAGGTAGTACCTATTACCTGTTTATTTTCAAACCCTTGGGAGTTACTTCTACGTTTGCTTATTATGCCATGCTATGCTAGTAGACGTGGATTGGGTGAGTGTATTCCATGACAGATGTGAGTGTGTTAAATTAATGGTTTATTTAAGGTGGCAACTTAAACACACATCTGGGTGGATTGAGGCACCTGGTTTCCATCAGGACTTGCTGTATTTCTTCGGACCGCCACCTGTGCTCAAAGGGATCATGAGATTATTCATACTAGAAACTTCCGTGTGCAGCCACATGCTACTATGGGCTCTAGCATAGTTGACTAAGTTGTGCGAACTCTTACGGTAGACTAGCTGATGTAGGGGTTGTAGGTTGGTACGGTCTACCCACATGTAAGGTGCTAGCGCTTCTGAAAGACTATGTCTCGGTCATCCGTTTCTCAAACACCATGTAGTGCGAGGAATCAAACGGAGGAGATCGAGTCTTGTGGGGCAAAGTGCACAAACCTCTGCAGAGTGTATAAACTAATCATGGTTAGCCGTGTCCCGGTTATGGACATCTTGAGTATCTAGTATCCGGATATCATGTGAATCTCATCATGTTACTCTAAATAATATTGTTGGGTTGTTAATGAGTACTTTTAATTGGGATTGAGGATGCTGTCAACCATTCTCAATGTTCAACAACCACCATGATAGTTAAATAAATTTATTCCTTTGCAGTAGGGAAAAATTGGCTTTACGCAAAACTGTAACCATAGAGCTTTCCACCAGCCTTATATGCATGTAGTATAGGTTTACTCTTTCATTATTCTCTATGTGTTACTTTGCCAGCATATTCCATGTGCTGACCCGTTTTCGGGTTGCAACGTTTCATGTTGCAGACTTTTCAGACGACGAGTAAGGTGCTTAGGTCGTGGTTCTATACTCAGTGATGCCGTTGGAGTTGATGGACTCGCTTATTATTCCAAGCCTTCCACTGTTATCGTTATCAGATGGCCTTAAGCCATATTTATTTTGTTAAGTTCTCTGTCGGTGTCAAAACCGGCGGATCTCGGGTAGGGGGTCCCGAACTGTGTGTCTAGGCAGATGGTAACAGGGGACAAGGGACACGATGTTTTTACCCAGGTTCGGGCCCTCTCGATGGAGGTAATACCCTACTCCTGCTTGATTAATATTGATGATATGGGTAGTACAAGAGTAGATCTACCACGAGATCGTAGAGGCTAAACCCTAGAAGCTAGCCTATGGTATGATTGTTGTTCGTCTCTACGGACTAAAACCCTTCGGTTTATATAGACACCGAATAGGGTTAGGGTTACACAGTCGGTTACAATGGTAGGAGATCTACATATCCGTAACGCCGAGCTTGCCTTCCACGCCAAGGAAAGTCCCATCCGGGACACGGGACCGAAGTCTTCAATCTTGTATCTTCATAGTCCAGGAGTCCGGCCAACGGTGATAGTTCGGCTATCCGGACACCCCCTAATCCAGGACTCCCTCAGTAGCCCCTGAACCAGGCTTCAATGACGACGAGTCCGACGCGCATATTGTCTTCGGCATTGCAAGGCGGGTTCCTCTTCCGAATACTTCATAGAAGATTTTGAACACAAGGATAGTGTCCGGCTCTGCAAAACAAGTTCCACATACTACCGTAGAGAGAATAACATTTGCACAGATCTGCTGACGTATTCCGCGGCGTGACATCACACCACGGCCAGGCCTTTATACGAATCATTTTTATTGTTCCACCTCAGCGCGTTTAGCGAGGCGGTTTCCTTGGCACGTCTTATCAAAGCGTAGATCGTGCCCCCTTATTCCGGATTCTCATCAATACGGACGTGGGTAACCCAACCGTGCCCGTTGGCACGCCTCCTCTATCGAAGGCGAGTCCCAATCGACCACGGGAGGGCTCTTGGTATTCAACCTCTCTATAATGAGACCAAGGCCCTCTTCTTTTTCCACCCTCCATCGAATTCGCCTCGGCGCAGTGCTAACACCCAAAGCTTCAGATTTAGGCGCTTCGGACCTTCGACGATGTCCGACTCCGACCAGCTCGGCCGATGGATGTCTTCTTCCGTGACAGAAGAAGATGTGCTAAAGTTGCGAGACGCCAGGTATCTAACCGGTGAGATTTCGCATAGGCTGCCTGCTCCAGGGCAGGTCATTCCCACTCCCGAGCCCGACGAGAGCGTGGTGTTCGTGTCTCACTTCCTTCGGGGTTTAGGCTTCCCGACGGATCCCTTTGTGCGGGGGCTCATGTTTTATTATGGGCTGGATTTCCATGACTTGAATCCGGAGTCCATCCTCAATATCTCGTCATTCATTGTCGTATGTGAAGCCATCCTCCATATTAACCCTATCTTTTGATAGTGGCTCAAGACCTTCAAGGTGGAGCCGAAGATGATCGAGGGGCAACAAGAAGAGTGCGGAGGGGCGGTCATAAGCAAGTGTGCTGATGCTCCGTGGCCCGAGGGCTCTTTTCAAGAGGAGCTTGGTTTGTGGCAACGGGAGTGGTTTTATATCACCACTCCCTGGTGCACCAAATGGGTGGCGCCACCCGCCTTCCGCTCAGGTCCACCACAACGGCTGGCATCATGGGTCAACCGGGGGCTCGACTGGGGCCGTCCAAGGACGTTCCTCTGTTGCAGGGCCGTAATCGAGACCTCCAAGAAAGAGAGATCAATCTGGTCATGGTGGCGCAAGTTATGCTGATTCGGCGCCTTCTGCCCTGCAAACGTTGCCCCCTTCGTCTGTGGGAGTTTAATCCGGAGGGACCACGAGCTCTTCAACATTTTATGGGCGTGACGCCCAAGGAGATGTACAAACTGTTCTTCGGATCACAAGAGAAGTGTCCGGACTTGACTGAGGACGCAGGTCTAAGCTGCAATCACCCAAATACTCAAGTAAGTAACCACAGAACCGGACAGGCTGTTCATTCATTTATCATATATATGCCCTTTAAGGAGTCGTTTCTTGAACAGGAGTGGATAGCCAAGGAAAAGTTGATAAGGTGTCCGCTCCCCTCCCGGAGACCATGCCGGATCCCATCTTGACCAAGATGTTGAAGGCCGCGCCTTTTAAAGAAGGCGAAGGGGGAGTAGGGAAGCAAGCGCCTCCATGAAGGAGGCTTTCAAGGAAGAGGGATCAAGGATCCTCCTCCAAGGAGAAGAGGACCGCTTCGAAAACCCGGAAGCCAAGGCCTCAAAGCGGGAAAGAAGTCTTCGTCCGAGAAAGTCCGCGCCGGAAGTACCCCAACCGCACTATTTCCCCAAGGGGATCAGCCCTCCGACAAGCCGTAAGTAAAAAGAAGGGGTCCTGTGAATAAAGAACATCCACTGTATTTATTTACGAAGATAACCGAAATTGTACCTTGTAGTTCGGATCTCAGCCCTTCTCGTGAGCTCGTCTTGAGGATCTTCGTCCGGAGATGATAGAGAGCGAAACGCCTCCACCTATCGCGCCTTCGTGCGAGGCGGGCGACCCTGAAGTGTCGTCACAGAGAGTTTCGGTCCGGCGCCAACTGGCGTGCGGTCGGAGGAGCTGAAGGACCTGCTCGGGCGAGCGTATATCTCAGAAGATCATCGTGCGCTAATGGCTACGGTAATTGAAAGAATTGCATCCGCTGAGAGCGGATTGCATGAAGCCGCCTTGAAGTTCTTCGACGGGGTTTGAGGTCTGAAAAAAATGATGTACCTTCTGACAGTTATGCATATAGAATGCGCCCTGTATAGATAGTAGCCCCTAAGACTCGGTATGCTGTCACAACTAAACAGCGTGCCGAGGATCATAATCTCAGTACTAACATGTCTCCGTTCCTATGTAGGTGGCGGGGCGTCCGGTGGCTAGCCGGACTGATGAATTTGCCGAACTAAAGCGGCAACTTGACGAGGCGGATGCGGACATCGCGCTGGTCAATAAACGGTTTGACGAGTCACAAGGTATGCGACTTCTCCGCGGACACCTGGTAAGGGAGCTTGATGCCCATGCCTTACTACTTGTATGCTTTGATGCAGACGGTGCCGCTGCTGTGGAGAGGCTGCGGGCGGAACTTGCCCGAGCTAAAGAGCAAGCCCGAAAGAGTAATGCGGCCGCTTTAAAGGCGGCCGAAGAGCTGAAAGCCGAACGGGCTGCTCACTCCAAAGCAAAGAGGAAATGGCCGATTTGGCCTCAAACTGAAGAATACTACCGACCGCTGCGAGGTTCTTCAAAAGAACGTCAAGCGGAACAAGAGGACCTGAAAAAGGCCACCGCCGAATCCAAGGATGCCCGTTCCGCTATGAGAGCTGCCAAGGAGGAGCTGAGTCAGGCCGGGGATATTGCGGCTGGAAAACCGTTTCTACTGCGGAGGAAATATACGGATCCGAAGTATGCTCAGTTGGACAAGCTGTGGAGTTCGGAGGATGCTTATCTGGGCTTAGCGGCGAAGGCCATGGACGCGATTGAGCACTTCCGAGGCGGAAGGGGCACGAAGGGAAGAGCTATTTTGGTCGCAATTCCATAGTCCGGGCGTCCTCTTCCGTTGACCGATCGGTTGGCGAATGGGCCGAGCTGAATCGATTATCCGGACTTGCCATGAAGCATGTCATGACTCATTTGTGGCCAGGCGGACCCGAAGAGTTATTTTGGCTTAGTGCAGCAGTTCCTTAGTGCGGTACAGCGTGTCGACGCAATGAAGCGGTCGGCGTGTATTGAGGGGCGCGGATGGCTCTTGCCCGTGTCAAGGCATCTTGGCGTAGATGAAGGCCACCGATATTAAGGCCCCCAGATTCGGACGGCAGCCGAGTACTAGTCGAGCGCTATTTTGAGGAAGTTCTTCCGGGCGCTCGTTTAATAGAGACGCAGTGGTCGAAGGATGTTATGTTTGAATGACATGTATAATTTTATGAAACAACGTTTCAATTTAATGTAATAGCTTTTTATACTTGTGCCTTCAAGTAGCAAACTACCTCCTGTGCAGCCGTTGATGTATATATGCATATAACCTGAAAGATGGCAGTCTTCGGCTTCAGCCCCCACACACATAGTGCGGGGGTGTTTGCAAAGAAGTCGCACTTTCACACTTAATCCAACGTCTTGGTCCTATAAAGGAGGTGGTAGCATAGCAAACTAGGCAACCGGACTATAATGCTTTATCACTTTCACTTAGCCATAGGAGTTCGATGGTGGGGCTACTATATAGCCCCCGGGGGCACCGCACTCTCCCGAATTCGAAGTGCGTATGTGCACGACCGAAAAGCGGTCCTTCGTTAATGCGGAGGAATTCTAAACATTCCGGTGAGTCATCGAGTGGTTGACCAGTCTCGCTATATCATGGGTCGGTTTTCGGCTTTCTCTCTTGAGGTGCTCGCCCGGCGAACCGGGCACAATCGCATGATAGTTCTCACGGTGCCGCGTTAGCCGATAGAACGGAACGTAAGGCAGCAAAACACAGGAGCCGGGCAAACCCAACATTTGACCAAAGACATGATTCGGAGCTGATGCATATAAGGCCTAACTCGACACGCCGAACACTCCCTAAGGTATTTGGTCTTTTATAAAGCGGGCCGAACAATGCCCTTGGTAACAAGCCCCGGTGTCCAGTGCGTGCAAACTTCGACGCCGGCCCGATGCCAAACCGCCAGCCTCCTCGTCGGTTATAATAAGAGACCGAGGGATGAGTAACAACAAGAGACAGTGAAAAAGGTTTACGCAGGGTCTTAATCTGAAAAGAATCCTTGCAATGGGTCCCTGCTGCACGTCTGCGCCTGTGTCTCCGTTGTGCCGTATCCTGGACGGGTATAGCACGGCGTTTGTCGGTGTCAAAACCGGCGGATCTCGGGTAGGGGGTCCCGAACTGTGCGTCTAGGCGGATGGTAACAGGAGACAAGGGACACGAGGTTTTTACCCAGGTTCGGGCCCTCTCGGTGGAGGTAATACCCTACTCCTGCTTGATTAATATTGATGATATGAGTAGTACAAGAGTGGATCTACCACGAGATCAAAGAGGCTAAACCCTAGAAGCTAGCCTATGGTATGATTGTTGTTGTGTCCTACGGACTAAAACCCTTCGGTTTATATAGACACCGAATAGGGTTAGGGTTACACAGAGTCGGTTACAATGGTAGGAGATCTACATATCCGTATCGCCAAGCTTGCCTTCCATGCCAAGGAAAGTCCCATCCGGACACGGGACGAAGTCTTCAATCTTGTATCTTCATAGTCTAGGAGTCCGGCCGAAGATAGTTCGGCTATCCGGACACCCCCTAGTCCAGGACTCCCATCAGTAGCCCCTGAACCAGGCTTCAATGACGATGATCCGGCGCGCATATTGTCTTCGGCATTGCAAGGCAGGTTCCTCCTCCGAATACTTCATAGAATATTTTGAACACCAGGATAGTGTCCCGCTCTGCAAAACAAGTTCCACATACAACCGTTTGCACAGATCTGCTGACGTATTCCGCGACGTGACATCACACCACGGCCAGGCCATTATACGAATCGTTTTTTACTGTCCCGCCTCAGCGCGTTTAGCGAGGCGGTTTCCTTGATACGTCTTATCAAAGCGTAGATCGTGCCCCCTTATTCTGGGTAGATCGTGCCCCCTTATTATGGGATTCTCATCAATACGGACGTGGGTAACCCAACCGCGCACGTTGGCATGCCTCCTCTATCGAAGGCGAGTCCCAATCAGCCATGGGGAGGGCTCTTGGTATTCAACCTCTTTATAATGAGACCAAGACCCCCTTCTTTTTTCCACCCTCCATCGAGTTCGCCTTGCGCTTCGAGTTCTAACACCCAAAGCTTCAGATTTAGGCGCTTCGGACCTTCGACGATATCCAGCTCCGAGCAGCTCGGCTGATGGATGTCTTCTTCTGTTACAGAAGAAGATGTGCTAAAGCTGCGAGACGCTAGGTATCTAACCGGCGAGATTTCGCATAGGCTGCCTGCCCCAGGGCAGGTTATTCCCACTCCCGAGCCCGGCGAGAGCGTGGTGTTCGTGTCCCACTTCCTTCGGGGTTTAGGCTTCCCGACGGATCCCTTTGTGCGAGGGCTCATGTTTTATTATGGGCTGGATTTCCATGACTTGAATCCGGAGTCCATCCTCCATATCTCATCATTCATTGTCATATGTGAAGCCTTCCTCCGTATTACCCCTCACTTTGGACTGTGGCTCAAGACCTTCAAGGTGAACCGAAGTTGATCGAGGGGCAACAAACAATCTTGGAGGGGCGGTTATAAGCAAGTGTGCAGATGCTCCGTGGCCCGAGGGCTCTTTTCAAGAGGAGCTTGGTTTGTGGCAACGGGAGTGGTTCTATATCACCGCTCCCAGGGGCACCAAACGGGTGGCGCCTCCTGCCTTCCGTTCAGGTCCACCACAACGGCTGGCGTCATGGGTCAACAAGGGGCTCGACTGGGGCCCGTCCAAGGACGTTCCTCTATTGCAGGGCCGTATTCGAGACCTCAAAGGAAGAGAGATCAATCTGGTCATAGTGGCACAAGTTATGTTGATTCGGCGCCTTCTGCCCTGCCAATGTCGCCCCCTCCGTCTATGGGAATTTAATCCGGAGGGACCACGAGTTCTCCAACATTTTATGGGTACGATGCCCGTGGAGATGTATAAACTATTCTTCGGATAACAAGAGAAGTGTCCGGACCTGAGTGAGGATGCAGGACTTAAGCTGCAATCGCCCAGATACTCAAGTAAGTAGTCCTGTACCCGGACAAGCTGTCCGTTCATTAATCATAAACTTGCCCTTAAAGGAGCTATTTTTTGAACAGGAGTGGATAGCGAAGGCAAAGTTGATAAGGTGTCCGGCTCCCCTCCCAGAGGCCACGCCGGATCCCATGCTGACCAAGATGTTGAAGGCCGCGCCTTTTGAAGAAGGCGAAGGGGGGAGCGGGGAAGAAACTGCCTCCACGAAGGAGGCTTTCAAGGAAGGAGAGATCAAAAGTCCCACCCTCCAAGGAGAGAAGAAGACTGCTTCGGAAGATCCGAAGGCCAAGGCCTCGAAGAGGGGAAAGAAATCTTCGTCAGAGAGTCCGGCGCTGGGAAGTACCCCAGCCGCACAATTTCCCGAAGGGGATCAGCCCTCCAGCGAGCCGTAAGTAAAAAAGAAGGGGTCCTGTAAATAAAGAACATCCATGTATTTATTTTTGAAGATAACCAAAATTGTACCTTGTAGTTCGGATCTCAGCCCTTCTTAGCAGAGCTCGTCTTCGGGGGATCTTCTTCCGGAGATGATGGAGAGCGAAACGCCTCCACCTGTCGCACCTTCATGCGAGGCGGACGACCCTGAGGTGTCGTCACGGAGGGTTTCTCCGGGTCCGGCGGGGCCGGAGGGTCCGGCGCCGGCTGGCGTGCGGTCGGAGGAGCTGAAGGATCTGCTGGGGCGAGCGGCCATCACAGAAGATCACCGTGCGCTAATGGGTGCGGTGATTGAAAGAATTAAATCCGCCGAGAGCGTATTGCATGAAGCCGTCGAAGCTTCTTGCGGGGTTCGAGGTTGCAAAAATGATGTACCTTATAGCGATTATGCATATAGAATGCGCCTGTATAGATAGTAGCCCACGAGACTCGGTATCTTTGTCAAAATTGACAGCGTGCGAGGATCATAATCTCGATTATAACATATGGCCGCTCTAAATAGGTGGCGGGGCGTCCGTACAGCCGGACTGATGAATTTGCCGAACTAAAGCGACAACTTGACGAGGCGGATGCGGACATCGTATTTGGTCAACAAAGCGGTTTGACGAGTCACAAGGTATCACGATTTGTCGGCGGACACTTAGTAAGGTAGCATGACGCCCGTGCCTTTACTACTTGTATGCGTAATGCAGGTGGTGCCGCTCTTTGTGGAAGAGCTGGCGGAACTCGCCCGAGCTAAAGAGCAAGCGAAATAGTAATGTCGGCCGCTTTAACGGTGGCGAACAGCTAAAAGCGAGCAGGCTGATCATCGCCAAGCAAAGAGGAAATGGCCGATATGGTCATAAAGTTGAAGAATGCTACCGACCGCTGCGGGGTTCTTGAAAAAGAGCATCAAGCGGAGCAAGAGGAGTCAAAAAGGGCCACCGCCGAAGCCAAGGATGCCCGCTCCGCAATGAGAGCTGGAAAGGAAGAGCTGCGCCAGGCTATGGATGTTGCTGCTGGAAAGCCTTTTCTGCTGCGGAGGAAATATATGGATCTGAAGTATGCTCAGTTCGACAAGTTGTGGAGTTCGGAGGATGCTTATCTGGACCTAGCGGCGAGCGCTGGACGCTTGATTGAGCACTTCCGAGGCGGAAAGGGGCACGAAGGGAAGAGCTATATTGGTCGCATAATTCCATTGTCCGGGCGTCCTCTTCCGTTGTCCGATCGGTTGGCGAATGGGCGAACTGAATCGATTATCCGGACTTGCCATGAAGCATGTCCTTACTCATTTGTGGCGGCGGACTGACCCGAAGAGTTATTTTGGCTTAGTGCAGCGGTTCCTTGGTGCGGTACCGCGTGTCGGCGCAATGAGGCGATCGGCATGCATAGAGGGAGCGCGGATGTCTCTTGCCCGTGTCAAGACATACTGGGCGGAGATGAAGGCCACCGATGTTGCATCCCAAGACTCGGACAGAAGCCGAGTACCTGCCGAGCACTATTTTGAGGAAGTTCTTTCGGGCGCTCGTTTAATAGAGGCGCAGTACTCGGAGGATGTTATGTTCGAATGTCATGTATAATTTTATGAAACAGCGTTTCAATTTAATGTAAGAGCTTTTTATACTTGTTCCTTCAAGTGGTAAACTACCTCCTGTGCGGCCGTTGATGTATATATGTATATAACCTGAAAGATGGCAGTCTTCGGCTTCAGCCCCCACGCACATGGTGCGGGGTTGTTTGCAAAGAAGTCGCGCTTTTCACACTTAATCCAACGTCTTGGTCCTGTAAAGGAGGTGGTAGCATAGCAAACTAGGCAACCGGACTATAATGCTTTATCACTTTCACTTAGCCATAGGGGTTCGAGGGTGGGGCTACTATATAGCCCCTGGGGGCACCGCACTCTCCCGAAGTCGGGGTGCGTATGTGCCTTACCGAAAAACGGTCCTTCGTTAATGCGGAGGAATTCTAAACATTCCGATGAGTCATCGAGTGGTTGATCAGTCTCCCGTTATATCATGACAGTCAGTTTTCGGCTTTCCCTACTGAGGTGCTCGCCCGGCCGAACCGGGGCACAATCGCAGTAGTTCTCCTGGTGCCGCGTTAGCCGATAGAACGGAACGTAAGACAGCAAAACACAAGAGCCGGGCAAACCCAACATTTGACCAAAGACATGATTCGGAGTTGATGCATATAAGGCCTAACTCGAGACGCCGAACACTCCCTAAGGTATTCGGTCTTTATAAAAACGGGCAGAATAATGCCCTAAGCCCCTGGTGTCCAGGTACGTGCAACAATTCTGGTGCGGCCGATGGCAAAGCGCCAGCCTCATCCTCGGTTATAGCTAGGAACCGGGGGATGTGTATCAACAAGAGACAGTAAAAAAGGTTTACGCAGGGTCTTAATCTGAAAAGAATCCTTGCAACGGGTCCCTCTTGCGTCTGCTTTGTGTCTCCGTTGTGCCGTATCACGGGCCAGACACGTTGTTCATCTGTAAGAGAGAGGAACTTAGTTGAAAAGAAAAGGATCGTGCAAGAAATGTACTTTACATGAAATAAGCAGTATGGTTCAAAAGTAAAGAAAATTGAGCTTTATTGTCTCTTGTTGTACATCGTGCAGCCCCTTGTACGGGGGTATGCCGCTAGTAGGCGCCGGACTCGTCTAGCCGTGTCCGGGGTTCGAATTACCTATTCAGGTGCTTTGGTTAGCGGAGCCGGATTGATGTGGGGCTGTCAAGGCAGCATTGCATTCTTCCGTGCTCAAGTAACACTTAATACTCCGTTTTAATGAGATGATGCCGCGTGGACCGGGCATTTTAAGTGTAAGAGATGCATAATGCGGTATTGCGTTAAAGCGGGCGAAAGCTTCACGCCCCAGTAGTGCTTCTAACAGTAGGGAGCCGAACACAACTTCTAACAGTAGGGAGCCCGTGCAATGGGCATATAGTCCTGGCATTACCCATTTAAAGGAGGTGTTGCTATGGCAAATTTTGGTTGGGTCTATCCCCATCCTGCGGATTGTGCCCTGATATATCAGGTTTATGTCCTTTGCCGCCGTCCATGAGGACTTGTGTAAATTGGAATCCGTCAATTATGGGATCCAATATCAAGGCAGTCCATCCTGCGTTCGGATACTTTCGGAGTAGTCACGATGGTCGAAGGTGATTGGTTTTGACAACCAATGTTGATACTCCACTAGGGTAGTGCATGCGTAGCGTAGTTTAGTGGGCGCCGCGCTGTTTTTCCCTTTTATCACGTGAAGTGAGTTTACTGTTTTATCCTCTTGTGGGAAATTCTTTTGTTTTCCGGGGCTCTGCTTGTGGTGCTCGTCATCATCCTCACTTGCTGTGTCGAGCCCCTTATGTTCGGCGTTGAGTCTGCCGGACTGCTTGAAGACCCAGCAATCTCTGTGGGTATGGTTTGCAGGCCTCCCGGGAGTACTGTGGATTTGACATATCTTGTCCAAGATTTTGTTTAAGTTGGATAGCTCATATTTGTTGTCCTTAAGGGCAGTTTTTATTGTTCTGCCGTGAGCTTTTGAATCCGGCGTTGATTGCCGCTCTTTGGACCGTCCCCTTAATCCGGCGTTGGTCCTTGCTGCGTCGTGGTTTCAGTTCCCATCCACGACTTGGATGTACTTGGGTCGTTGATGCGCATCTTGCTAGCCAGCTATCCTCTCCGCGCAAAAGCGGGTCATGAGGCTTGTTAGTGCGGCCATTGTTCTCGGCTTTTCTTGGCGAGGTGTTGTGAGCCATTCATCTCGGACGTTGTGTTTGAAGGCTGCTAAGGCTTCGGCGTCCGGACAGTCGACTATTTGGTTCTTTTTGGTAAGGAACCTGTTCCAGAATTTCTGGGCTGACTCTCCGGGCTATTGAGTTATGTGACTTAGATCGTCTGCTTCCGGAGGGCGGACATAGGTCCCCTGAAAATTTGCCCGAAATGCATACTCGAGCTCTTCCCAACTTCCGATGGTGTTTTCGGGAAGGCTTTTAAGCCAATGCCGAGCTGGCCCTTTAAGCTTGAGGGGTAGGTATTTTATGGCGTGGAGATCATCTCCTCTAGCCATGTGTATGTGGAGGATGTAATCCTCAGTCCAGACTCAGTGGTCATTGTTCCGTCGTATGCCTCTATGTTTACGGGTTTGAATCCCGCTGGGAATTTGTGATCCAGCACCTCATCGGTGAAACATAGGGGGTGTGCGGCACCCCTATATTTGGGTGTGCCGTGATGTTCGGATATTTGGCTTGTTGCATTGCTTTGAAGAGCTTGCTTTCTCGACCCATAGATGGACCTAACTGGGCCGTCTTTTTGATGCGAATCCTTATGTGGATCGCATACCGGCTTGTGTCTTGGTGCCATTTGCCGCTCTCTGTTTGCCGTGGGGTCGTCCATCCGACCGGTGGCCTTCTTGTTCTTTGATTGTGGGGCTCTCGGCCTCCTCATCAAATTCGGCGATAGTTTTCTCTTTGGGTAGCTCTTTGTTCGGCGACATCACCGCATTTGTCTGCGGTGTTGAGTACTTTGCTCCATCTGATTTTGAGTGCATCTTCCGCTGTTTTGAGCTTCCGCTTACGCTTTTTAGGGCTATCGCTTGATGGCGACGAGCCTTTTGTGGAGGTTCTTCTGCTCCAACAATTTGTCCGGCGTGAGATCGTCCGGACTGTTATCTTCGCCGGGGATGGGTTGTTCGTCCAAGTTGTCTTGTTCAGACGGTTGCTCGGTAGTATGTTCGCCGTCCACCGGTTCGCCCTGCTCTATGGCTGGGTTTTTGTCGAGGCGGGACTTGGTGCGGCGTTTACGTTGCCGTTTGGACTGCTTTTCGAGGGATTTATCCTTCGCAGTGTCCCGTTGTTCCTCGTCGTTACTTCCTTTAGGTGTGTCCACCATGTATATATCATGGGATGAGGTGGTTGTCCAGTATCCTATAGGTGCTGGTTCATGGTTGTCTCCTTCATCGTCGTCCATACCGTCGATGTCTTCGGAGTCGAAATCGAGCACGTCGTTTAAGCTTTCGACAGTGGCTACAAAGTGGGTGGTGGGTGGGCGTTGAATTTCGTCGTCCTCGTCCCAACCTTCCTGACCGTAGTCCGGCCAGGGCTCTCCGGATAAAGAGAGAGACTTTAGTGAATTCAGGATGTCGCCAAAGGGCGAGTGCTGAAAGATGTCCGCGGCAGTGAACTCCATGACCGGCGCCCAATCGGATTCGATTGGCAGGGGCGCGGAAGGTTCGGAGTCCGGAGAGGAGTCCGGCACCTTGGAGTCACGGTCTTCGGAAAGGATAGGGATGGAGTTCGGCTCAATCGCCGTTGAGATCGTAGCCCCCGAGGCGGTGTCCAACCACTCGTCCTCGATTGGGGGAACCGGCTCCGGATTAAGGGTCGGAGCGGGCACTGGTGCGGCCTCCAGGGCACTGTTCGCCGGCAGAGCTAGATCGTACCCATCGAGATAGTGCGGCACGCTCGGCTGTGGCTCGAATCCGTCGAAGATCAAGTCTCCGCGGTCATCGGCCGTATAGTTCAAACTTCCAAATCTGACCTGATGGCCAGGGGCGTAGCTTTCGATCTGCTCCAGATGGCCAGGCGAATTGGCCCGTAGTGCAAAGCCGCCGATACGAAGATTTGTCCGGGGAGAAAAGTCTCACCCTGGACTGCGTCGTTGTTGATGATCGAAGGAGCCATCGGGCCTATCGGTGACGACACAGCGGAACTCTCAATGAAAGCACCAATGTCGGTGTCAAAACCGGCGGATCTCAGGTAGGGGGTCCCGAACTATGCGTCTAGGCGGATGGTAACAAGAGACAAGGGACACGAGGTTTTTACCCAGGTTCGGGCCCTCTCGATGGAGGTAATACCCTACTCCTGCTTGATTAATATTGATGATATGGGTAGTACAAGAGTGGATCTACCACGAGATCAGAGAGGCTAAACCCTAGAAGCTAGCCTATGGTATGATTGTTGTTGTGTCCTACGGACTAAAACCCTTCGGTTTATATAGACACCGAATAGTAGGTTACAACGGTAGGAGATCTACATATCCGTATCGCCAAGCTTGCCTTCCACGCCAAGGAAAGTCCCATCCGGACACGGGACGAAGTCTTCAATCTTGTATCTTCATAGTCTAGGAGTCCGGCCGAAGATAGTTCGGCTATCCGGACACCCCCTAGTCCAGACTCCCTCAGCGTTCATCTGTAAAAAAGAGGAACTTAGTTTGAAAAAGATCGCGCTAAAATGTAATTGGAAATAAAATAGAGTATGATTCAAAAATGAGTAAAATTGAGCTTCATTGTCTCTTGTTGTACATGCGTGGAGCCCCTTGTAAGGGGGTGCAGCGGCTAGTAAGCATCATGTTTATTTATGCCAGACTCGCCTAACCGTGTCCGGGGTCTGAACGACCTGCTTTAGACGCTTTTGGCCAGCAAGGCCGTATTAGTGTGAGGCTATTAAGGCAGTCTCACATTCTTTCCTTGAGGGACACGCGCAGCTTCCCTTTAATGAAATGATGCCTCGTGGGCCGGGCATTTTAAGTTTAAGAGATGCATAATGCTGTATTGCGTTAAAGTGGGCGAAAGCTTCGCGTCCCAGTAGTGCTTGATGGCTACTTTTAAATGGGGCGTTGTGGAAGACCAACTTTTTCGGCGGAAGTTGTCGGGTGAGCCGAACATAACTTCCAATAGTAGGGAGCCCGCATAATGGGCATATGTGCCTGGCATTATTCCTTGGAAGGAAGTGTTGCTATGGCTAATCCTGTTTGGGTTTATCCCCATGTTGCGGATTGTGTCCTGACATAGCGGGTTTAAATCACTGCCGTTGTCCATTAGGACTTGCGTAAATTGATGACCGTCGATTATAGGTTCTAGTATCAAGGCAGTCCATCCTGCGTTCCGGATACTTTCGAAGTAGTCCTGATGGTCGAAGGTAATTGGTTTTGACAACCAGTGTTGGGACTCATTGGGAGTAGATTGTGCTTGGCGTAATTCAATGGGTGCCGCTCTGTTTTCCCCTTTTGTTACTTGAAGTAAGTTCTTGTTTTGACCTCTTGTGGGAAATTCTTTTGTTTTCTGGGGCTCTGCTTGTGGTGCTCGTCATCATCCTCACTTGGTGTGTCGAGCCCTTGTGTTCGGCTTGAGTCTGCGGACTGCTTGAAGACCCGACAATCTCTGTGGGTATGGTTTGCGGGCTTCCCGGAGTACTGTGGATTTGGCATATCTTGTCCAAGATTTTGTTTAAGTTGGATAGCTCATCGCTATTGTCCTTAAGGGGCAGTTTTTATTGTTACGCCGTGAGCTTTTGAATCCGGCGTTGATTGCCGCGCTCTTTGGACCGTTCCTTAATCCGGCGCTGGTCCTTGCTGCGTCGTGGTTTCCCATTCCCATCCACGACTTCAGATGTACTTGGGTCATTGATGCGCATCTTGCTAGCCAGCTATCCTCTCTGTGCAAAAGCAGGTCATGAGGCTTGTTAGTGCGGCCATTCTTCTTGGCTTTTCCTGGCCAAGGTGTACAGCGAGCCATTCGTCTTAGACGTTGTGTTTAAAAGCTGCTAAGGCTTGACGTCCGGACAATCGACTATTTGGTTCTTTTGGTGAGGAACCTGTTCCAAAATTTTCGAGTGACTCTCCGGGCTGTTGGGTTATGTGACTTAGATCGTCTGCGTCAGGAGGTCGGACATAGGTTCCACGGAAATTGGCCCGAAAAGCATCCTCAAGCTCTTCCCAACTACCAATGGTGTTTTTCGGGAGGCTTTTAAGCCAATGCCGAGCTGGTCCTTTGAGCTTGAGGGTAGGTATTTTATGGCGTGGAGATCATCTCCTCCGGCCATGTGTATGTGGAGGATATAATCCTCAATCTAGACTCGAGTGCTGTCGTTCCGTCGTATGCCTCTATGTTTACGGGCTTGAATCCCTGGAAATTCATGATCCGGCACCTCATCGGTGAAACATAGAGGTGCGCGGTGCCCTGTATGTTGGGTGTGCCGTGATGTTCGGATATTTGGCGTGTTGTATTGCTTTCGAGAACTTGTTTCCTTGGCCCGTAGATAGATCTAACTGGGCCATCCTTTTGGTGCGAATCCTTATGCGGATCGCGTGCTGGCTTGTGTGCGGCGCCGCTCGCCGCTCTGAGTTTGCCATGTGGTCGTCTATCCGACCTGGCGGCCTCTTTGTTTTTTGATCGTGGGGCTCTACGGCCTCCTCATCGAATTCGGGCGATAGTTTGCGCTTTGGGTAGCTCTTTGCTTGGCGGTATCGCCATATTTGTCTGCAGTGTTGAGTAATTTACTCCATCTCATTGGTCGTCTTCCGCTGTTACGAGCCTCTGTTTACGCTTTTCAAGCTACGCGCGATGGCGAGGAGCTCTTTGTGGAGGTTCTTCGATCCAATGACGTGTCCGGCGTGAGATCGTCCGGACTATTGTCCATGCCGGGGATGGGTTGTTTGTCCAAGTTGGCCTGTTCGGATGGTTGCTCAATGGCATGTTCATCGTCGGCCAGCTCACCCTGCTCTATGGCTGGGTCTGTGTGGGCGCTATCTTTGTCGAGGCAGGGTTTTGAGCGGCGCTTACGCCGCCGCTTTGACTGCTTCCCGAGGGAATTTTCTTTCGCACCGTCTCGTCGTTCCTCGTTATCGCTTCCCTTAGGTGTGTCCACCATATATATATCGTAAGTTGAGGTGGGCATCCAGTGCCCTGTGGGCGCTGGTTCTGGTCGTCTCGGCGTCGTCGTCCATATCGTCGATGTCCTCGAGTCGAAGTCGAGCATGTCTGTTAAGTCATCGGCGATTGGCTACAAAGTGGGTGGTGGGTGGGTGTTGAATTTCTTCGTCGTCCGAATCCAGCCTTCTGACCGTAGTTCGCCAGGGGCTCCCACGACAAAGAGAGAGACTTTAATGAGTTCGGGATATCGCCAAAGGGCGAGTGCTGAAATATATGCGGCGGTGAACTCCATAACGGCGCCCGGTCGGATTCATTGGCGAGGGCACGGAGGTTCGGAGTCCGGAAAGGAGTCCGGCACCTAGGAGTCACGAGCTTTGCAAAGGACAGGGATGGTGTTCGGCACAATTGCCGTAGAGATTTCAGCCCCCGAGGCGGTGTCCAACCAACCGTTCTCGATAGGCGAAACCGGCTCCGGATTAAGGGTCGGAGCGGGCACTAGTGCGGCCTCCAGGGCACTGTTCGGCGGCAGAGCTAGATCGTACCCATCGAGACAGTGCGGCATGCTCGGCTGTGGCTCGAATCCGTCGAAGATCAAGTCTCCGCGGACATCGGCCGTATAGTTCAAGCTTCCAAATTTGACCTGACGGCCAGGGGCGTAGCTTTCGATCTGCTCGGATGGCCTAGCGAATTGGCCCGCAGTGCAAAGCCGCCAAATCTGAAGATCTGTCCGGGAGAAAAGTCTCACCGGACTGCATCGTTCGCGATGATTGAAGGAGCCATCGGGCCTATAGGTGGCGACGGAAGGAACTCTCAATGAAAGCACTAATGTCGGTGTCAAAACCGGCGGATCTCGGGTAGGGGGTCCCGGCTGTGCGTCTAGGCGGATGGTAACAGGGAGACAAGGGACACGATGTTTTTACCCAGGTTCGGGCCCTCTCGATGGAGGTAATACCCTACTCTGCTTGATTAAAATTGATGATATGGGTAGTACAAGAGTAGATCTACCACGAGAACAGAGAGGCTAAACCCTAGAAGCTAGCCTATGGTATGATTGTAGTTCGTCCAGCGGACTAAAACACTTCGGATTATATAGACAAAGAATAGGGTTAGGGTTACACAGTCGGTTACAATGGTAGGAGATCTACATATCCGTATCGCCAAGCTTGCCTTCCACGCGAAGGAAAGTCCCATCCGGACACGGGACGAAGTCTTCAATCTTGTATCTTCATAGTCCAGGAGTTCGGCCAACGGTGATAGTTCGGCTATCCGGACACCCCCTAATCCAGGACTCCCTCATTCTCTCTTGAGACATTCGATGTAAATAAGTGTGTGATTGCTACTTTGTTGTAAATCCTTTGAGTACTGTGTGGTGTCAGCATTACTGATCCAGGGATGACACTTGAGCACAGAGATCAGACTGTTTGAGGTCTGGTCGCTACAAAGATGGTATCAGAGCACACGCTGACTGCAGGACACGACCATTAAGCTAAAGCCCTAGATCACTACTCTCTTCTTATTTCTAACTCCTCATCTTTTCTACTCTTTTAGGATGACGGAAGCGAGGATCAAGTTCACCCAGCCGGATGAAGATACACCTTTTGGACGACACCTAAAGGAAGTCACTAAGTACCTAAACATCGGAGTACCAAGCTTCACCGGGACCTACAATTCCACTTTACCCGAAGAAGAGCGCTGGAAGATTCAAGCTCAAGTTCCCGGAAGGACGTTCACGCTAGTCACGGAGCCCATAGAGTGTGTTTTTAATGCACCAACTTGGAGTCTCGGAAAGAGTATGGCAGCTCACATAACCATGGGACGTATTGGAGAAGTTTACAAAGAAGACCTCAAGGATACTATCTATCAGATTTGCTGTCACAGCCCCAGATCAGCCCTAGCTTGATTTTCTTGCATCCATGCATCATGTCTAAATTTCTTTTAAATTTGAAATGGGGATGACCAAGCCCTAGCACCAAAACAATTCAAATAGGTTCAACTAAGAAATATTTTTCAATGAACCAAATGGCCTTCAAAAATGTTCACCATTTTTTGGAAAAATCTTGGAAACAAGAACGAGAGATGTTGCACATTTTTCCATGACATTTGGACTTTGAATTAATTCTTGTGGTATTTGCATTTGGGCATTTAAATACGATAAAATATTTTAAATGCTCAAATAATCATAAACTGAAATGTTTGTTGTTGGAAATATTCCAAACATTGACATTGACCAGTTTCATGATTTTTGGAAATGCCAGCATTTTATTAATGCCAAACATAATTACTGAAAATAGAAAATAGAAATAAGAGAGAGAGAAACTTACTGGCAGCCCACCTACAGGCGTCCGAACCGTGACTTCCCCCCCTCTGGCCAGTTGGCCCAGCCCACCTCCTCAGCGTCGTCTTCCCCATGCCTTCGGCATCGGCGTGGCCCAGCGCCTGACCGAGCCAGCGGCCACCTCCTGCCCGTCTTTGGTGGCCTCCCCGACCTTCTCATGACGCCACGGAGACGGCCACGCGCCCTAACCCCTGGACCCCCTCGCTCTCTCCCTCCTCCTCGTTTCTCTCCTCTGTTCCACTCCCTCACGCTGACCGAGAACCGCCCGTTGACGCCGATCGCTGCACCCGCCACAGCCACCCCTTGCCCTCTGCCATCCCCAAGAGCTCTGCCCGACCTCTTCTCCGTCTCCGCCGAGCCACGCGACCGGGAGGCCAACAACGTCGCCATCACCGTCGTCTTCCACCTCGGGCTCCGGCCACCATCGTCGTCGATTCGCTGCACTCCGGCCGCCCCCGAGCCCACTGACCCTCCAAACGGACTCACGGTGAGCCCCGCATCGTCTCCCCCTTCTCCCCTGGTCGCTCCCGCCCTCTAGGTCGTAGCCTCGCCGTGGCCGAGCTTCCCCTGCCGCCGGCCATGTCGCCGCCGCCCCTGCAGCCGCTTGAACTCGATTCGGAGCGCGTCACCGCGCTCGGGAAGCCATCAGGAGCATTACGCACACACTAACTAGCCCTCCCGTGCACCGCAGCCCCATCCCCACTTGCACCCGAACTCCGGCCACCGCCGTGAGCTCGATTCCGGCGAGCTCGGCTGACCTCAGCCTTCTTGCTTATGCGTAGATGGATGCGCCAAGCACCGCAACACGTGAAACCTCTCCGCCGCTCGTTTGGCGCGGAGATGCAAACCCGAAGGCCTCCGCCGTCTCGGCCTCGCCGGCGACTCGACGCCGGTGGATTAGCCCTTGACTTGGATTTGACCCCACAGGTCAGCGGCGAGTGGGCGGCCACTAACTAAACAGGGTTAACACTAACGAAATTAGTTAGTTAAACTAACTCTTGACGATGGGTCCCAGCGTCGAGTTGACCTGGACAGCTGACCAGTTGATTCCGTGACGTCACGCCTATGTCGGTCGACGCAATAATGATTTCTGGAATTATTTTAATTCAGGAAATTTCGAAAATGCCCTAAACTTCAATAAATCATAGAAATTCAACCGTAACTCGGATTGAAATAATTTATATATGAAAAATGATCAGAACAATATGAAGAATCTGTTTATGCCATGATCATGCATGTTTGAACAAGTTAACCTCACTGAATAAGATGAATCATGATTAGGTTAATTTATGAAATAGCATTTGGGGTTGGAGTTCAACCTTGTTTGAATTCCACTTCAACTAACTTGGATTACTGTTGCATTAGGTGAATTCAGTTCCTTAACATGCTCATGCATCATATATTTGCATTGCATTGATTGTGTTCTCTCTTGTTTGCGGTAATTGCCCCTCTCGATGAGACGACGTTGACGATTGTTCGATGACACCGATGAAGAACTATATTATCTTGAAGTGCTGTGCAAGCAAAACCCCTTGTTCATTCCGATACAATCCCACCCTCTACGCTCCTGCTCTCTTTTATTGCATTAGGACAACATCAATTCAATCACATTGTTACTGCGGTAGCTGAACCCCTTTATCCTCTGCATGACTGTCATTCCACGATGAATTAGATGAAACCCACTAGCATGAGTAGGAGTTGTTTGAGCCATGTTGTGCCTACTCATTCATGCTTGTTGTCATGCACTGCTCGCTTAGAGTTGAGTCAGGTGCGATTCATGAGGGATGAATCGGAGGTGCGTGAACATGTCCTACTGCGTGTGTGAGCTAAGTGTGTGAACACGATTTGGTAAAGGTAGCGGTGAGAGGCCATGTAGGAGTACATGGTGGGTTGTCTCATTGCAGCCGTCCCTCGAGAACCGAGATCTGTGTATGTGATCCATGAACCAGTTACTACCACGCATTGGGCCCGAAACCAATGGACCCTCTCGGCTTCTTAACCACTCTTGTCCTCGGTCCGGGAGTTGCAAGTAGTTTCGGTGTTTGTAGTATCTTTGGGGCCGCATAGCGCTGACCATAGGGGTGGGTTGTGTTGCGGTAGGCACCGTGGCCAGTGTACCGATTCGCCCGTTTGGTGTCTCGGGAACCCTGCACACATCGTTCGGGCTGTATGGGAAACCTCGGCGGACTCCTGCGGATGGAACCCGAATAGGCGATAAACCTAGACTTGGGACTTGTGTGTTTAGGTAGGTCGTGGCCGACACCCACGTTGGGCTTCCGCTTGAAGGTTGCCGAGTACATGTCGTGTAAACGGCGGTAAGTGGTGAGAGCGTGTGTGAAGAAGTACAACCCTGCAGGGTTATCATGATCTATTCGAATAGCCGTGTCCACAGAGAAGGACTTCTGGGTTGCCTATATCAGTTCATAGACAAGTGAAAGTGGATACTCTAAAATGCGCAAGATAAGCATGAGTGCTATGGATGGCGTTCTCGTAGGGAGATGGGAGCGGGTCCATAGTGGTGTATTGATATGGTGAATATGTGGACTCGTGTGCGCCACCTCAAAAGAGTTAATTGCAGTAGTAGTTCAGGATAGCCACCGAGTCAAAGCTGGCTTGCTGCAGTCAAACTCCACCACCCCCTTTTGATAATGATGCATATGTAGCTAGATCTGATGTAAGTCTTCTTTGAGTACGTTTGTACTCACGTTTGCTTATTTTACGTTTTGCGAGAGAGACTTGGTCTCGCTAGTAGTTCCGCTTGGACTTGACGGTTAGCTTGATACCTCGGCTACGATCTTGTGCCTCGGCAGGATCTGGTAGCTAGTCGGGCTTCTCGGCCCTTTTCATTTATAGTTATGCGTACTCGAGACATGTTTAGCTTCCGCTTGTGCTTTGACTTGTATGCTTCCGAGTGTTGGGTCATGAGACCCATGTTTGTAATATCTCGCTCCTCGGGCCTATTGAATAAATAATTGAGTCAGAGAGTTATGTTGTGATGCCATGTTGTATCTACACATATTGAGCATATTGTGTGTATGTTTGAAATGCTTGGTATGTGTGGGATCCGATAAACTAGTTGTTTATCCTTGGCAGCCTCTCATATGGGGAAATGTAGTCTCGTGCTTACGGCGATAGTAGTCACTTCTGCCCGGTTCACCGGAGTCACGCTAGCCCAGCACTACCGCTTGGACACTTGACTGGCGGCATGTGTTTCACTTCGTTCCTATGTCCGTTCTTCGGGAAATGTCACGCGGTGGTATCGGAGTCCTGCCTAGCCTGCTACAGCCGGATCTTTGGAGTCCTGTTAGCCCGATGCTACAGCCCGAATATATCGTTGATGACCGACATGCTCGATGTGATTCATGTATGCCTGTCCCCATGGGTTAAGCGCCGCTTTGGGTTCACGACTAGCCATGTCGGCCCGGGTTCTTTGTCATATGGATGCTAGCGACACTATCATATCGTGAGCCAAAAGACGCAAACGGTCCCGGGCCATGGTAAGGCGACACCGTGGGAATACCGTGCGTGAGGGCGCAAAGTGATATAAGGTGTTACCGGCTAGATCGATGTGACTTGGGATCGGGGTCTGACAGCGTTGGTATCGAGCCTGATCGTCAGAGGATTACCAAGCCAAACTGGTGAAGTTGTGTCTAGAAATGCTTTAGTTATGTAAGGGAATTGACCGTGGAAGGAACGTAAGGCTCTTTTACTCCTTATACCTCATGGCCTTACGATCTGAGTCATCCTCTTCTCTTCTACGGGGTTAAGAACTAGGCTTCTCATCTATCTATCAGGAGGACGTGTTACTAATCCATTGACTTATAAGATTGTTGGATTAAGCCCCAGTTCAGTTCCTACTATTTCTGTATGATAATTGTTGATCTCGGAACCTTGTTATTGTGATGTTGAGTGGTTATGCCACCATTTTGCAGGATGTCTCAAATCATTTTGAGCATTTACAGCCGTTATGCTGTCCGAGTCATCGAGTGTCTCTAAATAGTCCGATGCATTTGCAAATCCTTTTCTTACATTCCCGATGTACTTTTTGGTCGAGAATAAGCACACTAATCGATGCACGTTGAGGTATTTTGTTGCCTCGGCGTAGATGTTGGAGCTATTATTATGACCCTAGGTGTTTAGGAGTCACCTAGCAATTTAGCAATGCTTTTGTATCCCTAGTGTGATGATTACGCCATCATTTTCGAAAGCATCCTGTGATGTCGATTAGTAGTAGGTATTCTACTCACAGGTTCTTGAACCGAGATTCATCCTACTTCATGTTGTTAGTAATTGCTAGTTCCTTTAGGATATTAGTAACTTTGTGGTAGTCCTCGAGGTTCGTGGCATTTCCTTCTTCCAAATACCATGAACTAGTTAAGGCAGAAGTTCTTTTGGACCAAAAGATCACAATCAGAGTACTCTTGAGGAGTTCTCCATTCCATATTGTGAATCTGCCAATTCTACTTTCTGCATGGGTTATCCGGGAGAAATGTTGAGCCTTGCTCGACATACTACCCTGTGCCTCCACAACTCGAAAAATTATATGTTCCTTTGAGTTGCTCTCTTTAGTTGTATCCCGACCATCCTCTATCAGTTGATAACCAAGAGTATGTGTGCCTTCGTTTATCGATGTCTATTATCCTTGTGGTCCGTCAAGCCATTCTGTTCTGGAATGACTAGGAGAAACAAACTCCAGTACCTCATCCATATCCAGGATTGGGTCAAAGTAGTTGTACTCCGCAGATCAAATACCAATCCAGCTTTTGATTCTGTTCCACCTGGAGTGTTACCATCTTATGTCAAGAATGTCATGAGAATCGCACCTTCTTTTATGAACTCTTGATGCAGTGATACTTCTCGCCATCATTGTTCATTCCTCGGTCCCGTGTTGATGCAACCGGAATGCCGACAAGAGAATTATGATGTGCGAAATCGATACTCCTAGCAACCTCGTTGCTTGGTAGTTAATGGACAATATTTTCATTCTTAGCGTGTTGGTTATTAAGTCATCATACTAAGATTGATCGTGCTACCTAGTCCTTATTTACGGTGCACACTTGATTGATGAGTTAGGATTATATCAAGTCCTCACTCATTTGATCATATCGTCTTGCCCTCAAAAGCAAGGTTGTTCTCGAGCTTAGTAACATACCGGTGGTTCGTGACTTTCCAAATATCTTCTTGGAAGTGTTACCGGTTGTCTCTGATTGTTATGTTGAGCTCGTGATCAAGTTGTTTTCTTGTGAACCACCCTTTCTCCAAGAATCGTGTTTGGATATCCACGAGCTAGTTGGTTAAGCCAAACAACAACTTGGAGAGTTGGAAGATAAAAGCTTGCACGACTTAGTTCGTTCCAAAGGGTTATTCTGTGTAGTGTGTGTTGAAGAAAGATGATATCTCCATCGATTGGTCCTGTGATCGATTCTTTGGACCTATGGTCTCATTAATCCTTTGATTTGAGTGTGGGCTATCGTCAAATCAAATCGGTACCAACGATGCTCGTAATGTTGTCTTACTCGTGGTTGACCCCGGGCATACACATTATATCTTTTGGCACGACCAATACTATTACCGTGTTCACATGATGGTGGAAGTCCGGTGATATGGAGATTCCGATGAGTTGTTGTTGAGCCCATCACAGACATTTTGTCTCCCCATGAGTCATGTTGAACATCAACCTAGTATTGGAAACTTGTGTAAGCATTTCTTCGTGTTTCGTTCATGAAGCATATGTTTGGATGAAAGAGTGACTTCCTCGAATTCATGTGTTTTAGGTGTAAGTTGCCGCCATGAATTTGAGAAAGGTTTGTTTTGTTTCCTTGGAATCATTCCAAGTCGGTCATGCTGCGTCTTGAAGTATTCCATGGTGCGATGGCTGATCATCTTCATTCCTTATGAATTCCATAGCACACTAAGCCACCGATTGACTTGTTCTAGGAAAAGGAGTTAAGTGCTAATCCATGGTAATGCACAAGACTTCATCATCCTCGATGATGATTCCCACTGAACTTCGGTAGTGTTTTATTATAAGACTACTATGTGGTCATGCTTGTCTAGGACAACGTGTTCACATGTTTGTAGCAAAACCAGCTCATGTTTTGGAGCTCGCTATCGTAGTTCATATCCGAGAATCTCGCATAGCGCCATCTAAATCGATTGTGTTGCAAACTTTCATTTTTCTTTCCGGACCCGATTAGTCCGGAATATCCGGCACCAATCGGATCTGAATCTCGGCGAGATATGATGGTTGGGACATTCCAACAGTTGCATTTTGTTCCCAGCTTGCACCGTCCTTGTGCCATTTCACTATAGGCTGCCTTCTTAGTAATTCTTGTCCAGGATCGTCCTCAAAAGTGGACTTACCATGGGTCCCCTCCACCTCCGATGATAAGCAAAAATCATCCATTGCGTTGTCTTCAACAAGGTAGTCCACATCATCCATTCTAGTCCGGTGTACCATTTCTTTGCACTCCACCAAGCGATCGTTGTGAATTGCCTTAGGCTGGTATGAAGAGTTTCAATGATCTTTGTATCAAAAGTAATTCTTTTTGCCACTTAAGGGAATAGTTCCTCGCGTCACCTCCCCTGAGGTGCCCCGCTATTGAATCATGACAATTATTTCCTCGCCACCTTGACACCATCCATCATCTCCCTAAGCGTGGAATTGTTGCCCACTAATCAAACCTCGTCGTTTGTTATTCCTCCCTTTCGATGTGTTTTGTGTCTCAACTCGAGATGTGTCACCGTCTCAGTCCGTGAGTCGATCATGTTTATTTGATCTTCGTGAAGATCGAATCATGTAGGGTTTCCCCCTTCTTTCTATTGTCGTGTCGAGTGAAGATCTTGAAAGCAAGATGTCAAGACCAAGATGATGGAGTAAATCAACATCTTCGAGAAGGGCAAATGGATCATGAAGATTGTGATAGTTTGTGACTTCCCTTTTCCTCTTACCTCACGTCTCGAATCTCGGGGCGAGATTCTTGTTTAGTGGGGGTGGTATCATGACCCAGATCAGCCCTAGCTTGATTTTCTTGCATCCATGCATCATGTCTAAATTTCTTTTAAATTTGAAATGGGGATGACCAAGCCCTAGCACCAAAACAATTCAAATAGGTTCAACTAAGAAATATTTTCAATGAACCAAATGGCCTTCAAAAATGTTCACCATTTTTGGAAAAATCTTTGAAGCTTGATAACGAGGAGATGTTGCACATTTTTCCATGACATTTGGACTTTTGAATTAATTCTTGTGGTATTTGCATTTGGGCATTTAAATACGATAAAATATTTTAAATGCTCAAATAATAATAAACTGAAATGTTTGTTGTTGGAAATATTCCAAACAGTGACATTGACCAGTTTCATGATTTTGGAAATGCCACGGCATTTTTATTAAAGCCAAACATAATTACAGAAAATAGAAAATAGAAATAAGAGAGAGAGAGAAACTTACCTGGCAGCCCACCTACCTGGCGTCCGAACCGGCCCAGCTTCCCCCCCTCGCTGGCCCAGTTGGCCCAGCCCACCTCCTCGCGCGTCGTCTTCCCCATGCCTTCTGGCATCGCGCGTGGCGCGCGCACAGCCGAGCCGCGGCCACCTCCTGCTTCGTGCTGGCGGCCTCCCCGACCTTCTCGCGACGCCACGGAGACGGCCACGCGCTAACCCCCTGGACCCCCTCGCTCTCTCCCTCCTCCTCGTTTCTCTCCTCTGTTCCACTCCCTCACGCGACCGAGAACCGCCGTCGACGCCGACCGCCGTACCCGCGGCCACAGCCACCCCCTTGCCCTCTGCCATCCCCAAGAGCTCCGCCCGACCTCTTCTCCGTCTCCATGAGCTCGCGACCCCGGGAGGCCAGCAACGTCGCCATCACCGTCGTCTTCCACCTCGGGCTCCGGCCACCATCGTCGTCGATTCGCTGCACTCCGGCCGCCCCCGAGCCCACTGACCCTCCAAACGGACTCACGGTGAGCCCCGCATCGTCTCCCCCTTCTCCCCTGGTCGCTCCCGCCCTCTAGGCCGTAGCCCCGCCGTGGCCGAGCTTCCCCTGCCGCCGGCCATGACGCGCCGCCCTGCAGCTTGAACTTCGATTCGGAGGCGCGTCACGCGCTCGGGAAGCCATCGGGAGCATTACGCACACACTAACTAGCCCTCCCGTGCACCGCAGCCCCATCCCCACTTGCACCGAACTCCGGCCACCGCCGTGAGCTCGATTCCGTGAGCTCGGTGACCTCGGCCCCCCTTGCTTGCGTAGATGGATGCGGCCAAGCACCCGCAACACGTAGAAACCTCTCCGCCCGCTTCGTTTGGCCGCGGAGATGCAAACCCGAAGGCCTCCGCCGTCTCGGCCTCGCCCGGCGACTCGACGCCGGTGGATTAGCCCAGTTGACCAGTGGATTTGACCCCCACAGGTCAGCGGCGAGTGGGCCGGCCACTAACTAAACAGGGTTAACACTAACCGAAATTAGTTAGTTAAACTAACTACTGACCAGTGGGTCCCAGCGTCAGAGTTGACCTGGACAGCGACCTAGTTGACTCGCTGACGTCACGCCTATGTCAGGCTGACGCAATAATGATTTCAGGAATTATTTTAATTCAGGAAATTTCAGAAAATGCCCTAAACTTCAATAAATCATAGAAATTCAACCGTAACTCGGATTGAAATAATTTATATATGAAAAATGATCAGAACAATATGAAGAATCTGTTTATGCCATGATCATGCATGTTTGAACAAGTTAACCTCACTGAATAAGATGAATCATGATTAGGTTAATTTATGAAATAGCATTTGGGGTTGGAGTTCAACCTTGTTTGAATTCCACTTCAACTAACTTGGATTACTGTTGCATTAGGTGAATTCAGTTCCTTAACATGCTCGTGCATCATATATGTGCATTGCATTGATTGTGTTCTCTCTTGTTTGCGGTAATTGCCCCTCTCGGTGAGACGACGTTCGACGATTGTTCGATAACACCGATGAAGAACTATATTATCTTGAAGTGCCGTGCAAGCAAAACCCCTTGTTCATTCCGATACAATCCCACCCTCTCGCTCCTGCTCTCTTTTATTGCATTAGGACAACATCGATTCAAGCTGTTACTTGCTGCGGTAGCTGAACCCCTTTATCCTCTGCATGACTTTGTCATTCCACAAGAATTAGATGAAACCCACTAGCATGAGTAGGAGTTGTTTGAGCCATGTTGTGCCTACTCATTCATGCTTGTTGTCATGCACTGCTACTGCTTAGAGTTGAGTCAGGTCTGATTCATCGGGGATGAATCGGAGGTGTGTGAACATGTCCTCTGCGTGTGTGAGCTAAGTGTGTGAACACGATTTGGTAAAGGTAGCGGTGAGAGGCCATGTAGGAGTACATGGTGGGTTGTCTCATTGCAGCCGTCCTCGTGAACTGAGTTCTGTGTTTGTGATCCATGAACCAGTTACTACCACGCATTGGGCCCGAAACCAATGGACCCTCTCAGCTTCTTACCCCCTCTTGTCCTCCGGCCGGGAGTTGCACAGTAGTTTCTGGTGTTTGTAGTATCTTTGGGGGCCGCATAGCGCTGACCATAGGGGTGGGTTGTGTTGCGGTAGGCACCGTGTTGATGTGTACCGATTCGCCCGTTTGGTGTCTCGGGAACCCTGCACACATCGTTCGGGGCTGTATGGGAAACCTCGGCGGACTCCTGCGGATGGAACCGAATAGGCGATAAACCTGGACTTGGGACTTGTGTGTTTAGGTAGGTCGTGGCCGACACCCACGTTGGGCTTCCGCTTGAAGGTTGCCGAGTACATGTCGTGTAACGGCGGTAAGTGGTGAGCGTGTGTGAAGAAGTACACCCTGCGGGGTTAACATGATCTATTCGAATAGCCGTGTCCACGGAGAAGGACTGGGTTGCCTATATCGGTTCATAGACAAGTGAAAGTGGATACTCTAAAATGCGCAAGATAAGCGTGAGTGCTATGGATGGCGTTCTCGTAGGGAGATGGGAGCGGGTCCATAGTGGTGTATTGATATGGTGAATATGTGGACTCGTGTGTGCCACCTCAAAAGAGTTAATTGCAGTAGTAGTTCAGGATAGCCACCGAGTCAAAGCTGGCTTGCTGCAGTCAAACTCCACCACCCCTTTTGATAATGATGCATATGTAGCTAGATCTCGATGTAAGTCTTCTGAGTACGTTTGTACTCACGTTTGCTTATTTTACGTTTTGAAGAGAGACTTGGTCTCGCTAGTAGTTCCGCTTGGACTTGACGGTTAGCTTGATACCTCGGCTACAATCTTGTGCCTCGGCAGGATACATTAGATAGTCGGGCTTCTCACCCTTTTCATTTATAGTTATGCGTACTCAGACATGTTTAGCTTCCGCTTGTGCTTTGACTTGTATGCTCGAGTGTTGGGTCATGAGACCCATGTTTGTAATATCTCGCTCCTCGGAGCCTATTGAATAAATAATTGAGTTGTAGAGTTATGTTGTGATGCCATGTTGTATCTACACATATTGAGCATATTGTGTGTATGTTTGAAATGCTTGGTATGTGTGGGATCCGACAAACTAGTTGTTTATCCTTGGCAGCCTCTCATATGGGGAAATGTAGTCTCGTGCTTACGGCGATAGTAGTCCGCTTCTGACCCGGTTCACCGGAGTCCTGCTAGCCCAGCACTCTTGCTTGGACACTTGACTGGCGGCATGTGTTTCACTTCGTTCCTATGTTTGTCCCTTGAAATGTCACGCGGTGGTATTCGAGTCCTGCCTAGCCTTTCTACAGCCGGGATCTTTGGAGTCCTGTTAGCCCGGTGCTACAGCCGAATATATACGTTGATGACCGACATGCTCGATGTGATTCATGTATGCCTGTCCCCATGGGTTAGCGCCGCTTTGGGTTCACGACTAGCCATGTCGGCCCGGGTTCTTTGTCATATGGATGCTAGCGACACTATCATATCGTGAGCCAAAAGGCATAAGCGGTCCCGGGCCATGGTAAGGCGACACCCGTGGGAATACCGTGCGTGAGGCCGCAAAGTGATATAAGGTGTTACCGGCTAGATCGATGTGACTTGGGATCGGGGTCCTGACATTTGCGGGCGCCGAGATGAACAATGGGAGATAGTTGGCACTAAGAAGGATCGATCCATTGCAGCTTTCATCCAGGAGTTAAATCAGCACATTCGACGCCAGGAGAACCAGATGTGCACAGACATGATGGAGTTGAAGAAAGCATAAGCCAAGATTATCGAACTAGAAGGAGAACTGAAGGCCACTCGCAAGGACTACATGGAGGAGATTGTAGCTCTAGTGAGACAAAAAGGCGATCTTAAGGAGAAGATTGAAGAACTCATGGGAAATTCAGCACCCGAAGGAGAAGATGAAGATTGCACCTGTCCAGAGAACTACATCATCATCAACGACACCGATTTCGACCCTAGTGATGATGACTTCGAAGATGAAGCTGGAGCAGATATCATGGAGTATTCATCGGAGGAGTTTTTCTAGTTGACCACCATAACAGTAGTAGATTCCCCCATTAAAAAATTAGTTTTAGTCCCAGCACTTTGTAACGATAGTTAGACCGTTGTATGCCCTTGTTTGATTTGATTGGAGTGATATTGTGTGTTTTTGTCTCATGTGCATATGGGTAGTGTTTTCTCCCTAGACGTCATTCTATTCTTAACTCTCGGCTTTTCTATAAACCCTTAGATGCCTCCAAGACGCGACCCCGGATTTGTTTTCCCGCCGGAGATCACTCAGTTGATTCAGCAGCAGAATGCCTTGATTCAAACATTGGTACAGAACCAAGGCAACAACAACAACAACAACAACAACAACAACAACAACAACAACAACAACAACAACAACAACAACAACAACAACAACAACAACAACAACAACAACAACAACAACAACAACAACAACAACAACAACCCACAGCCACCACCACCTGTTAACCATTTGACCCGTTTCTTAAGGCTGAATCCGCCGGTGTTTTCCAGTAGCACCGAGCCGATTGTTGCAGATGATTGGCTCCGCAAAGTAGGGAGGGAGTTGACCACTGCAGGATGTACAGATGGGGAAAAGGTGAAATTTGCCGCACATCCGCTTGAAGGACCCGCAGCAACATGGTGGGAGAATTTTACAGCCACTTACCCTGTAGACACTGTCACATGGGATCAGTTTCAAAGAGCTTTCCGTCTTGCCCATGTTTGGCAGGAGCTATGGCCATGAAGAAGCGCGAGTTTACATAACTTGCGCCAAGGAGGAACAGACGGTTGGCGGTATGTGGATGATTTTAGTGAACTAGCACGTATACCCCAGATGACGTTGCTACGGATGCAGCTAAGCAGGAGAAGTTTCTAGAAGGACTGAACGATGAGCTGAGCATGCAGTTGATGGTAGCCACCTTCAATAACTACCAGGAGTTAGTAGATCGTGCTCTTATGATTGAAGGGAAGCAGCAGCAGATTGACAATCGCAAGAGAAAGTATGGACAGGGGAAGTATAACTCAGGAGCTCGGTGAAACTTCGCTTTACCCCGAAGCCAGGAGGACAATTTCAGCATACTCACGGAGGAGGTAGCTCGCACAACCATAATGGCGCCAATAATGGAAACGGGAATGGAGGAAGCAATGGACACCAACCCGTCAACACCATCCAAGGTAGACCTGAGCCATATCACTTGTTTCAAGTGCCATAAGACTGGGCATTATGCAAATGATTGTCCAGAAGGCCAAAATGGTAACGGCAATGGAAGCTCAGGAAAGAAGCCGAACCCTTTCAACAGGGGACAGGTGAACCACGTTACCGTGGAGGAAGTTGAAGCTCAGCCAGACGCAGTAATAGGTAAGTTTTTGGTTAAGATATTTACTGCAGTTGTTCTTTTTTATACTGGTGCATCGCATTCATACATATCAAGGGGATTTGTGGATAAGTATAAATTACCAACCCAAGCCCTTAGGTCACCCATGCTAGTAACCTCACCCGGAGCAGAATATATGGCAAGTGTATGGTGCGACTGACTGCCATTAAGGATTGGAAACTATGTATTTCCCTCGGACCTAATAGTTTTGGAATCCCAAGGATTGGATGTGATATAAGGTATGGATTGGTTATCAAAGTACGGAGGGAATATTGATTGCGCCAGTAAGTCGATTTTGCTTACCACCCCAGAAGGAAGGAGAATCAAGTTTGTATTACGGCATGAGCCGAGGAGAGAACATGTAAATTCCTTAATGTGAGTTGTGCGGGAGGAAGTACCGGTGGTAAGGGATTACCGGACGTGTTTAGGAAGAGTTTCCAGCATGTCGCGGACAGGGACATTGAATTTCTAATTGAACTCTTGCCGAACCTTTGGGCGATATCTAAGAGACCGTATAGGATGCCAGCCCAAGATTTGGAGGAAATCAAGAAGCAGATTAAGGAGTTCTTGGATAAAGGTTTTATTCGCCCAAGTTCTTCGCCTTGGGGATCACCGGTACTTCTAGTGGAGAAGAAGGATGGATCTTTAAGAATGGTTGTTGATTATCGAGGATTGAATGAAGTGACCATTAAGAACAAATACCGTTGCCGATGATCAACGACTTGTTTGACCAATTGCAAGGAGCTAAGGTATTTTCCAAGATCGATTTGCGATCGGGATACCATCGATTGAAGATTCGGGAGCAGGATATACCCAAGGCGACTTTTACCACTGTGCAGGTTGTATGAGTATACCGTTATGTCATTTGGTCCGACTAACGCCCAGCCTATTTTATGAACATGATGAACAAGGTGTTTATGGAGTTTTTGGATAAGTTCGTCGTGGTATTCATTGGCGATATCTTGGTCTACTCAAAGAGTGAAGAAGAACATAAGGAGCATTTGCGTTTGGTACTCGAGAAGCTTCGAGAGAACATCGGTTGTATGCCAAGTTCAGCAAGTGTGAGTTTTGGTTGAAGGAAGTTGGATTTCTCGGACATGTTATATCCGGAGAAGGTATAGCAGTAGACCCCACTAAAGTTGCCACGGTGACAATCTGGGAAGCGCCAACAACAGTTGGAGAGATCCGGAGTTTCCTTGGACTCGCAGGATACTACCGGAGATTCATTGAGAATTTCTCGAGGATTGTGAAGCCCATGACAAAATTATTGAGGAAGGATACCAAGTTTATTTGGACTGAGGAGTGTGAGGCTAGCTTCCAAGAGTTGAAGAAGCGTTTGGTTACCTCACCGTATTAATTCTGCGGCACCAAAGCAAGGATTACGAAGTTTATTATGACGCTTCACGTCGAGGACTTGGAGCAGTGCTTATGCAGGAGGGAAGAGTTGTTTCATATGCATCACGACAGTTGAAACCTCACGAATTAAACTATGCCACACATGATTTGGAGTTAGCAGCCGTAGTGCATGCATTGAAAACATGGAGACATTTCCTCATCGGAAATCATTGTGAGGTGTATACGGATCACAAGAGTTTGAAGTACATCTTCACGCAGAAAGAGTTAAATCTCAGGCAGAGAAGATGGTTGGAGCTCATCAAGGACTATGATATGAGATTGCATTACCACCCCGGAAGGGCTAACATGGTAGCAGACGCGTTGAGCCATAAGAGTCATGTTAACATCCTAATGACCGGAGGTTTACCAAAAGAATTAGCCGAGTAATTTCGGGAGCTATGTTTGGAAATAGTTCCGCGAGGCTATGTAGCAGCGTTGGAGATTCAATCTACTTTGATGGACAAAATCGGAGAAGCTCAAAGGACAGATAAGGAAGTTGCTTCTATTAAAGAGAAGATGAGCAAGGGAAAAGCAAAGGGATTTCGTGAGGATGAGCACGATACCTTATGGTTTGAGGACCGCATTTACGTACCAAGTGATCCAGAGATTCGGAAGTTGATTTTGCAAGAGGCACATGATTTGCCGTATTCGATCCACCCCGGAAATACCAAGATGTATTTGGATTTGAAGGATACTTTCTGGTGGACCGGAATGAAGAAAGATATCGCAGAGTATGTAGCACTTTGTGATGTGTGTCAGAAATTGAAGGCAGAGCATCAGAAGCCAGCAGGATTGTTACAGCCATTGCCTATACCCGAATGGAAGTGGGATAAACTAGGCATGGATTTCATCACGGGATTGCCCAGGACCCGTTCAGGCTATGACTCGATTTGGGTTGTAGTCGATCGTTTGACGAAGGTAGCCCATTTCATTCAAGTAAAGACTACCTACAACAGTGCCAAATTGGCTAAGGTATACATGACAAGGATTGTATGCTTACATGGAGTTCCGAGGAGTATCGTATCAGATAGAGGAACCCAATTCACCTCAAAGTTCTGGAAGCAGTTGCACGAAACTTTGGGAACCAGGCTGGAGTTTAGCACAACTTTTCATCCACAGACAGATGGACAAACCGAGAGAGTCAACCAGATCTTAGAGGATATGCTGAGAGCATGTCCATTGGATTATGGATCAAGTTGGGATGACAACTTGCCATATGCGGAGTTTTCTTATAACAACAGCTACCAAACTAGTTTGAAAATGGCACCTTTCGAAGCCTTGTACGGAAGGAGGTGCAGAACCACGCTATTGTGGGAAGGAGTTGGAGACCACCAGTTGTTTGGACGGATCTCGATTAAGGAGTGCGAGCGGAAAGTAAAGTTGATTCGCGATAGGCTCAAGGTAGCCCAGTCAAGACAGAAGAGCTATGCAGATTCAAAACGCGAGGAGACAGAATATGAAGCCGGAGACAGAGTTTATCTTCGAGTATCTCCACTTCGAGGAGTTAAGAGTTTTGGTGTTAAAGGAAAATTAGCGCCACGTTTTGTGGGACCATACAAAGTTTTTGAGCGCATGGGAGAAGTTGCGTACAAGTTGGAACTACCCGAAGGATTGTCAGGTGTTCACGATGTGTTTCATGTTTCTTAGTTGAAGAAGTGTCACGCAGAGATGGCGGATATACCACTAAGAGATACTGTGCCACTAGAGGCGATTCAGTTGAATAACGATTTGACCTATGAGGAGAAACCAGTCATGATTCTCGAGTTTGCCAAATTTGAGTCACCCATGACAAGGTCATTAAGTTTTGCAAAGTTCAGTGGAGCCACCACACCGAGGATGAAGCCACCGGGAGCGAGAGGAAGATCTGCAGGACCAACCTCACCTATTTTCTAGCCAACCCGAATCTCGAGGGCGAGATTCATCTTAAGGGGGTAGGTTTGTAACATCCCAAATTTTCAATTTGGAATGTTATACATAGAGCATCATTGCATATCATATTTTGTTGCATTTTTGCTCGATCCTAGAAATTCTACACAACTCAAGGACCCACGGAGAGAGTTGGGGGTTTCGTTATTTTCATATTTGAGTTTTCTCAAATTTTGAAAATAGGATCATTTGATTTTAATTATTTTATCTTCAATTATTTCTATTACAAAAATATGAGAGAGGGAATAACATGACTTTCCCAAAATAAATAAATAATGAGGATTTAATAATAAAATCAAATAAGATTTTATTTTGGAGTTTTTCGCCATTTTATTTAAATTTAGGAAAAATGTGCGTTTTTCAAAATTGCATCTAGGCCCCAAATAAATGTTCATCTAGTCCGGCTTGATTTTAGAAGCCGGGGAAAATTTATTTCGGGATTTTTGGAGTCCGTTTGGTATTTCTTTCGTTCGTTTTTCTACGCGAAATTATTTATTAAAAAAAACGAACCGCCTTACCAGGCCGTACCCGCCCGGGACAGCCTTTATATACCGCCCAGCGCCAGCCTCTTTCACCCGCCTGGCCCGCCAACCCGCCGCCCGATCCGCCACCTAACCTAACCCTAGCCGCCCGCGCCATTGCCGCAGCCTGGCCGCTGGCCGAGCCGCCGTCGCCGCTATGACCCGCCGCCCGAGGTTCGCCGCCGCCTCGTAATCCGCGCCGATTTTTTTAGTTTTCATCGGTTTTCTATAGTTTCCGTTTTTTAGATTATTTTTTTCGGTTAGGTTAAATAGCGAGCGTTCGCTCGTTCGTTCGTTTTAAGAACGTGTTCGTCAGATTAGTTTTAGTTAACGAACGTCCATTCGTTAACCTGTTCGTCGTTTTTCTTTTTCTTGGATTTAATCCGCGATTTTTCTGATCGCGATTCCTGATCCGATTTTCGTTTTAGTATAACTTTTCGCTCGTTTATCGGAATCAGGCGGTTCAAGCGCCTGGAGTTTCGTCTCGAAACCCTCTTTTCGAATAACCAACCTAAACAAGTTTTTGCCTTTGTAAACTTTGACTTAGATCCAGATTAGTAAAGCGAAGCTGTTTTCTTTCGCCGTTTGATTTTCGTTGCTTCGTTTGATTTGATTCTTTTTGCAAACCGGAGTTCTTAAGTTGAAGTTTCTGGTTAGATCTTTTGTCTGAGTTTTACCTGTGCATTAGATGAGTACTTATTGTATGCTTGTTTGTTTGTCTGCGATAGAATACCCGGAGTGCGCCGCCTGTTACTTCGAGTCTCTAGGTTTCGCGGATCATCAGCGAGGCAAGTAACACTTTGGTCATACCTTTTCTACTACCCAGTTTTTATGCATTAGATCTATCCTCAAACATTGCATGATTAGGATCTAATTAAATTGTGGGTTTTGGGAAGTAGATTGAGGTAGTACCTATTACCTGTTTATTTTCAAACCCTTGGGAGTTACTTCTACGTTTGCTTATTATGCCATGCTATGCTAGTAGACGTGCATTGGGTGAGTGTATTCCATGACAGATGTGAGTTTGTTAAATTAATGGTTTATTTAAGGTGGCAACTTAAACACACATATGGGTGGATTAAGGCACCTGGTTTCCATCAGGACTTGCCTGTATTTCTTCGGACCGCCACCCAGGCTCAAAGGGATCATGAGATAATTCATACTAGAAACTTCCGTGTGCAGCCACATGCTACTATGGGCTCTAGCATAGTTGACTAACTTGTGCGAACTCTTACGGGTAGACTAGCTGATGTAGGGGTTGTAGGTTGGTACGGTCTACCCACATGTAAGGTGCTAGCGCTTCTGAAAGACTATGTCTCGGTCATCCATTTCTCAAACACCATGTAGTGCGAGAAATCAAACGGAGGAGATCGAGTCTTGTGGGGAAAAGTGCACAAACCTCTTCAGAGTGTATAAACTAATCATGGTTTGTAACATCCCAAATTTTCAATTTGGAATGTTATACATTAAGTCATCATGCATATCATATTTTCTTGCATTTTGTTGATCCTAGAAATTCACGCAACTCAAGGACCCTCGGAGAGAGTTGTAGATTTCGAAAATTGTGTATTTGAGTTCTCTCAAAACTATGAAAAAGAGGATCATTGGATTTATTTATTTTATCTTAAAATATTTTTCAATATCAAAAATAAGAGAGGGAATAATATGACTTTCCCAAAATTTAGGAAATATGAAGATTTAATAGATAAATCAAAATTTGGATTTTTCTCGGAGTTTATTTGCCTTAGGGAAAAATGCGTGTTTTCAAAAATTGCATTTTGGCCCCGAGTAAAAGTTCATTTTGTTCGACTCATTTTTAGGAGTCGGGGAAAGTTTAATTTATTAATTATGGAGTGCGTTTATCTTTTTTCTCTGTATTTTTCTCTTGCATAAAACCGTTTAAAAAAAAACATCTTAGCGCCTTGGGCCAAAGGCCCAAGCATAAGCTCCGGCCGGCCAGAGGCCAAGGCCATCACGCAGCCCGCACCAGGAGCCAGGGAGCCGCCCCGGTTTCCTTTTCTTTTACAAATCCTAGTAGGATTTGGACCCGTTTCGTTATTCCGTTTTTTATTCCTAGGATTCCTAATCCTACTTTAATTCTTGTCCCCTACTCCAAGCAAAAACCCTCCCCTCCCCAATATAAATACCCAAGCACCTCCCCCCCTCTAACACATCAAACCAACATCTCTCCTCTCCTCCTCCTCCGCAGCAGCCGCCGCCGCCGCCCTACACCGCCGCCGCCGCCCTACACCGCCGCTGCCACCCAACGCCGCCGCCGCCGGAGCCCCTCACTTCTTCGAGGTACTAGCCCCGCGCCGCGTCACCTTTTATTTTCCTCGGTTCGGTTTTTAAAATCGCTCCGGTTTCCGTTCAGTTTTCTAGATCGGTTTTTCGTTTCGGTTTTCTTTCCGAAACCCTAGATCGGTTTTTCGTCGGTTTTACTTTCCGATTTTGTGTATGGCGCTTCGTCGGACCGTTCGTCCTAACGAACGAGATCACCGGTTTGCTTGGTTAATGAACGTCCGCTCGCTCAACCGTTCGTCGTTTTCTTTCTCATCGGATTTATTCCGCTATTTTTCTGATAGCGATTTCAGATCCGATTTTCTTTCTAGTCTATTTTCTCGCTCGTTTATGGGAATCAGGTGATTCAAATGGCTGGAGTTTCGTTTCGAAACCGCCGTTCCGATTAATCAACTTAAACAAAGTTTTGCTACTGTAAAATTTGACTTAGTTTCAACTTGCTAGAACCGAGTTGTTTCCTTTCGTCGTTTGACTTTCGTTGCTTTATTTGACTCGATTCTTTTTGCAACTAGGGTTCTTAAGTTGAACTTTCTGGTCAGATCTTTTATTCGAGATTTACCCGTGCATTAGATGAGTACTTATTGTATGCTTGTTGTCTGTCTGCGATAGATCACCCGGAGTGCGCCACTTGTTATTTCGAATCTCTAGGTTTCGCGGATCATCGACAAGGCAAGTAACACTTGATCATACTTTTCTACTACCCAGTTTATGCATTAGATCAATCCTCAAACACTTGCATGATTAGGATCTAATTAAATTGTGGGATGGGAAGTAGTTGAGGTAGTACCTATTACTGTTTTACTTATGAAACCTTGGGAGTTACTTCTACGTTTGCTTATTTGCCATGCTATGCTAGTAGGCGTGGATTGGGTGAGTGTATCCATGATGATGTGAGATTGTTAAATTAATGGTTTATTTAAGGTGGCAACTTAAACACACATCTGGGTGGATTGAGGCACTGGGTATCGATGATTACTGTTTTTTGGGACTGCCACCTGTGCTCAAAGGGATCATGAGATTATTCAAACTAGTAACTTCCGTGTGCAGCCACAAGCCATTATGGGCTCTGGCATAGTTGAGTAAGTCGTGCGAACTCTTATAGTGGTGGACTAGCAGATGTAGGGGATGTAGGTGTACCGGTCTACCCGTCGTAAGGTGCTAAGCGCTTACGAAAGATCGTGTCTCGGTCATCCGTTTCTCAAACACCCTGCGATCTGAGAAATCAAGCGGAGGCGATCGAGTCTTGTGGGAAAAGTGCTAAACCTCTGCAGAGTGTATAAACTAATCATGATTAGCCGTGTCCCGGTTATGGACATCTTGAGTATCTAGTACTTGAATATCATGTGAATCTCAACATGTTACTCTAATTAATATTGTTGGGTTTTTAATGAGTACTCTTAATTGGGATTGAGGATCTTGTCAACCATTCTCAATGTTTAACAACCACCATGATAGTTAACAAATTTATTCCTTTGCGGTGAGGGAAAAGCGGCTTTATGCAAAATCAGAATCAGAGAACTTATCCACCAGCCATATATGCATGTAGTATAGGCTTATTCCTTCATTATTCTCTATGTGTTACATTGCCAAAGATATTCCATGTCATGACCGTTTCGGGCTGCAACTTTCATGTTGCGAGACTTTTCGAACGACAGTAAGGTGCTTTAGGTCGTGGTTCTATACTCGATGATGTCATTTGGAGTTGATGGACTCACTTATCTTCCAAGTCTTCCATTGTTATCGTTATTAGATGGCCTTAAGCCATATTTATTGTAATAAGTCCTCTTTTGGACCACGATGTAATAAGTGTGTGATTGCTACTCTGTTATAAATCCTTGAAATCTTGTGTGGTGTCGACATCGATCCAGGGATGACGCCTTTGAGCACGAAGACTTGATCCATTCGGGTCGGGTCGCTCTGAGAGATGGTATCGAGAGCACACGTTGTAGGACACGACCAAAGAAGTCAAAGCCATAGATCACTCTCTCTTCACATTTTCTAACTCCTCATCTTTTCTACTCTTTTAGGATGAAGGACGCGAAGATCAAGTACGCCCAACCAGATGAAGGCACACCTTTTGGATTTCACTTGAAGGAAGTCACCAAGTACTTGAACATTGGACTACCAAGTTTCACCGGGACTGTCAACGCCACTCTGCTGAAGAAGAATTTGGAAGATTCATGCTCACGTTCAGGAAGGACATTCGCCCCAATCACCAAGCCTATAGATAGTGTTTTCGGTGCACCAACCTCGAGTGCAGGAAAGAGCATGGCAGCTCATATCACCATGGGACGCATTGGAGAAGTTTACCAAGAAGACCTTAAGGACACCATCTATCGATTTGTGGACGCCGAGATGAACAATGGGAGATAGTCAGCACCAAGAAGGATAGATCCATTGCAGCTTTCATCCAGAGTTAAACCAAAGCACATTCGGACGCCGGAGAACCAGATGTGCAATGATATGATCGAATTGAAGGATGCGAAGGGAAGGATCATCGAACTTGAAGAAGAACTAAAGTCTATACGTAAGGACTACATGGACGAGATCGTAGCTGTAGCAAGACACAATAACGATCTTAAGTATGAGATTGAAGAACTCAAGAAGAAATTGGCGCTCAAGAATGAAGACAAGTACGTCGACTGTCCGAGCAACTACATCATCATCGACGACACCGATTTGGATCCAAGTGAACCCGACTTTGAAGATAAAGCTGGTGCAGACATCATGGAGTCTTCCACCGGTTCAAATTAATAAATGACCCCCACACATTAGTAGTATTCCCTCCATGTAACATTTTAGTTCACGCACTTTTGCGATAGTTAGATCGTTGTAAGCCCTTTGTTTGATTTGAATGAAGTGATTTTGTGTGCATTTTCTCATATACACTTGGGTAGTGTTTTCTCCTTAGACCTCACTCTATTCTTATTTCTCATCTTTTCTAAACCCATCAGATGCCTCCGAGACGCGACCCCGGGTTTGTTTTCCCGCTAGAGATCACCCAGTTGATCCAAAGCAGAACACTTTGATCCAAACATTGGTACAGAACCAAGGCAACAACAACAACCCACCGCCACCACCACTGCAGATCACTTGACACGCTTTCTTAAGGCTGAACCCGCGGTGTTTTCCAAGTAGCACCGAGCCGATAGTAGCAGATGATTGGCTCCGTAAGGTAGGGTGGGAGTTGACCACTGCAGGATGTGCTGAGATGGAGAAAAGGTGAAGTTTGCTGCTCACCGACTTGAAGGACCAGCATGACATGGTGGGAGAATTTTGACCACTTACCTGTAGACAACATCACATGGGATCAGTTTGTTAAAGCTTTCCGCACTGCCCATGTCTCATCAGGAGATATGGCCATGAAGAAGCGTGAGTTTCGCAATTTACGCCAAGGAGGAAGGACTGTTGGCACAAGATATGTGGATGATTTTAGTAAGTTAGCACGTTATGCCCCGGATGACGTTGCTACGGTCTGACTAAGCAGGAGAAGTTTCTGGAAGGACTGAATGATGAGTTAAGCATGCAGTTGATGGTAGCAAGTTTCAATAACTACCAGGAGTTGGTAGACCGTGCCCTCATGATTGAAGGAAAGCAACATCAAATTGAGAACCGCAAGAGGAAGTATGGGCAGGGAAGTATAACTCGGAGCCGAGAAGCCCGTTATACCCCTAAACAGGGAGTTCAGTTTCAGCATACCCATGGAGGAGGTAAATCGCACAACCATAATGGCCACAAAAATAGAAATGGGAATGGAGGAAGCAACGGCCAGAACCGGACCACACCATCAACCCCAACCAAGAAAGACTTGAGCCATGTCACCTGTTACAAGTGTTCCAAGACCGGACATTATGCAAATGATCACGAAGGCCAAGGTGGAAATGGAAGCTGGAAAGAAGCCAAACCCTTTCAACAGGGGACAGGTGAACCACATTGATGTGGAGGAGGTTGAAGATCAGCCCGATGCAGTAATCGGTAAGTTTTTGGTTAAGTCATTTACTGCACTAGTTCTTTTCGATACCGGTGAAACGCATTCATACATATCAAGGGGATTTGTAGAAAAGCATAGCCTGCCTACTCAGATTCTTAAAACCCCTATGCTAGTAAGCTCACCAGGAGCGGAATATATGGCCAGACAAGGATGTTTTCAAGTACCATTAAGTGTAGGAAGGCATGTGTTCCCGACGGATTTGATCATTTTGGAATCCCAAGGACTGGAGGTGATTCTCGGTATGGATTGGCTGTCGATGTATGGAGGAAACATCGATTGCGCAAGTAAGACGATTTTGCTCACCACACCAGAAGGAAGAAGGATTAAGTATGTATCGCGACATGGACCAAATAGGAATCAAGTAAATTCCTTATCAGGAGTTGTGCAGGAAGAGGTGCCAGTGGTGAAGGATTTCCCTTTTGTATTTCCTGAGTAATTGCCTGTAATGCCACGGGTTAGAGACATTGAGTTTTTGATAGAGCTTTTGCCAGGAACAGGCCCAATATCGAAGCGACCATACGGGATGCCCGCATACGATTTGGCGGAAATCAAGAAGCAGATTAAGGAGCTATTGGATAAAGGTTATATACGCCCAAGTTCTTCGCCTTGGGGATCACCCGTACTTTTAGTAGAGAAGAAGGACGGATCATTAAGGATGACTATCGTGGTTTAAATGAAGTAACAATCAAGAACAAGTACCCACTACCAATGATTAATGATCTGTTTGATCGTTTGCAAGGAGCTAAAGTGTTTTCCAAGATCGATTTGCGATCAGGGCACCATCAGTTGAAGATTCGGGAGCAGGACATACCTAAGACATCATTTACCACGAGATATGGACTGTATGAATATACCGTTATGTCATTTGGACTGAGTAACGCGCCTGCCATTTCATGAACCTGATGAACAAAGTGTTTATGGAGTTTTTGGATAAGTTCGTCGTGGTGTTCATAGATGATATTTTGGTTTTCTCGAAGAATGAAGAGGAACATAAGGAACATTTGCGATTGGTTTTGGAGAAACTAAGGGAACATCAGTTATATGCCAAGTTCCAGCAAATGTGAGTTTTGGCTAAAGGAAGTTGGATTTCTTGGACATGTTATATCCGGAGAAGGGATAGCAGTTGACCCCACAAAGGTTGAGACCGTAACCAAATGGGAAGCACCAACGACAGGTTGGAGAGATCCGGAGTTTCCTTGGACTCGCAGGATACTACCGAAGATTCATTGAGAATTTCTCAAGGACTGCAAAGCCTATGACGGAATTGCTGAAAAAGGATACTAAGTTCATATGGACTGAGGATTGTGAAGCGAGTTTTCAGGAGTTGAAGAAAAGATTGGTTACCTCACTAGTGTTAATTTTGCCAGATCAGACCAAGGATTATGAGGTGTATTGCGACGCTTCACGTTGAGGACTTGGAGCAGTGCTTATGCAGGAAGGAAGAGTTGTTTCGTATGCTTCACGACAGCTAAAGCCTCATGAGTTGAATTATGCCACACATGACTTGGAGTTAGCAGCCGTTGTGCATGCATTGAAGACCTAGAGACATTTTCTCATTGGAAATCATTGTGAGGTGTACACGGATCACAAGAGTTTGAAGTACATCTTCACGTAGAAGGAATTAAATCTCAGACAGAGAAGATGGTTGGAGCTTATTAAGGATTATGATATGAGATTGCATTATCATCCCGGGAAGGCTAACGTTGTAGCAGACGCATTGAGCCGTAAGAGCCACGTCAATACACTAATGGCGGGAGGAATACCCAAGGAGTTAGCCGAGGACCTTCGAGAGCTATGTTTGGAAATAGTTCCGAGAGGCTATGTAGCAGCATTGGAGATTCAGTCTACGTTGATGGACAAAATCAGAGAAGCCCAAAAGGCAGATAAGGAAGTTG